>OZ007600.1:211492972-212833597 GCA_963931845.1 Maratus michaelseni
ATACTGTTGTTGTTGTTGTTTCTAATCCCATATGGTTTAGCCCTGCTAAATCATCCCCACGAAACCGAAGACCTCCAGAATCATGGTAAAGGGAAATGGGGCAGCTTCTGTTAGTACAAGATACCTGGAGCACACAAGGGTAGAAGTCTGACTTAACTCCTAACAGGTCTCCTAATTTTGAACCAATTCCAGATGAGAGACCTGCATCTGGATTGGCACCCCCCGAGGTAACTCTTATACAGAACTTGGAGGACTTTGGAGCCACGAACAGATTTAACGTGCACCAGCTCCCATTAACGTACACAGTCCCACAACAGAGGCAGACGAGAGAAGATAGACGATGCACCCTCCCAAACTGTGACCGTGGTCGATGCTGCTTGGCTTTCGGCGATCTTACGAGAGCCGAGCTTTTACCGTCCGCGCCACTGCGGGACTATCGGAAATACTGATCATATGTAAAATAAAATAAAATAAAAATAATAGATAAATTAATGATTTTCGGATTTTTTCCTTTACATGTGCTATAAACCTTCCTTCGTGCCAAATTTCAAGATTCTAGATCAACAGGAAATACCCTATAGGTTTCGAGAGTTAAACCTATAGAGTACTTCTGGTTGACGTAGAACCTTGAAGTTTAGCACAAAGGAATGTCTTATAGCACATGTAATGGAAAAAATTCGAAAATCTTTATTTTTAATCTATGTCGATTCATTACGTGACAAACTCACGAATTTCCATAATCGGCATTAACACCAAATTAACACATTGTAACGGAATTTTTTGTAGCGACAATATAACATAACGGTACGGAATCCTCAGTATTCGAGACCTACTAGCACCTATTTTGATTTTTGTTAGTCTCAGATGCACTTAATAACTTCACGGGCAAAGTAATTATGTTGCTTAAATGCAGAAATGGTTGTATGTTACCAGAATTTACGAACAAATTTATTTTAAAATAAATACATTCGTTTCTCTAGATAAGTTTTAATTAAAATTAAAATTAATAAACTCTTGGTACCATTTGTCAATTTGATATTAAAATTAAGTAAAATATACTATATACCACCATCTTTCAAGGGGTTAAACTGCATAAAATACCTTAAAGTTTAAGAACCGTTTACAAAATGAGAAAATATTGTATATACAAAATCTTTTCAATGTGTAATTAAGTAAAGCTATACAGTGATATCAGAATGATGTCGAAAAAGCAATTTCTTTCAGAAGTCTTATTTCGAGAAAACGTGAAAAAAATAGTTATGAAGTCCCTTCTTTGCCTTAATTGAGATTCTTAGACGCTATTCATCAGCTGACTAAGGAGATAAAGTTTACATGGTTGTGAAAAAGCGAAAACATTAGTGATTAATTAAAGCAAAGATGGGAAACTAGAACTTCATCATAGCAGTAATGAAATTACAATGTCAGAATATCTGGGACATTAATTACTGATATATCCTTTCTCTATTATATCAGTTAGAAATACAATTTTAAGAATTTTTTTTCACTAAAAATAAGTGCAAATGTGGATGTAAAAAATTACGAAGGCTGATTAAAAACGTTTAATTAATAAATAACTTTCAATATTAATAATAATTATATAACAATTATCAATTATATAATTATATAATAATTATCAATTATATAACTATATACTAATTATACAATAATAATTATATAATAAATATTAATTATATAATTATATAATAATTATACAATATTAATAATTATATATTAGTATATAATATTAATAATTATATTATATAACAATTATATACTATTAAGAATTATATAATAATTATATAATATTAAGAATTATATAATAATTATATAATAATTATTAATTACGTTACATATTAATAAAATTAATAACGTTTAATTAATAATCTTAATAACCTCTTCAAGATAATTAACTGCATAAAATATATTAAAGTGTGAGAACCGTTTACAAGATCATAACAAAATTTATACAGAATCTTTTTAATGTGTAATTAAATAAAGCTAGAGAAAGTTATTAGAATGATGTCGAAAAAGCATTTCTTTCAGAAGTCTTATTTCGGTAAAACGTGAAGAAAATAGTGATGGAGTCAATTCTTTGTCTTAATTGAGATTCTTAGACGCTATTTATTAGCTGACTAAGGAGATAAAGTTCACATAATTGTGAAAATGCGAAAACATTAATGATTGATTGAAGCAAAGTGAGTGAAGATGAAGAACTAGAGCTTCAGCATAGCAATAATGAAATTACAATGTAGAATGTCTCAAATCATTAATCACTTCTTATATATTTAATTATTATTATTATATTATTACCTTATTATTATTATATTATTACCTATTATATATGAGTTAGAAATATATATATATATTTTAATTTCACTAAATATACGTGCAAATGTAGATGTACAAATTGTGAAGGCTAATTAAAAACTTTTAATTAATAAATAACGTTTAGTATTAATAATAATTATCAATTATATAATTAATAACGTTATATATACTAATAAAATTATTAACGTATATTTAATAACGTTAATAACCACTTCAAGGTAATTAACTGCATGAAATATATTAAAGTTTGAGAACTATTTACAAAATGATAACAAAATTTATACAGAATCTTTTTAATGTCTAATTAAGTAAAGCTATATAAAGTTATTCGAATGATGTCGAAAAAGCAATTTCTTCCAGAAATCTTATTTCGGGAAAACGGGAAGAAAATAATGATGACGTTCCTTCTTTGTCTTAATTAAGATTCTTAGACGCTATTCATCAGCTGACTAAGGAGTTATAATTCACATAGTTGTGAAAAGGCAAAAACATTAATGATTGATTAAAGAAAAACGAGAGTAGATGGGAAACTAGAACTTCATCATAGCAGTAATAAAATTACAATGTTAGAATCTCTGCGACATTAATTACTGATACACCCTTTCTCTATCGTATCAGTTAGAAATACAATTAAAAAATTTCTTTCACTAAAAATAAGTGCAAAAGTGGATGTAAAAAATTACGAAGGCTAATTTAAAAATTTTAATTAATAAGTAACGTTTAATACTGTGTTGTGACTGGATTAGAATGTGGTAGGGAAAACATCTTGAAAGTTATAGACGAACACTATTTATTTCAATACGCGGACATAACATTTACACACAGATAGAATAAATCAACATTGAAACTTGAGTTACATCTTATCTTCGAATAATAAACATCGAACTATGTTTTACCTCGTACCGTTACCAATAGCAACATATTAATTATGTGTTGCCAGATATTACAATTCTCCCACTCTTGAAAATATAGTTAACAGGAACAAAAATATTCGATAATTAGCGCATAACAAAGTCATGCAAATAAGACGGCAGTCTACGCTGTCGGATTGATCTTCGAATCAAATTATCGATGTTGCGTTGAACAGGAGATCTTTGACCAGTTAGTTGTTGATGTTGACGTCTTTCGGGTTGAGTAAATGTGCCGGAGTTATTTGCATATTGTGCTGCTGCAGCCAAAGCCGGGAATCTTCTCCACAAAGGTTGCACGGGAGCTGGTTCTGTTGATTTGTCTTCTGTATCTATGTCTGGAGCAAACGAAACAGCTTTCTTTGTTATCCCAGATAGTCTCAATTGATTGATATGTCTTTTTAACATATTTCCATTGTCTAAAGTTACTTTGTAATGGAGTTTTCTATATTTTTCCGTAATTGTGCCTAATTTCCATGTAACTTGATTTTTATTGAACCATCGAACTTGAACTCTTTCTCCCACGTTTAATTGTCGGGACTTAATTAGATAACCGGAATTTTTCAAATGTTTTGCTGGTCGAATGGCATCAAGTTGAATTCGAATATTGCGTTGTAAATACATTTCTGCTGGAGTTTTGTTATTTGATAAAGGAGTTGCTCGATAACGAAATATTATTTCACGAACTTCTGTATGCATAGATAAAGACTCTTTACTCATAGCCTTTAATCGAGTCTTCAGAATTTGTACATGTCGCTCAGCCAAACCATTTGTTGCTGGGTGACCTGAGGCAATAAACTTTTGAAAAATTCCATGCTTTGAGCAATATAACTTGAATTCCTCACTTAAGAAAATTTTTGCATTGTCTGAGACCATTACTAAAGGGAAACCATGGGTCGAAAAGATATCAGCTAACATTTCGATGGTAGAGGCAGAAGTTGGAGAATTGCGACATATTTTAACTTCAGCCCATTTTGATTTCGCGTCGACGATAATTAGAGAGAAATGATCTTAAAATGGACTTGCATAATCCATATGTATGCGATCCCAATTTTCTTCTGGCTCGTCCCATGAATGAAATACTTTTGAAGGATTTTTCTTAATTTCAGCACATGCTTCACATGATCTTGACAGATGATCAATATCTCTATCAATACCTTTCCAGTGAACGTATCGACGTGCTAACTGTTTCATTTTAGTAATTCCAATGTGTGTTTTGTGTAATTCTTCTAAAACTGATTTCTGAAGTGCTTTTGAAATAATTATCCGTTGTGCTTTAAACAAAATTCCTTCGTCAAGAGTAAATTCATATGCACGATATGGATTTTCTTCGATTTCTTTCTTTATTTTTGATCATTCTTCATCTGAGTCTGTTGCTTTACGTATAGTTTTGAAATTCGGCAATTCTGTTGAAATTGCTTTAACAGATGATATACAAACTTCATTTATTTCATTGTTGATGGCCATATCATTTGATAATCCATTTTGGTCTTGAATTAAAGCGTTTAAAAGAGGATGAACTACTCGAGTCACATCTGGAACGTCTATATTTCGAAACCTTTTTAATTTCACTTGCACTAGATTCACCTGTATCGGTTGCAATATTTAACTTTTTCGACAATTCATGATTATCAATTCTGGAAACCTCTAAAGCAATAGTATTTTTAGTTATATCGTCAAATGTACTGACGTCTGACTGTAAAATTTGCTCGCGAATGATAGCATCGTAAATGCCGTGAATAAATTGAGCACGTAAAAATATATCAGCTATAGACACTTTACAATCCCAAGGAGAAATAAATTCACAGTTCACTATATCGCGTCTAAGTGCAGCAATATAATCTGCAATTGTTTGATTTTTACCCTGATATGTTGAAAGAAACTTATGTTGCGACGCAATTATATTTTTCTTCGGACAAAGGTGTTCGTCGAAAACCTTTACTAACTCCTTATAAGTTAATTCTGATGGTATTATTGTAATTTGTTGCTCCTATAGAATTAAGAAAAATTTGTGTACACCATTGTTTATTAGAAAAAATATTTTTCATTTGAAGATAATTTTCAAAACGCTGAATATAGTATGTAAAGGGTATTTTTTACTATCAAAACACTCAAAAGGTTGTAATAAAATTGGATTTACCTGCACGGTTTCAGTAGTTGAACTCCGCGTTAAAGCATCTGAAGATTGTATAGGTATAAACTTTTCGAAAAATGGCTGTTGTTGAGCTGAAAATGCCGTCATGAATTCTTTAAACTGGTGCGCATCCATGGTGAATAAATTTAGGGCTAACGTAAATTACAAAGTTTACACTTGAAATCAAATAAAAACAAACTTCACCTCGTCGCCAAAAACTGTTGTGACTGGATTAGAATGTGGTAGGGAAAACATCTTGAAAGTTATAGACGAACACTATTTATCTCAATACGCGGACATAACATTTACACACAGATAGAATAAATCAACATTGAAACTTGAGTTACATCTTATCTTCGAATAATAAACATCGAACTTTGTTTTACCTTGTACCGTTACCAATAGCAACATATTAATTATCTCTTGCCAGATATTACAATTGTTAATAATTATATAATAATTATCAATTATATAATTATATAATATTTATATATTAATTATAAATTATATAAATATATACTAATTATATAATAATAGATAATAAATATCAATTATATAATCACATGATAAGTATTATTATATAATAATTATATAATAATTATATAATAATGTTACACATTAATATAATTAATAACGTTTAATTATTAACGTTAATAACCTCTTCAAGATGATAACAAAATTTATACAGAACCTTTTAATGTATAATTAAGTAAAGCTATATAAAGTTATTCGAATGATGTCGAAAAAGCAATTTCTTCCAGAAGTCTTATTTCGAGAAAACGTGAAGAAAATAATGATGGAGTCCCATCTTTGTCTTAATTAAGATTCTTAGACGCTATTCATCAGCTGACTAAGGAGTTATAATTCACATAGTTGTGAAAAGGCAAAAACATTCATGATTGATTAAAGCAAAGAGAGAGTAGATGAGAAACTAGAGCTTCATTATAATGAATAACATATATTTAATGAATAGCAGTAATGAAATTACAATGCAGAATACCTGCAATCATTAATTAATAATTGTTTAACCCGTTCTACGCACGAGAGTTCATGAATTTAATTCCAAAACTAAAATTAAAAATAAAAATCAGTACAACCAAATGTAGTAATATGTAGAAAAATATTTTCTTTACTAATGTGCATTTTTTTAATGTAATATAATTTATCATGTTGCTATGGCAGCAGACGATAAAACGATATCAGTAGATAAGAAACACCGGTCCTGCGCCAGCGGCACCGCGGCACCAACCTCAAGGTCGAAGGAAGGTCAGTGCAGCCCGGAAGTACGTCGCGCCGGAAATACGTCACGGAGATAAGCGGAGTGGGGAGATAAGGGAATGGGGGAGATAAGGGAGTGGGGGAGATAAGGGAATGGGGTAGATACTCAAGTCTAAGAGGGGGATTAGTTTAATTAATGAATCGCGGGATGCTCCTTGGGTAATTATTGAGGGGAGGATTTTTTTCGTAGAATTATCATGTTATAGTAGGACGAGATATTTTTCTAAGTTGTTAGAGAATAGATTTTTTATAAGTTTTCCAAAAATTAAATATTTTCCAAAATTATTTTTTTAATTAAAAAAAAAATTAAATTGTGGACCCACCATAACCACCCGCTATGAAAACAATTCATAACGCCACAATTTTTTTTTAATGTCCGGTATAACCTGTTTTTAATAACCTGTATAACATTTTTCAACAGTTTTACGCATTCTCTTTAGCTGCAAGGCACCTGTAACGAAATAAAAAAGAAGAAAACTAAATGTTATGTTACTTTGACACTCTATTTTGATGAAATGAGAAAAAAAAATATAGTTACCACATCTTTAGGTGTTCTGTTTGGACCCGCTTGGTGTTCTCAGCAAAAGCCTTCTGTTTGGATCCGGCTGGTATTCTGTTCTGAGCCTTCGGTTCTAAGCCTTCTGTTTGGATCCGCATGGTGTTCTCAGCAGAAACCTTCTGTTTGGACCTGTCTGGTAGGCTGTTTGGACCAGCAGGGTGTTCTGAACTTGATTCCAGTGAGTCATTCGCAGCAAGTTTTAAGAGTAGCAAAAGTTTTTACGTTTAAGGCACCCTGAAGCATAAATCCCCCCCCACCCCCCTACTTTTTTTATTTTAGCAGAGTGCCCTTTGAGACAAATGAGGCTAAAAATATAAGGTCCCTTCAAAAAATTCAAAGTGCCAAAAAAAATGGTATAGGGGAATAAATTGAGGAAATAGCTCCCCCACTCCCCTTTTGCCCCAGTGGGCCCTTCGATGTAAATTAGGCTAACAATATGGAAAATACAGAGTGTCCATCAAAAATACAGGGTACCCTTATAAACTTGATTCACCATACCAAATTTAAGTGTCTCTCCTCCCTTTTTTATTTTAGCAGAGAGCCCTTTGATAAACGCTAGGGAGAAAATGTAAAGCCTCTTCGAAAAATACAAAGTGCCACACAAAATTGTATAGGGGAATAAATTGAGGAAATAGCCCCCCACCCCCTTCTACCCCACAGAGTTCTTCGATGTAAATTAGGCTAACAATATAGGATACCCTACGAAAAATACAGAATACCCATAAAACATACAGGGTACACTATAAACATGATTCACCATACTAAGTGTCCCATCCCCTCCCTATTTTTTATTTTAGCAGAGTGTTCTTTGATACAAATGAGACTAAAAATATAAGGCCCCTTCAAAAAATACACAGTGTCACACGAAAATGGTATAGGGGAACAAATTGAGGAAATAGCCCCCACTCCCTTTGTCCCAGAGGGTCCTTCGATATAAATGAGGCTAAAAATATAGGGCCACTTCAAAAAAAAAAATACAGGGTGCCCACAAAAGGAAAACTATTGAATGAAGAATTCCGTTAATGCAAAATTGGATCTATAGTAAATAACAAAATAATAATAATAAAATAAATAGGATAAATAAAATAAATTTTAAAACCATAATAAAATTTAAAACCACCCTTTAAAACCATATGAAAGTAAACTTTCAAAACTCGATAGAGTCCAAATTTTGGGGTCTATTTAGGCTCTTTTCACAAAAATACATTTAATAAAATATCGGCCTTCACAAAATTCCGTTCTATAAAAGCATACTATTCATTAATTATTATTATTTTATGCATAATTTGAAAGAAAATACCACTTAGGTATTATATACAAAATTCAGTGATTCTCCGTGGGGGAGAGAATTATATTAGAATTTTTTGGGTTTTTAAAACTGTTGGCAAAGGGTTTGTTATCGACTTGGAGAAGAAAAAATCGTTCGCACAGTAAGTATGCGTCACTAAACTTGAGGGGATGTTTTTGATAAGATATTGAAGATTAATGATAAGAGAATTTTCTATAGCTAAAGAGCTTTCTCAGATAATTAGTATTCAAATTAGTATTTGGAGAATGATATCACTAAATAAAATGAAAAATAAATAAACTTATTTATTTCATTTGTACATCATATATCTTAATATACATTACTTTAAAATTTTTAAATATTTATTCACTGATATAAATTACTCCGTTTTCACATAATAGGGGATCTCACTTGTTATTTCAACATATAAAATAAAACTGACTGTTATTAAAAAATGTATAACTAAGAATTTTACAAATATCGAAAGAAAAAATAACTAATTATTTTAACTGTTAATGTAATTCATCAATACTTTTTTCGTGTGGTATTAATAACATATGAGAAGGGAAGTATATGAAAAAAAAACAATAATAATATATATACTAAAATTAGAAAAAGAAACATGATACATAAATAATAAAAAGAGATACATTGTGGTGTACTTTATGAAATACTTTCCAATATATAGACATATATTGTTATTACTTATAACCGTTAATGTATGCGATTTCTTGCATGTAGCCCTGTGTATGTACTACTCATCTCATTACATACACTAAAATTAGTTAAGTTTTAAAATGCATTAAGATCGAGATAAAGTAAATATTCTTTATTTTCCTATAGTCTAAGAATACGTGCTACATATCTTGTTTACACTAAAATTACTAGTTAAGTTTTAAAAGGTGTTAGGATCAAGATAAAGTTAATTTTCTGAACACATATTTTTGTATATAAATTATCTTAACACATATATATATTTTTTTCAAACGACGCATATTTTTACATATATAACAGAAAATAAAGCATTTATTTTAAAACCATAAATAAATAGTATGTGAGTGAAAAAGCTTAGAGTTTCTATTTTTACATTTATTATTTACTTATTAACTAACCTGCATAAATTATTTTCGCCATGTATTACATTACTTGCTTATTAGCATTTTGAATGTGTTAAGATACACTAAAATATAACTGAACTTATAATATTTTTCCAACCATATTAACTATATTTCATAAATTGCATTTATTATCATAATGCTATTAAACATAAACTACTTTTCAAGATTTTAATTATGTTAGCTAAATTAAAAAGTACATATTTCAACACATATGTATATTTATAAATCACATACAATGCATAAGACAAATAAACATTCATATAAAATTTATATAGTATAGAAAGACAAATTATGCTTACCTAAACCAAACAGATCTGTAATCACATGCTCGCATCAAGTCTTCATCATATGATGGGAGCAGGATAACCATACGTGCTTCTTCTGGAATATCTTGGATTTGAATGATTTTAGTACAACTCCTTATCAGTTTATCTTATCTTTAATCTATCACGTGGTATGTGACGTCACTGATAAAGGGATTCACATCGATAAGGAATAGAAGTAAGACTATCTTAGATGTCTTAATGAATCGATATAATTATTTAATTATTTTTAAACTACAAATTAACTATTCTATTTTTTTAATCAAAGTTTCAAATAATACATGAAACGTATTGTTCACATAGAAGTTAGTATATTCCTACAATGTAGCGAGGTTGATACTTAAAACCGCTAATGTATGAGAATTCTTTAGTATAGGCCTGTATAGGTGTTACTCACCATATATGTATATATGGCGATATATATATATATATATATATATATATATATATATATATATATATATATATATATATATATATATATATATATATACTAAAATCTGTTAAGTTTTAAAATGCTTCATTAAGTAGACAATGAAAAATAATAACTGAGAAATAAATTTAAAATATTAATTAAGAGATACCTTAATGATCGGACTTAAAAAATTTTGGGGAAAGAGTTAGGTTTTAATTAAATATGTTAATGAATCTAATCTAATACACGTTTTGCTAAAATAGAGATTATAGTGAAAATACAGGGTCCCCTATAATATATATATTAATTATACTGCATTAATGTGTTAATTCGCCTCTGTTTTCATAGAAATACCTTCGATAAAATTTAGGCTAACAATAGCACATAGGAAAAAAAGTACAGAGTGTCCACAAAAAGGGTACGAATGAATGAAAAATTTTAACGTAAATATAAAATAGGGTCTACAGTAAGTGACAATACATAAATAAATAAATAAGAAGGAAAAATCATGCGTCGTTGTATACTTTATGAAACACTTTTCAATGCTATCAGATTATTGCTAAAAATTTGAAAAACTATTGAAGTAAGTGAATTAGATTTATGAAAACTTAATTATTCACGCTGGAAATGTATTTTAAAAATTATAGCTTTCGTTTCTTTTTCCACTTATATATAATTATAAGGCTTCTTTTGCAATGAAGACTTGACTGTTGAGCAGAGATTGAAAACTAGCATACTTAGGAATCGACTGTTATACGTCGGGTTCGTTATTTTAGAATTATCTAAATTATTTATGTATGATTTTCACTATAACTTCATAAAAAAAAAACATATAAAGATCGGGAAACCTTATTATTTACTAATCAGACTTCTTAACTTACCATATTGAAACACATAATATTTATAAGGATATGGAACAATATCGTGATTTCTTTGACTTCTCTGAGTATTCAAAATTCCATCGTTTAAACCACGCAAGTTTCGAACCCAAACAAACTTATGATTCTTATTTTATGGACATCACGCATATATAATAACTGGGCTGAGTGAGCCCCCGCTATTTAGTCACATGAATGTGATTTCTATCTTTTGTGATTTACAGTTATTTACTAATACATGAATACGCTATACGTATGCTATATTAATCTTAGGAAAGTATTTTTATCAATATAAATATAGTTTCCTCAGTTTAGTGGTCATACATTTTAACTAAAATCCCTGGTGGATATAACTCGACCATTCAGAATTTTTAACATATACTATTAGATAACATTTACTAACTTACATTTTATTTTAAACAATGGTTAGATCACGTGATAGTATTTAACTTAATGTTTTTAGAAATGACATATATTTACTTTACAATTAATTGCATATACATATCGACAAGTTTTGCAAAAATTTTACAAGATAATAAAAAAGTTCTGAAAAACTACAAACTTATGTTAAAAGGTTACCAGAAAAGTACAAGTTAAAAAAGAAAATTCAATTTAATAATTTAAAAAAAAATTAAGTTAAAAAAAGAATTTTTAAAAAAGTTAAAAAAATAATTTAAAAAAAAAGTTTAAAAAATTTAAAAGTAAAAAAGAAAAAAAAAAAAAAAAAAATGCATATTAAGAAAAAAAAATTAAAAATTCACAAAAATATTTTTAATTTTTATAATATTTTACAGTATGTTTGTGCGTGTATAGGTATGTATATACATACATGTGTGTGTGTGTATGTATGTATATACATACATGTGTATTTATGTTTGTACATGTAAGTACATACATGTATATACATGTGTATACGTATCCATATGTACATACATGTGTATGAACGCATGTCTAATATTATAGGGCAAAGCGGTTTTATTTAGCTCCCTCACTATGGTTAATTTTTGCAATAAGTTTATATATATATATATATATATATATATATATATACATGTGTATACATATCCATATGTACATACATGTGTATGAGCATGTGTCTAATATTGTAGGGCCAAGCGATTTTATTTTGCCCTCTCACTATATGTATATGTATGTGCATACATGCGTGTATGTACATGTACATGTACATACATGTGTATGGGCATATGTCTGATATTATAAGACGATCAAATCGATTTTATTTATCTCTCTCTCTTTCTCTCTAAATAATACATATATATATATATATATATATATATATATATATATATATATGTATGCACGTAAATTTATATCTTTGTGAAATTCCAATGTTTTAAGTTTTAACCATCGAAAGAATATCCAAAACCATACAATTGTTTATCGTAGTAACCATTTGTATACTCCATCAATAAACCAACCAACCAACTGCTTACCCAAACAAACACATATTCACTAACTGCGCATGTGTGGAAATTATTGAGAAACTAGAGTAAAGACATGTTTAATAAAAAAAGGAAGTGACTAATCAAATAGGATATGTCCTAACTTGATTTAGAGAATTACACATGGTAAGATAGGGCTTGGAATTAAAGCTTGGAAGTAAATTGCTAAACTCTGTACATTTCTCACGAAAACTCACTTGTATTTTATTAAATATCTGTAGAAAATACCATAGTTTATTATTAAAATTAAATACATTCTCACTAATTCTTATTACTTTGTGAATCTACTAACTTATAATATTAGTATGGTAACTTGGATTATTAGTATTCAGACTTAAAAAATTCTTTTATAGATTTAATATGATAAACACTGACATGAGTCTAACTAAACTTTCATCATTTTCATTTCAACTTAGTTTTAGGAAATTTATCTACATAGCTTTAAATTTTACTGTTTAGTTAGTCTATTATTTCAAATTATTATTATTTTAGTTCTAATATTTAAAACATATTCATATCGTTTAACATAACATGTATCAAATTAATTTAAAATCATATTAAATATATACATATATACAGATACTATTCTTACCTAATACGCCAGCTTGCTGAACACACAACCGTCTCACACGAAGACTCTGAGAGAAGTGAATGCCCGTTCAAGGCCTTATCAGCTAATATAAATACTGATAAGAATGATCCCGTGATATATGACGTCACTGATTAAATGATATCATCCACCTAGGTTTTACCGTCTTCTCATGTGACCATGTGATTCATTCAATACGTCACCAGTGATGTCACAGATCACGTAACTATGTCATAAAAGAACTAATTAATAATTGCAATTAACACATTACCTCTAATTGATTTGCATAATATATAGATAAATTATTACATGATTTACCTATTATTTTCTAATACATAGGATATATGGTATGTATTACAAAATAATACGTAGATAAATCATGTAATAATTTATCTATATATTATGCAAATCAATTAGAGGTAATGTGTTAATTGCAATTACTAATTAGTTCTTTTATGATATAGTTACGTGATCTGTGACATCACTGGTGACGTATTGAATGAATTACATGGTCACATGAGAAGACGGTAAAACCTAGGTGGATGATATCATTTAATCAGTGACGTCATATATCACGTGATCATACTTATCAGTGATTATATTAGCTGATAAGGCCTTGAACGGGCATTCACTTCTCTCAGAGTCTTCGTGTGAGACGGTTGTGTTTTCAGCAAGCTGGCGTATTAGGTAAGAATAGTATCTGTATATATATATATATATATATATATATATATATATTTATTTATTTAATATGATTTTAAATTAATTTGATACATGTTATGTTAAACGATATGAATATGTTTTAAATATTAGAACTAAAATAATAATAATTTGAAATAATAGACTAACTAAACAGTAAAATTTAAAGCTATGTAGATAAATTTCCTAAAACTAAGTTGAAATGAAAATGATGAAAGTTTAGTTAGACTCATGTCAGTGTTTATCATATTAAATCTATAAAAGAATTTTTTAAGTCTGAATACTAATAATCTAAGTTACCATACTAATATTATGAGTTAGTAGATTCACAAAGTAATAAGAATTAGTGAGAATGTATTTAATTTTAATAATAAACCATGGTTTTTTCTACAGACATTTAATAAAATACAAGTGAGTTTTCGTGAAAAATGTACAGAGTTTAGCAATTTACTTCCAAGTCCTATCTTACCATGTGTAATTCTCTAAATCAAGTTAGGACATATCCTATTTGATTAGTCACTTCTTTTTTTTTTTTTTTATTAAACATGTCTTTACTCTAGTTTCTCATTAATTTCCACACATGCGCAGTTAGTGAACATGTGTTTGTTTGGGTAAGCAGTTGGTTGGTTGGTTTATTGATGGAGTATACAAATGGTTACTACGATAAACAATTGTATGGTTTTGGATATTCTTTCGATGGTTAAAACTACAAACATTCGAATTTCAGAAACATATAAATTTACGTGCATACATACATACATAAATATATATATATATATATATATATATATATATATATATATGTATGTATTTAGAGAGAAAGAGAGAGATATAAATAAAATCGATTTGATCGTCTTATAATATCAGACATATGCCCATACACATGTATGTACATATACATACACGCATGTATGCGCATACATATACATATAGTGAGAGGGCAAAATAAAATCGCTTGGCCCTACAATATTAGACACATGCTCATACACATGTATGTACATATGGATATGTATACACATGTGTATATATATAGTGAGAGAGCTAAATAAAACCGCTTTGCCCTATAATATTAGACATGCGTTCATACACATGTATGTACATATGGATACGTATACACATGTATATACATGTATGTACTTACATGTACAAACATAAATATACATGTATGTATATACATACATACACACACACACATGTATGTATATACATACCTATACACGCACAAACATACATACATATATATATATATATATATATATATATATATATATATTAGCGTATAAATAAATTTAAAATATTTTTGTGAATTTTTAATTTTTTTTTCTTAATATACATTTTTTTTTTTTTTTACTTTTAAATTTTTTAAACTTTTTTTTTTTAATTATTTTTTTATTTTTTTTAAAAATTCTTTTTTTAACTTAATTTTTTTTTTAATTATTAAATTGAATTTTCTTTTTTAACTTGTACTTTTCTGGTAACCTTTTAACATAAGTTTGTAGTTTTTCAGAACTTTTTTATTATCTTGTAAAATTTTTGAAAAACTTGTCGATATGTATATGCAATTTATTGTAAAGTAAATATATGTCATTTGTAAAAACATTAAGTTAAATACTATCACGTGATCTAACCATTGTTTAAAATAAAATGTAAGTTAGTAAATGTTATCTAATAGTGTATGTTAAAAAATCTGAATGGTCGAGTTATATCCACCAGGGATTTTAGTTAAAATGTATGACCACTAAACTGAGGAAACTATATTTATATTGATAAAAATACTCTCCTGAGATTAATATAGCATACGTATAGCGTATTCATGTATTAGTAAATAACTGTAAATCACAAAAGATAGAAATCACATTCATGTGACTAAATAGCGGAGGTTCACTCAGCCCAGTTATTATATATGCGTGATGCCCATAAAATGAGAATCATAAGATTGTTTGGGTTCGAAACTTGCGTGGTTTAAACGATGGGATTTTGAATACTCGGAGAAGTCAAAGAAATCACGATATTGTTCCATATCCTTATAAATATTATGTGTTTCAATATGGTAAGTTAAGAAGTCTGATTAGTAAATAATAAGGTTTCCCGATCTTTATATGTTTTCTTTATGAAGTTATGGTGAAAATCATACATAACTAATTTAGATAATTCTAAAATAGCGAACCCGACGTATATCAGTCGATTCATAAGTATGCTAGTTTTCAATCTCTGCACAACAGTCAAGTCTTCATTGCAAAAGAAGCCTTATAATTATATATAAATTGAAAAAGAAACGAAAGCTATAATTTTTAAAATACATTTCCAGCGTGAATAATTAAGTTTTCATAAATCTAATTCATTTATTTCAATAGTTTTCAAATTTTTAACAATAGTCTTATAGCATTGGAAAGTGTTTCATAAAGTATACAACGACGCTTGATTTTTCCTTCTTATTTATTTATTTATGTATTGTCACTTACTGTAGACCCTATTTTATATTTACGTTAAAATTTTTCATTCATTCGTACCCTTTTTGTGGACACTCTGTACTTTTTTCCTATGTGCTATTGTTAGCCTAAATTTTATCGAAGGTATTTCTATGAAAATAGAGGCGAATTAACACATTAATGCAGTATAATTAATATATATATTATAGGGGACCCTGTATTTTCACTATAATCTCTAATTTAGCAAAACGTGTATTAGATTACATTCATTAACATATTTAATTAAAACCTAACTCTTTCCCCAAAATTGTTTAAGTCCGATCATTAAGGTATCTCTTAATTAATATTTTTAATTTATTTCTCATTTATTATTTTTCATTGTCTACTTAATGAAGCATTTTAAAACTTAACAGATTTTAGTATATATATATATATATATATATCGCCATATATACATATATGGTGAGTAACACCTATACAGGCCTATACTGAAGAATTCTCATACATTAGCGGTTTAAATATCAACCTCGCTACATTGTAGGAATATACTAACTTCTATGTGAACAATGCGTTTCATGTATTATTTGAAACTTTGATTAAAAAAATATAATAGTTAATTTGTAGTTTAAAAATAGTTAAATGATTATATCGATTCATTAAGACATCTAAGATAGTTTTACATCTATTCCTTATCGATGTGAATCCCCTTATCAGTGACGTCACATACCACGTGATAGATTAAAGATAAGATAAGCTGATAAGGAGTTGTACTAAAATCATTCAAATCCAAGATATTCCAGAGGAAGCACGTATGGTTATCCTGCTCCCATCATATGATGAAGATTTGATGCAAGCATGTGTTTACAGATCTGTTTGGTTTAGGTAAGCATAATTTGTCTTTCTATACTATATAAATTTTATATGAATGTTTATTTGTCTTATGCATTGTATGTGATTTATAAATATACATATGTGTTGAAATATATACTTTTTAATTTAGCTAACATAATTAAAATCTTGAAAAGTAGTTTATGTTTAATAGCATTATGATAATAAATGTAATTTATGAAATATAGTTAATATGGTTTGAAAAAATTTATAACTTCAGTTATATTTTAGTGTATCTTAACACATTCAAAATGCTAATAAGCAAGTAATGTAGTACATTGCGAAAATAATTTATGCAGGCTAGTTAATAAGTAAATAATAAATGTAAAAATAGAAACTCTAAGCTTTTTCACTCACATACTATTTATTTATGGTTTTAAAATAAATGCTTTATTTTCTGTTATATATGTAAAAATATGCGTCGTTTGAAATATATATATATATGTGTTAAGATAATTTATACACAAAAATATGTGTTCAGAAAATTAACTTTATCTTGATCCTAACACCTTTTAAAACTTAACTAGTAATTTTAGTGTAAACAAGATATGTAGCACGTATTCTTAGACTATAGGAATATAAAGAATATTTACTTTATCTCGATCTTAATGCATTTTAAAACTTAACTAATTTTAGTGTATGTAATGAGATGAGTAGTACATACACAGGGCTACAGGCAAGAAATCGCATACATTAACGGTTATAAGTATAACAATATATGTATATATATTGGAAAGTATTTCATAAAGTACACCACAATGTATCACTTTTTATTATTTATGTATCATGTTTCTTTTTCTAATTTTAGTATATATATTATTATTGTTTTTTTTTCATATACTTCCCTTCTCATATGTTATTAATACCACACGAAAAAAGTATTGATGAATTACATTAACAGTTAAAATAATTAGTTATTTTTTCTTTCGATATTTGTAAAATTCTTAGTTATACATTTTTTAATAACAGTCAGTTTTATTTTATATGTTGAAATAACAAGTGAGATCCCCTATTATGTGAAAACGGAGTAATTTATATCAGTGAATAAATATTTAAAAATTTTAAAGTAATGTATATTAAGATATATGATGTACAAATGAAATAAATAAGTTTATTTATTTTTCATTTTATTTAGTGATATCATTCTCCAAATACTAATTTGAATACTAATTATCTGAGAAAGCTCTTTAGCTATAGAAAATTCTCTTATCATTAATCTTCAATATCTTATCAAAAACATCCCCTCAAGTTTAGTGACGCATACTTACTGTGCGAACGATTTTTTCTTCTCCAAGTCGATAACAAACCCTTTGCCAACAGTTTTAAAAACCCAAAAAATTCTAATATAATTCTCTCCCCCACGGAGAATCACTGAATTTTGTATATAATACCTAAGTGGTATTTTCTTTCAAATTATGCATAAAATAATAATAATTAATGAAGAGTATGTTTTTATAGAACGGAATTTTGTGAAGGCCGATATTTTATTAAATGTATTTTTGTGAAGGGTCCCTAAATAGACCCCAAAATTTGGACTCTATCGAGTTTTGAAAGTTTACTTTCATATGGTTTTAAAGGGTGGTTTTAAATTTTATTATGGTTTTAAAATTTATTTTATTTATCTTATTTATTTTATTATTATTATTTTGTTATTTACTATAGATCTAATTTTGCATTAACGGAATTCTTCATTCAATAGTTTTCTTTTTGTGGGCACTCTGTATTTTTTTTTTTTTTTTTTTGAAGTGGCCCTATATTTTTAGCCTCATTTATATCGAAGAACCTTTTGGGACAAAGGGAGTGGGGGCTATTTCCTCAATTTGTTCCCCTATACTATTTTCGTGTGGCAGTGTGTATTTTTTGAAGGGGCCTTATATTTTTAGTCTCATTTGTATCAAAGAACACTCTGCTAAAATAAGAATAGGGAGGGTATGGGACACTTAAATTTAGTATGGTGAATCGTGTTTATAGTGTACCCTGTATGTTTTATGGGTACTCTGTATTTTTTGTAGGGTATCCTATATTGTTAGCCTAATTTACATCGAAGAACTCTGTGGGGTAGAAATGGGTGGGGGGCTATTTCCTCAATTTATTCCCCTATACAATTTTGTCTGGCACTTTGTATTTTTCGAAGGGGCTTTACATTTTCCCCCTAGCGTTTATCAAAGGGCTCTCTGCTAAAATAAAAAGGGAGGGGAGACACTTAAATTTGGTATGGTGAATCAAGTTTATAGGGTACCCTGTATTTTTGATGGACACTCTGTATTTTCCATATTGTTAGCCTAATTTACATCGAAGGGCCCACTGGGGCAAAAGGGGGGTGGAGGAGCTATTTCCTCAATTTATTCCCCTGTACCATTTTTTTTGGCACTTTGAATTTTTGAAGGGACCTTATATTTTTAGCCTCACTTGTGTCAAAGGGCACTCTGCTAAAATAAAAAAAGTAGGGGGGGGTGTGGGGGGATTTATGCTTCAGGGTGCCTTAAACGTAAAAACTTTTGCTACTCTTAAAACTTGCTGCGAATGACTTACTGGAATCAACTTTAGAACACCCTGCTGGTCCAAACAGTCTACCAGACAGGTCCAAACAGAAGGTTTCTGCTAAGAACACCATGCGGATCCAAACAGAAGGCTTAGAACCGAAGGCTCAGAACAGAACACCAGCCGGGTCCAAACAGAAGGCTTTTGCTGATAACACCAAGCGGGTCCAAACAGAACACCTAAAGATGTGGTAACTATATTTTTTTTTCTCATTTCATCAAAATAGATTGTCAAAGTAACGTAATATTTAGTTTTCTTCTTTTTTATTTCGTTACAGGTGCCTTGCAGCTGAAAAGAATGCGTAAAACTGTTGAAAAAGGTTATACCGGTTATTAAAAACAGGTTATACCGGACATTAAAAAAAAATTGTGGCGTTATGAATTGTTTTCATAGCGGGTGGTTATGGTGGGTCCACAATTTAATTTTTTTTTTAATTTAAAAAATAATTTTGGAAAATATTTAATTTTTGGAAAACCCATAAAAAATCTATTCTCTAACAACTTAGAAAAATATCTCGTCCTACATGATAATCCTACATGATAATCCGTCCTACATGATAATTGTACGAAAAAAATCGTCCCCTCAATAATTACCCAAGGAGCATTCCGCGATTCATTAATTAAACTAATTCCATTAATTAAACTAATCCCCCTCTTAGGCTTGAGTATCTCCCCCATTCCCTTATCTCCCCCACTCCCTTATCTCCCCCATTCCCTTATCTCCCCACTCCGCTTATCTCCGTGACGTATTTCCGCCGCGACGTACTTCCGGGCTGCACTGACCTTCCTTCGACCTGGTTGGTCCTTCGGTTGGTGCCGCGGTGCCGCTGGCGCAGAACCGGTGTTTTTTATCTACTGATATCTTTGGAATAAGGAAATAAATAGAATAAAAAGTTTTGTTGATGTTTGCGATAAAATGTTTTGCTTTTTTTTAAGGTAATATTTAAGCGCAATTAAATAATCTCTAATTATTTGTATGCAAGGTAAAATAATTATCGTAATACCCGCTACAGTTTCTTAGTATTGCAGCGTGGCGTACGTAATATGTATATCTGACATTGCAGTAAACATTTAGGACTGTTTAGAACTCGCGCGATTACGGGTTGAACATAAAAAAGGCACAAATTCGTCAAAAACATAAAATAAAAAAAATCTATTCAAAAATTTCGAATTTTTTGCCCCAATCGTTCATGGTCCCTCTACCAGTAACCCGTGTGCCAAATTTCGTAGCCTTGCGCCCTGCTGTTTCTGAGTGTTTGAGGTTATATAAATAGATACGGATTTTAATAGGGTAGATATATATACTTACTCTATAACACCAGATTAAAAAAAAAAAACTTTTTTTTCACTATAAATATGTTTACTAGAAAATGTAAATGTATATATTGCAAAGACATAATTAATAACGTTTACGGGAATCCCGATGTTGAAAGGGTAACTAGTATACGTTCAGGTAAAACCTAATTTTTCTAATGTTTCTGATTTGTTTATTTATATGTTTTTAGAAGTTAAGGGAAATGTTTCAAGAAATAAAAGAACCTATAAAAGTTTACGCGGTCTCATTGAGTTTTCGTAAATATTCCTGCTATATCTGGAAACGCTTCTGAAAATGCTTAAAGAATATGTTTAGCTAACCTATTTTAATTTGTAAATAATAAAATCTAAAATCAGGATCGAAAAAAAAATGTTGCAAAGCAATAAATAAACAAACAAATAAATAAAATAAATATCCAATATCAACTATTACTAAAATTTAAAAGCAATGTAACTTAATTTAACATAAAACATTTATTGGATTCATTTTGGAGGTTTTTATCAACTAGCTTTGTAATACCAATTTCTATTTCGGGTCCAGATCTCAGAGAATTAATACATTTAAAAGGCTTTATCAGTTTTAAACAAGATGGTTTAAATTTGTTATAGGTATAGCTCATGCAGTGGCTAATAAATTATCGGGTTGTTCAGAAAGTTCCTTCCGTTTGGGAAAACCAATTCGTACCGGAAAATTTTGCCCTTTAATTATTAGACATTAGATATCGAAATTAATGTATATTAATTAAATGATAGAATTTTCCGGTACGAACCAACTTTCCCAGACAGGAAGAACTTTCCGAACAACCCAATACATCATTAAATTCATTTAGTCTTCTCAATGTTTTTTAGTATATGTTATCAATTAGATATGAAAGAAATACACTGAAGTGTGGACCGTTAACAAGGTTATATAAAATTTCATCAAAATGTGTTAACAGAAGATTATATTTAGAAATTACTTATTAAAGCAGTAAATAATAATGCCCTCAAAAAGAAATTTCTCACAGAAATCGTATTAGAAAAAGAAGAAGAATCTAACGATGAACACTTCTTTGTCTTCCTAATGAAACATTCGCAACGAGACCGCACTATCTGTCGCGTTCGTCACCCTTCGGACGGCGAGAGTCACGTGTTACTTCTTTCGTGCACCTTCAATTGCACATTTTCAGCACCTGCGTCACGAAGAGCATCACGTGACTCAAGCGGTCCACTCGTAGCGCAGGACGGCAGCAAGTCTTTCTCGTCAACCTCGAATCGCGACCAATTTACATCATTTCAACGTGTGTAACTCGCCTATTAATTTCAGTAATAAAATAAGTACATTTTATTTTGGTAATATTTTATCTTTTGTTGACATTTAGTGAAAAGTCCAGTGGAAAACTTGAGCCTAGCTTTGAAAATTTCAGAACTTGACAGCTATATTTCGACCGTTTTCGATTTAATATCTATTTCTCCGGAAACATCTATCCAAAAATTTGTCGGTAGATTATAGGATTGCTATAATTAAACAATTCTAGTATACAAATTTGGTTTTTATATTCAGTAACACGGAAATAATATGAAACCATCTTAAATAGGACGTAATCACCATGGCAACCTAGAATCATTCCCTATCATGGGATGTCAGTGAATTAATTACGTATGGTAGGATGTAATAGAATGAAGAAAACTTTTATTAATATCTTTTTAGGTTTAGATTCGAAATTCATGAAACGTGAAATAACTTGACAAAATTCTGCAATGATTATTTATATTAAATTTCAAACCAATCGGTTGGTAAGTTATATGAGGACAGACGGACAGACCAATCGACGACTATAGGTGCTAAGTATTTATATAATTACGAACGCACCTAATAATATCTTCTAAAGTAAGTTATTAAATAAAGCAATAAAGAGATGAAATAATGCACTAATTCTGTCAAGAAAGCAATCTATTTCAGAAGTCTTATTTCGGGAAAACGGGAAGAAAAATAGGTGATGGCTTTCCTTCATTGTCTTAATTAAGATTCTTAGACGCTATTCGTCAGCTGACTAAGGAGATAAAGTTCACATAGCTGTAAAAAGGCGAAAATATTACTGATTGATTGAAGCAATGTTGGAGGTTGATGGAGAACTATAAATTCATCATTTATTTAATGACACTAGGACTCAGAGCTTCACTCCTCATTCATTATTAGCACATAGGGTGAAACCCCCAGTTATGGACACCTAACCAGTAACTGGCACTTGAGCAAAAATCTAACTCAAATAAGCATTTCTGCGAAGTAATGTCATCTAGTGGTAAATGACACACTTATTACTTACCCATCATACGTACTATAGGGTAAGTCTTGCAAACGTTTAAAAAAAAATTTAAAAAAATGACGGATTTACACGTTTCAGACACTGGAGATTCTGAAAAACATATTTTTAGGGGAAAAAATTTGCGTCCGTCTGTCTCTGTGTGCCTGTAAACGCTCTATCTCTGGACCAAATTGAGATAGAGACTTGAAATTTGGTATATACTTAGTATGTAATAATGAGAAGAAGCCTATTGAATTTCAGTCACTTCCATTATCCGTAACATTTTTTTTTTTTTTTTTTTTTTTGGACTCTCGAAATATACATTCTGATAAAAGTTATATAAAATTTTTTCGAAATTGTTTATTTTAAGTAGTGAATATAAAAAACAATAAAAAAAAAAAACAAATTTTGCCTGAAGCATGAAGTTGATCGGATAATAAGTTGCCGAGATATTTGCAATCCTATTTTCCAGTCTTCGATTTTTCATGACCCTATATTTCATTCAAATTTCAATTCAAAGATATATTTTAATTGGAAATGAGACGCTTAATCCGACGCAATAAACCGTTAGTTAATAGGATTATCATTTTTGGAGTTATAAGGATGTTTCTTTTACGCAATTCAGTAATCAGAGCATTTAAAGTTTATGCCGTCATCAAGCCACGATTTTATTCGAATTGCAATGCATTTTATAAATTTTATATTATGCATATCCATGATGGGTAAGTATTACTGTGACCTCCAACGACTACTTTTTATTTTGGAGTCAATTCACCACTAGAGGTCCAAGAACATATTCAATAATGAAGAAACTTTTGAGAATACAAAAAATGTCATTTTGAAGCAACCATCTTATTTCTAAAATTAAGGATGCAACTATCCTAAACTTTTTTCCGAAAGTTATACTTGTAGAAATTAGTTTAAAGATACGTGTGATATATTAGAGTCATGATATAGGGTTTATAACTGTTTAATTTAGCTTAACCCTTTGAGCGTCTGAGTGCTTTCCTGCATTTCCATAAAAAATGCTCATAAAACAAATATTAATTGAAATTTGCTTTTGCAATTTGTTTCTAAAATACACTTTACGCCTCTTTATCATATATATATATATCTTAAAATAACAACTCTGTTAAAAATATTTTTGCCTACAATCGATTTAAGTTGTTTTTGGAAAACGGAAAAATACGGGCAAAACGCTTAGAGGGAATGGACGGGGGGGGGGGGTCAGTTTTTGGTTCCTAGAAACTAATTTCACCAGTCTCTGACAGAGGTATTAGTTATTGGTTATAGTAAAGAAAGTTCCAATCTATTATTTGAACTGTTTAAAAATGCATAATAATAAATTAGATTTATCTTGTAATAAACACCATTAAAATTTAAGTTCTTTTACCAGTGTCTGAGACCAGATGTCGGTTACTGGTTCATAAATGTCAGTTATTGGATATCTGTATTACTAATAATGCAGTACTACATATTACTGCTATATACTCTTGCTATATACTCTACATTACTAATAATAAAGTACAGCTTACAAAATATGAGTTTTTATAATAAATATTAATGTATTTTTTTTCATAATAAAGAATAAAGTTTTCTTTTTTTTAAATAATTTTAATCTTTTAAAATAAAGTGTCAGTAACTGGTTCACTTTGTGTCGGTTGTTGGTGTTTCAAAATAGGGATGGTTATTGGGGTTTTTGTCTATATTTATGATTAAAATTAATTTTTAATAATAAAATGTATAATTTTTCAAAATTTTACCAACAGCAACTTTTTAATATATCTCTACTATTCTTTCAAAATCAAAGGTAAGTATAAAATAGCTTTATATTTTTGTAACAGTGATTTAAACAAGAAAATTTTTTTCAAGTGTCAGTTACTGGGTATTTCACCTTACTTTGATTTTACTTTAATATATAACTAGTCGGATGTCTTAATCCCAAAACTTTCTTCGATCTCACACAGGTTTCGCATACACTAAAAAAAATAAGCAACCAATTTATATCAAGGACTAACTGAATCTAAATTTTTATTAAACTCTGTGCATTAGTTCTTGAGGTATGACTATTGCTAAAATCGTGTAAATCCTGCAAAATGCAGCATAGAAGCGTCACCTGCTGAGAGATTTAGACCAAAACCTAATCAATAATAACATATGACAACGTCTAACTGAATCTGAAGTTTGATGAAATCCCGTGCATTAGTTCTTGAGATATAGCTATCGTAAAAATAATGAAAAAAGTGGTATAGCAGCGCCACCTGTTGTGATATCTACACCAAATATAATCAGCGTCTATTTATGTCAAGGTCTAACTGAATCTGAAGTTTGATGAAAATAACTACATTCATTTTTGCGATAGAGCTATTGCGGAAATCGCAAAAAATGCAGCATAGCAGCGTCACCTGTCGGGCGATTTTCACCAAAAACTAATCAGCACCCATTTATATTAGGAACTAACTGAATATATAGTTTTATTAAATTTCGTGCATTAGTTCTTGAGATAGTGCGCCCACAAACTTTTTGTCACATACAGAGAGACAGACAGACAGACTCACAGTCTCAGAAACAGACATTTTCTAAAAACAGTCAAATCGTATTCAGGACCTTCTAAAACGTATAAATCCATCGAAAACCGGAAGTCGAAAATTT
The DNA here is from genome assembly GCA_963931845.1 of Maratus michaelseni. Classification (NCBI taxonomy): domain Eukaryota; kingdom Metazoa; phylum Arthropoda; class Arachnida; order Araneae; family Salticidae; genus Maratus; species Maratus michaelseni. The sequence continues at coordinate 211,519,061 of OZ007600.1, forward strand.
TCATGAATCCAATACTTTTTTCTTGTAAAGATAGAAGAAAGTAAAAATGCATACAAAATCATGAAAAATAAGGTTTTAGAAATAATTCAACTAAATTCAAAACCTTAATTAAACAAATGCAAAATGAAGCTAAACATTTGGAATCTGTCTTATTTAACACTTCCCAACATAGTTGAAAGTGTTTAAGACTTCGGTTTACCTGGCCGAGCTCTAACTCGCATAAATATATTCGGATTGTCCTGTAATATTTATATGTTATTGAATTTTTCTATAGCACAATCGATATTCAAAATGAAGTGTGTTGCAATTATAATTCGTTTAAAGGGAGAATCAAAAGTATTCAATTACATTACACTTTTAAAACTGTGCCTCTGATATATAAGGCATCAGCGCATATGAGAGGCACACAGACAAAGTGCCTCTGATTAGCTGATAAATATCAAAGGCACAAAGAAATGAAAGGCACAAATGAAGGTCTCAAAACCTATCAGAGGTACGGATGACAGAACGAAATCTATCAGAGGCCCGGCGCTAAATGTGTGCCTTAAAAAAAACGGGTCATTTATGCAGCGGTACAGTGGGGAAGCGCGCATGCGTACAAATGTTTAACCCATGATGCATTGAGCGGGATATTTACTTTCAATGAGGGATAGGGGTCTGGAGGAAGAATGGACACTTGACCAGAAGAAATGGCGTCTTGTAGATTATTCGAATAGCGGCACTTGACGGCACAAACAGAGTTTATATATATATCCTTTTCGCAAGACGATTATTTTGACTCAAGAGGTTTTGTGCTTTCGTTTTTTAATTACGCTCGTGTTATTATTGTCGTTCAGGATTACAACAATATTAATCGCTGATTATAGGAGTTATGTTTTCCTACGATTTAAAACGACGCCGCAGAGGTAAATGTTCCTGTGGAAAATGCAATGAATTTATGTTAGGAAACATAAAAATACGTACAATGGATGGTGTCATTATTGCAATCATCCACCGGCGGATCATAATGAATATAGAGAGTTATAGACAAGCCTGCAATAAGTAAGTATATTTAGTTTAGTACTTGATTATTTTCTTTGAAAGTGTAGTATAAAAATTGACACTCTAAAATAAATGTTTTATGTTACAAACATATGTATATATCGCCGGTAAATGTATGAGAAATTTGAGAAATTTAATTTTTTTATTAATAGCTATAGCTATTAAAGTCCAGTTTCTTTTGTATTATATTAATCAGTGTTGAATTCCGGGGGTGGCCCGGGGGGGGGGACACTCCCTCTCCAGAACAATGGTCGAAAAGTGTGAGATTTTATTCTTTTTAATGGACAAAAGTGCAATCCCCCCCCCCCCCCCTCCCGAGAAAAATGTCTGAATTCAACACTGATATTAATCTGTCGATATTTAACTAATCTCAGCTACATTTCCCATTGTAATCGAAATTTAACTGCAATAATAAAAATAAATCAAAACACCCAAAATTTCAGCAATGGACATCCTACAAAAAGTAATAGATATTGTTTTTATAATCGTATTTTATTTAGAATCGGAATTCAATATAATGAAAATATATACTAATGAAACAAATAAGTTATTTTCAAATAAATTTAACATTTAGGATACCAGTAATGAAATATTTATGATAAGAGTTACTTTTTGAAATTAATTGTTGTCATTATCACAAGATCAATATTATGATTATTTTACACTGATTATTTTTAACGTTTGTCTTATTTGTTTTTAATAAAGCTTTTATGCCTTTTTTATGTATTTTGATATGTATAAAATAAATTGATATGTTGACAAGGTTCTTTATTGAACCACAGAACTGACTTAGGCCACATGGACACACATTTTAATATTTATTTCAAATTTATTTCAATAAACTGGGAGTGAGAAAATTTTCTATTATACATAGTATTCTGTCTTACACAAAATTTAATATATGTCTTTGGATATGCTACGCTGGAAAATCTTTCTGCAGTAGACAGAATTTACTATAAAGATATAAATATAATATAAAATATAATTAAATTACATTCTGTGCCTCTTATAATGGAGGCACATGCATGTGCCACCATTATAAGAGGTACAGAATGTATTTTTAAATAAGAGGCACTTGAATATATAAATTCAGCGGCACACTGTGACTCTTTATTTCAAAGTCACTTACGCTGTGTCTCTGAATCTCAAAGGCACTATGTACCTCTTAATTTCAAAGGCACCACGTGCCTCTTAATATTAGGAGGCACAAAAATTCAGAATATACCTCTTAAATCAGACGCACAGTTTTAAGAGTGTACTGTCAATGGGAAAAACTAGTTTCAAGTGCATTTTATTGATATTACACCAATTCAAACTTAATGAAATTGTTATATATTTATGAAATGCACAAAATCATACATTCTGTAGAATATGGGGTGCAAAGCATTTATTATTCATTTACATGGCCACTCAACCGATTCCCGTTACATGATTGTTTACGGGGAAAAACTGTTTGCAGCAGATTCAATTATGTTACATTATTTCAAATATAATGAAATTAATATACATTACTGAGGCTTGCTACAAGATACTTCCTGTAAAATATGATGCTCGTAAAGTTCCCCCAAATCAGAAGGGGGAAGTTTTCCAGTGAGATGGGATTTTCTTTTCACTGAGATCTTGAAAACTTCCCCCATGAAAAGTATCCCCGTACGCCATTTTGACGTCACCACAGATGGGGGCAGATTTCCAGTCCTAGAGAGTTTTACTTTCGTCGAAAATTGGAAAACTTCCCCCATGAAAAGTTCCCCCAAACTAAAAGGGGGAAGTTTTCCAGTGCCAGGCAATTTCTTTTTCACTGAGATCTTGAAAAGTCGAAAATTGGAAAACTTCCCCCATGAAAAGTATCCCCATACTTCATTCTGACGTCATAGCAGATGGGGATACATATCAAGGGGGAACTTTTCCAGTGCTAGAGAATTTTCCTTTTACTGAGAGCTTGAAATCCATCCCCATGAAAAGTGTCCCCATATCTCATTTTGACGTCACAATATAGGGTCACATATCCAATGCTATAACATTTTACTTGTTTCGAGAGCTGAATATCTGGCACTCGAAATGTGTTTCTCTTTTATGTCTAGTTACTATTGTTACTGTGAATTATTATTATACGGACTTGAAGAAATGCGCAGAAGAGATTTAGTGCGTAATGTAAAAGTATCTTGCTTACTTTTCATATTCGGTTATCAAACACATACTAGGCGGTCAAAAAGGATTTAAGTATTAATGTTATATAATGTTGCTCAAAGCATAATCTGTTAGAAGGCTCATGGAAACTCATCGAAAACAAAATTTTTGTATTAGCGGAAAGTGTGTGCATATGATATTTGTTGTTGAGTAGAGCATCAAATGTGAATCTTTAATGAAACATTCCCATTAGTTATTATTATTATTATTATTATTATTATTATTATTTTGAAAATTAGAATTTGCTCTTTTTTTAATTTTTTGTTAATATTCCCAATCAAATATCCAATATTAATAATTTGACACAGTAATGATCACTTTAACTTTTCTACTATTATATAAAAAAAACCAAGTCATTAAATATCCATCATCAATCTATAATATTAATAACTAGAAATTAAAAATTAATTTTTTGAAGGTATTTCATGTTTTTGGCAAACATTTCCGTAATAATTTGACATCGAATTCCACTATAAAAAATATACAGATTTTTTACGCTTGGTAGAAATCACAAACAAGCGAATTTTTTCAAAAATACATAGTTTTTTTTTTTTTTTTAAATCTTTTTTAAGGTAATGCAACTAAAAAGAAAAAAATAAACATTATTTAATTTCTTATTTTAGAATTTAAAATTTGATTTCTCAACGCATAATCGTAAATTAATTAAAATTAAATTCATAAAAAGCTTTTTTTTTTTTTTTTTTTTTTTTTTTTTTTTTTTTTTAGAATATAAGTAATTTTTATGGATAGTACCAGATTTACAGGTATATTAATAAGAAAGAAAGGGGGTGCTTCAACTAACTCATTAACCACATGGTTTCCAAAAATAATAAACAGATTAAGAACTCTTAACTTTTATGCAAATTTTGTGCCAGTGATAATCCTTTTACAACCAAAAGGTGTTGATATTAATTACCACATGTTTTCTTTGCTTTAGCAATTAAAAATAATTATTTTAACTTCCGTAAAGGTGCGCCTGTTGTCTTTCTATTTAAGTTGCTATATTTCTTTTTTATAGAATTTCTTCTAAACACGAGCATTTAAATAAAAACAAAGCCTAAATTAATCTACTTTAAAGCATTATATTTACATTATTTTTTATACATTATTATTAAGAGTGAATGAAATTGGGCTTCAGTACCAAGCGTGAATACTGCCTTTAAGATTTCACACAGTTTTCATGTATCCAATTATTTATCTCATGTTTAATATTTTCTTACGTTTTTGTGGCTATAATTTGAGAATATGTAATGTGCTAAGTAGAATAATTTAATTAAAATTAAATTATTTCTGTGAAATACTTCATTTGGAAATAGCATATTTTGCCGTAATAATTCAGAGGAAAACAAACATCGCGAATATAACAGTTTAGAAATTGTTACATAATGTATGCTTAGTTTTATTATTATTATTATTATTATTATTATTATTATTATTATTATATTATTGTGCTTTCATTTTATTTTATATATCTCGTGCTTTTAATGTGCATATAGTATGTATAGCACTTATACAGCAGGTATGTCAAACTCGTTTACCGCCGCGGACCAAATTAAGCGTTATATACAAAGCCCAAAAAAGATAATATTATTACCATTGCACAGAATAAAATTTGTTCGTATAAAACACATCCATGTTAAAGAAATGTGCATGTAAAGTTCAAAAGTAAATAAAATTCATAGCTTGTTTTATCTTATTTTTCGAAAAAATACTCGAAATTGCTTTCTATCAACCGAATCAACTGGATTTAATTTATTTTTTTTCTAATTTGTATTTATTTTGCAATTTGGTTGTGCACGATGACCTGTTAATCTTTTACCTAGCAAAGAAATAGCTGCCAATCTTCCGTATTTTTTTCCAGTGAAAAAGAAAACATATTTCGAATTAAAAAATTTCTTTAAAAATTTGTGTTTTGTATCTATGCTCTACTTATTCTTTTTTATTTTCATTTATTAAATACATTTTCTGGTTTAACGTATGTTGACTTGAAAAATAACAAAAGGTTGGCCGCTATACGCAAAGAAGCAGTACAAAAGCGCGCTTGTTCAAAAAATGTCCACTCCGATGTTTTTCTAATAATGTTTGGCAACATATAAAATAAAATACATTTTCTTTTTGAAAGTTGTTTTGTCAAAATAATAAATTCTATTTGAAAATGCTAATCATGGCCGGATTAGGGGGGGGGGCTAAGGGGCTGCAGCCCCGGGCCCCAATCCGTCAGGAGCCCTCGTCAACAGCTTAAGTTTTATCAAAATTTTGTTTTAAAAATTACTTAAATTTCTAAAAGAAAGAAAAAAAAAAATTTTTTTGCTTCTAAAATGAAAAAACTTTTTCTGAAATAACGAGATAAAATCGGGTTTCAAGCGTCATCACTTTTTCCTTTTGCAATTCCAAAACTTCGAAGTACGATTTAAGGGTAGTCGTCACTCCCTTGAAAACACCCGATAGTTATTGTTAAACCTATGGCCAGGTTGCTTTCAAATTTCTCGTTTAAATTTAAATACTTTTAAAAGATTTTTTTTTGCATAAGATAGCTGAGGTCGATCCGTAATATGACGATTTTTTATTTTTTCGATTTCAGTTGCAGATCTGTTTAGTAAAGGTATTTTCACTTTCGGAACCGGTTTTGAAAGTGAAAGTACCTTTATTAAAAAAATCTGCAACTAAAATATCAACCTCAGCTATCTTATGCAAAAACTTTTCAAAATATTCAAATTTAAATGAGAAATTCGAAAACAACATGGCCATACGTTTAACATTAGCGAGCGGGTGTTTTCATATTCTTTTACTATTTTTACCCTACTTTTGCCCGATACCAAAAGAAGAAAACATCTTTACTATTTTCCGCTTCTACCACCTAATCTCAAAAAACATGTGCACGCTCAGGGGAAGAATCTTGAATTGTAAGGTCTATGTGTGCACGACATACGATTTCTTAGAAATTAGTGCAAGGTCAGGACCCCCCCCCCCAATGCCTAACATCCGACACTTCCCAAGGGCAACCCCCTCCCCAATGACATGACCAGTATCTTTCAACAGTATTTTGCATAAGAACTGAGAACCATTGGCCAGTGCATTGAGAATCATCTCTGTCTGCCTCTCCTGCATAAAAGTCTATGGGAAAAAAAAAAAAAACAGACAGATAATCAAAAAGAATTTTGTTCGTAAACTTTTATTTTAATATGATAAGAAGTAGATTTTAGGAAGTGTGTTTGCTTCCCTTTTCCTTTATCTTTAATGTTTTTATTTAATACTAAGTAAAGAAAAGCGTTTATTTAATTGAGAAAAATGCTTATCCTTGAGTATGAGTACATTTAACTTGTAGAAACCATTGTTTTTACTGCATGTGTTTAGGTGGCTTAAAAAAAAGAAAGAGAAAAAAAAGGTTAAATAATATTACACCTCTTATGGGTTCGATTGTTTGTGAAATATTTTTTATCGCCATCTTTTATCTTATCAATTTAAGTTAAGTTGATTAATTATGAATTTCATTATTTAAATGGCTTTACACACATCCTTATTTTATTAAAATTCCCATATTCATATATAAATTGTTTCTTTTGTGCAATTTTTACTAAAAATCAATACGTATGGGTTAAATTCTTTAATATACTCAGATTAATTTGTTTAAGGCGGTTCTCAAATTCCCTGCTCAACAACGCGAAACTACCTGACGTGTTTTCTAACTCATTTTTAAATGTAAAGGCATACAATTGGAAAATCTGACTATTGGAGGGATTTAGGATCGAAAAGCGTTTTAAATTTTTTGATAAATATATTAAGTTATAAGAGATTCTTGTCAAGTGACGACAAGTTTTAATTTTTTCTCGTGCTGCTGCGTCCGGAAATTTGATTTAAAATGCCATCTTTGACAGTATTTTCTAAATGAGCTTCTGCCTTTTCCAAAATATGTAAATCGCCATTCGATTACATAGTTTCTGAATAAGAACACTTGCCAATTCCATGCGTTTTCGAACAAAAATGAATCAGAAATGTGTCACAAAGTAACTCCTTTGGATTTGAGAACAGCCTTAATAAAATTAATCATATTTTGCACATAAATTGACATATTTCAGTCAAACTGGAAAATTTTAGCATATATATATATATATATATATTTAGATATTTTAATTCATTCTCAAGTTATAGATTCCACTAGAAAAGTAAATTTTTTTTAAAGTTTGAGGTGTTGCATTTTTTTTAATCAGAAAAAAATTGCTTTTTGTAATAAAAGTTTTATCTCACATTTATATTTTCTAACAAAACTAGTGGGCTCTGCTCCCTTCGAGCTACGCTCGCCAACTCCCGTGCATACCCCGCAGAATCGAAAAACACGTTAATTGGTCTAAAAACACGCTAATTTTTTCTATTTTAAAAAGATTATCCGATTACGGAAGACTGATTGCAATGAATTTATTTAATAAAATTTCATATATTTTGCACAAAAATTGACTTGTTTTAGTCAAACTGAAAAATTTTAGCATGCATATTTATAACATTTTGCTCATTGTCAAGATATAAATTTAACTTAAAAAGTAAATTTCCTAAAAAGTTTGAAGTGGTGCCATTTTTTAAAATCAGAAAAAAAAGTTTTTTTTTTTTTTTTTTTTTTTTTTTTGTAATAAAAGTTTAACTCACAGTTACATTTTCTAACAAAACTAGGAATTTCCGCCCCCAACGAGCTACACTTCCCAAGACTTCAGAGGCTCTACAAACACAATGATATAATCTGTTTTAAAAAGATTACTTGATTACGAAAGATTGGATGATATTAACACGACCAGTAGTGATCTTTTATAATCGGGTATCTATTCATTTCCCTTTGACTTGAACATTCCCAGGGCCGCATCCACCGCTGTCGCAACTGCTGACGGTCTAACTGCTGGAAGATTTTTTTCTTTTAGACGATATAAGAAAATAGTTTTATATATATATATATATATATACAGTGGACTCTCTGTATCTGAACACTCTCTAATGTGAACACCCCGGTATTATGAACACTTTGTGACGGTCCCGGCGGAACTCCATTGACTTAACAAAAGATGAACTCTCTGTATTCTGAACACCCCACTATTATGAACGCTACTTTTGATCCCTATTCTAACCCGCCTCTCTGTAAACTGAACGTGTGTTTGCAGTCAGAATTTCTGCATCATAGAAATTTGGAGAAATTGGAAAAAGGTTCAGTGAACTCGGTTAAAAAATAAACAGTCAAAATTATTGCTAGATTTTAAGCATCTACCCAAAACTGCAATTTGTTTAAAACATTCAGATAAAATCTTCAGTTAACAAAACAAACAAAACATTTAGTATAACAAAAAATAAATCGAAATAATAATTTTCAAACAGGTACGTCTTTACCGTATGTGTTTTACATCTCAACTAATTATAAATTCTTATATTTTAATACACAAAAAAGTCCAGGTATAAAACTGTCGCCATTTCACAAAAGTAAATCGTGATAATCAAATTAAATGAAATGAACATAACAATCAATTTGTATGCAAAGAGATACAAGAAAAAATAATGTAAAAACTATGTCACGTGATTCCCCCTCTCCCGAGTTGAGATAAAAATAGAAAGATTATGCAACAGAAATGTCCTGACCTTCAGTGACAGATAATAGACATATAAGAGAGGTGTTAGAGGGAGTGGTCAAAAAAAGATTATGGTTTCTTTTCTGAACACCTGGTTGGACAGCATTATTGCTTCAATTACTTTCTTCCTTTTTTGCTCGGCAAAGGTAAATTTTCTTCGCCATTTCGCTATCTTTGCAAGGAAAGAAGCACAGCACTTACGCAGATGTAGGAAAAAGGAAAGAACTGAGTCTTCAGGAAAAAATACCATGTTGTTCAAAAATTACAATCAAAATAAGTCAAAAGAAAATTGCATCTGAGTTTAGAATTTCAGTAGGCCAAGTCAACGCCATCAACAAGAAAGAAAAAGAAATTATAGTTGCTTTTGAAGCAAATGAACCTTCCTCAAAGTGTAGAATTTTTGAAAAGAAAATGGGAAACGAGAATATAAACAATCACATCTGGAAGTTTTTTTGCCAAATGTGAACAAAGAATCTTCCTGTCACTGGACCACTGCTAAAGCAGATTCCTCTAGATTTTCAGAAAGGGAGAAAATCACGGAATTCAAGGCATCGTAAGGATGATTGCCTCGCTTCAAAAATTGGCATAACATTGAATTCAAAATAAGCAGTGGTAAAGCTGAAGACGTAAATATCGACACTGTATAGGAATGGAAAAGAAAACTTTTGGACATAATGAAGGATTTTGTCGCCGTTTACATTTTCAATGCTGACGAAACTGGCTTGTTTTTTAGAGCTCTTTCAAATAAAACCCTAGAAGAAAGAACCCTAGCTGGAAAATTTCGAAAGAAAGACGCCGTCATGCTCTGTGCCAGTTTTACGGGAGAGAAACTCAAGCCACTTGTGATCGAAAAAAATGAAAAACCATGATGCTTCAAAAATCTGAAGATTGCATCATTGCCTGTGCACTGTAAAACAAATCGAAAAGCCTGGACGACATTCACAATTTCTCACAATAGTTGGAGGGCATTAATGAGATGATGAAGAGAGAAGGAAGAAAAATTCTTTTTGTCGATAGTTCCAGATCACATACAAACATGCAGCTGAGCACCATGAGCCTGAAGTTCCTGCCACCGAACTGTACTTCTATAATCCAACCACTGGATCAAGGAGTTATCAAGACCTTTTAAGCTCACTACTGAATCCATTTTCTGAAGAAAATGTCCCTGGTGAGGCGAGGAAGGAGGAAAATACGGCAACCGAACTAACGAAGAAGGTCAACGACATGGATGCTGTTCATTAGATATCAAAGTCTTTGAATGAAGTAACCTCCAATACCATCCAAAGATACTTCAATAATGCTGGATTTCCGTGTGAAAATGAGCAATCAAGAATAGATGACCAAGAAGAAACAGCTGTGAGTGACTTGGGGTCAATTCTTCAGGAGCCGCATACTGAAATTCAACCTGGAGCTTATCTCGAAGCCAACGGAAGCTTTCCGGTTTGCGACAACAACTTCGTTGAAGAGGAAGAAAATAGTGAAGAAGAAGCGGGACCAGAAGATACCAATGGAACAAGAATTACAATTACCTTCCAGCAATATAGCCAATGGATTCAAGACTTATTGATCTATGCGGCTGAACAGCACCCGGAAACCTTTCCACTTCTTAAACAACTAGATAACATGTATACTGCACGACCATACACAATGCAAAAACAGACTAAAATTACTCACTTTTTCAAGTAATGTACCGATTATGTTTTCATGTAAAGTATTGTATATATGTAATTGCATGTTTTGTAAATTTTTTTAATATTTCCTAAACACAACAGCTTCATCTCGGTAAATGGCATTGCTAACCAGTCTAAGTATTCTATACAATCTGTAAACTCATACATAGTAGTAGTAGTAATGAATTTCTCAATCTCCCTCTATAATGAACACCCCCATAATCTGAACACTTTTGGTCGGTCCCATGAGTGTTCGGAATAGAGAGAGTCCACTGTATATATATATATATATATATATATATCAATCATAATCTTTACCACTGAATGCTTTCCGCACATAAAAATGTAATTATTTGAAAGTTTTCTTTCTCTTTTAATATTCACGTGTAAATATTTTTTCGAATTGAAAAATATTTGGAAATATTATTATTTGGAGTTTTTAAATACAATGCAAATTTCTTCATTAAATGCTTTACACACATAATAACTTAATTGTTTTAAATTTCCCTGTCATTTTTAATATTCGCGTGTAAGTATATTTTGCAAATGGAAAATGTTTAGAAATATTACTTGGGCTTTATAAATATCTAGCACTAGAGGTAAAAAACGGCTTTTTGGAAAAAAGAAATAAATATCCATTCAAGTAATAAAATTTTGGATTAAGGGAAAAAAAAAAACATAAACATAAAATTAGACACTATATATATATATATATATATATATATACATATATATATATAACCATTAATGAAACATTACCGTAATACCATATATATATATATATATATATATATATATATTCGACACAGCATTTCATAATCTAATCACGTAATATATATATATATATATATATATATACCTTCAAAAGAAGGTTAAATTGCTGTGCATAGTTTTTAAACCTATAAAATTTATGTAACTGAATTATATTCACCGATTTCAACATTAAACAGAGGCACTTAAAATAATTATTCGATTTTAAAACTCTATGTTTCACTATGTTTATCATACATTTCTCTATAAAACTATCATTTTTCATGTTTTTCTGTCAATTACAATACTCAAACATTATAGATAAAGATTCTCTAGACGCTTAACATTTTATTACGAGGATCTTGGCGATATTTTAAAAATAGAAATGAAATATTTCTCGGAATGTATTAGAAATGTAGATATCCAATGCTGTCAAGATGCTGTTAATCAATGATAAACAATTAATATCTGTTTTCCCAAATGTACTGAATATTGCAATTATAGTATATAGTAGTACCGCTTACAAACTTTGAAGCAGAATGATCATTTTCCAAACTAAAATTAATAAAGAACAAACTATGATCGTTTACGCTGGAGCCCAAACTTAGCGGTTTAACACTAATGTCACTAGATAATGACATAACAGAACTGTTTGCATTTCATGATGCCCTGCAATCACTTGGAAATTTAAATACAAGGATTTTTTTTCAATTAACTTAATTTTTAGTAATGAAAATCTAATAATAATAAAAAAAAAAGCTTAAACATGTAATTAAATTTATTTATATCAATAAACAGATGTATTGAAATTATTTTTAATGTATTCAGTTTTTATACGCCTGGAATATTTCTATTTTTTATTTGTTTATAAAGTATTTGTTAATTGTATATGTTTAAATAAACTAATTAAGAGCACTATTGAAGATAACAAACAAATAAACAAAAAAAACGCTCTTGATTAACAATATAAATATTTCCATTTTTAAAATTTGTATTTCAGGATTAAAAAAAATAATAATCAAAGGTGTGTGTGTGGGGGGGAGGGGGATAAATATTCAGTATCGTGGGAAGGGGCACAAAATTTCCAGTAGCAGGGGAAGAGGGGGGGCAAAATGTCCAAAATAGCCCCGGGCCAAAGAAATGCTTAATCCGGCTCTGATGCTAATACTATCAAATAACATGATGAAATTATGAAATTTTCCCTGAGGTTGAAGTTTACTCAGGTGCTTTTATTTTCAAATGAAAACTCCAAGTACTTTGTCTATTGGTGGTCTTTTAATAATTCACATTCATAATTTGTCAATTTAAAATGAAAATGCTTACCTTGTTTAACATTTCGTAATTAACAGTTAAAATTTTATGATGGAAAGCCGTCAATTTTTTGTATAAGAAGGTAGATCTGGTTATATTCGTTACCAATATTATCAAGATATTTTCTAAATTGACTATGATTAAGCATGTGCGTACGAATATGATATAAGTTTATAAACATGTATCCGTCTTTTATAAATCGATCCGGCTATACAAAATACTTTTTAGCAATGGTACTTTTGCTTATAGTATTTTCAAACTTCTTTAACTGTTTTGCGCATCCTTTCTTCCATTTCCTAGTAAATGATTTTGAATCACGGGATATTTAATGCAATAATAATTATTTTATAAAGTAAATGTATTTTCTCCAATAGGCTTGGTGAAAGCACTCTCTTTTAAGAAGCGTCAATTTCAATTCTGACAGTTTTTCTTTCTGATGTTTGGCCAGATTTTTAATGCTTTGTCCTGTAGCATCTCTTAATGTTCCATTCTTTCGAAACTCCAACAATGTTTGGATATCAACATATAATTTCAGTTTTTCTTTTAATATAATGGTATTGTGAATCAACTTAATTTTTTTTTTAATGTTTATTTTCCGTCAATTATATATATTCATACTGGTAGAGTTTTAACTTAAAAAATATTTCCTAGGTTGTTTATCAGTATGTTATTAAAATATGTGTAAATCGGTAAAAAAAAAAATAAAAGAAAGAAAGAAAGAAAGATCAAGCAGGTGGTTTCATTAACAATGACACATTTACTAACCTAAGTAATGAAAATAATTAAAGAACTTAAATCCAAAATATTTTTGTAAAACAAGAGTGGAGAAACTGGATGACATGACGTATTCGGGGGTTTTGCTTCAAGCACAAAAGTGATAATTTATGTCATTTCGAAAGCAAATCATTTAAAAGCCACTTAATTTTATACTTTGATTTTAAAAAAAGTTGTAACTGTTCTTAATTAGCCCGAATTTTATTAATTTTACTATACATTTCTTATTATTTAATAAATATAGCATGTGTAAAATTGAAGAGAGTAGTAAAACAAGTTGGAAATTGTACGTCAAACGTTACAAACGAGGTGCGTTCGTACTATAAAAAAAGTTATAGTTCTATAAATATTCAGATCTTGATGATTTTTAATTCTGTGAAATCAATTATATCGTCTGAAGATTAATTTCTGTAATAAAATAAGTTTCTCGGTCGCTTGGCGATCAAACTTCGAAAGCTCCTATAAAAAGAAAGCACCGATTTAAAAAAAAAAAAAAAATCAAATTTCTTAATAAATGTTTTTATTAATATTTTCTAAAGTTTTGATTCGATTTTTAAAAAAATTGAAATGTCGCGATAAAATTCTGCAAAGATAATATATCTTAAATTTCAAACCATTCGGTTGGGTAGTTTTTGCGTTGCTATTTGCAGACGGACGGACAGACAGACGGACGGACGGACGAACAGACGGACGAACAGACGGACGTACGAACAGACGGACGTACCATACGACGACAATAGGTGCTACGTATTTATATAATTATGAACGCACCTAATAAAGCAATAGTTTCGTCATAAAACACATAAATATTATAAGAAAAATACTGTAAAAAAATTACGAATCTTTAAATTTTTAGACTCAAGATTTCGCACTTTGTTACATTCCGATTAATTAACTGTGTATCTGCAATTTCTTGGAGCTAAAATTTAAAACTTTAAAACTGAGCTACATCTGTCTATATACATCAATTATGTCAAATGAGCGGATTTTTTTTAACTACCACATTTTGAAGAAAAATATTTCCCTTAATTAATGACGAAATAAATAAGACAAAAATTATTATTAAAAAAAGTGGTAGCAATTGTGAATAATAAAAGCAACTGGCAATACTTACATACATATGTTTGCCATCTCTAAGACTATTTGGTGTAAGTGAGTTCCTCAAAAGTGTATTTTCAGCATGCGTGTTCGAGCAACTGAATAAATGCCAAAATAAATGCACAGGTAAAATGCCAAAGGCTTGGCGGGCCACAGAGAAGTTGTCGGCGGGCCAGTTGTGGCCCGTGGGCCACGTGTTTGACATACCTGCTTTACAGGGACACTCAAAAGAATTCCATTACAATACGGTCTATGGGGAGAAATCGTTTGCGGTTTATTTTATAATGTTTCAATATTTGAAACATACTGAAACAGATATATATCACTGAGGTGCATTACAAGAGGCTTACTATAGAATATTGTGTGTATAGCATTCCTCCTTCATTTACAGGGTCACATAAAATTATTCTGTTAAAGTACTGTCTGTTAATAATAATGGTTGGAAATGCGTTTTTAGTTGCGTTTTTAAATGGAATTTTTTTTCCCCCTATTATACTTGATGTGTATAAATCCTATAGGTTATATACAGGGCAGCACAAAACATCTCGAATGCATTTGCGTTTATTGACGGAAATTGCCGATGGGCTATTTTCAACTGTGCTATGCGTATCCTAACTAAACTAAATTTTTGCATTCTATGTAGTATATATAAAAATCAGTAGATCATACACTGGGCTGCGCAAAATAGTTAGGATCTTTTTCCGAATATTGTTGGTAATTTCTGAAATTGGATTTTTAAATGTGTTATGCGTTTTCCAAATTGTTAACTTTAGCATCAGACTTAGACATTCTTAAACGGTAAAGATTTCTATAAAAGCATTTTGGAAGTGTTGAAAAGTTTTACATATTCCATACTTAACGCATAATTTTTTGTTCTTGTTTTTTTTTTTTTTTTTTTTTTTTTTTTACTAGGAGACAGCAATTTAAAACGAGGCGACTGAAAAGTGCCCCCATGAAAAGTTCCCCCATACGTCATTTTTACGTCACAGCAGATGGGGGTAGATTTCCAGTCATAGAGAATTTTACTTTCGTCGAAAATTGGAAAACTTCCCCCTGAAAAGTTCCCCCAAAGCAGACGGGGGAAGTTTTCCAGTGAGATGGGATTTTCTTTTCACTGAGATCTTGAAAACTTCCCCCATGAAAAGTATCCCCGTACGCCATTTTGACGTCACCACAGATGGGGGCAGATTTCCAGTCCTAGAGAGTTTTACTTTCGTCGAAAATTGGAAAACTTCCCCCATGAAAAGTTCCCCCAAACTAAAAGGGGGAAGTTTTCCAGTGCCAGGCAATTTCTTTTTCACTGAGATCTTGAAAAGTCGAAAATTGGAAAACTTCCCCCATGAAAAGTATCCCCATACTTCATTCTGACGTCATAGCAGATGGGGATACATATCAAGGGGGAACTTTTCCAGTGCTAGAGAATTTTCTTTTTACTGAGAGCTTGAAATCCATCCCTATGAAAAGTGTCCCCATACCTCATTTTGACGTCACAATATAGGGTTTACTTGTTTCGAGAGCTGAATATCTGGCACTCAAAATGTGTTTCTATTTTATGTCTAGTTACTATTATTACTGTGAATTATTATTATACCGCCTTGAAGAAATGCTCAGACGTGATTTAGTGCGTAATGTAAAAGTATCTTGCTTACTTTTCATAATCGGTTATCAAACACAAACTAGGCGGTCAAAAAGGATTTAAGTATTAATGTTATATAATGTTGCTCAAAGCATAATCTGTTAGAAGGTTCATGGAAACTCATCGAAAACAAAGATTTTTGTTATATTAGCGGAAAGTGTGTGCATATGATATTTGTTGTTGAGTAGAGCATCAAATGTGAATCTTTAATGAAAAATTCCCATTAGTTATTATTATTATTATTATTATTATTATTATTATTATTATTATTATTGGAAAATTAGAATTTGCTCTTTTTTTTTAAATTTTTTGTTAATATTTCCAATCAAATATCCAATATTAATAATTTGACACAGTAGTCTTCACTTTAACTTTTCTACTATTATATAAAAAAAACCAAGTCATTAAATATCCATCATCAATCTATAACATTAATAACTAGAAATTAAAAATTAATTTTTTGAAGGTATTTCATGTTTTTGCCAAAAATTTCCGTAATAATTTGACATCGAATTCGACTATAAAAAGTATACAGATTTTTTACGCTTGGTAGAAATCACAAACAAGCGAATTTTTTCAAAAATACATAGGTTTTTTTTAATCTTTTTTAAGGTAATGCAACTAGAAAGAAAAGAAAAAAATAAACATTATTTAATTTCTTATTTTAGAATTTAAAATTTGATTTCTCAACGCATAATCGTAAATTAATTTAAATTAAATTACTATTTCATAAAAAGTTTTTTTTTTTTTTTTTTTTTTTTTTTTTTAGAATATAAGTAACCTTTATGGATAGTACCAGATTTACAGGTATATTAATCAAGAGTGGAAGAGGGTGCTTCAACTAACTCATTAACCACATGGTTTCCAAAAATAATAAACAGATTAAGAACTCTTAACTTTTATGCAAATTTTGTGCCAGTGATAGTCCTTTTACAACCAAAGGGTGTTGATATTAATTACCACATGTTTTCTTTGCTTTAGCAATTAAAAATAATTATTTTAACTTCCGTAAAGATGCCTGTTGTCTTTCTATTTAAGTTGCTATATTTCTTTTTTATAGAATTTTTTCTAAACACGAGCATTTAAATAGAAACAAAGTCTAAATTAATCTACTTTAAAGCATTATATTTACATTATTTTTTATACATTATTATTAAGAGTGAATGAAATTGGGCTTTAGTACCAAGCGTGAATACTGCCTTTAAGATTTCACACAGTTTTCATATATCCAATTATTTATCTCATGTTTAATATTTTCTTACGTTTTTGTGCCTATAATTTGAGAATATGTAATGTGCTAAGTAGAATAATTTAATTAAAAGTAAATTGTTTCTGTGAAATACTTCATTTGGAAATAGCATATTTTGCCGTAATAATTCAGAGGAAAACAAACGTTGCGAATATAACAGTTTAGAAATTGTTACATAATGTAGGCTTAGTTTTATTATTATTATTATTATTATTATTATTATTATTATTATTATTATTATGCTTTCATTTTATTTTATCTATCTCGTGCTTTTAATGTGGCAAAAATTTCTCACACCATCACTGGCGATTTGATTAATTGAAGAACATGTTATATGCCAACCTAAAATAGATATTTGAAGGCTGAACATCAATGAATGATACACTTCCATGAATCATTAATGATTAAATCAAAGTTTTTTCCTTTTTTTTTTTTTTCTTTTTTTTTGTAAAAATGTTTTAACTATTTTAAGATGTGGTGTCCAAATAATAGCACGCACAGGTTTTAATATTCAGAGAATTTATCAAGAAAATAAGAGAAATACTCTTAAGGCACTGAGTTATGTTATTTAGACTTTTATTTCAAATATGTATTTATATTTATAAACAGACGCTTTTACCTCAAAACATTTCTTTGCGTGAGAGTCAAAGAATGCATATGAATCTGGAAAGTTGTGATACCGATTTAAAACTATTGTGCTAATAAACGGAATATTGATTTACTAACATTGCGCAAATTCCAATATACTCGTATATGATTTCATTAAATATTTTAGACAAATACTTTTAATGATTAAGGGTGAAAAAAACGCAGATTTCAGATTACGCTTAGATTGAGGAAAAGTGTTTATATAGTGTTATAAGACCTGCAAGATATTAGATAAAAAATAAAAATCTAATAATAATTAGAAACTAAAATTCAGAAGTCGCTGAACTTTATGATATTGTGAAATTTTAAATTGAAAAACAAAATATGTTTTTTAAAGATAAAATAATTTATGATATTATGAAAATTCATTTACAATAATTATTGTAAATTATGGTAATTTCTATACGGCGACTAATATTGATTCAAACATACTACAAAAATACCATCCTTTAAACATTCAGTTGTAACAGAAAGTTTTTTGACATGCTTGTCAGATTCCATAATCGTTCGCAATCTGAATGTGTGAATTTCAGTGAAAATACTTGTATATATAATAATGAGATTTCAATAGGTAAGCTTCAACTATTCTGTATTAAGGCGGTTCTCAAATCCAAACAAGCTTATTTCTGAGATATTTATGAATTTATTTTTTGTCTCAAACGCATAAGATTAGCGGTGCTCTAATTCAAAAACCGTAAAATCGAAATTTTTTTTCCATTTTCGTAAAAAAAAAAAAAAAAAAAAAAAAAAAATTCAGAAAATCTTATAAACGATGGCATTTTGGACAGAATTTCTGGACGCGACAGTTCGCTAAAGGTCATTGTGAGACTGAGACAACAATCTCTTATAACTCAAAATACATTTGTTTAAATAAATAAATATATATATATATATATATATATATTCGATTTCAAATCACTGAATGCACTAATGTTTTGTATTAATGTGCTCAGGATTTTTTTTTTTTGGTCCAGAACCGTCTTAAAAGTGGTATAAATATGTTTCACCAGACTTAATTATAAGAATCGCACACTTTATATATATATATATATATATATATATATATATATATATATATATATATATATAAGCGGTTGTCTTTTATGTACAATTGGAAAATGTTATGGATTTTACAATTAAATTAAGATATATTTGATTCTAAAACCAGTGAAAACAGACCGTATGTGTAGTGGAAAACTTTTTTAAACGGTAAATTTCATGGTCTTGAAGAAAAGATTATAATTATAAAGAATAAGGTATCAGTTAAGATGAAAACCTTTTTAAAGCGATCTAATATTAATTAAATTATCTCAAATTAATTAAAATATATTCAAGTTATTAAGGAATCCGCTTTGTGGAACAAAATGTAGATAACCTTTTCTTATGATAGATATTTTCACATTCGAAACCGGTTCCCAAATGTAAAGTATTTATTTGAAAAAAAAAATAAATAAATAAAATTTAAAAAATGGAATTGAAATGGAAAAAAAAAATAAAAAACGGCAAATGTGCAGATAAATTTGAAAAAGGAAAAGAAATCATTTAAATTTACTGAAATGAGAGCAGCGAATGTCGAGAAAAAGGGACATCGGAAAAAATGACGCAGAAAATATAAAAGTTGCACTTTTGTCGGGAAAAGTAAACACGCCTACTAATTCTGTGAAAAATTATATTAGAAGAAAGTTACTGGCACCAAAGATTGGAAATATAGTCTACTTTTAAATGGCGTACATAAAATTTCCTTAGGAGGCCATCTACAAATAAAAACAGCCCAAATTTTGATTATTTCAATGGCAACATCTAATTTTGACAAGAAATTTTAATTCTTCTGTTCAAAAAAAGGTATTTTTCTACTAAGTAGTAAGTAAATAACTGACTTCAAACTAAGTAGTTTTTAAATTATGTTTATAAAACGTCAAAATGCTGTTTGGGGGGGGGCATATCTGGTGCACAAAAAAGCATAATTTTTATTCATTTCATTTAGCAATAGCCGAAACACATAAAGATGAGTGAAATGGTCATGTTGGTAAGAAAAAATAAATTAATAGAAGTGACATAGTCATTTCAACAATATAGTAACAAATTTCAATTTGAATATAGCCCCCAAAATATGCGCATTTTATAATAACTAATTTCTCTGAAACTAATCGTACGAATTTAATGAAAATTTATGTATTTTGACTAAAAGGGTGCAACATTCATTTATGATGTTTTAATTGTGTCTTGCTCTTGAAAGAAAAAAAAACGAAGATTGAGTTATTTTTTATATGCAGGTTGTCCCTTAATAAAGTTTTATATATATAATTTAAAAGTAGACTTTATTATTTCCAATAGTTTGGTACCAGGAACTTTCTTATATACGATAATTTTTTGCAGAGTTAGTAGAGAATGTTTACTTTTTTTTTTTTTCACCTACAACTATACGTCTATTACAAAGATTAATTCTGTATTACAAAAATAACTAAGTAAAGTTATGTAAAATATCTAGTTTATTTTTGCATAAAATGTATTTCATTTTACATTTTCTCTGCTAATGGAAATAATCTCGCTAATTTTCTTTTATTTTATTTAAAAAAAAAAAAAAAAAAAAAAAAAAAAAGTCATAAGTTAACGTGACAAAGTTAATGAATCATAATTTTTCCTATAAAGTCTTTGTCTTTATAGTAAATTTTACCCTTAAAATTTCTTTTTCTGATTAAAAAAATTTATTTACAGTTATTTACATGTTTTTTTTATGAAACCAACATTAACGCAAAAAAACTCAGACACACGTAACTTTTGAAGCTGTAATTTTGATTTTGCATTATTGCATAATTTTTTTATTGACATAATTTTTTATTGCATGTATTTTTATTTTTTTATATATTTCTTTCTTAATATTCTGAAACAATAATATTTATCATAACCTATAAAAATTAAATGGCCTTATAATTTTTTTTATTATTGTACGACAACAGGCTACTATAATTAGTATTACAATTTAATTTTTCAGCTAACGCTGTGGAGAATAAGTGAAAAAGATAAATAGGAATATAAGTGGAATATAAAATAAGAAAGGAATATATGTGTAAAAGGTAAAATATCAGAAATATTAATTTTATATTCAAATGTTAATAATTTGCAGGTAAACACGCTGTTATTGTAAAAATAAAATTCTTATATATGTATTATTTAAAAAAAAAAAAAAAAAAAAAAGCTTTTATTATTTTTTATTAAAAAATGTAAGATCTTTCTTATTTCTTCCACTTTTTTCGTAATCAGTTTATTATCCTGTAAAGTTGTATGTAAATGTGTATCAAGTGGCACGTGAATCCTTTACTCATTTTCTTTTCTTTCTTTTTTTTTTTTTAAATCCTAAAACAGCTTTAGTTTAATTTATCCCTATAAACAAAAGTTGAAGTCTTGCAATATAGTGTTTTATTTTCCGGGATTCGGGCATGAGCAATACACATGATTTTTCCTGATTCTATTACTTAATCGATAACTATTATTAAAAACTATGTGTCTTTATTAGTTAAATATATATATATAGATTAGAATAAAAGAAAAAAAATGGTAAGGTCCTCATAATTAGCCTGGGGTGTTAAAAGTAATGCTTAAAAAATACGATATTCGCGCTTTTTTTTTTAAGTTATCTTTTTATTATGGCAATATTGGTTTTCTAGTAGTTTAATCTCAGTCGTAGTTTTATTTTTTGATATTTAAAGAGTTGATAGAAACTATTTACTTCATAAAGATTCGCCGACTTATAAAACATTTTTTCGTACAAGTTCTAGAGAGGTTTAAATAAAACACACATCTTGAAATTTAAAGAAATTGCTGAATTATTTTTATTCTAGTTGTAATATTCTGGTATTCTAAAGTTATCTGAATATTGCAAAAAAATGTCTTTTTATCTCTTTGAAGTATTTCAAGAAAATTAACAACATAGATCGATTGAATTATTTTACCAGAAATAATTATCCAATAAGTACACGGAATAACACTTGTTCTTAATATGAATGATAAAGAGGACCGATCGTTAGTTATAACGTGAGAATAGCTTCTATTCCAATTTCCTTTATTTCAAAATCCATTAATTTAACGATGTTTTGAAGAATTAAGATTAATTGATGTCTTGTGGATATCGGATTTTATAAAGGGGTTCTTTTTGCAGGTGCATTTTTTACGACTTCCCTTCACTAGCTATGGGAAATCTTTGGCGTTATACGTGACACCTCCAAAAACAATTAGTCCCATCTAGTTATTAGTCAAACATGAGAGTTGAATTTGTATATTTCCGTCAGGCAAGCACTTTTGAAGAACGTACAGTTTTTAAGAGGCTACTTCAGGATTTATGACATAATCTTGCGGAACGGCTCCCCACATATCCCCTGCTGCTCTCCAGTCAACTTCTTCGAACCCTTGCGGATGACCAGATACGATAAGGGAAGAGAAAGTCAAAAATCAACGGAAAAACGCAACGGAAGTATTTGACTGATGGTCAATGATTTTTTATTTGTGAATTCTACTATGGAAAAAAAAAATTTGGAATTCATGACGTACTTTCATTTTTCAACAATCACCGTAAATATAAATAATGTAGAAAATGAAAGGCGGGAAAGTTTCCAAGTTACTAAACCCATACCTTTTCTGATATTTCAGAAAATTACAGAAAATTTTTTTAATAATTTCATTAGAAAAAAGTATCTGGATAAAATTATATTAAAAAGTTAATAGCAGTAAAAATATGCTACAAAAAATATGATATCAGGCTAACAATATTTGAAATATATCAAGAAAAATGCAAGAAAATGCTTTAATGATTTTATTAGAAAAAATAGCCAGATAAATTTCCATTAAATAATTAATAACAGTAAAAATATTCTACTAAAAATATGAAATTAGCCTCGAATCATTTTAAATAAAACATTAAAAAAAATGCAGAATAGTACAATAATTCAATTAGTGATAACCCCATAATAGCAATGTGCAGTGCATGTTCAAGCTGTTTAGGCACAAAAAGTGGAAATTTTTAGAACTTGTCGTCTTGATTTTATTTAATTTCTCACAAACAAAGATAAGGCTTTTCAAAATTTTATTGCAATATTTTCACTTTTTTAGGCTATCAAAATAGTGGGGAATCAGAGAATATAATTTACAGGAAAAAAAATATTATGAATTATATATATATACTATATATATTGCTGGTTTTATATATTGGGGTATGTACTTGGCTATACATTACATGTTGTTCCTTGATCCATGGTTGCATAAATTTTTAAATAACTTTTTTTTTCTTTTTTTCTTGGCAACATATGATTCAAATTCCAATTCTTCTATAATATGCTGACTCAAATTATATATTAACAATATATATTAAAAAATGAAAAACAGTCTGAAACATTGGCTGTTTTCAGTCATAGTTATTGTCAATCACATGTTGTTCTTCATAAACTAAGGGATCGAATAGCTTAATTCCTCTTTTTATGAAAATAAAAACCGTACAGAATTTGCTGTCCAAGTTGGCGTTTTAAGCCGATTTCCGAGATTCTATAGCCTGGGAAAAGTTGTCTTCAGACAACAGTTAATTTTAACCCAATATGATATACAGTTATGGAAAATGTAAAATGCTATTTGATTTCAAATGACCCCAATAGTCTTGACTCCAAGCTTCATGCATTTATGCTTAAAAACAAGTTGGTGAATTAGCTTTGACTTGCAGGGTTTGGGGAGAATTTTTTTATTTTTAAAGTTAAGTAGTGCATAAGCTTTCTAATTCTAAAACAACACGTCAGAGAAGAAAAAAAAGGAGTAAGTACTCGAAAATTGGAGTTCTCTAATAGTAAATTGCACAGCGCACTTAGAAAATGACACGAAACTGCATGTACTTTCAGGACTTACATGCTCGTAAAATCTTTTTTTTTTTTTTACATTTTAAAAGGATGAACTGTTCAGGGCTCCCAAATGGTCCGCCAACTGAATACCAATATTTTTTAACAGAAAATTTCATAGTAGGTTTCTACAACAGCAAAAATTTACCTCCGAAGGTTGGTTCTGCAAAATTTGCAAGAAAAATCTAAAAATAAATATTTAAATAGTTCGAAAAGGTTTTATAAGTCAGCTTTCTTCCTCCATTTTTTAAAATTTAATTTTAAAGATATAGGTATGCAGATTTTTATTGATTTTGTTGCAGCAGAAAGGAAAATTTTTCTGAGTGACAAATTTTGAATAGAAGAGTCGTATAAAAATTTATTGTATAAATGTTTGAAAATTAACGAGATAATTATTTTATTGACAATATTATTTTTTTACTTTATTTAAAAAAAAAAAATTATAATTTACATTATCTACATATCTCCAGCAGGTAAAAAATTAAAGCGTGTGTCAACCTTTATAATACACAGACACACTGTATACCGGCCAATATACAGGGTGATTATTAAAAAAACTATCCCGACATATGAGCCCCTAACTATCATACCGTTCACAGAAACTGAATGAAATTTTGGTTTAAAGTATTTTGAGGTATGCGCTCAAGAATCATATGAAAGACAAAAGTTAAATTCTAACAGTTGCGGTTAGAGTGACAAAATTTCGAAAATTTCAAATCGCAACACCTATTTTTTTTTTTTTTTTTTTTTTTTTGTCTGTCTAGCGCCGCGCCGGCGATTTTCGTACTACAGGTACCGTTCCAACGCTTTTTATGGTTTTTCACTGTGAAGATCACATTCCAATAAAAAAGTAGGTGTTGCCATTTGAAATTTTCGAAATTTTGTCACTGTAACCGCAACTGTTAGAATTTAACTGTTGTTTTTTACATGATTCTTGAGCGCATACCTCAAAATACTTTATGCCAGAATTTCATTCAGTTTGTGTGAACGGTATGACAGTTAGGGGCTCATATATCGGGATAGTTTTTTTTATAATCACCCTGTATATTGTATTCATTATACACAAATGTTTGTAAAATTAATTTTGTGCAATAATGTGTGAAGGAAAAGCATGTCTTGCATTTTTTAAATCGAAAATAAAATTTCGTTCAGTTTAAACACATACCAAGCAATAATTACCTATAAATGGATATGTATTCATTCGAATTATTTTGAGTGGTCATGTATAGAAATTAATGATCATATGCGCATCACATAACACACTAAAATTTAAACCAGCTGCAAAATGCATTTCAAGAAATATCTGATCATGACGGTAGTGTATTTGAATTCTTTTGCGTGGCCCTGTTTACGAATATCATTTGCGTATCACTTAGCTAATTAATATTTTATTCAGCTGAAAAATGCAAAATATAACCGAAAACACGTTTCGTGGAACTGAACCCACAAATGACAATGTATCCGAATTCTTTGGCTTTGTAAAAGAACTTCGTAAGTAGATAATAATTGGGGGTTCTGCATCAGCGGCGTACGCGGCGTAGGCTCAAGGTTGAAGGAAGGTCACAGAGCCGGAAGTAGCAGGTGTGGACACCGGAAGTTGTGCGGGCTGTGAAGGTCACCGGAAGTCGCAGGTGTGGATAACAAACATGTTGAGACAGGAAACCGGAAGGAATTTGGAGATAAGGACAGGATGAGACGTATTTTTTATGAGTTTTAATCAGATTCTTTCTTGAGAGGAAAAAAAAATTAATTTTTTAATTGTGGACCCACCATAACCACCCGCTATGAAAACAATTCATAACGCCACATTTTTTTTTACCTATTCTTTTACACCAGTCATCTGTGAGAGACCTGTAACGAAATAAAAGGGTTTAATTATTATTATGCTTCAGCAAAGTCGAGTGGAGTTGAGGGGTAGGAACCCTGCTATAAAAATAATACCTGTAAAAGAAATATATATGTGCTACCTTTCGCGCTCTTCGACCTAACTGTTCAGAGTTTAACATGAAATTTACTTATAATTCACCTGCAAAAGAATTTTTTTTCCCTTCTTTAAACATTAACTTAAATGTGAATGAGATTAAAATAGATGTGAGGGCTAAATTTTTAGAGAGTTAAAATGAAAATCCACTGAGGGTTGTGTTAAATAAAAGGAGATGATCGACTTTGACAGCATTTTTCTAAAAGTTTATTTATCGAAAAAGGAATCATACGTTTCGATTATATTTGTTAACTATTATAGTTTAACATTAAAAAGCAGGTAGACATTCACATCTTTAGCGCTCGTCGACCTAACTGTTCGGAATATTTTTCGAACCCATTATTTTTGACTTTATAAAAGTTTAATATAAAAAATTATTCTTTAAGTATTAACTGAAATGAGATTAAAATAGATGTAATGGCTAAATTTTTAAGTATTTAAAATGAAAATTGTGATAGCCATGTAAAGTAATGCGATTACTTTGCTTTATAAAAATCTAACACGAAGAAAAGCTGGTAGACGTTTACCTTTCACACTCGTCAACCTAACCGTTCGGAATTTTGTTTAAACTTCTCTCGAGTTCGTCGACCTAACCATTCAGAGTTTTCGTCGAAATCCTGTTATATATTAACATACAATAGTTAACTTTTTTTTAAGGGAAGTTTAAATAACATACTTCCCAAAGTGTCTTAGAAAAATTTCAGAATTTATACACACATAAGAACCTCACCTATAGGTGCAAGGTTCTGATTTTAAAGCTACTAGACGTTGAAATTTAAACTTCTTGCGCTCGTCGACCTAACTGTTCGGAATTTTTTTTTTTCGAACTTTGTGTCAATACGAGTTAGGATCCCTTAGAAAGACCTACATAGAGACACTTATCCCTAACGTAGATATTCATCCCTATATTTAACTAACCAGTTACAACACACAAGACATAATCGTTACATTCAGTTAATAAGTGATTTGACATGTAAAATATTAGATATAAAAACATATATGATATATACAACACACAAAACAAATTTAAAGATTTTTTCCCTACAATTTTTAACAAGAATTTAGCAATAATTTAACTTGAGAGCAGGTATTTTTTTTTTTTTTTTTTTTTTTTTTTTAGAGTTATACGATTATAATAAATTTTAACCCTATTTTACTTAATACAACCAACATTTAAAAAAAAGAGAACGACATCTAGTTTTTTTAACGTCACATATTTGAATTATTAACCTATTTTAGTTAAAAGTATGATACTTAAATGATTTTATTTGAAAAATCAATTCAACATTTTAAAAGCAGTCGAAAGATTTTTGCTTTTGAAAAATAACTAACAGAATTTTTTAAAGCAGTAAGGTAGATGACACTAACTTTAAATTAACTTTTTATAGGTCACTTTAAATAAAATACATATTTTTTTTTTATTAAAGAAAAATATAAACTACTCACACATTATTATGTTGCATTTTAACATAACTGAAATACTACAACCTTTCTGCTGACATGTGGTCACGGAGGAAATCTTTTCATATAGAAGGCAAAATAAGATAATGAATTGATAATCATGATTCGTTATGCATATGTTTAAACAGGAAATTATTTAAGACGTGTGATTAAGACCATTTTACATGGTATTACAGAATAAATCTTTTCACAGGATGCAAGATAAGATAATATAACGTAATGATTTAATAAACACGATTCGTTATGCATATTTTAAAACAGGAAATACATCCGTCAGATAACATTACTTTGTTTATATGAAGTGACCAAATACAAATTTTGCTGATAAGATTAATTTAATTTCGAAAATATTATTGACAGAACATTCAAATTTTACACAATATTTTTAAAAATTTAAATAAGGGAAATCAGAAAATTGTACACGATATTTTAAAAAATAAATAAATTAGGGAAGTTACAAAATGTTGTACACTCTTTTATTTAGAAAAAGAGAGCGGATATTTTGTTTTGAGTTATACGATTAAAATAAATTTTCATTATATTTGATTTTACACAACCAACATTTTCAAAAAAGAGAATGGAATCTAGTTTTTATAAATTAACGTACTTCAATTTTTCAAATACTTAACACTCCCTCTTTTGCTAGACTTTATACACATAAGACATAAAAGGTGTTTTCGAATACATCATTTAGAAATTAAGCAACTTGATAAGTAAAACATTATTTATAAAAGCAATACATACGAAAGTAATAAAGATTTTTACTTACAAATGTACGAACTTCTAATAGGTAACACTTTCTTAATCACTGTGCAAGAATTAAGTGGTGATTAAACTTATAACATTATATGATGAAATAATCACGTGACGTATATTTAAACCAATAAAATGTCAGTATTTTTAAACTAATACAAAGTTAGTATTTTTACACGAGCGCCCTCTATCATTATATAAATTTCAATGAAACGAGTTCATAACATTCTACTGCGACCTGATATCGTTGTAATAGGTTGTATTTTTCGTTAAGTTAGTTTTCATTTAAGTTATTATGGAACGAGTTATGAATTCTTATGTTGGTGATGTAACCAACTTGGAGTGTCAGCACTCATCACCAGAGTTAAATAATCAAGAGATGGATTCTACACTTTTATCTAAACAAGGACCCGTTTCGAATTGGGAAGTGAAACCCACCTCATCAGGACTAAAGAAACAGAAGTTATCTCATGTGTGTAAGATGTGTAACAAGGCATTTCCTCGAAAAGTTAACTTAGTGTTTCATATGAAATGTCATTTAAAGGAAAAGTCTTTTCGTTGTGAGGTGTGTGCTGAAGTTTTTTCGCGAAAGAGTGATTTACGTATGCATCAAAAGATTCACAAATCACCCAAACAATACAAGTGTGGGGATTGCAACGAACTGTTTTCAAGAATGTATGATTTATTAATTCATAAGAAGACCCATAAGACTCATAAACAACATTCATGTATAAAGTGTAGCGAAATGTTTGATTGTGAATCAGATTTAGTACAACATTGTGATACTTTTCATAAAGTTGTGAAATCACCCTATTCAAAAGATTTGTTATTTGAAAAAGTGAAGCATTTTAAAAGACAAAATGATGTGCGAAATATTTTTACTAAAACTATCATTGTATCCAATGAGATGAATCAAAAAGACTTTCATTCATTTTTTAACAGTATTCGAACGGATGTTTTAAACGAATTAAATTATCAATTGCAAATAAAAAAGTCAATAAAATGGTATGCAGCCGTTAAAGTGGATGTCTGTCGTGAATCACAGGATGGTAACTTAGAGAGAGCAACCCCCTTTTTCCTTTCCAAAAGTGAACTGGAATTAACAGACCAAAACATACAAGTGCATGTTGAGAATGCCTTTCTAAAGTTGTACAACGGCTTTGAAGATTTTACAGAACGTGTGTTTAATTGGTCATTACAAAAAATTTTAAAATTAGAATTGATTACAGCTCAATATGACAGTCTTATTTGATTTGTATTATTTTAGATGAATAATAAATAGTTTGGTTGTGAAAAAAGTGTTATGTGTTTTCTCAAGCTTACACTGTGTGATGTTTGAACTAATGATGTATATTTCGATTGACTTAGACAAAATAGGAGTGTGTGTTGACATTTAAAAAGATTTTAACATGAGATAAGAGAGTTATAATTAAAACTGGACTTACCTAAAATTTTTTCAAGATAGTCTCGATATCCTTTCCATTACAATTGTTTTAAGGAAATAGAATTCAATTTTATTGCGAATAACACTTTGTTGTTAACATCACGTGGTTTGTCTTATCATAACTATGAGATAGATCACTTCCGATTAACATGATAACAAGAGTATAAAAATGACTAATGCAAACCGATTTTCCTGCCTAAACTTGTTATCAGCTTGCATGAGTGACTCATCTTTACTTGACCTATATCGCCACCAGCTTGTGATATTTCAAAACTTTGAAAATTTATCACATTTTAAGAATAAAACTTAAACATTTAAAAACTTTAAAAATTTGTGTTAGTGAAATTTGTTAGATTGACACAATTTAAAAATAAAACTTAAGCATTTGAAAACTTAATCATTTAAAAACTTTAAAATTTCGAGTTATAGAAATTTGTTGGATTGTCACATTTTCGAAAAAATCTGTTAAACATTTGAAATTGAAAAATCAACATATCATTTTCAAAGCAGTGAATAGATGTATACCTTTAAAAATTCGACTTAGTGGAATTTAGTAGTGAAATTTATTAACCTAACACACATGCTAAAAATAAAACTTTATGAAATTTTCCCATTTTTAAAATAAAACTTATTTAAAAAATAAAAAATAAATAAGCAACTATTAAACATTTTGAATGTCTTAGACAAAGTAGGAATAAATTTGTTGAAATTCTATAAAACATGAAAAATTTAATTACTTTTAAAGGAAATTTTACTTTTGGTGAAATAAACTCGAGGTATTTATTATATGTTACTTAAACTACATGAGAATTGATTGAAAATGTGTTACTTTTAATCACTCACAAGATAAGATATGATATTACAACATACACATAGGAATGACATAGGAATTATAGATGGGTTTTTCTCCCACACATGACGTCACTGATAACATATTTACTGATCAAGTCATAAAATCATAGTTTAGGGTAGGTTTTTAAGCACGAAGTTTAGTTGAGATTTAAGATATTTGAGAAATATAAACTACAACTTTGACTACTTTTTGAAATTTCCCCCTACATAAGAAAAAGAACATAGAAAAATAAAATGAAAAGTCGTATTTGAATGGAATCGAATTATTATCCTTTCACTTAACAGCTGAATGCGTCGGCAATTACATCACAAAGGCACTGATAACAACTGATTGAATATGTTGTGTTTCTTTTTTAAGGTTAAATTGATTTAATATTCAAGTTATTTCTTAATGATACTTAAAAACAATAAACTTAATTAGCATTCAAAAAGCAAACGAGCACATTATTGTGTAAAACAATCAAATGTTTTAAAAGTCACGAGTTAAAATTTGAAATGACTTAGAGTTTAAGTAGAATTTAGATGTGAACCTTTTAAAATGAAATAATAGTTTTTTGTATAGCCCTCTATCGGTGGGTAATAGAATTAAGAGATAATTAAAAGTTTTAACTTGAATTCGAACCCAGAACAAAAATTATTTTTCGGTTTTATAATTTAGGGTAGGTTTAACTGAGCAAGCCATGATATAACAGTATTTATAGACGATTTAAGATATTCGATAAAGGAAATCATCTAAATTTCTAATTTAATTGAAGGGTTTACTGCTTAAAGTACTACACGATGCATAGTTTTTTAATTAATTATATTTTTCGAAAGGTTAAATTGAATTATTGATAAACTTAGGATTTATGTTTAAAGTGAATAAATTTGATATGTTAGGTTCACTTAATAACAGAGGGTTGAATAAGTTATTTTTAATAAAAATAAAGTTTACTAAAAGTTTTTAAAGTTAAAAAAAAAATGTAAGTTACGTTAAAAAAGTTAACAAAAATATAGTTTTAAGAAATTTAAAGTTTACAAAAAGTTTGAAAATCTCTATGTTAATTAAAATTAACTTTTTAATTTTAACTATTGAGAAACTATAATCTGTTTATCCTTGTAACCAACTGGTGCATATCAACTATCTGCACATATGCAGTAAAAACATACACTTTTAAATTATTTGCTAATTTTTATACAGCTCGATTACCTTTCAGAAACAAAACAGAATGAAATACTTACCAAAAAACACGTCAACGTCTTATACTTGCTTTCACTTAACTAATCTTTCTACGTTAGCTTTGCTAGGGGGCGCTGCAATCGCCGCTAGAGGCGCTACTAGTTTCCGGTTTGTGACGTAGTTTCCGGTTTGCGATAAGAACAATGTTAAAATAAAACCCACGTGCATTCAGTTGGTGTTGTTTACCTGTACTTTGTTATAAGCCGTTTGCCTTCTCTTGTTCACTTATCACTCGCTTGTCCTGACTTGTTTCTATGCTGCACGCCTGTTTTGCTGACTCATCTCTTGCTTTAACTGTTTGGACTTGCCTGATGTGAACTATCTCAGGTCTTTTGTCATAGCTTGAATGTACTTTATGTCGATCACTTTAATATAAAAGTTATGTCCCAACTTACTTAAACTTTAATAAAAATATTATTTATTTATAAATTACATGAAATTCTTATTTTTCTAACACATTTACTAAGTCACTTTCGTTCAAAAATATGGTAAAACCCGATTTTAAATCGAAGTTTAGGATAAATTCCCCAAATTTTGTAACATTTTAGCACTAATAAGAAATATTGTAAACACCCTGTACATACAAGTTTTATAAAAATAATATTAAATTCCCCAAATTTTGTAACATTTTAGCACTAATAAGAAATATTGTAAACACCCTGTACATACAAGTTTTATAAAAATAATATTAAATTCCCCAAATTTTGTAACATTTTAGCACTAATAATAAATATTGTAAACGCCCTGTACATACAAGTTTTATAAAAATAATATTACTTATAGCTAACTCGTTTAGTCCCATGATAAGAACCTTCAATATCGGTAAAATCAGTGTTAAACAAAAATGCAACCATAGGTTTAACCGTCTAATTACATGTCTTTACATATTATTTTAAAATGTAAAGCATTATAGCTGAACGAATGATATAAGAAAAAGTTAGAATAGATCACATATTTTTGTTATTAAAAAAAACTTATATGCAAACAAACTTTTTAAACTTAGTAAAATATTTTTAATTTATAAATTTAATTTAAAATACTTTAAAAATTCTTAAATATTCTTATTTAAAAATATTTTATTTTTAAATTAAATTTATAAATTAAAAATATTTTACTAAGTTTAAAAAGTTTGTTTGCATATAAGTTTTTTTAATAACAAAAATATGTGATCTATTCTAACTTTTTCTTATATCATTCGTAATATATTTAATCAATAATAATAATATCATTCGTCATAAATTTAATTTAAAATACTTTAAAAATTCTTAAATATTCTTATTTAAAAATATTTTATTTTTAAATTAAATTTATAAATTAAAAATATTTTACTAAGTTTAAAAAGTTTGTTTGCATATAAGTTTTTTTAATAACAAAAATATGTGATCTATTCTAACTTTTTCTTATATCATTCGTTCAGCTATAATGCTTTACATTTTAAAATAATATGTAAAGACATGTAATTAGACGGTTAAACCTATGGTTGCATTTTTGTTTAACACTGATTTTACCGATATTGAAGGTTCTTATCATGGGACTAAACGAGTTAGCTATAAGTAATATTATTTTTATAAAACTTGTATGTACAGGGTGTTTACAATATTTATTATTAGTGCTAAAATGTTACAAAATTTGGGGAATTTAATATTATTTTTATAAAACTTGTATGTACAGGGTGTTTACAATATTTCTTATTAGTGCTAAAATGTTACAAAATTTGGGGAATTTATCCTAAACTTTGATTTAAAATCGGGTTTTACCATATTTTTGAACGAAAGTGACTTAGTAAATGTGTTAGAAAAATAAGAATTTCATGTAATTTATAAATAAATAATATTTTTATTAAAGTTTAAGTAAGTTGGGACATAACTTTTATATTAAAGTGATCGACATAAAGTACATTCAAGCTATGACAAAAGACCTGAGATAGTTCACATCAGGCAAGTCCAAACAGTTAAAGCAAGAGATGAGTCAGCAAAACAGGCGTGCAGCATAGAAACAAGTCTGGACAAGCGAGTGATAAGTGAACAAGAGAAGGCAAACGGCTTATAACAAAGTACAGGTAAACAACACCAACTGAATGCACGTGGGTTTTATTTTAACCTTGTTCTTATCGCAAACCGGAAACTACGTCACAAACCGGAAACTAGTAGCGCCTCTAGCGGCGATTGCAGCGCCCCCTAGCAAAGCTAACGTAGAAAGATTAGTTAAGTGAAAGCAAGTATAAGACGTTGACGTGTTTTTTGGTAAGTATTTCATTCTGTTTTGTTTCTGAAAGGTAATCGAGCTGTATAAAAATTAGCAAATAATTTAAAAGTGTATGTTTTTACTGCATATGTGCAGATAGTTGATATGCACCAGTTGGTTACAAGGATAAACAGATTATAGTTTCTCAATAGTTAAAATTAAAAAGTTAATTTTAATTAACATAGAGATTTTCAAACTTTTTGTAAACTTTAAATTTCTTAAAACTATATTTTTGTTAACTTTTTTAACGTAACTTACATTTTTTTTAACTTTAAAAACTTTTAGTAAACTTTATTTTTATTAAAAATAACTTATTCAACCCTCTGTTATTAAGTGAACCTAACATATCAAATTTATTCACTTTAAACATAAATCCTAAGTTTATCAATAATTCAATTTAACCTTTCGAAAAATATAATTAATTAAAAAACTATGCATCGTGTAGTACTTTAAGCAGTAAACCCTTCAATTAAATTAGAAATTTAGATGATTTCCTTTATCGAATATCTTAAATCGTCTATAAATACTGTTATATCATGGCTTGCTCAGTTAAACCTACCCTAAATTATAAAACCGAAAAATAATTTTTGTTCTGGGTTCGAATTCAAGTTAAAACTTTTAATTATCTCTTAATTCTATTACCCACCGATAGAGGGCTATACAAAAAACTATTATTTCATTTTAAAAGGTTCACATCTAAATTCTACTTAAACTCTAAGTCATTTCAAATTTTAACTCGTGACTTTTAAAACATTTGATTGTTTTACACAATAATGTGCTCGTTTGCTTTTTGAATGCTAATTAAGTTTATTGTTTTTAAGTGTATCATTAAGAAATAACTTGAATATTAAATCAATTTAACCTTAAAAAAGAAACACAATATATTCAATCAGTTGTTATCAGTGCCTTTGTGATGTAATTGCCGACGCATTCAGCTGTTAAGTGAAAGGATAATAATTCGATTCCATTCAAATACGACTTTTCATTTTATTTTTCTATGTTCTTTTTCTTATGTAGGGGGAAATTTCAAAAAGTAGTCAAAGTTGTAGTTTATATTTCTCAAATATCTTAAATCTCAACTAAACTTCGTGCTTAAAAACCTACCCTAAACTATGATTTTATGACTTGATCAGTAAATATGTTATCAGTGACGTCATGTGTGGGAGAAAAACCCATCTATAATTCCTATGTCATTCCTATGTGTATGTTGTAATATCATATCTTATCTTGTGAGTGATTAAAAGTAACACATTTTCAATCAATTCTCATGTAGTTTAAGTAACATATAATAAATACCTCGAGTTTATTTCACCAAAAGTAAAATTTCCTTTAAAAGTAATTAAATTTTTCATGTTTTATAGAATTTCAACAAATTTATTCCTACTTTGTCTAAGACATTCAAAATGTTTAATAGTTGCTTATTTATTTTTTATTTTTTAAATAAGTTTTATTTTAAAAATGGGAAAATTTCATAAAGTTTTATTTTTAGCATGTGTGTTAGGTTAATAAATTTCACTACTAAATTCCACTAAGTCGAATTTTTAAAGGTATACATCTATTCACTGCTTTGAAAATGATATGTTGATTTTTCAATTTCAAATGTTTAACAGATTTTTTCGAAAATGTGACAATCCAACAAATTTCTATAACTCGAAATTTTAAAGTTTTTAAATGATTAAGTTTTCAAATGCTTAAGTTTTATTTTTAAATTGTGTCAATCTAACAAATTTCACTAACACAAATTTTTAAAGTTTTTAAATGTTTAAGTTTTATTCTTAAAATGTGATAAATTTTCAAAGTTTTGAAATATCACAAGCTGGTGGCGATATAGGTCAAGTAAAGATGAGTCACTCATGCAAGCTGATAACAAGTTTAGGCAGGAAAATCGGTTTGCATTAGTCATTTTTATACTCTTGTTATCATGTTAATCGGAAGTGATCTATCTCATAGTTATGATAAGACAAACCACGTGATGTTAACAACAAAGTGTTATTCGCAATAAAATTGAATTCTATTTCCTTAAAACAATTGTAATGGAAAGGATATCGAGACTATCTTGAAAAAATTTTAGGTAAGTCCAGTTTTAATTATAACTCTCTTATCTCATGTTAAAATCTTTTTAAATGTCAACACACACTCCTATTTTGTCTAAGTCAATCGAAATATACATCATTAGTTCAAACATCACACAGTGTAAGCTTGAGAAAACACATAACACTTTTTTCACAACCAAACTATTTATTATTCATCTAAAATAATACAAATCAAATAAGACTGTCATATTGAGCTGTAATCAATTCTAATTTTAAAATTTTTTGTAATGTCCAATTAAACACACGTTCTGTAAAATCTTCAAAGCCGTTGTACAACTTTAGAAAGGCATTCTCAACATGCACTTGTATGTTTTGGTCTGTTAATTCCAGTTCACTTTTGGAAAGGAAAAAGGGGGTTGCTCTCTCTAAGTTACCATCCTGTGATTCACGACAGACATCCACTTTAACGGCTGCATACCATTTTATTGACTTTTTTATTTGCAATTGATAATTTAATTCGTTTAAAACATCCGTTCGAATACTGTTAAAAAATGAATGAAAGTCTTTTTGATTCATCTCATTGGATACAATGATAGTTTTAGTAAAAATATTTCGCACATCATTTTGTCTTTTAAAATGCTTCACTTTTTCAAATAACAAATCTTTTGAATAGGGTGATTTCACAACTTTATGAAAAGTATCACAATGTTGTACTAAATCTGATTCACAATCAAACATTTCGCTACACTTTATACATGAATGTTGTTTATGAGTCTTATGGGTCTTCTTATGAATTAATAAATCATACATTCTTGAAAACAGTTCGTTGCAATCCCCACACTTGTATTGTTTGGGTGATTTGTGAATCTTTTGATGCATACGTAAATCACTCTTTCGCGAAAAAACTTCAGCACACACCTCACAACGAAAAGACTTTTCCTTTAAATGACATTTCATATGAAACACTAAGTTAACTTTTCGAGGAAATGCCTTGTTACACATCTTACACACATGAGATAACTTCTGTTTCTTTAGTCCTGATGAGGTGGGTTTCACTTCCCAATTCGAAACGGGTCCTTGTTTAGATAAAAGTGTAGAATCCATCTCTTGATTATTTAACTCTGGTGATGAGTGCTGACACTCCAAGTTGGTTACATCACCAACATAAGAATTCATAACTCGTTCCATAATAACTTAAATGAAAACTAACTTAACGAAAAATACAACCTATTACAACGATATCAGGTCGCAGTAGAATGTTATGAACTCGTTTCATTGAAATTTATATAATGATAGAGGGCGCTCGTGTAAAAATACTAACTTTGTATTAGTTTAAAAATACTGACATTTTATTGGTTTAAATATACGTCACGTGATTATTTCATCATATAATGTTATAAGTTTAATCACCACTTAATTCTTGCACAGTGATTAAGAAAGTGTTACCTATTAGAAGTTCGTACATTTGTAAGTAAAAATCTTTATTACTTTCGTATGTATTGCTTTTATAAATAATGTTTTACTTATCAAGTTGCTTAATTTCTAAATGATGTATTCGAAAACACCTTTTATGTCTTATGTGTATAAAGTCTAGCAAAAGAGGGAGTGTTAAGTATTTGAAAAATTGAAGTACGTTAATTTATAAAAACTAGATTCCATTCTCTTTTTTGAAAATGTTGGTTGTGTAAAATCAAATATAATGAAAATTTATTTTAATCGTATAACTCAAAACAAAATATCCGCTCTCTTTTTCTAAATAAAAGAGTGTACAACATTTTGTAACTTCCCTAATTTATTTATTTTTTAAAATATCGTGTACAATTTTCTGATTTCCCTTATTTAAATTTTTAAAAATATTGTGTAAAATTTGAATGTTCTGTCAATAATATTTTCGAAATTAAATTAATCTTATCAGCAAAATTTGTATTTGGTCACTTCATATAAACAAAGTAATGTTATCTGACGGATGTATTTCCTGTTTTAAAATATGCATAACGAATCGTGTTTATTAAATCATTACGTTATATTATCTTATCTTGCATCCTGTGAAAAGATTTATTCTGTAATACCATGTAAAATGGTCTTAATCACACGTCTTAAATAATTTCCTGTTTAAACATATGCATAACGAATCATGATTATCAATTCATTATCTTATTTTGCCTTCTATATGAAAAGATTTCCTCCGTGACCACATGTCAGCAGAAAGGTTGTAGTATTTCAGTTATGTTAAAATGCAACATAATAATGTGTGAGTAGTTTATATTTTTCTTTAATAAAAAAAAAATATGTATTTTATTTAAAGTGACCTATAAAAAGTTAATTTAAAGTTAGTGTCATCTACCTTACTGCTTTAAAAAATTCTGTTAGTTATTTTTCAAAAGCAAAAATCTTTCGACTGCTTTTAAAATGTTGAATTGATTTTTCAAATAAAATCATTTAAGTATCATACTTTTAACTAAAATAGGTTAATAATTCAAATATGTGACGTTAAAAAAACTAGATGTCGTTCTCTTTTTTTTAAATGTTGGTTGTATTAAGTAAAATAGGGTTAAAATTTATTATAATCGTATAACTCTAAAAAAAAAATACCTGCTCTCAAGTTAAATTATTGCTAAATTCTTGTTAAAAATTGTAGGGAAAAAATCTTTAAATTTGTTTTGTGTGTTGTATATATCATATATGTTTTTATATCTAATATTTTACATGTCAAATCACTTATTAACTGAATGTAACGATTATGTCTTGTGTGTTGTAACTGGTTAGTTAAATATAGGGATGATTATCTACGTTAGGGATAAGTGTCTCTATGTAGGTCTTTCTAAGGGATCCTAACTCGTATTGACACAAAGTTCGAAAAAAAAAATTCCGAACAGTTAGGTCGACGAGCGCAAGAAGTTTAAATTTCAACGTCTAGTAGCTTTAAAATCAGAACCTTGCACCTATAGGTGAGGTTCTTATGTGTGTATAAATTCTGAAATTTTTCTAAGACACTTTGGGAAGTATGTTATTTAAACTTCCCTTAAAAAAAAGTTAACTATTGTAAGTTAATATATAACAGGATTTCGACGAAAACTCTGAATGGTTAGGTCGACGAACTCGAGAGAAGTTTAAACAAAATTCCGAACGGTTAGGTTGACGAGTGTGAAAGGTAAACGTCTACCAGCTTTTCTTCGTGTTAGATTTTTATAAAGCAAAGTAATCGCATTACTTTACATGGCTATCACAATTTTCATTTTAAATACTTAAAAATTTAGCCATTACATCTATTTTAATCTCATTTCAGTTAATACTTAAAGAATAATTTTTTATATTAAACTTTTATAAAGTCAAAAATAATGGGTTCGAAAAATATTCCGAACAGTTAGGTCGACGAGCGCTAAAGATGTGAATGTCTACCTGCTTTTTAATGTTAAACTATAATAGTTAACAAATATAATCGAAACGTATGATTCCTTTTTCGATAAATAAACTTTTAGAAAAATGCTGTCAAAGTCGATCATCTCCTTTTATTTAACACAACCCTCAGTGGATTTTCATTTTAACTCTCTAAAAATTTAGCCCTCACATCTATTTTAATCTCATTCACATTTAAGTTAATGTTTAAAGAAGGGAAAAAAAATTCTTTTGCAGGTGAATTATAAGTAAATTTCATGTTAAACTCTGAACAGTTAGGTCGAAGAGCGCGAAAGGTAGCACATATATATTTCTTTTACAGGTATTATTTTTATAGCAGGGTTCCTACCCCTCAACTCCACTCGACTTTGCTGAAGCATAATAATAATTAAACCCTTTTATTTCGTTACAGGTCTCTCACAGATGACTGGTGTAAAAGAATAGGTAAAAAAAAATGTGGCGTTATGAATTGTTTTCATAGCGGGTGGTTATGGTGGGTCCACAATTAAAAAATTAATTTTTTTTTCCTCTCAAGAAAGAATCTGATTAAAACTCATAAAAAATAAGTCTCATCCTGTCCTTATCTCCAAATTCCTTCCGGTTTCCTGTCTCAACATGTTTGTTATCCACACCTGCGACTTCCGGTGACCTTCACAGCCCGCACAACTTCCGGTGTCCACACCTGCTACTTCCGGCTCTGTGACCTTCCTTCAACCTTGAGCCTACGCCGCGTACGCCGCTGATGCAGAACCCCCAATTATTATCTACTTTCGTACACCGTTTTCCATGCATTGCAAACAATTACTGTTAATAGCTCGTGGTGTTTTGGTGTTTCGAAATATTTTTGAATGTCCCTGTAAACGAACGAAAAATGCTATTTTCGATAGGGAATATGTTGTAACGAATTTCAATACCATATGGCATTACTTCATTTATGTGTATTTCAAGCAATCTCCACCCATAAACAGTAAT
The DNA here is from genome assembly GCA_963931845.1 of Maratus michaelseni. Lineage (NCBI taxonomy): Eukaryota > Metazoa > Arthropoda > Arachnida > Araneae > Salticidae > Maratus > Maratus michaelseni. Next base: position 211,559,253 of record OZ007600.1, read on the forward strand.
ATGAAAGAACTCTTTTTTGATCACTCGTAAACGAAATACTGATTTACAATACATAATTTACAATAGTGACAAAACTACATTGAAAAAATATACATAAAATTTTGTCGAAATTCAAGCAAACTTTTGGAAGTTACGAGTAGAATGCGAACAGATGGAGACAGACAAGCCATCCGACACCGTAAACACTTTCCATGTTGTTGAAAAGTATTAAAAATCAATGCCTTATTTCTTGATATTGTTAATTTATTGGTCTGCTCATCCTTTTAAAAAATTAGTAAGTTTGAAAAGATTGCGTCCTCTCGCGTCTCTAGCGTCCCCCTTGAAAATAAAAAGTAAGGGGACGCTCAAGATAAAATAAAAAAGTGAGGGGACGCCGTCCCCCCGCGTCCCCCCTCGACTACACCACTGGATTAGTAGTTCGAAATAATTTATTCTTTTAAAATAAAAATTCAAAACCGTGAAAATGCATTATGATCCAGACAACTGTGAGAGGTTGGGATCTTAGACCAAGACCCCGATTGTTAACCGGTTAACGCGGCACTGCATCCAATGTCTGCTTTGCCAATAAATTGTAGTATTTATAAGGATTTTATTTTAATGTGTCTCGATTTTTTTTTTTCAAGAATTATAGCTGTTGAGAATAGGCTCTTCGTTTTCGTAAAATGTTAAAAATGAAAAAAAAAAAAAAGAATAATAATAAAGATTTGTTCCTAGTCGCTTTAAATTGAAAAAAAACAAGCAAAGCCCTGAAAAAAATTGCCTTTGCCTCAACAATCGTAGAGCAATTTGGTAAAAATAGTTTTTCTCAAACTATAAATAGGCTTAAAATTACACAATGTGCTAAATACTTACTTGTACTAAATAAAGATGACAGAAATATTGAAAGAAAATTTTTATAATTATTTTAATTCACAGTACTTTCAGGCATAAACATAGCCGCCGTCAGAGAATACAATAAAACAATTAAATTTTTTTAAAAATATTTTTATCATCTTTTAATTAATCAGCACATTCTATAATTTTAAGTCTAACTTTTAAAGATGAATTTAGCATTCTATTTATTTATCTATTTGCTCATATAAATGGGGTATCACAGATTAATCAATTTTAAAAAAATATTTATTTTGTTACAAATTCTGTTCAAAAATCAGATTTCTTATGTATTTTATGGTCTACTAAAAGTTAAAATTCCATTTATATTTTTGAAGCTAATGTTCGTTTACAACAATATAATTATTTATTTGTAAGTTTGTTGTACACTAATGACATAGTATCTTTTTTAGTTTGTTCTTAAGATTTGTTTACCTTTCAATTAATATGGTTATTTTTTTCAAAAACACAGTTTTAAAGATAATAATAAAAAAGTTGATAGTTGATTTCAATTCTAAATTCTGATCTGCTGATTCAAGAATTATTTGTTTTTGTGTCAAATTATTGATATTGGATATTTGATTTACAAAAAAAAAAAACAAAAAAAAAAAACAAAAAAAAAAAAGAGCAAATTCTTATTTTTCCAAAAAAAAAAAAAAAAAAAAAAAAAAAAGTAAATAACTTATGTGAATTTTTCATTAAAGATTCACATTTGATGCTCTACTCAACAACAAATATCACATGCACACACTTTCCGCTAACATAACAAAAATAGACATAAAAGAGAAAGACATTTCGAGTGCCAGATATTCAGATCTCGAAACAAGTAACAAGTTCTAGCATTGGATATGTGACCCTATATTGTGACGTCAAAATGTGGTATGGGGACACTTTTCATGGGGATGGATTTCAAGTTCTCAGTAAAAAGAAAATTCTCTAGCACTGGAAAAGTTCCCCCATGATATGTATCCCCATCTGCTATGACATCAGAATGACGTATGGGGACACTTTTCATGGGGGAAGTTTTCAAGATCTCAGTGAAAAAGAAAATTACCTGGTACTGGAAAACTTCCCCCTTCTGGTTTGGGGGAACTTTTCATGGGGGAACTTTTCCAATTTTCGACGAAAGTAAAACTCTCTAGGACTGGAAATCTTCCCCCATCTGTAGTGACGTCAAAATGACGTATGGGGACATCTTTTCATGGGGGAAGTTTTCAAGAACTCAGTGAAGAAGAAAATTACCTGGCACTTCAAATCTTCCTCCTTCTGGTTTGGGGGAACTTTTCAGGGGGAACTTTTCCAATTTTCGACGAAAGTAAAATTCTCTATGACTGGAAATCTACCCCCATTAGCTGTGACGTAAAAATGACGTATGGGGGAACTTTTCATGGGGGTAGTTTTCAGCGCTCCCATTTAAAACCTCTGTCCCCCCACCAAAACAAGGAAAAATCTTACGAGCTTCATCTGGTGACAACTTATTAGAAATATTTCCAAATTTTTAAAATGTTTTTAATTAGTTGTTTGTTGAGACACAAAAACGAATCTAACCATTCGTTCTATTAATTTTTGGGTTTAATTTAACAATTTAGATTTCTTTATTATTAGTTTTTTAGAGTTTAACGTGTCTGAAAAAAGTAATAGAAATAGAATCTTATTTTAAACTCAAAAGGTCACTAATTCAAGAGATAGAAAAATGGTTTTCTAGTTTCAAAAATTGGAAAATGTTTGAAAAATTCTTTTTTAGTTTCTAAACTAAAACTTTTATAGATTGTCAGAAATCATATGGTTAAAATAGATGTATCAGATAAAAAAATAAGAAGTTGAAATTTATTTTCTATTTTTCTATTGAATAAGTTTCCATAAAATGTTATTATTATTAAAAAAAAAAAAAAAAAAAGCATGTACTAAGTTTCACATATGCTTTTTTTTTTTCCACAGATAATATTTGAGTTATTTTAAGGTACATTATGGTTGATGTAGCTACATTGCTAAGCTAAACAAATGTTTATTTTTGTTATTTTTTAGTAAGTTTTATATTAATTTCTGTACAAAATATTTTAGAATTATTCTTTATTCGGGACTCAAACTCTTCCATGAATATCTTACTTCTTTCTTTCTGCATCACCCTTTTTTTACTGTATAAATTTGACATAAAGAAGAACGAAATATAAAAAGTGCTTAATGTGTATTTATAATTCAGGAGAAAGGAAAAAGAAGCACATAGAAAGGACTAGCAATTTGAAGCCAAAACGAAGGGTTGACTTGATAATGTGTTCAAAAAATAAGACTATATCGTTAACTTTATAGTTCCAGATTTTTCGGAAAACGCAAATTAATAAATATAAAATAATGAATCAAGAGTATGAAGTATTGTTTTATTTTCCTAATTTTTTTATTTCCTTAATTTTAATTATTTTACGAGCATCCTGATTTGATTACTTTTATAATTTAAAAGAAACTAAAATAACCCCATATTTATTTATTTATTTATTTATTTATTTTTAATTGCCTTTCTTGATTAAAGTGGTTATCAAATTCCCGGCTCAATAACGCCAAACTTTCTTACTTCTTTCAAAACGTCATGGCATAAAATTGGCAGGCCTGACTGCTAAATGAACTGCGATTTGGAATCGAATGGGCGTTTTTATTTTTTGATAAATAAATTACTTATTGAGTTAAAAGCAATTGCTGTCACGTGATGATAGATTTTTTTCCTTTCGTGCGCCCGGAAATTATGTACAAAACATCAACTTTGACAGTATTTTCTGAAAGATCGCCTGCCTTTACTAAAACATTGAAAACACCACTCGATTACATAATTTCTGAATAAAGAACACCTGCCCATTTCATGCGTTTCCGAACAAAAATTAATTCAGAAATTTGTCAGAATGTAGCTCCTTTGGATTTGAAAACAGCCATAATTCTATGCAATAAAGGGCTAATTTGTAAAACAAGTAACTAAAAAAATGCCATTACGAGATATTCAAGATTAAAGTTTTTTAATAAAGTAAAGAAAAATATAAACTATACTATTGTGATTGCTTCCTCTAAAATAGCTTATTTGTTAAAGACTGTATCCTCAGTTAACGTATGTGCAGCATATTTTGAATAATATATTTTATTTTATTGAATTTACGGAGTCTTCGTTTATAAAATTCACATCCCTGAATATCATGGCATATATTGATTAAAAATTAAAACTTGCACGTTTTAAAGGTTGTCAGGCCAGGATGCAGTTTACATGAAAATGAGAAAAACATTTAAAAGTAGAGTTACCATCGCCGCGGTGGACAGCCCTGCTCAAAGGCACCCACTCTGTCTGTATTAGATTACACATTTCAAAAATCTTAAAGATAATGTTCTTTACTGAAAGCTGAATAAAATATTTCGATAAACTCTGCCAATTAATTCATAATATAGCCGATCTGGTTCGTTGCTCACATAAATAAGAAATAGAAAATGAATTAATGTTTTTCATGCTTTCATGTGTATGTTCCGTTCAGATAATCTTTTATATTTCTCAACTCTTTTACTGCAAATACGGTATTTTAAAAATATTTTCTTCCTTTTTTTTCTTTCGAAGAAAATTATATGACCGTTTATATTTATAATTAAAAATAATTATAATTAAAAATATCTTATTACTTTATAGTGATGTTTCACTTTATTTATATCATATAGTATTTAAAAATGCATTTAAAAATTGATGCATCTTTTATACATAAAGTTTGAGATACTAGCGAAAAAAAGATAAGAAAGACAGAAAACAAGGGGGAAAAATCGTTTCATATAATTCATAGGATTCACAGTTAATTATTCACATTAAATATTCATATATTACATAAGAATATATATAAAAAGTTTGCATTATTTTGATAATATCGAAAAATCCATATTAAATAGAGTTTGAGTTTCAACCCAAAAAAAATTCATGGTTAAGCTGTTTCACTAAGTACTGACTATCAAATAAACTGTTTTCTACACCGCCCGAGGCGAGGCATCTATTTGCTTCACACTGCCCGTTCAGCGTCTTTTGTTAATGACTTATTGAGTGACCAGTGACCAGGCTATATTTCCGCTAACAATTCAAACGTATACAGAAGATGAAGAGTGGAAACGGGTTTAGCACTCTGTACATTCTTCCTTTTATCGTGATTTTTCTCGGAACTAGAGCTCCTATTATAGGAGTCTTACTCGGAACCAGTTCCGGTATTTCTACCAAAATTTTCACTTTTCATTCAGAAGAATAAATGAAAAAAATTTTATTCATTCAATTTTAAACAGGAACGAAAAATCATGCGTCAAGCATAGATTCTGTAACACTTTACAACACTTCTAAAATACTTTTACAAATCTTTACCATTTAACAACATTAAAAGAAAAATAAATACATTAATTAAGAAAATTATTTCATTCCCGATAATTAAAAAGGTTAATAATTAACTAACTATTTATCACATTTCATAGGAGACAATACGGTATTTTTTATTATAGGGACCTTGACATAACCCAGTCTTAAAAAAGTGAAATTTTTTGCCAAATAATCGCGAAAATAAAATTGCAACCAATGCAATAAGGAGGGCCAAATAAAATCGTGGAAATAGACGAATTGGGTAAAAACAAATATCAATTTTACCTGATAAACAATTTTACTTTTAAGTCTTTGTGGAACGTTTTAACATCCTTCAAAAAAACCTTAATTAGAAATAGTATATGCTTTTTCTTTAAATTCAATTCTGCCTCCTTGGTTTAATGTATAGTTGAAACAAATCTTGTTTTCTAAATGACAGTATGTTGACAGGCACTTTTTGTTCTCCAGAATAAATTGATTCATGAAGTTTGTATATGTGAAAATTGAAAATATGTTTTTGTTTTTCGGAAAATTTACTGAAATCAAGATTTTGTTTTCACCATCTATTCAAAGTGAAAATAAATTCTGTTTTTCAGTTTTAATGAGAAAATGGTGTAAAAAATATACTAATATGTTTTATTTCTCCTTTTTTATACACAAATATGGAGTAATTTCCTTTCCGTTTTTAGATAAACTTCATTAAAATTTACAAAAAAAAAAAAAAAAAAAAAAAAAGAAAAAGAAAAAGAAAAAGAAAAAAAATCTTGGAATCTAATTTAATTTTTTAAATTCTGAGAGTTTGTGCGACATCCTCGGATCAAGTAAATCGAGTTGCGTTCAATAATCTAAGAGTAGTTGCGAAATACAAAAACATGGTCAGATTTTAATATAATAGATTCGTGTTCATTTTCCTTTTCTTAAAATTATGATGTGATTTTTAGAAGAAAACTCTCATCTGTATATAACGGATACTCATGCTTAATAATCAGTATAGATAACAAAACATTTAAATTTTTCTTTATAAATATGGCGTGAAACTCATCTACTTTCTATACTTACTGATCCTTGTATTATTAATGTAAGGAATTAATTCACACTCATTTTAAAACATATTGGAAAATTCCCGTTTTATTTCAAATATGAAGTCTCTTTTTCACCAGAGAAATCCCTTTTTAATGACATAATTCTTGTTAATTTTCTTTTCCAGGCAATTAATTTCAATACTGGCATAGGAGAAATTAAGTTATTTTAACGAAATAATATTAAATCTTTAGGTTTTATCAACAAAAATGGAACTGTTAACATTCGTCATTTTTTTTAGGTAATCGAGTTATTTCTTAATAGTTTTAAGAAATAGTTTTAAGAATGAAATAACTATTTCTCGCTATCCATGATATCATTTTCGACATGGATAATTTTGCGGAGCATATTAATGACATTTGCTAACCATTTTCTTTTGAAACTTCTTTTTACTTTTTAAAAATTTAAATAAAAAATACGGTTTAGTTATATTAGCCGTGCGCAGACGGTAAAACGTCAAGTATTGTTACCATACAAAAGAAAAACAAGAACGAAAAATCATGCGGCAAGCATAGATTATGTAACACTTTCCAACGCTTCCAAAATAATTTTACGAATCATACTCTTTAATAAGCTAAAAGATAACATCTAAGTAATCCGAATACTTTTATTCAGCCCTGTATAGGATCTATAGATTTGTATATATACTACATAGGATGCTAAATTTTAGTTCAGTTAGGAAACACTTAGCACAGTTTAAAATTCTCCGTCTGGAGTTAAATAATACGGAAATGTGTTCCCGAACTTTTGTGCTTCCCTGTATAGTATCTACAGAATTTATACACACCATGTAATATACAAAAAGCGATTTAAAATTAAAATCGCGTTCCGTAACTTAAAACGCACTTCCAGGAGTTATTGTTAACATACAGTAGAGAATTCTTTTGTGTGTCCCTGTAAATGAACGATGACTGCTATACACACAATATTCTGTAGTAAGTCTCTTGTAATGAACCTTATATAAATTTCAATGCGTTTAAAATAGGGAAACCTTATTTAAATAAACCGCAGACGATTTTTCTCCATAGACGTAATGTAACGGAATTCTTTTGACTGTCCCTGTAAAGTAAGTATAAGTGCTATGCACACCCTATTCCATATTAAGCTTCTTCTAATGCACCTTAGTGATATATATAAATTTCAATGCGTTTAAAATAGTGAAACATTATTTAAATAAACCGCAAATGATTTTTCCCCATAGACCTCAATGTAATGGAATTCTTTTGAGTGTCCCTGTAAAAAAACTATAAGTGCTACACACTTCCGTTGAAATAGGGAACATGCTATAGATAACGATTATAACATATAAAAATTGCAGGACAATCCGAGCATATTTACGGGAGTTAGAGCACGGACAGACGGCCAGACGGCAGACGGCAGACGGCCAGACAAACCGAAGTCATAAACACTTTTCAACTAGGTTGGAAAGTGTTAAAAAAAGAAAAAAAGTGAAGAAAAAACCCAAGATCATTTTATTTCCTCACTTTATTTTAGATGAATATCCGCTTTATTTTAGATGAATGACGTCATATTCGCCTGTTTCCTATGGTTACGCATATTGAGACCTTGTATTATTATCAAAAACTAAAAAAAGTACGTTTCATTTCTAATAATATTATTTTATCTTATTTTTAATTCTCTAATTTTTTTATTTCATTTTCATTTTTCATTGAAAAATTTTCAGTTGAAACTAAATTGTTGAGTAAAAATTATTATTCCGGGTTTTGAATTAGTTTTCGCAACGATAAAGTACTAGCAACGGTAAAGTAAATTTAACCATTTTAAAATATTATACGAAAAAATTTCCATTTATTCTCTATAAAAATAATGAAATTTTGAATTAAGAAAAATATTTGAATAAAATAAACAAAAACCAGCCTATGTTCATTTGAGGGTTATTATCAACCTATACGCAAAGATACAGGATCATTAAATGTTCCATTTTGACGCTGGCTTCAGCCTAACATTTGAACACAATCAGATTTATAATATTATTAGGATTAGGATAGGATGTAAAGAAAACATATTTTTAATTTCCAGTTATAGATGTTATAAATTTATGATGGATATTTAATATTTAATGACTTGGTTTTATGTAATAGTAGAAAAGTTAAAGTTCAGTTTACTATTTAAATTCGTTTCAATGGGTTATTAGTAGTTCGAAATAATTTATCCTTTCAAAATAAAAATTCAAAACCGTGAAAACGCATTATGATCCAGACAACCTTAGACCAAGACCCCGATTATTAACCGGTTAACGCGGCACTGCATCCAATGTCTGCTTTGCCAATAAATTGTAGTATTTATGAGGATTTTATTTTAATGTGTCTCGATTTTTTTTTTCAAGAATTACAGCTGTTGAGAATAGGCTCTTCGTTTTCGTAAAATGTTAAAAATGAAAAAAAAAAAAAATGAATAATAATAACGATTTGTTCCTAGTCGCTTTAAATTGAAAAAAAAAAAAAAGCAAAGCCCTGAAAAAAATTGCCTTTGCCTCAACAATCGTAGAACAATTTGGTAAAAATAGTTTTTCTTAAACTATAAATAGGCTTAAAATTACACAATGTGCTAAATACTTAAAAGATGACAGAAATATTGAAAGAAAATTTTTATAATTATTTTAATTCACAGTACTTTCAGGCATAAACATAGCCGCCGTCAGAGAATACAATAAACCAATTAAATTTAAAAAAAAATATTTTTATCATCTTTTAATTAATCAGCACATTCTATAATTTTAAGTCTAAACTTTTAAAGATGAATTTAGCATTCTATTTATTTTTCTATTTGCTCATATAAATGGGGTATCACAGATTAATCAATTAGAAAAAAAATAGTAATTTTGTTACAAATTCTGTTCAAAAATCAGATTTCTTATGTATTTTATGGTCTACTACAAGTTAAAATTCCATTTATATTTTTGAAGCTAATGTTCGTTTACAACAATATAATTATTTATTTGTAAGTTTGTTGTACACTAATGACATAGTATATTTTTTAGTTTGTTCTTAAGATTTGTTTACCTTTCAATTAATATGGTTATTTTTTTCAAAAACACAGTTTTAAAGATAATAATAAAGAAATTGATAGTTGATTTCAATTCTAAATTCTGATCTGCTGATTCAAGAATTATTTGTTTTTGTGTCAAATTATTGATATTGGATATTTGATTTGGAATATTAACAAAAAAAAAAAAAAAAAAAAAAAAAAAAGCAAATTCTTATTTCCCCCCCCCCCCCAAAAAAAAAAAAAAGCAAATTCTTATTTTTCCAAAAAAAAAAAAAAAAAAAAAAAAAAAAAAGTAAATAACTTATGTGAATTTTTCATTAAGGATTCACATTTGATGCTCTACTCAACGACAAATATCACATGCACACACTTTCCGCGAACATAACAAAAATCTTTGTTTTCGACGAGTTTCCATGAACCTTCTAACAGATTATGCTTTGAGCAATATTATATCACATTAATACTTAAATCCTTTTTGTCCGCCTAGTATGTGTTTGAGAACCGAATATGAAAAGAAAGCAAGATACTTTTACATTACGCACTAAATCTCTTCTGCGCATTTCTTCAAGTCATTCACAGTAACAATAGTAACTAGACATAAAAGAGAAACACATTTCGAGTGCGAGATATTCAGCTCTCGAAACAAGTTCTAGCATTGGATATGTGACCCTATATTGTGACGTCAAAATGTGGTATGGGGACACTTTTCATGGGGATGGATTTCAAGTTCTCAGTAAAAAGAAAATTCTCTAGCACTGGAAAAGTTCCCCCATGATATGTATCCCCATCTGCTATGACATCAGAATGACGTATGGGGACACTTTTCATGGGGGAAGTTTTCAAGATCTCAGTGAAAAAGAAAATTACCTGGTACTGGAAAACTTCCCCCTTCTGGTTTGGGGGAACTTTTCATGGGGGAACTTTTCCAATTTTCGACGAAAGTAAAACTCTCTAGGACTGGAAATCTTCCCCCATCTGTAGTGACGTCAAAATGACGTATGGGGACATCTTTTCATGGGGGAAGTTTTCAAGAACTCAGTGAAGAAGAAAATTACCTGGCACTGGAAAACTTCCTCCTTCTGGTTTGGGGGAACTTTTCAGGGGGAACTTTTCCAATTTTCGACGAAAGTAAAATTCTCTATGACTGGAAATCTACCCCCATCTGCTGTGACGTAAAAATGACGTATGGGGGAACTTTTCATGGGGGTAGTTTTCAGCGCTCCCTCTCAGATCATATACAAGGCTATACGAAAGAATTCGGAAGCATTATTGACTATGACCGTGAAATTCTTAAAGGCGGTTTTTGATTGGGTTATGCATTTTCAATCTGAATTACATTTAGTATACTAAGAGATGTTTGTCGAATATAAATAAAATCATATACAGGGCCACGAAAAGAACGGGATATAGGACCACCTATGTATGATAATTTCTGGAAGTGTGATATTAGTATTTATAATCGTGTTTCAGCATGAATTAAATATTAGCTTAATATTTGGCCTGTATAAAAATCTGTAGATAATATACAGGGCTGAACAAAAGAATTCAAGTATGATTCCGTCATTTGGTAGAAATTGCCGAAGGTAAATATTCAACATATTACGTGTGTTCGTACTAAACTAAATTTTAGCATACTATGCAGAACATATAAAAACCTATAGATCAAATAAACAAAAGAATTGGAGTACTTCTCCTGCAATGGACGGTATTTGCTGAAATCTGGTTTTACAATATCTTATGCGCTTTCTAAAATGTTTACTTAGTTATCATATTTACCTTATTAAACAGCGATGTTTTGTTAAAGTTTTCTGGAAGTGATTCATAATCTATGCTTGACGCATGATTTTTTTGTCTTGTATAATTTTCTGGACGGTAATATGTACCGCCAATCGTTCATAATAAACGACAGATGAATATATAAATATTAATATAACTGATAACATAATATCTTCGAAAGTAAGCTATTTAGTAAAGCAATAAAGCGATGAAATAATGCACTAATTCTATCAAGACAACAGTCAATTTCGGAAATCTTATTTCGGAAAAACGTGAAGAAAATAGGTGATGGCCTTCCTTCTTTGTCTTAATTAAGATTCTTAGACGCTATTCATCAACTGACTAAGGAGATAAAGTTCACATAGTTGTGAAAAGGCGAAAACATTAGTGATTGATTAAGACAATGTTGGAGGTTGATGGAGAACTAGAGATTCATCATGGTTTTAATGAGACTACGACTCAAAGTTTCACTCATCATTCTCTAGCTTATACGGTCGAACTCGTTTAACAGGAGTACGTCTAAAACGAGGACTGTGTTAAAACGAACAATTTGCACGTTAATCCTTTGTTTCACCACGTTGCATTTCTACAACGTACCCAAAATTAATGTTACTTATAAAGTGGGCTTTGAAAGACAATTTTATTTATTGCTGCTATCTTCTAACACAGTAGTTAATATAAATTGTTCACTAAATTCGAAACAGACTGCGATATTGAGTTAATTTTTCATGCCAAAGTTTTATTTATCATTTGAACAGTTTCACATCGTTATTGCTAAAATGAACTTCGTAAATTTTGTCAAATCAAAAAGGCTGGAGACACACGAAAATTAGTATTTTTTTTACAAATTCGTATATTTTAGAATTGTGTACTAGAAAATTGACAATATGTGTGAGAAGTATGTAATTTTCTGTTTATTGCAGATGTGAAAAAAGTGCATAACTTCCGTCTCCACCGCCGATCAACGATTGAGATTGTTACGCTTCTGATTGGTTGTAAAAGCGAACCCCACTTAAACCATTTCCAGTATTTGAGAGGATTATGATGATATAAGAAATTAATAGATATTATTAGATTATATAAAAATATTAGATTATATAGAAATTAGATTATATAGAAATTAATTAGATTATATAATTAATTATATTATATTATTTTATTTATTATATTATATATTATTCTATATTATATTTTAATGTTATATCAATTATATATAATATACATATATATATATATATATATATATATATATATATATATATATATATATATATATATACAGGGTGTTTTTTTTTAAACTGACACTATTCAGAGCCGTCTGTAGCTCGTTCTAATAACTGGATTGACACAAAATTTTGTGAATGGACTAAGAAAACCATGGGAAAAAAGATTCAACAAAAAAAAAAATAGTTCCAATCACCACCGATAGGGGGAAATGTGGCGCTGTGGTCATTTATGCAACTGGGAATCAGCATAAAATACGGGCAAAAAATGAAAATGCAAATTTTTACTTACGCAAGCGACAGTAGCGACAGTAGCGCCAATAGTTTAAGTTATAAATGCATGCGAAAAACACCGAGAAACAATTTCAGCTCAGGTTGAAAATGAATCTCACGTTACCGCAGCGCGCGTTACTTGTGAAGTTCTTATATTGTAACCAGTACAATGCACAAGCCGCTCTTCGTTTACTTAGAACACGCCATAAACTGCGCAAAGGACCTTTATCCGTTAATGTATTGAAAGCAATGATTCTGAAATTCGGCAGATTCTGACAGGCTCTCTAGCAGTTCGGTCAGGCAGAGGACGTAAACCGGTGGCAGAAAAAGTGATAATGGATGTTTCAACTGCGATCAACGAAAGGGAAAGTGTAAATGATGAATAAAACGTGGCACTTTATCCAAATTATTAATTTTGTCTGTTTCTGATGGGTTTTTTTTCAATGTACAGCGCCACATTTCCCCCTATCGGCGGTGATTGGAACTAATTTTTTTTTTGTTGGAATCTTTTTTCCCATGGTTTTCTTAGTCCATTCACAAAATTTTGTGTCAATCCAGTTATTAGAACGAGCTATACAGACGGCTCTGAATAGTGTCAGTTTAAAAAAAAACACCCTGTATATTCTACATATATAATATTATTATATTAATTTTCTACATATTAAATATATGTATATTAATATTATATTATATTATATTATATTATTTATTATATTATATTTAGAAATTAATTAGATTATATAGAAATTAATAGATATTATAAAAGTTCAAACCGGAGTTCAACCGGAAATGACTTAAGTAGCGTTCTGTTTAACAACCAATCAGAAAGCGTGATAATCGCAATAGTCTATTCACGGTGGACAGGGAAATTATGCAAAAAACATTACCTTTTAGACATTTTATTTTTAATATTTAAATTATTTTTTACTTGCTAAAAATGATGTATTCTAACATCTGAGTAAATATTTCTCAAATCGGAGTTTTTGAGTCAGAAATAGTTAAGAATGGTTCATCATTTAAACTATATTAAAATTTTCAAATTCTTTATGAATTATAAAAGGCGGATCACGTCAAAAACAAGCAAAACATCTCTTCATTTCAATGTGATTTTTGACAAAAATAGGATAAAATTAGGAAAGATACGGCTTTCTTATCGAGCACTGTTCTCTCTCAGCGATATTATTTCAACACCAGTGGACACATGCAAAGATTTCGCATTACACTTTACTATATTTTTTTAGCAATATCTAATATTTTTTAGATACAGGTTTAATTTTTTTTTTTTAATTAAGGACTAAAAATATCTGCAAATAACACTAGTCAAGCCAGAATATCATCTCATTTATTCCATCAAAGTTACACTAAAAACAGACCGAAGATAGCAAACGCTAAATATATATATATCGCATTTTAACTGCATTAGAGGGCGACATTTGTTTCAGAAAAAACATGGGATAAAGAAAAAAAAACAGCATTTGAATTTAAATTTTACTTTTTAATCATAAACCCTTGCAGCAACCATGTGCCACTTTATCTTTATTTAATTTTTTTTTATTATAATCGTTGTTGCGGTATTTTATTTTTGTGGCAACTTTAATTTGAGGAAAACCTTTCATTTCATTTATGAAAAAAAAAATGTCGATTTATTTTTTATTTAATGGAAAATTTTAATCCTATTAGATGTTTTAACGAAATGTGAGTGTTCTATGTCATAAGCTGCTTCAAAATCCTTTCATATGGACCTCATTTATCATTCTGCGTTTTGTATTTGCTTAGAAAAAGGGATGTTGACAACAGAAATAATATATATATATAGGATTATAACTGTACGTTAAAATGTAGTAATTTAGCAGTTTTACGAGACAGAATTTCAAACTTTATGGAAACTCACCACCCCTCAACCTAAGAAAATGTACAGGAATGTATTTTGGTCTTGAAAGAATGAAAGAAAGAAGGGAGAGATAAGGCCGTTTAGAATACTGCTTCTTTGTAAGATATAAAACTGAGCCATGGAAAGGAAGGGGCATAGAAAAAATCTGTATTTGTTTCTTTATTAAAATCTGGGATCTGGATAATATTAACTAGCTTTTTACATAATATTAACAAGCCTAGTCTCTTATTAAACTGTTAAAAAAAGGGGACATGTGAAATGAATATCTTGCAAATTGCAGTGAAACTACAGAAATATTAGCCGAGCTTTTCGGGAAACGAAAAAGAAATGATCAGTTGCATTACTGTACGTCGTTCACGTCCTTTGGAATTGTTAATTCCTTAGAGACTTTAATTTCAGTACTGTGAATTTGTACCCCGAATCTTTCTATATTGAAAAAAAATAACCACCGCTGCCGCAGCAGGCGCTGTCAATGAAGATTTCGGGACTTCAGATCTGTCTGGATTAATATTCAGAAAACTATTGCATATAAAAATATGGAAATTGGTAGCTATATAGAGAAATGTTCGATAAACATGCTGAAGGAGACAGTTTTTAAATGGAATAATTATTTTTAGAGATATTTAATATTAAAGTTGGTCAAAATAGTTGTCTTAAAAAAGTTTTATACAAGCGAAAACTATGATAAGGATTTAACCATAATTTAAAAGGATATAGTTGACAAGCTTGCGGTATGCTCAGTGCAGTTATTTTTTTTTTAATTTGACTAATATTTTGAGGCTTTATTTCAAATTTTTTATTCAAATTTTCATTATTTTGATGGAGATTTAATTCATATTTAAAAAGTCCATTATTTGAATTATTGCCAATTTGTAAAATAGCACACATAATAATATTCCCTTTCAACTAAAAAATTTATTTACGCGTGACTATTAAAAGCAGAAATAAAACTTTAAAATAAAGATAAAATGATCACGTGTTAAAAGCAGTAAATGTAGAAACTTATGTAATAAAAAATATACTTGCGCGTGAACATTAAAAAGAGAAATAATTAAATTATTACTCGTTCGAAGTATTAAATGGGGAAACTTACGTCACATGCTCAAATAACAATATTTCCAAACAGTTTCAATTTAAAAATATATTTACACGAGAGATTAATTTATTTCGACAAAATCTTTTATCTATTAATGCAAATTTTAAAACAGCGTAATTAATATTATTTCCCTTCAATTAAAAACTATATTTTTACGTTTAATAATTACGTTTAAATTAACGAAATAATTAATAAATTGGTAAAATATCATTAAAATACAGATAAACGTTGAATTAAAGATCAATGGATAACATAACTAACACATGTAACACATCTGATGTCAATTGAATGCGATGCCACAGATATGCAATCTTGGCGTTAAATCCTATATTTTATCGACCGTTCTTTTCTTTTATAGAAAGTAGCTGACGGGATAATGGAGAAGTACCCAACTTGTATAGCATCGTTATAAAATTTCACGATGCAGCGTCATTATTTGCTTAACCATTTTGCACAAGTTGATTTTCAAATGTTTAATTGATCTTATTTTATCAATCACGGAAACAGTTGTTAGCTGTTTCGACAGCAGTTGATTTGGCCTTAAAATCCTTCAGTCAAGGAAAATGAATGGAAACCCCATTACAGCAGATAGTCACTGGTCGTTTAATTATAATTCAGTCTTCCGTAATCGTTTTAGAGTTCATCAAATCAGAGTGTTTTTAAAGTTTGCGGTGTCAGAACGGGGGTTGGCGAGCGTATATCGTAGGGGGCTGAGCCCCTAGTAAAGAAAAATATTACTTATCCATATAAAGAAAATAACACTCACAAAAGTAATACTGAGTATTTTATGTCAGTTTTATGCTATTAAGTTATATTTAGCATTGAGATAATTAGAGAAACTAATAACAGTAATTAATTTTATTGTGTGTGAGTTTTTAACATTTTTAGGTGCGTTCGTAATTATATAAATACATAGCACCCATACTTGTCGTCTGGATCGTCCGTCTTTGCGTCGGTCCGCATATAACAACGCAAAAACTACCCAAACGAATAGTTTGAAATTTAAGATATATTATCTTTGCAGAATTTTGTCGAGGCATTTCAAATTTTATGAAATTCGAATCAAAACTTAAAAAGATATTAATAAAAGTTTTATTCATTCTATTACATCCCATCATACATAATTAATGCAATGATATCCCATGATAGGTAATGATTTTAGGTTGCCATGGTCATTACGTCCTATTTAAGATGAAATCCTATTATTTCCGTATTACTGAATTTAAAAAACGAATTTGTATACTAAAACTGTTTAATTACAGCAATCCTAGAATCTACCGACAGTTTTTTGGATAGATGTTTCCGGAGAAATAGATATTAAATCGAAAAAGGGTCGAAATACGGAATTCGGGTTTTGAAATTTTCAAAGCTAGGCTTAAGTTTCCCATTGCAATTTTCAGCAAATGTCAACAAAAGATAAAATGTTGCCAACTTATAATGTACTTATTTTATTACGGAAAGTAATCATATCATAATAACGGACGATACAATTCATTTCACTGAAATAATAACTGTGAGTTTTTTAACATTAGCATCCTCAAAATTTGACCATTTTTAACACTTTCGAACCTAGTTGAAAAGTGTTTATGACTTCGGTTTGTCTGGCCGTATGGCCGTCTGTCCGTGCTCTAACTCCCGTAAATATGCTCGTATTGCCCTGAAATTTGTATATGTTATTGTCGTCATCTATAGCATGTTCTCTATTTCAACTGAAGTGTGTAGCACTTATAGTTTTTCTACAGGGACACTCAAAAGAATTTCGTTACATGACGGTCTATGGAGAAAAATCATTTGCGGTTTATTTAAATGATGTTACACAATTTCAAACACATTGTAATTGATATATATATCACTAAGGTGCATTACAAGAAGCTTAATATGGAATAGGGTGTGCATAGCACTTATAGTTACTTTACAGGGACAGTCAAAAGAATTCCGTTACATTGCGTCTATGGGGAAAAATCGTTTGCGGTTTAATTAAACAATGTTTCACTATTTTAAACGCATTGAAATTTATATTTATCACTAAGGTGCGTTACAAGAGGCTTACACTGAATAGTGTGTGTATAGCAGTTATTGTACATTGACAGAGACACACAAAAGAATTCTCTACTATCTGTTAACAATAATTCCTGGAAGTGCGTTTTAAGTTACTGAACGCGATTTTAAATTGAACTCACTTTTTGTCTATTACGTGGTGTGTATAAATTCTGTAGATCCTATATAGGGCAGTACAAAAGTTTCTGAACACATTTCCGTTTATTGACACAAACTCCAGAAGGAGAATTTTAAATTTTGCTACGCGTTTCCTAACTAAACTAAAATTTAGCATCCTATGTAGTATATATACAAATCTATACATCCTATACAGGGCTGAATAAAAGTATTCGGATATTTTTTCGAATAGTGTATATGTTGGAAATTCCTGAAACTACGTTTTTAAATATGTTATGCGTTTTCCAGATTGTTTACTTAGATGTTATGTTTCAGCTTATTAAACGGTAATTATTTGTAAAATAATTTTGGAAGCGTTGGAAAGTGTTACATAATCTATGCTTGATGCATGATTTTTCATTCTTGTTATTTTTATTTATATTAATATCTATATTTAAAAATAAAATCAAGAGCTATATATTGTTTTCGCAGGTTTAATCCCACGAAGTAACTCAAATATCAAAATAAGGTACGACCATTTGAAAATTTATAATTGGTAACATATTTAATGTATACATTCACATTATTCCAACTTTAATGAGACCTTTATTTTGGCCCCACCAGTGGCTGAGAGGTTCTGCTCTCGAAGCTGGTAGACGGGAGGTGCTGGTTTCGATCCCAATCGCGCCCGTCGGCCTAATCGTTCGGAGTTTTCGTGGTTTTCTTCGAGCCATGGATTTATCCATGCGTAAATACGGGTTAGGTTCCCTTAGAAAGACCCCCACGAAGGGCACTCCCCCCGGGCCTATATCCCAAGTGTAGATAATTGGCCGTCAATAATCAACCCAACTCAACCCAACCTTTATTTTGATCGTATTAAAAATAAAGTGCGAGTAAAGGCAGGTATTTTTATTTTTATTTTTTGGGGGGCGAGGAGGGGGGTATTTTTTATGTTAGTTTTAACATTTTATTTTTTTTATTAATTGATATCTCATTTGAATTTCCATACTTTTAAATATATACATATATATATATATATATATATATATATATATAGTATGTTTTTTTTTTTTTTTTGCATATACAATATATATATATATATATATATATATATATATATATATAATAAAATAAAAATATGATCTCAGATACTTTGCCGAGGTTAATCTCTACAAAAACCGTTTTTACGTTTCAATGTTTTTGGTTTTATTTTATTTATTTATTTATTTATTTATTTATTTTATTTTATTTTATTTTATTTTATTTTATTTGAGGATATTTTCAGTTTCGAAACCGGTTCCGGAAGTGAAAGTATCGTCATAAAAGAAAATCTGCAAACAAATTAGAGAAAGTAAAAAAAAAAGGCCTTTGCAGAGTCCAACCTCATTTGTCCAATGCAAAATATATATATATATATATATATATATAAATTGAAATGTAAACGAGATATTTAAAAATTCTCCCATAGGATTAACATTAACAAGCGGGGGTTTTCGCGTGAGTGAAGTAGCCTCTAAAAAAATCATTGCAACAATTTAAAAAATATTTTTTTGTCACTTTCACTGTTTCATTCTATTTACTCTTACAGAACATTTACAATATTAACATTTACAGAACATTTACAACATTACAATTGTTATTTTAAATCTTAGAAATTTGTGTATTAAAAGTATAGCTTCACTTTCTATAAAAATATCAAGTTTCAGCTATAAAATTAACTTTAATTTGTTGTAACAGTTTTACATTTAAATTACCTTATTTATTCTTATTCAACTTTTCATCCCTTCGAGTTTTATAAAATTAGTACCAAGCTTGCTTGGGAACTAAACACTGAGTGTTCCCCCGTTAGGCTGACCACATGACCGGATCATAGGCCGCATAGCACCTATGAACTGGTCACTGCCCTAGAACTGGTCACTGCAGGCTTACTTCACTCACTCGAAAACAAATGCTCGCTAATGTTAATCTTATGGGGGAAATTTTTTAAGATATCTTGTTCGCATTTTAATATTTTTAAATCATTTCCTTTTGCACTGGATAGCTGAGGTCGATCTCCATGCAGGCCTTATTTTGTACTTTTTCGATTTCGATTACAAGTTCTTTTTATTAAGATACTTTCCTTTCGGAACCAGTTTTGAAAGTGAAAGTGTCCTCAATTTAACTCGTTTGCTGCCAGCTCAAATTTTGTAAGTTTATTCGTATTACCAAGTCTGATATAGTTGTTTGCGTTGATAAATATTTTGCGTATAAATATAAATATTTTGATTATTATATTGTATTATATTATAATTATATATATTATATATACAATATATATATATATATATATACTGATCTTACCATAAATGCCAGTATATTTATGAAATACTGTATTATTTTTAAAACACGTGTGGATACATCCAGGCTGATGATTATATCTACACGTGTTTTTTCATATCCAATTCTAATTTAAATCTCTTGTTATCCAATTTTCCATTATATTTAGTTCATATTTCATTTCAAAATCCATTTGTATTCACTTGATATCAACTTCAAATTATTAACATTTTATGGTTTATTAGATTTTTTTTCTCTCTCTCTCTCTTTTTAAATATTCTTCATATTTTTAGTATTTTTGGCCAATTACCATTGAAGCAAATGCTATGTTAAAATTATGATTGCACTTGTTAATTTATTAACTATGTGGTATTCAGTCTACACTTTATTACTAATTATCTGTTAGGAGAATTAATTAGAATGTTACAAGAACTTGATATGTTTTTTTAAATTCAAAGATATTATATATATATATATATATATATATATATATATATTATATATATAATAAATAACATATATAATATATATAAAATATATATCATTATATATAATTATATATAATTATTATAACTATTAAAATAATAATTGTTATTATTATTAAGTTCTAATATATATATTTTGTAAATATAAATATAAATATAAATAAAATAAAAATATATAAATATAAATATAAATATAAATAAATATAAATATAAATATTTATATTAAAAATATAAATATATTTTTTTATAAATATAAATATTTTGCGTTTGACAACCACGAGTATACTCGTGGTTGGCAGCGAATGGTTTAAAAATAATAATAATAATAATAATAATAAAAACCTGCTACCAAAACTGAAAAAATACAAAAGGGCCTACATAGAGATCAACCTTAGCTATCCAATGCAAATAATATTAAAAATAAATGTCGTTAGATACATCGTACATTGAGCTTTCTGTTAAAAATTAATTAATATATTTGAGTTAGGATTCGTTTGTATTTTCTTAAATTGTCCATGCTCGAAATTTATAAAGCTAACAAAAAGTAACAACTTCATTGCAGATTTTAAGCAATTTGCATTGCTGTAAAAATTAGTAATAGGGACGTTAAAATTGTCGTAAATGAAGCAGTTTTTCGATAACAGTGCAAAAACAATCAAGTAAACAAAAATCTGGTTAAGAGTATTTCGAAGATCTCATTTTAAGAAATATCCTGTAAAAATATACAAGCAAGGTACATATACTCCTTGGAATTTCCAAAAAGTCTGGCACCATTGTTTAAGACGAGACAATTTCTATTGGTAATTTAAATTACACCCCGTTTGGAATCACCACGTTTAATCGTTGAATTCGTAATATTTTTATGCAATTAAATAAATCTAAACATTCTTTTACAAAGTTGTGGAAAAACTTTATACTGTAAAAAATGACCAATGTTTCTTATTTTAGGAAAATATACTATAACCACGAACAAAAATATAATATAATCTTCTGAGTTATCCGAAATTCCGAATAGCGTGTTCCATTGTCTTTTGAATCCCCAGAAGCCAATACATTTCCAAAATTTAAAGAAGTATTTATAAAAACAAAGTATTTTTTGCTGCCCGTGTTTTTCAGAAACGTTTCCGAAGGGTTTTTACAGTGTATTAATGAGTGTCCTCAGCCTGGAATACCTATTTTTCGAATGCTTTCAATTCTCAAGTAAACATATTCATGCTCAAAAAATATGTTTAACAGACAAACATGCAAAATTAACAGCGTTAGCATTACCATTAAAATTAAGATTATTTCCTTATTCTTTCATGTATAAATTAACTTATGCGGCTGAAAACATTTACTTGAGAATGGATGACATGCGAAAAACAGGTATTCCAGGCTGAGGACACTAATTAATGCACTGCAAAAACCGTTCGGAAACGTTTCTGAAAAATACGGGCAGCGAAAAATACTTTTGTTTTTATAAATAATTCTTTAAATTTTGGAAATGTACTGGTTTCTAGGGATTCAAAAGACATTGAAACACGCTATTCGGAATTTCGGATAACTCAGAAGAATATATTATATTTTCATTCGTGGTTATAGTCTATTTTCATAAAATAAGAAACAGTGGTCATTTTTTACAGTGTAAACACCCTGTATACAAGGAACAATGTAATAACACTTTATAAAAAATACAATGATGGATGCGCTAAATTATTTAAAATGTTTTAATTACAAGTACATAATATAGATCTTTATCTAAACATTTCCCAGTTTAATTAGTCATTGGAATTACTACTGATCTTATTACTGCTCATCTTGAAAACAATCATTTCTCAAAATGCTTCAAGCTTTCATCCAAAAAATATTAATACCAATCTAAGAAATGTTCTCTTAATATACAGAGATCCTTAGTATATCCTTAGTATATTCCTATTATATAGTATTAGAATAAGCAAAAACCAGTATCATATACAAGAAACAGCACTTTATAAAAAATAGAAAATGATGAATGCGGTATATTATCCAAAATGTCTTAATTACAAGGACAAATAAGGCTGCTAAATATTTCTCTGTTTAATTATTCATTGGAATATTACTAATTATCTTGAAAACAATCATTTCTCAAAATGCTTCAAGCTTTCACTCAAAAAATATTAAAACCATTCTAAGAAATATCATATAATATTATACACAGAACAGTATCATATACGAGAAAAAGTACGTTATAAAAAAAATAGGAAATGGTGAATACGCTATATTATCCCAAATGTCTTAGTTACAAGGACAAAAGAGACTCTTTCTCGAAACATTTTTCACTTTAAATATTAATTGAAATATTACTGTTCATCTTGAAAACAGTTTTTTTCCCAATATGCTTCAAGTTTTGAATGTTAATACCAATCTGAAAAATAATATTTAATAATACACAAGGAACTCTATGCTATTACAAAAAGCTAGATGCGCTATATTATCTGAAATGTCTTAAATACAAGCAAATGAGACAGTTCTTTTCCTGAATAATTCTCTAATTATTCATTAAAATATTACTACTCATCAAGAAAACAACCAATTCGTAAAATCCTTCAAACTTTCATCCAAGAAATATCCCATATAATATACAAAGAACAGCATAATATTCGAGAAAGTGTAATTAATAGGAAATACGAGATGATGGATGAGCGATATTACAAAATAAGTCTTAATTACAAGGACAAAAGAGAGCTCTTTATCTAAACATTTCTCTGTTAAATTATTCATTGAAATATTACTACTCATCTTGGAAACAATTATTTCTCAAAATGCTTCAAGCTTTCATCCAAAAAATATTAAATATCAATGAACAATTACAGAAAATAATTTGCGTATTTTCCAAGCCCGATATATTTGGCACCGAAGAATTTATGCTTTCAAGAAGGGTAGAAAAATTTTCCAGTAAAGTATATTTAACTTAACACTTTGTAATTGCATTTCAAATTATTTATTTCTTTTTAAATAACCTGTATATATGTAATTTACATATTACGAAACGCACATATATGCGATGTATGCTAACATTGCTGTTAATGCGTAGAATGTTTCTTTAATTCAACCCTTCTAACTAAGGCATCTTTTTTTTTTATGACAAAAGATTTAACACATTTGTTCAAAATTTTATTCGTTTTTCCAAGTACCTGTACTAATATTGTATAACAATACTACTACTATTACCACTAATAATAATAATAATAATAATAATAATAATAATAATACGACTAATAATAGTAATAATGAAATAAATTAATAATAATAAGACTAATAATAGTAATAATGAATAATGTTAGTAATAATAATAATAATAATAATAATAATAATAATAATAATAATAATAATAATAATAAGATTAAAAAATAATAAGACTAATAATAGTAATAATGAATTATGTTAACAATAATAAAGCTAATAATAGTAATAACGAATAAAGTTAATAATAATAATAATAATAATAATAATAATAATAATAATAATAATAACAGTAATAAGATAAAAAAAATAATAAGACTAATAATAATAATAATGAATAATGTTAATAATAATAAGGCTACTAATAGTAATAACGAATAAAGTTAATAATAATAATAATAATAATAATAATAAAAGTAATAGTAATTCTAAGATTAATAATAATAAGCAATAAGCAATAAGAAATTGTAGCAGAAGATAAAATTTGGAAATGTATAGTAATTCTTAATAGAAAAAAAAAAAAAGACTATTTTTTTTTTAATATGTTTAGGTTTAAATTTTATAAAAAATCAATAATGACTTTTTACCTGTTGAGCATATAATAACATATTTTCATCATAACATTCACATAATAACATATTAACAAAGCATGGTTTAGGCAATATTATTCCTTAACCAGCGTTATATAATGATTATATTTTTAGAGACAGTAAGCAAGCATTTGTCTAATATCAATAGATAGCTTGTCTCGTATCTAAATATTAGAGTGATTAATTCATAAAAATACGTAGATTCCAAGGATTACGTGTTTTGAATACCATTATTTCAGTATAGTAATATTTGCATTATTTAATCCCAGAATTATACGATTAAATAATGTGAATATTACTACTAGGAAACAGGTATTCAAAATCCGTTATTCTTAGCACGTATGATAATAGTTTATTGCAACTCAGTAAAATAATTCAGAAATATGAGATTTCATTAGGCTGAATTTCATAGTCGAAGACAAATGATATTTTTCTGGCATTTAAATTTATCTTTTATTAGTGTTGCCTAAACACTATTTTTTATTATAAGATAATAATATCTTATCTTATATCAAGTCGCCATTGGCGACCAAAATATGGCGACTGAGAGCATCAACATTCAATGATCTAATGATGATTCACATGTACACAGCTTACTTAATGATTATAAACCAGAGAGAAAGCTAGAGAATAATAAAAAATATATATACAGACATACACAAGGTCATATGCCAGTAGTTAAGAAGCAAAAAATAAAAAAAATGCAGATTTTGAAGAACAATATTGGTTAGCGGTTTTCCTTATTAATTTTTACTACTAAACAAATTTCCTTATAAAAAGAAAATAATAATAATGATTTTCGTAGAAAACAATATTTTTTTTTCTTAAGATTTTGCATAATTTATTTAGTCAAATTTTATATTGTACCTATATATTTTTTTTTTCAAGAATTATAATTTTTATATAAGTTTTGTCGAGAAATTGAATGCATATTAACTTTTTTAATTAACTTATTAACTGAGTTGAAGTGTTAAGGACATTCAAGATATATTATTACCATGCTCAAGATTATATTTTTTGAAATATTCATAAAATAACTTTAGTGGTTTTCGAAAAATCCATGATTAAATAAAAAAAAAGTGGGAAAAACTGACAATGGTGTGAATGGGGTAAATTATTTTTTTACTAGCGACTAGAATTATGTGTTATCTACGAGATTTTTTCTAATTTTTAGAGCCCTTTTGATGCATATTTTTGTAAATAAACAGGCAGAAAAACAAGCAATTGTTGGAAGGGTGGTGGAATATTATTTATACATTATACCAACTAATTTTTATCAAGATTCTTTAAATAAAATTTTACTTTTCATCTTCGGTGAATAAACGCTGTAAAATTTCATTTCCTTATTTAAAAAAAGTAATTTTTCGAAACTTTTGGTGTGAATTCAACAATAACACGTTCAGGTGCAAAGTACTTGTGTTCCTAAAGTATTGAAACGATTGAATGTCACCAGAATTTACGAAGAAATGCATTTAGATAAAATAATTTTTTTTTTATTCGTGTACATTCTAAAAAGATTTAATTTGAAAATTCCGGCTATTTAATAGTTTGGAATTAAATTTAAATGGCACATATAATATACCACTTGTCGTTCAAAGGATTAAAGAAACATAATTACTTTCCAAAAAGTGTTGAAGCATTATTTACAGAGTAACATATTACATAAAATAATAATGTTGAATTTGCATTTAAAGTTATATGGAAATTTGTTAACCAAAATTTGAAAAGATTTGCTTCGTAATAAAGGCAAATAGAGAAAGCTTGTTTTAGTTAATATTATTCGTCAAATGATGATACATATGTTTGTAAATAAATTGCAAGAAAGCCAAGTATGCATATAATATAAAATGATAGATTGACTCTGACGTACATTTCAATATGGTTGAATCGTAATAACAATTGGCTGAAATGCCAATATATATGCAATTTTATTAAAGGAAATTTATATTCATAGGCATGCTATCATTCTGCATTTTAAATTAACCTGCCGTTGATATTCTCCCCAAAACTATCATATTAGATGAGATAGTAGTATTTAATTTACATTTCAATTTATACGGAAATTTGTTAATACAGATTGGAAAGATTTTATTCTTAATGAAGACATATTCTAAAAGCTTGTTTTAGTTAATATTATTAACCAAAGATGATACATATGCTTGTAAATAGATAAGCAAGAAAGCCAAGTATACATATAATATAAAATGATAAATTGACTCTGACGTAAATTTCAATTTGGTTAAATCATAATAACAATTGGTTAAAGTTCCAATATATATATATATATATGTGTAATTTTATTAAATTAAATTTATATTCATTGGCATTTTATTAATATAATTCACATTTCAATTTAAATGGAAATTCATTAATACAGATTGAAAAGATTTTATTCTTTATAAATGCATATTCAGAAAGCTTGTTTTAGTTAATATTATTCATCAAATGACGATACATATGTTTCTAAATAGATAGCACGATAGCCAAATACACATATATAAAATGATAGATTGACTATGACGTAAATTTCAATGTGGTTGAATCATAATAACAATTGGTTGAAATGCAAATATATATGTAATTTTATTACATTAAATTTATATTCACAGGCAGGCTATCATTCTGCATTTTAAATTAACCTGCCGTTGATATTCTCCCCAAAACTACCATATTTGATAAGATAGTAGTATTTAATTTACATTTCAATTTATATGGAAATTTGTTAATACAGATTGAAAAGATTTGATTCTTTATAAAGGCATATTCAGAAAGCTTGTTTTAGTTAATATTCTTCACCAAATGATGATACATATGTTTGTAAATAGATAAGCAAGAAAACCAAGTATACATATAATATAAAATAATAGATTGACGTAAATTTCAATCTGGTTCAATCATAATAACAATTGGTTGAAAAGCCAATATATATGTAATTTTATTAAGTTAAATTTATATTCATTGGCATTTTATTAATTTATTTTACATTTTAATTTATATGGAAATTTATTAATACAGATTGAAAAGATTTTATTATTTATAAAGGCATATTCAGAAAACTTATTTTAGTTAATATTATTCACCAAATGATGATACATATGTTTGTAAATATATAAGCAAAAAATCCAAATATATATGTAATATAAAATGATAGAATGACTCTGACGTAAATTTCAATTTCGTTGAATCATAATAACAATTGGTTGAAATGCCAATATATATATAATTTTATTAAATCAAATTTATATTCATAGTCATGCTATCAATGCTGCATTTTAAATTATGGGTTTTAAAGTTAAAGGTATATTCAGAAAGCTTGTTTTAGTTAATATTATTCATCAAATGATGATTCATATGTTTGTAAATAGATAGCAAGAAATCCAAGTATACATATAATATAAAATAATGATTGACTCTGAAGTAAATTTCAATCTGGTTCAATCCTTATAACAATTGGTTGAAATGCCAATATATAATGTAATTTTATTAAATTAAATTTATATTCATAGATATGCATCACTATGCATTTTAAATTAACCTTCCCTTGATATTCTCCCAAAAACTACAATATTAGATAAGACAGTAGTATTTAATTCACACTTCCATTTATATGGAAATTCGTTACATTTGATTGCAAACATGTGAAACAATGTAAAATCATATTCTTTAAATGAATCTTTGAAGGAAAGAAAAACATGAACGCAGTTGCAACATTTTTCATGGCTGTGTTTCGAAAATTTAGATTAAATTTAATTTCAGTACTTTAAAAAGAAACGCTTTACTGATATATACCGTAGATATTATTCTTTGTTTTACACAATATTTAAAAATTTTTAAAAAAGCTTGTTTTAGTTAATATTATTTTCCAAATGATGATACACATGTTTCTAAATAGATGGCAAGAAAACCATGTATACATATAATATGAAATGATAGACTGACGTAAACTTCAATCTGGTTTAATCATAATAACAATTGATTGAAAAGCCAATATATATGTAATTTTATTAAATTAAATTTATATTCATAGCCATGCCAACATTCTGCATTTTAAATTAACCTTCCATTGATATTCTCCCCAAAACTACCATATTAGTTAAAATAGTAGTATTTAATTTACATCTCAATTTATATGGAAATTTGTTACATTTGATTGAAAACATTTGAAACATTGTAAAATCACATTCTTTAAATTTATCTTTGAAAGAAATGAAAAACGTGAACACAGTTGAAACATTTGTCATGGCTGTGTTTTGAAAATTTAGATTAAATTTAATTTCAGTACTTTAAAAAGAAACGCTTTACTGACATATACCTTAGATATTATTATTTGCTTTACACAATATTTAAATATTTAAAAAAAAAAAAAGTGAAAAACAACCGGATTTAAATCAATGGCTGTCAGTAAACAAAACCACAACGCTTATAATATAATAACTTTAACCTGAAATATCATTTTGGAGTATTATGTGAGAATGATTTAAACTAAAAAAGAGTTGCTTTATAATATTTCCCATCCCTTAAATATTTTTATTGGTTATTTATAATGTTTACGTCCAATGAAATTCTTTGAATAGCTAATTAGATACAGACAACATCATTAATTATAACATGTTTAACTCCCTGATACGTATAGATGTAAAAAACAGCTGCCTTTGAACAGCTGGTATTACATCATGCAAAATCTCGAAAATTTTATGCTGTAATAGTAAAGAATTGTGGGAAAGAATTCACCTAATAATGTTATGATAGAGTACCTCTGTATTAAGCGATCAATACTGTAATAAACAAGAAAATTCAAATATTTGACAAATCCCAGGTTTCTAACGTGTTTTATGTATTTCAAATGTAATAACTCTATCGAAATGTTTTAATGTAATATTATATTTACTTAAATTCCGATACAATACGCCAGAATGTTTCTAGATACAACAAAACATGTTACTAATCATATTCAGTACGGCGCCATCTTGAAAAGCTTCAATACAGGAAATTAAATAACGAGTGTATA
The DNA here is from genome assembly GCA_963931845.1 of Maratus michaelseni. NCBI lineage: Eukaryota > Metazoa > Arthropoda > Arachnida > Araneae > Salticidae > Maratus > Maratus michaelseni. Next base: position 211,588,576 of record OZ007600.1, read on the forward strand.
TTGTTAAAAAACGGAACATTGTTATGTCAGGGAAAGAAATTTAAACTTACATGAAGTGTCCATATTGTTGGCCTTGGTACTGGACCTTTAGGGTGACAGTTAAGCATCAGAAACCGGAGCATCTATGAGTCAGGAAGATGAAGATCGATCATCCCGATGATGAGCTATTTCGGCACGAGATGGCAGTACCTGTCAAGAGAGAAAAATATTTGCTCCGGTCCAGAAAAAAATATTAGTTGTTAGAATGATTTCCAGTAGATGGCAGCACCAAAAGTTGAATTTTGAAAAGTACATTCGATATTTAAATCAGCGAATCTTAATCTCTCAATTACTAGAGGCTAATCCTCGAGATTTAAAACTTAATCTTCCGAAAATCGATTAGAGGATATATTAACTAATAGAAATAAATAAACGCGTTTATTTTGTTAAATAAGTATTCAATTTTTTTTTTTACCTGTCAATTCGTTTGCAACAATTCCTTTATATATATTTTGGTTACACGAAAGAAAAATTTTGCTGTGAATATTTGCTACCTTCACGGACCACTTGAAAAACGCTGATAGAGTCCTGCAGCGGGTCGGGTCATCCAATTTTACCCCGAGGTAGGGTCGGGTCTGGGTCGGACTGACCCGATTTTTCAAAAGGAAGCCCTGAACATTTTCTCATTTACAAAAAATCTATATTCATTTTTATACAAAAAAGATAAAAAAAAAAAAAAAAAAAAAAAAAAAAAAAAAATAGATATATAATTTTAGATTACTTTTCCAAAATTGTTTTAAATTATGTTTTAATTTTTTTCTCACTTTTCGCTCGGGTTTGAATATTCCGGGTTCGTGCTCAAGTGTGTCGGGTTTCGGATTCCAGAAATTTCTTTTGTCAGTTTCGTATTGACTTTAAGCAGAATTTTTGGTTTCTGGTCGGGTTCAACCCGACTCGTGCTGTACTCCAATTTAAAAAAGCGGTTCTTAATCTCTCGGTTACCAAGGGCCACTTTTAGCAGTATTTCCTCTGTCTTGGAGCACCCTGGGATTTTAAGCCTGAAACTAACCATATTCTTTCGGAAATCGATTAGAGGATATATTCACTAATAGAAATATATAAACACATTTTATTTTGTTTAATCCATGCGCTGCCAACAACGAGTATACTCGTGGTTTTTCAAGATAAAATTACGAATTCGTACCGGAAATTTAGAAAGAAGGATTTTTATTTCATGGAATCACGAAATGTCTGTAATTAAAGTAAATATTGCTATTAGTATTTTCTGGTATGAATTCGAACTTTCTAAATAAAATAAAATTCCGGTAAATTTAACCCGGCAGTGAACGTGTTCATCAGTATCTTATTTTACTGTCTTTCAATTTGTTTACAAAAACTCCCTTATTACTTTCTTCTATCTTTACAAGAAGAAAATATTGGATTCACGAAAATTTTCGACTTCCGGTTTTCGACGGATTTACACGCTTTAGAAGGCCCTGAACACGATTTGACTGTTGTTAGAAAATGTCTGTCTGGGACTCTATCTGTCTGTCTGTCTGTCTATATGTCTGTATGTCTGTATGTGACAAAAAAAATTTGGGGAGCTCTATCTCAAGAACTAATGCACCAAATTAAATGAAACTTTATATTCAGTTAAACCCTGATATAGATTGGTGCTGATTAGTTTTTGGTGAAAATCGCCCAACAGGAGGCGCTGCTATGCAGCATTTACACGATTTTAGCGATTGTCCTATCTCAAGAAATAATTCACGGAATTTAATAAAACTTGAGTTTCAGTTAGACCTTGACCTTTCACAAATTCATTAGCCGTGACCGCGATTTCCGCAATCTATCTATCTCAAGAACTAATGTACTCATTTTCAACAAACTTCAGATTCAGTTAGACCTTGACATAAATAGACGTTGATTACGTTTTGGTGTAGATATCCCGACAGGTGGCGCTGCTATGATACTTTTTTCATGATTTTCACGATAGCTATATCTCAAGAACTAATGCACGGAATTTCATCAAAATTCAGATTCTGTTAGACCTTGACATAAATAGATGCTGATTACGTTTTAGTGTAAATAGCCTGACAGGTGGCGCTGTTATGCTACTTTTTACATTATTATCACGATAACTATATCTCAAAAACTAATGCACGGATTTTCATCAAACTTCCGATTCAGTTAGAAGTTGACATAACTTGTTGTTGATTAGGTTTTGATCTGAATCTACCAATAGGTGGCGCTGCTAATCTGCATTTTGCAGGATTTACACGATTTGAGCAATAGTCATATCTCGAGAACTAATGCACGGAATTTAATAAAACTTTAGATTCAGTTAGACCTTGATATAAATGGGTCCTGATTCGTCTTTAGTGTATGCAAAACCTGTATGAGATAGAAGAAAGTTTTGGGATTGGCACATCCGACTAGTATATATTTTGAATAAGTGAAAAAATTTGTATTGAACATGAGACCTTCGCGGAAAAATTAGGGTTCGCGCACCACAGTTTAAGAATCCCTTATTTAAATTGTGCAAGTACAATTAGTATACACTAAGAAATCAAAATAAACACTTGCAACAATTAAACTAGTCGGATGTGTCAATCCCGAAACTTTCTTCTATCTCACACAGGTTTCGCATACACTAAAAAGAATCAGCACCAATTTATATCAAGGTCTAACTGAAACTCAAGTTTGATTAAATTCCGTGCATTAGTTCTTGAGATAGGACTATCGCTAAAATCGTATAAATCCTGCAAAATGCTGCATAGCAGTGGCACCTGCTGGGCGATTTTTATCAAAAACTAATCAGCACCAATTTATATCAGAGACTAACTGACTATAAAGTTTTATTAAATTCCGAGCATTAGTTCTTGAGATAGAGCTATTGTGGAAATCGCGAAAAATGCTGCATAGCAGCACCACCTGCCGGGCGATTTTTACCAAAAACTAATCAGCACCCATTTATATCAGGGACAAACTGAATCTTAAGTTTTATTAAATTCCGAGCATTAGTTCTTGAGATAGAGCGCCCACAAAATTTGTGTCACATACATACAGACAGACAGACAGACAGACTCACAGACAGACATTTTCTAAAAACAGTCAAATCGTGTTCAGGACCTTCTAAAACGTATAAATCCGTCGGAAACCGGAAGTCAAAAATTTTCATGAATCCAATACTTTCTTCTCGTAAAGATAGAAGAAAGTAAAAATATATAAGGATAATATTTGGAAATTGTTAAATGCTCAGTAACGGAAATACATGAAGTCCATTGCTTGTAATTCCGTCACCAAGCATTACAAATTTCTAAATAATATTTTTATATTTCTTTTAATTGTTGTAAGTATTTATTTTAATTCTTCAGTGCGCACCAATTGTCCTTGCAGAATTAATTCAATTTCTCATTATTAAAAATTAATTCAATTATACATTTATTGAAACTTAATTCAATATTTTAGAATTATTTTCTTCTGATTCGTATAGTACAATGAAAGTGAAAAGTCAGTTTTTTGGTTATATTTAAAGCTAAATTCATTTTATATATTTATTCATTTATGAAATTGAAGATTGTCTTTTAAAATTTACTGTGTGGAATCATTTTTCAAAAGAAACTTTACAATCAACCCTCTTAACAGTTTTCTTTTTCTTTCTTTCTTTTCTTTTTTTTTTTTTTTTTTGAAACAATAAACTAAAAATACCACTTTTACTTACCCATCATACGTAGTATAGTACTTGTAATCGTTTAGAAAAAAAAATTGACGGATTTACCCGTTTCAGGCACTGGAGATTCGTAAAACATACTTTTAGAAAAAAAAAATTTGCCGTTCGTCTGCCTGTGTGTGTGTCTGTAAACACGCTATCTCCCGAACAAATTGAAACAGAAACTTCAAATTTGGTATGTATATAGTATGTAATAATGGGAAGAAGCTTATTGAATTTCAGTAACCTCGATGATCCGGAACTTTTTTTTTCGGACTCTCGAAATATTCGTTCCGATAAAAGGTATATAAAAATTTTCGAAATTGTTTATTTTAAGGAGTGAATCTAAAAAAAAAATATAAAAACATAAATTTTGCATAAAGAATGAAGTTGATCGGATAATGAGCTGCCGAGATATTTGTAATCCTATTTTTCCACACTCTTCGATTTTTCATGACCCTGTATTTCATTCCAATTTCAATTCAATGATATATTTTAATTGGAAATGAGACGCTTAATCCAACACAGTAAACTCTTAGTTAGTAGGATTATCATTTTTGGAGTTATAAACATACTTCTTTAACGCAATTCCGTAATAGAGCATTTCAAGCGAGGCTAACGAAAAAGAAAGGCTACCGCGGTGCTTTACGCATATCTTTTTTTACAGACCGCGGGAGTCACATGATGCTCGAATGCACCAATGCAGGTGTACGAAAAAAGCAACACGTCACTCTAGCGGTCTGTAAAAAAAAAGATAAGTGGAATGCACCGTGGTAGCCTGTCTTTTTCGTTAGCCTCGATTTCAAGCGAGGCTAACGAAAAAGAAAGGCTACCGCGGTGCTTTACGTAAATCTTTTTTTACAGACCGTGGGAGTCACGTGATGCTCGAATGCACCAATGCAGGAATACGAAAAGAGCAATACGTCACTCTAGCGGTCTGTAAAAAAAGATAAGTGGAATCCACCGCGGTAGCCTGTCTTTTTCGTTAGCCTCGGATTTCAAGTTTATGACGTCATCAAGCCACGATTTTTTGCGAATTGCAATGCATTTTATAAATAGTTTACAGACGTTTTATTTTCATATTTTATTTTATGCATATCCATGATGGGGGTAAGTATTACGGTGGCCCCCAACGACTAGTTTTTTTTCTTTTACTTATTTCTTTTGTCTTTTACTAATGGTAAAATGGTATGTTTTCTCCAGCTTGAAGTTTCGCGAAAATGTCATTTTGGTACAGACGACAGTGCCATTTGGTGATGTTTATTATTGTTTTAAATTAATAACTCGGCTGATTGTCAAAAAATGAAAAATTTGAGCCTCGGGTGCATAAGGCTCTGCCTTCGTCCATTCTCACCACGCTTTCAGATCTCTACGTGTGGTAGATTTTCCTAACCATCGCCAACACACGGACACACACACACAGAAAAAAATAAAACCTAAAATGGGTAAAAAAAAAAGCCCAATTTGGGTTGAAAGATTCTTAGGTCTGGGGTAACCCATTTTGGGTCCATACCAAATTGGGTCATGACACATGCCTGTTTTGGTTGCCACTGTGTATCCATTTTGGACACTGTTAAGGACCCATTTTGGGTATCTTAAGACCCATTTTGGGCATCACTGAGAATCCATTTTAGGCAGTATTTAATACCCATTTTGGACACTGTTAAGTACCCATTTTGGGTATCTTAAGACCCATTCTGGGCCTCACTGAAAATCCATTTTAGGCATATTTAATACCCATTTTGGACATCACTGAGAATCCATATTAGGCAGTATTTAATACCCATTTTCGATATCTTAAGACCCATTCTGGACACTACTGGAGAATCCATTTTAGGCAGTATTTAATATCTAATTTAGATATACACCCAATATGAATACCACTAATTACCTATTTTGGAGAATATTTAATACCCATTTTGGCGATGCTAACACCTATTTTGCACAATCTTAAATATCTATTTTAGAATACATGAATACCCAATTTGGGTGCCTTTAAATACCTGTTTTAGGATGAATTCAACATCCAATTTAGATAAATTTAAATACCTTTCTTGACACATTTAATACCTATTATTTTTAACATTGCACAATCATCCCAAATGCTGGATACAGTATTTATGAATTTATTTTAAATGTTTATTAGTGTACAGCTTCATAACTTAGTGCTTTTATTAAAACATTACAGTAAAATTTTAAAGTTAAATAGTACCTTCAAAAATTATTCATATTTGAAATATAAGGCAATTAGCTCAATTTCGATGAGATTCCAATAATGAATAGCTGAATAATTTTCTCAGCAACTTTTGGAATTTTCTCAATATTTAGAATCCTTCTTCTCGGGATCTTGATTTGAAACAAAATTATGACTTTCTTATGGGATACACTATCAAATTAAATGTGTTATGCCACCAGCTTTTATATGATTTCTTTCATTTGTCACATTAAAAGATAATTAAGATACTGATTTGTACTAATTTTTGAAATTTCTTAGAATATTGATAGAATATTATTCCCACCACAAGCAGTAGATTTACTTTTAACATTAGAAAGACCAATTGGGGTTATTTTGACTGTCGAATAGTGAAATCATAATTGTTATTTATCACATACATAGTTTTGTGATATTTTATATATGAATATAATATTCAGGCCTTGTGTCGACGTTTAAAATGGAACTGAGTTAGAGTTGATCATACTTTTAAAGACTATAGTACCCCACGTTTACTCTAATATTATTTTCAAATAATTATATGTTTTATTCTTGCTGATGATCACATTTAATCTTCAAATATTTGTTTAAAAAACAGCTTTGAATAATGTAATAATTATTCTTAAAAAATAGAAAAAAAATACAGTCAAATATATTATTAGGTACATTAGGAAATTTTATTGTCCAGACATTTATATTCAGCTATTGTGTATTTAGCACAGCTTTAAAAAAAAATAATAAATAAATAAATAAATGGTGGACTCATGCAAGAATTTTGCACTGCAATCTAAATTTTTTAGCAATATAATATTTTTTATTTATAGATTTAAACTTCTAATGAAACAAAACCATAGTGGTACAGATGTCACAGATGCACCGGGGTTTCTTTTTGGCACCAAAATGGTGATTTCTTGCTTGGTGTGGTAACCTGGTGACTTTTGCATCATATGGAAACTTGGTATTTTATAACAAAATGAAATGTGTATGTAAATAAATTAAAAATAAAATAATATAAAAATAATTACTAAATAAAATTAAATACATGTGTATTAAAAATAATGCGTGTTTTAAATAAAACTATGTGTAATTATAAAATTAAATGTGTGTGTTTTTAAAATAAAATTATAACACAATTTTATTATAAAATAAAACTAACATGTTTGTACAAGCTAGGCCGCCTAACAGGTATTCGAAAATGAGATTTTCTCGCTAAAATAGCAAAAAAAAAAAAAAAATCGGCAAATCCTGCGATATCTATTTCATAAGATTAGTCAAGCCAGAATATCAACTCATTCATCCCATCAAACTTACAAAAAGGCACGCGCGAGAAAAAACCAAAATAACAATCGTATTTTAACTGCATTAGTTAGAGGAAGACATCATTCCCTTAAGAAAGGGGGAAAAAAAAAAAAAAACATGGACAACCTATTGTATTTTTTTCTCCTAAACATTGAAATTCGAATTTTGCTTTTTTATCATAAATATAAAATAAACACATGCAGAGATATCACACTTTATCTTTTTTGTACTATTTATTTTTTTATAATCATTGTGAGCGTGATATAATCCAGAATTTAATTTTCGTGGTAAGACAATTTGAAGAAAACGTATCATTTCATTTATGAAAACAATGCCAATTTAATTTTTAATTAACAGCAATCTTTAATCAAGAAAGATGTTTTAGGAAAATGTAAGTGTATATGTCAGAAGCCGCTTTAAAAACCTTTTGAATGATACTTCATTCGTTATTCTGCGCTTCGTAAATTCATAGAAAAAGGGATGTTGACAATAGAAATTATATATATGATTGCCATGGATCACCACTTTGTTAAATTTACCTGTGATGATGCTTAAATTAAACTTAGGAAGTTTTAATGGTCATACAATATTAAATTTGGTGCCACTTAATCGGACATTTTTCAAGACAAACAAATATTAACACAGCTTTATAACTGTTACTTTTAAATATAAAATGTTGTGTTTTACATTTAATTATTTAAAGGGAGTGGAGAAAAATTTAACTTGATAATGGCAATGAAAAAAAGTAATATGAAATCGTAAATAGCTGCTTAACTCCGCAGTACATAAATTCAACAATTAACACATAAGGTTTAAAAACTACATGATGATTAAAAATTTGATTTAAAAAAAATTTTAAAACTTACTTCAATTTTCTTGACTTGTAGTTCTTGGCGCAGTACAGACAATGTTTGAAACAAAAAGCATAAAAGCAAATATGGTGCTCATAATTTGCTTTATGCCGCACAAATGTAGGAATGCTGTTAACAGCTAAATTATACTCTTAAAACTGTATCTCTGATATAAAAGGTACATTTGGAATATTTGCGTCCCTGAATATTCAGAGACACATGGTGCCCTTGAAATTAAGAGGCACAGAATGCCTTTGAGATTAAGAGGCACAATGTGCCTTTCAATTTATATGATAGTGCTTCTTACGTAAAAATATATTCTGTGCCTCTAAAGATACTGGTACATGTTTTTATTGTGCATCTCATTTCCAATATAACCCAAGTCAATAAATTAATACTTATACAGGGTGTCCCTCTTATTTTTTTTAATTTATTTATTTTTTTTTTTATGACAAAACTAACAGAATTGGGATACTTTGAATTTTATGAATATTCAGTGTTTTCAGGTTCTAAAAACAAAAAGACTCTTGTATAGAAAAATATTGAAAATTAAAAGAAATCAAGGTATAATAAGTCAGTAAGATTTTGCCGTAACGGAAGGGACTTTTTTTTTTTTTTTTGTACTTGTAAGGAAATGCAGGAAAATTTTCTACATATAACTCTAAAATGCAGGGAACACACAAATAATTTAAATTTTTAATGTTTACAAAAAAAAAAAAAAAAAAAAAAAAAAAAATTTTGCAATTAGAAATATAATACTTATAAAGCTGCTTAGGAACTTGGTATGGGACAACAATAAGAGGAACAGCTTAAATAAAAGAAATTAGATGCATAAATAACAAAAGTAAAAAATCTTATGATGTACGTTTATTTTCACAACTTAACATTTATAAAACTTTTTTTCTTTTACATAAAAATATAAAGTCTTTAATTTACAAATTAATGTTTTCCAGTTTAAGATTTAATCAAAAAATGAGTTTAAGAGCTTATATCTTAACATCTTATTTTTACTCTTCTATCGTAAAAAATCACTTTATATCAACCATCTACTTAAATTAAATAATTTTCATACCTCATTTATTAACTCTCTCTCTCTTTCAGTTGGAAATATTCATTATACGTGTAAATAATTACATTTTATAATTATACATTTACAGTAAACTCTGTCTACTGCAGAAAGATTTTCAAGTCCCAGTGAATTTATAGACATAGAGTAAACTTTGCTGAAGGTAAAATAGTACGACGGAAATTTTTAGACCCAATCAATTTCACATTAGACAGAAGAGAGGTTACAGTATTTAATACTATTTCTCCCGCCGTCAAATTATAACATTTAAAGATTTGATTTGTTTATTTTATACATCATTTTTAAAGCTAAGAAGCATAAAAACAATTCTGCAATATATTAAAAATGATTTGTGGTTGATTTAACCTAAAAAAAGGGGGTGGGGGGAACAGTGAACTGGTGTATCAGAGGTCACATTTACTCATTTGATCAAATTATGCTGGATGTCAAATAGTTTTTTTTTATATATATACTCCCAGCATTTTATGTTTATTTTACCATTTTCTCCCATGTTTTCTTTTATCCCTCAAAAATTACATCAAAAGAGAGAACATAAAAATTCTTGTCATTACTGATGCCTAAGAGCTTAAATGCTTTAAAAGAAATAAAACACAATAGATGGGAAAACAAAAATATGACATATAAATAAAATATACTTTATTTATTAAATTTACTGTAGATGCAATAAAATTTTAAATGTAACATAAAATCTAATAAAATAGTTGCACAGTCTAATAGTTGCCATTTCAAAAAACTTGGAACAGGTCTCTTCTGTTGAGAAGTAGTATATTCACCCTAGGGAGAAATTTAAAAGAAAATAATTAATATTTAAATATTTAATATTTGATCATATCTACAAATTCAAACAAATTCTAATACCTGTTTTAAAAAAAAAATTCTAATATTACAGTAGATTCCTGACTAAAATGTGTTCAGGTTGAGAGTTAAACTTGAAACCTTTCACTTAAATTGACAACGCTCTGCCTATTGAGCTACCTGGACAGACAACTGTTGGCAATAACAACTGTTCTGTCATGTAGACAGCTCAACAAAATAAACCACAAGTAATGGAACTTAATTAAAAATGGATGCTAACATAATCGCCAATCAGGTTATCTAAGTGAAATGTGTCTGCTGGCTATCGGCCCAGGTAGCTCAACAGACAGACAATTTATCCAAAGGTCTTGATTTCGACTTTCGGCCTGGACGTATTTTCATTCAGTTAGAAAAATGTCAATTCATATATAATATTTTTATCAACCAGTTTGAGTTAAAAATAATAATACATAATAATGTACTGCTATAGTTTTTGATGTATTATTGTTAGAAAATACATATTACAGCTTGATTTGAACGAACCTTTAAGAAAAGTATCCAATTTCTATGAACTTCCATTAACATAAACATGTGAGCTAATTTAATAAGTACTCACAATCGAGAAATGTTAAAAAGTCAATTTTAATTTTGCAATACTACAATTCTTTACGTTATGTATGTTACCATATTTAAGATTAGTTTAATCTTTATAAATTTGATATATAAGCTATTGTAATACAATTTGATTACTTTAAACTTAATTTTTTTGAAATTATTTAGTTCAGAGTCGGCAAGTTTTTGCCGCAGGTGGGAAAAACCATGGTAAAAACTGTCCTGGCAAAAATGGCAAAAACTGAATTTTTACATATAAATGCACATTTTATTTCTTTTACTTATCTTAAATTAACAAGCTCAGAATAGTAGTACAATGCATTATGATGATAACTTAATATACTCATCTTAATTACTGAGAAATTATTAATTTCATCATAAAAAAAATTAATTGAAAAAAAGCCATTGTTAGTCTGATTTTTATGCTGCAATAAATTAACAATATTGCAAAATCTACAGAAATTATAAATGCTTCCAGTTTTAAAATAAAATGTATCAACCTATCAATCAGCATAATGCAATAATTCAGAGATGTAAAATATAAGCAATAGTAGTAAGTACATGTATTAATATATTGTGTTCAAATAACTGAAATCTTAAATTTCTTTTAAAAAATTAAATATTTTAATAACAATAACATAAAAAATTAAACATTCAACATTAAGCGGCACTTTCATCACCATCATCATTGCAAAATAATTGTTTTTTTCAGCATTCCATAACAAAAAACAAGTTTGGAAACATTACTTATTGTCAAACTATTTCGAATTTTTGAGTGGACAAAAGAGAAGTTGGAAATTATTCTCTCGATTGCAGCACTACTGGCTGGGCGTGCTTGCAGGTGTGCTATTAACCTACAAAATTCTTCGGAAATTTCACATGACTTTGCGACACTTCTCCACCACTTATTGGAATCAACTGTCATAATTACTTGTTCTGAAAACAATGTACTTTGGAAAGGTTTTTCTTTTAGTTCAAAGTTCACGGCATATGATAGGAAAGATGGATTTATTTTTTGTAGCCATTCTCTGGCCTGTTCTTTTTGTTTGTAATTAAGGTGCTCACCCTTATATTTTGGGTGTAACAAATAGGCAAGAAGATGCCAGGGCAAAATTGCTTTTTCAAACCTTTTTTTAACTTTTACAAAATGGGGTTTCAAATTATCATCTTTCAGCAAATTGCACCATATATGGCAAGCATCTGCTATTGTTGTTGAATCAGCCTACAAGATATCTAAAGCTGTTGAGACTGGTTTTAATTGCTTAATGAGATCTTTTATTTGTTGCAATTTAGTTTAAGTGAAAAGTTATTAATTGCCAATCGCACAGTTTTCTTCATTTTGGAATACATCATGAGGTAACACAGTTTTATTTTCCAATCCACTGTGCACTTGCATAATTCCACTGATGTCTGTGTCTATATTTATCAAAAGCTGTCTGAGGAATTCTAATTTTTGAAAAGTTTCTTAGAATTATTCAATGTTATTTCTTTTTTCAGCATTTTTTGCAAGTCTCATTTTTAAAAATTTGTCTCTATCTTGCTGGGAAAAAAAGCCTCACCCATTTTGTGCTTTGTACATGAATCTCAATTTTGCCCACACTAGTTGAGGGAACATCTAAAAATTTTTATCACAGTATGAAAGGGATACTTCTATAAGTAAATAATGCTTTTGATCTTCGTGAAATTTTCCATTTTGAAAAATTGCTGTGATAAACCAGCTTACTGCTTTCCCTATATATAAAAATATTAATATTTAATGAGTATTAATATTAAAATGTGATTATAGTGCCTAATTAGAATTATGAAGGTAGTGCCATGTAATGTAACAACATGAAATATGTAATATTATAGCAACACTACACAAATATTTAACACATATATGCAAATCAATTTAAAAATACCAATTGTTATTGCACTCCATGTAGCTCTTTCTGGCTCTATCAGTTTCTCTAGTTACGAAGAACTAAATATGCAGAATTTCCTTCTCATTGGAGTAACTTTAACTTTCATAATATCCAACTGAAAAAGATTAGATAATTTATCATTAGTTTATAAAATAGTAAAGACACATGCTGAGCTATAAAGCCACAGAAAAAAAAAAAAAAAAAAAAAAACACTGCAATCTAATTTATGTTAAAATCTAATGCCTTATCTAATTTATGTAAAACAAAAAAGAGGTTGTGTGGCCATTATTCAATGACTGATCATAAGTTACCTAGATTTTTAATGATTCTAAATGTTTGTTTTTGTACATATGAAACACAAATGTTCTCTGAGTAATTAAATGAATTATAATATGAAACCAATATAATTAAACATTCTTTAAATCAATAACTTAAAAGAAGATGGTTTGTTATTTTAAATATTTACATATCTAATATCTTCATTTTATTATGTTAAATTCATTTCAATCATTTAGAACAATGCATATGTTAAATTTTATTTTTATAAATTATAAAAAAGTCCCCGCACCCTTTCTTTTTTTAGCATACTATTTCACGTTTGTAGCTTAAGTCTAGCCTTAATCCTTAGTTTGTAGAATGTGCATTTGCAAGCAAAGAACAGATAGCCTTTTTACGGTACTTTTGGGTTAGCTGGGTACCAGTGATACATATACATGTATATAATACACACACACATATATATATATACTAGAGATGAGACTGGCTCAGCCCGAGCCCAAGCCCGACATGGACTCGGGCTCAATTTTTATATCAGTCTTCGGGCCCGGGCGGGCTCAGGCTCATTCTTTCTGAAACTGACAATTTTATTTATACTCATACAGAAAAAAAAAATCTTTTTTCCCCCCTAAAAAATTACATATTCCATTTTAATGCTATTTTGATCAGAATGAATAAAAGGGGAAGCAGGAATCTCATTTTTCTTTTCCAGTTCTAGAATACTACTTTAAAAGAAAATTTGCAAGTTTATGTGCGGCATTGATGCGACGACGACCGGATGATATGGCGCGAATAATTTAGGTTTTTGCTTGTAAAAGTATGATATTTTTCAATAGGAACATTTATTTATTTATTTTTAGATATCAAAAGCAAAGTGAATACTTTTTTGTTTGTAGTTAATCAGCATTAGCTTAAGATTTGGAAATTTTTAGTCTTCTATTGTGTGCGAGTCATAATGGCTCTTTATATGAAAATAACGTTAGTGATTCTATTTTTCATGGCTCTGAACATTTACAAAGTCATTCGTAAGTCATAATTATTGTCATACATTGTTATTCTGATAAGAAGGCAATCGAAAAGTGTTTCCGCACTTTGCCTATAAAAGCATAGGATCTTTCAGATAACGGTGCCAAATTTTAAACTTAAGCTGATTTTCAGGAACAAGAAATATTGCTTTAATTAAGGAATCGATTACAATTTACGAAATTCACCTATTATACAAAATAGAAAAATGACTTAGGAATAGTAATTACTGTAAATTTCATGCATTTATTCATAAAATGTACTTCATTAATGTGTCCATCAGGTTTGCTTGTTGGGTGAGAAAATTATGAGAATCTTTTAAGAAAGTATATTTTTATTTCATACAAAACTTCTCTTTTGAAAAAAAATAATGTAAATTCGCATAAAGTTTAATTAAGTGCTGGAGATTAACAATTATTTTCATGTAAGACATTTTTTAAATATGAGATATTACTTTTAAAACATTTTTTAAATATTATGAATTTTTTTCAATATCGGGTTCGGGCTCTGATGACACAAAATGTTTCGGGCTTGGGGGGGGGGGGGGCTCGGATTTAAAATTGTCTGGCTCGGGCTCTGAAAAGAGAGCCCGAACTCATCTCTAATATATACAAATATATATATATAAATACATACACATATATATATATATATATATATATATACCTACACTTACATATATATATTTATATAGGTACATTATATCACTGGCACCCGGCTAACCGAAAAGTACCCATTTTTTTTTGTTTGGATTCTATTAAGCTGTACCTGAAGGCTTAAAAAACCAATATAACAAGTTAATTCGTACAACTCATGGAGTGTTTGCATTCCAGTTTCCAGTTCATACAGTTCAGCATCAATTGTGCAGATATTTTCAAATTTTGGACTTATCCACTCCAAATTGCAAAACAAACTTGAAGAACAGAAAGCATACAAACTAGTGTTTTGCTACATGTTCCACGGAAAAAAAGACTTAGAATGGGACTAACATTAAAACAATATAAAAATCTGTATATTATTTATATAGGGTAATTTTATACAATAAATCATACAAATATTTTCACAATGTACTTTCATTTTTAAAAATTAAAGTATTTAATAGTAGTTAGAAAGGGTCTATTTATATAAACCAATCCCCTATAATCTCCAAAGTTTAATCAAATCAAAAGTCGTGTAAATTACACAATTTTGAAGATTATTGTTAATTACTTGTTATTATTTCTCTTTTGCACATGCAAAATGAGTGATTATTAATATATAAATGAATGTTTAATGACAATAAGATATTTCAAATATGTTTTGCTATAAAATATCTACTCAATATAAAAAAAGCTCACCAATTTCATACAAATAAACAATGTAAGCATAATCAAATATACAGCATTTAAATAAGCATATGTGTTACATTTAAATACACAAATCAAAATACACATTGACCAATGATTAGTTTTTATTTTATGAAACATTGATGTAATTGTTGTTT
This sequence comes from Maratus michaelseni, assembly GCA_963931845.1. Lineage (NCBI taxonomy): Eukaryota > Metazoa > Arthropoda > Arachnida > Araneae > Salticidae > Maratus > Maratus michaelseni. The sequence continues at coordinate 211,603,809 of OZ007600.1, forward strand.
ATTTCAATACTTTAGATTTCTGTTTGGAAATTGTATCTTGCAAGTAATGAAAATATGTTCAGAAATGAAAGACTGCTTCGATAAAATTGAATACAGTAGACTCCCTAAAATCCACAAATTTCTAAAATCTGCACATCATTACAGAAGAAAACAATGAAACTTACAGTTGAGATGTAGGGGAAAAATTCAGGATTTTTTAAATTATTATATCATTCCATGTACATTTTAATATGTAATTCTTATTAATATGGCTGAACATGCTTTCTCATCAAGGAAGTATAACTTTATTTCTGAAAAAAAGACAGTGCTGTTCTCAGTGTTGATTGTGATCTTTTTACCAAATAAATTAATGTATATCAAGCATTTTTGGATATTAAGTTTGGCTAAGCATGAAATAAAACTTTTGTTTTATGATTTTTATGTAAATTATTAGTGTAACTTTATGAGGCAAGTTTCAGAGAATAATTAAAAGAAAAAAAATCTCATTATTATGCCTATTTTTAGTTATGTATTATTGTGTACTTGACCTTTACCTTAAAAATTTTAATCATGCTTTAAATTTTCTTACTTTACTTAATTATTTTAATATTTTACTTTATTGTAAGCATTCATTACAATTTACAGTGCATTATTACATTCAAATTACTGTTTAAAAAATGTAAACAAAACAGTGACCAGAAATCCATAATTCTAAAATATGCACAATCTCTGGTTTCAAGCTATGCAGATTTGAGGGACTCTACTATATATATATTTTTAAACTGTTGATTTAATTATCTTTTAATTTATGGTTTAGGGAGAAGCAAGGATTAAACTGAAATTTTCACTGAATTAATGTTTAAAGAAATAGCAGTAACTTTCTGTAAAAAATGGTTAAAAAAGTTTCTTGCTGCCTTTTTTGTTTCAATATCTTTACTTTCAATTTTATTGTTTACATTTGAATATACATTTGATTTTTTGATTTTAATTATATTAAAACAAATATATTATTCCAAGAGATTCCTATATTTATGAAGTTTAAGATATGTTTAGTTTTGAAATTTTAAATAATAACAGGCTATAATAATACGTTTAACAAATATTATTTGTTTCTTATTATGCTAAATAAAAAATGAGCAGGAGCACCCATTGCTGAAAAAAAGCAATGAACATTTTAATTTAGTTTTCAAAAACACATTTGTGCAACAAGATGTTTTCATTTGTTACAGCAAAAAAAAAATAATAATAATAATAATAATAATAACAACTTGAAATAAAGACCACTTTCTGTTTTTCTGCAACATCATGGGAGCCAAAACCAATCAGATTATTTGAAACAAGCCAGAGCAAATATTACACTAAATATGCAATACTTAAATAAGCTTCAATTAAATTGTAATAAGTAAACAAATTTTATTACAATTAAATAAACTTTAAAGATTTATGTTGCGGTTAAATAAGAATTTATAATTTTGTTAGATATTAAACAGATGCATTTTATTTCTTAAAAAATGGCAGTTCTCTGACCGTTATAGTTCACAAGCACTATTTTATGTTCTGCAAAATATCATCATAGTGATCCGCAGAACTAAAAATTGTAAATTTACTGGTCTGTGAGATTTCAAAAGGTTGGCGACTACTGATTTTACATTTTTAGATGACTGATCATTACTTAATAAAAAATGAAAGAATTTTAAACTTTGTGTGCTGGGGGGGGGGGCTAGATTTTCTTTAAAAAAACAGACATCTGTAGATATGCGAAAGATTCAGAATCCTGAACCTGAAAGGTATGTGTAGTAGTAGTTTGCTACAAAATATATACTTTTTCCCAACCAGTGACCATAAGAAATAATGACAATCTGTAGCCAGGCCAGCAACACAGGTATTATAGTATTATTATTTGATGGTTTTTACCATTGTTTGAAAAAACTATAATGTTTCATTCAAAAATGCTTAGTTTAATAAAAAACTAATTAAATTTTTGTCAAAAATATTTGTGTATTATCATTACTTTGAAAAATATTTTAGAGTTGGTAATACCAATTAGAGTCCTGCATCGGGTCGGTTTACCCACTTTTACCTGCACCCAACTCACGGTTCAGATTAAAAAATATAGTGCCGACACGACCTATGGTTCAGGTCGGGTTGACTTCTAATTTTTTTTTTTTGCAGGTCGGGTTGCGGGTTCGGATTGACCCGCTTTTCCAAAAGAATGTACATAATATTTTTGCAGGTTAAAAATATGTATACAATAAGACCTCCATAACGGACACACTTGAAAACCAACCTTTTATGTGACTTGGAAAGGAATAAAAAATGCCATTCATCTGATCACTTGATCATAACTCGTTTTTTTTTTTTTTACAAACTGTGTTCTGTGCAATAATTTGCAAATGTCAGCGACAAATCTCAGTTGCAGTGTCAGATTTTTTCATTGACTCTTGCTGATAAAACAAAACAAATTGCTAACTCACGAAAAAAATTAATTTTCTTGCGGTTATACTAACGTATTATTATATCTAATATTTTAATACTGGGTATCTTCTTTGTGGACTACTTTTTCATAATTGTATTGAAATATGCATTAATTTTCTGTTCCTTCAGTTTCAGGTTAGTTCGGGTATTAATATTTTGGGGTTCGGGTCAGTTTCGAGTTGATTTTAAGCAAAATTTTCAAGTTCGGGTCGGAAACACAACCCGACCCATGAAGAATTATAATTCCTTGTCCTCAATTTCAAGTGTTGATTGAATCTTTCAACAAAATCTAAAAGTAGCGAAATAGTGGACAACTTTTGAAAAGTAGTTTGTAGTCGCTACTTTTTAAAACAAGTAGTTATAGTTGTAGTTTAACTACATTTTTGATAAAGTAGTTGTAGTTCGCTATTAAAATAAAGTAGTTTTTCAGACCCCTAACTTATTCGCATTCAAATTTATTTTCATAGTTCTGTTCAAACTCTTTGTGAAAATCCCAACAATCAGACATGCTAAAACCTAAATATGAGCCATAATAATTATTCAAGGTTGAACTTGACTCGCAGAAAGAAAATAAGTCATACCGACCCGAAAAAATAAATAAAAGCAACCAGATCCGCTGCAGGATTCTATTCAACGATCTTGAGGTGTCCGCTATTGCGAGGTTTCACTATATTTGAATATTAAAGAATATAGATTTGTCCATTTTTCTATATAAAATATAAAATTGGTATTAGAGATATTATACATTATTTTTCATTATAGCAATAAAACATGATTTATTGTTCTTTCATTGTGGGTGCGGGTCGGGTGCAATCCGACCCATACAGGACTCTAATACCAATAACAAAATGATAAGTATTGTTTTATCATAATTAACAGAAAGTTAATTATTAATTTCATTTCTTTTACTACTTCTTTGAGAAAAAAAAATTTGCTAAAGATTATATACCATATTTTTCAAACAATCAATATAGTTTTAAGGAACTTTTACTTGAAATATGCAAATAATTTTTTAGAGTTCAAAATCAGTTGGATATGATAAATTGCTATATTTTTATTTAAAAAGAAAGGCACTGTAGCTTTAAAATTTACAAGGTACTGCCCACACACACACACACAAAATTCTGGCTATGCTTTTGCAAATACTAAATAAATATTGATTAGTACAGAATGATTTACTATATAATATGTACTAATTGCACTCTTTTAAGCAAAATAAACTTGAGTCATGAAAAGCAACACTCAATTGAATCAATATTCACCTCTGTACTTTAATAATTATTTAAAAACAACACAAAATGTCACAAAACATGTATGCATCATTTAATAAAAGCATTTACTTAAGGTGTTTTTTAAAAACATACAAAACTGTATTTCACATATGATAAAACCTAGCGGTTTCACTCTTTTAAGATTGCGTATTAAAAAAAAAAACTTAGCAGCACACACAGAATACACAGATATATAAAATATATATACATGGATGTATGCAGGAGAGTTCATTGTAGTGCTGTCCTCCCCTAGTTTTGCGTGTCTGTATGTATTAAGAGTTAATTTTTATTTTATCATTCTCAGAAAATAATAGTAAATCAAATATGCTACTTACTTATTATTCCAGAGGCCAGACTCATTGTTCACTTCATCTTGTTATCGTCGTCAGTATTCTTGTTATTGTGGCCGTATCCATATTTTCCGCTTCGGCTTTTTCATTGAGAAGATAATAAAGATTAATTTATACAAAGTTTGGGTGGCTGGTTACGTTTAAATCGTAACAATCTGAACATCAATCTGTTTTAAAAATACGAAAACTTAAACAAAAATAAAATCTAACATCCATGCGCCGAATCATGAGGAACAAAACAAACATCAATTCGCCCCAATGCATGACGGTTAGTCGGCTGTTACGCATGCGCGTGTTTCAGTGTGCTGTGCTGCTGAACTTGACAGGCGGATTTGAGCTGGGCTGTAGCCCAATTTGGGTTTCACCCTATCCCATACTAGGTATCGTAAAGATGTGGCTATGAATAGGTAACCGTTTTCTTCCAATTTGGGGAGTATTGAGACCCGTTATGGGTCTGATACCCTGAAATAGGTATATTACAACCCATATTGGAGTTTGAAAAGCTAATATGGGTGTTATTTCATTTTGGGTAGCATCCTAAAATAGGTTTCCTTTTTTACTGTGCAGACAGACAAAAACTTTCTTTTATTAAAACAACAGCATCCAACCCGTTCTTCCCGGGATAGAGCATACGTGAAAAACATTTATTTTTTATTGAAAACTCTAATAGATTTTTTACATTTAATAATTTTTTTTAGATTGGCGCTAACAACAACAAACAACACGTTTATAGAAAATATGGCAATTATATATTCAAATAAAATTTTGAAATTTATTAAAAGCGGTCATTTTGTATTGGCCTCGTGCCAAAAGTTAATTACCGAAGAAATCGCCAAAAATTTCGTTATCTACGGCAGTGTTTGTTTATTATTATTCCGATAATTTCAGCGATTTTAAGCGCTAATTTTAATTACATGTCTGTTAAATTTTTGTTTTATTTATACTATTTTATTGTATGCTTAATAAAGTTTGAATTGCTTTATTGAATATTAGCTGGAAACAAATGCTGAACATTTTATATTGTTTAGAGTACAAACGGATTAATATTTTGTAATAGTCTGCAAGTGATATAGATTTTAAAAAAATCATTCTTGAAATTTAATTTAAATGCTAAAATAAATGAGTCAACTGCTATACAGTTTGCAAACAAAATGCATTTGAAAGTAGACTTTTTTTACTATATAACGGTGTAAACATTGAAAACATGCGATATTTAGAAATTAAAAAGATTGCAGTGGCAAAAATTACAAAACCGAAATTTCGTCGTCAAGGGTTGCCATTCGCAAAATGACGTCAGCGTTATGCACGGACACGTTTGTCCTTTATAATATAGAAATAGATTGACAGATCGAGAAAAAAAAAGTGAATTTTTACATCTAGAGTCACAAATTAACATGAATATGAGCTGCAATTACATACAGTTAACTGATGATAAGTAAGGTTGTATAAAGTCATAGCGGGAAAAAAAAAATTAATAGTAAAAAACATTTTTTAAAAGCATTTTTTTTTTATAAGCATTCAATGTATATCTAAAAAATTACGCTATCTAAATAATTTCATGTAATTCAATAAAAATATATTAATGTGGCCTCGATTATTGAAAATTCGCTACTTTGACTTATACTTGATAGATGGTTGGTTGATTATTTGTTACGACAGCATAGGCCGGCGGGGGGGGGGGGTGCCCTGGACTGTTTCTTAAGTGACCCTAACCCGTATTAACGCAAGGTTAGAAGAAAACAACGGATAACTCCGAACGGTTAGATCGACGAGCGCAACAGGGGTTTGAACTTAGCACCTCTCGTCTACGAGCTTTGATAGCAGAACCTCTCAGCCACTGATGGGGATTTATACTTGATAGAAATCACGACTAATGAGTTGATTACATTTTTTTTTCTCTGTTGATATGGCAGCAGGACAAAAAAAAAATAAATAAATAAATAAACTATCTATTCAGGATTTTTAAATGGTTTCCTCAATGTGTACTCATAATTTAATTAATATTAAATTACTAAAGGATAAAAGAGTAGTTTTTTAAGTAATACATTCTTTTTTTTTTTCTATTTTTTAGGGTTTAAAATACTTCGTTGTTTCAGTTTTGCAACCAGTTGGCATATATTTGCGACGTGGTTTGACAAGTAATTAACACCTTTTTTTTTTACATGAAGACAGTTGTAGAGCACGAAGTGTTGTGAAGACAGTTGTAGTCCACAAGCCGCTATAAAGATTATTTGGCGATGTATTAACTGCAGTCGGCTAACGGAATAAAGTGCTTTTAAATTAATTTATAAATTAATAATTAAATTATAAAAATATTAATTGTATTGCCATCGAAAGCACACCTGCGTGTTTATTTTTTAGGTAAATTTCTTAAGAAATACTACCTATTAAATTCTCCCGTATGTTGGAATTATTTGGAAAATTTTTGCAGATCGAAACCGATCATGACTACCAGAACCCAAAACCACCCCCAGTTCAAAACTTTATCTATCTATCGATCTATATCACTTTTTTATGGACAAGATAACTTCAATAATTCTGCACAAATCTCTTCCAAACTGATACATGAAATCAAGAGGCAGAAAATCTCTGTCAAATTCGTTAATGGGCAAAATCGAACCAAGGGGGGGAAATAGAGGGAGGGGGGACTTTTGTGAAAGTAGAAAACACCCATAACTTCTTAATTATGGTGCGTATCGAATCCGTTTACAGTTATTATTACTTCTAGGAAAAGGACCGAAAGTTTATGTATCACAGATTTTTTATATTATTAAAAATGGAGGGGAAAGAGGGGTTTCAAAAGAAAAAAATTCAAATCCGCTTAAATTTATTATAAATCCTCTTAATATTATCTACAACTTTTATATTGACACGTTTTTTTATCAAACCAACTCTTATAGAAAAAAAATCTCAGCTGGCTCCGCTTACAGACACAGGTAGATTTCGAAGTGGGCGGTCCCAGCTGACGCATCATGGCAAAAAATTCATTTCTTCTGCAATTCCCAATAAACAGGCGCCCTACGCTCTGCGTCTTTGGAATCTACCTGTGCCTGTACGCCGAGCCGTGAGGGATTTTTTTTTTAAATTTTATTATATCAGGAAGTGAGTGAAAAATCGATTATAAAATTCCATCCTTAAATTAAAAAAAAACTAAGATGAGTTAAATGGAAGAGTATAAATATTGTACTAATTAAGTCGTGTTTTAAAAATCAGATGAGGAAAAAATATGTATGTGATTCACTCACATCAAGATACCAAAAAAAAAAAAAAAAAAAAACGTGTTTTTTTTTTTTTTTTTTTTTTTTTTTAATTGCGTTACTCTTTAGAAATAAACATGCAATTAATTATTAAATATTACAAAATATTGATATTATTTAAATTATTAAATATTAATAAATAACGTCTCATACTTTCAAGACTAATTGGAAAATTGGAAACTTTCACCATATGGGAGGATGTCTCATAACGCCTCATCTTTTACTTATGTCTTCTTTTATATTTTTATTTAGAAAAAGTGATAGTTTTCAAAATTAGTAAGAGGTGGCAGCACTAATTCATGTCTGCTCATGATACCATAGATTTTCTTATGATATTTGAAAATCGAAATAAGTAACGAAATAAATAAATATATAATACAACTCATATTTAACGATACCCGATTTAACGATTTCTACAATTTAACGATAATTTTAACTGTTCGGATTCGTCTATATTTCTATGCTGAATGATCTGCGTTTTAACGAGAGTTTTGATTGAAATTTACGTTGTTTATTTATTGGCCGAAGAGTTTGATTTAGAGGAATTGAAAACACCAGATTGGTATAACATTTCTATTCAGAATTTTCATATAAATACAAATCTCGTTTGTGGACTACGGAATATTCAAGAATTTTGTAACAAAAACAAACAAAATCTGTCTGATTTAGAGTCTGATTCTGACACAGAATCATTATAAGAACGTGACAGTTATTACAATTTTAATATGGGGATTAGATGCAGCGAAAAGTACTTAATCACATTTAATATGGATAAATATGTGTACCATAATACTTTTGGAACAACTAAAAAATCCATAATATAATAAAATCACTTGTTAACTTTAAATTAAAGTCTAATTAATGCTTAAAGTGATAAAAACATAACACGAAATGTTTAAAAATACCTTTTAATATAGATTACATATGTTTCATTCGCTCCACCGGCAACATCTTCAGATCTAAATGATAAATAAAATATTGTTTTTTGAAAATGGTAAACATAAACCACTTTATCGCATATCCACGGTAAACAGGTGCTTAAATTGGTCAAACTGAAAAACGTGAAAATTATTATTTATTTAAATTTTTATTACTTTTTCAATCTGTAAAGCATCGCGTGCCAAATTTTAGGTAATTCAAAAGAAGCGGCTTCGTTGCAAATGTTATCGTTTCGCAAATATATTTCTATTGATTCACGGATAATGGATGGGTAATAAGCTATTAATTGAAAAATTATTTTACTATTCTTGATAGAGTAGAGCCGTTGCAGATAGATTTCAAGAATAGTAAAAAAAAATTTCAATCAAGAGCTTATTTCCCATCCATTGTCCGCGAATCAATAGAAATATATTTGCGAAACGATAACATTTGCAACGAAGCCGCTTCTTTTGAATTACCTAAAATTTGGCACGCGATGATTTACAGATTGAAAAAGCAATAAAAATTAAATAAATAATAATTTTTACATTTTCCAGTTTGACCAATTTAAGCGCCTGCTTGCCTTGGATATGCGATCTCGTGGTTTATGTTTACCATTTTCAAAAAACTATGCGAGAATAATTTTTCTTTATCCAAAGTACATATATGGAGATACAAAAAGAAAATATAATCAAATACTAATGGTTTGTAAATTTTCGAAAATTTAATAACGAAAATTTATGCAGTTTTAATTTCTCTAATGTTATGTCCGATTTAACGATGACATTCAAGGAGTCCTTTGCAATCGTTAAATCGAGGTTAATTTTGAAATAAATAACATGTCATATCTTCAAGACTCATTAGAATCGTTGTATTTTAGCTTTAGAATATGGAAGAATGCGTTATAACACCTTCAACACCTTTTTTCATCTGTGTCTTTATATATATCTGCATTTAGAAAAAAATAGTAGTTTCCAAAATTACTAACAGATGGCAGCACCAACTCATGTCTGCTCATGAAGCCTTAAAAATTCATGAATAACTTGGATATAAATATAAAGTAAGATTATAAAAGTGGACCTCCGATTATTCGTTTCTTGTTTATGTTTTTGTTTGAACTGCCGTATTTAACAGTACGTATATTTTGTACAAATGTACATTAAAAATGGGATGCGGCTCAAACAATATATATATTTTTTGTCCATTTCTTTTGGTATTTCTTATGTTTGTATGGTGTAAATCAGCGATTCCCAAACTTTTACAATTCACGAATCCACTAAATTCCTAATTTTAGACTTCACGTACCTATAATGCAAGGTATATACCATTGTACTAATATGAAAAGCGCCTATTTAATATCACAAATTTATACAGGCTAATTTATTTATAAGAAAATCTTAAATTATTTTTCAATCATAATATATTTTTTAAAAGACTGTTTTATTGTAACGTTTTATTGTTAGAAAAGCCAGAATCTTATTTAAGGGTTGACATACGTTCTCGGCGGCAAATAATTGACATATTTTGGATTTTTCATGAAGCAAGGCAGTAAAATTATTTGAAATACTAATAATTGCACGTTGTTTTCTATTGCTTCAAGTATTTAAAAATATTACTTACCCATCATACGTAGTATAGGGTAAGTCTTGTAATCGTTTTAAAAATCGATTTTTTTTTTTTTTTTTTTTTTTTTGACGGATTTACACGTTTGAGACACTGGAGTTTCCGAAAAACATATTTTTAGAAAAAAAACAAAAATAATAAATTGCCGTCCGTCTGTGTGTTTGTCTGTAAACGCTTTATCTCCCGAAGAAATTGAGATAAAGACTTGAAATTTGGTATGTAATAATGAGAAGAAGCGTATTGAATTTCAGTAACCTCGATTATCCGGAACTATTTTTTTCGGACTTTCGAAATATTCGTTCCGATAAAAGGTATATAAAAATTTTCGAAATTGTTTATTTTAAGGAGTGACTAGAAAAGACAATAAAAAAACATAAATTTTGCATAAAGAATGAAGTTGATCGGATAATGAATTGCCGAGATATTGGTAATCCTATGTACCACACTCTTCGATTTTTCATGACCCTGTATTTCATTCCAATTTCAATTGAAAGATATATTTTAATTGGAAATGAGACGCTTTATCCGACGCAGTAAACCGTTAGTTAATAGGATTATAATTTTTGGAGTTATAGGTATTTTTCCTTATTCAAATTAGTATTAGAGCATTTAAAGTTTATGACGTCATCAAGCCACGATTTTATTCGAATTGCAATTAATTTAAAAATAGTTTACACATGTTTTGTTTTCCTATATTATACTATGCATATCCATGATGGGTAAATATTACTGTGTCCCCCAACTACTAGTTTTTTGTTAAATTTCGTCACATATTACGTCGGAAACCTGTAGCCCCGTGGACCTGTAGCAAAATATCCGGGTTCGATAGACAGCATTCTAACTTCCTCTAGGAACAAAAAAATGTTAAAATCCTAGTTTCTGCTTATAAAATAAGGTTGTAGCTAAGGGCCATAGGTTCAAATTTTTTGAATTTTTGAAAAATAAGAAAATGGCACTATTTTGAACAAAAAAATTCACTTTTCGTCTGAAATTTAGACCTTTAAACTTTTTGAAAAAAAAAAATAAATAAATAAAAAAATAAAATTTTCAAAAAATGGCTCGGTGGCCTTTAGACAATTTAATTATGAGCGGAAATTTTATCCAATAGTGTTAAAAATTGTTCAAGTTATCATGCTGCCCATGTTAAAAAATGTAGTTTCCAGAAAATCGCGTTTAAAGTTTTAGAAGAAAAAAATATACTTATATTTTTTTCGTTCAACTTACACTTAATTTGCTGTTTCTGCCAGAGCTAAGGCTCCACCAGTGGCTAAGAGGTTCTGCTCTTAAAACTGGTAGACGGGAGGTGCTGGGTTCAAACCCCTGTCGCGCTCGTCGAATTAACCGTTCGGAGTTTTCCGTGGTTTTCTTTGAACCTTGCCGTAAATACGGGTTAGAATCCCTTAGAAAGACCCCCCACGGAGGGCACTCCCCTCCCCTAGGGCCTATATCCCTCGTGTAGATAATCGGCCGTCATAAATCAACCAACCAACCAACCTGTCTTTGCTAAACTGTGGACTCTCACGTGCCTTAATCTGCTCATTTAAAAAGGAGTAGAATCTTTTCGGCGAGGTGGGTTCGTGCGTGCTCGCATTTTTGCTTATATATATTTAATAATTGATGTATCAATTTAAATATTTTTTCCCATAATTCTACGCACTATAAGCATGTAATTTCCGTTAAAAAAATGATTTTTTGAAAGTTGAGAACGTTTGTTATATACCCCTTAAGTATGTCACGTTTTTAGTGTGATTTTTTTCCTGCTTGTTTGAAATAAGTTTGTGAATTTGTGGATTCAATGACGGTACTGCAAGGTGGACAAACATTTTTATTTCAAGCCGAGACCGATACTGAATTTTAATTGCCGTGACAAATGAAAAATGTCTTTCCGCACAAATATGTTGTTAAAAATAGAATCATTAAAAAAATTTTTTTTTTTAACTCGTAATGGGTATTCCCGTCTTTTGTAAAGCCAAACATGAGGTCTTGATATGGAAAAAACTTAAAATTACCTGTTTTACAAATAAATAACAAAAAACATATATTAACATAATTATCAATGCTTATTATAATTGAAAATTTCAAAACTAAACGTCTAAAATGTTATCAAGTTTTCAAACATCAAATTTCCAAGAATTTCTTAGAAGAAGTTTTGTCTTCTCATTGATAAAACAAAGACAATGCAATTAATGTTCCGATTTTTCTGCGCACCGTCAAAGTTTTGTCGTGTACCACTGGTGGTCTAACTAAAATTTCGTAAATATAAGAATTTCTTAGAATAAGGTTTATCTTGTTATTAATAAAACAGGAAAAATGCACCAAAATTTTCTCGCAAGTCACTGGTAGCCCATCTAAAATTTCATAACTAAAAGAATCTCTTAGAATAAATTTTTTGTTGCTATTAATAAAACATAAAAAATGTAAGTTACGTAAGTACATGAAAAATAAATGATAGCATTTCAAATAATAGCTTCAAAGACCGTCCAATTATAGAATATTCTCATTTTGTTTTTGATAATAGCTCGGGGTGAGCCGAAACATGTCAACAATCTAATAAAAATTATTTTACTGTACACTGTTAAAAATTTGCAGCAAACTGTCCAGTCATTTGACCGTTTTTGTAGAAAATGGTTACATAACCGTAATTTAACTATTTTCTGATCGTATTATTGCTCATTTTATAGTCAGAATATAGTTAAATTGCGGTTATGTAACCGTTTTCTACAAAAACGGTCAAATGACTGGACAGTTTGCTGCAAATTTTTAACAGTGTATATCATGCTTTTAGATTACACATTTTAGCATTTAAAAGAAATATATTATTACAAGGTGTTATAATTTATTATATTTTTATAAAAAAATTCAATTAATGTGGACCACCAAAATTTTGTTGCGGACCACTAGTGGTCCATCTATAAAATTCTTAAATATAGCAATTTCTTAGAATAAGTTTTGTCTTGTTATTAATAAAACAAAAAAATTCAATTATTGTTTCGATTTTTCTGCGGACCGTCAAAATTTTGTCACGGACCACTATTTGCGACCTCAAGCGTATATTACGCTTTTGTTAGTAAGTTATTTAAAAATGCAAAGAAGAGAAAGAAAAATAATTATTTGTTACATTGAATAACATAATTTATATATGAATAATCATATTTAATTTTAGAAAATGGATGATTTCATAAATTAATTCTATTCGGTTTTCCAGAAAGTTCGTACTAGTTGCGAAAATCACTTCGTACCGGAAAATTCAGCCCGTTAATTATTAGACAGATGATATTGGATTTAATGTCTAAAAATTAAATGATAGAATTTTCCGGTACGATTTGGTTTTCCCTACCGGCACGAACTTCCCGGAAAAACCAATGCTAATTAGATATTTATTTGTTACTGAAATTTTAACATTAAGGGATTTTTAAACAACATTTTACATATAAAGGACAATAAAATCTATATTTAATACTTTCGAACAAAGTTCAAATGTGTTTATGCATTCGGTCTGTCTGTCTGTCTGTGTGCTGTCTGTCCGTGCTTTAATTCGCGTAAATATACTCGCTTGCAATTGATATATGTTATTGACGTTTACTATGGCATGTTTGGTCTTGAAAATGAAGTGTATATCATTTACAGTTCGTTTACAGGGACACACAAAATAATACAGTTACATTACGGTCTTTGAGGAAGAATCATTTGAAGTGTATTTTAATGAAGTTACACTATTTCAAACATATTGAAATTGATGTATATGACTGAGGTGAAGTGCAAAATGCTTACTATAGAATATGGTAGGCATAGCATTCATCGTTCGTTTTACAGGGAGACACGAAAGAATTCGTTTACACTGCTGTCTATGAACAATAATACGCGTTACATAAAAAATGTACACGTGTATTTAAATACATAATTTAAATACATATGTAGATAAAAAATGTACGAATACAGGTACGCGTTTTTTACTTTAACTAATTTTTTGCATAAAACTTGAATTGTATAATTTCTATAGATCATATAAAGGGCTGCACAAAAGATCTCTGGTATACATTTCTGTTCATTGGTGGCATTTTGAACTGTGCAATGCGTGTCCTAACTGAACTAAATTTTAGTATTATACAAATCTATAGATCATATACAGGATTGCACAGAATAATTCGGATATTTTACTTACCCATCATACGTAATATAGGGTAAATCTTGTACGGTGGTGGACATAATTATAAGACACCTACCTAATTTGACATACAGTGAAAGAAATGATTCAGAGCTTAAAAAAACTTTATCAAATACGACAAACACATAAATTTATTCTTTTATCACATGTAATTGTTTTACAGAAATGATATTTTTATAGAGTTAAATTAAAAATACCATGGACAAAATTATAAGACACCCTAACATTTTAATTAAAACACCTGTTTTTTTTTAAGTATGCAAATTTTCTACACGCTGTTATGACGTCAGCAGTTAACTAAAGCAGACGATAACCAACTTCACGCATTTACAAACATGCCACGAGGTACAGAATTAAAAGAAAGTGAAATTCGCGAAATTTGGTGAATAAATGGAACTGGTGGTTCAGTTAATAATATTTCAAAAGTTATTAAACGCTCTAGATGTGCAATTTCAAAGGTTTTGAAAAGAGGAAGTAATGAATCGGTGATTAAAAGATCTGGACGTACTCCTTGCTTGTCCTCCAGAGACAGACGCCATGTGCTTTCGCTCACTACACAGAATAAGATGACCACTACAGGAATTAACAATGCTTTGAAACTGAATTGTTCAAGGAGAATCAGTCGCTTGGTGTTGCATAATACTTCCTATGTGAAATTAAAAAACCCCGAACAAATCTCCCGAACAAATTGAGAAAGAGACTTGAAATTTGGTATATACTTAGTATGTAATAATAGGAAGAAGTTTATTGAATTTCAGTATCCTCGATTATCCGGAACTATTTTTTTTTGGACTCTCGAAATATCCGTTCTCATAAAAGGTATATAAAAAATTTCGAAATTGTTTATTTTAAGGAGTGAATATAAAAGACAATAAAAAAAAAAACATAATTTTTGTATAAAGAATGAAGTTGATCGGATAATGAGTTGCCGAGATATTTGTAATCCTATTTTTCACACTCTTTTTCATGACCCTGTATTTATTTTAAATTTCAATTCAAAGACATATTTTAATTGGAAATGAGACGCTTAATCCGTCGCAGTAAACCGTTAGTTAATATGATTATCAATTTAGGAGCTATAGAGCATTTAAAGTTTATAACGTCATCAAACCACGATTTTTTTTTGGAATTGCAATGCATTTTCTAAATAGTTTTCACGTTTTATTTTCATATTTTATACTATGCATATCCATGATGGGTAAGTATTACGGTGGTCCCCAACGACTAGTTTATGAATAATGATCGTAATTAGTTTTTCAAATGTGTTATGCGTTTTCCATCTTAATTACTTAGATATCATATTTCACCTCATTAAACTGAGAAGTTTTGGAACAGATTCTGAATGGTGTGAGAAAGTGTTACATAATCTAAGCTTGTCGCATGATTTTTCGTTTTTTTAAGTAGGCATTTTCATTATTTTAGGTCCATGCTTTCTCCTAAACAAGATGTCAAATTTTTGGACGCATTTTATACAAAGTCAGTGTAAAATGGGATATATGTGGTTGAGCTTAGGTTTGAATTATTTCCCATGGTTTAGGTTATATGATAAAATTTTTATTTCATTTGTCTGTATTTTTGAATCGAAAATACTGATTTATTTATCCGGTAAATTATCGTCATAAATACCGTAAATATCGCCAGCCAATCTTGAGTATTCTGTGACGAAAACGGAAATTTTATTACTTTTTAAAAAAATTCTTCTACCATTATTAAAAAATATGAAACGCTCTCGAAATATAACTAATTTTGAAAAACTCTCCAACAGTTTCAAATCAACAAAATTTCCTAAGATATGAACTTATTATGACATTGAACTTGTACCCTCCCCCCTTTCAAATATATTCAATTTTAACATGCAGATATAATCTTGGAAAGACAAATGTATTTGTTAATGTTTTTTTTTTCTTTTTAACCTCTTTTCAAAAACAGTTTTTCTACTAATGTATTTCTGATCATAAAATTCTTCATTATGTCATATTTTCTTGAAACAATGCGCCAGCTGCAGTTCATTAGATGGGAGAGGATGGAAGAATAGACTGTTAAAAAAGTAAATTAGGTTTCATCGGAGTTCAACTTTAAATTATTTTTCGTTCACGTAATATTTGAAATTCATTAGTTTTTTTTTTTTCGTTTAGTTTTTGTTCCTCCTGTCAAAGAATACATTATATTTTCTAATGACACGTGTTTTTTGCTGAAAATTTTTGACACCTTTAAGAAGTGTTAAATGATGATATACTTTGGTCACGGTACTGTAACGGTAAATATATATTTATATATATATACAGGGAGTTTCTAAACTCATGGTACAAACTTTAAGAGTAGGTAGAGCGCACAGTAACAATCATTTATTGTATAGGAATGTATGGGACCAAGTGACACATTAAGGTAAAAACACCAGGGGGGCAATTAGGCCCCTTTTTTAATTTTCAAAATTTCTCATTCATACCAGAAAATTTTTATGCTATCCTTTTCTTGACATTTCATAATTACTTAACAATAAAATTCTTCTTTGAAAATTTTTGGTATGAAATCGAAATTTTTGAATTAAAAAAAAGTGCAATACTGGCGAACTTATCAAACGATATACATGAATAAAAAAGATAAAATGTTTATTTACAATGTAGTTTCAAAGTAAATAATAATGCATACAATAATATTACAATAAGTCTTCAAAATTGCGCCCACCAACTGTGATACATGCTTCGCAGCGTCGTCGGTGGAACGATTGGCGTACACTTCTAAAGATGTCAGGCATTTCCCGCACACGTGCAGCAGCTTCGGAAATGCGTGATACTAGATTTTAGTCTGAGTCAACTGGAGTCTCATAAGCAAGACTCTTCAGATGTCCCCATAAAAAGAAATCAAGGCTCGATAAATCAGGAGATCGCGGTGGCCAAGGAACTGGTCCACAACGCCCAATCCATCGCGTCCCAAATGTGGCATTCAGGTAACTGCGCACAACAGTGGTGAAGTGTGCGGGCGCTCCATCATGTTGAAACCACTTCCGGTTACGAATGGTGATCGGAACATCTTGCAGCAGTTCTGGTAAAACCTGTTGCAAAAAAATAAGGTAAAAGCGACCATCCAGCCTCTTTGGTAGTAGGTATGGGTCAATCAAATAATTATTAACAATACCCGTCAACAAATTCACAGAAAATCGTTGTTGATAAGCATGTGGCCGCTTGCATGTGGATTATTGGTTGCCAAAAGATGGAAATTGTGCGCATTAAATGCACTCTCGTGTGTAAATACTGCCTCATCTGTAAATAGAATATGGGCAGTAAAGTCTGGCTGCAATACATGTTGCTGCAAAAACCCATTGGCAAAAGTTCAACCGTAGAAAAAAGTCTTCCGGATTCAAATTTTGTACAAGTTGAAAACGGAAGGGATGAAATCGATTTTCTCTCCAAACGGTCGGATGACTCACACCTAAATTCTGTGCAACAGCTCTTGTACTTGATTCGGGCCTTTCACTCACAAAATTCAAAATAATTTCTTCCAGGCTTTCACTGCGTACAGCTCTTTCTCGCCTAGTTTCCTGTCTGGTGACGTGGAAAGAACCTGTTCCAGAAAGCTGACGGTGTAAGCGCTGAAACATTCTATGATCAGGCATTTTTCTGCCAGGAAACTGCTCCTGATACATTCGTAGGGCAGCCCTGGCGTTGCCATTTGCACGACCATACATGAAATGCATGTCGGCTTTTTCGGCATATGTAAAGTCTTCCATGACGAACGATAGCACAATTAAAAATGGCGATTTCTTCTACTTGAATGCATGGTAGAACGGCATATTGAACGGCGACCAGTCACTTACTGCCCTCTACCGCCAGTGGAATCAACCAAAAACTCCATTTCTATTTCAAAAAAATTCTATTTCTATTTCTATTTCGATTATCAATTAAAAAAATTTCGATTTCATACCAAAAATTTTCAAAGAAGAATTTTATTATTAATTAATTATGAAATGTCAAGAAAAGGACAGCATAAAAATTTTCTGGTATGAATGAGAAATTTTGAAAATTAAAAAAGGGGCCTAATTGCCCCCCTGGTGATTTTACCTTAATGCGTCACTTGGTCCCATACATTCCTATACAATAAATGATTGTTACTGTGTGCTCTACATACCCTTAAAGTTTGTACCATGAGTTTAGAAACACCCTGTATATATATATATGTATATATATACAGAAGCATATAGAGGGTGCGCGTGATAAATTGGCAATAATTTTTACCTATTTTTTGTTACGTTTTTATCATCGTTATTATTATTATTATTATTATTATTAGTAGTAGTAGTAGTAGTAATGAAAAAAAAAATTAAAATCACGTGCTTGATTATGAAACGCTTTTCAACACAATCAGAATACTATATCAAAACTTCACCGTTTAATAAAATGGTTGATGATGTCTGAGTAAACAAGGTCAAGGTCAAACCAGATGGAGAGGCCTACCTTTCGGCTTAAGCTCAACTAGCCCCGCACAGCAGGTTTGTTTACTACGCGGCAAGACCCCAGAACAGGGAGCTATGCCCGGAAGGTCCACCCGGAAAGGGGACCCCTCACTAATGAAAATTAACTGTCAAAGATTGCAATGTCAATCACAAAGCTATCCAATTTTTCTGGCAAATTAGATACAATAATGGGATGAATGAAGAATTGTGATTGTAAATAGATATAAGGAGATGTAGAGCTTTTACAAGATAATAATTAAAGTTGAGAGAAAACTATAAATACAAAACAATACCAATAGCTTACTTATATAACGGTAAACATTTAATAAATGCGATATTGACAATGAAAGTAATCATAGTTTGAATATTAGCATCGAGTATATAAAAAGACTGACATGTCAGTACAGTTAACAGTTAACGTAACTCGTCATAACAGTTAACATAACTAACAGTTAACATAACAGTTAACATAACTAACATTAACAGTCTTACAGTAAACAGTTAACATAATTTAAGTACAGCCATAATGCCAGAAAACAAATCTGAGAAATCAAGTACAGTGTACTAGTACTAAGAATAATAGGGAATAACATATTATATAGGAATGTGTACATGTAGTAAAAACCTTCAACAGAAATCAAATATCACTATGAGATGAGAAAATTAGTACTGAAACACAAATTCAAAAATTCAAATTTCGATAATGCAAAAACTGAGCAAACAATTTACTAATTATACTAAGTAATACTAAATTGTCTAGGTAAACAAGGGATGACAAGGGATGACCGCCCCGAGAACCCAGCTTTCTGTGTAGGTAAACAATTCGAAAACCGCATAACCATTTTCAAAATCCAATTTTAGAAAATACCAACTATTGACGGCAAAATATCCGAATTATTTTGGGCAGCCCTGTATATGATCTATAGATTGGTATACATACTACACATTATTACATCCTTCTACCTTTACAAGAAGAAAGTATTGGATTCATGAAAGTTTTCGACTTCCAGTTTTCGACGGATTTATACGTTTTAGAAGGTCCTGAACACGATTTGACAGTTTTTAGAAAATGTCTGTCTGTGACTCTGTCTGTCTGTATGTGACAAAAATGTTGTGGGCACTCTATCTCAAGAACTAATGCTCGGAATTCAATAAAACTTTATATTCAGTTAGTTCCTGATATAAATTGGCGCTGAATAGTTTTTGGTGAAAATCGCCCAGCAGGTGGTGCTGCTATGCAGCATTTTGAAGGATTTACACGATTTTAGCGATAGTCATATCTTAAGAAATAATGCACGGATTTTAATAAAACTTGAGTTTCAGTTAGACCTTGATATAAATTGGTGCTGATTCTTTTTAGTGTATGCGAAACCTGTGTGAGATAGAAAAAAGTTTTGGGATTGACACATCCGACTAGTTATTATTATTATTATTATTATTTAGAAAGTTGTTAGCGATTTCGCTCTGAATATTTCATGTTCTTTCGTTTTGTTTCTCTTACGAATGATGTGTTCTTAGAAAGCCTTTTTACATCAAGTTAATGGCTTTTGAGGCTTTCTGCACGTAGATATGAGTTAACATTAAATAATAAGAATTATACGCCACAGCGATACGTTCTAAGAAAATAGCCCAAAAATATTGGGAAACATTCTCCTAAACTGAACAATTTAGAACTAACGGTTATTCTTTACTTTCCAATCTCTCACTCTTTTCATATTGCATATTATTATTAGGTCGTCACTAGGTCGTCACTAGCGACCGAGTTTTTCTACTTGACCAAGGGGTTATTTAATCTGGCGTTATTATTATTATTATTATTATTATTATTATTATTATTATTATTATTATATATAAATTGACCTAAGAAATGACCAAAACCGGCATTTTTTCTCTTTTTCGGCATTTTTAATTTCGTAGAAATAAGTTCAACTAATAATCCAGGTCGTCACTGGCGACCAAGTTTTTCTACTTGACCAAGAGGTTATTTAGTCTGTCGTTATTATTATTATTATTATTATTATTATTATTATTATTATTTTATATAAAGTGACCTAAGAAATGACCAAAACTGGCATTTTTTCTCTTTTTCGGCGTTTTTAATTTCGTAGAAATAAGTTCAACTAATGCAAATTTTAAAATACTAAAAACAGAATTATTTGACTGACTTCGACAGGAAAATAGGCAAAAAAATGTTTTCTTGCTTCACTATTTTGTCGATGCTCTAGAGGGCATCGAAGAAAAAAAAATTCCCTTTACAAAACAAAAAATGTAGGAGTCCCCTTTTTGAATAAAGAGAACCCTTCACAAAAAATCCAATGAATTCAAATTATGCATAAATTTTATAACCCTTCATAAACTCAGTTCATTTACCCCCCCCCCCTTTTCCCTTTCGAAGTGAGGACTCATATTAGACTATAGGGACCCTTCATAAAATTGTGGAATACGAATTTTTGAAGGGAATTTCTTATATTACTATTTGAATAAAAAAGCCCTAACCCTTCACAAAAAAAAAAAGAAAAAAAAGAAAATTGTAGGAGTCCCCTAATTTTCTATCTGGCCAATGCTCCTATATTGAAAAAATATCTTGTCCTCTAAACATATTAAAATGTATTGTTACCGGAAAAACACTTGTGTACCTAATTTTTATAATTTTAGCACCTCAGAAATTGGGTGAAAATTCGATTACAAAATTCCATCTTCCCACGCCCTCATCATAGATACATTTTGTAGCAATTAACTCTCTGGACATTTGAAGCCTTCAGCAATTAGCATTTCCCGATGATGACGGTTAATCCAGTCTTTACAGAATTTCTCTCTCTATTTTTTTTTTTCATAGAGAAATAATTTTGATAAATCTCAATAGAAATCTTGGATTATATTATCTTTCTAGATTATGTAACTATTCTAAACTATGTAACTAATAATACTAAACTATGCTTATTATTATTTTTCTTAATTAATTCACAAAACACTTTTTCGCTTTTTCAAAATCATTGACGGGGAGGGGGGGGGGGTAATTTTTTTTACTGGCGACTAGAAGTTTTTGCTGGCTTTCAGATTTTATCAAATTTGTAAAGCACTGATTATTATTATTATTTAGCAATTTATTAGCGATATCTTTCTAAATATTTCAATTGTACTTTCATATTCTTTTCTTTTATGAATGGTGTGTTCTTAGAATGATTTTGTAGGTCGTGTTAATGATTTTTTAAAATTTCACCCACGCGAATATGTGTTCACTTAAAATAATTAGAATCATACGCTTCAGAGATGCTTTGGTGGAAAAGAGCCTCAAATTTTGAGGTACCCTCCCGTAAACCGAACAATTCACAACTAAAAGGTGGCAACACATCAGGGAAAAACACAGTCATAAAAAGTGTGAAACACCAGCATTTTCTCATGGAAAAATTCGTATTGCCGAACAGTTGATGTCGGTTAAAGGGTTTCCGAGTTGCAGACAACTTTACACCCAGTCTATTAGTGAGTAGAGTGTCTTGTATGGAGCCGTTGAGAAAAGTAAGATGTAGTATTAACTACAAGATAAAAGAAAAATTACAATGAAAAGGATAGATGTAAAGTTAAGAGAAGAGATGATAACAAATTTGGAATAAAAATGTAAAGCGAAGGAGGTTAAGGATAGAGTCTAAATAATTGGGAGAAAGTGAAATTGTATAGCTGTAAACTAACTACTAGTAAGAAAGTTGAAAAAAGTAAAAAATAGGGTTCGGAACATGTTCGTGAAACAGCACATAAATGCCAGGTGGTGAAAAGGCGGGCAAAGCATAAACAAAGAAAAAAAAAAAGCACTCAAAAGGGCCATAGATTTTTTTATGGGTATAGCTTATAGATGTTAAGTTTTAATTAAGAAATTAGATATTTATAATATGGAAAATATTAAATTACAAAGTATAAATAAAAGAGAGAAAAAAATCGTATTGATTATTTGAACGATAAATAAGTCGAATTTTCCTATCAGAAAATACTGGTACATACCCTTTTTTTGACTGTGTATTTCCCTGATGTGTAGCCACCCCGAACTAACGTTATTTTCTTCTTTACGATTACATTAATTTTACTACTTTCACAAGAGAGAAGTTCATCGAACTCTCATAAACTTTTCATCTAAAATAACTCCTATTTTTATCTCTAAATTCTAATGAAATCTTCATTATAAATGTCCAGACAAAATTTCTTGAACTCACGTAAATGTCATCAAATATAACCTAGTATGAGATATTTCAAGAAACTATTTCGGAAATAAAAATTAGGAAACGTATAAAAATAGCAACCAATATTAATAACGTACTAGTCACATAACGATAAACGTTTTTAAGGTCAAACGAAATAACTCTCCTTCAGTTTTGCGTGCAACAATTCCTTTCTAACTTTACACTTCCTTATATAGCAGAACTATATTAATATTTCAAAAAAAAATCTCTCTTGTACTTATTCATTTTGAGATGTTACATTAGATATTAATTATAATAACTTTGGAACATTATTTGTAGTTCTGTGAAATCTTAGTTTGTGAATTAAGTAGTCCATACTAGAGTCCTGCATCGTTTCTAATGAAATTTATCAAAATTATTTTCCTATGAAAACAAGTTGGAAATTGTACGTCAAACGTGACAAATGAGGTGCGTTCGTACTATAGATAGTTATATAACTATTCAGATCTTGATGATTTTTAATTCTGGGAAATGAATTAAATCGTCTGCAGATTAATTTCTGGCATAAAATAAGTAACTCGGTCGCTTGACGATTCAACCTCGAAAGCTCCTATAACAAGAAAGCATCGATTTTTTTTTATAAAATTCAAATTTCTTAATAAATATTTTTATTAATATCTCCTAAAGTTTTGATTCGATTTTCATAAAATTTGAAATGTCTCGACAAAATTCTGCAAAGATAATATATCTTAAATTTTAAACCATTCTGTTGGGTAGTTTTTGCGTTGTTATATGCGGACGGACGGACGGACGGACGGCCAGACGGACGGACCAAGCGACGACAATAGGTGCTACGTATTTATATAATTACGAACGCACCTAAAAAGAGAGAGAGAAATTCTGTAAAGGCTGTATTAACCGACATGTTCGAGAAATGCTAATTGCCGAAGATTTCTAATGTCCGGATAGTTAAGTGCTGCAAAATGTATCTATGATGAGGAGGCGGGGGGGGGGGGGGGGCATCGATGAAATAGTGAAGTAGGAAAACAATTTTTTGCCTATTTTCCTGTCGAAGTCAGTCAAATAATTCTGTTTTTGTTATTTTAAAATTTGCATTAGTTGAACTTATTTCTACCAAATTAAAAATACCGAAAAAGGGAGAAAAATGCCGTTTTTGCTCATTTCTTAGGTCAATTTTAGTAATAATATAATAATAATAATAATAATAATAATAATAATAATAATAATAATAATAAAAACGCCAGATTAAATAACCTCTTAGTCAGGTAGAAAAACTTGGTCGCCAGCGACAACCAGGCGGCCGCATTTGTCGAACCTTGATAATAATAACAATAATAACAACAATAATAATAATATACAATACGAAAAAACAATTTCACCCCTCCCCGACCAGTACCGAGCTTCGGGTCGAGTCGGGTTGAAGCTAATTTTTTTCGTTGCGGGTCGGGTTCGCGTTGGGGTGAATTTAAATGTTTCAGGATTGAGACAGTTTCGGGCTGGGTTTTGACTTTTTCCGGTCGACCCGATTTTTCAAAAGAAAGTCCCGAATACTTTTTTGATTAAAAAAAAACTACATATGTGAATATTAATGAGTGTATATGTGTTCATTTTTATATAAAAAAGATGAAATTAATATTGGAGATATAATTGTAGACTTCTTTTCCAATATTGTATTCAACTATGAATTAATTTTCTTTCAGCTCGGGTTCGGTTCGGTTTCGGGTTGAAGTATGTCGAGTTTCGGGTTGACTTTAAGCAGAATCTATGGGTTCGTGTCGGGTTGTACCCGACCCGTGCAGGACTCGAAGCCAGATATGGCGAACCTCTTTACATTATCTGCGTGCTAGTTTGTTTCAAAAAATATTTTACGTGACCATAACGTGCCAATAACCAAAACATTTAGTTGATAAAGGAAATATAGAATCCAAATTACTTGAAATTGCGTTTTTAGAATTAAAAAAGTATGAATAGATATTATTAGATATTAATTTTAAAAAGTGCGATTTCTGTTGTTGTATCTTAAATGCCAAATATTTGATAACAGGTTCACGCAGGGTGATCGAAATGTCGCTCAACCCTCGAAAAATATTTTGTTCACTAAAATACAAACATGATTCAAATTACAAACATAAACTAAATTGAAAGAGTAGCAATACTGACAAGTAGAGTTCCAAAGGCTAGAAAAAAACCGGTATAAACTTGGGAATAAACCGGGTTTTTGGGAAATAAACATGGTTTTTCGGGAATAAACCAGGTGTTTTGGGAATAAACCTGGGAATAAACCGGGTTTATTGGAAATAAACCTGGTAATAAACCGGATTTTTGCAACTCTACTGACAAGGAAAGTCTCCATAAGCGCATACTCAGAAAAATTTGAAAAAATTACAGAATATTTTTCTCATAAGGATATATATGTCTATAAAAAAATTTCTGCGGAACGTCAATATAACGACCATAAAAAATTCTGAAAATGTACTGCTTTTGACGATTTATCTCTGGTTGGCAGCACAATGAAAAAACAAAACTTTTTAATAATAAATACTCTTCTAAGAAAAACCTTTTCGTACTCAACTAGTTTAAGTATGTTTAACTTAAACAAGTACATTTTTATAACTAAGGTTTTGCCACATTCATTTATATGTATGTATAAAGAAAATTAATCGTATTCTGTTTATTTAGAACAAAATTTAAATTGATTAACAATGCATTAAACTAAAAATTAATGTCCTATTCTGAGAACTGTCAATTTGACTTCAGTATTGTTAGTGTAGGAGACAAGAGAAAAGTATTGTTGCTATGGAAACAACGACTTATTCAATATCAAAATGTCTAATGAGAGCATTTTTAATCGGGTAGTTACTTTTAAAATACACTTAAATCTTATCCAGTCGGTGAAAACCGTCTAAAATTAAATAACTTCAGCAAGTATATATATTATATAAGCTTATAGAAAAAAAGTATTTAATCGTTTAAGTTTAAATTGATAAAGTAGTTGAAATTTAAACACGTATTTAACCAGGAATTTTCAAATGCATTAAAATCGCTTGCTATTGCCGAAGAAAAAGTGTTGCTTGCCAAATCACGTCTTTTTGCGCCAAATACTTCAAAGTATTTTATTTTTTTTGCAGATTTTCTACTGGGATTACGCAGCTAAATTTGACTGTTCCTTTATTGTGTGCATGCGTAGTTCCATTAGCATTTTTTTCCAAATATTCTGAGTATGCGCCTTAAGGAGACCTTCCTTGTGAGACACAAAACTGAGCGAAGATTAACATTGTTACAGTAATGTTCTCAAAAACGTTCCACACTCCATCGTTGACCTGAAAAAAAAACATTGAACATGGGATTCAAAAAGTAAATATTCCAATATTGAGAAGAGTGCCCTCAAATTGGATAACAATGCATTGTATCCCAGAAAAAGGGTCACATTTTGAATATCTTCGGTAACAATGTTAATTTTAGCTCAGTTTTGTGTCACAGCATTGTTACTCTTTCAATTTAGTTTATGTTTGTAATTTGAATCTTGTTTGTATTTCAGTAAACGAAATATTTTTCAAGGGTTGTGCAACTTTTCGGTCACTTCGGTGTATCTTTAGTTATTTTTAAGAGGATACCAGCTGAACTGGAATAATCTGACAAGAGATTTCTACTTGTGTTTTTCATATTATACATTTCCGAAAATATTGACTAGAAGGGGAAATATTTAAAATACCAAGCACTTTAAACAACCCTTCGTTTCTGGAAATTGAATTCAAAGTTGTCATAATTTTATCATACAGTGTTAAAAAATTTGCAACAAACTGTCCAGTCATTTGACCGTTTTTGTAGAAAACGGTTACATAACCGTAATTTAACTATATTCTGATCGTAAAATGAGTAATAATACGGTCAGAATAGAGTTAAATTACGGTTATGTAACCGTTTTCTACTAAAACGGTCAAATGACTGGGCAGTTTGCTGCAAATTTTTAACAGTGTAGTTATTGGTATATTTGCTTGACATGTCTGTTGATTTTCCCTTTTTGCTGGTCAAATCCTCCCTTAATCTATATTTATACGTATATAAAAATAGACGCGTGTGTCCGTATATTTCACTTTGAAGAAAAACTGCCCAGCGCAGACCATTGATGCTTGTGTGGTAGTAGCCTCTAGTGTCCCATCGAGCACTATGATGGTTGCATGTTTGTAGTTGTGGGGGTGTGGGAGATATGATGGTTGAAAGTGGTCGACCTTAGGTCATTTTCATATATTTTGACTAAAGTGTTCTAGAAATGTTTGGAACCTTCTAGAATGTACTAGAATGTTCTAAAATGTACTAAATGGTTTTTTATATTTTATACATACATATATATATATATATATATACGTACATATACATATTTTTATTAGGTTTACATATGGACCGGAAGGATCGAGAACAATCTGGAATGTTCGAAGACTATTCTGTGGGTGCGTAGGAGATATGGTGGTTGAAAGTGATTAACATAGGGCATTTTCATATTTCGACCAAAGTATTCTAAAAAAGAAAAAAAAGAAACAAAAAAAAAACAAATGTTTTGTAATGTACGTCTTCTATATTAAATATAGAAAAACACTGCACAGATGTACCAAAAGAAAAAAGAAAACAGCGAAGCGGGTTGTCCTCAGCTAGTTTGAAATAAAACGTTGAGCCAATATTGAACTAGATTGGTATTCATAAAGCTACATTTCAATTTCTTCAATTTCTAACAAATTGAAATTAAACAAACACATTTAGTCCAAATTCACATAATTTGTGCGACGTCAATGTACAGGGTGTCCCAAATTTATCTTTACAACTTTGATCCTCCATAAGACTTAAACAAAATTAGATAACAAAAATCTGTGTATTGTTGAATGAACAGCAAGTTCCAAAGTTTTATGTGATGTGGAAGAGATCCACATGTGTACTTTTGGTTGCATGAACAACGTCGAGACGGTATTCAACCTCTTGCCACATTCTTTGGAGTATGTCCACAGGAATTGTCGTGTGACCATAGTAATGCTGTGCTTTAGTTCATCCAAATCTCTATCCTGTGAAATTCCTTTGGACTTGCGTATCTGACTGCGTCTCTATGAACCAGGTCACACACTGGGTATTTTCCAGTGGTGTAGCCATCACGAGTTATAGATCTTAGTGGGTCGTACCTGACAGTAAAAAACATTCCTTTTAGTACAAATAAAACTTTATGAGTTGCTGTTATACGCACACAAAACCAAACTTCGCTATCTTATATCATTTAGGTTTTATGGAGAATCCAAATTGATAAATTTAGGATACCCTGTAAGTTTGATTTAGAACCCCAATCAATGGCGTGCCGAAAATATTGTGTCGCGTGCCATAGATTCGCTGTCCCTGCTCTAGTCTAAACAGAGAAGTTTTCAATTGGTATACCACAAGCAAATCTCAGGTGTGTCACGAAAATTTGCAGCCAAGTTCTATCAAGACTTTCCGAATTTACTTGTGTTATTACGTAAAAAGGATATCATCATGAAATGATCCTTCATATACTTTCTTATCCTGTAAGTAGAAGAGACCTGAAAGGATATCATCCTGAAATGGTCCTTCATATCCTTTCTTATCCTGTAAGTAGAAGAGACCTGAAAGGATATCATCCTGAAATGGTTCTTCATATCCTAATTTTAATTAGAAGAGACCTGTGTACCTAGTGCCATTATGTACCTATATGGACATTGTATATATATAAACTCGGTTTATGGCGTCAGGTGTTGTTATCAAAAAAATCTACAAGAAAAATTTTCCATTTCTTCCGGTCAAGGGTACATTCCTTCTCCAGACCTCTATCCCTATCTTTTTTTATATCCTCCATCCAACTCTTTCGTAGTCATCCTCGTTTTCTTTTTTGATTTGTTTTATAATTAGATGCGATTTTGGTTAATCTTTCATCACTCATTCTTTTAACATGATCATACCAGATTATAATTACTTCTATTGAAGATCATCTAATGTGGTTCCCTTTATTTTCATCATTTCTTTGATTCTTTAATTTCCTAATTCTTTTTATTCTTGATATCTTGCATGATCTTCTTAGGGCATCCACTGAGGACATTGTCCGTCTTTTAAATAGTATTTGCATCTAAGTTTTATTACCCAGTCGTGTGAGTGACAAGATTAGTTGTTGTTATAGACAGATACTACATAGTATATGGTTTCCACAGACTTTATTTCCAATCCTTTGTTTAGGTAATGTAACTTTCAAAATTCTGATGAATTTTTGTGTAGTAAATTTGTTTTTCTTGCAGATGTATTTCAGTGTTTAAATACGCGGGAGAATCATGAAAATAATCTCAGATTTACAGATTAAATTAATGCTTTCAGAGACAGACGATTTTTGTCCTAGAAGAAAGAATGTTGAAATAGGGAATTGCGCAGAAATATCTGGTCTAGTGAAAAGATATAAACTAGATAAAACTTGGCTCTTATTGAAAAATTTGGATATATTGTGTGCAACTTTTGAAGCATACATTTGCCCACCCACACAACTTCTCTATAATAGAAGGAAAATTCCTTTAAGTGAGTGCGCAATTACGGCAATATATTTAAATATTAGGTAATAGAAAGTGTAAACAGAAATAAGAAGAAATAAAAGATTGACATGAAAATATTCGACAATGGATATTATTATATAAATTTTCTCACAATTGTCAATTTGAAAACATTACAAAAAGAATAATCAGTTTTACACATCAATTGTGAAAAAAAAACATACACATTAAAATACGCGGGAAAATCATGAAAATAATCTCAGATTTACAGATTAAATTAATGCTTTCAGAGACAGACGATTTTTGTCCTAGAAGAAAGAATGTTCAAATAGGAAATTGCACAGAAATATTTGGTCTAGTGAAAAGATATAAACTGGATAAAACTTGGCTTTTATTGAAAATTTTTGGATTTATTGTGTACAAAGTTTGAAGCATACATTTGCCCACATACACAACTTCTCTATAATAGGAGGAGAATTCCTTTAAGTGAGTGCGCAAATACGGCAACATATTTAAATATTAGATAATAGAAAGTGTAAACAGAAATAAAGAGAAATAAAAGTTTGATATGAAAATACTCGACAATGGATATTATTATGTAAATTTTCTCACAGTTTTCAATTTGAAAACATTACAAAAAGAATAATCACTTTTACACATCAATTGTGAAAAAAAAACATACACATTAAAATACGCGGGAAAATCATGAAAATAATCTCAGATTTACAGATTAAATTAATGCTTTCAGAGACAGACCATTTTTGTCCTAGAAGAAAGAATGTTCAAATAGGAAATTGCACAGAAATATTTGGTCTAGTGAAAAGATATAAACTGGATAAAACTTGGCTTTTATTGAAAATTTTTGGATTTATTGTGTACAAAGTTTGAAGCATACATTTGCCCACATACACAACTTCTCTATAATAGGAGGAGAATTCCTTTAAGTGAGTGCGCAAATACGGCAACATATTTAAATATTAGATAATAGAAAGTGTAAACAGAAATAAAGAGAAATAAAAGTTTGATATGAAAATACTCGACAATGGATATTATTATGTAAATTTTCTCACAGTTTTCAATTTGAAAACATTACAAATAGAATAATCACTTTTACACATCAATTGTGAAAAAAAAACATACACGTTAAAATACGCGGGAAAATCATGAAAATAATCTCAGATTTATAGATTAAATTAATGCTTTCAGAGACAGACGATTTTACTTACCCATCATACGTAGTATAGGGAAAGTCTTGCAATCGTTTTGAAAATCGAAAAAAAATTTTTGACGGATTTACACGTTTCAGACACTGGAGATTCCGAAAAACATATTTTTAGAAAAAAAATTTTGCCGTCCGTCTGTGTGTCTGTAAACGCTCTATCTCCCGAAAAAATTGAGATAGAGACTTGCAATTTTGTATGTACTTAGTATGTAATAATGGGAAGAAGCCTATTTCATTTCAATAACCTCGATTAACCGGAACTATTTTTTTCGGACTCTCGAAATATTCGTTCTGATAAAAGGTATATAAAAATTTTCGAAATTGGTTATTTTAAGCAATGAATATAAAATACAATAAAAAAACATAAATTTTGCATAAAGCATGAAGTCGATCGGATAATTAGTTGCCGAGATATTTGAAATCCTATTTTCCACACTCTTCGATTTTTCATGACCCTGTATTTCATCCAAATTTCACTTCAAAGATATATTTTAATTGGAAATTTGACGCTTAATCAGATGCAATAAACCGCTAGTTAATAGGATTATTATTTTTGGAGTTATAAGGATGTTTCTTTCAAGCAATTCAGTAATCGAGCCTTTAAAATTTGGGACGTCATCAAGCCTCGATTTTATTTGAATTGCAATGCATTTTATAAGTAGTTTACACATTTTTAATTTTAATATTTTACATTATGCATATCCATGATGGGTAAGTATTACGGTGGCCCCCAACGACTAGTTTGTCCTAGAAGAAAGAATGTTCAAATAGGAAATTGCACAGAAATATTTGGTCTAGTGAAAAGATATAAACTGGATAAAACTTGGCTTTTATTGAAAATTTTTGGATTTATTGTGTACAAAGTTTGAAGCATACATTTGCCCACATACACAACTTCTCTATAATAGGAGGAGAATTCCTTTAAGTGAGTGCGCAAATACGGCAACATATTTAAATATTAGATAATAGAAAGTGTAAACAGAAATAAAGAGAAATAAAAGTTTGATATGAAAATACTCGACAATGGATATTATTATGTAAATTTTCTCACAATTTTCAATTTGAAAACATTACAAAAAAATAATCAGTTTTACACATCAATTGTGAAAAAAAAAACATACACGTTAAAATACGCGGGAAAATCATGAAAATAATCTCAGATTTATAGATTAAATTAATGCTTTCAGAGACAGACGATTTTTGTCCTAGAAGAAAGAATGTTCAAATAGGAAATTGCACAGAAATATTTGGTCTAGTGAAAAGATATAAACTGGATAAAACTTGGCTTTTATTGAAAATTTTTGGATTTATTGTGTACAACGTTTGATGCATACATTTGCCCACATACACAACTTCTCTATAATAGGAGGAAAATTCCTTTAAGTGAGTGCGCAAATACGGCAACATATTTAAATATTAGATAAGAGAAAGTGTAAACAGAAATAAAGAGAAATAAAAGATTGACATGAAAATATTCGACAATGGATATTATTATATAAATTTTCTCACAATTGTCAATTTGAAAACATTACAAAAAGTATAATCAGTTTTACACATCAATTGTGAAAAAAAAAAAACATACACGTTAAAATACGCGGGAAAATCATGAAAATAATCTCAGATTTACAGATTAAATTAATGCTTTCAGAGACAGACGATTTTTGTCCTAGAAGAAAGAATGTTCAAATAGGAAATTGCACAGAAATATTTGGTCTAGTGAAAAGATATAAACTGGATAAAACTTGGCTTTTATTGAAAATTTTTGGATTTATTGTGTACAAAGTTTGAAGCATACATTTGCCCACATACACAACTTCTCTATAATAGGAGGAAAATTCCTTTAAGTGAGTGCGCAAATACGGCAACATATTTAAATATTAGATAAGAGAAAGTGTAAACAGAAATAAAGAGAAATAAAAGATTGACATGAAAATATTCGAGAATGGATATTATTATGTAAATTTTCTCACAATTTTCAATTTGAAAACATTACAAAAAGAATAATCAGTTTTACACATCAATTGTGAAAAAAAAAACATACACGTTAAAATACGCGGGAAAATCATGAAAATAATCTCAGATTTACAGATTAAATTAATGCTTTCAGAGACAGACGATTTTTGTCCTAGAAGAAAGAATGTTCAAATAGGAAATTGCACAGAAATATTTGGTCTAGTGAAAAGATATAAACTGGATAAAACTTGACTTTTATTGAAAATTTTTGGATTTATTGTGTACAAAGTTTGAAGCATACATTTGCCCACATACACAACTTCTCTATAATAGGAGGAAAATTCCTTTAAGTGAGTGCGCAAATACGGCAACATATTTAAATATTAGATAAGAGAAAGTGTAAACAGAAATAAAGAGAAATAAAAGATTGACATGAAAATATTCGAGAATGGATATTATTATGTAAATTTTCTCACAATTTTCAATTTGAAAACATTACAAAAAGAATAATCAGTTTTACACATCAATTGTGAAAAAAAAAACATACACGTTAAAATACGCGGGAAAATCATGAAAATAATCTCAGATTTACAGATTAAATTAATGCTTTCAGAGACAGACGATTTTTGTCCTAGAAGAAAGAATGTTCAAATAGGAAATTGCACAGAAATATTTGGTCTAGTGAAAAGATATAAACTGGATAAAACTTGGCTTTTATTGAAAATTTTTGGATTTATTGTGTACAAAGTTTGAAGCATACATTTGCCCACATACACAACTTCTCTATAATAGGAGGAAAATTCCTTTAAGTGAGTGCGCAAATACGGCAACATATTTACATATTAGATAAGAGAAAGTGTAAACAGAAATAAAGAGAAATAAAAGTTTGATATGAAAATACTCGACAATGGATATTATTATGTAAATTTTCTCACAGTTTTCAATTTGAAAACATTACAAAAAGAATAATCAGTTTTACACATCAATTGTGAAAAAAAAACATACACGTTAAAATACGCGGGAAAATCATGAAAATAATCTCAGATTTATAGATTAAATTAATGCTTTCAGAGACAGACGATTTTACTTACCCATCATACGTAGTATAGGGAAAGTCTTGCAATCGTTTTGAAAATCGAAAAAAAAATTTTGACGGATTTACACGTTTCAGACACTGGAGATTCCGAAAAACATATTTTTAGAAAAAAAATTTTGCCGTCCGTCTGTGTGTCTGTAAACGCTCTATCTCCCGAAAAAATTGAGATAGAGACTTGCAATTTTGTATGTACTTAGTATGTAATAATGGGAAGAAGCCTATTTCATTTCAATAACCTCGATTAACCGGAACTATTTTTTTCGGACTCTCGAAATATTCGTTCTGATAAAAGGTATATAAAAATTTTCGAAATTGGTTATTTTAAGCAATGAATATAAAATACAATAAAAAAACATAAATTTTGCATAAAGCATGAAGTCGATCGGATAATGAGTTGCCGAGATATTTGAAATCCTATTTTCCACACTCTTCGATTTTTCATGACCCTGTATTTCATCCAAATTTCACTTCAAAGATATATTTTAATTGGAAATTTGACGCTTAATCAGATGCAATAAACCGCTAGTTAATAGGATTATTATTTTTGGAGTTATAAGGATGTTTCTTTCAAGCAATTCAGTAATCGAGCCTTTAAAATTTGGGATGTCATCAAGCCTCGATTTTATTTGAATTGCAATGCATTTTATAAGTAGTTTACACATTTTTAATTTTAATATTTTACATTATGCATATCCATGATGGGTAAGTATTACGGTGGCCCCCAACGACTAGTTTGTCCTAGAAGAAAGAATGTTCAAATAGGAAATTGCAGAGAAATATTTGGTCTAGTGAAAAGATATAAACTGGATAAAACTTGGCTTTTATTGAAAATTTTTGGATTTATTGTGTACAAAGTTTGAAGCATACATATCTACACTTGTTGTTTTCTTACGGGAAGATAAGGATGTCTGCTTCCCCCTTTTGAGTACAGGTGACGAATGCAGGGAGCCAGTAATTAGCACATCTGTTTCTCGTTAACCAAAATCTGGTCTCACCTGGGGATTTTTTCCCCGAATGTAAACGGAAGAAAACATACTATGGCTCTGCTTTAAATGTGAATGATATTTAGAAAATACTTTTTTACGATGAAAATGTTACTAAATTGCGGTAGTCAAATACAGTTTTTGAGCAACATAATTGAACGATTTCATGAAAGTTTTAAATGTTTACCATATAATAAATAAAAGAAGATATATTCAAGCAAATCCAACTATACAAACTGAGTGTAACGTAAAAATGCTTCTTTGTTTTTTAATTTTTTTTATGGGGAATTTAATTTAATTAAATTTGAGATTGGAATTATTTTACAGACACAATGCACTACGGCCATTTAATAAAATTACATTTTTCTTAAAATATTTAATAAAATATTCGTACTTTTGTGAATTCTTAAAGTATTAAAGGGTATTAAGTTTATTGCACTGAATTTTTATTTTTCCAGCAATTCAAGGACACGTAGGGTAAAGGTTAGGTTATAACTGCATAACAATATTTTGCGTTTAAATTTTTAAACTGCGATATGTACATTTTTTAAATTAAATTTTCCATTAAATATAGTAAAAAAAATATTATAGTTTTATATATTCAGTTTTTGAAATATCTCATACTTTAAATAAAATAAATTAGTATAAATAATTTTTAGTATAAAATAAGCTATGAAAAGTATATACATCTTTATAAACTTAGAATTTTTATTCCTTTTATAAATGGTCGTATTTAGTTTGTAAGGGTATATCAAAAATTAAAATAAATATTTTTTTGTTGAAATGTAATCATGGAAATATTTCTATTATTAACTAGAAGATGGAAGTTAATGTTCATTATTAATTAGATAATAATGATTAAAAGACGGAATATTCGTTAAGGTATGTGCACTAAAATCTAGAATTTCAAGCAATAAGGATGATCAGATAATGATGGAAATAACCATAATCATACAAAGATAAAATATTTTTATACGGGAAAAGGCAAGATTTGGCATTAGAAAGATCCATTTGAGCTACATTTCCATTGAAAGCCATTCTTGTAATACGGAAATTGTGTGTAGAAATATTTTTAAATCTTGCTTAAGAAAAAAAAAATCTTTACATTCTTTAAATTTAAATTGTGCAAATAGGAATTGCAAATTTCTATTCACGGCTAAGTATTAGAAAGAAACCTTTATAATTATATTATGTTAAAAAGTGTAGGGGATTTTTATAAAATGTGTTATTAAATGATGTTGAAACATGTTCGACGTAGATGATTCAATATTAATTAACAATACAGATAAAAAATAATGTCCCTTGTATATTGAATGTTATTTATCTGAAAACAGAAAAAAAACTACTAATTCTTTTATTAAAATGTATTCTATTACTTACTATCATGCTTTTCCAAAAAGTTTAAACAAATACTTTTAAAAATTGATGTATTTTTATAATATTCAGCCGCAGCAGGAGTGGTGCCCTGGCACAAGGCGCTGAACTTGACAAGCACTTAATTGTACCGTCAGCTAACAGTACCAATAAACCTGTCTTTAACAGAAGAATTAACATTTTCTTTTTTCGAAACACTACATAAAATTGCTCTGTCGTACTTCAAAATTTTGATAAGTGGGATAAAAATTATTGGTACAATTTTTGTTATTTAAAGTTTTTAGTGTTTTTTGAAATGAAACTTATTCTCTGAAATAAGCGTCATATTTAATATTAAACGATGATAAAATATTTCAAATTAACAATACAATATCAAAATATTCGCACTTTTCACGAGTGTACCAGAATGGGTGGGGAGGGGGGCTTAGAGTGCTGAAGCTGTCTCTCCGAAGAATAAAGGCTTGGATACCGTACTGCATCGCTCATATATTATATTGTCTCTTTCACTGCAAACAGAATGTAAAACCGTTAATAATTATTATTATTACATTAAATAGAATTTATTCTATGCGGGATTAATTATGTGAAAATTTCTTTACAAATTCGTGTGCAACAATTATGAAATCATTAAAAGTAATTTTCATATTTCAACATACACTTAAACGAAATAATTTTTACACATATATATGCTTATTTAAATGCTGTTAAAGTAAACTGATATTTTTCGCTTCGATATATACTGATTAATATTTATTTTATAATATGCGAAATTTAACATGACGGGAGAAATTATGAATCAAATTGAGTAGAAATTCAAACTATGACAAGCTATTTCTCGTACAATCTTCAAAAGTTTTTTACAAATCAAAATCGGGATTTTCAGTCACTTTTACCCTAATGCGAACTGATATTGTCCCTAAAACTTTCTTTTGCTTCCAAAGCAGGTAGGACACCTACTGTGTAAGTAGCTTTAAACGACTTCTTTAATTCCGCTTTTGGGGGTGTAAAAGATTGGGATTACGGCAATCCCTACCCCGTATTTTACGAAGATTTTTTCTTGGGATTACCGTTATCCCACCGTAAGCAAAAGGTTAAGTGAGTGCGCAAATACGGCAACATATTTAAATATTAGATAAGAGAAAGTGTAAACAGAAATAAGAAGAAATAAAAGTTTGATATGAAAATACTCGACAATGGATATTATTTATAATTTTTTTCACAATTTTCAATTTAAAAACATTACAAAAAGAATAATAAGTTTTACACATTATGTGGGATAAATGGTCAATTCTCCTACGAAATATATCTATATATATATATTTAGAAACCCACATGAATCTCGGCTAGATCTATGGTAGATCATTACGGAGTGTGCTTCTTTAAATAATTTTATTTTTAAAAATATAGATCTTCTAAAAGAAAACAAAAACTCACCAAGCTCTGTTTTTTTTTCGTATTTTTTAATGTTATTAACAATTGATATTTTGTCAGAGCT
This sequence comes from Maratus michaelseni, assembly GCA_963931845.1. NCBI lineage: Eukaryota > Metazoa > Arthropoda > Arachnida > Araneae > Salticidae > Maratus > Maratus michaelseni. The sequence continues at coordinate 211,641,134 of OZ007600.1, forward strand.
AATAATTTTTATACTAAAACGTTTTCTCTTCTATCACTAATGAGTTAAAAAATAAAATATAAAAAATTCCTATTGTATAATTTATTTTCTAAAAGTAAATTCGGCTCATAATATATATATTTATATATATATATATATATATTACGATGTATTTCAGGTACGAATGAATGGCATTAGTGACTTTCTTTATTATGGTGAAGACACCACTGATGACATGGAAAGTGCGCAGTCGTCACATCCTTAAAAGCATTGAAATTGATTCGCCGAAAGTCAGGCACGGAAGGAAGGTTATCAGTGTTGACCTGTATTTGACCGGTTTTTTCGTGATGTTGAAGTTGCACTATAATTTTTTAAGTTCGAGTTAGTAAACATTCGTCCTAATGTAATTAATTCCACAGAATAACTCTATAACTACACCAGAGCAGTAGTTCAAGAATAAGATACTTGTTGCAGGAAAATCAATGTTTTTATTAATAGAAAAGTCATTATGACTACATGAATCATATTAAAGAGACTCACTAGAGGTGTGAAGTTCACATGGTTGTATAAAATACAAGCAATCCTGTGAGTTACATGATGCAGAGTAACAAGTTGTCATCAAAGAAATAAGATGCTAACCATCGAAGAGATACCAGACATTGAAAAGGATACGATACACTTAAATAGATACACTATGTACAATGAGAAATGCAATGTTGAGTTGAGGATGGGGGTCACTGGAGCCGCGTATTATTTTAACAACCAATTTAGAGCAAAATTCCGACGGTCCGTCCCCGTGCAGTACGTTTTATACTCAAAAAATTGGTGTATGGTTACGAACGCGCGAATATGACCATCCAATAGATTGTAGAAAGGGGTGTGGCCATGCAGAGAGCGATGGAAAAACTCAAACGTCAATGGCTAGGAAATTAGGTTAAGGGAAGGTTAACATGACGTAAAAGTAAGAACTTATTACTGGATTCGGATGAATTTTGAAGATAAAAGTAAGCGCGCGAAAGCAGAGGATGATGGGACATCGAACGATATCTGAAATAATAAAAGAAAAAGAATGTGAAGAAAAAATATTCTGAAAGAATAAATTTCAATGTCTCAATAAAAGGAATTTAATCAAATGCTTTTTAGGAAGTTTTTGAAATTTAGAATAATTTTTAGAATAGCGATATAAAGAATATTTTGACTAAGGTATGGAAATAAACTAAACAGGGGATTTAAGATATACATAAAAGACAGAGAAATACTAAAAATAATAAAATAAATAATATTTAGTAATTTAATAGAATGGTGATAATTTGGAATAACGACTAAGAAAATGGCGAAAAGAAGAAAAAAAATTGATTACATATATATATATATATATATATATATATATAACAAAATTTAAAATTTATCGCGATACGTTAAATTATTTTTATCCCATCCTATTTTAAATTACCCTATAATATTTATTTCCTCCTTTTATTAATGTATTTTAACTCCATTTTAATCCAAAAACCTCATAATTAAATTCAATATTTTAATTGCTGCTAGTTAGTTCAATAAATGGCGTCTTTATCTTTAAATTATAAAAACTTCCTAATATTCATTCCTTTTTTAAAAACATGCATTATTTCCTTTTTATCTTTCTAAATTCATAAAAAAGGCTGTATTTATTTTAATAATTTCAGGTATTAAAAGTAACTCTCAAAATCATAAAATCATTTTCTTATATTAAACATATATATGTAAAACATTTTATTTTAATTCCATTCTGGCTTTGATCCAAGTTCGATGAACCATTTTTATTATTTTCTTTTTTTCCTTTTCGTGAAAGTAAAAATCATTCCATATTCTCAAACCAGTGACTAACGATAATCAGTTAGCTTAAAACACTCTGGGTCATAGCTAATTTATCGAACATTGTAGAATCTTCTCGACGCTTCGTTGGCGCCAATTTCTTAGCGGAAACCACTTTAACATCAATATTCTGGCGCGTTTCGCATAGAATCCCAGTTTTCGATTGGCGCACAAGCCGTTACGTGACCCCTATACTGTTACTCTTTCTGAAACGATATACCGCCGCTCTTCGCTTCGGAGAGGATTCGAAAGAGTGACGCTGGATCGATGTTTGGTTTGTTAAGTTTGGAATCAAATCGAATCTCTGCCTGGTACTGGCGAAGCGACCAATATTATTTTCTTATACTATTTCGAATGAATATTTTAAAAAGCTAACCATCATGCTTCTGCTGTGATGGGAACCCTGTCATCGAAACTAAAAAGATGAATCGTGTGAAACCAGATCTGCACCTGATGTCGTTTTAAGCTTCTAAATAAAAGCTTGTTTGTGTTCTTGGATGAAATTTCTTCTTATGCATGCGCACACACACCACCTACTGTGGATAGTATGACTGCCATAAATCCTAGCGCAGAAACTTCCTATGTTGACTTCTGAAAAGGACATCTAATATTGAAAAACCATTTATTAAAAAATGGTATTGCTGTTACACAAATCATCTCGGCCCTTAAAATCATCATATATATATATATGAGATTTGAATATGAGATTTGAGATAATTTGAATTTATTAATTATTTATTAACTGAAAAATATTCTTTATTCACTTGCTACATGTCATCTTTAAATTGGCATTTGGGTCAGAATTCGATGATAGAACTTGTTTGATGTGTTTTGCTTCCAGAGGTATGATATATAATGCATTGCACATGCCTTAATTTTTTTTTTCAAATGCCATTTTACTATCAGTTGACATCTAAATTTCATTTTTATTCTTCTGGTATATTTTATCATTTTAAATATTTATTTTCTAATCTTTCTTTAAAACTTTTATGTATGTTCGTCTGCGTGCCATCTCTGAATTGGAACTTCGGTAATTTTTTGATTTTTCCATTGTTTAATTATTTACTAAATTTATAGCATTCTGTATACACTTTATACTTCCTTATCTTTAAAAAATTTGAGATTTGGTCAGTTTTGTTGCTAGAAATTGTTTATTTTATTTTGAATTCAAAAGTATATATTATATGTATATTCAAAAGTATTATATATATATATACAGAGTGGTTCAGAACTATATGTCAAAAATATAAAGGCAGGTAGAGGGGACCTAAATAAGCAGATTTCGTATATGAATGTGGGTGCGGAAGTCCTGCGTTGAGTCAGTTGAGGGCGCTGTTGAGTTCGGCGGATGAAAGCGCTTCGCTGGCTTGAATCGTCATTCCCCGCTCGGATTTCCAGCAACATCCATCGTTACACCAATGATAAATGGAGCGGCTACTCAAAGAATGCACATTAGGGTGGAACGAAAATAATGATTAATTATTTTTTTCCCTCGTAGAATTTTACGAAGGGATTAGAATGAAGAATATAAAATTTTGTTGCTATACTAAAATATTTTCAGATGCCGCAAAGGGCTTCAAAATTGACGTTTCTATGAAACGAACGATAAATTTTGCATTAAAAAAATTCTTTTGATGGTCATTAAAGTATTATACATATATTTTGTATTCAGAATATTCAAAATATGATACTTTTGCAGAAAACCTAAACATTCTATGTATTAAAATTTTTCAGATGCCATTACAGAAAAAATGATTTTGTAGAATTTAGATATTTTCATCATATTAATTTTTATTAATTCTACAGTAACATATTCTTCTAGTAAGTATTACATTGAAATAAAAGATCTGCAATTTTTAATTATCGTACCTTAGTTACACAAATGATACTTAAAAAACATTAAAAGAGTGAAACACCTGATTAACGGACACCTATGGGACAAAAACAAATGTCTGAAAGAAGTGAGATGACTTCAGGAGAGGGGTTGATAGTTATAAGGATAGGTTAATTTTAGCTGGGAAATTTTAATTTGACCGCAAGAGAGGGGTGACCGTATATAAGGGTTTCCGATAAGAGAGGTTTGACTATATAATGTTTTTAAAGACAAAACGTTATTTTTAAGAAACATTAATTTTTTTTTAAAAAGTTCATAGTTATCACACATGGTCCATAATAATCACACTGACACAGTGGACTGTTTTTTTGTTTCAAATTTTGGCATTATCTTCTGAAAATGTATTTTGGTTTTTATCAATGCATCTCTTACAGAAGTGCTACAAACGGACAAGGACTGCTCCGTAACTAATTTATCAATTCCTTCAACTGCTTGTATGCGACATAGGGAAAAATTGAAGTCAATACGTTGACTCTGATGATCAGATGATTGCTAGCTTTATTTACTGCTTTAGTTTGTAATCAAAAATATGCATCGTCATAGGAGGTTCTGTTACTTTAACATCATGCCATTGAATCATATCAATATAATAGTCACATCAAATTTTATACAGAAATTAAATTTTTCTTATGCCAACTTCATTTTCAGCCCCTGATTTTACAATTCGGCGTAATGCAAACTCTCTTACATGATTTCTATCCCCTGCTAGCATACAAAGGAGGACATTTTCATGTGCAGCAAAGTATGCATTTCTTTGACTGATTTAATCAATTACATTTTTAAAAGTCTAACTGAGGTAACGTAAATAGCTGAAAAGTTTTCACAAGTGCTTCGATCCATAGATACAAGATGGTTTCAACTTTATGTTAAACGAAAACAGTTGAATGCACTTTCCAAATGCCACACTTTCAGTCAGTATTTGGAGATTTTGTGATGGATATTCTGTTCCCACATACAAGCGAAGTATTCTGTTTGCTAAGGTAAACCATCGTGAATGACAAAGTTTTTTTAATTTCTTTATAGACAAATCAGAAGAGCAACTTCCAAAGGAGATTGTGTTACACATTTCTAACAAATATTTTTTGGTCCATACTTAAATTATCCTTAATTTTTAGCAATATAATGTTATTTTCAATAGGTGAAAACTCAATCACTTGAAGTTCATAATACATTTCTAGTTGTTTCCTTATTTTTTCTCCAAATTCATTTGGATCTTTAGTTTTGCCATCTAGGAAACAAAATAGATGACGTACGGGCAGTTCATTTGCATGAAATAGGCACATCCAGCACTGCAGTAGCTATCATAATTATTTTTCCAATAAAGCAATCGCCCCATTATTCAATCCAGTATTCGGGGCGGTTCATTGAATCATGTTCAATTGCAGTAATGATTAATTATTGGTTGTTGCCATTGAAAAATGTCATTATGCTGTCTTGTACACCTTTTACAATGGCAGAAATCGGTTTTACGTATCCTAAAATTTCTTATCCAGGCTCTGCAACAAGTGATATTTGTTCTTCTATAACAGTTCTTTTGTAATACTTAGTTCCTTTCTTCTCTTGCACAACAGTCTTGTATTTTCTTACATTAAAAAACAATTACTTTCTGTAACTAGTTTTACAGTTTCTGCAATATATATTTTTCGGTTTTATATTCGTTTTCGACTAATTTTTATTTTGTCAATTACTATACTTCTTTCTTCATCACTAATCAGACAAACATCTTCCAGAGTGGCGCTTTCAATTGTTCCAGCAATTGTTTTGTCTGATACTCAAGTTCGATCGCAAGTAGAAGTCACACATTCCAATGTCATGCGCATTTGAATATGATTTTGATTACTTGAGTTTTCAGAGACATTTGACATAGAGGTAATGACAAGTTTGGGATCTAATACTGTGTCCTCTTAAGAACTTCGTTCTGTTTCTACCTCATTGTATACCATTTATGTTTCATTATTTTTTTAATTAAAATGTATTACGTAGTCAGTTTAGCACGTTTTCTGATTAAAAGCAATGTATATATATATATATATATATTTATATTTTTACTACAAATGTATTCAGTAACTCAGTTGTGAATTTCAACACAATTGCGAAATTTATAAGAATTTTAATTAAAACCCTTTTTGCCCCATCTCTAAACATAATAAAATTACGCAGATATTTAATTTCGTCTTTATTTTGATCAAAGGCAATTTATAAAAACTACAGTCTATTGAAAAAAAAATTAAATAATTGCGAAATTTGTCAAAATTTTAATAAAAACCTAACGTTTACCCTTCTTGCGGCACCATAAAACATAATCCAATTACGCTAATATTTCTATCTTTATTTTGATCAAAGACAACTTTTGACAACTATAGCATATTGAAATTAAAAAATTATTTTTTTAGTTCCACCCTAATGCATATGGAACGATTCCTGGGTAGGAATCTGCCGGATCGCCGAACATTTGAGCGTCTTCATCGGCAGTTGTGCCGCATTATGCTTCCAGGCGTTATACTTCCAGGCGTAATGCGGGCACTGGAAGCTATCGCAGAATTCGTGCAATAGAAGAGAAGAAGTATTAAACTACAGCAGAAGATATTCCTTCGACAGGCTCGAGAGACGTTGTACGTGCGCATCCTTTGAGCAGCCGCTCCATTTCTTTGAGCAGCCCCATACATGAAATACATGTCGGCAAGATTCGCATTGGTGTAACGATGCATGTTGCTCGAAATCCATGCGTGAAATGACGATTCAAGCCAGCAAAAAGATTTCAGCCGCCAAACTCAACAGTGCCCTCTATTGCCTCAACGCTGGATTTCCGCACCCACATTCCTGAAGGAAATCTGCTTATTTAGGTCCCCTCTACCTACCTTTGCATTTTTGACATATAGTTCTGAACCACCCTGTATATATGAAATCATTATAATAAATAAGCAGAGGCAAAATTCAAATTAAATTATGTAGTCTTATGAAATGAAATATATAAAATTCAAATGAAAAAACAAGAGTATATACATAGACGAAAAATTACGTCTTCAAGGGCAGAGGATTTACAAATATAAGCAAAGAACTGCCGATTTCTATTGAGACACAAGCTTTAAGCTAAAAATTGTATCTCTCTCTGCCAGATAGACTGTGGAACAAGATTAATAAAAGAAAAAATTGAACATTGAATAACAAGATATAAATATATATATGTATAATAAAAATAACTCCGTTTTTGTGGATAAAAATACTAAAACGGGAAATGATACTGATTATTTATTTATTTATTTACCGTCAGTTTTTCATTAAAATGGATATGAATTTCTATTTTCCATGTAAGCAAATGGTAAATAAAAATGACTTGATTAAATTACATTTTTCAAAAAAATTCTGAGAAATAAAAACATACCTTAAGACATCGATTCTTCATGAATGAGCTTATTCTAAAATAGAAGAAAAAAGTTTATCGACAAGTTGTCATCTATAAATATTAGTTCATAGTTTATTCAATTTAAATTCAATCTAGAAGGTAAAACAAAGACAAATTTAAGCTGCTTGCATATAACTAGAGAATTATTGCCTTATATTTAAAATAAATAAATTTAAAGAAAAAACGCTCATTTTCAACTACTTATTTCTTAAATATGACGATTAAAACTTTTCACAAGACATGCTAAAAGCAGAATGATTGAGAAAGAAAAATTATATTTTCGTAAGCATTTAAAATAAATGCTTACAAAAATGTCTGAAAATCTGAAAATTGTTTGGATAAGTTCATCCAAATGATGTCATTATTTGTATACTGTCGTCAAAATCATTTCATTTTCATTGCATCAGCTCTGAAATAAAAATTAAAAATTAGAAAAAAGACAATGCTGTTTAGAAATGAAGCGTAGGCAATGTACATATTTTTTGAATAACCTTTTAAATTACATTGTAAATATAATTTATTACTTGAAATTCAGTATTTAATAAAATTAATATATTAATATTATAGTTTTTTAAACGTATAATAAAGTTAAATTTCATTTCGCCAAAAAAAAAAAAAAAAAAAAAAAAAAAAAATCGAGAGATCTCATGGAATTTAAATGCAACACATCGGCTTGTTTTGACATCTAGTATATAATAATTTAAAAACTGAAAAAAAAAGTTGGAAATTGTACGTCAAATGTGACAATCAGGTGCGTTCGTACTATAACTATTTTTATAAATATTCAGATTTTGATGCAATAGCTGTTGCACTCTTATACTAAAATGCATGAATACAAAATTTATTTTATGTGCAGATTTTCATATTATTTATATTAATTTTGTTTTATAAAATTAAGTTTCAATACACTTTTAGAAACAATTAATTACAATTCTGTTACAGAAAAATTATACTATGCGCAAATATCCAGTAGAAGACAATGTAAAAAAAATATCGTTATTATTTCACTGAAAAAATGAATTATATCGTCTGTTATTATGACGAGCAGGGAAGACTGGGCTATGCTCGCTCAAAAATTAACATTGAGTTCAACTCAGTATATTTTTCTCTCTGTATTATTACTACAATGCCTTTTATTTTATAAAAATAGCTTGACCAATAATGACCATAATCAAAATTATCCACTAATCAAATTTTCTCGAACATAAGACCAAACCCAATTGTCTTCTCGTGCCCGAAACCCGTAGGATATAAAATTTATTCAAAATAGTCTGAGTCGTTTCTTAGATAAAATTAGCTTGACCCACAGTGACCCAAAAATGACACACTAATCGGATTTTCTCGAGAATTTAACCTATCCCAATGATTTTCTCGTGCCCCAAAACCGTAGGATACAAAATTTAGTTCAAATCGTCTGAGCCGTTTTTAAGATAAATCGAAATTCTCGAACATGAGACCCAGCCCAATAGTTTTCTCGTGCCCGAAAATGATAGGATATAAAATTTAGTTAAAATCGTTTGAACAGTTTTTTAGATACAATTAGCTTGACCCTGACCCATGATGACCCAAAATGACCCACTAATCCAATTTTCTCTAATCGTTTTTAAAATAAAATTTGCGTATATATATATATATATATATATATACACACACTCAAAATTTGCTCGTATTAGAATATATGATATGATTAATTTCCGCAATAAAATAAGTACATTTTAAGTTGGCTACATTTTATCTTTTGTTGTCATTTACTGAAAATTCCAATGGGAAATTTAAGCTTAGCTTTGAAAATTTTAGAACTTGAAACTCATATTTAGACTCTTTTCCATTTAATATCTATTTCTCCGGAAACATCTATCCAAAAAACTGTCGGTAGATTATAGGATTGCTATAATTGAACAATTTTAGTATACAAATTCGGTTTTTAATTTCAGCAATACGGAAATACTATGACTCCATCTTAAATAGGACGTAATCACCATGGAAACTTGGAATCATTTCCTATCATGGGATATCATAAAATTAATTACGTACGATAAGATTTAATAGAATAAAGAAAATCTTTATTAATATCTTTTTAAGTTTTGATTTGATTTTTATAAAATTTGAAATGACTTCACAAAATTCTGCAACGATTATATATTAAATTTCAAACCATTCGGTTGGGTAGTTTTTGCGCTGTTATAACAGACGAACAGACGGGCAGACGGACGGAACAGACAACGACTATAGGTGCTACGTATTTATATAATTACGAACGCACCTAAAAGCGCGTTCCGTCTAACTGTATTAATTAAATTTAGCTATACTCTTAAAATTCCACACTGTGTAATGGTACGGGATAGTGGCAAATGAATGTTAAATATTATTTATTAATTTTTGTTATTCAGTAGCGTAAATTAAACCTGCCAATAAAGCATTTTTTTCTATAATCCTTTTAACTAACGCTGGGAATCATTCAATCTCAAATAACTTTTCTCAAGATAATCAATATTTCCCCTCTAATATCTACTGGTACACAATGATTTTGATTCTAGACAAGGAAACTACTCCAGAGGGAATAAAAATACCTAGAAAAATCCAAGAATGTGTTTATTACGCCCTCATGAAACGCTTTATGAACCTAGAAATTTCTGGTTATTGCTGAAGTATTTCGTAATAAACTGCTATTTGCTACACTTGAATTACGAGAATAATATGAGGTCAAAGCATGCAAGTAGCAATATTTGTAGATACGTAAGAGGTATAATATTGAGATGTTGCATAATATGTTCAAGTATGCAAGGTTCGTGGGTGTTTAGTATTGAGCCTGAATTATTTTTTTTTCTAGTCTTTTATAATGTGTGGAGTTTTAACTCCTTCAATCTTGAGGTACAAAAATGGGGACATCTATTCTTATCCCCATAAAAAATAAACCATTTCATTTTTGTTAGATTTTTTCTTTTTATCTATACTAGATGGAACCTGTCAAAACTTGACGCAAAAAAATACTATAACAGTATCAGTAAAATAAGCTTCTTTATTATTTATGAAGGGGCGCTTATAAAACAGTCTTTTAAATATTTTATTTAAATATTTTTTCCCAGTCAAATACAGTACTATTTCCGATGCAAACTCCAAACAAACAATCCGTAAATAACTGGGTAATGCAAATCAGTTTGACATTACCACCATATTCCCCACGGCAAGAAAAAAAATTCATGGACCTATGAAGTATATACAAATAGTATATTCCTACGTTCATATTATATTCAGTAAATAACAGAACATAGTAAATAAAGCACACATCTCCCCCTCCCCCCTGTGATAATGCAACCGAATGAGCTCCTATGCGCATGTGCATTGTATCTGCCCAAAAGCACCGTCGAAATTCGACGTTAAAAAAGTTTTAAAATGATTAAATTAGAAGTTTTAAAATGTCCTTTATAATCATTGTTCGTTTCAAATCCATATCTTCTAAAACGCATCCATTGTTTTAAGCTAATCAATTTTTATGCAAAGATTAAGAAGTTTTTTACAGTAATAAATCTATCTGCAGATGAGGGAGATTTTTAATGTTTTCAAGTGTAATTTATTTGTATGGTTTCTTCGGTTCCTTGACATAATCTGGATGATTATCCCTTTTCCATCACAGTCGGGGATATTTTTCCTCTTTTACAGTTGGCAAATGTAAAAAAATAAAAAAATGCAATTCCTAGCATATCCTGATATCTGATGGAACATATTCATCAACGAATTCAACATATCAATTTTATGTTCAACATAAACTAAAAATAGTCTTTTTTTTTTCCTGACATATTTTTGTTTAGCGCCAAAATGTTCTATCTTATGGATAATCTGTTTTTATGATTTATCATTTTTTTTAAAAATTATTATTCACTTTTTATGATGGTTAGGGAAATCTATTTTCAATTGTGGCAACTTTCCCAGGGGCTATTTTACATTATTGAAGCAAACTGGTGGTCATTGATAAGATAGAATTGAAAAACTTTTCAAGCTTGAAAATTATTTAAAAAGTCCGTTAAATTAATCGGCAGTTTTCAAATAAATTTCAATCGAAAGCTAATTTTTTTTCCAATTGATGATGTAAGAATTGAAATTGTAGAATGTATTAAAAAATAGAAATTTGTAGTATTTCGAAGTGATGTAAGCGCGATGAAAGCTAAAGCGATAGCGCCTTTGATGTCACAACTGTTGTACATTTCTAAAAATTGCCACTGTATTTTGGCTGGCGTTCAAAAGTGGAAAAACATTTTTTGACATCGAAAGAGAAATTCACATTGAAAGAAATAGGACTTTGTGCTAATAAGGAACTGTTAAATGAACTTATAATAAATCTATCAAAATAATTCCTATGAAATATTAGTTTTACATTGTTTAGTCTAGCTAAAAATACAATAATTATTTCAAGATTTTTTTTCTACTATAACACTATTTTTAATAACTTTAAATTTCCTGAAATCCTTTACTTTTGTGATTTTTTTTTATTAAAAAAGGAAATCTATCCTATAATTTAAAAAAAAAGCAATTGGTAACATGTAATCAAGGTATGCAATCAAGATGAAGAAATCAATGCCGTTCCAATTCTAATCTTTATAATTATGAATGCAAAAATCAGTAAAATTATGTCATGTTAACACAATCATATACATTTTTCTCTTTAGTTTTATCAATGTTAAAATGCACTTCAAGCTAAGCATAACGTCATTTTCACAGGCGCAAACTTTTCACACGTACTTCATATACCTTACATTAATGCTTAAACACCATGCACACAAATATAAATATATTTTGTATTTAATTGTAATGAAAAAATGGCATCAACAAAGTTATAATGCATAATGATAAAATAAACCCAATGGACAATATTCCCGTGACGTCACAATAAATATGAATTTTTATTCCGTATAAAACACGCGGATAAGTATTTTTACCGAAATTTAACTTGCAAATTAAAAAATTTGGCCTTAAAACCGCGTGCTTTTAATATTTATTATTTCTCTTTTATTCAACCACAGAGTTTAAGAACCACAGAGTTTAGAAAATAAACTCTGTGCTTCGGAACAGTAGGCGTTATCCGATTATGACGTCATTAGCAGACGTAAAAGTTTAATTGAAAATTACGGTTAATTAATTAAATTTTCGAACAAACGAATGCACGATAACAAATCTGTGTCCAAATATCTTTCATTTAAAAAAAGAATGGTGTAATTTGATGCAGTAGTTTGTTCTCACGGATTGTCGACAGAAATCGCTTAGCGTTTTAAATATATAGATAGTTGAATGTAGTGTTCGCGAACATACGCTTAATACGTTTAAAACACATCGTAACCGCTAACGATTTTGGATAAGTATAATATAGAAACAAGGCTTGACTACGAATACGTTTAAACGTATATAAACGTGCATTTGCGAGAACTAGTTGAATGTTTTTTGCTTTGAAACAAAACCAAACATGTTGGAAATTGTACGTCAAGCGTGACAAATGAAGTGCGTTCGTACTATAATTAGTTTTATAAATAGTCAGATCTTGGCACAATAGCTGTTTCACTCTTATGCAAAAATGCATGAGTATTAATAAATTTATTTTACGTGCAGATTTACATATTATAGATATTAATTTTATTTTATGAAATTAAGTTTCAGTACACTTTTACAAACAAATAATTACAATTCTATTGCATTAAAATTATACTACGCGCAAATATACAATACAAGACAATGTAAAAAAAATCATCAATATTATCTCACTGAAAAAATTGATTATATCGTCTGTTATTATGATATGATTAATTTCCGTAATAAAATAAGTACATTTTAAGTTGGCAACATTTTATCTTTTGTTGACATTTACTGAAAATTCCAATGGGAAACTTGAGCCTCGCTTTGAAATTTTCAGAACCTGAAATCCATATTTAGACTCTTTTTCCATTTAATATCTATTTCTCCGGTAACATCGATTCAAAAAAGTGTCGGTAGATTATAGGATTGCTATAATTAAACTATTTTAGTATACAAATTCGGTTTTTAAATTAAATAATACGGAAATGATATGATCCATCTTAAACAGGACGTAATCACCATGGCAACCTAGAATCATTACCTATCATGGGATATCATTGAATTAATTACGTATAATAGGATTTAATAGACTGAAGAATGTGACTATAACTTGGTCATAGAGGTTGTAAAATGTCATATACGTCATATATGACTATAATATAATACATATTAGATAACTTGGCGATACATCTTTCATCCGCTATGCTTTCTCGACTTGGCGGAGGCACTCCAGATTTCTATTTACTGAAAAAAATATTTATAAAAGCGAAAATTAATTATTGAAATATTTGTAGTATTTTTATATACATATAACACAAATATTAGAGCGTTTTAGCACTACTAATGTGGAGATTATTTATCAACTATATAATTAATTTGCAGTATATATACATTTAACGTCTGAATTTAAAAACCATTAAAACACCAAATAAAATAAATTAAGACAGACTTGAGCACAGTTAAAAAATAAAATTTATACAAAATATACTTAAAAACAATTAAAAAAAATTGTATTTTTAATTGTTTTTAAGTATATTTTTTATAAATTTTATTTTTAAACTGTGCTCAAGTCTGTCTTAATTTATTTTATTTGATGTTTTATATAATTAATTTTGAAATGTTTTATTTCTTTTAAATTAAGGAATACATATAGTATTTTCAAAATTATATCCTTTTAAATTTAGAAAGTCTTACGTAAGTTCCGATATTACATTTTTTGCAATTTATAACAATGGTTTTTAAAATTTGTAATACATTGATATATCTGTGAAAAAAATATTAAAGCATTTGCTTACGTAGATAAAACACTGGTCTGGTATTCTTCAATCTATACTTATAAAAGTCTATTATATAATAATTTTCGATTTTTTTCTATTAAATTGCGAAATGTATATTATATTATAAATAATGCAAAATTTTATGCAAGTTCCGATTGTAAAATTATTGAAATTTATAACAATTGAAATTTCTAACAAATGTTTTTACTTTTCCAAAAATTTCGCATTAAATTTTACAACGAAATATCATTCACGTCTGAATAAAATTTTGTTACGTCAAACCGACACTAAGATTCCAAAAATGTCATTAAAATTAAAATTGAAATTAATATTAAATTCGATAAATTACGAATATATGGAATACGACTGTTGCGTTTAAACAATATTAATTCTAATATTATATGAGATGAATTTCTAACATTTTAAGGGGTCCTGCATCTCTTATCGCGATGAAAATCAACAAAAACATTCAAAGTTTGAATTAGTATACCTTCAAAAATATTTAATGTATAAACATGCAATTTTAACTGTTGTTTAACCCCTTGCCTGTGACGCCCGGACTCAGTTCGGGTAATACAAATACGCCAATTTTGGAACGCCCGACCTAAGTTCGAACAAGAGAAAAATCAGTGTTTCAATCTAGTGAAGCCCGAACTCAGTTCGGGTAATACAAACGCGCCAATTTTGGAATGCCCGACCTGAGTTCGAACAAGAGAAAAATCAGTGTTTCAATCTCGTGAAGCCCGAACTCAGTTCGGATAATACAAACGCGCCAATTTTGGAATGCCCGACCTGAGTTCGAACAAGAGAAAAATCAGTGTTTCAATCTCGTGAAGCCCGAACTCAGTTCGGGTAATACAAACGCGCCAATTTTGGAATGCCCGACCTGAGTTCGAACAAGAGAAAAATCAGTGTTTCAATCTCGTCAAGCCCGAACTCAGTTCGGGTAATACAAACGCGCCAATTTTGGAATGCCCGACCTGAGTTCGAACAAGAGAAAAATCAGTGTTTCAATCTCGTGAAGCCCGAACTCAGTACGGGTAATACAAACGCGCCAATTTTGGAATGCCCGACCTGAGTTCGGGCAAAAGAAAAATCGGTGTTTCAATTCCGTGAAGCACGAATTCAGTTTGTCCAATGTATAATATGTAATTTACCATTTTCCCAATAGATGGCGATACTTTCCCGCGAAAAGTTCGGCACTTTCGCGCTATTTGCCCGATTTTTGTAATTTTGCAGTTCTTCCCAAATTTTATTCAAACCACATTATGTGTGACAGGCAGGTATATAAATTTTTCGTAAGTTAAAAGTTTCTTTGCATTGTTTTTAAAGAGAATTTTTTTTCCTTTTTGGCACGTTTTTGTTAAATATATTCCACAAGCAAGAGGTTAAACAGATTGTGCTTCGATATTTACCTAGAAATTTAACAAATTATAACAATTTGTAATAATTTACTTCTTTTAATTGATAAAAGGCGTAAAATAAAAACATTATAAACTGTAAAATAAGTTTTATTAGACTGTTGACATTTTTCGGCTCAATCTGAGCCATTCTCAAAACAAATAAGAATATTCTACAATTGCACGATCTACGAAGTTATTTGAAATGGTATCATTTAATTTTTCACGTACGTTTTAAAATTATACACGTTATATTTAATTTTTACTTAGATGTTTATTTCCATATTTGTAACCATTAATTCCCCTCCAATCTATACTATCCATCCATTATAAGAGAAACCATAGAGATTGTAACACGTAAAAATACATTATTTAACGATGCAGCGTCATTTAACTTACCAAAATTGTGGCTCGAGTTACTCCATGGCTACAAATAGGGAAATAAACATCCAAGTAAAAAATTTTAAAAAATCGTGCGTAATTTAAGAAAGTACGTGAAAATTAACTGATAGCATTTCAAATAACTTCATAGACCGTGCAATTATCTAGTATTCTTATTTGTTTTGATAATGGCTCACACTGAGCCGAGACATGTCAACAGTCTAATAAAACTTATTTTACTGTTTATAATGTTTTTACTTTACGCTTTTTATCAATTAAAAGAAGCATACGGTGCATTTAATATACAAGCATTAAATATTGACTCATTTTTTACAGAATTTGTGTATTATTGAATATAAAATAACTCTTTTTTTTTTTTTTTACTCCGTCATACATTGCGCGCCGCTTAACGTCTATGTAATTAATTAAGGTTTCCGAATATATATATATATATATATATATATATATATATATATATATTTGCAAAGAATAATGCATTTTTAAAATGATCTATCCGTAAATCAAAATTATTTCATTGCCATGTAAAGAAAAACATTTAAAAAAATGAAAATTTTGCATTTTCTAAACCCTTTAGGGGCAAAGTAACCTTGTAGCTAAAATATCGAAATGATTGATTGACAGCAGGATTCACGAACAAATTTATTTTAAAACAAGTAAAAGCTTTTTCTCATGTACCTTATAAATTCAAAATTTGATTATAAAATTCTGGTGTCATTTTGGCATTTTGGGATTAAAATTAAGTGGTATATATAATATATCAGTGCCCTTCAAGGGGTTAATGAATAAAATTAAAAATTTTTATCACTGTAAATACATAAAAATAGATCATTTTAAATATACACATGTGTTTATTATCTATTACAAATTTCATAAGACTCCATATTTAAGTTTTCAAGATAACATTGAAATAAAACGCAGTTTTTCAAGAACCGGTTTCGAAATTACAGGTATACTTAAATACAATGGCAAATATGCATCGTATTTTTGACATAACTTCAATTCTAATGGGAAGTTTTGCATGCGGTTTTTCAAAAATAGTTCTAATGAATTATTTTATGATAATAAATGAAAATTAAAATATCGACTTTTTGAAGCTTTAAAAAACACAACACCCTTCTTAAAAATTGGTAAAGATGAAATAACCCGACCTGTAGTTTGTAAAAATCCTATTAACTTCTTATAAATCATTTTAAAAAAACGACTTTTTGAGGCCTTAAAAGACACAAGACCCCTTAACCTTCTTAAAAATTGGTAAAGATAAAATAGTCCGACCTGTATCTTGCAAAACTCCCAGCGTCGGTAATGGCTTCTTTAGGAAAAATAAAAAATCGACTTTTTGAAGCCTATAAGACACAATGCCCCTCAGACTTCTTAAAAATTGGCAAAGATAAAACAGTCTGACCTGTATCTTGCAAAAGTCCCGGCGTCGGTATTGGCTTCTTACAAATGAAAATTAAAAAATCGACTTTTGGAAGTCTTAAAAGACATAAGGCCCCTTAATCTTCTTAAAAATTGGTAAAGATAAAATAGTCCGACCTGTATCTTGGAAATGTCCCAGCGTCGATATTGGCTTCTTATTCTAATAACATAAGCGAAAAGTGACTAATGAAGAAAGTGTTGAATAATTAGTAAAAAAGTGTTTCATTTGTACACAAAATATATTCCCATAGACGGTTTATACACACACCCGCGCGCGCACACACACACACACACAAAACCTGAACGAACATACAGGGTGTTTCACAAAGGACCCATAACTTTAAAAATCAATATCCCGGAAACGGTGATAGATAGAAACATGAAACCAGTGGTATGTTTATTAAAAAAATCGTAAGAATCTTATACACAAATCTCAAAATTTAGTTAAAATAGCACTGATAGATGACGCTGAGAGCGTTAAGAATCCTTCTAAAGAGATTTCAGAAGCATAGAAAGACTAGCCGTTGAAGATTTCGCCATTGAAATCTGACCGCTATTAGCGTATAGTGAAAATAATTCCGAAAGTGATGCATACCGTAAGTGATGGTGGAACGTGTGTTTACTGTGTTGGAGTACCACCGATTAAATCAGAGTCCTACTGCCACAAGGAGGAATTTTCAAACGCGATTTCAAGCCTAAAAACGCCCAGATGGGAAAACAATTCGTGAGCTTTTCAAAAAAGTTCAACAGACAGGCAACGTGTCCGATGCGAATTATTTAATAATAGCGGTCATATTTCAATGGCGAAATTTTCGACGTCTAATCTTTCTATGCTTCTGAATTCTCTTTAGAAGGACTCTTAACGCTCTCAGCGCCATCTATCGGTGCTATTTTAAACTAAATTTTGAGATTTATATATAAGATTCTTACGATTTTTTTTTATAAACATACCACTGGTTTCATGTTTCTATCTATCACCGTTTCCGGGTTATTGATTTTTAAAGTTAGGTGTTCTTTGTGAAACACCCTGTATTTTTTCAATAAAGAAAAGTATTACATTTAATTTTTAATCTAAAGTTTTCTAAGGTTAATCTAAGGTAATCTGAGGTCTTTAGAGTTCTAGTTTCAAAAAATTGTATTCTAGTAATTCTAAGTAATTTTTCGTTTCATCTTGCCTGGACGGATGACCGACATCATTGGTAATACACTTCCCTTTTCTTCTCGGTCAAGTCAGTTCAGTAAATGTCAATTTACATTCAGGCGTTATCGTCCTAGGCGTTGGCATTCCAGGTGTTAAATTATAAGACACAATCAATAAGAGGCGACGTAAACTCAGTGCCTGATTTACGGCAGGGCATTCGGGGCACGGGCCCAGGGCCCCCGATTTTCAGGGGCCCCCAAATGCTACTAAATATTTTTCAATTCTTGGCCAAAACAGTTTTAACTGTCAAAAAACAAAATTAAAACGAAAAAATCTGTTTGTCAGAAATTGTCTATGATATGTCAAAGTAACTTCATTTTTTGCTGATTGTCTTTTAACAATTTATGTGCTTATTCTAGAATGTACAGAACTCCATATTTGGGATTGCCATATTATTTCATTTTTATTTTACATGTAAGGCCGTCATGGTTAATATGGGCAAAGTCGTGTGGTTCTGCTAGTTACTTGTGTAAATTTAGTTCTTTTTTTTTCATACAAAGCTTGTATTGGAAAGAAAAAGTCGTTTGATTAATAGGATATGCTAATATTTTAAATAATTATAGCTTGGTACTGCGGTAAATTTATTATTAGTTGTGGAATACTTTATCATTCCAGATATATGGACTGGCATAGACAAAGGTAAACAGTACCACACAGTTTATTGTAAAATTCAATTAAAAATTCATAATTATCAAATAATTATTTAAAAGTAAATTAATGATTATCAAATTTAATTTTTTAAATTAATATTTTAAAGAAATTATCAAAGTCAATAGTGGTTATCTTAATAAGTACTGCTTTCGATATTATATTTTTTTATTCAAAGAATCTGTGCGAGGGGCCCCTCCATACGCATCTGTGCCCAGGGCCCCCAAATTTCTAAATCGGTCCCTGCGTAAACTACCAATGAAGCATGCTGATGGTTGGGTCTTATGATTTAACACCAGGAACGCCAACGCCTAGGTCAATAACGTGCTAATGTAAAGGCACCTTTATGGTCAGGGTGGAATGTGTCCGTAGTCACGATTAAGTCAAGAGGTAAAAGTGTGAGTTCGGAAAAACGACAAAGGGTAGGTTTTGCGTCTTGAAGATACAGTGTGACAACCGGTTACTTAAAAAAAAAATGGTAAAAAAATAAAGCTGATAAATGTCGAACGATGCTGAACAATAAATATCGATCGCAGTGACATCTGGTAGCTAAAAACATAAACATAAGTATTTTCTACACGCTATTTAGGAGATTTTTTTTTTTTTTAGAAATTTACAATTCACACCACAAAATTTTGAATAGCAATTTTTTTTTTCCAGTTTATTCACAGATTGTCTATTATTATGTAAAGTAAAAATAATTATTCAAACTTTCTGGTATAAATTCGGAATTTCTGAATAAAACAATCTGTCAGATACGGCAACATTGATGCTTATAAAATGTTTAGGTTTCAGCCACCAAATGTCGCTGCGATCGACAGTTATCTTCCACCATCGTTCGACATTTACCAGCTTCAATTTTTTAACACTATCTAAACCTAAAGCATTGCTGTAATAGACGGTTGTCACTCTATATCTTCTAGACGCAATTCCAAAGGCAAAAAAAAAAAAAAAAAAGAAAGATGAAGGTGAGAGGGTGAACAAGAAAAGAAAACGGGGGATAACATGAAAGATTCTAACTGCGACGTAATTCTGGTGGTGTTTGCTTGACGTTAAAAAATGTTTTCATATATAATTGAAGTTGTGTTAACTCGGGGCAGTGGCGTAATCAGGGTGGAATACAAGATGTTCTTAATCAAACTATTTAAAAAAATATATAATTCGTCTTATCAATCGCTTAATTTTCAGCGATTAAGAAAAGCGAAAACCATATTACGGAATTAAGTGTGATCCAAATCTACTGTATAAAACTAATTGAACTCTAACTACGCCACTGACTTGGTGGAAAATCTTGTTACACTGTAATCATACTTAAAATTTTCCATTTTCAAATGTACTAGCAGTTCCTCTAAATAGGGTGTGAAACAAACGCCTTAAATTCCATCATAGCGTATGCACGTTTTTAAGGAACTGTATCTGTAACGAAATTATTTAATAATATATTATATGAGAAAATATAAATATTTATGTCTGAATTCAGCTACAAGATTATGATGACAAATGTAATTTAATTATGAAGAATGTAGTAACTTTGAAAAGTAAGAAAAATGTCATGATTTTTTTATCTGAAAATAGTGAAACGTAATTTATTCTAAAGTATTGTCACGTGTGGATGAAATTTACATGCTCCAAAATGTAGCTATGACTCCACATACGTTAGGAAAATAACAAATCAAAGGAAAAGTGAGAACGATCAAAGAGATAAAATATGACAAAGATCAGACGTCACGACCGTGTCAATTTCAAGCTTCGGAGCTCCCGATATCAAGATTGTCACATGTGATGACAGATATGCCAAAGTAAGCAGAGAAATACACATGTAACTAACAATTAAATGGTTGTACGTCTGCTTTCATAGCTTTTTCCGATTATTACAGCTTTTTAAATGCAATTTGCTCAAAGCATTTATTTTATGCAATTAACGATTATAAACAAAATGTAGAAATGTAGAATGTAGAATGTAGAAATGCCACTTCTAACTATATAAATGTTTTTTTATTTTTTTGTCTACCACTATTTCTTAACAAAAATAATCTACCTCCAAGATTAGTTGAAATCTACGATGAAGACTACTGTTTTGAAATATACTATACGGTTACAGTGTAATCGTATCGTATTTAAAGGTTTCCCTTTTACAACTGTACTTGTAGTAACTTTAAATACGACAGTAAAACGCTTTATAATTTATGATAGTTAATGTACGGTAGTAAGGAATTATATATTTAAAGAAAATTTTAAATAATGTATAATATTACTGCTTTGAAATTTTGCCTTACTTAATCGGCAGAATCTGCGATTAAATAAATCAAAAATTTTTCTAAATTTTTGTGATAACAAAAAAGCGTAAGAGTTAGCTATTTGCCTTTTATATTTTTTTACATTTTTTCGTAAAGATTAAATTATAGATTAGTTATCGCCAAAAGAATGAAAAGAATATTAAAACAGCTTCAGTAATTTCTGAAAAAAGGGAAGGGAGGCGGGGAGAAGAATTGAACAAGAAATAGAAAAATCGTAAACTTACCGGAGAAGCCACCAAAGATTCCAAGCGCGAGATAGTTCTAATGCTGTTTGCTTGACCGAAAAAATTATATTTTTAGCTACGATTGAAGTTGTGTAAACTTGGAGCAGTGTCATAGCCAGTGTGGGACATCAGAAGCTGATTCGCTGAATTTTCAGCAAATAAACAAGACAAAAATGACTTTACGGAATTATTGTCATCCAGAGTATTTGGATCCTTACCCTGGCTACGCCACTGAATTGAGGCAAAATTGGTCCATTTTCAACTGTACTAATAGACCCTTTAAATACGAATGTAAAACGGCCCAAATTCTATGATAGTTAATGCACGGTAAGGAACTATATCTTTAAAACACTTTTAAATAACACAGGCAAAATATAAACATGTATAACCGAATTCTGTTACCAAATTATAATAACAAATGAAAGTTACTTTTTAAAGAATGTAGTGACGTTGAAAATTAAGTAAAATTTCATGATTTTTATCTGAAAATAATGAAACATGTTTTATTCCAAAGTATCGTCCTGTATGAAAGACGTTTTCATGCGCTAAAATGTAGTTACTTACTAATCCACATACGTTAGAGAAACCGCAAGTCAAAGCAAAATTGAGATTGAGAAAAAAGATATAATATGACAAAGAATAGACGTCCCTTGTCAATTTCAGGCATCGGAGCTTCCGATATTAAGATTGTCACATGTGGTGACAGATATGCCATAGTATGCAGAGAAATACGTATGAACAGTTGCCGAACAGTTGATGTCGGTAAAGGGGCTTCCGAGTTTCAGACTACTTTACGCCCAGTCTATTTGTGAGTAGTGTCTTGTATTAAATTGAGCAGTTTGGAAAAGTTAAGATGTAGTATTAACTACGAGATAAAAGAACAATTACAATGAAATGGATAGATGTGAAGTTAAGAAAAGAGATGATAACAAATTTGGAATAAAAAAGTAAAGCGAAGGAGATTAAGGATAGAGTATAAATATTTGGATAAAGGAGAAATGGTATAGCTGCAGTTATAACCAATTGTACGGTTATAAGTGTGGTTTGATATTATTTTCCGGTTATTGCAGCTTTTCAGATGCAAGTTGCTCGAAGTGTTTATTTTATACAATAAATGATTATAAACAAAATGTGTTAAACATAGAAAAATCACTGGCAACTGTTTTATTATTATTATTATTATTATTATTATTATTATTATTATTATTTTGCATTACAATTATTTCTAAGCAAAAATAATCTATCTCGAAGATTAGTTGAAATCTACGACGGAGATTATTGTTTTGAAATATACTTTACTGTTACAATGTAAGCGTATTTAAAGGTTTTCTTAGTACTGTACTAGTAGTCACTTTAAATATGAGATTAAAACTCTTTTTTTCTTTGATAGTTAATATATGTTAAGGAGTTATATCTTTACAGAATGTTTTAAATAATGTATAATAACTGTTTTTATACTTTTCCTTAATTAATCGACAAAATCTGCGATTAAATAAATTTCTTTTAAAATTCAGTGGTAACAAAACGCGAAAGAGTTGGCAGTTATTCTATTGCCTTTTTTATTTTTCCATTTTGCAGTAACGATTAAATTATAGATTAGTTATCGGCAAAAAAAAATAAAATAAAAAAAGTTAAAACAGCTTTAGTAGTTTCTGAAAAAAAGGAAAGGGGAGGGGGGACAGGGATTGAACAAGAAACAGACAAATTCTAAATATACGGGAATAAAAGGGATAAAAGATTACAACGGCGACATAGTTCTAATGCTGTCTGCCTGAACGAAAAAAGGTTTTATTTTTGTCTATAATTAAAGTCGAGTAAACTTGGAGAAGTAGCGTAGACAGGGTGGGGCACCAGAGGAAATTGTGGGAAAATTGGTAACAAGGAAATCATAATTAAAGGTTTACCATTTTTAACTGTATAACTGGACCTTTTAAATACGTGTGTAAAACGTCTTAAAATCTATGATAGTTAATGCCCGTTAAGGAACTATACCTTCCAAGAAAATTTCCAATAATATATGGGCAAAATATAAACATGTATGACAGTATTCTTTTCCGAGATTATGATAACAAATAAAATTTACTTTATAAAAAAATGTACTAACTTAGAAAATTCATTTTCATGCTTTCTTTATCTGAAAATAGTGAAAGATAATTTATTTAAAAGTATCGTTATGCGTGAATGACATTTACATACGCTAAAATTTAGTTATAACTCTACATATGTTATGAAAATAACAAGTCAAAGAAAAAAATGGGAACGATCAGAGTGATAAAATATGACAAAGATTAGACGTCACGCCCGTTTCAATTTCAAGCTTCGGAGCTCCCGATATCAAGATTGTCACATGTGGTGACATGTATGGCAAAACAGGCAAAGAAATACGTATGTAACTAACGATTACATGGTTATACGTCTGCTTTCAAAGCTGTTTTCGATTATTACAGCTTTTTAAGAGCAATTTGCTCGATTTATTTATTTTATACAATAAATGATTATAAACAAAATCTATTAAGTATAGAGGTATCACGATCAACTATTTATTTTTTATTTCTATATTTCTTTTTTTCTTTCTTTCTTTTTTGTATTCTACTATTTCTATACAAAAATAGTCTACCGCGAAGATTAGATAAAATCTACCATGAAGATAACTGTTTTGAAATAGTGGTAGACAAAAAAAAAAAAAAAAAAAAAAAAAAAAAAAGTTGGAAATTGTACGTTAGACCTGACAAATGAGTGTGTTATTATTTCAAGTGAAATGAATTATATCGTCTGTTATTACGATATGATATATTTCTGTAATAAAATAAATACATTTTAAGTTGGCAACATTTTATCTTTTGTTGACATTGACTGGAAATTCCAATGGGAAAATTAAGCTTAGCTTTGAAAACTAAGCTTTGAAAATTAAGCTTAGCTTTTTCAGAACTTGAAATCCATATTTAGACTCTTTTTTCCATTTAATATCTATTTCTCTGGCAACATCTATCCAAAAACTGTCGGTAGATTATAGGAGGGCTATAATTAAAGAATTTTAGTATACAAATTCGGTTTTTAAAGTCAGTAATACGGAAAGAATAGGACTCCATCTTAAATGTGACCTAATTACCATGCAACCTAGAATCATTATCTATCATTGAATTAAGTATGTATGCTAGAATTTAATAGAATGAAGAATGTGACTATAACTTGGTCACACAGGTTGTAAAATGTCATATACGTCATATATGACTATAACCTCATACATGTCAGATAACTTGGCGATACATCTCGATCGCTAGACAATTAATCCGCGGAAGCTGCTATAACAAGGAAGTACCGATTTAAAAAATAAATAAATTACGTAATAAATATTTTTATTAATATCTTTTTAAGTTTTAATTCGATTTTTATAAAATTTGAACTGACTCGACAAAATTCTGCAACGATTATATATATTAAATTTCAAACCATTCGGTTGGGTAGTTTTTGCGTTGTTATATGCAGACAGATGGACGGACCAGACGACGACTGTAGGTGCTACGTATTTATATAATTAGAGACGCACTTAAAAATAGACAGCAGTGGCAGCTCTGTAAAATTTCTGATATTAAAATAAGTAGAACTTAAACTTTTCGGAATATGGATATGTTATAATTATGAAATGAATAAGAAATGATTAGAAATAAACGGAAATATATAATAATACTAAGATTACAATAATAATACTAAGATTAAGAATAATACTAAGTCTTGTTGGCAGTTTCTACTTGCGCATCAGAGGAACTAAAAACATTATTTTTTTAGTAAATGGTAATATATAATAGAAATTTTATTTATACATATTTTCAGGGGTCGGAAGTAGCGCGCTACAAGTAGCAAAATTACAGCAGCCGCTACTTTTTACAGTAGTTTGTAGTGTAGCACAATACAATTTGAATAATGTAGTGTAGCGAGTAGCACGATACAAAAAATCAATAGTTTGTAGCGATTACCGACGCTACATTTAACTCTACTTCAGCTGGAAAAATTAATATTTTACAAATCACATGGCCGAAACTTGCTTCTTTTATGCAAAATGTTTTCTGTTGAACAATTTGCGAATCTCAGTGACAAATCTCAGCTGCAGTATATAGCAACGTTTCACATGAAGTCATAGATTTTTCCCATTGACACTTGCTGCTAAAATCAAGTTCTAACCCAACAAATGAATTGATTTTCTTGCTGCCAACACTTGTCTATTTACTCATTATTAAATCTTCCTGTTTTAACGCCGGCTTTCTTATTATTCGGAATTGCTTTATTTAAAGATTTATTTATTGTTTCCTTTTACAGTTTTTTGTCTGTAATTTTCTAGATTATAATATCTCTCTTAATTTTGCTAATTTTAATACGTGTATAAACTATACATTTTGGAGACAAACACAAAACATTTTCTTGTATGTTATCTTTTTTTATTTATTAATGCCGTCTGTTATGTTGCATTTATTGAATTATACCTCGGCAGAAGCAATAGAACGAGGGGTCGCTCTGTTATTTAATCCGTGACTTCAACTCAATAGTGTAAATGGAACCCTTTAACACAAAATCTAAAAGTAACGAAGTAGTGACTACTTTTGAAAAGCAGTTTGTAGTCGCTACTTTTTAAAACTTGTAGTTTTAGTTTTAGTTAACTACATTTTCGATAAAGTAGTTGTAGTTGTAGTTCGCTACAATAAAAAAAAAAAGTAGTTTTTCCGACCCCTGCATATTTTTAAAATTATTTTTTTATTTAATTATTATCTTATCCTACCCCTTATTTATTTATTTTTACTTGTTTGTTTCATCGACTTGTATTATTAATTAGCTGGTTTATTTTGAATGGATTTATTTTATTTATCTTTATAATTGTAATTTTTCTTACTACATAGCAGCACTATAGTTGATGTTATTCAATTATTAATGGTTTCATAATGTTTTTTACACTCTTTCTGGTGACTCCATGGTTGAATGAAATTTACTTGTGTCGTTCCTCAGTCATTTTATACTTATCCTAAATAGTCAAAATGTTTTGGCAACATCTGCAGTTTTGCTGATGCATGTCTTCCTGGGATTATTCATGGCTAGGTTTACTATATTTACTCATTTTATTTGTTATACTTTATTCGCATATTTCTGGTTTACAATCTACGGTTGGTCAAATATTGTACTTTTTAGCACTTTACAACATAGCTGAAAAGTGTTTATGAATTCGGTGTGTCTGTCTGTCTGTCTGCCGTCTGTCTGTTTGTCTGTATGTCTCTCCGTGCTCTAACTCGCGTAAATATGCTCAGATCATCATGCAATTGATATATGTTATTAAGGCTTACTGTGGCATGTTCGGTATTGAAAATGAAGTGTGTAGCACTTATTATTATTTTTTTTACTGGGACACTCAAAAGAATTCCGTTACATTGCGGTCTATGGGAAAAATTCATTTGCGGTTTATTTTAATGATGTTACACAATTTCAAACGTATTGAAAATGATATTTATCACTGAGATGCACTACAAGAGACTAATTATAGAATGTGGTGTCCATAGCACTTATCGTTCCTTTACAGGAATACTGAAAAGAGTTCCGTTACATTACGGTCTATGAAGAAAAATCGTTTGCAGTTTATTTTAATAATGTTTCACTATTTCAAACATATTGAAATTGATATATATCACTAACGAGGATTACAAAATGCTTACTATAGAATATTGTGTGTATAGCTTTCATCGTCCATTTACAGGGACACACAAAAAAGTTCGGTTAAAGTACTGCTTATAAATAAAAATTGCTGGGAATGCTTTTTCAGTTGCTGAACGCGTTTTTAAATTTAACTATTTTTTGTCTATTACTTGGTATGTATAAATTGTATAGATTGTATACAGAGCAGCACAAAAGTTCTCGAGTACATTTCCGTGTATTGCCGGAAATTGCAGAAGGTATATTTTAAACTGTGCTACGTGTTTCCTAACTGCTATATTTAAATATTATTTTTTTATATTATTTATAACAGGTATGAGCTGATTTTTTATATTTATTTCCCCATTTGTGTATGACAAAATCATTGTTATCTTACAATGGTTTTATGTATAAGTATATATATATATTCCTTTCGCACGTTCGTGCGTCAATAAAATATTTTAGGATTTTCAGTGTATAACCTTTTTGTAGTTTTGTTGGTATAGTTTTCTTCATTATCTTTCTATAACCAGGGTTAATTTCTACCTTGTTTTGCTGCATGCAAAATTGACGCTGAAAAATAATAAAAATCTTTTTGAAATACTTACAAGAAATGAGAAATGTCCGATATACAGGGTGATTATAATTAAAGTTGCACTTTCAAAAAGCTGTAAAAGAAGAAACACTGGTCAGAATGACCTGATGTTTCATCTGAGTATACATGAAGGAATGGGATTTTGTTTTGCGGAAAAAAAAGTTCATAAGTGGACCGATAGATGCCCTGTACTCGTCATAAGATGCTAATTATAATACGTGACATGCGTAACCGCACATTACAGTTGTGATAGACCTCAAAACTACTACATTAAATAAAACAATCAACCACCTTTCTAAAAAAAATTATGAAAAACTCTATGACCTCCCTAATGAAATTATAACAGAATTCACGGATCGTGACGCCTTCGAAACACTTCACTCCCGTAAGGCATGGTGACATCACGGCGACGTCACTGTGAAGTCACACTGTGACTTTGTGACAGTCGTCGTGACGTCACGTGACGTCGATGTGAAGTCACTGTGACGTAAATGCGAGGTCGTCATGGCCTCTTTTAAGGCTTTCTGTGACCTCACAATGTGACTACTTTGTGAAGTCACCGTGCGACTTCAATGTGAAAAATGTGACGAATCTGCATCGGATAGGGTGACCAGATTTTACCCGAATCCTGTACGGATTGTTCGGATCAAAATTTTTTTATGGTTCAAGTTTGTGACGTTTGTGACGACACTGCACCGGGTCGGGTGACCAGATTTTACCCGAATACAATCCAGAAACTTCGGATCGATCTTTTTGGATTTGTTTGGCTACAGAATAGATTTGGATTAGTTGTCGTGTGACCTGATTTTCGTGAATCCGATCTGACCCGAGTCGGGTATAATGTTTTTACTGTAAGTCTTGTTCAGAATAGAATCTTGCATACGACCAAGTAACCAGATTTTATCAGAAATTGTGTTGCGATAAAATTTCTGATGTCGGCTCGGATCTAGAGTCATGCACGAATCCGGTTATATACTTCTTGAACATGATTGAATGTCTACTTGAACATGAATGATAGTTGACTGAAACTATATTTACATTCAACCCGTAATCTTACCCTAACCCAACAACAACAACAACAAAAATTCTGTAGGCCCACAACCCGACCGAACCTGATAAATGATTTCGCATAGATTCGGCTAACAAGATTTCACCAAATACGGATAAGATCGACGATAAGGATTGGATCGGCAATCATTTTTTTTATGCAACTCGTACTCAAATTAAAACTTTGCATCTGATTGGGAAACCGGCTAATGTAGCCGTTAAACAAGAAAATTATAAATGTAAAAAACGCATACTAATATAAAAATAATAGATGAATCCATTAAAAATTATAATAAAATTAAATATTTTAATAATATGAAATTCTATTGTGCAAATAACCACTTTTAAAAATAACTTCGACTTCCATTTGTTTTATGTAACCACCAAAAATGTTGACAATAATAAAAACTATGCTATTTTGCTTTTAAGTATTGAAGTTTTTAAATGTGTATACTTTGCCATATTTCCCCTCGTTCAGTATCACGAAACTTTCTGACACATCTATGAACAAATTTTTAAACGCTTGGCACTTGCATTCCTGATTATTAAAGCGATTTGGAATGAATAGCGTTTTCCATTTTTAGATAAATGAAATGTTTAAGAGCATTTTTGGTCACGTTTTTTCCGTTTCTGACGCTGCGCGTCGGAAATTCGGTTCAAAACACCGACTTTGATAGTGTTTTCTGAAACATCTTTTGTCAAAAATGGAAAATGCCATTCTATTACATATATTCTGAATAAGAACACCTGCCAATTTCATGTGTTTCCGAATAAAAATGAATTCAGAAATTAGTTATTTTGGATTTGATTACAAATTTAATGAAAATAAAAGTATAGATTTTTAAATAAGCATTGTGAAAAATTTATATTAGGAATCCATTTAAATAATAGATCTACCTATTGTGCGATATTATTAAATAATAAACATTGTATCAAGCAATAAAACATTTTTCGAAGCAAATGAAATTTAAAACTTCGGATCATAAAAGCAAAGAAAAGAAAATATTTTTTTTTTCTTAACAAATTATTTTATTTATAGTTTTTGATAGAATACTAAATGCAGAGCTTAAATATCAATTTTTACTATAGAAAAAATTCGATAACATAACTGGAAAAATTACCTTAACTGAATAGCTGTTTTATTGTTTCATCAATATTCATTATTTTTGTGCACCTAATACTGACATATCTTGACAACTAAATTTGTAATGAGTTAAATTGTCGCAATTATTTCAAATATACCAGAAAATTATTTCTCAAAACCTCCACTAGCTAAGAAATTTTCAAATTGTAAATCAAATATTAATAGTTTTAAAAATTGCAATGTTTTTAATTACAATGAATAACTATGAAAATTGAACTGAGAAACGCAAAATATAAATACATTCCTCGTTATAAATAACACTTTACATTTAGAATATATATTGTTAGTAAATACTTTAAGCTTTTTTCGAAACTCTCTATTTAAAACGATTTAAAACATTAAAGATAAATTTTTATACAAGTGATTAAAAAAAAAAAAAGATTTAAACATCTTAACATTTAAATAATGCACTATTAATGTACCATTACTAAATATGCACTATTAACAAAACTGCGAAGACATTAAAAGTTACCTGCTAATCTATAAGTAAAACCACCAGTTCTAGGGATGAAGTTTTAATGGTCGTTGACTGCTTCCTTTTCATTGAAAAATGAGACTCAAATCCACTGCTTTAATTTTCAAAGTGTCCAGCTTAGGTGTGTTCATAGATCTGAGATATCAAATATCACGCAGACCTTAATAACGCACCCAGCAAGACATAAGGATAGGTTAAAATGGATGATTCACTTTAAAACGTTAATTTACTTTCACGGTATAAATTCCACAATATACTTCCACAAACTAAAAGAATACCACACACTCTAATCCGCCGATGAAAATAATCGTCTGCCCTCAACATCTGCGATCATGATCTGCGCAGTAATGTTTACCACAAAGTAACATCTAGCAGGTGTTTCCAGAAAAAGAATAGAAAGAAAACAGTTAAATAAAGACATTTCAAATGCTTTATAGTTTATATGGCTGACAAATAACTTCTAATAAAACTATAATATTCTGTTTTTATATGAGAGAGTTTAATATTCTTGGAAATAAGCTGTGAAAATTTAAATTTTTATATATTTTTTAATCAGTTGCATTTGTTTTAGGCGTCCAAAGTAAACATAAATTTTAAATAAAAATGGATTTAATAGTCTTTATAAAATAATTACGACATAAATATAAATACTATTCTGCAATCAGATTTCCTAAATACGATTTTTTCATTTTTTACACTCTATTGAAAAGAGCAATATATTTAACAGAGGTGATATCTTATTAAGCACTGACCAGTTTTGGAATAAATTGCTATAGGAATGACATATACTTTATGACATATTTTTAATTCGTTTTTGTTCGGAAACGCATGAAATTGGCTTTTGTTTTTATTCAGAAACTCTGTAATTGAAAGACGTTTTCCATTTTTTAGTAAAATCAGAAGATCTTTCAGAAAAGAATGCCAAAGTCAGCGTTTTGAACCAAATACCCGACGTAACAGGGAAAGAAAAGAGAAAAACCAGTCGTCACGTGACACGAATTGATTATAACTCGATAAGTAATTTATTTATCAAAAAATGGAAAACTCATTTCGATTCCAAATTGCTTCCATAGTCAGTCCTGCCCATTTTATGCCTTTGCGTTTAAAAATGAGTCAGAAATTATGTCAGAAAGCTTCGCGTTGTGGAGCAGGTCAGTTGAGAACCACCTTAAATATTCAGTACAAGAAAAATCTTGAACGCGTTCGACGGTCACCCCGAGCACCCCTGATGTCGAACTCGCAAAAATGGTGTCCTCACTTTTTAAACAGAAAGCTGATGATTGGGTTGAGTGGCCCCTCAAAATAATAAGAGATTGGAGATTTTAAAAATATTTTTAGTATCACAAAGTTAGCAAATGAGTTCTATGCGGTGGTAGGAAAAAAATTAAATGTTTGTATTTAAAATGCTAACAAATCTCTAAATCACTAACAGTTTTATTAGAATGGGAGATCTATTTCTGAAATACTTTCCGCCAAAACTTTCCTACGTTACTAAATTTCTATTTAAGGATTTTTACCTGTGTATTATATAGTATATTTTGTTAAATTTCATGAAAATGGCAATGAAAATTGTAAAAAAATATCTGCCTCATATATGTAGACAAATATTTATTTATTATTTTATTTTGGAAATACAATATATTTAAATAATGTGTGACAATGTTTTTATTAATGATTTAGGTACATGACATAATTCAATTCTATATTTTATGAGTTTTTTTCCAAATTCTCTCTCCGATCACACCGTGAAGTCACAGAGTGTTGGCATTTTGGTCATAGGTTTTACGTGACTTATGTGACCTGCAGTGACGTCATTGCAACGTCACAAAATTTTTTAAAGCTGTCAAAAAGTAATTTTCTTCATGCCATAAGATGTTCTAAAGTTTATTTTAAGTTTTCTTTAGATCTTCAAGACGTTCACATTTTGATCACAGTGTGACGTTACAAAGTGGTGTCATTTTAGTCACAGATGTGACGTGACGTACGTGACTCACAGTGACGTCACAATGACGTCACTGTGACTGTGCATGCTATGCGGGCTGTAAACGTAAAAAATATTCATGTAAGACTGTGAGCATTAGTGCTCAACAGAACTGTAAATTTTCACTCTTTTATTTATAATTTGCATATTTTTTTCCATATTATATATACCTAAATTTTTAATTAAAACTTAACTTCTAAGCTATACCAAAAAAAAAAAAAAAAAAAAAAAAAAAAAAGAACATAAAAAAAGAAAAGAAAAGAAAAGAAAAAGAAAAGAAAAGAAAAGAAAAGAAAAGAAAAGAAAAGAAAAGAAAAGAAAAGAAAAGAAAAATGTATGGCCCTTTTGAGTATCTTTTTTTGTTTATGTTTTGCCCGCCTTTTTAGCACCTGGCAGTCATGTGCTGTTTTACGAACATGTTCCGAGCCCTATTTTTTACTTTTTCAACTTCCGTACTAGTAGTTAGTTATAGGTAGGCTATACCATTTTACTTTCTTCCAGTTATTTAGACTCTATCCTTAATCTCCTTCGCTTTACTTTTTATTCGAAATTTGTTATCATCTATTTTCATTAACTTTACATCTATCCTTTTCATTGTAATTGTTCTTTTGTCTCATAGTTAATACTACATCTTAACTTTTCCCAAGGGCTCAGCTTTATACAAGACACTCTTCTCACTAATAGACTGGGCGTAAAGTCGTCTGCAACTCGGAAGCCCCTTAACCGACATCAACTGTTCTACAACTATTCCTGTTAATCTGCGTCTGAGAAGGTAATCATGACTCTATGACTGAAGGATCGGGCTGTGATTGCGAAGCTTTTTTACAAGTCCGGTGACTGTGCGACAATTGCATTGAAAAAATTTCGGACAGTACAGGATTTCAGGAGGATAATCTTTGAAGAAGAGTGCCACAACAGCATGGCACGTCTTTGAATTATCATCCTATGACGAGTACAGCGCCATCTATCAGTCCATTTTTGAACTTTTTTCTTTCGAAAAACAAATTCCCATTGCATCACGTATACTCAGATGAATTATCAGGTCATTCTGATCAGTGGTCCATTTTTAAGAGCTTTTCAAAGTGCAACTTTAATTATAATCACCCTGTATATTAAATCAGACGTGGGAAAATATAGGAGAAATTTTTCTGAATGTTAAACTTAATTTGATTTAATAACAGAATTTCTGTCATCAAATAAGGTGACGAGTATTATTCAGAAATAGTGGTACTCAAAAGTAGCAATTGTGCGAGTGCTGTGTATGTTTTCCAACTCTGATTAATTGAAACACACTTTTTAATTGAAATTTTAATTAATCACTCGTTGATTAATTTAGATTAAAATATCTTTAATAACCATACATTTAAATGGTGGATTATATAATCGTAGTGACCTATAATTTTAAAACAATATTTTTCAACAAATGGAAATATTAACTATTATTAAGTTACATTAATTTCTTTGTTTAATAAATGAAAAATAAACATATTCTGTCGTTAATAAGTAACAATTTGAAACTGAAATCAGACAAAGCACTAAATATACGAAAGTACATAAAATCAATGTTTGGAGCACCAGAAAATCTACAAAAATCCTGTTATATCTTTGTAATCCTATTAACAATTATATATATTTTTTTCTCCGAGCCTATTGATCGCTAAAATTCAGAATTTAATCCGCAATTTAGCGTATTTGTAAGCTAAATTCCCGTATTATATTTTCCCTAAAGACGGTAAGCATCATGCTACCGAAACTAGTTTGAAATCTTCATAGATTTTCTGATGCTACACTGGTTGTTTTTAGGCGCTGACAAAAAAAAAAAAAAAAAAAAAAAAAAAAAAAAGTTTTTATTTGATTAAAATTTTTAGAAACTTCAAAAGTGAAACTACTTAATTTTCTTTAATTTTCTAAATTATATCAATCAACTCAATTCCAATAGATGTCGCTTTGTACACATACACTTTCGTTACTCTAAATTTTAAACTTTACTAATTATGAAAATCAATGAAAAGTGAACAAGAACGAAAAATCATGCATCAGTCATAGACAAAATATAGGTGATAGATCGCCAAAAATATTTGTCAATTGCCAATCTTGTTTATCGTTGCCAATAATGTGCAAACAGTAATTTAATATTGTTAAATACATAAAATTGTTTAAAATGGTAAATAATATAATATAAATAAATAAATAAAATAAGTAAACAATAATAAATAAATAACAAAAAACTGTGAACTATAATAAAAAATAAACTATAAATTATACTAAAAAACCATACACTATAATAAATAAATAAACTGTATACTTGTCAAAAATTAAAGGTTACTGTAATTAAAATAATTGGCGCTATCCTTGGCTCAGTTGTATCTCACCTTCCCGGATAAAACGTAAGTACCAAAAACTTAATTTTTTCATTTAATTGAAATGAAATATTTAAATAAGCAATTTAAATAAAATGCAGCGCAAACGATTTTTCCTAATAGATCATAATGTAACGGAATTATTTTTTGTTAAAGAACTATAAATGCTACACACTTAATTTTCAGTAGCGAGCATTCTATAGTGAACCTCATTAACATATAAAAATTACACGTCAGTCCGAGTATATTTTCTGGAGTTAGAGCACAGATAGAAGCGCTGTGAACAGACTGTCTGTCAAACCTAAATCATAAGCACTTTTCAACTGTGTTGGAAAATGTTAAAAAGAAAGAAGAAATACAGAAATAGTATATATATATATATTGTATATTGTACATATTATATAGATATACATATATTGTCTAGTATTATATTATATTGTCTATTTATATTATTTATTATATTATTAATAATTTATTTGAAACACTCAATATTACATTTTTCTTATTTGCTTAATAAAAAAAGTAGTGTAATTCTTTGAGGGTTACCTTTAAAAATATTTAAAAAAGGATGTTCACCTTAAAAACTAAATAACGATAATAGAAATTGAAAAAACAAATGTATAATCACGTAAAAAGTTAAGTACACATAACCCTCGTTATTTTATTAATCAAGTAATTGCTTCACCGGTCTTTGCAAAGAACAGATCTAATATCGACAGCTGGTAGCTTGAAATGGACACAGACGTGTCGCCTACGCTCTGTCATATTTCATCGTCTCACTTTTTCTTTGACTTGTTTTAACCTTAATATTTTTAGAGTTACAGCTCCAATTTATCGTATTTACCAATTATACTTTGGCAGTACTTTGAAACACCCCATTCAAGAAAATTTAAGGTAAACTTTATTTAATCCGTCTATTAACACGTTCACTGCCGGGTTAAAATTGCCGGGATTTTATTTTATTTAGAAAGTTCGAATTCATACCAGAAAATAGTAATAGCAATATTTACTTTATTTAATTACAGACATTTCGTGATTACATAAAATAAAAATTCTTTCGAAATTTCCGGTACGAATTCGCAATTTTAGATTAAACAAAGAATGTGAATTATCACTCACTACACAGTATACAACCAACAGAGTGAAAACATGTCTAGACGGTTTCGATCCCCTGTCTGGACATTCTTTCACTCTGTTGGTTGTACACTGTGTAGTAAGTGTTAATTCACATTCTTTGTTATATAAGCAATTTGCAAATTGTGCGTCAAACGTTACAAATGAGGTGCGTTCGTACTATAGCTAGTTATATAAATATTCAGATCTTGATGATTTTTAATTCTGTGAAATGAATTATATCGTCTGCAGATTCATTTCTGTCATAAAATAAGTATCTCGGTCGCTTGACGATTCAACTTCGGAAGATCCTATTAAAAAAAAGCACCATTAAAAAAAAAAAAATTCAAATTTCTTAATAAATATTTTTATTAATATCTCCTAAAGTTTTGATTCGATTTTTATAAAATTTGAAATGTCTCGACAAAATTCTGCAAAGATAATATATCTTAAATTTTAAACCTTTCGGTTGGGTAGTTTTTGCGTTGTTACATGCGGACGGACGGACAGACAGACGGACGGACCAAGCGACGACAATAGGTGCTACGTATTTATATAATTATGAACGCACCTAAAAACCACGAGTATACTCGTGGTTGGCAGCGAATGAGTTAATAAAAGTAGATTTTACTTTTCATAAAAATTACTTTGCTCGATCACCATTTATGTAGGTGTAGCTTTTTCTTATTATATATATATATGCGTGTGTGTGTGTGTATATATATGAAAAAATTTCAACTTCGAAAACTTTTCTATTTACATATTAAAAGAAGATATCGAAAAAAATATTAGGACACGAATAACACATTTGAGAACTCAATTTCATCAATTAGCGCCCATGCGACATTTGAATTCTTTTGAGTAGCTCTGTATAAGATCTATATATTTGTATACATAGTTAAAAAGTAATTCAGCTATAAAACGACTAACAAATTTGAAAATTTCTTTCCGCATTTACCGCCCATAGAATTTTTTTTGAAATTTTTTGTGCTGCTCTGTATATATTTTACAAATTTCTATGCACACCACATATAAGACTAAAATTTAATTCAGCTACGAAACGCATAAAACATTTAAAATCGTAATTACCATCCATAGACAGCAATATATTCAGTTTTTTGAGTATGTCTGTATATGAATTTGTATATACAGTACTCCCTTAACATTCGCGAGGGTTAGGTTCACGGAAATCTCCGCGAATGTCAAAATCGCGAATGTTGAGACTATCCTCCCATGCATAAAAGGGCGTTAGGTTTTACGATTTTTTTTAATTGGAAAAAACATTTGAAATTTAAATAGTATATTTAATAAATATAAAAAATACATACTCTAAATAAGGTTGAACAATTATAAACATAATATAAAAAGATTATTTGCTGGTTGATGGCTGAAAAAAACTAGTAATATGTGATTGCTTGGCAGAAGAGATCTTTTGTTTTTAGATTTCCATGTAAGGAAAACATGCTGCCTTAATTTCCCTTTTAAATTTCGGACTCCTCACTAGCGAGGGATCACATTCAATCGCTTTATCAACAAGTTGTTGTAATTTTAAAATTTCCGCGACATTTTTTGCAGAAAATATTTCACCTGCAATAAAAAATTTTAATTTTAGAAATTTTAGTAAAAAAAAAAAAAAAAAAAAAAAAAAAGCTTACCTCCAGTTTCACAATTCCTGCTCTCATCGTCTGCGCCATTGTCTGGTTGTGTAATTTTTTCTTCAAGGATTTCTAGAAGTTCTTCTTCAGTAAGTCCATCATCATGGGTTATTATCAGATCTTCTACATCTCCTCTCCTTATGTCGTCGAAACCA
Organism: Maratus michaelseni; assembly: GCA_963931845.1. Lineage (NCBI taxonomy): Eukaryota > Metazoa > Arthropoda > Arachnida > Araneae > Salticidae > Maratus > Maratus michaelseni. Next base: position 211,678,889 of record OZ007600.1, read on the forward strand.
TCACCTCCGATCTGATGAGACAGTTCCACAAATTCTTCAATATGTTTGGAAATTGAAGGCATTTGATTTTCTTTTTGTACCACTTGGGGACAAATATTTCGCCAACAAAAATTAATTGAACTTTCATTAAGTTATCCATGCTGCATCAATTTCGGCAATGCAATTTGCTATGTTGAAAATTTTCCAACTAGATGTGACTCTGGCTTCTGAATTTACTTTAATCGATTCTAAAATTCTTTTGAAAGATCTTCTTGTGTAGTAAGCTTTGAACACAGCCATGATTCCTTGGTCTAACGGTTGGATGAAGTTGTATTAGGGGGTAAAAGAACCACTTCGACGTCGGGATGGGCATCTCTTAAACTCAGTGGATGTCCAGGAGCATTGTCAATGAGGAGTAGAACTTTAAATGACAGATTTTTAGATGAAAGGTATTTCTTCACCTCATGAATAAAACAATCATTAAACCAATCCAGAAACAAAACGCTTGTTACCCATGTTTTGGTATTTGCTCGCCAGAAAACAGGCAACTTGCTTTTACTTTACCTCTGAGAGCACGAGGATTTTGCGATCTATAAATTAACATAGGCTTTACTTTAAAATCGCCTCTAGCATTGGTACACAACAGAAGAGATACCCTATCTTTTGCTACCTTAAAACCTGGAGCTGTGCTTTCTGTTTTGGCAAGGAAAGTTCTCTTCGTCATTTTCTTCCAGAACAAGCCTGTCTCGTCGGCATTAAACACTTGTTCTGGAACATATCCGCCTCTTTCAATACTTTTTGTAAGTTCTTCAGGAAATTTTGAGCACTTACATGATCCGCAGAAGCCTATTCGCCAACTAACTTTATGTTGTGTAAACTATGCCTATGTTTGAAATTTTCAAACCATCCGTTACTTGCCTGGAAATCAAATCCTGGAAATCAAAAGTATCATCCTTCACTTTTATCGCCTCAAATATTTTTTAGCCTTGGCTCATTAAAGCTGAACTTAGTGGTACTTGCTTCTGGTTCATATCCTCTATCCAAATACTTAAGGCATTTTCAGTTTCTTCCAATGACTTGTTCCGTACTTGCGATACAGTTTTTGCACTAGTCGGTGCACTTGCTGAGACGCTATCTCTTATAGCCTTTTCGTTTTTTTTTTAATTGATCGGACCGTAGATTCATTAATATTATAATAACGACCGACCGCGCACACTCTTTCTCCCATTCGCAATTTATCTCAAATTTTAACGTTTCCGCAAAGGTTCAAAACTTTTTTTCACTCTTTTAGCTGTAGGCGACATGATGAAGTTTCTCTTTTTTAGGTTTGCTAAACACTGAGAAGAAAAAATAGACAGGCGAATAGAAAGAACAAATCTATTCTACGGGGACTTACGTAATTCAAACGATAAACAAAACTTAGGAGCATGCGCATCACATACTTTGAAGAAAAAATTTGCGTTTTGGTCAACAAAAGGGGGATAATCTATTTTTAGCGTAAAATCATGTTTCCGGTAAAACAAAGGAAGTTCACTTAAAAAAAAAAAAATTCTTTATAAAACGAAATCCGCGAACAACCAAGTTAAGTATTCGCGAATGTTGAAATATTCTTCATTTTATATTTCGCGAATAATCAAAACTCGCGAATGTTAAATCCGCGAATGTTAAGGGATTACTGTATTTAAAAAATAAGTATTGGTATACAAAATATAGTCAAGCTTGAAAATCTATTAAATAATGGTTACCACAGCTGAATACGCTTTTTAGCAATAATTATTCATAGTCCTTCCTGTAACCGAATACTTTTGTGTGTCGCTGTAAATAAACGATTAATGCTGATTGCACTATGATCTCATTAAAGTATGTTCTAGTGCACTTCATTAAATACATTTATTTACACTGTTTTTTAAGAATTAGGCGATTTCCTTAAGAGTATTTAAATATGTTTATTGACACTGTTTTTATAAGAAATAGGAGATTTCCTTAACAGTCTTTTATGTTAATTGATACGAACAAATTTATTTGAAAATGAGTAACCGCTTTTCTTCACGTACATTATAAATGAATTTTTTTTTTTACAAAATAGTGGTGCTATTATGCCATTTGGAATTAAAATTACATGGTATAAAAATGTACCACTGCCTTTCAAGGGCTTAAAAAATTTATATTACAAATTTGCAACTACAAAAAGCTTTTCATTTACAGATAGGATCACAATAAGTTTATTTACATCGTTTTTATAAGAATTGCGATATTTTTTTAACAGTATTTTCTGTTAATTAATTCGAACAAATTTATTTGAAAATAAGTAACAGCTTTTTTTTTTCACGTACATTATAAATGAAAATTTTTATTACAAAATACTGGTGCCATTATGCCATTTGGGATTAAAAATAAGTGGTATAAAAATGTACCACTGCCTTTCAAGGGCTTAAAAAAATTATATTAAAATTTTTAAACTACAAAAATCTTTTCATTTACAGATAAGATCGCAATAAGTTTATTTACATTGTTTTTATAAGAATTGCGAGATTTCCTTAACAGTTTTTTCTGCTAATTAATACTAAAAAAAACATTTGAAAATAAGTAACCGCTTTTTTTTCACGTACATTATAAATTAAATGTTTTATTACAAAATACTGGGGCCATTATGCCATTTAGGATTAAAATTAAGTGGTACAAAAATGTATCACTGCCTTTCAAGGGCTTAAAAAATTATATTAGAAATTTGCAACTACAAAAACCTTTTCATTTACAGATAGGATCACAATAAGTTTATTTATATTGTTTTTATAAGAATTGCGAGATTTCCTTAACAGTATTTTCAGTTAATTAATACTAAAAAAATATTTGAAAATAAGTAACCGCTTTTCTTCACGTACATTATAAACGAAATTTTTTATTACAAAATACTGGTGCCATTATGCCATTTGGGATTAAAATCAAGTGGTATAAAAATGTACTACTGCTTTTCAAGGACTTAAAAAAATTATATTAAATTTTTTCAATTAAAAAATCTTTTCATTTACAGATAAGATCACAATAAGTTTATTTACATTGTTTTTATAAGAATTGCGAGATTTCCTTAACAGTATTTTCTGTTAATTAATACTAAAAATTTTATTTGAAAATAAGTAACCGCACTTTTTTTTTTACACGTACATTATAAATGAAAATTTTATTACAAAATACTGGTGCCATTCTGCCATTTGGGATTAAAATTAAGTGATATAAAAATGTACCACTGCCTTTCAAGGGCTTAAAAAATTATATTAGAAATTTTCAACTACAAAAATCTTTTCGTTTACAGATAGGATCACAATAAGTTTATTTACATTGTTTTCATAAGAATTGGGAGATTTCCTTAACAGTATTTTCTGTTAATTAATACGGACGAATTTATTTGAAAATACGTAACCGCTTTTCTTCACGTACATTATAAATGAAAATGTTTTTTACAAAATACTGCTGCCATTATGCTATTTGGAATTAAAATTAAGTGGTATAAAAATGTACCACTGCCTGCCTCTCAAGGGCTTAAAAAATTATATTAAAAATTTGCAACTACAGAAATCTTTTCATATACAGATAGGATCATAATAAGTTTATTTACATTGTTTTTACAAAATTTGCGAGATTTCCGTAACAGTATTTTATGTTAATCAATAAAATTAGTCTTATAAATATTTTACAAAAATATCTAACTACCGATTTATAAAATCAGTTTTAATGAAAAACCTTATCTCAGTTTCATTATTATATAATTTATCTAATATTTTCAGACATTTAGGAAGATAATTATTGATGTTGAAAAAATTTTGATTTATAATTCGGGGCATAAAATGTTAATATACTCATTTTTAGCAGTTTCCAACATAGTTGAAAACTGTTTATGGCTTCGGTATGTCTGGTCGTCTACCTCGCCGTCTGTCTGTCTGCCTGTTCACGCTCTAACTCTCGTTAATATACTTAGATTTCCACGATATTGATAGATGTTTTTAAGGTTAATTATAGCATGTTCCGTATTGAAGATGAAGTCTGCAGGTGTTGTAGTTCGTTTACAGAAACACACAAAATAATTTCGTTATATTACGGTCTATGGGCAAAAATCCTTTTTGGTGCATTTAAATGAAATTAAGATACACAAAACATAACGAGGTTAATAATTATCACTAATATGGACTAAAACCTGTTATTATTTACTTATTTATTATTATTATTTTTTTAAGTATAGAGTAAGCAGCATTTATAGTTTTTTATGCGGGAATGCACAGTATAATTCCATTACATTATGACATATTGAAAAAAAAATTTGCGGTGTATTTCAACCATGGAATATTAATTGAAACATTATGAAATTGATATTTATCACAGCAGTGCATTTAGCAGTCTTTCATTAGATTACAGTACATATAGCATTAATCTTTTATTTACAGAGACACACAAAATAATTCTGTTACAGGACAGACTATGAGTAATTATTGCTAAAATGCGTTTTCAGCTGTGGTAACCATTATTTAATAGATTTTCCTGCTTGTCTATCTTTAGTATATTAAGACATATTTTAAAAATATAAACACATTCACTTGCAGCTATACTAAAAGAACTGAATATATTGCCGTCTATGCCGATGGTAATTACGATTTTAAATGTGCTAGGCGTTTTCTAGCTGAATTAAATTTTAGTCTTATATGTGGTGTGCACAGAAATTTGTAGGTTATATAGACATTTTTAAAAAATAAACAAATTCATATGCAGAGATAAGCAAAAAACCGTCTACGGATGGTAATTGCGATTTTAAATGTGTTATGCATTTCCTAGCTGAATTAAATTTTAGTCTTATATGTGGTGTGCACAGAAATTTGTAGATTATCTAGACATTTTTTTAAATATAAACAAATTCATCTGCAGAGATAAGCAAAAAACCGTCTACGGATGGTAATTGCGATTTTAAATGTGTTATGCATTTCCTAGCTGAATTAAATTTTAGTCTTATATGTGGTGTGCACAGAAATTTGTAGGTTATATAGACATTTTAAAAAAATAAAAAAATTCATATGCAGAGATGAACAAAAAACCGTCTACGGATGGTAATTGCGATTTTAAATGTGTTATGCATTTCCTAGCTGAATTAAATCTTAGTCTTATATGTGGTGTGCACAGAAATTTGTAGACTATATACAGAGCTGCAGAAAAAAATTTCAAAAACCTTCTATGGACGGTAAATGCGGAAAATAAATTTTCAAATGTGTTAGACGTTTTATAGCTGAATTACTTTTTAACAATGTTATACATATATATATAGATCTTATAGAGGACTACTCAAAATAATTCAAGTATCTTATGAGAGCTAATTGGTTAAATTGGGTGTTCAACTGTGTAAAACGTTTCCTAATTTTTTTTCGATACCTTCTTTTAATATAACTAATAGTGATGTTTCGTTACAGTATTCTGTAGAAATGTTGGGAAATGTTTTATAATCTATGCGTGACGCATGATGTTTATTTGTTTTGTTTTTTTATGAAAAGGATTATGGATTTTATATTTTTACTTACCCATCATACGTAGTATAGGGTAAGTCTTGTGATCGTTTTAAAATCGAAAACTTTTTTTGACAGATTTACATGTTTCAGACACTGGAGATTCCGAAAAACATATTTTTCGAAAAAAAAAAATTTCGTCCGTATGTCTGTGTGTCTCTAAACGCTCTATCTCCCAAACAAATTCAGATAGACACTTGAAATTTGGTATGCACTTAGTATGTAATAATGAGAAGAAGCCTATTGAATTTCAGTAACCTCGATTAACCGGAATTATTTTTTTCAGACTCTCGAAATATTCGTTCTCATAAAAGGTACATAAAAAGTTTCGAAATTGTTTATTTTAAGTAGTGAATATAAAAGACAATAAAAGAACAAAAATTTTGCATAAAGAATGAAGTCGATCGGGTAATGAGTTGCCGAGATATTTGTAATCACATTTTCCACACTCTTCGATTTTTCATGACACTGTATTTCGTTCAAATTTCAATTCAAAAATATATTTTAATTGGAAATGAGACGCTTAATCCGACGCAGTAAACTCTTAGTTAATACGATTATCATTTTTGGAGTTATAAGGATATTTCTTTTACGCATTTCAGTAATGGGGCCTTTAAAGAGCCAGGATTTTATTCGAATTTCAATGCAGTTTAGAAATAGTTTGCACATGTTTTGTTTTCATATTTTATATCATTCATATCCATGATGAGTAAGTATTACTGTGGCCCCCAACGACTAGTTTATATTTATTCTAGAGTGAGTCTTGCTACAAATGTTATTTATTTATTTTTTTCACTTTCAGTTTAAAGAAAGAAACTTGTTCATTAGTATGAATTATATTGATTTTCATGGTGTTCACTGTTACAGTGATTATTTTAAATAGGGTAGAGACAGTCTATTTGGGAATTGGATTATCAAAATTAAAGTTCTTAGAAGACAAAAAAAAAATTCTTATTAAAATGTGAAACGGACATATATTCAAATATTCAGTGGGATTATATAAGAAAATCTATTCTAAGTTATTCTGTTTATTCTTTTAATTTCCGCCTCCACGTTTAATGCATTCTTTACTTTTGAAAGGTATTTAGCAGAAGAGAAATCGTTTAATTTTTGCAGGAAGATCTTGAAACGAACTCGGGAAGATGAAATGAGATTTCAATTTATCTAACTCCTTTATAGTCACTTAATTTTCCGTTTTAAATCTACTTTAAAATTAGATTTAAGTTTGGTTCTGAGAATTAAAAGGATTTTTATTTTACTTCGTTTCCCGCTTTTCGTATCTGAGAATAAGAAAGCGTAAACTATAATGCAAGCGTCTCTATTTATTATCTTCATCGGTCCATAGATAAAAAGCTTCCGCGAATCTGTAATTTTCCTAGTTTTTAATGTGTATATATATACAGGGTGATTCAAAACTTAGCGTTCAAATTTCGTGGGGAGGTAGGGAATACGTCAGGAAACCGATTTTACACAGAGAAGTATGTCCGCAAATGTACACATGCGTCTTTAGAGGGCGCTGTGTGTACCCAACCTTCCGTTACGTCAAAATCATTGTTTTGACTTTCCTAAAGCTAGTATTATTTATTCTCCTATTTCCACTTCTCATTTGGACTTCCACGAAGCCTTTTACATATTTAAAAACTCCAAAAATCTCGTTAATGACTTTTATTCTACGCCTTCCTTATCTTACGCCTGGAAACTTCTCGTTTAATTTTGTTCTTTCCGGTTCTTTTAATCTTTATCTATTTTTTGAATTGATTTGTTTTTTTACTTTTTGTTTTCATTGTTATTTTATTTATTTTTTGTTAGTTTATTTTATTGTAAAGATTTAAAAAAAATTCTGGTGTAAAACTAAAATTTAAAAATTCATGAACGAAGAAAGTTAAAAACAAAGAATAAAATACACTAACAAAAATTAATAAAATAAAAAGGAAAACAAAAAGGAAAAAATCAAACCAATTAAAAAAAATAATAAAGGTTAAAAGAACTGGAAAGAAAAGAATTAAACGAGAAGTTTCCAGGCGTAAGATACTGAAGGCGTTGAATAAAGGCCATTAACGAGATTTTTGGAGTTTTTAAAGATGTAAAAGACTTTATGGAAATCCAAATGAGAAATGGAAGTAGGAGAAGAAATAATACTAGCTTTAGGAAAGTGAAAACAGTGATTGGGACGCAATGGAAGGTTGGGCACACACAGCGTTCCTACATACGCATGCGTACATTTGAGGACATACTTTCCTATGTAAAATCGGTTTCTTGACGTATTCCCTACCTACCCACGAAATTTGAACGATAAGTTTTGAATCACCCTGCATATATATATTCATTTATTTATATCTATATGAATTCTCTTTTTCTGCATTTTGAGCTTTTTTATAGCTAAATTAACAATTGAAAAGGTCACTAGTGAAATGAAATCACAAAAGAGAGATGACAGTTCTCCCGGTTTTGAAAGGAGATTCCTATTTTTCAGAGTGGGTCCCACCTACGCTGTAAAAAAAAACGAGAGAGATTTCTTAATCTAGGAAAAAGTAATATATCTTCGAAAGAAAATGTACAGTTACACACCTTGTGAATATTACTAATGGTTACTAATGATTCCGAAACACGTTCATTATTTTTAGAGATTTCAGAAACCATTTTCGGGATATAAAGAAGCATTTATAAGAAGAAAAAAGTTTCCTTTGCTGGCATTGGTTTTCGGAATCGTTTCCGAATAGTTTTTATAGTGTATTTATTAGTTTTTTCAATCCGGAATATGTGTTTTTCGTATGCTATTCATTCTATATTAAAAAAAAAACACACACTTTTACGTTTAACAATTTGGCTGTCATGTCGTACACTGTTACAGTGATTATTTTCAATAGGGTAGAGGCAGTCTATCAGTGAATTGGATTATCAAAATTAAAGTTCTTGGAAGTTAAAAAGAAAATTCTTATTCAAATGTGAAACGGACATACATTCAAATATTCAGTGGGATTATACAGGGTGATTTTTTTTTAAGTTGTGAAAGTAAAACCCTATAACAAAAGAACCACCGATCCAAATGACCTGATATTTCACCACTATGCTCCCAAAGCAATAGAAATTTTTTTGGCGTGGTTGAAAAAAAAACTTAAAATCGCACTGACAGATGGCGCTGTAAGTTAACAGAAACAAAGAATGTCGTCAGTGGGAGGAAAAAATGGACTGTACTTTGAGAAAAATAAAACTTTATTACACATATCAAAAACATACAGAACGCAGTAATTGGAAAAAGGAAATGCGAACATCTTCGCAGAAACATAACGAAATAAAAATATGAGTAAAGCATTCGTACGGAACTGCATATAACTAGCGCAACAGATTTTAAATGTTGGGTCCACCGTTTTCAGCTACCAGTTGGAAACGTGAAACCACATGTTCCACAACAAATGAAGAGTATACAATGTGCGTGTGCCGTGCGCAAGCTCGTCTCCCAACTTTACTGCATATACAGCGCCATCTGTCGGTGCAATTTTAAGTTTTTTTTAACACGCCTAAAAAATGCCCATTGCTTTGGTAGCATACTGGTAAAATTTTACGTCATTTGGATCAGTAGTTTTTTTGTTATAGGGTTTTACTTTCACAACTTAAAAAAAATCATCCTGTATAAGAAAATCTATTTTAAGTTATTCTGTTTACTCGTAATCAGCGTAAACCAGGGTTGGGTTTTGGATGTCAAAAACTGGTTTTTGACATGACAGTGGTAAAAACCGTGTTTTTACCAATTTATTCCGTCAAAAACCTTTTCGATTGTCCTCCAATTTATGGTGTAAGGTAGCATACAATACATTTCTAGATTGATTTTACCTTGTTGTTCTTGTTATTATTATTTACAATTATATTTGTTAAATTTATTTAAAAGAAGATCATTTTCTAATATGGGAAAGATTTAAAATACAAGATTAAAAGAAAAGAACAATATTTGTCATAATCTTCACTAATATAGATTCTACTAACTACAATTAACATTAATATTAAATAATAATAAAAGGTTATTATAATTATTAAATAACATTCAATATACATTTTTAATAAAGTACATTAAAATTATTTTAGAGATGCAAAAATGCTGTTACATTGTATAACAATAGATGTTAAGCATAGACTGGCAGTGAATAAATTTGAATATTCTTCGATATAATATTTTAAAATGCATATCTTATGTATTCATAAATGCAATTGTGGTGATTTTCATTTGCACTTCAATAAGTAGAATCTTAAAGTTTTGTTTTCAACAATGTAATAATTGTACCGAAATTATACACATTGTTTAATCTAATACTTATAGGTTATAGGATTTCTTCAAAAAATCGATTTTGTTTAGACTTTGCTAAACAGCTTAAGATATTGTAGAGATCTTCTAACAGAGATGTACACGTATTATTCTAATGCAAGTCTTTTTTGTTTTTCTTGGACGAATAAATATACTTTAGAGGCTTTTTGATACTGAATATTTTATGTAAAACAACTTAATATTAAAGATAGAATGAAAAAAAAAATGTAAAAACAAACCACTAAAAAATGGGTTTTTGACATGACGGTAAAAACCATGGTTAAAACCGGTAAAAACCGTCATGCGACAAAAACTTGCCAACCCTGGCGTAAACTATAATGCACTTGTCTATATTTGTTATCTTCATCGGTTCAGGGATGAAAAACTTCCGCGAATCTGCAATTTTCCTAATTTTTAATATATATATATATATATATATATATATCGTACACTGCTACAGTGATTATTTTCAATAGTGTTGTTGAAAAAAAAATTATTTTTCGACTTTATATGCGAGTATATACGGTAATAAGTTTGAGGTTTGGGGCAAGCCTCGATACAATATATTTACAACTTTTCAATATAGAAATTTAAGTTTTTTATATTTAAAGTAGTGCACAATTGAAGGCTATATCTGTTTAATACCAGTATCTTTCTATAATAATCTTCGCCTTATTTATTAGTAGAAAGTTATTACGAATTCTTCAATTTAATAATAATAATAAGACTACTCGAAAATACTGATAATGAAACGGAAGGACAAGTTATTTTTCTCGGATTTCGGGGTCGACTTATATGGGAGTATATACGGTAACAAATTTGAGGTTTGGGACAAGCATCGATAATAATATTTACAACTTTTCAATACTTTTCAATATTGAAATTTAAGTTTTGCATATTTAAACTTGTGTACAATGTAGTGCTTGAAACGAAATGTTAAGAACAAAATTAAGCATTCATTAAGCATTCATCACACTTGCTTAATTCACACTTTTAAGCCGAGAAAATAAAAATTACCATTATCTGGGGGTTATTCATTACTGCATTTTAAATGAATTTTGTATGAAATCTTTTTAAATTAATGCATAAACAGCTGTAACTGAACTCACATGAAAAGGTATATACATACAGTCTAGAAGAAGGGTATTGGACATCCCAATATTCAAAATATATTTCTATATTGTTCGCGGTCCGTATACAGGGACCGGTCTAAAAATAGAATTAAATTGAAAAGCAGAGTACGTGGAAGTTTATTGGCTGATATTGGCAAGGTAGTGACAAAAAGTGTTGAATGTAGATAATACACATTGATAAAACAGTTTTAGGTTTTTAAAATAAACTAACGTTTATTTACATATCACAAAAATAAAATAAAGATGAAAAATATGACAGACAATTTAATAAAATAAAATATAATGGCATATGGCAACAAAAACAAAAAAAAAACAAAATATCAGAGCATGTAATACTTTAAACTTTCCAAAACAAAACAAAGTCCTACTCACATGCTGGTGAGTTACTTCATAAGAGTATTCAACACTTCATTTATTATCAAAGTTCAGTATAAAAAAAACTCAATTTTTTTAATCCACATAATTATAGAAGCACTGCCGAAAAGATGTAAAAATATATTAACGTAAAACTTCCTCTCTATTCATATTTGATGGAATCAAAAATAGATGAGTTGACATCACAGTAGAGAAAACACAAAAGCAGAATATGGGTGCACATGTCACTTTAAAATAAAACCACTTTCATATTAACAGAACACAATATTAAATGGACTTCGGAAGAATAAATATCATTGCAGCATTAAAACATTTGTTTAAAAACTATCATTGTATAACCTAGCTGCTGCTATCATTCACTCCGCCCATCAAACTGCCTTTTCATCCCTTTTAAACAATATCAACATACCGCTTTCCGAAAACGCCCCCTTTCTGATGTGCTAAGTTGAGAAGTTCTCAAACTGCCCATCGGCAAAGTAATCTAGAGTGCCTTTGAAGACTGTTACACGGCGTCTGGGCGCATGCTCCCCTATACTATTACGATTGAAACGATATCGAAGCTGGCGGTTGCAACTGAATTCGGAAAAGGGCTGAGAAAACGATGATCGATGTGAGAAATGATATCGAAACGAACAGTTTGGAAGATAAACATAGATTGGCGAGTTGAAAAACGAAAAGAAAGATTTGAACGATACTAGAAATGGAAAACGATAGCGACTGAAGAAAATGAATACAGGATTGAATGGAAAAATTAGACAAGTACGAAAAGGCGACATTGAGTATAAGTTTCAAGGTCCAAAAAAAATATATATATAGGGCTAACATATATCATAAAGCAAAAACATGTCCATGATTAATGCTGACGTCATATCGATGGTGGCAGTGAACTGACCAATCTATTTTACATTTTCACAAAATCTAACTATCGCACAATCTCAATTTTTACACTATCGCATAAAAAAATAACTGTACTTTCTGAGGCAATGTGTTTGAAACCTGTATCTGGATTTATTAATATGTTTATGGTTTTTATAATAATTTTCAAGCACGAATTAATAAAATCTGCGTGCAACCTAATTACGGAAGATTAACCCGTTTACACTTAAAACAATGGAATCCACTCAGCATTTCTTTGTTTCCGTGTAATGATCCATAACTAAAGTGCCAAACGAAATTTAAACTTCACAAATAAATGAATAAATAAATGAAACAGGCATTGAACCGGTATGTACGAATACTACGCGCTGATTACATACACATAGCAAACTGCGCGGAAATAATTAGAATAACAGAGATGGCTATAAAAAGTTAAATGTTTCGCGATAAAATACAAAAGTATTAGGTTGTTCCGAAAGTTATTTCTGTCTGGGAAAGTTGGTTCGTACCGGAAAATTCTATCATTTAATTATTAGATAGTAATTCCGATATCTAATGTCTAATAATTGACGGGCAAAATTTTCTGGTACGAATTGTTTTTTTCAAACTGGAGGAACTTTCCGAACAACACAATACCAAAAATGAACTTTCATGTAGTTAGTGGGTCATCAAAGAAAATATACTAAATGTAAAAAATCTATAGGTGTTTTCAAATGATTTTTATGTACATTCTGTACACTGGTCTGCTTTAAAACTAGTAGTGGGAGACAAAGGTAAAAACTAAACTGAGAAAAATAACTTGTCTGCATACAATTATAAATTTCTTTTTTAAAGTTATTGCAGTGTGAAAAAAAAGGTTGGTCGGTTGGTTGATTTATGACGGCCGATTATCTACTTTCGGGATATAGGCCCTAGGGGGAAAGTGCTCTCCGTGGGGGTCTTTCTGAGGGAACCTAACCCCTTCAGGGGCAAAGTACTCTTGTAGCTAAAATATTGAAATGATTGATTGACACCAGGATTCACGAACGAATTTTGTTTTAAATAAGTAAAAGCTTTTCCTCATGTACAACATAAATTAAAAATTTGGTTAAAAATTCTGGTGTCATTGTGGCATTTTGGGATTAAAATTAAGTGGTATATATTATATACCGGTGCCCTTCAAGGGGTTAACCCGTATTTACGTGTAAAAATAAATGACAGCAAATACAAAGCTCAACTTTTAATTAACCGTTTTAATTAAACCATTTGCTTCAAAAACAAGTTTGTAAAAAATATTAAATGTAAAAATATATGTAAAAATTAAATGTAAAAATATAAGTACCTTATTTTTCGAGAAGTTTCGTTGCTGTGTCCTACAAGTTAATAGGTAATCATCAAAATTAATTTAATGGTTAAAGAAAATGACAAAATATAAAGAAATGAGTCAAAAACAATAAAGGGAACAACTTATAATAAAAAGTTAAATTAAAACATATTTAAAACATATATGTATTTTTATCATTTTGACTTTTTAACTTCTGTTTATAAAAATAATAAAATAACTATTAAATATACTCATCAAACATTTGCTTCCAACGTAAAATTTGTTTAATAAATATGAGTTATTTTGAACTACATATATAAATAAACCTCGACGTTTCGGTTAATCTTTATAACCATCATCAGGAGAAAACTTCAAAAATATATGAACAGCAAAAAAATTAAAATTTGTTACATGATTGAATCGAAAGTTCTAACTGACACGACGCTAAAAATAACAGAATAACAACAATAAATTCAAAATAAGTCAGGTGGCGCCCTCTATGAATCAGCGATGTAACTGGAAACTCATGTTCCACTAAATAAAAGTTCCTTCCAAAATGCATTTCCATATAGCTGGGACAATTTTGGAAGGAACTTTTATTTAGTGGAACATGAGTTTCCAGTTACATCGCTGATTCATAGAGGGCGCCACCTGGCTTATTTTGAATTTATTGTTGTTATTCTGTTATTTTTAGCGTCGTGTCAGTTAGAACTTTGGATTCAATCATGTAACAAATTTTAATTTTTTTGCTGTTCATATATTTTTGAAGTTTTTCTCCTGATGATAGTTATAAAGATTAACCGAAACGTCGAAGTTTATTTATATATGTAGTTCAAAATAACTCATATTTATTAAACAAATTTTACGTTGGAAGCAAATGTTTGATGAGTATTTATATGCGCAACGTAAAGTCCTTATTAATTATAACTATTAAATAATTTAAATAATTTATTTACCGTATATACTTGCGTGTACGTCAACCCCAACTTTTGTGAAAAATAACTTGCCTTTCCGCTTGAATACCTGTATTTTAGAGTAGTTATCTCCACTTTCATTTATTGCATATCGAGTAATATTTTTCTACGATTAAATGTGAAGATTATTATTATGTAAATCGGAATCCCATTTCATGTCTTTTGGGATTGGTGTAGGCGTAATTATGACGGCCGATTATCTGCACAAGATATATAACCCCGCGGTGTGAGTGCCCAGTAATATTTTTCTACGATTAAATGTGAAGATTATTATATGTAAATCAGAGTCCCATTTTATGTCTTTTAGGATTGGTGTAGGTGTAATTATGACGGCCGATTATCTGTACAAGGGATATATCCCTGGGTTTGAGTGCCCAGTAATATTTTCCTACGATTAAATGTGAAGATTATTATATGTAAATCGGAGTCCCATTTTATGTCTTTTAGGATTGGTGTAGGTGTAATTATGACGGCCGATTATCTGCACAAGGGATATAACCCCGCGGTGTGAGTGGCCAGTAATATTTTTCTACGATTAAATGTGAAGATTATTATATGTAAATCGGAGTCCCATTTTATGTCTTTTAGGATTGGTGTAGGTGTAATTATGACGGCCGATTATCTGTACAAGGGATATATCCCTGGGTTTGAGTGCCCAGTAATATTTTCCTACGATTAAATGTGAAGATTATTATATGTAAATCGGAGTCCCATTTTATGTCTTTTAGGATTGGTGTAGGTGTAATTATGACGGCCGATTATCTGCACAAGGGATATAACGCCGCGGTGTGAGTGCCCAGTAATATTTTTCTACGTTTAAATGTGAAGATTATTATATGCAAATCAGAGTCCCATTTTATGTCTTTTAGGATTGGTGGGGGTGTAATTATGACGGCCGATTATCTGCACAAGGGATTTAACCCCGCGGTGTAAGTGCCCAGTAATATTTTTCTACGATTAAATCTGAAGATTCTTATATGTAAATCGGAGTCCCATTTTATGTCTTTTAGGATTGGTGTAGGTGTAATTATGACGGCCGATTATCTGCACAAGGGATATAACCCCGCGGTGTGAGTGCCCTTCGTGGGAGCTTTTTTTAAAGAACCTAACACATATTTATCCAAGGAAGCCCAAGGTTCGAAAAAAACCCATGGATTCTCCGAACTATTAGGCCAACGGGCGCGATTGGGTTCAAAACCAGCACTGCTCGTCTACCAGTTTTCACTCTAAAAACGACATTTTCAGAACTGAGGAAAAAATACTCAAATTGAGCTTGTCGCATAGTCAAAATGACTCCGAATCAAATTGACTCATGTTTGAAACATGTATGTACCCATTTCTGAAAACATGCACGCACTTAAGAATAAAACATTATGTGCTCCTATTTGAGTATCTCCATGTTTCGAAAATGAGTATGAACTAACTTCTATGTGCTCATTTTTGAGTATTTTCATGTTTCAAAAATGAGTTTTAATGAATCCTAAGCATTTTTGAGTATGTCCATGTTTCAAAAATGAGTATGAACAGACCTCTATGTGCTCAGTTTGGAGTATGTCCAATTTTCAATATTCTGAGTATATCTGGCATTTCAAAATTGAAAGTCCTATTTAAAACAAAAAGTTTCATAACAAAATGAAAATATCTATTTACTCAGATTTGAAAGTGTCATTTTTCTCAGTGTTGAGAGCAGAATCTCTCGGACACTGTTGGGGCCATTTTGGTGTTTACTTATGCACTTGCATATACGGCAGTTTACAATTTTTTAACTCAAAAAGAAGTCTTCGTGATTATTATTTTTTTTTTCCTTTTTGCTGAAGACAAAGTTCTTTATATTTTGTCATTTTCAGTAAGAATTATTCTAATTTTCTTGATTATCCACTAACTGGCGTAACATAACAACGAAATTTCCAGGAAAAGAAAGTAGTTTAATGTTTAAAAAAAAAGAACTTTTTTTTTTTTTCAGTAATTGGTTTAATACAAAGATTTATTTAAATCTGAGTTGTCCGTTATTGTCATTTCTTACAAACTCTAAAAACTTAAAAAAAGAAAAAAAATTATAATTGTATGCTGTTAAACATTTTCATCTGACTGTTACTTATAGAGATATATAATAAAAAGAAAAGTGCCCAGTTAAACTCATTGCATTGAGCTCACAGGCTATTCACACTAATTGTATATTTTACACTTATTTCAAAGAATAATATCATTCTAAAAATAAAGAAATCGACAATAAATTAAGAGGGGATTAGTCCCCGTCCCCCCCCCCTTTATACTTAGCCAATGAAATCCCAAAACTAATCAGGGTAGTTCCTTATCACAATGAACCTATAGACAAATTTTGAAATAAATCGGATAATTCTGCATGGAAAATTCATTTATATAAATTAAGGGACGGATTAGCCACACGTTCCCCACTTTATACTTGACTAATGAACCCCCAGAACTAATCAGGGAAGCGCCTTCCTTATCACAATGAATACAAAATTTGAAGCAAATTCCTGCATGAAAAACACAATTATTTAAATTAAGGGGGATTAGCCCCCGTCTCCCCTTTTATACTTAACCAATGAACCCCAAAAACTAATCAGGGAAGCGCCTTATCAGAATGGACCTATAAACAAAATTTGAAACAAAACAGATATTTCTATCAAGAGTTATCGCGTTACGTACGTACAAATATACATACATACAGAACGGGCGGGCACATTAGCTCTCAGTCTTTGATAGCCTTTGAGCTAAAAAATATAGTGGTGCTGAATGGTATTTCACTGCATTCGAAGATTTTTCGAGAAATACTGGGAGAACATTTATGCTTTACTTTTCTTAATATACATCAATAAAAGTTACATTTAGCTATCACTAACAGAAAATCAAAATTCGATGCACTAAATTGTATCTACGACACTAAAATTGTTAAGGACATAATAAGTGAAAGAAAAAATGAGAACGAGTAAAATAGACGAAAAATAATAAAGCGTAGGAGGCACATTGCTGTCCATTTCAATTTCTGAAGTTCCGATTTCTGATCAGAATTGTCCCTTGTGACGATAGGTTTTAAAAAGTAAGAAAAATATAATCAATGGCTCGGTAAATGACTTTTTATATATTTTTTTTCTGATTTTCGTGTAAAATTATTTAACTGTTCTTGGGATCATTTTTAAAATACAAAGTTTATTATATTCATTATATGCCATAATAATCAAAGATAAAATTTAGGTACGTGGAAAGAGTTTTGTTATCTTCCACCATCGTTCGACAAATACCAGCTTCAATTTTTTAACACTATCTAAACCTAAAGCATTGCTGTAATAGACGGTTGTCACTCTATATCTTCTAGATGCAATTCCAAAGGCAAAAAAAAAAAAAAAGAAAGATGAAGGTGAGAGGGTGAACAAGACAAGAAAACGGGGGGAAACATGAAAGATTCTAACTGCGACGTAATTCTGGTGGTGTTTGCTTGACGTTAAAAAATGTTTTCATATATAATTGAAGTTGTGTTAACTTGGGACAGTGGCGTAATCAGGGTGGAATACAAGATGTTCTTAATCAAACTATTTAAAAAAATATATAATTCGTCTTATCAATCGCTTAATTTTCAGCGATTAAGAAAATCGAAAACAATATTACGGAATTAAGTGTGATCCAAATCTACTGTATAAAACTAATTGAACTCTAACTACGCCACTGACTTGGTGGAAAATCTTGTTACACTGTAATCATACTTAAAATTTTCCATTTTCAAATGTATTAGCAGTCCCTCTAAATAGGGTGTAAAACGCCTTAATCCATTAAAGCCTAGCGGTACCATATGGTACCAGATAAGTTTCAATCATTTTTTTGTTTATACACCAGTATTTTTTTAAGGAAATCTTATCTTTTTTTAATGATTCAAAGTTCGGGATAAAATTAAACAAAAATTGCTAATTTAAAAAAACTGGTGTGAAATGTAAGTTTTGCATTTTAAAGACGAAAATAATTCCGGCTTTAATGGGTTAAATTTCATCATAGCATATGCACGTTTTTAAGGAACTGTATCTGTAACGAAATTATTTAATAATATATTATATGAGAAAATATAAATATTTATATCTGAATTCAGCTACAAGATTATGATAACAAATGTAATTTAATAATGAAGAAGTAACTTTGAAAAGTAAGAAAAATTTCATGATTTTTTAATCTGAAAATAGTGAAATATAATTTATTCTAAAGTATTGTCATGTGTGGATGACATTTACATGCTCCAAAATGTAGCTATAACTCCACATACGTTAGGAAAATAACAAATCAAAGAAAAAGTGAGAACGATCAAAGAGATAAAATATGACAAAGATCAAACGTCACGACCGTGTCAATTTCAAGCTTCGGAGCTCCCGATATCAAGATTGTCACATGTGATGACAGATATGCCAAAGTAAGCAGAGAAATACACATGTAACTAACAATTAAATGGTTGTACGTCTGATTTCATAGCTTTTTCCGATTATTACAACTTTTTAAATGCAATTTGCTCAAAGCATTTATTTTATGCAATTAACGATTATAAACAAAATGTAGAAATGTAGAATGTAGAAATGCCACTTCTAACTATATAAATGTTTTTTTATTTTTTTGTCTACCACTATTTCTTAAAAAAAATAATCTACCTCCAAGATTAGTTGAAATCTACGATGAAGACTACTGTTTTGAAATATACTATACGGTTACAGTGTAATCGTATCGTATTTAAAGGTTTCCCTTTTACAACTGTACTAGTAGTGACTTTAAATACGACAGTAAAACGCTTTATAATTTATGATAGTTAATGTACGGTAGTAAGGAATTATATATTTAAACAAAATTTTAAATAATGTATAATATTACTGCTTTGAAATTTTGCTTTACTTAATCGGCAGAATCTGCGATTAAATAAATCAAAAATTCTTTCTAAATTTTAGTGGTAACAAAAAAGCGTAAGAGTTAGCTATGCTACTGCCTTTTATATTTTTTTTTTCATTTTTTCGTAAAAATTAAATTATAGATTAGTTATCGCCAAAAGAATGAAAAGAATATTAAAACAGCTTCAGTAATTTCTGAAAAAAGGGAAGGGAGGCGGGGAGAAGAATTGAACAAGAAATAGAAAAATCGTAAACTTACCGGAGAAGCCACCAAAGATTCCAAGCGCGAGATAGTTCTAATGCTGTTTACTTGACCGAAAAAATTATATTTTTAGCTACGATTGAAGTTGTGTAAACTTGGAGCAGTGTCATAGCCAGTGTGGGACATCAGAAGCTGATTAGCTGAATTTTCAGCGAATAAACAAGACAAAAATGACTTTACGGAATTATTGTCACCCAGAGTATTTGGATCCTCACCCTGGCTACGCCACTGAATCGAGGCAAAATTGATCCGTTTTCAACTGTACTAATAGACCCTTTAAATACGAATGTAAAACGTCCCAAATTCTATGATAGTTAATGCACGGTAAGGAACTATATCTTTAAAACACTTTTAAGTAATACAGGCAAAATATAAACATGAATAACCGAATTCTGTTACCAGATTATGATAACAAATGAAAGTTACTTTTTGAAGAATGTAGTACCGTTGAAAATTAGGTAAAATTTCATGATTTTTATCTGAAAATGGTAAACATGTTTTATTCTAAAGTATCGTGCTGTGTGAAGGACATTTTCATGCGCTAAAATGTAGTTACTAATCCACATATGTTAGAGAAACAGCAAGTCAAAGCAAAATTGAGATTGAGAAAAAAGATATAATATGTCAAAGAATAGACGTCCCTTGTCAATTTCAGGCATCGGAGCTTCCGATATTAAGATTGTCACATGTGGTGACAGATATGCCATAGTAAGCAGAGAAATACGTATGAACAGTTGCCGAACAGTTGATGTCGGTAAAGGGGCTTCCGAGTTTCAGACTGCTTTACGCCCAGTCTATTTGTGAATAGAGTGTCTTGTATTAAATTGAGCAGTTTGGAAAAGTTAAGATGTAGTATTAACTACGAGATAAAAGAACAATTACATTAAAAAGGACAGATGTAAAGTTAAGAAAAGAGATGATAACAAATTTGGAATAAAAAAGTAAAGCGAAGGAGATTAAGGATAGAGTATAAATATTTGGATAAAGAAGAAATGGTATAGCTGCAGTTATAACCAACTGTACGGTTATAAGTGTGGTTTGATATTATTTTCCGGTTATTGCAGCTTTTTAGATGCAAGTTGCTCGAAGTGTTTATTTTATACAATAAATGGTTATAAACAAAATGTGTTAAACATAGAAAAATCACTGGCAACTGTTTTATTATTATTATTATTATTATTATTATTATTATCATTATTATTATTATTTTGCATTACAATTATTTCTAAGCAAAAATAATCTATCTCGAAGATTAGTTGAAATCTACGACGGAGATTATTGTTTTGAAATATACTTTACTGTTACAATGTAAACGTATTTAAAGGTTTCCCTAGTACAGTACTAGTAGTCACTTTAAATATGAGATTAAAACTCTTTTTTTCTTTGATAGTTAATATATGTTAAGGAGTTATATCTTTACAGAATGTTTTAAATAATGTATAATAACTGTTTTGATACTTTTCCTTAATTAATCGACAAAATCTGCGATTAAATAAATTTCTTTTAAAATTCAGTGGTAACAAAACGCGAAAGAGTTGGCAGTTATTCTATTGCCTTTTTTATTTTTCCATTTTGCAGTAACGATTAAATTATAGATTAGTTATCGGCAAAAATAAAAAAAAATAAAAAAAGTTAAAACAGCTTTAGTAGTTTCTGAAAAAAAGGAAAGGGGAGGGGGGATAGGGATTGAACAAGAAACAGACAAATTCTAAATATACGGGAATAAAAGGGATAAATGATTACAACGGCGATATAGTTCTAATGCTGTCTGCCTGAACGAAAAAAGGTTTTATTTTTGTCTATAATTAAAGTCGAATAAACTTGGAGAAGTAGCGTAGACAGGGTGGGGCACCAGAGGAAATTGTGGGAAAATTGGTAACAAGGAAATCATAATTAAAGGTTTACCATTTTCAACTGTATAACTAGACCTTTTAAATACGTGCGTAAAACGTCTTAAAATCTATGATAGTTAATGCCCGTTAAGGAACTACACCTTCCAAGAAATTTTCCAATAATATATGGGCAAAATATAAACATGTATAACTGCATTCTTTTCCGAGATTATGATAACAAAAAAAATTTACTTTATAAAAAAATGTACTAACTTAGAAAATTCATTTTCATGCTTTCTTTATCGGAAAATAGTGAAAGATAATTTATTTAAAAGTATCGTTATGCGTGAATGACATTTACATACGCTAAAATTTAGTTATAACTCTACATATGTTATGAAAATAACAAGTCAAAGACAAAAATGGGAACGATCAGAGTGACAAAATATGACAAAGATTAGACGTCACGCCCGTTTCAATTTCAAGCTTCGGAGCTCCCGATATCAAGATTGTCACATGTGGTGACATGTATGGCAAAACAGGCAAAGAAATACGTATGTAACTAACGATTACATGGTTATACGTCTGCTTTCAAAGCTGTTTTCGATTATTACAGCTTTTTAAGAGCAATTTGCTCGATTTATTTATTTTATACAATAAATGATTATAAACAAAATCTATTAAGTATAGAGGTATCACGATCAACTATTTATTTTTTTATTTCTATATTTCTTTTTTTCTTTCTTTCTTTTTTGTCTTCTACTATTTCTATGCAAAAATAATCTACCTCGAAGATTAGATAAAATCTACGATGAAGATAACTGTTTTGAAATAGTGGTAGACAAAAAAAAAAAAAAAAAAAAAAAAAAAAGAAGTTGGAAATTGTACGTTAGACCTGACAAATGAGTGTGTTATTATTTCAAGTGAAATGAATTATATCGTCTGTTATTACGATATGATATATTTCTGTAATAAAATAAATACATTTTAAGTTGGCAACATTTTATCTTTTGTTGACATTGACTGGAAATTCCAATGGGAAAATTAAGCTTAGCTTTGAAAACTAAGCTTTGAAAATTAAACTTAGCTTTTTCAGAACTTGAAATCCATATTTAGACTCTTTTTTCCATTTAATATCTATTTCTCTGGCAACATCTATCCAAAAACTGTCGGTAGATTATAGGAGGGCTATAATTAAAGAATTTTAGTATACAAATTCGGTTTTTAAAGTCAGTAATACGGAAAGAATAGGACTCCATCTTAAATGTGACCTAATTACCATGCAACCTAGAATCATTATCTATCATTGAATTAAGTATGTATGCTAGAATTTAATAGAATGAAGAATGTGACTATAACTTGGTCACAGAGGTTGTAAAATGTCATATACGTCATATATGACTATAACCTCATACATGTCAGATAACTTGGCGATACATCTCGATCGCTAGACAATTAATCCGCGGAAGCTGCTATAACAAGGAAGTACCGATTTAAAAAATAAATAAATTACGTAATAAATATTTTTATTAATATCTTTTTAAGTTTTAATTCGATTTTTATAAAATTTGAACTGACTCGACAAAATTCTGCAACGATTATATATATTAAATTTCAAACCATTCGGTTGGGTAGTTTTTGCGTTGTTATATGCAGACAGATGGACGGACCAAACGACGACTATAGGTGCTACGTATTTATATAATTAGAGACGCACTTAAAAATAGACAGCAGTGGCAGCTCTGTAAAATTTCTGATATTAAAATAAGTAGAACTTAAACTTTTCGGAATATGGATATGTTATAATTATGAAATGAATAAGAAATGATTAGAAATAAACGGAAATATATAATAATACTAAGATTACAATAATAATACTAAGATTAAGAATAATACTAAGTCTTGTTGGCAGTTTCTACTTGCGCATCAGAGGAACTAAAAACATTATTTTTTTAGTAAATGGTAATATATAATAGAAATTTTATTTATACATATTTTCAGGGGTCGGAAGTAGCGCGCTACAAGTAGCAAAATTACAGCAGCCGCTACTTTTTACAGTAGTTTGTAGTGTAGCACAATACAATTTGAATAATGTAGTGTAGCGAGTAGCACGATACAAAAAATCAATAGTTTGTAGCGATTACCGACGCTACATTTAACTCTACTTCAGCTGGAAAAATTAATATTTTACAAATCACATGGCCGAAACTTGCTTCTTTTATGCAAAATGTTTTCTGTTGAACAATTTGCGAATCTCAGTGACAAATCTCAGCTGCAGTATATAGCAACGTTTCACATGAAGTCATAGATTTTTCCCATTGACACTTGCTGCTAAAATCAAGTTCTAACCCAACAAATGAATTGATTTTCTTGCTGCCAACACTTGTGTATTTACTCATTATTAAATCTTCCTGTTTTAACGCCGGCTTTCTTATTATTCGGAATTGCTTTATTTAAAGATTTATTTATTGTTTCCTTTTACAGTTTTTTGTGTGTAATTTTCTAGATTATAATAACTCTCTTAATTTTGCTAATTTTAATACGTGTATAAACTACACATTTTGGAGACAAACACAAAACATTTTCTTGTATGTTATCTTTTTTTTATTTTTTAATGCCGTCTGTTATGTTGCATTTATTGAATTATACCTCGGCAGAGGCAATAGAACGAGAAGTCGCTCTATTATTTAATCCGTGACTTCAACTCAATAGTGTAAATGGAACCCTTTAACACAAAATCTAAAAGTAACGAAGTAGTGACTACTTTTGAAAAGCAGTTTGTAGTCGCTACTTTTTAAAACTTGTAGTTTTAGTTTTAGTTAACTACATTTTCGATAAAGTAGTTGTAGTTGTAGTTCGCTACAATAAAAAAAAAGTAGTTTTTCCGACCCCTGCATATTTTTAAAATTATTTTTTTTATTTAATTATTATCTTATCCTACCCCTTATTTATTTATTTTTACTTGTTTGTTTCATCGACTTGTATTATTAATTAGCTGGTTTATTTTGAATGGATTTATTTTATTTATCTTTATAATTGTAATTTTTCTTACTACATAGCAGCACTATAGTTGATGTTATTCAATTATTAATGGTTTCATAATGTTTTTTACACTCTTTCTGGTGACTCCATGGTTGAATGAAATCTACTTGTGTCGTTCCTCAATCATTTTATACTTATCCTAAATAGTCGTTTTGGCAACATCTGCAGTTTTGCTGATGCATGTCTTCCTGGGATTATTCATGGCTAGCATTACTATATTTACTCATTTTATTTGTTATACTTTATTCGCATATTTCTGGTTTACAATCTACGATTGGTCAAATATTGTACTTTTTAGCACTTTACAACATAGCTGAAAAGTGTTTATGAATTCGGTTTGTCTGTCTGTCTGTCTGCCGTCTGTCTGTTTGTCTGTATGTCTCTCCGTGCTCTAACTCGCGTAAATATGCTCAGATCATCATGCAATTGATATATGTTATTGAGGCTTACTGTGGCATGTTCGGTATTGAAAATGAAGTGTGTAGCACTTATTTTGTTTTTTACAGGGACACTCAAAAGAATTCCGTTACATTGCGGTCTATGGGAAAAATTCATTTGCGGTTTATTTTAATAATGTTTCACTATTTCAAACATATTGAAATTGATATATATCACTAACTACCATTACAAAATGCTTACTATAGAATATTGTGTGTATAGCTTTCATCGTTCATTTACAGGGACACACAAAAAAGTTCGGTTAAAGTACTGCTTATAAATAAAAACTGCTGGGAATGCTTTTTCAGTTGCTGAACGCGTTTTTAAATTTAACTAATTTTTGTCTATTACTTTGTATGTATAAATTGTATAGATTGTATACAGAGCAGCACAAAAGTTCTCGAGTACATTTCCGTTTATTGCCGGAAATTGCAGAAGGTATATTTTAAACTGTGCTACGTGTTTCCTAACTGCTATATTTAAATATTATTTTTTTATATTATTTATAACAGGTATGAGCTGATTTTTTATATTTATTTCCCCATTTGTGTATGACAAAATCATTGTTATCTTACAATGGTTTTATATATAAGTATATATATATATATTCCTTTCGCACGCTCGTGCGTCAATAAAATATTTTAGGATTTTCAGTGTATAAATTTTTTGTAGTTTTGTTGGTAGTTTTCTTCATTATCTTTCTATAACCAGGGTTAATTTCTACCTTGTTTTGCTGCATGCAAAATAGACGCTAAAAAATAATAAAAATCATTTTGAAATACTTACAAGAAATGAGAAATGTCCGATATACAGGGTGATTATAATTAAAGTTACACTTTCAAAAAGCTTTAAAAGAAGAAACACTGGTCAGAATGACCTGATGTTTCATCTGAGTATACATGAAGGAATGGGATTTTGTTTTGCGGAAAAAAAGTTCATAAGTGGACCGATAGATGGCCCTGTACTCGTCATAAGATGCGAATTATAAGACGTGACATGCGTAACCGCACATTACAGTTGTGATAGACCTCAAAACTACTACATTAAATAAAACAATCAACCACCTTTCTAAAAAAAATTATGAAAAACTCTATGACCTCCCTAATGAAATTATAACAGAATTCCCGGATTATGACGCCTTCGAAACACTTCACTGTAAACGTCAAAAATATTCATGTATTATAGACTGTGAGCATTAGTGCTCAACAGAACTGTAAATTTTCTCTCTTTTATTTATAATTTGCATATTTTTTTCCATATTATATGTACCTAAATTTTTAATTAAAACTTAACTTCTAAGCTATACCAAAAAAAAAAAAAAAAAAAAGAAAGAAAAGAACAGAAAAAAAGAAAAGAAAAGAAAAGAAAAATGTATGGCCTTTTTGAGTATCTTTTTTTGTTTATGTTTTGCCCGCCTTTTTAGCACCTGGCATTCATGTGCTGTTTTACGAACATGTTCCGAACCCTATTTTTTACTTTTTCAACTTCCGTACTAGTAGTTAGTTATAGCTAGAGCTATACCATTTTACTTTCTTCCAGTTATTTAGACTCTATCCTTAATCTCCTTCGCTTTACTTTTTATTCCAAATTTGTTATCATCTATTTTCATTAACTTTACATCTATCCTTTTCATTGTAATTGTTCTTTTGTCTCATAGTTAATACTACATCTTAACTTTTCCCAAAGGCTCAGCTTTATACAAGACACTCTTCTCACTAATAGACTGGGCGTAAAGTCGTCTGCAACTCGGAAGCCCCTTAACCGACATCAACTGTTCTACAACTATTCCTGTTATTCTGCGTCTGAGAAGGTAATCATGACTCTATGACTGAAGGATCGGGCTGTGATTGCGAAGCTTTTTACAAGTACGGTGACTGTGCGACAATTGTATTGAAGAAATTTCGGACAGTACAGGATTTCAGGAGGATAATCTTTGAAGAAGAGTGCCACAACAGCATGGCACGTCTTTGAATTAGCATCCTATGACGAGTACAGCGCCATCTATCAGTCCATTTTTGAACTTTTTTTCTTTCGAAAAACAAATTCCCATTGCATCACGTATACTCAGATGAATTATCAGGTCATTCTGATCAGTGGTCCATTTTTAACAGCTTTTCAAAGTGCAACTTTAATTATAATCACCCTGTATATTAAATCAGACGTGGGAAAATATAGGAGAAATTTTTCTGAATGTTAAACTTAATTTGATTTAATAACAGAATTTCTGTCATCAAATAAGGTGACGAGTATTATTCAGAAATAGTGGTACTCAAAAGTAGCAATTGTGCGAGTGCTGTGTATGTTTTCCAACTCTGATTAATTGAAACACACTTTTTAATTGAAATTTTAATTAATCACTCGTTGATTAATTTAGATTAAAATATCTTTAATAACCATACATTTAAATGGTGGATTATGTAATCGTAGTGACCTATAATTTTAAAACAATATTTTTCAACAAACGGAAACATTAACTATTATTAAGTTACATTAATTTCTTTGTTTAATAAATGAAAAATAAACATATTCTGTCGTTAATAAGTAACAATTTGAAACTGAAATCAGACAAAGCACTAAATATACGAAAGTACATAAAATAAATGTTTGGAGCACCAGAAAATCTACAAAAATCCTGTTATATCTTTGTAATCCTATTAACAATTATATATATTTTTTCCTCCGAGCCTATTATTGATCGCTAAAATTCAGATTTTAATCCGCAATTTAGCGTATTTGTAAGCTAAATTTCCGTATTATATTTTCCCTAAACACGGTAAGCATCATGCTACCGAAACTAGTTTGAAATCTTCATAGATTTTCTGATGCTACACTGGTTGTTTTTAGGCGCTGACAAAAAAAAAAAAAAAAATTATTTGACTAAAATTTTTAGAAACTTGCAAAAGTGAAACTACTTAATTTTCTTTAATTTTCTAAATTATATCAATCAACTCAATTCCAATAGATGTCGCTTTGTACACATACACTTTCGTTACTCTAAATTGGCTCAGTTGTATCTCACCTGCCCGGATAAAACGTAAGTACCAAAAACTTAATTTTTTCATTTAATTGAAACGAAATATTTAAATAAGCAATTTAAATAAAATGCAGCGCAAACGATTTTTCCTAATAGACCATAATGTAACGGAATTATTTTTTGTATAAAGAACTATAAATGCTACACACTTAATTTTCAGTAGCGAGCATTCAATAGTGAACCTCATTAACATATAAAAATTACACGTCAGTCCGAGTATATTTTCTCGAGTTAGAGCACAGATAGAAGCGCTGTGAACAGACTGTCTGTCAAACCGAAATCATAGGCACTTTTCAACTGTGTTGGAAAATGTTAAAAAGAAAGAAGAAATACAGAAATAGTATATATATATATTGTATATTGTACATATTATATAGATATACATATATTGTCTAGTATTATATTATATTGTCTATTTATATTATTTATTATATTATTAATAATTTATTTGAAGCACTCAATATTACATTTTTCTTATTTGCTTAATAAAAAAAAGTAGTGTAATTCTTTGAGGGTTACCTTTAAAAATATTTAAACAAGAACGAAAAATCCAGCGTCAAGCATAGATTATGTAACACTTTCCAACGCTTCCAAAATAATTTTCAAATCATACCGTTTAATAAGCTAAAAGATAACATCTAAGTAATCCGAATACTTTTATTCAGCCCTGTATAGGATCTATAGATTTGTATAGTTCAGTAACTTAAAACGCACTTCCAGGAATTATTGTTAACATACAGTAGAGAATTCTTTTGTGTGTCCCTGTAAATGAACGATGACTGCTATACACACAATATTCTGTAGTAAGCCTCTTGTAATGCACCTCATATAAATTTCAATGCGTTTAAAATAGGGAAACATTATTTAAATAAACCGCAGACGATTTTTCTCCATAGACGTAATGTAACGGAATTCTTTTGACTGTCCCTGTAAAGTAACTATAAGTGCTATGCACATCCTATTCCATATTAAGCTTCTTCTAATGCACCTTAGTGATATATATAAATTTCAATGCGTTTAAAATAGTGAGACATTATTTAAATAAACCGCAAATGATTTTTCCCCGTAGACCGCAATGTAATGGAATTCTTTTGAGTGTCCCTGTAAAAAAACTATAAGTGCTACACACTTCCGTTGAAATAGGGAACATGCTATAGATAACGACTATAACATATAAAAATTGCAGAGCAATCCGAGCATATTTACGGGAGTTAGAGCACGGCCAGACAGCAGACGGCCAGACGGCAGATGGCCAGACAAACCGAAGTCATAAACACTTTTCAACTAGGTTGGAAAGTGTTAAAAAGGATGTTCACCTTAAAAACTAAATAACGATAATAGAAATTGAAAAAACAAATGTATAATCACGTAAAAAGTTAAGTACACATAACCCTCGTTATTTTATTAATCAAGTAATTGCTTCACCTGTCATTGCAAAGAACAGATCTAATATCGACAGCTGGTAGCTTGAAATGGACACAGACGTGTCGCCTACGCTCTGTCATATTTCATCGTCTCACTTTTTCTTTGACTTGTTTTAACCTTAATATTTTTAGAGTTGCAGCTCCAATTTAGCGTATTTACCAATTATACTTTGGCAGTACTTTGAAACACCCCATTCAAGAAAATTTAAGGTAAACTTTATTTAATCCGTCTATTAACACGTTCACTGCCGGGTTAAAATTGCCGGGATTTTATTTTATTTAGAAAGTTCGAATTCATACCAGAAAATAGTAATAACAATATTTACTTTATTTAATTACAGACATTTCATGATTACATAAAATAAAAATTCTTTCGAAATTTCCGGTACGAATTCGCAATTTTAGATTAAACA
Source organism: Maratus michaelseni (assembly GCA_963931845.1). Classification (NCBI taxonomy): domain Eukaryota; kingdom Metazoa; phylum Arthropoda; class Arachnida; order Araneae; family Salticidae; genus Maratus; species Maratus michaelseni. The sequence goes on from OZ007600.1 coordinate 211,708,688, forward strand.
AAGAATGTGAATTATCACTCACTACACAGTATACAACCAACAGAATAAAAACATGTCTAGACGAGTTCGATCCCCGGTCTGGACATTCTTTCACTCTGTTGGTTGTACGCTGTGTAGTAAGTGAAAATTCACATCCTTTGTTATATAAACAATTTACAAATTGTACGTCAAACGTGACAAATGAGGTGCGTTCGTACTATAGCTAGTTATATAAATATTCAGATCTTGATGATTTTTAATTGTATGAAATGAATTATATCGTCTGCAGATTAATTTCTGTCATAAAATAAGTATCTCGGTCGCTTGACGATTCAACCTCGGAAGCTCCTATAACAAGAAAGCACCGATTTTTTTAAAAAAAATTCAAATTTCTTAATAAATATTTTTATTAATATCTCCTAAAGTTTTGATTCGATTTTTATAAAATTTGAAATGTCAGGACAAAATTCTGCAAAGATAATATATCTTAAATTTTAAACCATTCAGTTGGGTAGTTTTTGCGTTGTTATATGCGGACGGACGGACAGACAGACGGACGGACCAAGCGACGACAATAGGTGCTACGTATTTATATAATTACGAACGCACCTAAAAACCACGAGTATACTCGTGGTAGGCAGCGAATGAGTTAATAAAAGTAGATTTTACTTTTCATAAAAATTACTTTGTTCGATCACCATTTATGTAGGTGTAGCTTTTTCTTATTAAATTTATATATATATATATATATATATATATATATATGAAAAAATTTCAACTTCGAAAACTTTTCTATTTACATATTAAAAGAAGATATCGAAAAAAAGATTAGGACACGAATAACACATTTGAGAACTCAATTTCATCAATTAGCGCCCATGCGATATTTGAATTCTTTTGAGTAGCTCTGTATAAGATCTATATATTTGTATACATAGTTAAAAAGTAATTCAGCTATAAAACGACTAACAAATTTGAAAATTTCTTTCCGCATTTACCGCCCATAGAAATTTTTTGAAATTTTTTGTGCTGCTCTGTATATAATTTACAAATTTCTATGCACACCACATATAAGACTAAAATTTAATTCAGCTACAAAACTCATAAAACATGTAAAATCGTAATTACCATCCATAGACAGCAATATATTCAGTTTTTTGAGTATGTCTGTATATGAATTTGTATATATTTAAAAAATAAGTATTGGTATACAAAATATAGTCAAGCTTGAAAATCTATTAAATAATGGTTACCACAGCTGAATACTCTTTTTAGCAATAATTACACATAGCCCTTCCTGTAACCGAATACTTTTGTGTGTCTCTGTAAATAAATGATTAATGCTGTATGTACTATGATCTAATTAAAGTATGTTCTAGTGCACTTCATTAAATACATTTATTTACACTTTTTTTAAGAATTAGGCGATTTCCTTAAGAGTATTTAAATATGTTTATTGACACTGTTTTTATAAGAAATAGGAGATTTCCTTAACAGTCTTTTATGTTAATTAATACGAACAAATTTATTTGAAAATGAGTAAACGTTTTTCTTCACGTACATTATAATTTTTTTTTTTTTTTTTTTTTTTTTTTTTACAAAATAGTGGTGCCATTATGCCATTTGGAATTGAAATTACATGGTATAAAAATGTACCACTGCCTTTCAAGGGCTTAAAAAATTTATATTACAAATTTGCAACTACAAAAAGCTTTTCATTTACAGATAGGATCACAATAAGCTTATTTACATCGTTTTTATAAGAATTGCGATATTTTCTTAACAGTATTTTCTGTTAATTAATACGAACAAATTTATTTGAAAATAAGTAACAGATTTTTTTTTTTCACGTACATTATAAATGAAAATTTTTATTACAAAATACTGGTGCCATTATGCCATTTGAGATTAAAAACTAGTCGTTGGGGGCCACCGTAATACTTACCCATCATGGATATGCATAATGTAAAATATTAAAATAAAAAATGTGTAAATTACTTATAAAGTGCATTGCAATTCAAATAAAATCGTGGCTTGATGACGTCACAAACTTTAAAGGCTCGATTACTGAATTGCTTGAAAGAAACATCCTTATAACTCCAAAAATAATAATCCTATTAACTAGCGGTTTATTGCATCTGATTAAGCGTCAAATTCCCAATTAAAATATATCTTTGAAGTGAAATTTGGATGGAATACAGGGTCATGAAAAATCGAAGAGTGTGGGAAATAGGATTACAAATATCTCGGCAACTAATTATCCGATCGACTTCATGCTTTATGCAAAATTTATGTTTTTTTATTGTCTTATATATTCATTTCTTAAAATAAACAATTTCGAAAATTTTCATATACCTTTTATCAGAACGAATATTTCGAGAGTCCGAAAAAAATAGTTCTGGTTAATCGAGGTTATTGAAATGAAATAGGCTTCTTCCCATTATTACATACTAAGTACATACAAAATTGCAAGTCTCTATCTCAATTTTTTCGGGAGATAGAGCGTTTACAGACACACACACAGACACACACACAGACACACAGACGGACGGCAAAATTTTTTTTCTAAAAATATGTTTTTCGGAATCTCCAATGTCTGAAACGTGTAAATCCGTCAAAAATTTTTTTTCGATTTTCAAAACGATTACAAGACTTACCCTATACTACGTATGATGGGTAAGTAATAAGTGGTATAAAAATGCACCACTGCCTTTCAAAGGCTTAAAAAAATTATATTAAAATTTTTCAACTACAAAAATCTTTTCATTTACAGATAAGATCACAATAAGTTTATTTACATTGTTTTTATAAGAATTGCGAGATTTCCTTAACAGTATTTTCTGTTAATTAATACTAAAAAAATTATTTGAAAATAAGTAACCGCATTTTTTTTTTACACGTACATTATAAATGAAAATTTTATTACAAAATACTGGTGCCATTCTGCCATTTGGGATTAAAATTAAGTGATATAAAAATGTACCACTGCCTTTCAAGGGCTTAAAAAATTACATTAGAAATTTGCAACTACAAAAACCTTTTCATTTACAGATAGGATCACAATAAGTTTATTTACTTTGTTTTTATAAGAATTGCGAGATTTCCTTAACAGAATTTTCAGTTAATTAATACTAAAAAAATATTTGAAAATAAGTAACCGCTTTTCTTCACGTACATTATAAACGAAATTTTTTATTACAAAATACTGGTGCCATTATGCCATTTGGGATTAAAATCAAGTGGTATAAAAATGTACTACTGCTCTTCAAGGGTTTAAAAAAATTATATTAAAATTTTTCAATTAAAAAATCTTTTCATTTACAGATAAGATCACAATAAGTTTATTTACATTGTTTTTATAAGAATTGCGAGATTTCCTTAACAGTATTTTCTGTTAATTAATACGGACGAATTTATTTGAAAATACGTAACCGCTTTTCTTCACGTACATTATAAATGAAAATGTTTTTTACAAAATACTGGTGCCATTATGCCATTTGGAATTAAAATTAAGTGGTATAAAAATGTACCATTGCCTGCCTCTCAAGGGTTTAAAAAATTATATTAAAAATTTGCAACTACAGAAATCTTTTCATATACAGATAGGATCATAATAAGTTTATTTACATTGTTTTGCAAAATTTGCGAGATTTCCGTAACAGTATTTTATGTTAATCAATAAAATTAGTCTTATAAATATTTTACAAAAATATCTAACTACCGATTTATAAAATCAGTTTTAATGAAAAACCTTATCTCAGTTTCATTATTATATAATTTATCTAATATTTTCAGACATTTAGGAAGATAATTATTGATGTTGAAAAAATTTTGATTTATAATTCGGGGCATAAAATGTTAATATACTCATTTTTAGCAGTTTCCAATATAGTTGAAAACTGTTTATGGCTTCGGTATGTCTGGTCGTCTACCTCGCCGTCTCTCTGTCTGTCTGCCTGTTCACGCTCTAACTCTCGTTAATATACTTAGATTTCCACGATATTGATAGATGTTTTTAAGGTTAATTATAGCATGTTCCGTATTGAAGATGAAGTATGCAGGTGTTGTAGTTCGTTTACAGGAACACACAAAATAATTTCGTTATATTACGGTCTATGGGTAAAAATCCTTTTTGGTGCATTTAAATGAAATTAAGATACACAAAACATAACGAGGTTAATAATTATCACTAATATGGACTAAAACCTGTTATTATTTACTTATTTATTATTATTATTTTTTTTAAGTATAGAGTAAGCAGCATTTATAGTTTTTTATGCGGGAATGCACAGTATAATTCCATTACATTATGACATATTGAAAAAAAAATTTGCGGTGTATTTCAACCATGGAATATTAATTATGAAATTGATATTTATCACAGCAGTGCATTTAGCAGTCTTTCATTAGATTACAGTGCATATAGCATTAATCGTTTATTTACAGAGACACACAAAATAATTCTGTTACAGGACAGACTATGAGTAATTATTGCTAAAATGCGTTTTCAGCTGTGGTAACCATTATTTAATAGATTTTCCTGCTTGTCTATATTTAGTATATTAAGACATATTTTAAAAATATAAACACATTCACATGCAGCTATACTAAAAGAACTGAATATATTGCCGTCTATGCCGATGGTAATTACGATTTTAAATGTGCTAGGCGTTTTCTAGCTGAATTAAATTTTAGTCTTATATGTGGTGTGCACAGAAATTTGTAGGTTATATAGACATATTTAAAAAATACACAAATTCATATGCAGAGATGAGCAAAAAACCGTCTACGGATGGTAATTGCGATTTTAAATGTGTTATGCATTTCCTAGCTGAATTAAATCTTAGTCTTATATGTGGTGTGCACAGAAATTTGTAGACTATATACAGAGCTGCAGAAAAAATTTCAAAACCTTCTATGGACGGTAAATGTGGAAAATAAATTTTCAAATGTGTTAGACGTTTTATAGCTGAATTACTTTTTAACAATGTTATACATATATATATATAGATCTTATAGAGGACTACTCAAAAGAATTCAAGTATCTTATGAGAGCTAATTGATTAAATTGGGTGTCCAACTGTGTAAAACGTTTCCTAATTTTTTTTTCGATACCTTCTTTTAATTTAACTAATAGTGATGTTTCGTTACAGTATTATGTAGAAATGTTGGGAAATGTTTTATAATCTATGCGTGACGCATGATGTTTATTTGTTTTGTTTTTTTTTATGAAAAGGAGTATGGATTTTATATTTTTACTTACCCATCATACGTAGTAGGGGAGATCGGGGCAAGATGAAGAGTGGGGCAAGATGACGAATGTCTTAATTTTTCAGTTTTCCGCTAGGTGGCAGCATCAACCGGACACTACTGGCTCTCCTATCGGCCGTTCGTTAAACAATACGATAGAGACGCTGAAATCGCCATTTTTGTGTCAGTTGTGAAGCTTTGATTGTTTTCCGCTGCCACGTTATAACTTTTATGCATGTGTAAATAAGCTCTGCTACAGATACAGGTCAGATATATCGTTTCTCTTTTATATTTACGAGTAACTTAGTTTAAACACTACTTACTACCATGAATAAATGTCAATTAATCGCCTTCCTTCATGGCAATGAAAACGAATATTTTTAAACAGGCAGTCCGGGGCAAGATGACGAGCTCGTCATCTGGCCCCGTGTTCCGGAATTTATTAAACTAACTATGTTGTCCATTCTATTTATATCCTGTAAACGCTTGTTTGTCTGTGTGTTTGTTCGCGCGACCTTGCGTTTCTATCTCTTTTCGGACTAAGGGGTGCATGGGATCGGGGGAGGTGTCGTTCGAAAGGGGGCAACCAGAGGAAGACATTTTTGCTATCCGCTAAGCGTCCCCCCTAGCCTCCAGAAAGAAAAACCCTATCGGGGTCCGTATCTCTACTTCCAAGCGTCCGATCGGTACGAGGAGAGTACCGTTCGACGGGGGTCAAGACCTCCCCCCTCCCCCGCTGGTCCCTCTCCTCCTAAAAAATTCAAAAAGCGTTTAAGGCTAACTTCCGGCATTGTGACCCACCAAAAGAAGAATAGATCCAGTGCTGTAAATGCCAAGAATGGTGGCATGAGGAATGTTCCAATTATGAAAATGTCATTTTTATTTGTGACTATTGTTAGCTGCACAACTAAACACTTCAACATTACGTTACACTGCATTATGCTTAGTTTGATACTTTGTAAGATGTAAAAACACAGTTATCATTTGTTAAACCAAGAAACATATTCAAAAGACAAAATATGTTCAATCTTTTTCAGTGTTGTCATCTTGCCCCAAGGCCAAAGTCATCTTGCCCCAGTACTGGGGCAAGATAACTTTTTGTTAATGTTATGAAAAAATAAAATTATCCTTTATTTATTTTTTTTTTTTTTGAAAAATTAAATGGTAATGTATTTAACACTACAAAGGTATACTCTATCAGTTCATGTAAAATTAATTTTACTATTACTTCAAAATAAATTAATAAACAACAAAAATTGTTAACATAGTAATCTTGCCCCGGTCTCCCCTATAGGGTAAGTCTTGTGATCGTTTTAAAAATCGAAAACTTTTTTTTGACGGATTTACACGTTTCAGACACTGGAGATTCCGAAAAACATATTTTTCGAAAAAAAAAAATTCGTCCGTATGTCTGTGTGTCTGTAAACGCTCTATCTCCCAAACAAATTGAGATAGACACTTGAAATTTGGTATGCACTTAGTATGTAATAATTAGAAGAAGCCTATTGAATTTCAGTAACCTCGATTAACCGGAATTATTTTTTTCAGACTCTCGAAATATTCGTTCTCATAAAAGGTACATAAAAAATTTCGAAATTGTTTATTTTAAGGAGTGAATATAAAAGACAATAAAAGAACAAAAATTTTGCATAAATAATGAAGTCGATCGGGTAATGAGCTGCCGAGATATTTGTAATCACATTTTCCACACTCTTCGATTTTTCATGACGCTGTATTTCGTTCAAATTTCAATTCAAAGATATATTTTAATTGGAAAGGAGACGCTTAATCCGACGCAGTAAACTCTTAGTTAATACGATTATCATTTTTGGAGTTATAAGGATATTTCTTTTACGCATTTCAGTAATGGGGGCCTTTAAAGTTTATGACGTCATCAAGCCAGGATTTTATTCGAATTTCAATGCAGTTTAGAAATAGTTTGCACATGTTTTGTTTTCATATTTTATATCATTCATATCCATGATGAGTAAGTATTACTGTGGCCCCCAACGACTAGTTTATATTTATTCTAGAGTGAGTCTTGCTACAAATGTTATTTATTTATTTTTTTCACTTTCAGTTTAAAGAAAGAAACTTGTTCATTAGTATGAATTATATTGATTTTCATGGTGTTCACTGTTACAGTGATTATTTTAAATAGGGTAGAGGCAGTCTATTAGGGAATTGGATTATCAAAATTAAAGTTCTTAGAAGACAAAAAAAAATTCTTATTAAAATGTAAAACGGACATACATTCAAATATTCAGTGGGATTATATAAGAAAATCTATTCTAAGTTATTCTGTTTATTCTTTTAATTTCCGCCTCCACGTTTTAATGCATTCTTTACTTTTGAAAGGTATTTAGCAGAAGAGAAATCGTTTAATTTTTGCATGAAGATCCTGAAACGAACTCGGGAAGATGAAATGAGATTTCACTTTATCTAACTCCTTTATAGTCACTTAATTTTCCGTTTTAAATCTACTTTAAAATTAGATTTAAGTTTGGTTCTGAGAATTAAAACGATTTTTATTTTACTTCGTTTCCCGATTTTCGTATCTGACTGAGAATAAGAAAGCGTAAACTATAATGCAAGCGTCTCTATTTATTATCTTCATCGGTCCATAGATAAAAAGCTTCCGCGAATTTGTAATTTTCCTAGTTTTTAATGTGTATATATATACAGGGTGATTCAAAACTTATCGTTCACATTTCGTGGAGAGGTAGGGAATGCGTCAGGAAACCAATTTTACACAGAGAAGTATGTCCGCAAATGTACGCATGCGTCTGTAGAGGGCGCTGTGTGTACCCAACCTTCCATTACGTCAAAATCATTGTTTTGACTTTCCTAAAGCTAGTATTATTTATTCTCCTATTTCCACTTCTCATTTGGACTTCCACGAAGCCTTTTACATATTTAAAAACTCCAAAAATCTCGTCAATGACTTTTATTCTGCGCCTTCCTTATCTCACGCATGGAAACTTCTCGTGTAATCTTGTTCTTTCCTGTTCTTTTAACCTTTATCTATTTTTTTAATTGGTTTGTTTTTTTTACTTTTTGTCTTCATTTTTATTTTATTTATTTTTTGTTAGTTTATTTTATTGAAAAGATTTTTAAAAAATTCTGGTGTGAAACCAAAATTTAAAAATTCATGAGTGAAGAAAGTTTAAAACAAAGAATAAAATAAACTAACAAAAAATAATAAAATAAAAATGAAAACAAAAAGTAAAATATCAAACTAATAAAAAAAAAATAAAAAAGGTTAAAAGAACTGGAAAGAAAAGAATTAAACGAGAAGTTTCCAGGCGTAAGATAATGAAGGCGTTGAATAAAGGCCATTAACGAGATTTTTGGAGTTTTTAAAGATGTAAAAGACTTTATGGAAGTCCAAATGAGAAATGGAAGTAGGAGAAGAAATAATACTAGCTTTAGGAAAGTGAAAACAGTGATTGGGACGCAATGGAAGGTTGGGCACACACAGCGTTCCTACATACGCATGCGTACATTTGAGGGCATACTTTCCTATGTAAAATCGGTTTCTTGACGTATTCCCTACCTCCCCACGAAATTTGAACGATAAGTTTTGAATCACCCTGCATATATATATTCATTTATTTATATCTATATGAATCCTCTTTTTCTGCATTTTGAGCTTTTTTATAGCTAAATTAACAATTGCAAAGGTCACTAGTGAAATGAAATCACAAAAGAGAGATGACAGTTCTCCCGGTTTTGAAAGGAGATTCCTATTTTTCAGAGTGGGTCCCACCTACGCTGTAAAAAAAAAAAAAAAAAAAAAAAAAAAACGAGAGAGATTTCTTAATCTAGGAAAAAATAATATATCTTCGAAAGAAAATGTACAATTACACGCCTTGTGAATATTACTAATGGTTACTAATGATTCCGAAACGCGTTCATTATTTTTAGAGATTTCAGAAACCATTTTCGGGATATAAAGAAGCATTTATAAGAAGAAAAAAAAGTTTCCTTTGCTGGCATTGGTTTTCGGAATCGTTTCCGAGTAGTTTTTATAGTGTATTTATTAGTTTTTTCAATCCGGAATATGTGTTTTTCGTATGCTATTCATTCTATATTAAAAAAAAAAAAAAAAAAAAAAAAAAAAAAAACACTTTTACGTTTAACAATTTGGTTGTCATGTCGTACACTGTTACAGTGATTATTTTCAATAGGGTAGAGGCAGTCTATCAGTGAATTGGATTATCAAAATTAAAGTTCTTGGAAGTTAAAAAGAAAATTCTTATTCAAATGTGAAACGGACATACATTCAAATATTCAGTGGGATTATATAAGAAAATCTATTTTAAGTTATTCTGTTTACTCGTAATCAGCGTAAACCAGGGTTGGGTTTTGGATGTCAAAAACTGGTTTTTGACATGACAGTGGTAAAAACCGTGTTTTTACCAGTTTATTCCGTCAAAAACCTATCATTTTCGATTGTCCTCCAATTTATGGTGTAAGGTAGCATACAATACATTTCTAGATTGATTTTACCTTGTTGTTCTTGTTATTAATATTATTTACAATTATATTTGTTAAATTTATTTAAAAGAAGATCATTTTCTAATATGGGAAAGATTTTAAAATACAAGATTAAAAGAAAAGAAGAATATTTGTCATAATCTTCACTAATATAGATTCTACTAACTACAATTAACATTAATATTAAATATAATAAAAGGTTATTATAATTATTAAATAACATTCAATATACATTTTTAATAAAGTACATTAAAATTATTTTAGAGATGCAAAAATGCTGTTACATTGTATAACAATAGATGTTAAGCATAGACTGGTAGTGAATAAATTTGAATATTCTTCGATATCTATATATTTAAAACGCTAAGCGATTTCTTTCGACAATCCGTCAGAACAAACTACTGCATCAAATTACACCATTCTTTTTTTAAATGAAAGATATTTGGACACAGATTTGTTATCGTGCATTCGTTTGTTCGAAAATTTAATTAATTAGCTGTAATTTTCAATTAAACATTTACTTCTGCTTATGACGTCATAAAGATGGCCAACTCCCACTTTTGAGGGCATAGAGTTTATTTTCTGAACTCTGTGGTTCGCCAATCTTTTGACATTAGCTAATATCAACTAGGTAATATTTTAACATTGTAGTATAAAATCTTTAAAAAAACTTAATTAGCTAGAATATAATCATAATAAAATATCTAAACGCAAACATATCAATATGAATAACAAATCTCACGTAAAATGTTGCAATTTAAATGATTCCAATTGAAACAAGATTTGGAGAGTTATCCTTGACGCCCAGCTAACATAAAAGTACCTATTTTATTTTATTTATTTACACACATATTCAAATTTATTATACAACCCCAGATTGCCATAAAAAGCAAAAATCGTCATTTAGGCGCCAAAAAATAACCCAGGCGCGTCTGCGATATATGTACTGATTTAATCAAAATTATTTTGGTTACACCGCATATTGCAAAATTAATTAAATCCATGATTATTGTTTCTTTCTCAGATTAAAAATAAGAAAATTGGTACTTCTCTATTATCCCGTCGACCACTTTTCATAACAAAAAACTATCGCCAAATAAACAGGAGAACGTTGAAATATCAAAATAAATAAATAAATAAAATACATGAATTTAAGGACACAATTGTTATTTTAATTAATGAAATAACTAATAATTCAGTAAAACATAAGGAAAATAGACGCAAATCTCGAATTAAAAACCACTTGATGACGTAACAAACACGTATATTGCTTCTGACATCAAGTAAATCGGACTGCATTTTTGGCGTTTAATTTTACAGTGTGGCGATAGTTTTTTGTTATGAAAAGTGGTCGACCGGATAATAGAAAAGTACCAGAAAGTTTAATGTTTAACGAAACTTAATTATTTGATCGATCGCAAATTTTGGTTCTTTTCCGTTATACCGACACCATGCCATACATGTAAATATATGCTTGGCGACAATGGTGTCCGTATAATGGAAAAGTACTCATTTTTTTCTTAGTTCGGCCTATACCAAAAACAAACATTTTACAGGTAACAAAAAAATCGCCAAAAAGGGCTGCTTCATCAGCTGTAATGACAGCAAAGTTGTATAAAATCTAATAACCTGAATTTTCCAACGTTTATGCGAAACACCACAGAAAACACACGCTATTTTTATATAAGTAGGGTATATTTAAACGAATAAGAGAACTAACAACCTTCAATAATATAATATGCATGAAAAAGTAAACAAATAAGTGATTCAGCAAATCATAAAAATATGTATTTCTTAATATAACTATAAAATACAGAAAAATGTTCTGGTACCATCAAAAATATTCATTATCCCGCCGAAATTCCGTGCATTATCCCGTCGTCCCATTAAGAAAAAAAACTATATGTAAATTAGGTACTTTTCGGTTAGCCGGCGCCAGTAAAAAAATATATATATACACACATAATAATAAACTCCAATGGAAAATTACTTGCAGAATCATTATCACAAAAGCCAACCAAAATCTATAAACCACACAAATTCAATACTAGAAAAACAAAACTATATACATTATATATATATATATATATATATATATATACTTCATTGGTGCCCTGCTATCCGAAAAGTACCTCAAATAATTCACCAAACTGTAGAGCCCAATAAACAAACGGAAGAATGTTGCCATTAAATCTCAAAAAAAGAATAATAATAATAATAATAATAAATAATTAAGAAAAGCCCCATTTACTAAAGTATCATTTATTAGTAACTTTTAACAATAAAATTTACAATATATTAATGAAAACAGAATCAAAAATAATCTTGGATATTTATTTATTTACATTATTTCTCTTAATTATGGAAAAGGTATAATCATCCTGATTATGTAAAGGAATGAAGAAACCCTACAAATAAATTACACTTGAAAACATTAAAAATCTCCTTTATCTGTAGATTGATTTATTATTGTAAAAAAAAAATCTTCATCTTTACATAAAAATTGATTAGCTTAAAACAATGTATGCGTTTCAGAAGATATGGATTTGAAAGGAACAATGATTAAAGAAGACATTTTTAAAATTTTGATCAAAACATTTTAAAACTTTTTTTTAACGTCGAATTTCGACGGTGCGTTTGGGGAGATGCAATGCACATGCGCATAGGAGCTCATTCGGTTGCATTATCACAGAGGGGCGGGGAGGGGAATGTGTGCCTTATTTAATATGTTCTTTTATTGACTGAATATGAGATGAACGTAGGGATATGCTATTTGGGGCTGTTCAAGTATTACGTAAGCAGTAAAGGGGGAGAGGGGGGGGGTCCAGAGTCTGCTTATTTTCTCTGACAAGGGGGCGGGGGTCACGACAGTTCTTACGTAAGCATTAAACAATGAATTTGGTGGTTTAAACAATGGTTTGTTTAATGCAATAAACAACAATATATTAAAACCATTTTGTATTTTTTGATATCACAATCCATATATGCCTATTTATATAAATTTGTATGATTAATAATGTAATTTATTGGTAACTTTTTATCTGTCAAGAAGTCTTGATGTATAAACTGTCATAAAATCTTACGTAAGCAAAGGGGGGGGGGGGCTAGCATTTGCTTATATTTTCTTACAAGGGGGGGGAGGGGGTACAAAATGACTAAAAATATGCTTACGTAATACTTGAACGGCCCCTTTGTATGATACTTCATAGGTTCAGGAAATTTTCTTTCCTGCCGTGAGGAATAGGGCGGTAATGTCAAACTGATTTCCATTTTGTTTACGGATTGTTTGTTTGGAGTTTGCATCGGAAATAATAACGTAATTCACTGGGAGAATTTTTTTAAAAATAAAATAATTGAAAGATTGTTTCCCCTACTTATGTAATAAAGAAGCTTATTTTACTAATATTGTTATTGTAATTTTTTCCGTCAAGTTTTGACGGGTACCATCTAGTAATATTTTAAAATGCATATCTTATGTATTCATAAATGCAATTGTGGTGATTTTCATTTGCACTTCAATAAGTAGAATCTTAAAGTTTTGTTTTCAACAATGTAATAATTGTACCGAAATTATACACATTGTTTAATCTAATACTTATAGGTTATAGGATTTCTTCAAAAAATCGATTTTTTTTAGACTTTGCTAAACAGCTTAAGATATTGCAGAGATCTTCTAACAGAGATGTACACGTATTATTCTAATGCAAGTCTTTTTTGTTTTTCTTGGATGGATAAATATACTTTAGAGGCTTTTTGATACTGAATATTTTATGTAAAACAACTTAATATTAAAGATAGAATGAAAAAAAAACGTAAAAACAAACTACTAAAAAATGGGTTTTTGACATGACGGTAAAAACCATGGTTAAAACCGGTAAAAACCGTCATGAGTCAAAAACTTGCCAACCCTGGCGTAAACTATAATGCAAGCGTCTATATTTGTTATCTTCATCGGTCCAGGGATGAAAAACTTCCGCGAATCTGCAATTTTCCTAATTTTTAATATGTATATATATATATATACATATATATATATATATCTATATTTGTCGTACACTGCTACAGTGATTATTTTCAATAGTGTTGTTGAAAAAAAAATTATTTTTCGACTTTATATGCGAGTATATACGGTAATAAATTTGAGGTTTGGGGCAAGCCTCGATACAATATATTTACAACTTTTCAATCTATTTACAACTTTTCAATATAGAAATTTAAGTTTTTTATATTTAAAGTAGTGCATAATTAAAGGCTAGATCTGTTTAATACCAGTATCTTTCTATAATAATCTTCGCCTTAGTTATTAGTAGAAAGTTATTACGAATTCTTGAATTTAATAATAATAATAAGACTACTCGAAAATACTGATAATGAAACGGTAGGACAAGTTATTTTTCTCGAATTTCGGGGTCGACTTATATGCGAGTATATACGGTAACAAATTTGAGGTTTGGGACAAGCATCGATAATAATATTTACAACTTTTCAATAATTTTCAATATTGAAATTTAAGTTTTGCATATTTAAACTTGTGTTCAATGTAGTGCTTGAAACGAAATGTTAAGAACAAAATTAAGCATTCATTAAGCATTCATCAAACTTGCTTAATTCACACTTTTAAGCCGAGAAAATAAAAATTACCATTATCTGAGAGTTATTCATTACTGCATTTTAAATGAATTTTGTATGAAATCTTTTTAAATTAATGCATAAACAGCTGTAACTGAACTCACAAGAAAAGGTATATACATACAGTCTAGAAGAAGGGTATTGGACATCCCAATATTCAAAATATATATCTATAACATAAAGCAAAAACATGTCCATGATTAATGCTGACGTCATATCGATGGTGGCAGTGAACTGACCAATATTTTTTTACATTTTCACAAAATCTAACTATCGCACAATCTCAATTTTTACACTATCGCATAAAAAAATAACTGTACTTTCTGAGGCAATGTGTTTGAAACCTGTATCTGAATTTATTAATATGTTTATGGTTTTTATAATAATTTTCAAGCACGAATTAATAAAATCTGCGTGCAACCTAATTACGGAAGATTAACCCGTTTACACTTAAAACAATGGAATCCACTCAGCATTTCTTTGTTTCCGTGTAATGATCCATAACTAAAGTGCCAAACGAAATTTAAACTTCACAAATAAATGAATAAATAAATGAAACAGGCATTGAACCGGTATGTACGAATACTACGCGCTGATTACATACACATAGCAAACTGCGCGGAAATAATTAGAATAACAGAGATGGCTATAAAAAGTTAAATGTTTCGTAAAGTAAAATGCAAAAGTATTAGGTTGTTCCGAAAGTTATTTCTGTCTGGGAAAGTTGGTTCGTACCGGAAAATTCTATCATTTAATTATTAGATAGTAATTCCGATATCTAATGTCTAATAATTGAAGGGCAAAATTTTCTGGTATGAATTGTTTTTTTCAAACTGGAGGATCTTTCCGAACAACACAATACCAAAAATGAACTTTCATGTAGTTAGTGGGTCATCAAAGAAAATATACTAAATGTAAAAAATCTATAGATGTTTTCAAATGATTTTTATGTACATTCTGTACACTGGGCTGCTTTAAAACTAGTAGTGGGAGACAAAGGTAAAAACTAAACTGAGAAAAATAACTTGTCTGCATACAATTATAAATTTCTTTTTTAAAGTTATTGCAGTGTGTAAAAAAAAGGTTGGTCGGTTGGTTGATTTATGACGGCCGATTATCTACTTTCGGGATATAGGCCCTAGGGGGAAAGTGCTCTCCGTGGGAGTCTTTCTGAGGGAACCTAACCCCTTCAGGGGCAAAGTACTCTTGTAGCTAAAATATTGAAATGATTGATTGACACCAGGATTCACGAACGAATTTTGTTTTAAATAAGTAAAAGCTTTTCCTCATGTACAACATAAATTAAAAATTTGGTTAAAAATTCTGGTGTCATTGTGGCATTTTGGGATTAAAATTAAGTGGTATATATTATATACCGGTGCCCTTCAAGGGGTTAACCCATATTTACGTGTAAAAAAATGACAGCAAATACAAAGCTCAACTTTTAATTAACCGTTTTAATTAAACCATTTGCTTCAAAAACAAGTTTGTAAAAAATATTAAATGTAAAAATATATGTAAAAATTAAATGTAAAAATATAAGTACCTTATTTTTCCCTTATTTTTCGAGAAGTTTCGTTGCTGTGTCCTACAAGTTAATAGGTAATCATCAAAATTAATTTAATGGTTAAAGAAAATGACAAAATATAAAGAAATGAGTCAAAAACAATAAAGGGAACAATTTATAATAAAAAATTAAATTAAAACATATTTAAAACATATATGGATTTTTATCATTTTGACTTTTTAACGTCTGTTTATAAAAATAATAAAATAACTATTAAATATACTCATCAAACATTTGCTTCCAACGTAAAATTTGTTTAATAAATATGAGTTATTTTGAACTACATATATAAATAAACCTCGACGTTTCGGTTAATCTTTATAACCATCATCAGGAGAAAAACTTCAAAAATATATGAACAGCAAAAAAATTAAAATTTGTTACATGATTGAATCCAAAGTTCTAACTGACACGACGCTAAAAATAACAGAATAACAACAATAAATTCAAAATAAGCCAGGTGGCGCCCTCTATGAATCAGCGATGTAACTGGAAACTCATGTACCACTAAATAAAAGTTCCTTCCAAAATGCATTTCCATATAGCTGGGACAATTTTGGAAGGAACTTTTATTTAGTGGAACATGAGTTTCCAGCTATATCGCTGATTCATAGAGGGTGCCAGCTGGCTTATTTTGAATTTATTGTTGTTATTATGTTATTTTTAGCGTCGTGTCAGTTAAAACTTTGGATTCAATCATGTAACAAATTTTAATTTTTTTTGCTGTTCATATATTTTTTAAGTTTTTCTCCTGATGATTGTTATAAAGATTAACCGAAACGTCGAGGTTTATTTATATATGTAGTTCAAAATAACTCATATTTATTAAACAAATTTTACGTTGGAAGCAAATGTTTGATGAGTATTTATATGTGCAACGTAAAGTCCTTGATAATTATAACTATTAAATAATTTATTTACCGTATATACTTGCGTGTACGTCAACCCCAACTTTTGTGAAAAATAACTTGCCTTTCCGCTTGAATACCAGTATTTTAGAGTAGTTATCTCCACCTTAATTTATTGCATATCCAGTAATATTTTTCTACGATTAAATGTGGAGATTATTATTATGTAAATCGGAATCCCATTTTATGTCTTTTGGGATTGGTGTAGGTGTAATTATGACGGCCGATTATCTGCCCAAGGGATATAAGCCCGAGGTGTGAGTACCTAGTCATATTTTTCTACGATTAAATGTGAAGATTATTATTATGTAAATCGGAATCCCATTTTATGTCTTTTGGGATTGGTGTAGGCGTAATTATGACGGCCGATTATCTGCACAAGGGATATAACCCCGTGGTGTGAGTGCCCAGTAATATTTTTCTTCGATTAAATGTGAAGATTATTATATGTAAATCGGAGTCCCATTTTATGTCTTTTAGGATTGGTGTAGGTGTAATTATGACGGCCGATTATCTGCACAAGGGATATAACCCCGTGGTGTGAGTGCCCAGTAATATTTTTCTACGATTAAATGTGAAGATTATTATATGTAAATCGGAATCCCATTTTATGTCTTTTAGGATTGGTGTAGGTGTAATTATGACAGCCGATTATCTGCACAAGGGATATAACGCCGTGGTGTGAGTGCCCAGTAATATTTTTCTACGATTAAATGTGAAGATTATTATATGTAAATCGGAGTCCTATTTTATGTCTTTTAGGATTGGTGTGGGTGTAATTATGACGGCCAATTATCTGCACAAGGGATGTAACCACGCGGTGTGAGTGCCCAGTAATAGTTTTCTACTATTAAATGTGAAGATTATTATACGTAAATCGGAGTCCATTTTATGTCTTTTAGGATTGGTGTAGGTGTAATTATGACGGCCGATTATCTGCACAAGGGATGTAACCCTGTTGAAGGGGCGAGGCCAACGAGGTAAGCGCGTAACATCAGAATATTAAATTCTTCAAATTAAAATTAACTCTGGTCTTCAACATGCAGAAAGAAAAGGAATTGCTTACCTTTTCTAAGGTCTATCCAATTTATGAAATATCCACTGGTTTATATATTTCAACTATTTGAGAATTTATTATAAACACTTCTTGAATAATCGTGTAGATGTACCACTGCTGAAATAAGACTTGTAAAAAAAATTATATTAATGCACAATTCACATTGAATAAATAAGTTCACGTTTGGATTGATTTTAAAAATTATATTTTACATTACTTAAAATTTTAAAAGGTTTACATTTAGATTAATTTTAACATCAGGAAACATTTTTTCCTGTGACTTTACAGAATGAAGGATAGTAATACACTGACTCATTTTCACAAAGTTTGGAAAGTTACGAGTAAAGTTGCATCATTTCTTTGAAACAAATTGACGTTGAATAATTGTCCTTTTAAATGTTTTAGTTCTGTAATAAGTTTATAATGGCATAATCACAAATAACAAATTATAAACATATTTCACATTATTAGAAGAGAACGATTATAACGAGGTAATAAATCTCTATTGCTTGATAAACTTGAAACTTAAGAGTCATAAATTAGGTCACTTGTTTTAAGAGATGAGAGAAAAATTATCGTTGGGTTTTTATCTGCGTGCTTCATCATTTTCTTTATTTATTTATTTTACTTTGAGTGGAAAATATTAAGTGATTGAAATGAATGGATTAGTTTTCTACAATTTCCCCCTTAATCCGTTCATGGAGATTAACTAATATTTTCATTGAATTTCTGTGTTCGATGAATCGAGGTTTGGGTAAAGGTTTGGTAAGTGCATCAGCTATCATTTTTTCTGTTGGAAGATATCTTAACTCAATTATGCCTTCTTCGCTATATTGTTTAATGGCATTAAATTTGACGTCGATGTGCTTTGATCTTTTCGTGAATTTTTCTGATTCAACCATTTTTATGGTACTTTGATTGTCTTCATATAAAGTGATTGGTTTTTGCTGTGGAAAGCCTAGATCGTCAAGTAACTTCAATAACCAAATTATTTCTTGGCTAGCATGTGCTGCGGACACATATTCAGCCTCTGCTGAAGATAAGGCAATGCAACTTTGCCTTTTCGTCGTCCACTGAATTGGGTTGTTGCCCAACATATATAATATTCCCGATGTTGATCTACGGGTTTTGGTATCACCTGCCCAATCGGCATCAGCGAATACCTTTAATATTGGTTCTTCATTAGTGTTAATTATTAATTTTAGTTCTTTAGTATGATATAGATATCTTATTATTCTTTTTACGGCTTGCCAGTCTTTTTCGCGAGGATTCTCATTTCGTCTGCTTAAAATGTTTACTGCTGCTGAAATGTCAGGTCTCGTTATTGTTGTTATATAAAGCAATGAACCAAGTGCCTGGCGATATTTAATATTATTTGGCATTAAATTATCATCATCATTTAATTTGTTATATCCTGGTTCCATTGGAGTTTTGCACGGTTTGGAGTTTTCAAGATTGAACTTTTTCGCTAAATTTTCAATCTTAATTTTTTGATCAAGAGAATAACCGTTAGGTAATTTCTGAATTTGAGTACCTAAATAGTTACTAATATTGCCTAGATCCTTTAATTCGTATTCTTGTTTTAGAGAATTTACGATTTCTTCTATTATTTCATCTTTGCTGGCGATGAGTATATCATCAACATATATTATTATGTACGATGTATGATCTTTTTCTTTTCTAGTGAAAAGACATGTGTCTGCTGTACTTTGGATAAAGTTCAAGTTGTCTAGTGTTTCAGCGATTTTAATATGCCAAGCTCTGGCGGCCTGTTTGAGGCCATAGATTGCCTTTTTGAGCTTGCAAACTTTTTCAGGAAATTGTTCGTTTACATAGCCTTCAGGTTGATTTATATATATTTCTTCATTTAAGTTCCCATGAAGAAAAGCGGTGTCAATATCTACATGTCGCACATTCAAATTATTATAAGCTGCTGCTAAAAGAAGTGTTTTGATGGTACAATGTTGTGCTACTGGTGAAAATGTTTCTTGATAATCTTCCCCATATTTTTGACTGAAACCTTTGGCAACAAAACGTGCTTTATATTTTTGTGTATTTCCTGAACTATCAATTTTTCGTTTGAAAATCCATCTACTTCCTATGATTCTTTTATTAAGAGGAGGATCGACTAGATCCCATGTATTATTTTTCATTAACGATTGTATTTCGTTTTCAGTGGCTTTAAGCCAGTTTTTCTTTTCTAGTGGATTGTTTATTTTGATAAGCTGTTTCCAGTTTTCAGGTTCTGTTGTATCGCAATCATTTGCTAAAGCAATACAATTGTCGGAAGTATATCTTTGAGGTGGTACTCCTCTGTTTTGTCTTTCAGATCTACGAGGTTGATGTGTTTCTGATTGTTTGGGCGCGTCAGGTGTACAGGGTGTGTCACCTATTTCTATTTCAATGTATTTTTTATCTTCAATTAATTGTTCGTGATCATTAATTTTCTCGTTTAAATTGTTCAGTTTTTCTTCCAGAAATTTTACAGATCTGGAAATTATTATTTCACCATTTTTAGTGAAAACGCGGTATCCCTTTGTATTATTATCATAGCCCATGAAGATACCCTCTTCTGCTGTGTCATCTAGTTTAGATCTTTTGTGTTTGTTTATGTAAGTGTATACTTTACAGCCAAATACACGTAAATAATAGAGATTTGGTTTTCTTTTGAACCAAATTTCATATGGCGTTTTATTTGTCAATTTAGTGGGGAGCCTATTTTGGAGGTGATTAGCAGTATTTATCGCTTCACCCCAGAACCTATGAGGTAAATTTGCTTCGGATAATAGGCTTCGTGTCATTTCAATTAAACTTCTGTTTTTTCTCTCAGCAATGCCATTCTGGCTGGGACAAAATGGAACTGTGTATTCATGTTTTATACCATGTTCCCTTAGAAAGGCTTCTGTTTTATTTCCTATGTATTCCCCACCGTTATCCGATCTAATCGCCGTCGGATATTTTCCTTGTCTGGTTTTGACCATTTGTACATAGTCTTTTATTTTTTCATAAACTTCATCTTTACTTTTTAATAAGTAAATAACTGTGAATCTAGAATTGTCATCTATGAATGTAAGGAAGTAATTTTTTCCTCCTATTGTGGGTGTTTTAAAAGGCCCACATAAATCAGTATGTACTAAATCTAATACTTTTGTTGTTTTATTTTCGATAGATTTAGAGTACGGTGCATTTGTTGACTTTGTTTTTATACAGGTTTCACAGTTTGTTTTATGATTACAGTTATTTATTTTTATCCCACTGGCCAAGTCATTTTTGACTAATTCTTTTATACTTTCATTATTTCTGTGGCCAAGGCGTTTATGCCAAATTTCGAGGCAATCTTTATTTCTGCAATCATGTGCAATGTTTATTTTATTTTGAGAACTTTCTTCTAGTGTTTCAACTTGATATAAGTTATGTTTCTTTAATGCTTCTAAGTATATTTTTCCATTGCACGATAGTATGCATTTTTCATTTTCGAAAAATACTTTGTAGCCATGTTCTGTGGCTTTACTTACGGAAATTAAATTTGATTCCAATTGTGGAACAAATAACACATTTTTAAGTGTAATTCTATTTATACATCCATCAGATGTTTTTGTCATTATTTGTGTTTCGCCGGTTCCGTAAGAATTTAATGTATTCCCATTAGCAATTGTTACTGTAGTTTTTTCAGTATCGTTGAATTTTGTAAATATATCCCTATCGTTCGCTATATGCGAAGACGCTCCTGAGTCAATTAACCAGGTTTTATTAGCGGGATTGACAATTATGAATGCTGCATCTTTATGTTCACTTTTATTTATTTGTACCTGTTCATCTGTTTTTGATTCATTCATTTTATTTTTACTATCACCTTTTGTATTTTCAAAACACAACGATGTGTACTTTTTGTATTTGTATTGTGTTTTAGGTGTAGTGGTCTGTGTGTTTCTGTTCTTGAGATGCCAGCATTGTTTGTAAGTGTGATTTGATTGTTTACAGTAGGTACAATATTTGTTTTGCCCTTTATAATCTTGAGTGTATTTCTTTTGTGTTTTAAACACCTTTTGTGAGTTTTCAACTTGCTCACTATTTTCTACCCGTTTATTAAATTCATCAGTAAGTTTGCTCTTGATGAATTCGGGAGTTAATTCAATTTCATTTCGGGCTTCGAGAGCTGTTATTAGAGTATTATAACTCGCAGGTAACGAGCACAATAGAAGTGCAGATAAATGCGAGTCGGTTATGTTCTCTCCTATTGCGGAGAGCTTATCTTTTATTTCCAGTATATTAGTAATGTGTTTGTGCATGTTCCCATTTTCGGGAAGTTTTGCACTATACAATTTTCGTAACAAATACAATTTACTGGACAAATTGGCTCTCTCATGAATATTTTTTAAACTATCCCATGTCTGTTTTGCTGTTTCTAAATGTTTTACATGAACTATTTGCGTATCGTCTATACTCAGGTTTATTAAAGCGCGAGCTTTTGCATCCTTTTTTCTCCAATCTTCGTTAATTGGTGTAGGGGGTTCCTGAGTTACGAGTTCGTACAAATCTTCCTTAATTAACAACATATTAATTTTAAACTTCCATATAGAATAATTATTATTGTTTAATTTATCTACTATTTGCATTTCCTTTATTGTCGCCATCTCGGAGAACTTGTTTATACAGTTTTTAAAGTTTTATTAGTTTAAATAGTTTATTAAATTCAATTATGTTTTCTTGAATTTTTAATCTAGCATAAGAGCTGAGTATTATTTTTATTAATTAGAGTCAATTATTAATCCTTAAGAATAAATTCTGAGTTCATATATTCATCAGTCTCATAATCACTGTTGAAGGGGCGAGGCCAACGAGGTAAGCGCGTAACATCAGAATATTAAATTCTTCAAATTAAAATTAACTCTGGTCTTCAACATGCAGAAAGAAAAGGAATTGCTTACCTTTTCTAAGGTCTATCCAATTTATGAAATATCCACTGGTTTATATATTTCAACTATTTGAGAATTTATTATAAACACTTCTTGAATAATCGTGTAGATGTACCACTGCTGAAATAAGACTTGTAAAAAAAATTATATTAATGCACAATTCACATTGAATAAATAAGTTCACGTTTGGATTGATTTTAAAAATTATATTTTACATTACTTAAAATTTTAAAAGGTTTACATTTAGATTAATTTTAACATCAGGAAACATTTTTTCCTGTGACTTTACAGAATGAAGGATAGTAATACACTGACTCATTTTCACAAAGTTTGGAAAGTTACGAGTAAAGTTGCATCATTTCTTTGAAACAAATTGACGTTGAATAATTGTCCTTTTAAATGTTTTAGTTCTGTAATAAGTTTATAATGGCATAATCACAAATAACAAATTATAAACATATTTCACATTATTAGAAGAGAACGATTATAACGAGGTAATAAATCTCTATTGCTTGATAAACTTGAAACTTAAGAGTCATAAATTAGGTCACTTGTTTTAAGAGATGAGAGAAAAATTATCGTTGGGTTTTTATCTGCGTGCTTCATCATTTTCTTTATTTATTTATTTTACTTTGAGTGGAAAATATTAAGTGATTGAAATGAATGGATTAGTTTTCTACAACCCCGCGGTGTGAGTGCCCAGTAATATTTTTCTACGATTAAATGTGAAGATTATTATATGTAAATCGGAGTCCCATTTTATGTCTTTTAGGATTGGTATAGGTGTAATTATGACGGCCGATTATCTGCACAAGGGATGTAACCCCGCGGTGTGAGTGCCTAGTAATATTTTTCTACGATTAAATGTGAAGATTATTATATGTAAATCGGAGTCCCATTTTATGTCTTTTAGGATTGGTGTAGGTGTAATTATGACGGCCGATTATCTGCACAAGGGATATTACTCCGCGGTGTGAGAGCCCAGTAATATTTTTCTACGATTAAATGTGAAGATTATTATATGTAAATCGGAGTCCCATTTTATGTCTTTTAGGATTGGTGTGGGTGTAATTATGACGGCCGATTATCTGCACAAGGGATGTAACCCCGCGGTGTGAGTGCCTAGTAATATTTGATCCGTAGATAGCTCGGTTAATCTTTGGACTGTATTTCTAAGTAATAAAACTAATTAATCACTTCGCATTCAATAAAAACTTGAATTAAAACTTAACAATAACATTTATTTACAAGGAGAACAAAAATGACTGGCAGCGGTTGGTACACTGCGCTTACGTCTCAAAGAATACATATCTACTGGCGGGAATCCGCTTCGCGCATCCTCCAGACTTGAGCGCTCAGCAGCGCCCCCTAGATAACAAAATGTTCCACGGAGGAAACACTCCCCCGGGTATTGAAATGCAAATTTCAATATACATTCACATATAAATTTGCAAAAATTATAAGATATAACAACTTACATACACAATAATAATACAATCATAAATGCACTATAATTCTACATTATATACAGAAATAATATATACCTTAAAAATTGCTTAAAGAAAGAAAGGAAATCTGTTACTGAACTGGTAATACACAGACATCTCTGACATTTCTCTTATAAATTCGCCCGTCTGGTAACCGTAAGGTTACCGTTCGTATTATATTGTCCCTTCCCTTAAAAATGTCAACTATCCTTCCAACCTGCCATTTGGTGGAAGGTAAATTTTCCTGCTTTATTAGTACTAAAGTTCCTTTCTGCACATCATCCTTTTTAAATTTCCATTTCCCCCTCTGCTGCAGATTATTTAAATAATCGCGCTTCCAAGCCTTCCAAATTTGCTGACTAAATTTGGTGATTCTCTGCCATTTTGCTAATCTATTTTCATTAATGTTATCTAATGGTGGTTCGGAGATCGAAGTGATAGGTCTACCGATTAAAAAATGAGAGGGTGTCAAGGTTTCAAAATTTTCGAAATCTGGGGACAGCGGAGTAAGTGGACGGGAGTTCAAAACTCCCTCAATTTCCGCTAGTATAGTAAGAAACTCTTCTAAGGTTAATTTTTGATCACCTATTACCCGTTTTAAATGAAACTTGAATGATTTTACAGCCGCCTCCCAAAGGCCACCAAAATTCGGAGATTTGGGGGGAATAAATTCCCATTTTATACCTTCATGGGTTAAAAAATTACACAATTCCTCATCTGGGAAACTAATCAGTTTATGCAATTTTTTCAACTCGATGTCAGCTCCGATGAACGTTTTCGCATTATCAGATAGGATTTTCGCACATTTCCCCCTTCTGCCAAAGAAACGTTTTAGACTAGCTATAAAAGCCTGAGTTGGGAGATCTGAAACAAAGTCCAGGTGTATTGCCTTGGTGCATAAACACACATACACTACGACATAAATTTTATTCAATACACCCTTCCTTTGATTTTTAAATTTAATAGAAAATGGGCCACAGTAATCCAGACCTGTCACCGAAAATACAAAATTTGGTGTCACACGTTCTCCCGGCAGATCAGCCATCAATTGGGAACTGACAAAAGGTTTATTCTTGAAGCATGTCACACATTTGTGAACAATGCTTCGGCAATTATTCCTGCCATTATGTGGCCAAAATTTTTGTCTTACATGGAGAAGCAACGCTTGTGGGCCTAAATTAAAGTATTTGAGATGGAAGTCATTTAAAATAATATCCGTTAACTTATGATTGGCAGGCAAAACAATTGGAAACTTTGAGTTAAGCGGCAAATCTGCATGTGCTAAACGGCCGCCAACTCTAATTAATCCATCCTCTCCTACAAATGTGTTTAAGGAAGATAATCTACTTTTATTGTGAACAGGCTTACCTTTTTCGAGACATTTTAATTCTTCCCTAAATTCCCCCTTTTGTGCTGACCGAATTAAAAACGATTCGGCCTCTCTCACCTCGTCGAGGGATAGTGGTCCACTTCCTCTCTTCAATTTATTACGACAGTTAAAGGTGAATCTAAAAATAAAACTCATTATACGAATTAATTTTACAAAATTATTAGTACATGCAAAAATATGGTGAATTAACGGTTTTTCGTGAGAAATAGTTAATGTAACAAAGTCATCGTTACTAATGTTCACGGAGTCTCTTTTTAGTTCGTTTATATATATGTCCTTGTTAGGAATCACTAAAGTCTGGTCGTTGTTACACAGAGGGTCTTTCAAAAACTCTGGTCCAGTCCACCATTTGGAACTCTGAACGAGAAGGTCACACTTGACACCTCTTGTTAGCAAATCTGCAGGATTCTCGGACCCTGCACAGTGAAACCACCTGGATGTGTCTGTCAGAGCTTGGATTTCCTTTACACGGTTCGACACAAATGACTTCCACCTGTTTGCAGAGCCTTTGATCCAGTACAAAACAATCTGCGAATCTGTCCACAAATACATAGATGATGGTCCCTTGCGGTCTAGTACCGCTTTTACTTCACAAGTTAAGCGTGCAGCAAGTAATGCTGCTAGAAGTTCAAGTCTAGGAAGTGACACTTTTTTCAATGGTGCCACTCTGGATTTTGATGTAATCAAATTTAAGGAAGATTCACTTAGTGAATAAATTTGTAGATACACGGAAGCACCGTATGCTTTTGGGCTGGCATCGGCAAAGGTATGCAAAGTTAGGGTGTAATTGGAGTCATCGGGAAACTGAAAAATGTTCCTTTGAATTTTTAGATTTCTCAACTGGGGAAGTTCGGAACACCATTGTTTCCACGTCTTTGTAATATCGGAGGGCAGTTCTTCATCCCATGTTAAATTCCTACTCCTCAGATCTTGAAATAAACATTTAATTCGTATTGTATACGGAGAAATTAGACCCAGAGGGTCAAATATTCTACCTGCAACTTGTAATACAAAACGTTTTGTATTTTTTGCGTTACGCAAAAATTCGAGCAAATTATCAATATCTATCAAAAGTATATCTTGCTTGGGTTGCCACGATATCCCCAAAACTTTATGTATTGTACTATCCTCAAAAGGTTGTGGCATAGTACTAAATCCACGAATATCCCATATTTCCATTAACTGGTTGTTATTCGAAATCCACTTTCGCAAATTCATGCTAGCTTCATTCATTATTTTATGAGATTGTTCCGAAATGTTCACCGCATCTTCGACTGTGTCTGTCCCGGTTATTAAGTCGTCTACATAAATACAATTGTGAGTACTTCTGACGTTATCGGATATTCCGTTTCGACTTTATTAAGATGATGCTTAATTGTAGCAGATAGCAAAAATGGGCTTGAGTTCAAGCCAAATGTTAGGCGTAAAAATCTGTAGATGATAACATTAAATGCGTCATTGTCGACAGGATTCTTATCTATAAACAAGAATCTCAGAACATCCCTGTCCTTTTCGTTTATGGCAATTTGTAGAAAAGACTTCTCTATATCTGCTAGTAAAGCAATTTTGTTTAGTCTGAAAAAAATCAATAAGTGAAAAATATTAGGGTTTAAATTAGTTCCTGCGTCAAGTCAATCATTCAAAGAAAATTGTCCTGCTTCATGGGAACTTGCGTCAAAAACTATTCGACATTTAGTATAAACACTATCTTCTCTAAATACTGTATGGTGCGGTAAGTAAAAAACTGGTTTATCTGAAGGGTTTTCTAAATTAGGTACACTTTCAATTATGTTCATCTCTAAATACTCATTCAAAATATTGCGATATTGTTCGCATAACTTTGTATCACGTTTCATTCTTTTTATAAGATCTGAGAGTCGCGCTTCGGCGGTTTTATAATTATTTTCTAAATGGTTCCAATCCCTTGTCCAAGGGAGACTGATTTCATATCTGTTATTTTCAAAACGCACAGTTTCATGAAATTTTTCTACAATTTTCTCGTTTTTAACACTGTTTGGGTCATCTTTAATTCCCAACGTCTCTAAGTCCCAAAAGGTTTTCAAATCTAATTCATCTTGATTTTCTATTAAATGACACGTAAATTTACTTTCATTTCTATCTTGTATTGTTCCACCCGCGATCGATCCTAAATGAGAATTTTGTAAAATTATAGAAGTTTTAGGAAATTTTATTTGACCAGCTAATAACAATTCGTAATATACATCTGCTCCTAATAACACTTGAATTCGCTAAGGTTAAAAAAATCTTGGGTTCGCGTAAGTTAAATTCTGTGGTAAGTGCCGATTAGAAATGTCTACGGCGCTTGAAGGGGTTAAATCAGTGATTTTAGGAACCAAAAACATGTTAGATAATTTTTTTAAACTTCTATCCTTGTTGGAAATTTCTACGTTTATTCTGTTTTTAATTTTACAGACAGAATCATTTAATCCAGTAATTAATGACTTAACTTTATATTTTTGCAACCCTAACATATCTGCTACAGAAAACGTGACCAATGAGACATTACTGGCAGTATCTAAAATCGCAATACAAGGAAAAAGAGAATCATTACTTCCCCTTAAATAAATCACAGCTGTCGAAATCAAACCATTATAACTGGTGCCAGACAAATTTTGATCATAATTGTTTTGACAGCTCAAGGTAAACGCATTTGCGGTAGATTCTACTGAATTAGAATTTACGTTGTCTTCCGTTTTCAACTGCGGTTCATTTGCAATACAATTTAACTTGCCTATTTTCATAAGCAGGTTTCGAAAAATTAGCTCCATGAAGAGAACTATGATGGTTGGAGTAACAAATCCTACACTTATTATTTAATTTGTTACATCGATTAATAGCGTGAGATAACGATAAGCAGTTATAACATAACTTCAACTTCCTTACTTGGTTCAATTTCTCTTGAACCGATAAATCTAAGTACCTTTGACATCGAAATATCATATGAGGTTGTTTACATAATGCGCAATTAAATTTGTCATTCTGTAATACTAAACTTTTTTGTTTCTGAGTAATTTCATACCTAGGTTTCGTAACGGTGTTGCTTTTTTGTAGGTTTTCGAGAGCTTGAGCCCTTTTTAGTAAAAAATCAATAAAAATATTCCATTCAGGCAAGTCGTTACAGTTAAGACTCATTTCAAATGCCTTTCTTGACTCATCATCGATTCTTTGTAACACAAAATACATTAAAATTGATTGTGATAAGTTATTATTTTCTAGTCCTAATTGTTTCAGAGCCCTCAAATGACTCAATAAATTATCTACCAGATTGCGTATTTCTTTCGCATTTTCAATTTTTATTTTGTTGTTACTCAATAACTCTGAAATATGAGAATTTACAATTAACCATTTGTTTTCAAATCGTTTTTTTAAAGCTTCGAATAAGGAAGCATAAGAATCATCAATGTTTTGCAATTGTTTCACAGGGCCTGTTAAAGCCGATTGTAAATAATATAATTTTTGAGCATCATTTAATTCATCGTTGCTATCAATCAATGTGGTGAACTGTAATTTAAAATTAAACCACTCTGTGTAGCGACCCTAAAATTGGGGTAAATTAATTGACGGCAATTGAATTTTTGGCTCATTAGCATTAAGTCTATCATTATTATTTTGAGTTTCAACATTAGAAACACTAGGCTTTATTAAATCAAGAAGACTTACTTCGAGAGCTTCTAACTGTTCTTCTATCTCCGTCAAAGAATTTTCAAATTCCGGTAAATCATCATCAGAAATTACAGAATACGACTCGTTGCGTAATTCATCTGTCTTCTTTTTTAACGTCTGAAGAGCATTTAACTTGAGTTCCAATTCTTTCTGGCCAAGTTTGATTTTATTGTATTTGATATACGTGTAACTTGGCCACGTATATTTCCGCGTTTCCTATTTAGTACCACAGTACCTGAAATAGTAGCCATTACAATATTCTATCTATAACTACAGATAGCAAAAAATCCAAGGGCGATGATTCTTCACAGTGTTCTAAATGAGCGCTGCGGCTCGGAGGACCAAAACATGATCCGTAGATAGATCGGGTAATCTTTGGACTGTATTTCTAAGTAATAAAACTAATTAATCACTTCGCATTCAATAAAAACTTGAATTAAAACTTAACAATAATATTTATTTACAAGGAGAACAAAAATGACTGGCAGCGGTTGGTACACGGCGCTTACATCTCAAAGAATACATATCTACTGGCGGGAATCCGCTCCGCGCATCCTCCAGACTTGAGCGCTCAGCAGCGCCCCCTGGATAACAAAATGTTCTACGGAGGAAACAATATTTTTCTACGATTAAATGTGAAAATTATTATATGTAAATCGGAGTCCCATTTTATGTCTTTTAGGATTGGTGTAGGTGTAATTATGACGGCCGATTATCTGCACAAGGGATGTAACCCCGCGGTGTGAGTGCCCAGTAATATTTTTCTACTATTAAATGTGAAGATTATTATATCTAAATCGGAGTCCCATTTTATGTCTTTTAGAATTGGTGTAGGTGTAATTATGACGGCCGATTATCTGCACAAGGGATATAACACCGCGGTGTGAGTGCCCTTCGTGGGAGCTTTTTTAAAAGAACCTAACACATATTTATCCAAGGAAGCCCAAGGTTCGAAAAAAACCATGGATTCTCCGAACTATTAGGCCGACGGGCGCGATTGGGTTCAAAACCAGCACTGCTCGTCTACCAGTTTTCCCTCTAAAAACGACATTTTCAGAACTGAGGAAAAAATACTCAAATTGAGCTTGTCGCATAGTCAAAATGACTCCGAATCAAAATGACTCATGAAACATGTATGTACCCATTTCTGAAAACATGCACGCACTTAAGAATAAAACATCATGTGCTCCTATTTGAGTATGTCCATGTTTCAAAAGAGAGTATGAACTAACTTCTATGTGTTCATTTTTGACTATTTTCATGTTTCGAAAATGAGTTTTAATGGATCCTAAGCATTTTTGAGTATGTGCATGTTTCAAAAATGAGTATGAACAGACCTCTTAGTGCTCAGTTTGGAGTATGTCCAATTTTCAATATTCTGAGTATATCTGGCATTTCAGAATTGAAAGTCCTATTTAAAACAAAAAGTTTCATAACAAAATGAAAGCATCGATTTAATCAGTTTTGAAAGAGTCATTTTTCTCAGTGTTGAGAGCAGAATCTCTCGGCCAGTGTTGGGGCCATTTTGGGGTTTACTTATGCACATGCATATACGGCAGTTTACAGTTTTTTAACTCAAAAAGAAGTCTTCGTGATTATTATTTTTTTGTTTTTGCAGAAGACAAAGTTCTTTATATTTTGCCATTTTCTGCAAGAATTATTCTAATTTTCTTGATTATCCATTAACTGGCGTAAAAAAAAAACTTGTTTTCTTTTTTCAGTATTTGGTTTAATTAAAAGATTTATTTAAATCTGAGTTGTTCGTTAATTGTCATTTCTTACAAACTCTAAAAATTTAAAAAAAGAAAAAATTATAAATGTATGCTGTTAAACATTTTCATCTGACTGTTACTTATAGAGATATATAATTAAAAAAAAGTGCCCAGTTAAACCCATAGCATTCAGCTCACAGGCTATTCACACTCATTGTATATTATACACTTATTTAAAAGAATAATGTCTTTCGAAAAATAAAGAAATCGATAATAAATTAAGAGGGGATTAGCTCCCGTTCCCCCACTTTATACTTAACTAATGAACCTACAGAACTAATAAGAGAAGCGCCTTCCTTATCACAATGAATCTACATACAAAATTTGAAGCAAATCGGATAATCCTGCATGAAAAAACCAATTTTTTAAATTAAGGGAGATTAGCACCCGTCCCCCGTCTTATACTTAACCAATGAACCCCCAAAACTAATCAGGGAAGCGCCTTATCAGAATGGACCTATAAACAAAATGTGAAGCAAAACAGATATTTCTATCAAGAGTTATCGCGTTACGTACGTACATATATACATACATACAGAGCGGGCGGGCACTTTAGCTCTCAGGCTTTGATAGCCTGAGAGCTAAAAAATATTGTGGTGCTAAATGGTATTTCACTGCATTAGAAGATTTTTCGAGAAATACTGGGAGAACATTTATGCTTTACTTTTCTTAATATACATCAATAAAAGTTACATTTAGCTATCACTAACAGAAAATCAAAATTCGATGCACTAAATTGTATCTACGACACTAAAATTGTTAAGGACATAATAAGTGAAAGAAAAAATGAGAACGAGTAAAAGAGACGAAAAATAATAAAGCGTAGGAGGCACATTGCTGTCCATTTCAATTTCTGAAGTTCCGATTTCTGATCAGAATTGTCCCTTGTGACGATAGGTTTTAAAAAGTAAGAAAAATATAATCAATGCTCGGTAAATGACTTTTTATATATTTTCTTTCTGATTTTCGTGTAAAATTATTTAACTGTTCTTGGGATCATTTTTAAAGTACAAAGTTTATTTATTATTCATTATATGCCATAATAATCAAAGATAAAATTTAGGTACGTGGAAAGAGTTTTGTTATTAAAATTCAATAAGTCCAGTGTTATAAAATCTATCAGACAAAATATGTTGAACATAAGTTAACTGAATGTCCAATCTTAGCTAATCACCAGTTTTAGAGGAAGCAATAACACTAGTTTTGTTTCTAGTTTTCTTTAGAAAACGTGAGTCTTGAATATCTCGAAATTTGCATTTCGTTAGTTACCTTGTTATTACGCCAGAATCCGTTAAATATAGAACTATACTTTTGGTCATAAGTATTTTTTAAATTGCGTGTTCGGTATAAAAGTTTTTACGGTGCTCCGAAACAAAAAATAAATCTAAAAAAAATCACATTAATATTATCATTATTTCATATAAAGCATGCTGTAGCGCACTGGTTGCCAACATGGGGCGTACGCCCCACAAGGGTTCACTTTGATTTTTAAAAGAAATTTTTCAGATTTGTTATTGACGCATTCCCTGGATGTTTTTTGTCTTTTTTTTTCCAAAAAAGGAATGTTATAGACTAAAAATAAAGGCATACTTGCAAATGTAAAAAAAAAAAAAAAAAAAAAAAAAAAATCAATTTTTAGAAATTTAAAAATACAGTTGTAAGCGGTAAAATCGAATAATTTTTTTAAAGATATTTAGACGCTGTGTCACATTTTTCTTTAATGGCTTCTAACGTGTGCTGTGTGTCCGACCTTTCTTTTTTCTCTTTTTTTTTGGGAGGGGGGGGGATTGTTCTAAGCTAAAAAAGTAAAAGAAATACATACAAAGTTCAGAAATAAAAAGGTTTTTTTTTGTTGAATTTTGAAAAAGTTAACTAAGAGAATCTAAAATAAATAATTATATGAATGATCTCTAAAAATATTTTAACCGCCCCCCCCCCAAAAAAAAATTAAGAAAAAAAATCTTTTTTATTTTCTTTCTTTTTTTTTCTTTCCCTTTTTCTTTTTTTTTTTTTTTTTTTTTTTTACTATGTTAAAAAAATTGTATAATATTTCTGGTTATAAATGCATTTTAATTTTTCTTAACTTATTTATTAAATGAACCTCCCCTTTCTGTTCGCTCTGCTATATGTCACATGAAGAAAATTGTACACGTGAAACTACTTAAGGGTATAGCTAAATCTGACTGTCTTGAACATATTTAACCTAAATACATTATAAATATCTAAACGTATCTATCTACTATTATAAATATCCAACTTTATAAAATTTATAAATCTTAAATAGCATTAGAAAAATAATTGGGTAAATAATAAATATCTATGGATCTAGTGCAGGCCTCCTACACACCAAATACATAAACGAGATATAAATTTCAAATTTTAAAATCAGATAATATATGACAGTCAATTAACGATAATGGGAAAAGGTAAATAAAGAAATATTCTTGATGGAGAATAATAGCTAAATGGATAAAGATGCGAATCTTGAAATGCTTTTTATGTAGTGTGTTATCCATAGAAAGAAAATTTAATGGCCAAAGCGTTTCCTCGAACTCTTAATAAGATACTAAAATAAATAATAAAATGTGTCAATATTTTCAATTTTAATGCTAAAAACGAAAGCGTCTTCAAGCATTTTGTGAAAATAAAAATGCAAACCATATAACCTAAAACCCTTTTGTTTAACACTGAGTTTGAAAAGAACAAAAAATTCTTTTTGGCATAAAGGCGAAAATGTATAGCCGCATTGCATTTATAGAGTTATGTTAAAAATACATTTGCGACAGAAAATTCACCTCTGTAATAAGCTAGAAAATGTGAAATAAATAGTTATTAAGGCTCTGTTAGGCTTCCTCCATGTGAATAGAGTTCATTTTTTTTAATAATAAGAGACGTATGTTACAGTATGTGTGTGTGTGGGGGGGGGGGGCTGTGATTTTACAGATGCTTCTGCCGAGCGAGGCCAATAAAAGTTTGAAAACCACGGCTTTACATACTATACAACTTATTTAATGTAATCGGAGAAATTG
This sequence comes from Maratus michaelseni, assembly GCA_963931845.1. NCBI lineage: Eukaryota > Metazoa > Arthropoda > Arachnida > Araneae > Salticidae > Maratus > Maratus michaelseni. The sequence continues at coordinate 211,742,856 of OZ007600.1, forward strand.
AATAACTTGTTTTGTAAATATTTTTAGACACTGTTTTACTTTTTACCACAGAATCCTGCAACCACTCTCTCTTTCTCGCCAAATTTTTTATGTCTGTTCAAAATTTTCTCTTTATAGACTATCTCCCTTGTTATATTTTACATTTATTTTTAAGAGAAAAAAACAATATATAAATACTACTATATAAATATCTAATTGTTGCAACGCTGTCTATAAACTTTCCAATTTAATGTTTTATATTTTTCTTTTTCCATTTTAATAATCTCGTCCCCCTTTTTAACACTTTCCAACATAGTTGAAAAGTGTTTATGAATTCGGTTTATCTGTCTGTCCGTGCTCTAAATCGCGTAAATATATTTGGATTGCCATGCAACTGATATATGTTATTGAGGTTTACTACGGCATGTTCGGTATTGAATATGAAGTGTGTAGCATTTATAGTTTTTTTACAGGGACACTCAAAAGAATTCCATTACAGTACGGTCTATGGAGAAAAATCGTTTACAGTGTATTTTAATAATGTTTCATTATTTAAAATATATTAAAATTGATATGTATCACTAAGGTGCATTACAAGTGGTTTACTATAGAATATTGTTTTTATAGCATTCGTAGTTCATTTACAGGGGCACACAAAAGGATTCGGAACTGTCTGTTAACAATAATTGCTGGAAGTGCATTTTCAGTTGCTGAACGCTATTTTAAATTTAACTCATTTTTTGTTTATTACTTGGTCAGAATAAATTCTTTAGATCATATACAGGGCAGCAGAAAAGTTCTCGAGTATATTTCCGTTTATTGACAGAAATTCCAGAAGGGGAATTTTAATCTGTGTTTCGCGTTTACTAACTGAAAAAAAATAGCATTCGTTGTAGTATATATACAAATCTATAGATTATATATAAGGCTGCGCAAAATAATTCAGATATTTTTCCGGATATTGTTGATAATTCCTGAAATTGGGGTTTTAAATATGTTATGCGTTTTCCAAATGTTGACTTTGGAAAGTGATTTAAGACTGAACATTCCAACTGATAATCGTCTCCCCCCAATGTATCAATCAAAAACCTTAATTAGGTAAGTAATTCCATGTAAGGACTATTTATTCCATCCTGAAGCTTCTCAAGCCCCAAATAAATTCATATTTTTACTTATGGTTCAGGAATTGATCACAGTACAGCCTACGCCTTCTGTGTGTTCAACGATGACAAATCCATCCATAATTATCAGATAAAATTAACAAGTGAAAATTCTGTCTATCAAGCGGAACTTTTAGCTATAGAATACGCCATCCTATGGGCGGAAGCGAACTATTTCACTAGCTTCACAATATACACAGACAGACTATCAAGTCTCACAACGCTTCAGGATATCAACTCAAAAAGTCTAATAATATAGGGAATAATTTCCCATCTACAGAAGACCAAGGTATATCATTTCAATGGATTAAAAGCCACGCTGGAAATAAGGGTAATGAAATGGCTTACTTTTTAGCTAAGGAGACCACTAAGTTAACGCAGGAAATGTTCTTCCCAAATTCATACTCTTTTCTTAACACTAGAATGACTGAAAGCGGTCATTTTGACAGCTACCAAATGAATATATTGCGATTCAAACCAGAAATTTCTTCTTAAAAAAAATTAAATATAAATCTCTCAGAAATATGTTAAATAAATAAGTTAAATAGTTTTAAATAAATATTCTGGTGTGAATTAGTTTTATAAAACTTGAGTAAAATTTCCGGTCGTTCTAGCGTTAAAAGATGTCTACAGATGCAATATCAAAAATGGCAGGAGGAATCGGACAATGACGGAACTGGACGGTATACATACCAACTCTTACCGTCGGTCTCTGAGAATTTATTAGTACATCACAGAAACATCTACATCTTCGCGACAAATCATGACCCCTTTCCTTCGTACCTACATCTTTTTGACAAATCTCCTTCTCCATTATGCGTATGTGGGCATCGTGGAACATCATTACATTATTTGCTGAACTGCACTCTAACCTCAACATATAATATTAGAAAGCCTGCTACCCTTATGCCATTAATTCCAATACGTTATAACGCGAACAAATTTCCTTCGTAATATAATAGACTGTGTTAAACTGTGTCAAAATGCAGCAGATGCTGCTCCTATAGAATCTTAGTGACTTTGGTGACTCTCTATGATGTTGAAGGAATTTGATTTTATTGACTTTAATAGAGGACTGACGTTTACTGACTTTAGCAGAAATCTCAACTTTAAAACAAATTTATAATTTAAAAAATACTTTAATTTAGACTTATATTGTAACTAATTTGATATTTTCATTTTTTCTGTTTTTTAACCCATTTATGCCTAGCGTCCCAATTTTGGGACGCTTTAGTAAAATGGGAAAAACTGTATTTCACACCACTTTTTTTTAATAAAATTTTGTGTCTAATTTTATCGAGGAGTCCTCGCTAAAATAAGACACCAAATTTCTATTTTAAAAAAAAGTGGTGTGAAATGCAATTTTTCCCATTTTACTAAAGCATCGACGCTATGCAAAAATGGGTTAATTGTTTATATTTGTATAAATAGTTTAAAGATGGGCCCGGCTTTCTCCGGGGGTTTAACCGGTCCCTGCCTCTTTGTTAGGGTCCTTGGATAGTGGATATTTCCTTGTAGAGCTTTAGCCCCAATAGGTAGGCCACCCCGCTCAGCTGAACCTGAACCTGAATATGCTGAAGTGAACACTGGATTTGTGTCTTCGCCCCGGGATAGCACTTATACTCTTAAGTGAAAGTGGGTTCCCGGGACGGTCATCCCTTGCCATCCCTTGTTTACTTAGATATCATATTCTATCTTCATATGGATATCATATTCCTTAGATATCATATTCCAAACGGTAAAGATTTGTAAAATTTTTTGGAAGTGTTGGAAAGTGTTACATAATCTAGGCTTGACGCATTATTTTTCGTTTTTGTTTCAATTGTTGCTACTAGTTCGGAACTTTCTATTCCTTGTTATTAACTACATCTGTTATGCTCTGAGGATGTTTGCAGTAGGCCACAGGCACCTCAGCAAATTTCTTCGAAATCTTACACTTTACATATTTTACATTTTTTCTGATATAACCGGAAAAATTAAATAACCTTCTTATTAAATATTTAGACGCTGTTTTACGCTTTTCCATGTATTACAACTTTTTTTGATTTATATCTTATTTTATATATGAAACTTTTTTCACTATTTATTGAATGGGCATTTTATTAATGCTCGCTTCAAATGTACAGGGTGTCCCAAAAGTCTCCGTACAACTTCAAAAATTTATTACAAAAAAAAAATAGGTCTACAGCAAAAATAATTGCAACAGTACATAGAGTAACTTAAAAAGTTTTTTCTACTACCTTAGTATACTTGTATATGAGATCCTTTCGTTGCACGAAGAATATCAAGTCGATATTCCAATTCCATACACGTGCGTTTCAGCATGCTAACATCAACAGTAGTTACAACTGTTTGATGAAATCTGAACAAAGGTTAATAGTGTCATGGAACTGAAACAAAAGATCCAAACAGCAGTAGCTACTGTTGATGTTAGCATGAAAAACGTTCATGGATTGAATTGGAATATCGTCTTGATATTCTTCGTGCTACGAAAGGATCTCATGTTGAAGTTTACTAAGGCAGTAGCAAAAAACTTTTTAAGTTACTCTATGCACTGTTGTAATTATTTTTGCTGTAGGCCTATTATTTTTTTTAAAATACATTTTTGAAGTTGTACGGAGACTTTTGGGACACCCTATATTACGTGAAAAAAGTTTTACGGATGAAACTAACTTTAACAGTACATCTAAAGTTGTTTTAAAAATATTTAAGTTAAAAAACATTTGAAATATATAATTAGAGATCACAGAAGGAAATGGGTTAATATTAAATTTCTTATGGTTCTACTGCAAGCCCATGCACAATGTATAAATATACACTATGACATACATATTTTAAATTTTAAAAATATTGGTCTGTGCGGGAAAATTCGCGCCGTTTATGAAAATTAATTCGTACCGGAAAATTCTGCCCGTTAAATATTAGACATTAATTAAAATCGGAATTAAAGTCTAATTAAATGATAGAATTTTCCGGTACGAATTAATTTTCGCAAACGTCACGAGTTTTCTGGACAACCCAATAGATCATACACATGAATTTAGAGATGCTTAGTAGGGGCGTGGGAAAAAAATTGAAAACCACTGATCTAGAGTTTTTCGAATAAAATCAAACTGGATGAAATTTCAATAATTAAATTAAAATATATACACTTTTTAAACTTGTACAGTGTGTGGTTGACTAAAAGATTTCAGTATTTGACTAGGACAAGCATAGCACAAAATTAAATAAAAGAGTAAAAAAATAAGGAATTTTTTATATAGTGTAAAATAAAATAAATGCAGTAAAACTTCCATAATGGATAGTTTCGAAAAAGAGACTCCTATGTATAGCAAACCCTTTTTCAATGTTGAATTCATATATATTTGTAATAGTTTACCTCTAACGGACACAATCGAATATCATCATAATTTTCGATCCCGAGTTCGTTGCTATACCTCAGAGAACTTATGCGACCTTAGTGAGCATATTAATTAAACAAGACTTTTGGTTTTGCTATTTGTCAAGGATATTTATTCTTAAATCGATACTTAGTATCCTCTATGTGAAATTAGTTTCATCAAAAAAAAAAAAAAAAAAAAAAAAAATCCCATAAAAATATTGCACTTTACTCGCAAAAATAAGATTTCTTTCTTTTTCTTTTTATTTTAGTGTAATATATAATGTCAGAAATAAAATAAAAATATTTTTTTTTCTTTTATCCAAATTTATAGAAACTGATTGTAACTGATAAGTCTTAACCCTTTTAAGGACAAAGTAGCTATTTTTGTATATTGCTGAACTGATTGACTGATACCAGAATTTACGAACTAACTTATTAGAAAATAAATAAATGCTTCCCCCCCCCCTTCCAAGTACAGTATAAAATCAAAATTTTATATAAAAAAAAAAATATCTAGGTACCGTTTGGCAGCTTAGAATTAAAAATAAGCGGTCACGCCTTACAACCATTGTCTTTGAAACGGTTAACTAGAAATTAGATGAAATAGCATGGTATAATATTTTAAAATAATACTTATATGGAAATATCATTCTGTAGGAATATATTTTCGTTACGCTAAACTGAAACTACAGACGAAAAATGGGGCAAAGTTACTCTTTTTGGAAAATGTTGAAATGACTGACTGATATCAGAAATTACAGCTGAATATATTAAAAAATACTTAAATGCTTTTCTTCACATACATTATTAAAGCAAAATTGTATGTAAAACAAATTCTGAGTGCCATTTGGCAGTTTAGAATTAAAATTAAATGGCCTCGCCATACAACCACCGTCTTTGAAAGGGTTAACTAGAAATTAGAAGAAATAGGATGGTATAATTTTTTTATACGAATGCAAGACTTATATGGAAATATCATTCTGTACGAATATATTTTCGTTACGCTAAAATGCAACTAGAGATGAGAAAACGGGCAAGTAATTTTTTTTGGAAAATGTTGAAATGTTTGACTGATACCAGAAATTGCGGCTGAATATATTAGAAAATAAATAAATGCTTTTCTTCAAGTACATTATAAAATCAAAATTTTATCAAAAAATTCTGGGTACCGTTTGGCAGTTTAGAATTAAAAATAAGTGGTCATGCCATACAACCACCGTCTTTGAAAGGGATAACTAGAAATTAGAGGAAATAGGATGGTATAATTTTTTTATACGAGTACAAGACTTATATGGAAATATCATTCTGTACGGATATATTTTCGTGACGCTAAACTGCAACTACGGATGAGAAAAATAAAGAAATAGGCAAAGAAATTCCTAAACTGAATAAAAAAGAGGTGACAGAGCGTAGGCGCTTCGAAGCTCCCGATATTGAAATTATCACCTCCGGCGAGAGGTAGAATAAAGTACGGAGAGAAATGTATAATTGAATCAGGCATTCTAGAAAAGGAACGTGTCCTAAACATGAACTTTTCAGGAAACACAAACAACGTTTCTCTGAGAAATATAAAAGTACTTTTCTTTAAATGCCTATGTTAAGTTACAATAAGTATGAACTAACATTAGTTGACTTTGTTGAAATTTCTTCACGATCTATAAAGAATGTAAGACAAATAAAATAAAATTTTGAACAAGTGCTTTTTCTACAATGAAATTAGGATAAATTATATAAAAATAGATAGTCTGGGCCCAAAATAGATAGAATATAGATAGACAAAACTTACAAAAAAAAGATACACTGGGCAAATATTAAGATACATTTATTGATACAATCTGGCAGACACGGAAAATTTCTTTATTACTTTTTTTCTTTAAACTCATCTACAATTTGTACAACTTTATTGATTGGACATAATAAAATTTCTTCATAAAATCTTTGAAATGCGTCAGGAATATAGCCCCTGAGGCGAAGTCCTCAATCTTTTTGACATTAATTGGGACTGGTCTTTCATATGCTTTTTCAGTTGGCAACTCAACTTTATCTTTCTACTTAAGCGAGAACGATTTGCTGTGTAACCCATAAATCTAATCTCTTGTAGTGATATTGGTTGGAGTGTCAGATCTGTATTCAAAGCGCTTAAAATAAATTGTACTTTAGCATTTTTAAAGATATTTCTCCCTCTTGATTCTTGTGAAATGCCCCCTCTTTTGTACAAAGATGATCACCAATTAAGAAAATTTAATATATATATTTATATATATATTATCTACTTATAATAAAATCGGAAGGCATAAAAGTGTCTGTAACCATTCCAGGTGAGACCACTCTAGTCTGCGAATCGACCGTAGTTATACGCCATGTTAGGCTCAATCAAAAACCTATGCTAACATATGAATTGCATCAGCTAAATGATAATATCTTCTACTTCAAATCATGTCTGTTCAGCATATTTTTCCTATAAAATATGTATATCATATCCTATTATAATGTTTTAAGTTCTTAATTAAAAATCCAGATTAAACAACGGAATCCCAGATATAAATAAACGAACACTGCTTCGAACAATATTATTTTGGCGCCATCTACTGGCTGTAAAAAGTACTTTTCTACAATACAAACCTTTATATAGTAAAATCTTCATGCTGTTTGTATAAAGTCTTAGGAAAATGGAACACAGATCAACAAACCGTCATTTTTGACGGGGGGTTATATACTAGCTTTTTACAACCTTACTGTATTTAATTTTTTTACAAGCATAAGGAATTAAGTTTAGAAACAATTAATCAAAGCTTTTTTTGTTTATTCATATGGTAAAATATCCATAGAAACTTTCCAAATTATATTAAGCTTATATTTTATTATTTTTTATGTCATTTTAAACATTTAGTAAATTTATGATTTAAAAAAAATAAGTTGATTTAAATCAATGATTTAAAAAAATCAGTTGATTTAACCACCAATTTAAATCATCTGATTAAAATGGTTGTCACCTAGATTGTTTTGGCGCCATCTACCGACTATAAAATGTACTTTTCTACCATACAAACCGTTCAATAATGAAATCTTCATGCTGTTTGTATGAAGTCTTATGAAAATGGAACGCAGATCAACAATCCGTCATTTTTTGACGGGGGTTATATACTAGTTTAATATAATTTGATATATTGAATATTATGCAGAAGTTGTGACATTTTAAGGATTCTGTATAATTATTGTGAGTAAAATATTTTATCTACACTTTACGCGTTCATATTTCCAATTTTATTATTTCAAAACTGTTATCTCGTTGTAATTTCGTGAGGTGTAAAATACAGTTTTTTGGATAATCGATGTGAGTGAAATATATTGTATATTCTTAATGGTTTTTTATTTCCTATTTAAATATTTCCAAATTTTAGTATTTCCAATTGTTGTCTGGTAATAATTCAGTGTACCTGGATGATTCGACTGATCTTAGCATTATGCCAGTAGAATTATGAAACACTGAATTATTATTTAAAACACATGTGGGTGCATCCAGGCTGATGAGTACATGTGCATGTGTTTTTTCATATCCAATTCATATTTAATTCTCATGTGGTCCAATTTTCCATTGTATATGGTTCATATTTAATTTATTAATCCATTTGTATTTACTTAATTTTACTCCAATTTATATATATATATATATATATATATATATATATATATTCCCTTTCTCTCTATTTCTTTTTTCTTTTTTCAATATTCTTTAGGTGTGAGTAAAATTTGGCCAATTACCATTGAAGCACAAGCTATGGTAATATTATGTTTGCACATGTTAATTATTAGCTATGTGGTATTCTGTATACACAATATCATTAATTATCTCTTTGGAGATTTCAGTAGAATGATAGTAGAATTTGATATGTTTTTTGAAATTCATAGATATTATAATTATATATATATATATATATATATATATATATATATATATATATATATATATATATATATATATATTTAATATATACAAAAATTTAATATATATAATAAAAATTTAATATCAAAAATATGTCATACAATTTATCGAAGAAGTCATTTCTGAAAGGACACATGTCCATTGACAAGTGCCTTTCTTTACAATGCTCATAGTTGTTTTGCCCTTCCTTTAAAGATAGAGAAATAATATCTAGAGCCCGGATTAGTGCTCTTTCATTTTCAGAAGTGATAAAATATATGGAAAATAATGAAATCTTCAAGCTGTTTGTATGAAGTCTTATGAAAATGGAACGCAGATCAACAATCCGTCATTTTTGACGGGGGTTATATACTAGTTTAATATAATTTGATATATATATATATATATATATATATAATATATACAAAAATTTAATATGTATAATAAAAATTTAATATCAAAAATATGTCATACAATTTATCGAAGAGGTCATTTCTGAAAGGACACATGTCCATTGACAAGTGCCGTTAGAATGCTCATAGTTGCTTTGCCCTTCTTTTTAAGATAGAGAAATAATATCTAGAGCCCGGATTAGTGCTTTTTCATTTTCAGAAGTGATAAAATATATGGAAAATAATGAAATCTTCATGCTGTTTGTATGAAGCCTTATGAAAATGGAACGCAGATCAACAATCCGTCATTTTTGACGGGGGTTATATACTAGTTTAATATAATTTGATATATATATATATATATATATATATATATATATATATATATATATTTAATATATACAAAAATTTAATATATATAATAAAAATTTAATATAAAAAATATGTCATACAATTTATCGAAGAAGTCATTTCTGAAAGGACACATGTCCATTGACAAGTGCCTTTACAATGCTCATAGTTGCTTTGCCCTTCCTTTAAAGATAGAGAAATAATATCTAGAGCTCGGATTAGTGCTCTTTCATTTTCAGAAGTAATAGAATATATGGAAAAGTATCATATTCTGCAATAAAATAATTTTTGATAATTTTGGACTATTGTCCTTTCTAGAATAACTGATTCAATTGAGTTTTATAAATGCCGTTGTTATAAATTCGTTGTCAATTGTAAAAATAATTTTTGACAATTTTGGACTAGTGACCTTTCTATAATGTCTGATTCAATTGAATTTTACGTTGTTATAAATGTTCTTTTAAATTCTGTGTTCGTTAAAATACTTTGCAAGATGGCAGTCTATTCGGAAAGGACACCTGTCTATGGACAAGTTCCTTTACAACACTAATAGTTGTTTTTCCCTTCCTTTAAAGATAAATAAATAATATCTAGAGCAAAATTAGTTCTCTCTCTTTTCAGAAGTAATAGAATTTGGAGAAAAGTATCATATTCTGCAATAAAATAATTTTTGAAAATTTTGGACTACTGCCCTTTCTAGAATGACTGATTCAATTGAGTTTTATGTTGTTATAAATATATATATCTTTTAATTCTGTGTTTGTTATAGTAATTTTCAAGATGACAGTCTATATTCGAACTTTTTTCTTAAACAAAATATACATCTATTGATAAAATTTATTAATTTATAATTTAACTCTAATATTGGATGCCCCTTCTTATCTTTTGAATAGCTGATTCCTAAATCATTAGTTTTAGAGATACAGCTTCATATGGAGACATGCTTCACATGCAGTTCTTCATCATTTGAACGCTTTATGTCAAAATGGTTATTTGTTTATCAAATTCATGAAATTGATAAATTTATACAGTCCTTGGGTCTTATGAGCTATATTTAGAAAATTTCTCCTTGCTATAATAAATAAAACAGTAGAAATTCTACTCTTCTATGACCAAAACCTACTGAGTTATGTTACTTTGAATTTTATTAAGTTTTGACGTTTTCTAGCACAAAAATGTGTTTTCCAATTTTTAGTGAAAGAAAAATTTTACTGCTAAAATTTTACAAAATGCAAAGCACCATAACTCGGTGAGTTTGGTCATACAGAAGTGGAATTACTGTTTTCCTTGTTACAGCATGGAGAAAGTTTTATAAATGTAACTTATAGGACCTAGAAACCGTATAAAAATTTAAGTAATATTAAATCTATGAAAAAGTTCCGTCATTAATTAAAAAAATATATATATACGCTTTTTAAATTTTTATACGGGATTAGATCTTATACATTATATTTAGATAACTTTTCTCAATGCTCTGACAGGTACAACAATAAGAAATGTTTTGTGTCTTTGACCAAAACTCACTGAGTTATGATACTCTGAATTTTATGAAATTTCGGAGCTTTCCAGCGCAAAAAACAATGCTGCTCCTGATAAAAATTTTAGGCAAGAAATTAGCGTACACGTATTGATTGTAAAAAAATAATTTTATTTATATGCTATATAAGATTGCTCGAATAATAAAAAATCTTTACGTGCTCATGAAATAAATCCCAATATGAGAAGTAACAAAACTAATTACGTTTGCAAAATAAATGAAGAGTTATTATGTAATATGCATTGCTAAAATAAACCTTGTTCCGCAATGGTATTATGTAATCGTAATCAGAAAAAAAACACCAGATTAAATAACGTGGTCGTCAGTGGCAACCTGGCGACCGCATTTGTCAAATCCTGTGAAGTGAATTACAACTAGAAATGAAAAAGAAACGCATTGAAATAAACAGGCAAACTGAAACCGAATGAAAACGAATATGATAAAGGATAGGCGGTTCGCTATCAAAATTGTCACTACTAGAGACAAATAGAGTAAAGAAAGGAGAGAAGTATATAATTGATTCAATCATTCTAGAAAGGGCACTAATATAAAATTGTCAAAAATGGTTTTATGGCAGAATAGGATTCTTTTCACCGTATTCTATTAATCGAGCATTAGTACGATCTCTACAGGGTGTATCAGGATTTGTCGTTCAAATTTGATGGGGAGGTAGAAAATATCAAAAGAAGATAATCTCACATAGGAAGGTATGGGCGCAAACGAACGCATGACGTTGTAGAGGGCGCTGTGTATCCACAACTTCTGATCGCGCGCAAAGTTTTCTGACAAGTCCAGCCGATCGTCATTCAACAAGGAGACTTTGTAGCTTGACAAAGTAGCATGAACCGTTCTACGTTTAGTGAATATGCAGATATGCATCTACGGTGCGGCTGGAGAGAGCGGTAGATCAACTGCGTAAATGTATACAGAACGCTACCCTAACCGGCGCAAACCTTAGAATCAAATGTTTGTCACAGTATGGTTTATCAGTACCTGCCATGAAGCAACCGATTGTCACGGACAGTTCAAGATACAGAGTGTTATTTGGATTTTAGGTTTGCACCGGTGGGATAGCGTTCTGCATACATTTGCGCAGCTCTTCGACCGTTTTTATTTTCCCTTACCGTAAGTCAGATGCATATCTATCTGCATATTCATTACACGTATAACGATTAATGTTACTTCTGAAAAGTTACCTTGTCGAATGACGACCGGCTGGACTTATCAGACAGCTTTGCGCGTGATCAGAAGCTTTGAATACATAGCGCCCTTTAAAACGTCAGGCGTTCATTTGCGCCCATGCTTTCCTATGTGAGATTGTCTTCTTTTCTTCTTTTCTACTTCTACATCAAATTTCAACGATCAGTCCTGATACACCCTGCATATATTATTTCTCTAACTTTGAAAAAAGAGGAAAACAACTTTCAGTATTGAAAAGGCACTTGTCCATGGGCGTGTGTCCTTTCAGAAATGACAGAGATTTCCCCATTATAAAAAGAGGAGTACAAAAAAATCTCTGATGTAAAAATGTATTGTTCGTTTATATTAAATATAGCCCAAAAAATTACTATGACCTTGTTTAAACGGACGAAAAAATTTTGTTAATTAGAGGCAATCCCTATACAAAAGAGGAGGCATTTCAGAAAAATCAAGAGGGCGAAATGTCTCAGAAAATGCTAAATTACGATTTCAGACAGCATCGTTTTTGCACTTTGAATATAGTCATTACATGAGAATGCATTGATGGGTTAAACTGCAACTAGTTCACATTTAAGCTTAAAGAAAAAGTTGAGCTGTCAACTGAAAAAAAAAAAACATATGAAGGACCAAATCCCCATTAATGTGGAAAAAACTGATGACTTTTAAATCACTCCAGGGCATATATTCTCTGCCGAATTTAATAGATTTTATAAGAAATTTCAAATGTTATTATCTACTTATAATAAAATCCGAAGGCAAGAAAGTGTTGTTAACCATTCCGGGCGCGACCACTGTGGTCTGCGAATCGACCGTAGTTATACGCCATGTTAGGCTTAACGAAAAGCATATGTTAACATATGACAGCTAAATGATAATTTTTTCTACTTGAAATCATGTCTGCTCAGCATATTTTCACATAAAACATGTATATCTTATCCAATTATAATGTATTAAGTTCCAAGTTAAAAATAAGCTATTATAAACATCAAACAAATGAACATAGAACTAAGGAAGGACTTCTAACGAAACGTGTTAATATAGTGTCCCGACTTTGAAACGAAATGGCAACGCACATGGTTCTGCGCAGCCGGCGAGGATCACAGCTAAGGCAGCGCCACCTACAACACCAAACCGAAACTGTATATCAGATACCCGCCAGACGACAGACGGTTTGAAGAAGCAGACGAACTCGTGACACATGGAGAAGCTGTCCTACAAATACGCCACTTATTTGAGACTTTTCCAGGAATGATTTTCTTCTTTGAAGGGCTATTTCGTTAGAAGTCCTTCATTAGATCTATGTTCATGATCAGATTACTAGATCTAAACAAACACTGTTGCCATTCAGAATTTCCGAATCTTGAAACAAATGAATGACTCATTGAAAAAGAGTTCATTAAAAAAATACAGGTTAATTATCTGATTCTGTTCTTTATTTGTAAAAGCCTATTAAAGTCTTTAAATATATTTTTTTAAACCTTCAAAAACTATTTTTGCAACCATTTATCGTCAATTAATATAAACAATCGAACTTTGTACAAAATACAAATTAATATTTGCATATAATTAGCATATTAAAATTTGACGTGAAATTTTCAGAAATTACATTTCACTTTGCTAATCATTATTATTATTGTTGAAAAAAAATGTGGTAAGTTATTCACTTTTGAGAATCATTCATCAAAATTATTTCTACTGTACTGATTGCTAATTGGCGACGTGTGTTTTACTGTTGTTTCAACATCTTTGTTGATCTTTCTAAATGCTGTTTTGAACAAGCGGTAAATTTGAATCTGTTCAATCAAATCAGTTTTTACTGTTGTTTTATATAGTTTAAGAATCGTTTTAGCGATGCCTGATGAAAATAATGAAACGCCGATTGAACGTAGACGTAATTTTGAAATTTTGTTTCCATCGCAAATAAAATTATTTTTTCTTATGAAACGCAATTAAAATATAAGGAATAAATAGTACCGAGTAATTTCCATTTAATTTTGATTATATAATAAAAAAAATTAGCTATGTGGTGAGTCAAGCTCTTTAGAAACTCATTGATAACACTTTCTTACAAAAACTTTCGTACATGGATTATTTTTTAATATTTAATTTGAATGTTTTGTCCAATCTTTGAACTATTTCAAAAAATTAATGTTGAGTAGCAAAAAAAAAAAAAAAAATCCTCATCATTTGTATTTGTAGAAATTATTTGTCATTTTTTAAATGTACTTTTCTACAATACATACCTTTCAATAATAAAATATTCATGCTGTTTGTTTGTATGAAGTCTTATCTTAAAATGCAGCCCAGATCAACTGTCTGTCATTTTTGACGGGGGTTAAATACTAGTATTGCATATAAAGGGAGTCTTAAATTACGTCCATTAAAATTAACACTATAAAAATATATCTCCAATGACTTCAAAATATATACTAAAACTCTTCAATTCTTAAAAGTTGTCAAAATATACATAAAAACATTAAAATATTGACATGTTTCGATTGATTCACTCAATCATTATCAGAACACACAAAACAGATATACAATTTATACAAAACTGGAATGCATAATCCCTATAATAAAGAAGACATAATTCCCTCTATAATTTTAATTTTAACAGCGCTCGTAGCTCCATCTGTAGTCCGCTTCCCACTATTATTCAAAAATTCAACCTAAATATTTGGAATATGAAATGACAATGTATCATTACACACATTCGAACTTCGTATTTAAATTTCAATCGATTCTCTCACAAATAGTTGTAAATAAAAATTAGATCTATAAATCAATTTAGCTTTTTTAAATAGGATGTTGATATTTTCTTTATTACTAAGTCTTGATAAGGCCGTATTCCCCTATTTTACTTCACATCTGCAACATGTTCCACAGGAAATTCAGTATTACCCAAAGGAAATTCAGTATTAGGTGTTGAAGATGTTAAGTATAATAGGGGAATTACGACCTTATAAAGTATACACGCGAAATACAGGTTACAGACTACGCTCGAACTACAGATGGAGCTACGAGCGGTGTTATAATTAAAACACGAACGAAAAATCATGCGTCAAGCATAGATTATGTAACACTTTCCAACGCTTCCAAAATAATTTTACAAATCATTTCCGTTTAATAAGCTGAAAGATAACATCTAAGTAAGCAATTTGGAAAACGCCATAACATATTTAAAAATGTAATTTCAGGAATTTCCAACATATATTTCCAACATATACAATATTCGGAAAAATATCCGAATGCTTTTATTCAGCCCTGTATAGGATGCATAGATTTGTATATATACTACATAGGATGCTAAATTTTAGTTTAGTTAGGAAACGCGTAGCACAGTTTAAAATTCTCCTTCTTGAGCTTCTGTCAATAAACTGAAATGTGTTTGCGAGCTTTTGTGCTGCCCTGAATATGATCTACAGGATTTATACACACCAAGTAACTGACAAAAAGTGAGTTAAATTTAAAATCGCGTTCAGCAACTTAAAACGCACTTCCAGGAATTATTGTTAACAGACAGTAGTGAATTCTTTTGTGTGTCCCTGTAAATGAACGATAACTGCTCTCTAGTAAGCTTCTTGTATTGCACCTTACTGATATATATAAATTACAATGCGTTTAAAATAGTGAAACATTATTTAATTAAACCGCAAACGATTTTTATCCATAGACGTAATGTAACGGAATTCTTTTGACTGTCCCTGTAAAGTAACTCTAAGTGCTATGCACACCCTATTCCATATTAAGCTTCTTGTAATGCATCCTAGTGAGATATATCAATTACAATGTGTTTGAAATCGTGTAACATCATTAAAATAAACCGCAAATGTTTTCCCCATAGACCGTAATGTAACGGAATTCTTTTGAGTGCTCCTGTAAAAAAAACTATAAGTGCTACATATTTCAGCTGAAATAGAGAACATGCTATAGATAACGACAATAACATATAAATAAAAATTGCACGGCAATCCGAGCATATTTGCGGGAGTTAGAGCACGGACAGACGGCCAGACAAACCGAAGTCATAAACACTTTTCAACTAGGTTGGAAAGTGTTAATTATTGTGGGCATTGAGTCTTCTTTATTATAGGGACTGATCGAGCATTCCAGTTTTCTACACATTGCATTATTGTTTCTTATGTGTTCTGATGATGATTGCGTGAATCAATGTCAATATTTTAATATTTTTATTGATATTTAGATGTTTTTTAAGCAATTACAGAGTTTTAATATATATTTTGAAGTTTTTTCAAATATATTTTTACAGTGAAGAAATTTCATTATGGCCAACCAATAAAGTTGAACAATCTTTTGATGAATAAGAAAAAATAATAATTGCAGTATAGTTTTTTAACGTTTCACATCATGT
This sequence comes from Maratus michaelseni, assembly GCA_963931845.1. Taxonomy (NCBI): domain Eukaryota; kingdom Metazoa; phylum Arthropoda; class Arachnida; order Araneae; family Salticidae; genus Maratus; species Maratus michaelseni. The sequence continues at coordinate 211,759,151 of OZ007600.1, forward strand.
ATCAATCAGTGTATCTTAATTTTATTCAATGTATCTTTTTTGTCAATTTTGTAATACAGATTCTATTTTAAGTCAAAATATCTTTTTTACTTTTTTCTATCTTTTCAAGAAGAAAGTATTGGATTCATGAAAATTTTCGACTTCCGGTTTTCGACGGATTTATACGTTTTAGAAGGTCCTGAACACGATTTGACTGTTTTTAGAAAATGTCTGTCTGTGAGTCTGTCTGTCTGTCTGTCCGTCTGTCTGTATGTGACACAAATTTTGTGGGCGCTCTATCTCAAGAACTAATGCTCGGAATTTAATAAAACTTTAGATTCAGTTAGTCCCTGATATAAATGGGTGCTTATTAGTTTTTGGTAAAAATCGCCCGGCAGGTGGCGCTGCTATGCAGCATTCTTCGCGATTTCCGCAATAGCTCTATCTCAAGAACTAATGGTCGGAATTTAATAAAACTTTAGATTCAGTTAGTCCCTGATATAAATGGGTGCTGATTAGCTTTTGGTAAAAATCGCCCGTCAGGTGGCGCTGCTATGCAGCATTCTTCGCGATTTCCCACAATAGCTCTATCTCAAGAACTAATGCTCGGAATTTAATAAAACTTTAGATTCAGTTAGTTCTTGATATAAATGGGTGCTGATTAGCTTTTGGTAAAAATCGTCCGGCAGGTGGCGCTGCTATGCAGCATTCTTCGCGATTTCCGCAATAACTCTATCTCAAGAACTAATGCTCGGAATTTAATAAAACTTTAGATTCAGTTAGTTCTTGATATAAATGGGTGCTGATTAGTTTTTGGTAAAAATAGCACAGCAGGTGGCGCTGCTATGTTGCATTTTGCAGGATTTACACGATTTTAGCAATAGTCATATTTCAAGATATATTGCACGGAATTTAATAAAACTTTAGATTCAGTTAGACCTTGATATAAATTGGTGCTGATTCTTTTTAGTGTATGCGAAACCTGTGTGAGATAGAAGAAAGTTTTGGGATTGGCACATCCGACTCGTTATATAATTGATCTCCATTTCATTATAGAAAGGACACTCGTCGCAAAATTTATTTTATTTTTATTACACTATTTATAAGAGATGAAGAAATTACAACAATGTCAACTAATTTTAACTCATATTTATTGTAACTTAAAATAGTCATCGAAAAAAATACCTTTAGATTTCTCAGAAAAACATTTTTGTGCCTCTTGAAAAGTTCATTTTTGACAGATAAGTGCCCTTTCTACAATAGCTGATTCAATTAAGTTTTATGTTGTTAAAAGTTCTTTCCATTCTGTGTTCGTTATAAGAATTTATAAAATGATTGCCTACATTCGAATTCTTTGTGAAAAGAAAGAATTTTTTAACAAAATATAATAAAGTTATAATTGAACTGTTATGTAGCTTTACGAAATTAAATAAAATGTATTTTTTTTTTTTACCGTTTGTTCGGGCGTACAACACGCATATTTGATACAAGAAAATTTATTGAAATTTACAGGTGCGTGCTATATGCTGGTTATAAAAATGAACAACATATCTTGTAAATATCATAAATAATATCATAGTTAATATAAATATCATTCATATTTATATTATTTCTACTATCAACATCCCTTTTTATATGCATTTACAAAATGCACAACAAAGAATGAGGTAGCATCCGAAAAGTTTTTGAACCGGCTGATGACATAGTACACTAACATTTCGTTAAAACATGTTTTGCGATTAAAAATTGCAGTTAATTAAAATTATACCAACATTGTTTTCATAAATGAAATTGAAGTGTTTTATTTTCAAATAAACTTTGCCACAAAAATAAAATGCCGTACGCTCAACAATGATTAAAAGAAAATAATAAATAATACGAAAGAGATAAAACGGGACGTTTTCTCATGGGTTTAGTTTATATTTTGATTTAAAAAAAATTGAAATTGAAACGTTTAGAAGAAAAATATATTATTAATCGGTCAAAACAGTAGTATTTCATGCTGTAGCATAAAAGTTATGATTTATTACATTAGATTAAATTGTAATTTAAGGGTATTTCTATTTATTTTACTTTGTCTCGTGTTTTTCTCGAAGAAGATTACGTCATCCTCAAATAAAGTTAAAATACAATTGCTAATTTGGTTTTTTTCGCGCGTGCCTTTTTCTATCTTTGATGAGATTTTACTGTTAGGAATACATGAGATGATATTCTGGCTCGACTAATGTTGCTTGCTGATATTTTAACACATGGGCTGATAAGTTCCCAGTCTGGCACACAGAAGAAGTTCCAATCGCCGAACCGATGTTTTTTTAGTAAATATTAACCTTTAAAAGGTAGCAGAAAAAAATGTCATGACGATTCATCATGTGGATAAAACGTTAGAGTGGTTTTAGTTGAACGACTTTGTTAATAAACAAAAAACTGGATAAACAAGAATTTCAAGAATTATTATTTGATGGGAAAAAACACCGTTCAAACAAAAGCTTGGCTTGATAAGCGTTATCCGGACACTGCACCCGGTAAATCAACCATTATTGACTGATTTTCTGAATTTAAACGTGGTCGTACGGACACCAGTGATGCACCATGCAAAAGAGGTGGTTACTCAAACTGTTTGTGGAAAACATAAAAAAAGTCCACAAAACCTTTTTGAGGAACCGTAAAGTGAAGTTGCAGGAGATAGCTCAGACTCTGAAGATATCCAAGGAACGTGTAGGTTTTATTTTGAATGAACATTTGTCTATGAAAAAGCTGTTGTCAAAGTGGCTGCCGCGCGTGTTGACTTTTGACCAAAAACAACAACGAGTCGATGATTCTGAGAACTGTTTGGAGCTTTTACGTTATAAAATTATGTTATTTAATATAAAATTATTATTTTTATTCATTTATTAAATTATTATCATAAAATTATTATTATTAAATTATTATTATTATTATTAAATTATTATAATTAAATTATTATTATTATTATTATTATTATTAAATTATTATTATTTATTATTAAAGTTATATTATTTATTAAAGTTATAAAGTTATAAAGTCAGAAAGTTATAAAGTTTTGTTAAAAATTTGAGTTTTCTTTATTAGACCGGGAACTTATCAGCCCATGCGTTATCCTTAATTTTTCTGTAGAAGCCTAAATCTACATTTAAAAAATATTACATATTACTAAAAAATATAAAACTGCAGGACATGGGTCTACTGGTTTAAATATATATGATCATAACAACTGAGATTTTTAACTTAATGAACATGCTATTTATATACAAAAAATAATTTTTGCTATCTGATTACAGAAAAAATAATATTTATTGCATTTACAATAATTTTTATTTTATATATTACTTTATATGTCTTAAAAGTTTTTTTTTTTTTTTTTTTTTTCTTTTGTAAAGCAGAAGGTAAGTATTATACGGAGAATATACAGGGTGTCCATAATTAAACGACCCTACTTTTAAGCTGTCAACAGACGAAACTATTGATCAGAAAGTTGTGAAATTTTGTAAAGGACTTAATGAAGGAATGGGAATTTATTTAAGCGAAAAAAAAATAGTTCAAAATTTTGCGCCAGAGGGCGTTTCTCTAAGAATTACACATTTAGCATACATTTACGATAGGTTACCAATTTTATTACAACAAAAAACATGTTGAACAAAACTTTTTTCGCGACATGTTTTTAGCATTTCTCAAAACACACTGCGGTCAACATTGGAACACGCTATCTTACGTTTCCAGTTGGTAGCTGAAAATGATGGCCGTCATGTGGAACATGATATGTTGTAATAAAATATTTAAACTATCGTAAATGTATGCTAAATGTGTAATTCATTAAAAACACCATCTGGTGGCGAAATTTTGAACAGGTCTTAATTTTGATTAGGGTCATTTAATTATAGACACCCTGTATATGAAAATAGAAATATGAAGTCTGAAAGTTTACGTGCGTGTTATACGCCAGAATATACGGTAACCCAAATTTTAAGATATCTATAATTTCGAATAAGAACTAGATTAAATTTTATGTGTTTTTTAAGTACTGCACCTCCAATTTTACTAAATAAATTTTCTTTTTGATCTTGGGCTTTTCTTGCATATCTCTGTTTAGAAGATACTTACAAACAGCAATTGAAGTTTTTATTGGAGCAATGTAAGAAATTCACCGATATATGTCACCGATAGATGGATTGAATTATCCCAAACCCTAAAACTTCTCAAAGTAATCTCACAATTTCAAAATGCAAACCAATTTTTATCGCATTTGAGCTTCTAGGCAAAATGAAGAGTAAAAATTAACTGAATTTTGATCCACCTTTTATGAGTTTGATTGAGAATTGTTACAGCTTGAGACAACGTATTTACCTTTTCAGTAAGTAACACGCGTTAGATGCAAGCTGTAAATCTGTACAGTAAATATCCCGTACTAATCTAACCAGTAATTTTATTTAGTGTAAACATATATACAGGGTGATTCTAAAGTTACTATACATTTCAGTGATATACTTACTGAATATTTTTTCTTGCAGGTAATACGGCAGAATGCTAAAAAAAAGAAGAACGAATCGCTGTAGTTTCTGCTTGTCTTCGTGGAGTGACGTATGAAAAGGGAATCCAGGTCCCACCAGGCTAATTATAAAGTAAATTCCAGCGTACAGGTAGTGTTTTAGATAAAGAACGTTCAAGGACACGTACGGAAATAACGCCAGACATCGTGCAAACCATGAACATAAATCTATAGAAGGACTTCTAACGAAATAGCCTTTCCAAGAAGAAAATCATTCCTGGAAAAATGTCTCAAATAGGTGGCGCATGTGTAGGACAACTTCTCCATACGTCACCAGTTCGCCTGCTTCTTCAAACCGTCTGTCGTCTGGTTCGTATCTGATATACAGTTTCGGTTTGATGTTGTAGGTGGCGCTTTCTTAGCAGGGATTCTCGCTGGCTGCGCAGAACCGTGCGCGTAGATGTGCAGCTGTCATTTCGTTCCAATGTCGCGACACGATATTAACACTATTTCGTTAGAAGTCCTTCTTTAGTCCATGTTCATGATGCAAACTGTGCAGGATGCGATCACACGTAGCCCTTCTGCATCTACCAGGCGATTGAGCAGGGAGCTTGGTATTCCTTGAACCACTGTGTAAAGAACTATCCGTTCTTATAAGTCACGTTACTTATAAAGCAAACAAATACTTTATTCAGATATAGAGGGTGTCCCAAAAACACTGACCTCAGCTTTTATTCCACAAATATTAATCACAGACTTATATTATATATTACAAAGTTAAGTTAAAAAAAAGGCACAGCATTTTATGAAATCTATTAAAATTTTCAGAGGATTAAATTGGAAGAATTTTTTTTTTTTAATTTTATACGGCGCCCATACAAAAAATTTCTCCGATGAGTAAAATGTCCTCACACACTAATAAGGTCATGTACAAAATTTCAGCATTTTATCATAAAAAGTCGCAGAGATATATTTATGTACAAAAAATAATTTTTGCTATCTGATTACAGAAAAAATAATATTTATTGCATTTACAATAATTTTTATTTTAAATATTACTTTATATGTCTTAAAAGGGTTTTTTTTTTTGTAAAGCAGAAGGTAAGTATTATACGAAGAATATACAGGGTGTCCAAAATTAAACGACCCTACTTTAAAGTTGTCAACAGACGAAACTATTGGTCAGAAAGTTGTGAAATTTTGTGAAGGACTTAATGAAGGAATGGAAATTTATTTAAGCGAAAAAAACAAATAGTTCAAAATTTTGCGCCAGAGGCCGTTTCTTAAAGAATTACACATTAAGCATACATTTACGATAGCTTACCAATTTTATTACAACAAAACATGTTGAACAAAACTTTTTTCGCGACATGTTTTTAGCATTTCTCAGAACACGCTGCGGTCAACAGTGGAACATGCTACCTTACGATTCCAGTTGGTAGCTGAAAATGACGGCCGTCATGTGGAATATGATATGTTGTAATAAAATATTCAAACTATCGTAAATGTATGCTAAATATGTAATTCATTAAAAACGCCATCTGGCGGTGAAATTTCGAACAATTTTTTTTTTCGCTTAAAAAATTTCCCATTCTTTCATTATGTCCTTCACAAAATTTCAATATTTCAAAAATAAGTTGGAGAAGGGTTAATCATAAATTTAAATGTAAATGTTTACAGCTAGAGTGCATGGTGACGCGACATGGAAATGCATCATAATCAATAATGCATCATAATGCATCATAATCAATAATGCATCATAATGCATCATAATGCATCATAAAATGCATCAAATACAATATGGCTCTTATCTTTAGATTTATTTACAAATTTGCAATACTATTCTTCCTAAAAAATATCTTAAAATTTTTATATGATGAATTTCAGAATAAAACTTGGAAATGGTACAGTCAATAAGCATTAAAACAAATTAAAAATGTTTGACAGAAATGTAAACATTTTGAACAAGCTTTGTAATCTTTACGTAAAGTTATTATTTCTACACAGTTTAGATACTTTTGCATCAATAAATAGTACAATTACTATTTGTTTATGCAATCATTGTTTTCATCTGTAACTTGTGTACGACCCCTGAATCGCGAAAATCCGACATGATTTTCTCCCTTTTCGAACTCATATACAAGCATCGAAAAATGGTGTAAGTCAGCATTTATATATTTTATATCTCTACGACTTTTTATGATAAAATGCTGAAATTTTGTACAAGACCTTATTAGTCTATGGGGCACATTTTACTCATTGGGGGAAATTTTTTGTACGGAGACCGTATAAAAATTTAAGTGACTTTGTAATTTACAATATATGTCTATGATCAATATTTAAGGAATAAAAGCCGAGGTCAATGTTTTTGGACAATCCTGTATATATAAAATATCACACCCTTGGATCTAACTCTCTTGGAAAAACCTTCACGGAGGCGCAGTTTATGAATCCTATATCCAGAGCTTTACAAATTTGATAAAATCTGGCAGCCAGCAAAAAATTCCTGTCGTCAGTAAAAAAAATTTTAACCCCTCCCACCCTCTTCCTCGATTTATAAGAAACGCAAAAGTTTTTATGAATTAATTAATTGAGAAAAAATATCAAGCATAGTTTAAAATTATTTGTTACATAGTTTAGAATAGTACATAATTTAGGAAGATAATATAAACTATGTTTTCTAATGAAACTTGTCAAAATTATATAGCTCTAAAAAAATAAAAGTACTATAAAGGCTGAATTAACTGGAATGTTCCGGAAATGCTGTTTGCCGAATTCTTCAAATGTCTGGATATTTGAATGCTAGAAAACTATATCTTATAAGGGGAGCATTGATGAAATAGTCAAGCAAGAAAACAATTTTTTGCCCATTTTCCAGTCGAAGTCAGAATTTTTTAGCATTGTATTCAATTTTAGATGCCACAGAGGTTAGATTGGTCCTATTTCTTACTGTTTTATTTAAATCTCCCCTCCCCCGTTTCGTAATCACATTTCTTGCTAGCTGGCTAGAGCGGAAATGAATGGCATGTATGTGTACGAGATGGAAAATACCTTTAAAACAACTTGGTTTTTCCATTAAAAGTGCGAGGAAATATGAGAGAGAGAGAAAATGCCGTCTGTGCAAATTTTTTAGGCAAATTTTCGTACAAAAAAAGCCCCTTCTAGATAACTTGGTCACCAAATAAAAAAACTTAGTCGCCAGTGACGACCTAGAGACCGCATTTGTCAAGTTATGCCCATACCTATATTATAAAATAAAAATATATCCGTGAGGAATGCTGGCATCATCTTGACGTGGGCAACACCTCACCAATAATTTTGGATTTTATTGCAATATTGTTAATTTCTGAATATTTAAAAATTTTTATACCATTAAATAAGATTTTTTTAAAAATTCAAATGCATTTTTTTATAACTGTATTTCAATTTACTGAGTTTTATGATTTTAAAAATTATTTTAAAGAAAAATTTACCTTTAAGAAAATTGACTGGATTTTGACTGGATAAATTGACCCTGTTTAAATTAACCCGATTGCAGAAGAAATACACATTTACAATTGAAATAATATAAACCAATGTTCTCGTGCGAAGATTTTGCACTGCATTCTAATATTTTTTAGCAATATCTAATATTTTTTAGATGCAGATTTAAACTTATAAGGAAAAATTAAGGATAAAAATAACTTCAAAGAACACTAGTGAAGCCAGAATAGCATATCATTTATTCCCTCAAAGTTACAGTACAAATTGAGTGAAGATAGCAAAAGACACGCGCAAGAAGAAAAATAACAATCGTATTTTAACTGCGTTAGAAGATGACGTCATCCACTCATTGAAAAACATGAAACAAAGAAAAATAAATTGAATTCATTTAAAATACAATTTAGTGTAATATAACAAATCATAGCTTTTGTTCTACACGTGAAATAGCACTACTTCAATCGATCGATGTTTTTTTTTTCTAAACATTTAAATTTGCTTTTTGCTTTTTGCTTTTTAAAATAAAGCCGTGCGCAGAAATCATACTTTATCTTTTTTTGTACTATCTATTTTTTTTATAACTAGTGTTAAGCATCCTATAATGCTTTTTTTTTTTTTTTTTTCTTTGTGTGTGTGGAAACACTGATTTGAGGAAAACATTTCATTTTATTTATGAAATGAATGCGATTTCATTTTTAATTAACAGCAATTTTTAATAAAAAAACATGTTTTAACGAAATGTGAGTGTACTATGTCAGAAGCCACTGCAAAAACCTCATTCGTTGTTGTGCGTTTCGTAAATGTATAGAAAAAGGGTTACTGACAACAAAAATAATATATATGATACTGCAGCATTAGTTTCCAGCTTGCATTCCGCAATAAATTTTAAAAATTTTCACAAAAATATAAATAAATAAATAAAACACATGTTTTGACAAACAAATATTTTATTAAACTAATTATTTAATTTTTAAATATATAAATTTTATTTCTAAATTGGTAAGATAATTTCAATGAACCTATCAAAAACTATTTTTATTAATAAGAAAAATAAATATATTTTTAAAGTTCTTATACAAATATTAAATATATTTAAAAATATATTTAAGAAAAAATAAATAAAAATAAACACATTGTTCAAGATTTAAATTAATGCAGCGCAATACTCGTAAATGTACATAAAAAAGAAAGTAACAAGTATTGTAAACAAGTTCAAAAATAAAAAATTACATCAATTTACCTGCTTTTTTCCCAAGACAAATAATAATTTAAAAATAAAGTCTTCAAAGGTAAATATTGTTTAAAATTGCGCGCATGCAGGTTTCTCCCGAATTAAATATTGTAATAAAATAATAATCACGAAATTTATAGCTATTTATATTTAAAAAAATAAAACATTTTCATTTTCTATCGATGTGTATTGTGTTTCCTGAGTGTTATTTTTAAATTGAAATAATTAACATGGGATTCAATAGGCATTTATATGCTTTAGAAGAAAAAAAGCGTGTTCTTCTTTTATTAAAATTTATTTTTAATGAATATAAAACTGTAATGCCATAAGTAGTAAATATTTTTGCTAGAAGCTGAAATAATAAATTAAATAAATTTCTGCAAAATATTTCTGGCTGTACAATTATTAATTTATTTAAATGTATCTGAATTATATTAATTGAAATTCATGTGATGAACATAGAAACCTTAAAGTGTGTTTTATTAAAAATAAAACATAATGGATGCTATGTTCACCTTACATTAATAAGCCATTAAATTTCTTTTAATGCTCTTAACTTTTGCCATTTCTTAAAAAAAAAAAAAAAAAAAAAAAAAAAAAAAAAAATATATATATATATATATATATATATATATATATATATATATATATAAAAATATATATATATATATATATATATATATATATATATATATATATATAATTTCTAATGGCATGAATTTTTCTGCAGCATTTCTATTAATAGATTTTTGGCAGTCTTTGGGAAATGCTTGAGTCTTCTCTATGCATCAGTCAAAATTAAAAATAGATTTTTAAATTTGAGAACCATACAAAATTTAGGAGCCTTTTATGTCTGTGTACCTATACTGTAAAAATGACAAATGTTTCTTAATTTCCGAGAATATGATATAACAACAAACGAAATTATTCAATAACCTCTTCCGAGTTACCCAGTATTCCGAAAAGCATTTTTTAACTTTAGGAATCTAATAAACTAATCTATTTTCCAGGTTTAAAGAAGCATTTATAAAATGCTTTAGAAGAAAAAAAAAGCTTGTCTTCTTCAATTAAAATTTATTTTTAATAAATATAACTGTAATGCAATAAGTAGTAGATGTTTTTGATAGAAGTCGAAATAGTAAATTATCCGATGTTTTACTTAAAATAAATTTTTGCAATATATTTCTGGCTGTAAAATTGTTCATTAATCTAAATGTATTTGAATTATATTAATTGAACTTCATGTGATGAACACAGAAGCCTTAAAGTATGTTTCATTAAAGTTAAAACATAATCGATGCTATGTTCACATTCCATTAATAAGCCATTAAAGTTCTTTTAATGCTCTTAACATTTGCCATTTCTTTCAAAGGAACACATATTTTCTAATGGAATGAATTTTTCTGCAGCATTTCTATTAATAGATGTTTGGTAGTCTTTGAGGAATTCTTGAGTCTTCTCTATTCATCAGTCAAAATTTTAAATAGATTGTAAAATTTTAGAGCCATACAAAAATTAGGAGCCTTATGCCTGTGTACCTATACTGTAAAAAAAGACAAATGTTTCTTAATCTCGGAAAATATGATATAACAACAAACGAAAATATTTAATAACTTCTTCCGAGTTACCCAGTATTCCGAAAAGCATTCTTTATCGTTAGGAACCAAATAAACTAATCTATTTTCGAGGTTTAAAGAATCATTTATAAAATGCTTTAAAATAAAAAATAACTTGGAAATTGTAGATTAAACGTGACAAATGAGGTGCGTTCGTTTCGTGCTATAACTAGTTTTACAATTAAAAAAATATATCGTTATTATTTCAGTGAAATAAATTATATCGTCTGCTATGAGCAAATTGAGGATACTCTTTTTTTTTTCTTATTACGTATGCCATGTTTAGAGATGCGAATTTTTTTTCGACACCAGACAGCGCTGTAAAATTCATTATGGAGATCTTGCTTTGCGAATGATTACTTCCATGGTTTAATATTTCTATGACTCACGATGAATGAATCTTTTGTTTATTTAATGTATTGAGATATTCGGCTGTTAACCTAATTTTCACTGAAGTTATATCAGAATCTATACATTTTTCATATAACTCATCTCTCAAGCAAACAGTTTTTTTTAATTGATTTTTCTAAAAATGTAACTTTTGTGCAATTTTGTTTGGAAAATTAATTTTGAATAAAAATGGTCGCTTGGCATATGAGAAAAGATGCGCTTAGCCCGTATTTGTTTTCCTCAGTCACATGATTTGCACTTTTACTATATAGATTTACGTATGATAGGATTTAATAGAATGAAGAAAACTTTTATTAATATATTTTTAAGTTTTGACTCGATTTTCATAAAATTTGAAATGACTCGACAAAATTCTGCAACGACTATATATATTAATTTTCAAACCATTCGGTTGGGTAGTTTTTGCGCTGTTACATGAGGGCGGACGGACAAGACGTCAACTATAGGAGCTACGTATTTATATAATTACGAACGCCCCTAAAAAGCTTGTCTTCTTCTATTAAAATTTATTTTTAATAAATATAACTGTAATGCAATAAGTAGTAAATGCTTTTGATAGAAGTCGAAATAGTAAATTATCCGATGTTTTAGTTAAAATAAATTTTTGCAATATATTTCTGGTTGTAAAATTGTTCATTTATTTAAATGTATTTGAATTATGTTAATTGAACTTCATGTGATGAACACAGACGTCTTAAAGTATGTTTAATTAAAGTTCAAACATAATAGATGTTATGTTCACATTATTCCATGAATAAGCCATTAAATTTCTTTGAATGCTCTTAACTTTTGCCATTTCTTTCAAAAGAATACATTATATTTTCTAATGGCATGAATTTTTCTGCAGCATTTCTATTAATAGATTTTTAGGTGTCTTTGAGAAATTCTTGAGTCTTCTCTATTCATCAGTCAAAATTGAAAATAGATTTTAAAATTTTAGAGCCATACAAAAATTAGGAGCCTTATGCCTGTGTACCTATACTGTAAAAAACGAAATTTTTTTCTTAATCTCGGAAAATATGATATAACAACAAACGATAATATTCAATAACCTCTTCCGAGTTACCCAGTATTCCGAAAATAAAAGCATTCTTTAGCTTCCAGAACCTAATAAACTAATCTATTTTTGAGGTTTAAAGAAGCATTTATAAAATGCTTTAGAAGAAAAAAAAAGCTTGTCTTCTATTAAAATTTATTTTTAATAAATATAACTGTAATGCAATAAGTAGTAAATGTTTTTGATAGAAGTTGAAATAGTAAATTATCAGATGATTTACTTAAAAGAAATTTTTGCAAAATATTTCTGGTTGCAAATTATTAATTTATATAAAGATATCTGAATTATGATAATTAAACTTCATGTGATGAACATAGAAGCCTTAAAGTATGCTTCATTAAAGTTAAAACATAATGGATTATATGTTCATCTCACATTAATAAGCCATTAAATTTCTTTTAATGCTCTTAACTTTTGCCATTTCTTTCAAAAGAACACATTATATTTTCTAATGGCATGAATTTTTCTGAAGCATTTCTATTAATAGATTTTCTGGAGTCTTTGAAGACTACTTGAGTCTTCTTTACACATTAGTCAAAATTGAAAATAGATTTTAAAATTTGAGAGCCATACAAAATTTAGGAGCCTTATGCCTGTATACCAATGTTTAAAAAAAAAAAAAAATGTTTCTTTATCATGGAAAATATGATATAACAACAAATGAAAATATTCAATAACATCTTCCGAGTACTAATCTATTTTCGATGTACAAAGAAGCATTTATAAAATGCTAAGATAAAAAATGGTTATCTTCTTCGATAAACATTTATTTTTATTGAATAAAAAACGGTAATGCAATAAGTAGTAGATGTTTTATAGAAGCTGAAATAGAAAATTACCCGATTTTTTCTTTTTAACTTTTGCCATTTCTTTCAAAAGAACACATTATGTTTTCTAATGACATGAACATAGAACCCTTAAGGTATGTTTCATTAACCCATTCGTTGCCAACCACGAGTATACTCGTGATTTTTCCATCTAAAATTACGAATTCGTACCGGAAATTTCGAAAAAAGTTTTTTTTTGTGTGTAATGACGAAATGTCTATAATTAAATAAAGTAAATATTGCTATTAGTATTTTCTGGTATGAATTCGAACTTTCTAAATAAAATAAGATTCCGGTAATTTTTCACTCGGCAGTGAACGTGTTAAAGTTAAAACTTAGTCAGAGCTGCTACTGGCTACAATTTTTATATTCTACTCGCACCACTATTTAAAAAAAGTAAATTTTGTAGTATATTTCTCTTGCACTTTTTTCCATTTATTAGACTCTTTCCGTAATCTCTATAGCTTTACTTTTTTATTCCCGTTGTTTAATTTTTCTTCTATTTTTAATTGTTCTTTCTTATGTAGTTAATACTACATTTAACTTTTCCCAACGGCTCAATATTTACAAGACAGTTTACTCACAAATAGACTGGGCGTAAAGTTGATCGCAACTCGGAAGCCCCTTAACCGACATCAACTGTTCGGCAACTGATAAAGTGTATCGAAAAATTTTTGGTTTGAGAAAGTGGTGCGAGATAGAATTAAACAAGAACGAAAAATCATGCGTCAAGCATAGATTATGTAACACTTTCCAACGCTTCCAAAATAATTTTACAAATCATTACCGTTTAATAAGCTGAAAGATAGCATCTAAGTAAACAATTTGGAAAACGCATAACATATTTAAAAACGTAATTTCAAGAATTTCCAACATATACAATATTCGGAAAAATATCCGAATACTTTTATTCAGCCCTGTATAGGATCTATAGATTTGTATATATACTACATAGGATGCTAAATTTAAGTTTATTTAAGAAACGCGTAGCGCAGTTTAAAATTCTCCTTCTGGAGTTTCTGTCAATAAACGGAAATGTGTTTGCGAGCTTTTGTGCTGCCCTGTATAGGATCTACAGAATTTATACACACCAAGTAATAAACAAAAAGTGAGTTAAATTTAAAATCGCGTTCAGCAACTTAAAACGCACTTCCAGGAATTATTTTTAACAGACAATAGAGAATTCTTTTGTGTGTCCCTGTAAATGAACGATGACTGCTATACACACAATATTCTGTAGTAAGCCTCTTGTAATGCACCTTAGTAATATATATAAATTTCAATGCGTTTAAAATAGTGAAATATTATTTAATTGAACCGCAAACGATTTTTCTCCAAAGACGTAATGTAACGGAATTCTTTTGACTGTCCCTGTAAAATAAATATAAGTGCTATGCATACCCTATTCCATATTAAGCTTCTTGTAATGCTCCTTAGTGATTTATATCAATTACAATGTGTTTGAAATTGTTTAACATCATTAAAATGAACCGCAAATGATTTTTCTCCATAGACCGTAATGTAACGGAATTCTTTTGATTGTCCCTGTAAAAAAACTATAAGTGCTACACACTTCAGTTGAAACAGGGAACATGCTATAGATAACGACAATAACATATAAAAATTGCATGTCCATCCGAGCTTATTTACGGGAGTTAGAGCACGGACAGACGGCAGACGGCAATACGGCCAGACAAACCGAAGTCATAAACACTTTTTAACTAGGTTGGAAAGTGTTAAATAGCCGCCAGTGGCAGCCGTGCATAATGGATGCTATGATCACCTTATATTAATAAGCCATTAAATTTCTTTTAATGCTCTTAACTTTTGATATTTCTTTCAAAAGAACACATCATATTTTCTAATGACATGAACATAGAATCCTTAAAGTATGTTTCATTAAAGTTAAAACTTTCAGGGCTGCCACTGGCTACTATTTTTATATTCCATTCGCATCACTATTTAAAAAAAGTAAATTTTGTATTATATTTCTCTTGCATATGTTGTCAAAATTTATTTGAGAACATTTTGGTTTGAGAAAGTGGTGCGAGATAGAATAAAAAAATAGTCGCCAGTGGCAGCCGTGCATAATGGATGCTATGATCACATTATATTAATAAGCCATTAAATTTATTTTAATGCGCTGAACTTTTGATATTTCTTAAAAAAAAAAAAAAAAAAAAAAGAAACATTATATTTTCTAATGGCATGAATTTTTCTGTAGCATTTCTATTAATAGATTTTCGAGAATATATGAATAATAACCTCAGTTTTTTCTACGCATCAGTCAAAATTGAAAATGGATTTTACAATTTGAGAGCCATATCAAATTTAGGAGCCTCACAAAAAATTTTGGTACCTATACTGTACCTATACAGTAAAAAGGAAATGTTTCTTAATCTCATAAAATATGATATAACAAGAAACGAAAATATACAATAACCTCTTCTGAGTTAACCAGGATTCCGAAAAGCATTCTTTATCTTTACCAGCCTAATAAATTAATCTATTTTCGAGGTTTAAAGAAGCATTTATAAAAACAAAGTTTTTGTTACTGCCACTGATTTTTGGAAACGTTTCTCAGTAGTTTTTATTTTTCATTAATTACTTATTTGAACCCGGATTAAAGGTTTTCGGATCCAATGAATTCTCAAGCAAACATTTTAATGTTGAACAAACATGTTTTACAAACATGATAAATTAACAGAATTATCATTAACATTAAAACTAATATTATTTTGTTATTCTTGGAATAATAATGTACAATAACCTCTTCCGAGTAGCCCAAAATTCAGAAAGGCGTTCTTTATCTGCAGAAAACATTTTTTCTACTTTAAAAGAAGTATTAACAAAAACAATTTTTTTTTCTGCTATTGATTTTAGGAAATGTTTTCGAGTATCAATCAGTTTTCTCAACGTGGCATATAGGTTTTTTGGATGCTATGAGTTCTCAATTAAAAAATTTTATGTTCAACATATTTTACAGACAAACGTAATAAATTAATAGCATTAATATTAACATTAAAATTTATATTATTTTGTTATTCTTGGAATAATAATTTACAATAACCTCTTCCGAGAAGCCCAAAATTCAGAAAAGCGTTCTTTATCTGTATAAAACGCAGAAACTAATATATTTTCTGCTTTAAAAGAAACATTTACAAAAACAAAGTTTGTTTTTAACTGCCACTGATTTTAGGAAATGTTTCCGAGTATTATTCAGTTTTCTCATCCGACATATAAGTTTTTCAGATGATATGAGTTCTCAAGTAAAATTTTTCATGTTCAACATATTTTACAGACAAACATAATAAATTAACAGCATTAATATTAACATTAAAATTTATATTATTTTGTTATTCTTGGAATAATAATATACAATAACCTCTTCCGAGAAGCCCAAAATTCAGAAAAGCGTTCTTTATCTGTATAAAACGCAGAAACTAATATATTTTCTACTTTAAAAGAAGCATTTACAAAAACAAAGTTTGTTTTTACTGCCACTGATTTTAGGAAATGTTTCCGAGTATTATTCAGTTTTCCCAACCGACATATAAGTTTTTCAGATGATATGAGTTCTCAAGTAAAATTTTTCATGTTCAACATATTTTACAGACAAACATAATAAATTAACAGCATTAATATTAACATTAAAATTAATATTATTGGGTTATTCTAGCATGCGTATATTTAGTTAGGCTGCTGAATATGTTTAAATGAGAATGGATAGCATGCGAGAAACCAATATTTCGGTTCGAGTTAACTGATTAATGCACTTTAAAAACTACTCGGAAACGTTTTTGAAAATCAGTGGTAGCAAAAGAAACTTTATTTTTCTAAATAATTCTTTAAATCTCGAAAATATATTAGTTTCTTTGGTTTCTAAGGATAAAGAATGCATTTCAGAATCGTGGGTAATTCGGAAGTGGTTATATCATATTTTCATAGATTAAAGAACATTTTTATGTTTTTACAGCGTGATAAAAAATCAACCTCAGCTTGTTGTGGCTAACTTTATTTGTTTTTATGGTGCAAAATATTACTTTATAAAACTTCTACACCATCTGTAGAAGGTAAAATGTTTCTTACACCAAGACTTTTTTAATATTACTCTAGCCTCTTCGGTCCCTGGGTGCCCTTATGGGGACCTCTGTTCTTTTCCTTATACAAATTAAAATGTCAGGTTTTTTTTAACATTTTCACATCACTTCTTAATAGTTGAATGTTTTTTTGCGTTGAAAGCAAACGAATAAATGGCAGAATCGAAGTTTATTCCCTCATAAAATAAATGTTATTTGCATCTGAGTTTACAAAATGCCTTCAAGACAGTGTGATAAAAAAAGTGAGAAATTTTTATAAGTATTTAACTTAAATCTTTTTCAATAAAAAAATTTGAAGATTTGTAGATTATTTACTTGTTTAAAGCTCTTACATTTGTGATTGCTTTAATTTAGGATTTTATGGAGGTTTGTAGTTTTAGATCCATATTTTTAAACCTAAATTACTAGGTGCCTAAAGGATTAATTTCAGAAAATATATTTTTTCTGCCATTTACGATGTCATTTCGTTAAAAAAAAAAACAATAAATAAGTATTTGTGTTATTATTTTAGCTTCGGAACTGAAGAGGCTAAAAATATCCACCCCCAATGCATTTCTTCTGAGAAAAGTATATATTATCTCATATTTTCCTGAAGCGTGTGTGATGAACTTAGATTTAACTGATGGGAGAAAAGTTGTTTCCTAAAACTTGTTTCATTAATGTTAAAACGCAACATATTCTTTTTCACCTTACATTAATGAGCCATTAATTTTTTTTAATACCAACTCTCGCGATTTCTCTTAAAAGATTAAATTTTATTTTCTAATGACATGAATTTTCTCAGCATTTCTAAAAATAGATTTTCAGGCAGTTTTAAGGATGGCATAAAACATATTTATTCCGTAAGATGTTCTAAAAATAACCTCCCCCAGTTTTATTCCAGTTCCAATAAATAAAAAACAAAAAGTGAGCATTCTAAAATACGCTAAAACTTCAAAATAATGGATTCCTCCTTCACTCGAATATTAAAGTTGTAGAAATTCCGTTTCTCTGGCGTGTTTTTATTGGCTACTTAATAGACACGAGGGAACCATAACTACATTGTAGTGCCAGAGAACTCCTCCGCGGTTTGTTTTTTGCATCGAAAACAAAAGAATCGGCGTAACGAAAGAGTTCCGATTCCGGCTTAGCTCGTTAAAACGTCACAAGCGTGGGAGTCCGCACTCCGCCAATGGGAGGGTAGGGAAAGTGCATTCTGTAGCCGCGCGGACAAACGGCTGGAAATCGGAAGGTGTTCCATAAGTTAGAATTTTTCCGCGTCTTTCTTTCGCTAGGGAAATGCGAACCGAAAGAGCAATAACTCGACGATAGAATAGAAAAAAAGGAAGGAAAAAGGAGTTCCTTCAAAATATTAAAAAAATACGTGAAATTATCCGCTTTTTCAAGGAAAATATAAGAAAACTGTCCCAGAGGTAAGTAGATTTTAATATTAATTTCGTATGATTGTTTTCCAAAATTAAAATTAAAATTTAAATAATTGACGTGAAATTTAATAAAAATTTATATTTATGATAAATGGAAAAATTTCTGGTGTACGTCGTTATATTTAAAATTATTTTTTATAAATATTAAAATTTAAAAATTTATTATTATTATTATTTATTTTATTTTTTTTTGTCCTATAAATGGCAGTGGGAAATTATAATGAACTTTTTTCAAAATATAAAAAAAATACGTGAAATTATCCGTTTTTTCAAGGAAAATATAAGAAAACTGTCCCAGTGGTAAGTAGATTTTAATATTAATTTCGTATGATTGTTCTCCAAATATAATATTTTAATTTAAATAATTGACATGATATTTAATAAATATTTATATTTATGATAAGTGGGAAAATTTCCTCTGTACATCGTTATATTTAAAATTATTTTTCATAAATATTAAAATTTTAAAAAGTTATTATTATTATTATTGTACAATAAACGGCAGTGGGAAATTACAATGAACTTTTTCAAAATATAAAAAAAAATACGTGAAATTATCCGCTTTTTCAAGGAAAATATAAGAAAACTGTCCCAGAGGTAAGTAGATTTTAATATTAATTTCGTACGATTGTTCTCCAAATTTAATGTTTTAATTTAAATAATTGACATGATATGTAATAAATATTTATATTTATGATAAGAGGGAAAATTTCCTCTGTACATCGTTATATTTAAAATTATTTTTTATAAATATTATAATTTAAAAAAAGTTATTATTATTATTATTTTTGTGTGCTATAAACGGCCGTGGGAAATTATAATAAACTTTTTTCTCTCTCTTTGCTTATAAAATATTTTTTTATATATAATGTTTAATAAAGTCAAAGAATTATACTGAATATTTCTAAAAATTTTTGAAAATAAATGTTATTTAAATAATTAACATGATATTGAATAGATATTTATATTTATAATAAATGGAAAAAATGTCCTGTGTACATCGTTATATTTAAAATTAATTTTCAAAAATATCCAAAATTTAAAAAGTTATTATTATTTTTAATTAGCATGGTATTTAATAAACGTTCATATTTATAATAAATGGAAAATTTTCCGGTGTACATCGTTATATTTAGAGTTATTTTTCATAAATGTTGAAAGTTTAAAAAGGTATTATTATTATTTTTTTTTTTTTTTGGACTATAAACGGCAGTGGGAAATTATAATGAACTTTTTTATCTCTTTTTGCTTATAAAATATTTTTTTATAATGTTTAATAAAGTCAAATAATTATACTGAATATTTCTAAAAAGATTTTGAAACAATTTTATTAAACTAATTAAATATAATTTTTAAATACTTAAATTTCATTTCTAAATTGGTAAGGTAAATTCATTAAGTATTTTCAAAAGGATCCCATCAAATACTTTTTTTAATAGGAAAAATACATATTTGGTTAAGTTAATGTTAAAATATTAAATTTATTTTTAAAATATAGTTCAGAAATAAAAGCCCGCGTTGTTCAACATTTAAATAAATGCAACCGAACACTCATAAAAGTACATAAAAAAAAGAAAGAAACAATTGTTCGCTCAAAAATAAAAAATCCATCAAATTACCTGATTTTTAAAAGGCAAATAATAATAATAATAATAATAATAATAATAATAATAATAATAATAATAACATCTTTAAGAGTAAATATTGTTTAAAATTGTTTACATGCAGTTTTTCTTCAAATAAAATTTTGTACTAAAATAATAATGATGAAATTTAATAGCAATTTACATTTTTAAATAACAAAATATTTTCTCTTTTAACTAGTATCTATAGTTTTTAATAAAAGTTACTTTTTCTTCATTAAAGTATAAACACGGAATTTAGTAAATATTTATGTACTTTAAAAACAACAAAAAAAAACCTTGGCTTTTATTAAAATTTATTTGTAATGAATATAAAATTATAATGAAATAAGTAAATGCTTTTAATATAAGCTTAAATAAAAAATTACAATGACCGGCTTTTTCTTTTATTTTCTAAACGGTTGAAATATTTATAATATAATGCTAAATAATTGAATTTTATTATTGTTGGTATTATTGTTATTATTGTTATTATTGTTATTATTATTATTATTGTTATTATTATTAAATCTTATTTTGTATTTTTGTTATTAATATTATTGTTTTATTTTTTAACTTCATAAATTTTAATTTTTAAGTTGTATAATAATTTTAATGATTGTTTAAAATAAATATTGTTATCAAACATAGCTGCTTATAATACAACGTTCTTATTTTAAAGTTCTTCTTTCAAAGTTCCTATTTTAATATATTCTAAATAGAAACACATTTTTATGTCGCGAAAAATTTAAATTAGAGTTAATCAACAGTTTTCAATGCGGAATGTTTTATTTTAACGTAAAATATTTGTAATTTTTATTAACATGTAATATACTTAATATAAATTATTATATATGAATTAAAATGTGTATACATTTACTCATTGTTATGGTATGATACTAGAATATGTTTCTTTTATTGATTATTTCAAAAACGTTGTCACTAACTACTGTCGTTTTCAATAAGACACTCTTCTTTTTAAAATATTTTAAATTATCATTATACATACATACGATCGGACAAATGTTCTCATTTCTCCAAGATATAAATTAAAGATAAGCAACATTTGTAAAAAAAAAAATATGTTTCATTTTGCATGTAAAAATTTTAATTTACATTATATTAAATCTAAATAACTCTTAAACTTCGACGGAAAAAGGTAACTTTTTTCCTTTTTTTTAAAAAAATTTATTTTAGAAAAGAAAGAATGTTATAATAATATTTTACTTAAAATAAATATTTTACTTAAAGTATTAAATATGCATATGTAAAATATTGCAAAAAAATATTTTTCTTGCTTTAGCCGAAAATTTAAACACGAAAAATATTTTTTTTTATATTTAACATGAAATAAAAGCATTAAAAACGAGTTTAAATTAAATATATATATATATATTAAATATTTATAACGGTTTTAAACTTCTTTATTTTAAAAATGTAAACGGAAATAATTTAGAACCATAAGAATAATATAAATTGAATTTCAAGCGGCAAATAAAATAAATAATTCCTTAAAAACCATAAATTTAAAAATGCCTTATTGTAATGGTAATAACTTTTTCCCCTCATAAATAAATAATTAAATAATAATATTGTCACCTAAAAGAAATGAACATTTCGAGGATACAATAATTAATAATGAAAAATTTGTTATTAGATAAGTTATAAACGCATTAGTCAAAATAAATTTGAATAGAGTGAGAAAAAATGTAAATATTTTTTAGTAATGAAACGCTACGTAGGGGTGTACGAGGCTGACGAAAAAATCACACTGCCCCTCTACTTTCGTCTCTTTTCGGACTACTTGAGTCATGTGCTGCTCTTTTCACCTGCGCTCAGACACAAAAATGACGCCTGTCGTAGGCAGATTTTTTTCAACATTTGTACAATCCCTTGAATTTGAATACCAATAATTTCTTAAAGTTTTCTACGTCTTATTTTTCTGAGATTAAAGAAGTCAAAGAAAACTTTTGAAAAATGCTGTTGTCTAAATTCAGGGGACCGTACAAACGCTTAAAATATTCCGGCTACGACAGCCGCCATTTTTGTATCAGCGCGCAGGCCTAGTATTCAGGGAGCGGTGCACAAACATTGCCTGACGTAATCAATATATGAACTCTTAAAAGGTCACGTACCTTTGAAACATCAAACATTGGAAAAATATTTTTTAAATTCTTGTATCTTAAGAAATACTGTACCCCATTAATAAAAAAACATTAGCGGATTATTAAAACAACACTACTCTTTTGAAATCCGCATTTTAAGAGTTTTAGCAAACTTAGTTATTATTATTTTTTAAGTCATAAAAGTCGTATAATTGTTGAGGAATTGGTGTATTTTGCAAAGGATAATTCACGAATAACTCAGCCGTATGAACTATTTTTAAAATAGACAAATATTGTCTAGTTTAAATGATCTACTAATGAAGCAAAAATAGAATTTTAATAATAATCTCTCTAACTAATAGTAACTGTAACTAATGCTCCTGCTGCCGTTATTGAATTTATTGTGACCGGAGCTTTCTCGTGTTATCTTTAAAAAACTATTGCATATAAAACGTTGATAAACACGTTGAAGCAGGTAGTTTTTAAATCGAATAATTATCTTAAGCACTATTTAATGTTGAAATCGGACAAAATAGTTCAGTTACATATATTTTATAGGATGAAAAACTATGCATAGCAATTTAACCATTTTTTGCAGTACATACTTGACAAGAGTGTTGTCTGCAGTGTCCAATAATTTTTTTTTTAAATTTGTCTAGTTTTTTAAGTTTAGTTTCATTTTTCATTGAAAATTTCATTATTTGAATAGATATTTAATTCCTAATTTTAAATAAACGTTTTTTACCTACTGTTGCCAGATTAAAAAAACCCCAAATAATAAAATTTACGAACACTTGTCAATTGAAAATATATTTACACGTGACTATTAAAAAAGAAAGAAAACTTTTTACGTGCAAAAAACATTTAATGGTGAGATTTTGATGTTATTTAAAACAATACACTTAAAACGATTTTCTTATAGCGTTGTTATAACAGCCCAGTTGCCAGCGACATTTTTCAGTTTACCATTTTATAGACGCTGATTTTCAAATGTGTAATTAATCAATCACAAAAAAACAGACATCAGCTGCAGTGACAGCGTTTGAGTCGGCCTTAAGAACCGAAATATCCCTCAGACAAAGGGGAATGTGTGGCTACGTGAATGCAAAAGATCGTAACTGGTCGTCATACTGTCATCCAATCTTCCGTTATCGGGTAATATTAGGTAGCTTTCAATACAAAAAAGTATAAAGCTACCTATTGCAGCCGTTCGGAGGAAAGCAGTTCCGGAAAATTTCGATATATTTTCACCGATCATGACCCCCAGACCCCAAAACCACCCTCCGTCCAAATGTTGATTTATCTACCCTATATATATAAAATCCTAATGAAACAAATTTGTGAAACGATTTTATGAAACGATTTTATGAAACGATTTTATGAAACGACTGATTAAACGACTGATTAAACGACTGATTAAACGACTGATTATGTTTCAGAGCTATTTCTAATAAAATATTAAACGCTTGATGGTGAAATTAATACCAATTGTCCATAAAAATCCGCGGATGTCAAAACTGGTAATAGAATTTTGAAATTGGAATTAGTTTTTGAGATATTAATTTTTTTTCTAATTTTAATGACATTTCTGTAATGATGGCAACTAATTACTCATTTTTTTTGTGACAAAAAAGGGAAAAAAATTGAAACAGATCCTGATAGGGATTATTGATTTCTTTTTATTCGTCATTTTCAAATTGAAATTGAATTTATCTTTTATTTCAATCGATAATGAAGACAAGATTGTGATTAAATTATGTTTTTCAGGAAAATTTGAAAAAAAAATCACATTTCTATCGTCAGGATTCAATCGTCTGTCAGCATTTAATTTAATTTATAAACTGAAAATATTTGAATAAATTCGTCCAAATGACGTCATTTATGTAAACGCAAAAGAAAGGGGAGAAAAGGAATTAATAGTAATTATTATTTATTGATATCATTTTGTTATTTTTTTTGTAAAATTTAATTAAACGAATTTATAAAATCACTAATTCGGATATTTGAAACGAATATATAAAATAATAATTTCCCAACTGAACGGAAGGAGAATAAAATATCCTGCTTGGTTTTTTCCGCCAAGCTTTTTAAAAAAGCGTCAAGACCCCTATAATAGAAAAGCACCAAAAGTTCATTGGGTTTGTTTTCATAACTTTTGGCAACAAATCTATGTATATTAACGAATCTATCCCTTTTTGAAGCTCGAATTACGCCAAACCTAAAAGCAAAGAATCCTATGCTGGAAAAGTACCCGATTTTCTTATGGACAACATTCAAGTGACATAACAGGGTGTAAAATTATCGCGGATAGCAAATTTGTTTAAATATCTCATCAATTGATGCCGAATAAATGCAGGCATGCATGCACAAAATATTTAATTAATTTTGTATGATAAATAATTATTAGAAAATTCGCATATACATATTAATTAAAATAAATAATTTACATATTTAAAATAACACGAAAATATGCATGATGGTGCACTAAAATAGAGAGAAAATTAAAACCTGTTACTGAAAATGTCTATAACATAGTACTTTTCAATACCGTGGTTTTTAATGTTATTCACAAGCAGATGGAATTTTTCTCATCCTTAAACGCAAAGGAAGAATAGAATACAGATCGTTGTTATAAAAGTCCGAGAGGTAGCCACAATTAAAACCTAACCATTTTATACAAGCTGGTTTTCAAGTTGTAATTGATTTTACTTATCAATCCCGAAAACAGTCGTCAGTTGTCGCAACAGCTGTGTATGAGGCCATGATAATCAAAAAATGACCCATTAAAACGTTAAAAGCATGGCAACCCAATTACAGATTTACCAATATTTTTAAAATAAAGCACGCTGTTATGTTTTTAGAGGCCTCGAAGTCTGAGCGGGGGTTGGCGAGCGTAGCTCGCAGGGGGTAGGCCCCCTAGTATATATATATAGATATATCCATATATATATATATATATATATATATATATATATATATATATATATATATATATATATATATCTGACCTTATGTCATACGATAACGCTCGTATTTATAAATCAATTTTGATGAAACTAATTGTGTGTATTAAGCTAACCAATGTCTCGACCGAGCTCGTTGACCAGCTTGGTCCGCCATTTTGTTTCAAGATGGCGGCCATTTAAAAATTTGAAACTAAAATAAATATACAAAAAAGTTAAAAATTCAAATTTATTTTTAAATTACCTGTTAGGCCTTTATACAAGGATTCCAGAGCATTTTTTGGTTTACCTCTATCTTAAAGAATGGCTGAGATAGAGCAGTTTGAAATTCTAGGGTGGCTGACATTTTGAAACAAAACAGCACATTAACGCGATTACTCGCAAATTATTTTCTTTCATTGTTGTAATAATTTTCCCAATCATACACATAAAACTATATATTCATATCCGTTAGCGCCAAAATTGGCGACATTCGCGACAAAATTGGCAAAATTGGTGACATTTGGCGAAATATCGCCAAATTTGGTGACCAAAATAAGTCTTCATAAAGGAAGCCAATTTGGCTATTGCTCAATAATTTGGCGAATTTCTTATTCAAATTCAGTATTAACGAATGTTTTGTAAACGTTTCTTTGCATTTTAACTTGCTGTTTTTGTGTAACACTAGCTAAAATTTTAAAACGAAGATATAGGAAAGCTACCTTTTCCTCCCGGTACAGGCCGGAAGGACTTTTTTAAAACATAGCCAATTAGTATGTTTTCAGAGCCTGCGGGATATGAATGGTGGTTCGGGGAGAGCCACCTAGTAATAGAAAAATTAGTTTAAATTAGAAATGTGGAAACATTTTAAGAACAATAAGTATATACTAGCTGACCCACCCGGCGCGGCGTTGCCCGTGTAGACTGTCATTAAAAAATATAACAGTGGAGTGGAGTTCATAAAAAAAATGACTGAATAATATTTATTTATACTAAAAACTTGTAAAAAGACTAAATAAGAGCTAAAATTTCAAAAGTATAACAGTTACGTTTAAAAAATGAAACAGTCAGGGAAAATTATTACACTTCCTTTTTACTAAAAATCCATTTTTAATTTTATATTGCTAATTGTATTTTTTAAATTATAAATATTAAATGCTTGCAAAAATCCCTATTTCAAATGAAAATGTATAAAAATATATCTATTTGATTGTTAATGTTGACAAATTATAATTACAATTTATTTGCACTATAATCAAGAAATCATTGTTTGTTTCGCTTTTATTCCTGTAGATGGCAGCACCAAACAGTTAAACGTAAAAAATCCTGGCTTAAATCCTGCCAAAGGACTTTTACATAATAACCAGTGAGATGCGTTTCATTCCGGCGTTGCCATTAAACAATTAACAAATAATCGCGATTTCTGTGCCACGTACGATAGCATAATATATATATAGATTTTTACAGATACTATCGGAAGAATATCAACTGTAGGTACTCCATGTACAGTCTTGGAAAAAAAACCCACCGCTTTATGACATTAGAAGTATCATTAAACAGGGAACTGTCCCCAGTTTCCGAATATGAATGCAACTTGTTAAATAGATACATCTACATACTGAAAATTGTGCTTACGGTGAAAAGTAACACATACTTTTGAACCATATTTGATAGTCTGTGAGTTCTTCAAATGGCAACACCCACTTTTGTATCATATTTGAGTTCTTTGGATATTCTTTGAGTTTTTCAAATGGTAACATCTACTTCTGAATTCTGCGTTCTTTGGATATTCTTTGAGTGTTTCAAATCTTGACACCCACTTTTGAACCATATTTGAATTATTTTGATAGTTTTTGAGTTCTTCAAACGGCAACACCCACTTTTGTATCATATTTGAGTTCTTTGGATATTTTTTGAGTTTTTCAAATGGTAACATCCACTTTTGAATTCATATTTGCGTTCTTTGGATAGTCTTTGAGTTCTTCAAATCGTGACACCCATTTTTGTACCATATTTGAGTTCTTTGATATTCTTTGAGTTCTGTAAATGACAATACCCACTCTGAACCATACTTGAGTTCATTGGATGGTTTCTAATTTTTGAAATGATAGCACCCACTTTTGAACCCATTATTGGGTTCTTTGGATATCCTTTGAGTGTTTCAAATGGTAACATCCACTTTTGAACCTTATCTGACGCTCCGAAAAAAGGCATCCTTTATATATATATATACACTAGTTGACTGAACCGGCGTTGCCCGCGCCCGTCAAAAAATAGCACGAAACGCAAAAAACTGCAATAAAAGAAAATCGCAAAAACTTTAAAAATCACTGCACGAATTCTGAATACATTTCATTGAAAAAAAAAAAACTACGATATTGGGCTAGAAAATTGAAACCGGATTACTTTTACTAATGTGGGAAAATTGCAGCAAATTGCGAAAAGAAAACTAAAAGTCGCATAGATAAAAATTGAAACCTGATTTCTTTTACAAATTCCAAAAATCCACACAAAAAGTGAAAAACTATAAAATGCTCCTAAAAAATTTCACGAAAATATCAAAAATCGAAGTATAAATTCCGAATAAACTTTACTGAAAACAGCACAAATTTTACTATATAGATCTAAAAGATTGAAACTAGACTCATTTTTCTAATGTAGAAAAATCCCTGTGAAACGCAAACAAAAACCCTGCTGAAAATCGCTTAAAAAATCACAGAGGACAAAATGTAATACTGTAGCTAAAACATTGTAACTGGAATTCTTTCATAAATGTCAAAAAATCGTCGTGAAACGCAAAAAAAAAAAAAAAAAAAAAAAAAAAAAAAACGTTAAAATTCTAATTGAAAATCGCGTAAGACAAAATGTATATACTATGAAAGGCTAAATGTTTGAAACTGAATTCTACTCATTAATATAAAAAAAATCGCTGCGAAGCCCGAAAAAAGCTCAAAGTCGCATTAAAAATCATAATAAGAATTTCTAGAAATTCGAAAATCACGGAGGACAAAATTAAAAAAAATTTGGCTAAATGTTTGAAACCGAATTCCTTTTATAAACGTCAAAAAATCGCAGAGAGGCGCGCAAAAAGGATAAAATTTATAAATATAGCGGCGGGTAAAAATTTTTGTATTAGGCTAAAAGTTTGAAGCTGAATTACTTTTACGAATGTCAAAAAATCGCCGCGTAACGCGAAAAAACGATAAATATCATGCTGAAAATCACATTATAAATTTGAAAAATTCAAAAATCATAGAAGAAAAAATGTACTGTATTATATAAAGTTGGTTAAAATTAATCTTACGGTACTCACAAGGAAGGTCTCCTTAAAACACTTTCTATTATCTATTTATAAGAATATTTTGAAAAAATTTGCTAATAAAACTAATCATGTAAGTAATAAAATATAATTCAAATTTAGCTGCGGAATCCCAGTAGAAATTCTGTAAAAAAAAAATAAAATACTTTCGAATATTTGGCGGAAAAAACGATATTTGGCGAGTAACGCTTTTTCCTCGCCAAATGCGAGCGATTTTAATGCGTTTTGAAATTCCTCGTTCATTTCAAATGTGCAGTATGAATTTAAATGTAAACGATTAAATATTTTATTATTTTTTCTATTAGCCTATATAATATATATACAAGTTGCGTGTTGCTGAATTTATTTAACTTTACACGGTTTCAGTGGCTGGATAAGTTTTAAGTGTATTTTAGCAGTAACTGAACGATTAAGAACACCTTTTAACATACTTTTCGATATTCAATAAGTCGTTGTTTCCAAGGCAACAACAGTTTTCTCTTGTTGTCTCTGACACTAAGAGCGCGTTCAGGGACCGAAACGCGGGTTACTCGTATATTTGAGGAATGACCTCATCTGATTTTCTCAGGGTAAAGTTGGGTTAAAACGGCTTTGAACGCTTTTGGGCATGTTTACAATCAAACACTTCCGTCAACCAATCTAACATTACATTTTGACTGTACGAACATTGCAGGAACCATCCAAGCCGACGTTGGCCAATTATATCGTAGTCCTGTTAAAGGTAGACCAATCAAATGGTCAGGACTCAAGTGTACAGTAGGAGTCATAAAGAACAACAGTTAACTGTTGCAGTTAGCTATAAAACAAACAAACAAATAAGGTTTCCCAACCACGTGATCACTTTACCCAACAAAATTCTCCAGGTAATGTGGATTACTCGAAGTCTGGGAAATTTCCGGTTCTGAACGCTACGGGTAACCCGAAAAAAGTCCCGTGATATCGGACTCTGAACGCTTCGGGTTACCCTTGTGTTATCCTATGTAAATCGGGGTTCGGTCTGTGAACGCGCCCTAACAATATCGAAGTGAAATTGACAATGCTCAGAATCGAACTTTAATTTTTACAAGGAAGGTCTCTTTAAAGCGCATACTCAGAATATTTTGAAAAAAAAATTGCTAAAGAAATTACCTATGTACGTAATAAAGGAACAGTCAAATTTAACTGCGAAATCACAGTTGAAAATCTGCAAAAAAATAAAATATTTTCGAGTATTTGGCGCAAAAAGACGTGATTTGGCGAGCAACAGTTTTTCCTCGCCAAATGCAACCGATTTTTAATGCGTTTGAAAATTTCTGGTTAAATGAGTGTTTAAATGCGAAGTACTTTATCAATTTAATCTTAAACTATTAAATAGTTTTTTTCTATAAGCTTATACAATATATATAGTTGCTGAAGTTATTTAATTTTACACGGTTTCGCCAGCTGCACAAGTTTTAAGTGTATTTTAACAGTAACTATCCGATTAAGAACTTTCTCATTAGACATTTCGATATTTAATCAGTCGTTGTTCCCATGGCAACAATACTTTTCTCTTGTTGTCTCCGACACTAACAATTTCGAAGCAAATTGACAGTGCTCAGAATCCGACTTACATTTTTTATTTAAAGCATTGTTAATCAATTTAAATTTTGTTCTAAACCGTAGAATACGATCGTTAATTTGCTTTACACATACATATAAATGTATAAAGCAAAACCGTAGTTATAAAAATTTACTTGTTTAAGTGAAACATACTTAAACTAGCTCAGTATGAAAAGTAGAAAGAGTTTTTCCTAAAAAAAGATGTATCATAAAAAAGTTTTTTTTTTTCATTGTGTCTCCAACCAGCGATAGATAGCCAAAAATACGAAATTTTCATTATTTATTTGCGGACGCTATATCGAGGTTCCGCAGAAATTTTTTTTTTATAAACATATATATATATCCTCGACGAATATTCTGTAATTAAACGTTTTTTTTTTTTTAGTATGCGCTTATGGAGACCTTCCTTGTTAGGAAAAAGAAACTTCTCTCTTTGGCCTTTATGTATCTATCAATTTATGTATGTATTCCATTTTCTCGTCTACCACAAAACGGATTTAAATGTAATTTTTTAACTACAATCGTACTGCATCGCGTAATGTTTTAAGCTAAAAGTAGTAATCGTGCCGTATGTATTTTTTTTCTGGACACGTAAAAAAAAAAAAAAATAATCTATGATTTCTACTGCGTGTCAAATGCTAGAGCAATTTGACAAACTTTATGAATAAAAGTTGTTGGCTATGATTAATGAAATTTGATCCATCAGGAAGATTATGGACAAAAACTTGGGAAGCCTGCTATTATTGACGAGTTAACAGTTGTTAAATCTGTCCGAACTTGTGCTGACAGGTATGAGCATGTCCTTGAATATCGGCTACCATCGTTTGGACAAAACATTCTGATCTGAACATGCGCTCTGAGCGTATGTGGCGACTCTCACATTAACAAAAGAGCTGAACTGGCAACAACGTAGATGGAATTGTTTGTGCATAACAATAGGAGTTGACGCAAAACAATTTTGTTTTAAAAAAACCTTATTTACAATTGATTTAACTAAAATTAAACTCTGTGGCGCTACAGCAACATTATTTACAGATCATGGCATGCAGTTTTTCTTGACCATGGGTCCTTATGTGATATATAGCATATGTGCAGGTCAGATGGTCAACTGATGACCCGCTATGTTTATTTCGAAAGCAAATTTGGTATTCCTTTTATCGGTTGCAGAGATTCACTCTTGCTAAAATGCGCCTACCGGTGTGCAATAAGAAAACTAGTCGGATGTGCCACTCCCAAAACTTTCTTCTATCTCACACAGGTTTCGCATTCATTAAAAAGAATTAGCACCCATTTATATCAAGGTCTAACAGAATCTAAAGTTTTATTAAATTCTGTGCATTAGTTCTTGAGATACGACTATTGCTAAAATCGTGTAAATCCTGCAAAATTCAGCATAGCAGCGTTACCTTTTAGGAGATTTTTACTCAAACCTAATCAACAACAATTTATGTCAATGTCTAACTGAATCTTGTTTATGAAATTCCGTGCATTAGTTCTTGTGATATAGATATCGTAAAAATAATGAAAAAGTGGTATAGCAGCGCCACCTGTTGGGATAGCTACACCAAAACGTAATCAGCTTTTATTTATGTCAAGATCTATCTGAATCTGACGTTTGATGACAGTAAGTGCATTAGTTCTTGAGATAGAGCTATTGCTAAAAACGCGAAAAATGCAGCATAGCAGCACCACCTGTTAGGCGATTTTTACCAAAAATTAATCAGCACCAATTTATATCAGGGACTAACTTAATATAAAGTTTTATTAAATTTAGTGCATTAGTTCTTGAGATAGAGCGCCCACAAAATGTTTGTCACCATCACAGAGTCACAGACTCACAGACAGACATTTTATAAAAACAGTCAAATCGTGTTCAGGACCTTCTAAAACGTAAAAATCCGTCGAAAACCGGAAGTCGAAAATTTTCATGAATACAATACAAAGATAGAATCCTTCTATATATATATAAAAAAGTAATGGTTTGGAAATGAACCATTGAAAATCTGCGTAGATATCGCGAAACGTATCTGATTGGTCAGAGCTTTCTGTCTTTTCTTAGGGGGAATTAACATGAAAGTAGAGAATTTAGATAGGATGAGCGCTATTAGGGGGGGGGGGTTAACAAGGGGAAGGGACTCGGGACTATCGCCAAATTTGGCAGCCAAAAGTGGCGCCAACCTGGCGCCATTTCCAGTATTTCGCCAAATTTCCATAGACTCCCATTGAAATCCAATAGCGTTTACTCACTTGCAAAAAATCAACAAATTGAGATATTGCAATGCAACAAATTAGCTTATGAATAGAGCTTAATTGAACTATTTACATTATTTTTAAGCACAAACACTAACTATTTACAGTATTCGTAACACTATATATACAAGTGGTACTTGTTAGTTATCCTGTCGACCAAATTACTGTCGCCAAATTCATATATATTAAACGAGCAAGGGATTTTCCCGATTATTCATCTATATTAAACGAGGGAGAATAATAAGGAATCGCGAGGCGATCCAGAATGGAAACGCGAAACGATTACGCCTGGGGTTGGCTAATGCGCGATTACGTGGGGGGTTGGTGAGCGTAGTGAGCAGGGGGGGCGATCCCCCCTAATAAAGTAATAATAAAATTAGGCAAAATTAGTAACATGGGTGTTTTTGTACAATTTCAAGAAAAACACGGTTTAAATTACAGTTAATTAAAGCACCATTCATGTTTTATTTAAAAAAAATTGTTTTTCATTCAATAACAAAACTTAAATAAAACATAAAGTAAAATAATTTTATGTTAGTTTTATCGTAAAAATTTTACATTAAAACCATAGATGCCAATTCAATCTCATAATTATTTCGGGGTCTGATCCAAGAACAAACACATTTTAAACCGGAACTTGTATATAAGGAAATGTTTCTTCTATATATAAGGAACTTATTAGATTTCATTTAAAAATGTTTGATTACATAAAATTTCAGGTTGAAAATATGATTGTCTTGTCACATACCCAGGAATAATTAAGAGATGTTGGCATCTATGATTAAATCTCACTTCTTGAAAGGTAAAATTTTTTTAATAGTTTTTCGTATAATATAAAAATAACGATATCTTAAAAATTGTTTTTATTTATTTAATTAATAGATTTTTTTTTTCAAAAAAAAAAAAAAAAAAAATGTGTATAAGAATTGTAAAGCTAAGACTGACCATGTGAATAAATGAATAGATGTGACGAAAATTATTGATTAATCATTTGTCTTACTCAGTTTTTTTTTTATAAAAACGCTTTTTATTTATTGAATAATAAAATAAATACACTTACACTAGATTATTTTTTAACACAATTATTTCAAATTGGTAAAGTAATCAAGTTGTAAAATGCGTACATTTTTCGTCCAGTTGGAAATTTACAACTTGATTACTTTACCAATTTGAAATAATTGTGTTAAAAAATAATCTAGTGTATTCACGTATCCAGCGTTTACTGGAGTTCTTTTACTTGCGATCTTTTCTGTTGAGCTGATTAAAATATCAGACCAGATGCTTTGATCAATAAGGTTAACTGGATGAATTATGCCCTCCAGATTCGACCGGGAAAGCTCAGTGGTAGAGCGTGGCGGCTTCAGCCAAGCGATCCCAGGTTCAAATCCTGGCCCGGACATTTTTCGTCCAGTTGGAAATTTACAACTTAAATACACTTAGGTTAATGTTAGGATTAAAAATCTGTTATTAAAACATATTTCTAGAATAGTAATCTACTTTTAATATGTCTTTTTTTTTTCATAATACAAAAAATATCAACACTTGATACGCATGTACGGATTACTTTATGATTGTATTGGGTTGATCGGAAAATTCGTGCCGGTTGGGAAAATCAATTCGTACCGAAAAATTTTATCATTTAATTATTAGACATTGATTCCGATAGCTAACGTTTAATAATTAACGGGCAGAATTTTCCGGTACGAATTGATTTTCTCAACCAGCACGAATTTTCATGGGCAACCCAATATAATAAAAATATGTAAATGTTAAATAACGAAAGTTGAAACTAATATTAGAATAATTTTAAATAGATGATATTATTCATATTTCTTCGGCGTTTCTCTATTTTGGTCTTTCATAATAAAGCTATGTGTGAACCACAATACAAATAAATTTTCGATAGTTTCAGAATTAAAAATATGGCATTAGAACATTTTTCTTGAAATGTATTATATTGTTAAAATTTATTCAATAGTACAAATATATATATATATATATATATATATATGTGTGTGTGTGTGTGTTTTCTACTTAATTTAAATACATTGTGCATTTAATTTAAATTCTTAAGCACATTACTTATACATTTACTTATACTTTACTTATACCCTTTGCAAAACACTTTTGTAAAACATTTTAATCAAAATTAAAAATAATCAAAGTTAAAACTAGCTATGTGACTAAATGAATCCAGGTGACGGAAATTATTGATTAATCATTTGTTTTACGTAAAATGAATAGAATTTGAATAGAATGGAAAAAATGAATGTTAAAAATGAGTAGAAGAAATGTATTTTTTTTATTTAGTTACTCAATAAGAAAAACAATTAAAATATTTTTAAAATAAGAAATGAAAGGGCTTTTATTAACTTTTATTTAATTGATTTTTCTTGTTGGTATTTTCTTGTTTCGGTCTTTCATTAAAAAAAGATGTTTGCGTTCAATATAAAAATGAATAAGTCTTTGTTAAAATTTAGGATTAAATATCTGCTGGGTTCGTACGCCTCCTGGAATTTTGCAACCAAGAAATTCTTCGGTATCAGTATTTTTTTTTGCGGAAAATCTCTCCTTAAAAGAAGGCGAAGTTTTTCGAGTTTAACCTAGATTTCTTTTTCTATAAAAAAATACTGGTAACACTCCTGGAAAATTCCCTGATCCGTACGAACCCTGAATCTGATATTAAAACTTATTGCTAAAATCTATTGTTAATATATATATATTTTTTACTTAATAAAAAATAATGATACTTAGTACCTATGTACTAAGTATTTAATGACTTTATTTATGCGGTTAGTTACTTAATAATGTTTAGTTTCATGAAATTAAAATAAAAATTATTGAAAGGTAGAATTATTTAAAACCATGAATAAATGGAAGAGGCTGAGGCGAAATTAATTTATAAATTAATTGTCTTGAGTATTTTGGGATTAAAAATTTTATATTAGAACTTATTTCTTAAAATATTATTTAGTGCTACAATTTTTAAAGTTAATAATCGGGTATTAAAACTTATGTCTTGAAATGAAATCTAGTATTACTTGTTTTTTACATAATGCAAAAATAATGATACTTACAAGGAAGTCCGCCATAAGCGCATACTTTGAAAATTTTGAAAAATTTGCAGAATATTCTTCTTATGAGGATATATACATTTATAAAAAAATTGCTGCGGAACATCGATATAACGTCCTGATAAAGATTATGAAAATTCGTGTTTTTGACGATTTATTGCTAATTGGTGACACAATGAAATCAAAAACAAATACGCTTTTATGATAATACTCTTTTGGGAAAACCTTTTTCGACCCGTCCTGCTGAACTAGTTCAAGTAATTTAAATTTAAATAGATACACTTTTAACACTATGGTTTTGCCATATACATTTATATGCATATGTAGCATAAATTAACGATAGTATTCTACGGTTTAGAACAAAATTTAAATGGATTAAAAATGCTTCAAACTCAAAATTATTGTCCGATTCTGAGCATTGTCAATTCGACTTCGATATTGTTAGTGTCGGAGACATCAAGAGGAAAGTTTTATTACAATTATTAATGTTTAACGATTATTGATTCAACAATTATTAATGTTTGAATGTGTAGTTTTGTTAATTTTTAGCATAAAAATTTATTGTGAAGAATGGATTCTCCTCTTTTTAACACTTTCCAACATAGTTGAAAAGTGTTTATGAATTCGGTTTGTCTGTCTGTCCGTGCTGTAACTTGCATACATGCATTCGAATTGTCGTGCAATTGATATATGTTATTTAGATTTACTATCGCATGTTCGGTATTGAAAATGAAATGTGTAGGACTGATAGTTACTTTACAGGAACACTCAAAAGAATTCCGTTACATTACGGCCTATGGAGAAAAATCGTTTGCGGTGTATTTTAATGATGTTAATGTATTTCAAATATTTTGGAATTGATATACATCAGTGAGGTGCATTACAAGATGCTAACTGTAGATTACGGAATGCACAGCACTCATGGTGCATTTACAGGGACACACAAAATACTTCGGTACAGTACTATTTATAAACAATAATTGCTGAAAGCGCGTTTTCAGTTGTGGCACGCGTTTTTAAATTTAACTAATTCTTTGTATATTACTTTCTGTGTATAAATTATTTAGATCATATACACGGATGCACAGAAGATGTAGAGTGCATTGTCGTTCATTGATCGAAATTGCAGAATGTCAATTTTCAACTGTGCTGTGCGTTTCCTAACTGAATTAGCATACGATGTAGCATTCATACACATCTATTCATCATATACAGGGCTGCACAAAAAAAATTCGGATAATTTACCGAATGATGACAATTACTGCAACTGGGTTTCCAAATATGTTATGCGTTTTCCAAATTGTTTACATAGATATCACTTTTCATTTTATTAATCTATGAAGTTTTGTTAGTATTCTGGAAATGTTGGAAAGTGTTTCATAATCTATGCTTGACGCATGATGTTTCTTTCTTTTTTCTCTTAAACTGGTCAAAATTCACCTGTTACTTCTGGGTTTGATTTCAATGCTTAGGTCCCCTTCCTTAACCTTTACACGGGAGCTCGAACAGCATGAGAACAGCTTCATCGTTTTAAGGCCTAGTTTAAAATCAAGCCTTAAGATGCATAAAATATCAACATTTGTATTACTCTTTACGTGACTTAAAAATGTAAGAAAGAAGCCTGTGTGATTATAGAATATAGAGGGACATGTATTCTCTTAAATAATATTTTATGTTCAACAATAGGGGTAATAAAGTGCCAATGCTACATGTTTTGGTATAAAAGCATTCTAAAAACGAAATACTTTAGATACAGCCTAATAGTATAATTCAACAATGTTCAACAATAGGAGTAATAAAGTGCCAATGCTACTGGCTTTGGTATAAAAGCATTCTAAAAACGAAAATACTTTTGATGCAGCTTCATAGTATAATTCAACAATGTTCAACAATAGGGGTAATAAAGTGCCAATGCTACTGGCTTTGGTATAAAAGCATTCTAAAAACGGAAATACTTTTGATACAGCTTAATAGTATAATTCAACAATGTTCAACAATAGGGGTAATAAAGTACCAATGCTACATGCTTTGGTATAAAAGCATTCTAAAAACGGAAATACTTTTGATACAGCCTAATAGTATAATTCAACAATGTTCAACAATAGGGGTAATAAAGTGCCAATGCTACATGCTTTAGTATAAAAGCATTCTAAAAACGGAAATACTTTTGATACAGCTTAATAGTATAATTCAACAATGTTCAACAATAGGGGTAATAAAGTGCCAATGCTACATGCTTTGGTATAAAAGCATTCTAAAAACGAAAATACTTTTGATACAGCTTCATAGTATAATTCAACAATGTTCAACAATAGGGGTAATAAAGTGCCAATGCTACTGGCTTTGGTATAAAAGCATTCTAAAAACGGAAATACTTTTGATACAGCTTAATAGTATAATTCAACAATGTTCAAAAATAGGGGTAATAAAGTGCCAATGCTACATGCTTTGGTATAAAAGCATTCTAAAAACGAAAATACTTTTGATACAGCTTAATAGTATAATTCAACAATGTTCAACAATAGGGGTAATAAAGTGCCAATGCTACATGCTTTGGTATAAAAGCATTCTAAAAACGAAAATACTTTTGATACAGCTTCATAGTATAATTCAACAATGTTCAACAATAGGGGTAATAAAGTGCCAATGCTACTGGCTTTGGTATAAAAGCATTCTAAAAACGGAAATACTTTTGATACAGCTTAATAGTATAATTCAACAATGTTCAACAATAGGGGTAATAAAGTGCCAATGCTACATGCTTTGGTATAAAAGCATTCTAAAAACGGAAATACTTTTGATACAGCTTCATAGTATAATTCAACAATGTTCAACAATAGGGGTAATAAAGTGCCAATGCTACTGGCTTTGGTATAAAAGCATTCTAAAAACGGAAATACTTTTGATACAGCTTAATAGTATAATTCAACAATGTTCAACAATAGGGGTAATAAAGTGCCAATGCTACATGCTTTGGTATAAAAGCATTCTAAAAACGAAAATACTTTTGATACAGCTTCATAGTATAATTCAACAATGTTCAACAATAGGGATAATAAAGTGCCAATGCTACTGGCTTTGGTATAAAAGCATTCTAAAAACGGAAATACTTTTGATACAGCCTAATAGTATAATTAATTATAACAATGTATTATTATAATTATTATATCAGGTTTAAAATTTAGACAAACTTATTTCTTGAAATAAAAACTATTGTTAGTTATTTTTAGAGAATACAAAAATAACCAAACTTAGCACGAAATAAATGCACTTAAACTTTTCATTTACATACATAATACTTTTCACTTTCACAAAAAAAAAATGTGTATTTAAATTCTAAATTGTAAAAGGTAACTTTCTGAATAGAGGAAGGGATGAGGCGAAAACTATTGATTAATCATGTCTATCGTGGTTCTGGTTTCTCAATCTCTGTTTTCCTCCCCTTTTTTTGGATAAAAAAAGCTTTTCTATTGAACAATAAAACAAATAAATTTATGTTAATTTCGGTTTTTAAATCGTCTTATCGTTTTTTCAATTGTTATTCAATTTTATTATTTTCTTTCTTCTAATAAAACATGATACTTCATACTTATATATATATATACAATAATAAATAATTCTGCAATTTATATACTTAATGCTGTTATTTTTTCATGAAATTTTAAAATTTATAATGAAAATCGAAACTAATGAAAGCTCAGAGAAACTGCGTAAGTACTTAACCCTCGTAGTACCATTGGGGTCTTTTTTGACCCCATTATTTTTCGTTTTAAAGTTATTCGTATTTCAAACCACTAAAAAATAAATTAAACTTAATAATTAACATCTAATTGATACGTACATAGGAAGACGCTCCATTTAATACTATTAAATTTCCGGTTCAAATCATGAAAAACTAAGAATACTCATCAAAAAGTAAAACCTGGTACTAGGGGGTTTAATAATAAATTATAAAAAATATTCCATATGAAATTGTCCTCATGATTACATTTAATTATAATAAAAATAACCATCAAATAAAAAAAAAATCAATTCCTTTTATTTGAATCACAAGAGAAATTAGCGCGTTTATATCATTTTCAAAGGTGAAAATATGAATATAATAAATCTTTCAAGAGATGTATGATGTTCAACAGGGATGTGAAACCTTTTGACGTACTTGAGTAGAATTCGAGGTGAAAAATTTGTTTCGTTCCGCAATTTAGGGAAACAAATATTCCAGGCAAATACATTGTACTAATACCAATTATAGTAGTTTAACCAAAAATATGAAATATATATAATATCGAACAGAATAAAAATACAAAAAATATCGAAGATTTTCCCCCTTTATTTTAGCTGTTAAAATGATTGAGTTCATCAGCCACATAACATTGTGTTGAATCAACACTGTAAAGAAAAGAATTAAGAGAAACAAAACTTTCAGGCAAATACATTGTACTAATACCAATTATAGCAATTTAATTGACATTTGTAGAAGATATGTAATATCGAACACAATAAAAATACAAAAAATGTCAAAGATCCCCCCCCCCTCCTCTTTATTTTAGCTGCTAAAATAATTGAGTTCATCAGTCACATAACTTTGTGTTGAATCAATACTGTAAAAAGGACAATTCAGGGAAACAAAAATTTTTAGGCAAATATATTGTACTAATACCTATTATAGTAGTTTAACCCAAAATGTGGAATATATATAATATCAAACACTATAAAATACAAAAAATTCGAAGATTTCCCCCCCTTTATTTAAGTTGTTAAAATGATTAAGTTCATCAGCCATATAACATTGTGTTGAATCAATACTGTAAAAAGGACAATTCACGGGAACAAAAATTTCAGGCAAATAGATTGTACTAATATAAATTATAGTAGTTTAACCAAAAATGTGGAATATATATAATATCGAACACAATAAAATTACAAAAAATGTCGAAGATTTTCCCCCTTTATTTTAGCTGTTAAAATGATTGCGTTCATCAGCCATATAACATTGTGTTGAATCAACATTGTAAAAAGGACAATTCTGGAAAGCAAAAATTTCAGGCAAATACAATGTACTAATACCAATTATAGTAGTTTAACCAAAAATGTGGAATATATATAATATCAAACTCAATAAAAATACAAATAATGTCGAAGATTTTTCCTTCTTTATTTTAACTGTTAAAATAATTGAGTTCATCAACCAAATAACATTGTGTTGAATCAACGTTGTAAAAAGGACAATTCAGGGAAACAAAAATGCCCGCGCATGCTCAGTCCATGTTTTTCCGAACGCGTAGAAGGAAGGAACAAAGCTGATTTATTTTGACTGGACCATTTGTGATACGGAAAAAGGAAGGCATATTCTTAAATTTGGTACGGTTAAATCTTAAATGCCGCGATCAGTTAAGAAACAATATTGTTGTTAACCATTTAAAAAATAATTTTTCAAAAAGGGAAATTTTCGCGATGGGCTGTTTCTCCCTATCGGGAACGCTCTCCCAGGGATTGATTTTAAATGTACGAATTGACCCTGTATATAAATTCGTGTAAAATAAATGAAGAACATTTTCAATAATGCTTATTTTCCCAGATAATTATAAATATAAGAGCAGCTACTGTGAAGAAAATTAATAAAGTTTCATAAACATTAATCGATAGAAAAATGAATAAATTTATTTTCTTCTCATAGTTAAAAGTATTTCATAAGACCGGAATAATTATAAGTATTTAATATGAAAAACATATAACTGAAAAGTGTCCGAGATTTTGAAAAAGTTTTATGAATGTTTGATTATTCTTTAAAAATAATAAATTCACATTTTTTTCTATAAATGTATTTTCTATATTTTTATAGACAAAAATCTTTATTAAGTATTATCTTTATTAATTTAATAAGTATTAAATGTTGTTGTTTGAGTATAAAATTTAATAAGTAAAGTATTAAATGTTGTTGTTTGAGTATAAAATTTAATAAATAAAGTATTAAATGTTGTTGTTAGAGTATAAGTATAAAGATAATGTTACATAAAAACAGTTTTATTTTTTTTTAAATCAACAACAGAAAATACTGCAGTTGCTACTAAAATTCAGTTAATAAATGTCTAATAAAGAATGATAAAAAATATGGCTGATCTCAGATAAAAAATCATTATATTGTATAAATAAAAGTAAAAGAAAGTTTACCAAATATGAAAAGTAAAAAATGTGTTTCTATTAAATTAAAATGCATATTTTATGAAAATAAAATGTCCGGTAGAAGGTGTCAAAACAACATTTGTTCCATTTTTGAAACTGGAAGTATATCTCTAAAACTAACAATTTAGGAATTATCTATTGGTCAACGATAAGGAGTGACACCCTGTATATAAAATCGTGTCAAATAAATTAAGAACCATTTTTAATAATACATATTTATCTAGACAATTATAAATATAAGAGCCAGCTATTGTGAAGACAATTGATAAACTTTCCTAAACATTCATCGATAGAAAAATGAATAAATTTATTTTCTTGTCATAGTTACAAGTATTTCATAAGACAGGAATAAATATAAGAGCAGGGTATTATGCAGGGATAGGTATTTAAATGTAGGGTCTCCCTTCTTATCGTTGAGTAATAGCTAATTCCCTAATTGTTCATTTTAGAGTTTAGATTAATTAATCTGTTAGTTTTAGTTAATATTTAGACGGTGCTACCAAAAACACGTTTTTAGGAGCTTTCGTAATTATATAAATACGTAGCACCTATAGTCGTCGTCTGGACCGTTCGTCCGTCTGTCCGCATATCACAGCGCAAAAACTACCCAACTTGAATGGTTTGAAATTTAATATATAGAATCGTTGCAGAATTTTGTCGAGTCATTTCAAATTTTATGAAAATCGAATCAAAACTTAAAAAGATATTAATGAAAGTTTTCTTTATTCTATTAAGTCCTATCGTACGTAATCTATATAATAAAAGCGTAAGTCATGTGACTGATGAAAACAAATACTGGCTAACCACATCTTTTTCCATATGCCAAGCGGCAATTTTTATTCAAAATTATTTTTTCGAATAAAATTGCATAAAATTTACATTTTTAGAAAGATCGTTCCAAAAAATTGTTTGCTTGAGAGATGAGTTACATTAAAAAATATATAGATTCTGAGATAACTTCAGAGAAAATTGGGTTAAGAGCCGAATATCTCATTCCATTAAAGTAAATAAACAAATGATTCATTCACCGTGAGTCATAGAAATATTAACCATGGAGGTAATCATTTGCAAAGCAAGATCTCCATAGTGAATTTACAGCGCTGTCTGGTGTGAAAAAAAAATTCGCATCTGTAAACATGGCATACGTAATAAGAAAAAAAAAGGCATGCTCATTTCGTTCATAGCAGACGATATAATTTATTTCAATGAAATAATAACGATGGTTTTTTACATTATAAGACTAGTTATAGCACGAAACGAACGCACCTCATTTGTCACGTTTAACGTACAATTTCCAACTTGTTTTTTCTGTGTTTGTTTGTAGTGGTAAAAGACGATGAAAATGCATTAAATATAAAGCATCAAAACATTGCCAGTTTTGCTTGTAGAAGAATGAACGTTTTACTGGTTTACTTATTATTGCATGGCAAAATGTTTTTATAAATATAACTTGTAGGATACAAGGACCTTAAAAAAATTAAATTTTGTAAATTTTAAAAAGGATAAGTATTTTGACGTAAATGAATTTTCATATGAGAAGAAGAAAATATGAAACATTTTTGTAATTGGATCAAAAGCTAACGGTTTAGCAATTAGCTATTGGGCCATGATAAAAAGACACATCCTGTGTAGAAACTCATGCGAAATAACTTATGAACATCTTCAAAAATACTTATTTTTCTAGATAATTATAAATATAAATGCAACTGTTCAAAATAAAATTAATAAACTTTCTTAAAAACTAATCGATAGAAAAATGAATAAATTTATTTTGTTTTCACAGTTAAAAGTATTTCATAAGACAGGAATAATTATAGGTAATTAAAGTCAAAAATTTATAATTGAAAAGTTTTTGTGGTTGTGAAAAAAATTATGAATGTTTGACTATGCTAAAAACACATATTTGGGTCCTTCTCACAGAAAATGGTCAGTTAGCCAAATAAATTGGTTTAAAACTGTTGAATTTATAGAATATAATTTTTTAAAAACAATGCGCTGTCAGTATTTCCTTACTTTTCAAATTTTTCTTTCTGTTTGAGACTTCCTTATATTGTACAAAATGTTTGATAAATGACAGAAAAACTAGACAATATGGGAGCAAGAATGATAAATCATGCGATAAGCATAGATTATGAATCACATTCCAACACATTCAGAATACCCTAACAAAACTTCATAGATTAACAAGGTGAAAGGTGATATCTAAGTAAATAACTTGGAAAACACATGATATATTTGAAAACCCAGTTTCAGTAATTATTATTAATAAACGGAAATTTATCGTATTTTTTGTGTGTGCAGCCCTGTATATGATCAATAGATAAATCATGCGTTAAGCATAGATTATGAAACACTTTCCAA
Organism: Maratus michaelseni; assembly: GCA_963931845.1. Lineage (NCBI taxonomy): Eukaryota > Metazoa > Arthropoda > Arachnida > Araneae > Salticidae > Maratus > Maratus michaelseni. The sequence continues at coordinate 211,803,217 of OZ007600.1, forward strand.
CACATTCAGAAAACTATAACAAAACTTCATCGATTAACGAGGTGAAAAGTGATATCTAAGTAAATAATTTGGAAAACATATAACATATTTGAAAACCCAGTTTCAGTAATTATCATTAATAAACGGAAATTTATCGGATTTTTTTTTAGTACAGCCTTGTATATGATCAATAGATAAATCATGCGTTAAGCATAGATTACGAAACACTTTCCAACACATTGAGAATACTATAATAAAACTTCGTAGATTAACAAGGTGAAAGGTGATATCTAAGTAAATAATTTGGAAAACACATAACATATTTGAAAACCCAGTTTCAGTAATTATCATTAATAAACGGAAATTTATCGGATTTTTTCTTAGTACAGCCTTGTATATGATCAATAGATAAATCATGCGTTAAGCATAGATTACGAAACACTTTCCAACACATTGAGAATACTATAATAAAACTTCGTAGATTAACAAGGTTAAAGGTGATATCTAAGTAAATACTTTGGAAAACACATAACATATTTGAAAACCCAGTTTCAGTAATTATCATTAATAAACAGAAATTTGTCGGATTTTTTTTAAGTACAGCCTTGTATATGATCAATAGATAAATCATGAGTTAAGCATAGATTACGAAACACTTTCCAACACATTGAGAATACTATAATAAAACTTCGTAGATTAACAAGGTGAAAGGTGATATCTAAGTAAATAATTTGGAAAACACATAACATATTTGAAAACCCAGTTTCAGTAATTATCATTAATAAACAGAAATTTGTCGGATTTTTTTTTAGTACAGCCTTGTATATGATCAATAGATAAATCATGCGTTAAGCATAGATTACGAAACACTTTCCAACACATTGAGAATACTATAATAAAACTTCGCAGATTAACAAGGTGAAAGGTGATATCTAAGTAAATAATTTTGAAAACACATAATATATTTGAAAATACAGTTTCAGTAATTATCATTAATAGTCGGAAATATATCCGAAATTTTTTGTACAGCCCTGTATATGATCAATAGATAAATCATGCGTTAAGCATAGATTACGAAACACTTTCCAACACATTGAGAATACTATAATAAAACTTCGCAGATTAACAAGGTGAAAGGTGATATCTAAGTAAATAATTTGGAAAACACATAACATATTTGAAAACCCAGTTTCAGTAATTATCATTAATAAACGGAAATTTATCGGATTTTTTTTTTAGTACAGCCTTGTATATGATCAATAGATAAATCATGCGTTAAGAATAGATTACGAAACACTTTCCAACACATTGAGAATACTATAATAAAACTTCGTAGATTAACAAGGTGAAAGGTGATATCTAAGTAAATAATTTGGAAAACACATAACATATTTGAAAACCCAGTTTCAGTAATTATCATTAATAAACAGAAATTTGTCGGATTTTTTTTTAGTACAGCCTTGTATATGATCAATAGATAAATCATGCGTTAAGCATAGATTACGAAACACTTTCCAACACATTGAGAATACTATAATAAAACTTCGTAGATTAACAAGGTGAAAGGTGATATCTAAGTAAATAATTTGGAAAACACATAACATATTTGAAAACCCAGTTTCAGTAATTATCATTAATAAACAGAAATTTGTCGGATTTTTTTTTAGTACAGCCTTGTATATGATCAATAGATAAATCATGCGTTAAGCATAGATTACGGAACACTTTCCAACACATTGAGAATACTATAATAAAACTTTGCAGATTAACAAGGTGAAAGGTGATACCTAAGTAAATAATTTTGAAAACACATAATATATTTGAAAATACAGTTTCAGTAATTATCATTAATAGTCGGAAATATATCCGAAATTTTTTGTACAGCCCTGTATATGATCAATAGATAAATCATGCGTTAAGCATAGATTACGAAACACTTTCCAACACATTGAGAATACTATAATAAAACTTCGCAGATTAACAAGGTGAAAGGTGATATCTAAGTAAATAATTTGGAAAACACATAACATATTTGAAAACCCAGTTTCAGTAATTATCATTAATAAACGGAAATTTATCGGATTTTTTTTTAGTACAGCCTTGTATATGATCAATAGATAAATCATGCGTTAAGCATAGATTACGAAACACTTTCCAACACATTGAGAATACTATAATAAAACTTGGCAGATTAACAAGGTGAAAGGTGATATCTAAGTAAATAATTTTGAAAACACATAATATATTTGAAAATACAGTTTCAGTAATTATCATTAATAGTCGGAAATATATCCGAAATTTTTTGTACAGCCCTGTATATGATCAATAGATAAATCATGCGTTAAGCATAGATTACGAAACACTTTCCAACACATTGAGAATACTATAATAAAATTTCGCAGATTAACAAGGTGAAAGGTGATATCTAAGTAAATAATTTGGAAAACACATAACATATTTGAAAACCCAGTTTCAGTAATTATCATTAATAAACGGAAATTTATCGGATTTTTTTTTAGTACAGCCTTGTATATGATCAATAGATAAATCATGCGTTAAGCATAGATTACGAAACACTTTCCAACACATTGAGAATACTATAATAAAACTTCGTAGATTAACAAGGTGAAAGATGATATCTAAGTAAATAATTTGGAAAACACATAACATATTTGAAAACCCAGTTTCAGTAATTATCATTAATAAACAGAAATTTGTCGGATTTTTTTTAAGTACAGCCTTGTATATGATCAATAGATAAATCATGAGTTAAGCATAGATTACGAAACACTTTCCAACACATTGAGAATACTATAATAAAACTTCGTAGATTAACAAGGTGAAAGGTGATATCTAAGTAAATAATTTGGAAAACACATAACATATTTGAAAACCCAGTTTCAGTAATTATCATTAATAAACAGAAATTTGTCGGATTTTTTTTTAGTACAGCCTTGTATATGATCAATAGATAAATCATGCGTTAAGCATAGATTACGAAACACTTTCCAACACATTGAGAATACTATAATAAAACTTCGCAGATTAACAAGGTGAAAGGTGATATCTAAGTAAATAATTTTGAAAACACATAATATATTTGAAAATACAGTTTCAGTAATTATCATTAATAGTCGGAAATATATCCGAAATTTTTTGTACAGCCCTGTATATGATCAATAGATAAATCATGCGTTAAGCATAGATTACGAAACACTTTCCAACACATTGAGAATACTATAATAAAACTTCGCAGATTAACAAGGTGAAAGGTGATATCTAAGTAAATAATTTGGAAAACACATAACATATTTGAAAACCCAGTTTCAGTAATTATCATTAATAAACGGAAATTTATCGGATTTTTTTTTAGTACAGCCTTGTATATGATCAATAGATAAATCATGCGTTAAGCATAGATTACGAAACACTTTCCAACACATTGAGAATACTATAATAAAACTTCGTAGATTAACAAGGTGAAAGGTGATATCTAAGTAAATAATTTGGAAAACACATAACATATTTGAAAACCCAGTTTCAGTAATTATCATTAATAAACAGAAATTTGTCGGATTTTTTTTTAGTACAGCCTTGTATATGATCAATAGATAAATCATGCGTTAAGCATAGATTACGAAACACTTTCCAACACATTGAGAATACTATAATAAAACTTCGTAGATTAACAAGGTGAAAGGTGATATCTAAGTAAATAATTTGGAAAACACATAACATATTTGAAAACCCAGTTTCAGTAATTATCATTAATAAACAGAAATTTGTCGGATTTTTTTTTAGTACAGCCTTGTATATGATCAATAGATAAATCATGCGTTAAGCATAGATTACGGAACACTTTCCAACACATTGAGAATACTATAATAAAACTTTGCAGATTAACAAGGTGAAAGGTGATACCTAAGTAAATAATTTTGAAAACACATAATATATTTGAAAATACAGTTTCAGTAATTATCATTAATAGTCGGAAATATATCCGAAATTTTTTGTACAGCCCTGTATATGATCAATAGATAAATCATGCGTTAAGCATAGATTACGAAACACTTTCCAACACATTGAGAATACTATAATAAAATTTCGCAGATTAACAAGGTGAAAGGTGATATCTAAGTAAATAATTTGGAAAACACATAACATATTTGAAAACCCAGTTTCAGTAATTATCATTAATAAACGGAAATTTATCGGATTTTTTTTTAGTACAGCCTTGTATATGATCAATAGATAAATCATGCGTTAAGCATAGATTACGAAACACTTTCCAACACATTGAGAATACTATAATAAAACTTCGTAGATTAACAAGGTGAAAGGTGATATCTAAGTAAATAATTTGGAAAACACATAACATATTTGAAAACCCAGTTTCAGTAATTATCATTAATAAACAGAAATTTGTCGGATTTTTTTTAGTACAGCCTTGTATATGATCAATAGATAAATCATGCGTTAAGCATAGATTACGAAACACTTTCCAACACATTGAGAATACTATAATAAAACTTCGTAGATTAACAAGGTGAAAGGTGATATCTAAGTAAATAATTTGGAAAACACATAACATATTTGAAAACCCAGTTTCAGTAATTATCATTAATAAACAGAAATTTGTCGGATTTTTTTTTAGTACAGCCTTGTATATCATCAATAGATAAATCATGCGTTAAGCATAGATTACGAAACACTTTCTAACAAATTGAGAATACTATAATAAAACTTCGTAGATTAACAAGGTGAAAGGTGATATCTAAGTAAATAATTTGGAAAACACATAACATATTTGAAAACCCAGTTTCAGTAATTATCATTAATAAACGGAAATTTATCGGATTTTTTTTTTAGTACAGCCTTGTATATGATCAATAGATAAATCATGCGTTAAGCATAGATTAGGAAACACTATCCAACACATTGAGAATACTATAATAAAACTTCGTAGATTAACAAGGTGAAAGGTGATATTTAAGTAAATAATTTGGAAAACACATAACATATTTGAAAACCCAGTTTCAGTAATTATCATTAATAAACAGAAATTTGTCGGATTTTTTTTTAGTACAGCCTTGTATATGATCAATAGATAAATCATGCGTTAAGCATAGATTACGAAACACTTTCCAACACATTGAGAATACTATAATAAAACTTCGTAGATTAACAAGGTGAAAGGTGATATCTAAGTAAATAATTTGGAAAACACATAACATATTTGAAAACCCAGTTTCAGTAATTATCGTTATATTTGTCGGATTTTTTTTTAGTACAGCCTTGTATATGATTAATAGATAAATCATGCGTTAAGCATAGATTACGAAACACTTTCCAACACATTGAGAATACTATAATAAAACTTCGCAGATTAACAAGGTGAAAGGTGATATCTAAGTAAATAATTTTGAAAACACATAATATATTTGAAAATACAGTTTCAGTAATTATCATTAATAGTCGGAAATATATCCGAAATTTTTTGTACAGCCCTGTATATGATCAATAGATAAATCATGCGTTAAGCATAGATTACGAAACACTTTCCGACACATTGAGAATACTATAATAAAACTTCGTAGATTAACAAGGTGAAAGGTGATATCTAAGTAAATAATTTGGAAAACACATAACATATTTGAAAACCCAGTTTCAGTAATTATCATTAATAAACAGAAATTTGTCGGATTTTTTTTTAGTACAGCCTTGTATATGATCAATAGATAAATCATGCGTTAAGCATAGATTACGAAACACTTTCCAACACATTGAGAATACTATAATAAAACTTCGTAGATTAACAAGGTGAAAGGTGATATCTAAGTAAATAATTTGGAAAACACATAACATATTTGAAAACCCAGTTTCAGTAATTATCATTAATAAACAGAATTTTGTCGGATTTTTTTTGTACAGCCTTGTATATGATCAATAGATAAATCATGCGTTAAGCATAGATTACGAAACACTTTCCAACACATTGAGAATACTATAATAAAACTTCGCAGATTAACAAGGTGAAAGGTGATATCTAAGTAAATAATTTTGAAAACACATAATATATTTGAAAATACAGAGTCGGAAATAATAGTCGGAAATATATCCGAAATTTTTTGTACAGCCCTGTATATGATCAATAGATTTGTATATATGCTACATACAGTAGTACAAAATTTAGTTCAGTTAGGAAACTCACAACACATTTGAAAATTTCCATTCGGCAATTTCGCTCAACGAACAATAATATACTCGACATCTTTTGTGCAGCCCTGTATATGATCTATAGAATTTATATACACAAAGCAATATGCAAAAAAATTGTTAAATTTGAGAACGCGTTCAGCAACTGAAAACGCGCTTCCAGCAATTATTGTATGTAGACAGTATGGTACCGAATTCTTTTGTGTGTCCCTGTAAATAAGCTATAAATGCTATGCACTCCATAATATATAGTAAGCATCTTGTAATGCACCTCGGTGATATATATCAATATCAACATGTTTGAAATAGCGTAACAGCATTAAAATTCACCGCAAACGATCCCCCCCCCCATAGACGGAATTTTTTTGAGTGTCCCTGTAAATGAACTATAAATGCTACACACTTCATTTTCAATACCGAACATGCTATAGTAAGTCTGAATAACATATATCAATTGCATGGCAATTCGTGTATATGTACGCAAGTTCGAGCACGGACAGACAGACAGATAGACGGCAGACAGACAGACAAACCAAATTCATAACCACTTTTCAATTTTGTTGGGAAGTGTTAAAAAATGGATATCTCAACTCGAGACGAAGGGGAATTTCATGGAGGAAACGAAAACTAACTTTCTAGTTTTAAGTATTTAGGTTATCAGAGGTCTAAAAACGGTTTATTTCTTTTTACTAAATATTATGTTAAAGCTGTCAAAAATGTTTTACGATTAAAAATTTTATAAATCCATAAAAACTTTCTTTTATGTAAGTAAGGATTCAAAATATACGTATAAAACAAAATAAACAAAATAAACCACTGACATGTTTCGGTTTCCTTCGAGATAAAATCCTTTGTCACAAGAATAAAACATCAATCAAAACTTCGTCATCAAATGTTTTGATTGATATTGTATTCTTGTGACAATGATTTTTATATCGAATGAAACCGAAACATGTCAGTGGTTTATTTGTTTTATATGTATATTTTGTGTGACACCTTAATTAAGTAAAAGAAAGTTTTTATGTGTTTATATGGTCATGAAAAAGTGAAGTTCTCTTTTAAATTTTAGGATTAAAAAAATATTTTTAGAATTACAAATTAGCTTTTTCTTAAACTTATTTATGATGACCATGGCGTATACACTGAGACCCTTGCAAAACTTTACCTGAAACTAATAAATTGGAAAAAAAAATCAATAACTTTACGATAGAACAATGAGTTATACCTAAAAAACAAAACAGCTTTGTTTTTCACAAACTACCTAATGAAGATTTAGCGTTTACTATCATTCATAGTACTTTTTTTAAAGTTATTTTCGTGCCCACGGAGGGAAATTATTCGACAAAATTTATCAGTTAATTCCTTTGTAAAAACAAAGCCATTACATCCATTAAAAGTTTAAAGTTAATTATTAAAATTATTTTGTCAGAAATATATTTAATAGCTTACATAAACTTAAATATATACATATGAATGAAAATATTAGAAAATTTGTTACATGCGGTGAAAAATCAAAATTTCGATTTCGGATTCGCTTTAGCGAGGAAAAATTGTCTATGACATTGATAATAAAGATAAAAAAATATTTTTAAAATCGGATATCTTCCGATTGGCGGATTTTATTTTCAGCGTTTGTATGGTCCCTTGAACTTTAACACCAATACTATCTACAAGTTTACTTTGACTTATTTGATCTCAGAAAAACTAGGGGAAGAAAACTTTTAGATATCATTGGTGTTAAAGTTCGAGGGACCATACAGACGCTGAAAAAAAATCCGCCTGCGACAGCCGCCATTTTTGGTCAGCGCGCAGGCCTAGTATTCAGGGGGCGGTTGGTATGTTTCGAAGTAGAGGTGGGAGAGATAATTTCGCTGAGTTCCAATCAATAAGTTCAGTATAATCGGAGGCATTGAAAATGAGTGTTGGAGTATAAAAATATCTGTTTTTCTTTTCAAATCACATTCTCTGACTTTTAAAACCTTTCTCAGACCAAGTTCTCTTATATGTATCCTCTGGTCAGATACCGCTAATAAATTTTCATGATGGACAAAGAACGAATTTCGCTCAATCACGGGGGATAGAACTTGTTTTAGATTATCAAACAAATAACCAGAAGCTCCAATGGCTCTGTAAACATGAATAGGGCCATCTGTAAATTTATTGCTTAATTAAATTTCGAACCAGTCTGGCATGTAAGATTTATTGATGAAATTAACTATGACTTTTAGCTCATCTCAGGAACATGCTGTGCTCGCATAAAGTCTAAGGACGCTATTGGCTTTTGTAAGCCATTTGAAATGCGAAATAGGACCGGGGTTACGATGAGACAATTCTATGGGACACTTTTCTGCGAAAACTCAGGCATGATTAATCTTGATTGTAGCGTTGTTCTAATGTAACCATCTCTTGACTCCTGTCCACACACCTTTTTGTGATGCTTCTGAAACTGCTTTTACGAATTTTTTCCACAGACTGAGTGCGGTAGTGGATTGTGTTACATCCCAATTTGGTACTTCACCAGATTGTATGAAATATTTGATATCATCGTTAGTTATGTTTCGAAGTAGAGGTGGAAGAGATAATTTCGCTGAGTCCCAAACAATAAGTTCAGTATAATCGGAGGCGTTGAAATTGAGTTTTAGAGTAACAAAGTGTCTCATTGTTTTCCTTTTCAAAACACCGGCTTTCTCCGGCGTTTATAAAAACGATCTCATGGAATTATTTAAAATGTCCATAAGCTTTGTAATCCGTATGATTTGAAAACCGCATCTGAATGACATTGAAAACACCTTTCGAGACAAAAAAGAAGTATCCCAAAGTAGATTTCGCAACAAAAAGCTGCGATTCAATAATGGTCAAGTCGAACATAAGTGCCTTCTTGTCCAACAGTCATATATTGAACAGTTATAAATTCCGGAAATTTGAAATACTGGAAAGAAAAAAGTCATGAGGAGAATGGCTTTTATAAAAACGATCTCATGAAATTATTTAAAATGTCCATAAGCTTTGTAATCCGTATGATTTGAAAACCGCATCTGAATGCTATTGAAAACACCTTTCGAGACAAAAAAGAAGTATCCCAAAGTAGATTTCCCAACAAAAAGCTGCGATCAATAATCGCCAAGTCGAACAGAAGTGCCTTCTTCTCCAACAGTCATATATTGAACAATTACAAATTCCGGAAATTTGAAATACTGGAAAGAAAAAAGTCATGAGGAGAATAGCTTTTATAAAAACGATCTCATGGAATTATTTAAAATGTCCATAAGCTTTGTAATCCGTATGATTTGAAAACCGCATCTGAATGACATTGAAAACACCTTTCGAGATAAAAAAAGAAGTATCCCAAAGTAGATTTCGCAACAAAAAGCTGCGATTCAATAATCGCCAAGTCGAACAGAAGTGCCTTCTTGTCCAACAGTCATATATTGAACAGTTACAAATTCCGGAAATTTGAAATACTGGAAAGAAAAAAGTCATGAGGAGAATAGCTTTTATAAAAACGATCTCATGGAATTATTTAAAATGTCCATAAGCATTGTAATCCGTATGATTTGAAAACCGCATCTGAATGCCATTGAAAACACCTTTCGAGACAAAAAAGAAGTATCCCAAAGTAGATTTCGCAACAAAAAGCTGCGATCAATAATCGCCAAGTCGAACAGAAGTGCCTTCTTCTCCAACAGTCATATATTGAACAGTTACAAATTCCGGAAATTTGAAATACTGGAAAGAAAAAAGTCATGAGGAGAATAGCTTTTATAAAAACGATCTCATGGAATTATTTAAAATGTCCATAAGCTTTGTAATCCGTATGATTTGAAAACCGCATCTGAATGACATTGAAAACACCTTTCGAGATAAAAAAGAAGTATCCCAAAGTAGATTTCGCAACAAAAAGCTGCGATCAATAATCGCCAAGTCGAACAGAAGTGCCTTCTTGTCCAACAATCATATACTGAACAGTTACAAATTCCGGAAATTTGAAATACTGGAAAGAAAAAAGTCATGAGGAGAATAGCTTTTATAAAAACGATCTCATGGAATTATTTAAAATGTCCATAAGCTTTGTAATCCGTATGATTTGAAAACCGCATCTGAATGCCATTGAAAACACCTTTCGAGACAAAAAAGAAGTATCCCAAAGTAGATTTCGCAACAAAAAGCTGCGATCAATAATCGCCAAGTCGAACAGAAGTGCCTTCTTCTCCAACAGTCATATATTGAACAGTTACAAATTCCGGAAATTTGAAATACTGGAAAGAAAAAAGTCATGAGGAGAATAGCTTTTATAAAAACGATCTCATGGAATTATTTAAAATGTCCATAAGCTTTGTAATCCGTATGATTTGAAAACCGCATCTGAATGACATTGAAAACACCTTTCGAGACAAAAAAGAAGTATCCCAAAGTAGATTTCGCAACAAAAAGCTGCGATCAATAATCGCCAAGTCGAACAGAAGTGCCTTCTTCTCCAACAGTCATATATTGAACAGTTACAAATTCCGGAAATTTGAAATACTGGAAAGAAAAAAGTCATGAGGAGAATAGCTTTTATAAAAACGATCTCATGGAATTATTTAAAATGTCCATAAGCTTTGTAATCCGTATGATTTGAAAACCGCATCTGAATGCCATTGAAAACACCTTTCGAGACAAAAAAGAAGTATCCCAAAGTAGATTTCGCAACAAAAAGCTGCGATCAATAATCGCCAAGTCGAACAGAAGTGCCTTCTTCTCAAACAGTCATATATTGAACAGTTACAAATTCCGGAAATTTGAAATACTGGAAAGAAAAAAGTCATGAGGAGAATAGCTTTTATAAAAACGATCTCATGGAATTATTTAAAATGTCCATAAGCTTTGTAATCCGTATGATTTGATAACCGCATCTGAATGCCATTGAAAACACCTTTCGAGACAAAAAAGAAGTATCCCAAAGTAGATTTCGCAACAAAAAGCTGCGATCAATAATCGCCAAGTCGAACAGAAGTGCCTTCTTGTCCAACAGTCATATACTGAACAGTTACAAATTCCGGAAATTTGAAATACTGGAAAGAAAAAAGTCATGAGGAGAATAGCTTTTATAAAAACGATCTCATGGAATTATTTAAAATGTCCATAAGCTTTGTAATCCGTATGATTTGAAAACCGCATCTGAATGCCATTGAAAACACCTTTCGAGACAAAAAAGAAGTATCCCAAAGTAGATTTCGCAACAAAAAGCTGCGATCAATAATCGCCAAGTCGAACAGAAGTGCCTTCTTCTCCAACAGTCATATATTGAACAGTTACAAATTTCGGAAATTTGAAATACTGGAAAGAAAAAAGTCATGAGGAGAATAGCTTTTATAAAAACGATCTCATGGAATTATTTAAAATGTCCATAAGCTTTGTAATCCGTATGATTTGAAAACCGCATCTGAATGACATTGAAAACACCTTTCGAGATAAAAAAGAAGTATCCCAAAGTAGATTTCGCAACAAAAAGCTGCGATTCAATAATCGCCAAGTCGAACAGAAGTGCCTTCTTGTCCAACAGTCATATACTGAACAGTTACAAATTCCGGAAATTTGAAATACTGGAAAGAAAAAAGTCATGAGGAGAATAGCTTTTATAAAAACGATCTCATGGAATTATTTAAAATGTCCACAAGCTTTGTAATCCGTATGATTTGAAAACCGCATCTGAATGCCATTGAAAACACCTTTCGAGACAAAAAAGAAGTATCCCAAAGTAGATTTCGCAACAAAAAGCTGCGATCAATAATCGCCAAGTCGAACAGAAGTGCCTTCTTCTCCAACAGTCATATATTGAACAGTTACAAATTCCGGAAATTTGAAATACTGGAAAGAAAAAAGTCATGAGGAGAATAGCTTTTATAAAAACGATCTCATGGAATTATTTAAAATGTCCATAAGCTTTGTAATCCGTATGATTTCAAAACCGCATCTGAATGCCATTGAAAACACCTTTCGAGACAAAAAAGAAGTATCCCAAAGTAGATTTCGCAACAAAAAGCTGCGATCAATAATCGCCAAGTCGAACAGAAGTGCCTTCTTGTCCAACAGTCATATACTGAACAGTTACAAATTCCGGAAATTTGAAATACTGGAAAGAAAAAAGTCATGAGGAGAATAGCTTTTATAAAAACGATCTCATGGAATTATTTAAAATGTCCATAAGCTTTGTAATCCGTATGATTTGAGAACCGCATCTGAATGCCATTGAAAACACCTTTCGAGACAAAAAAGAAGTATCCCAAAGTAGATTTCGCAACAAAAAGCTGCGATCAATAATCGCCAAGTCGAACAGAAGTGCCTTCTTCTCCAACAGTCATATATTGAACAGTTACAAATTCCGGAAATTTGAAATACTGGAAAGAAAAAAGTCATGAGGAGAATCGCTTTTATAAAAACGATCTCATGGAATTATTTAAAATGTCCATAAGCTTTGTAATCCGTATGATTTGAAAACCGCATCTGCATGACATTGAAAACACCTTTCGAGACAAAAAAGAAGTATCCCAAAGTAGATTTCGCAACAAAAAGCTGCGATTCAATAATCGCCAAGTCCAACAGAAGTGCCTTCTTGTCCAACAGTCATATACTGAACAGTTGCAAATTCCGGAAATTTGAAATACTGGAAAGAAAAAAGTCATGAGGAGAATAGCAGAAAGATACAAACTTCAGAGTTTGTTATAGGCTACAAAATTTACATATTTATACGGTCACTGGGTGTTATTATTCATTTGGAAAAACTTTCTCTGGGTTTCAACTGGTAAAATTGCGAAAACTTTCATCTTCTAGGACTAAAACATATTGCATTTTGATGTTTTCAATTTTATTAATTCGAACAAGTAGAACTAAACAAACTAAACTATCTCAATAAACCTATTCCATTCAGCCGTCTAACATGGCAAAACTTGCAGATAAGAAAAAACAACAACTTAAGCGGACTTAAAGCTTTTAAAAAGTCACAGAGTGGAAAACATTGACTATCTCGTCATTTTATATCTTAAAAGGTATACATTACAAAAACACAATTTTTAAAGGCAGTAACAAATACATGATTCTTCTTCATTTCACATTTTTTTAAATTCACAATGGGGAAAGTTAGATTTTTATAGGGAAACTTGTCGACTAGAAAATTGGAATTGCAAGTTGCGCGCATGTTTACAAAAGAATTTCTTCCTATAAAACAAAATGTTTTGTATCTAACTAGTGAATCTGCAGATCAGGAACATCAACGTCAGCTCTAGAAGTCATTGCTTATGAATCTCAATTTGCATAATATTTAATACTGTACAATACAAAATTTAATTGTTTTAAGTTCTATATATATTTATAAGCATAAAAGATTTCTCACAGCTTACTAAAATTTTAAAAGTGTATCATTAAATATGCTTTTATGCAATGATATTCCCATAAACTGCTTATTCTTGTAACTTTGTAAGAATTAAAAGTATATTTCTTCTTCCCCCTCCAGCCTTTTTCACTTAAATTTTATGTTCTCAATTTTCATTAATTGTACTATTTCAGGATTCCATTATATCTATGGATGTGTTTTTACAATTCTAATTTATTTAGATTAACAATCTCACTGTACGAGTGATTTTATCCCATTTTAAAAATAATACTAACTTTTCGAACACGAAGTTGTTGTTCTGTTGCAGAAATTGATTAAATTCTAATGAAAAATATACTCATACAAATGCAAACTCCTATAACGAGATTTAATCCAAAATTACACGTTTCATTTACAATTTTCGTTTTTAAAGTAGTTAAAAGAAAAAATAAATCCTCATCTATTTCAATAGAATATTGAAAATCTCCCGAATATAAGCTATTTTCCTATATATATATATATATTTTTCGGCAAAATAGTGTAATTCGCGGGAATTTTATTATTTTGATACGCTTTGAAATACGGTTGCTAAGCAACTGATAAATTAAAGAGGAAAGTAAAAATAAATGCATTTTAAAATTTGTAAAGAACATGAAAATAAAATGTTTTCTGTTTCCCGAAGAGATGCAAAAATTTTTCCAATAATTTAAACAATTAATTTCAATTTTCTAATAAATGTATCGGCAAATTTTCAAAGCTATTGGATATTTTAAGATATCTATATCGAAACTTTAGTATCCATAAGTTTACGTTTAAATCCATTATTTAAATGTTTCATTTTCATTTCAATTAAAAATGAAATTTGAAAATCGTCGGCATTCCCATAGGAAAGCATTATGACATCAAGATAAATGTTCCGTATATTTCGAACGAGCGAACCAAATTTAACCAAAAACTATACAGCTAAATCCGGGTACCTCACCAACATACCAACCAAACATCAACTTAATCGGATGCTTTTTGAGGCAGTCATCGCGGAACAGACAAACATACAAACGGACAGACAGACGGAAACCAAAAACTACTTTTCGGGTCTCCAGAGTGAGCCTCAAATGACGTTTCGGCAATTATACTTGGGAGTCTTATTTTTAAACTTGCCTATCAGAAAATGGCTATCATAGGTTTCGCGAATTACTACAAACGAATTTCCGCATATAACATAAAATTTTTTGTATCTAATTATACCTGGAAATCTTATTTTAAAACTTGTTGATCATAAAATTGGAATCACAGGTTTCGCGAATTATTACAAAAGAATTTCTGCATATAACATAAATTTTTTTGTATCTAATTATACTTGGGAATCTTATTTTTAAAGTTGTCGATCGCAAAATGGCAATCACAGGTTGCGCGCATTACTACAAACGAACTTCTGCATATAAAACACTTTTTTTGTATCTAATTATACTTGGGAGTCTTATTTTTAAAGTTGTCGATCAGAAAATTGGAATCACAGGTTGTGCCTATTATTACAAACGAACTTCTGCATATAACATAAAAGTTTTTGTTTCTAATTATACTTGAGAATCTTATTTTTAAACTTGCCGATCAGAAAATTGGACTCACAGGTTGCGTGCATTATTACAAACGAACTTCTGCATATATAACATAAAATTGTTTGTTTCTAGTTATACTTGGGAGTCTTATTTTACAATTTGTCGATCAGAAAATTGGAATAAAAGGGCGCATTATTACAAACGAATTTCTGCATATAAAACAATTTGTTTTTGTATCAAATTATACTTGGAAGTTTTTTTTAAACTTGTCGATCAGAAAATTAGAATCATAGGTTGCGCGCATTATTACAAACGAACTTCTGCATATAAAACAATTTTATTGTATCAAATTATACTTGGGAGTCTTATTTTTAAACTTGTCGATCGGAAAATTGGAATCACAGGTTGCGCACATTATTACAAAAGAATTTCTGCATATAACAAATTTTTTTGTATCTAATTATACTTGGGAATCTTATTTTTAAACTTGTCGATCGGAAAATGGCAATCACAGGTTGCGCGCATTACTACAAACGAATTTCTGCATAAAAAACAAAATTTTTTGTATCTAATTATACCTGGAAATCTTATTTTTAAAGTTGTCGATCAGAAAATTGGAATCACAGGTTTCGCGAATTATTACAAAAGAATTTCTGCATATAACATAAATTTTTTGTATCTAATTATACTTGGGAATCTTATTTTTAAACTTGTCGATCAGAAAATGGCAATCACAGGTTGCGCGCATTACTACAAAAGAATTTCTGCATATAAAACATTTTTTTAATATCTAATTATACTTGGGAGTCTTATTTTTAAAGTTGTCGATCAGAAAATTGGAATCACAGGTTGTGCGCATTATTACAAACGAACTTCTGCATATAACATAAAAGTTTTTGTTTCTAATTATACTTGAGAATTTTATTTTTAAACTTGCCGATCAGAAAATTGGACTCACAGGTTGCGTGCATTATTACAAACGAACTTCTGCATATATAATATAAAATTGTTTGTTTCTAGTTATACTTGGGAGTCTTATTTTTCAATTTGTCGATCAGAAAATTGGAATAACAGGGCGCATTATTACAAACGAATTTCTGCATATAAAACAATTTGTTTTTGTATCAAATTATACTTGGGAGTTTTTTTTTAACTTGTCGATCAGAAAATTAGAATCACAGGTTGCGCGCATTATTACAAACGAACTTCTGCATATAAAACAATTTTATTGTATCAAATTATACTTGGGAGTCTTATTTTTAAACTTGTCGATCGGAAAATTGGATTCACAGGTTTCGAGAATTATTACAAAAGAATTTCTGCATATAACATAAATTTTTTTGTATCTAATTATACTTGGGAATCTTATTTTTAAACTTGTCGATCGGAAAATTGGAATCACAGGTTGCGCACATTATTACAAAAGAATTTCTGCATATAACAAATTTTTTTGTATCTAATTATATTTGGGAATCTTATTTTTAAACTTGTCGATCGGAAAATGGCAATCACAGGTTGCGCGCATTACTACAAACGAATTTCTGCATAAAAAACAAAATTTTTTGTATCTAATTATACCTGGAAATCTTATTTTTAAAGTTGTCGATCAGAAAATTGGAATCACAGGTTTCGCGAATTATTACAAAAGAATTTCTGCATATAACATAAATTTTTTTGTATCTAATTATACTTGGGAATCTTATTTTTTAACTTGTCGATCGTAAAATGGCAATCACAGGTTGCGCGCATTACTACAAACTAACTTCTGCATATAAAACATTTTTTTTATATCTAATTATACTTGGGAGTCTTATTTTTAAAGTTGTCGATCAGAAAATTGGAATCACAGGTTGTGCGCATTATTACAAACGAACTTCTGCATATAACATAAAAGTTTTTGTTTCTAATTATACTTGAGAATTTTATTTTTAAACTTGCCGATCAGAAAATCGGACTCACAGGTTGCGTGCATTATTACAAACGAACTTCTGCATATATAATATAAAATTGTTTGTTTCTAGTTATACTTGGGAGTCTTATTTTTCAATTTGTCGATCAGAAAATTGGAATAACAGGGCGCATTATTACAAACGAATTTCTGCATATAAAACAATTTGTTTTTGTATCAAATTATACTCGGGATTTTTTTTTTAAACTTGTCGATCAGAAAATTAGAATCACAGGTTGCGCGCATTATTACAAACGAACTTCTGCATATAAAACAATTTTATTGTATCAAATTATACTTGGGAGTCTTATTTTTAAACTTGTCGATCGGAAAATTGGAATCACAGGTTTCGCGAATTATTACAAAAGAATTTCTGCATATAACATAAATTTTTTTGTATCTAATTATACTTGGGAATCTTATTTTTAAACTTGTCGATCGGAAAATGGCAATCACAGGTTCCGCGCATTACTACAAACGAATTTCTGCATAAAAAACAAAATTTTTTGTATCTAATTATACCTGGAAATCTTATTTTTAAAGTTGTCGATCAGAAAATTGGAATCACAGGTTTCGCGAATTATTACAAAAGAATTTCTGCATATAACATAAATTTTTTTGTATCTAATTATACTTGGGAATCTTATTTTTAAACTTGTCGATCGGAAAATGGCAATCACAGGTTGCGCGCATTACTACAAACTAACTTCTGCATATAAAACATTTTTTTTATATCTAATTATACTTGGGAGTCTTATTTTTAAAGTTGTCGATCAGAAAATTGGAATCACAGGTTGTGCGCATTAGTACAAACGAACTTCTGCATATAACATAAAAGTTTTTGTTTCTAATTATACTTGAGAATTTTATTTTTAAACTTGCCGATCAGAAAATTGGACTCACAGGTTGCGTGCATTATTACAAACGAACTTCTGCATATATAATATAAAATTGTTTGTTTCTAGTTATACTTGGGAGTCTTATTTTTCAATTTGTCGATCAGAAAATTGGAATAACAGGGCGCATTATTACAAACGAATTTCTGCATATAAAACAATTTGTTTTTGTATCAAATTATACTTGGGAGTTTTTTTTTAAACTTGTCGATCAGAAAATTAGAATCACAGGTTGCGCGCATTATTACAAACGAACTTCTGCATATAAAACAATTTTATTGTATCAAATTATACTTGGGAGTCTTATTTTTAAACTTGTCGATCGGAAAATTGGAATCACAGGTTTCGCGAATTATTACAAAAGAATTTCTGCATATAACATAAATTTTTTTGTATCTAATTATACTTGGGAATCTTATTTTTAAACTTGTTGATCGGAAAATGGCAATCACAGGTTGCGCGCATTACTACAAACTAACTTCTGCATATAAAACATTTTTTTTATATCTAATTATACTTGGGAGTCTTATTTTTAAAGTTGTCGATCAGAAAATTGGAATCACAGGTTGTGCGCATTATTACAAACGAACTTCTGCATATAACATAAAAGTTTTTGTTTCTAATTATACTTGAGAATTTTATTTTTAAACTTGCCGATCAGAAAATTGGACTCACAGGTTGCGTGCATTATTACAAACGAACTTCTGCATATATAATATAAAATTGTTTGTTTCTAGTTATACTTGGGAGTCTTATTTTTCAATTTGTCGATCAGAAAATTGGAATAACAGGGCGCATTATTACAAACGAATTTCTGCATATAAAACAATTTGTTTTTGTATCAAATTATACTTGGGATTTTTTTTTTAAACTTGTCGATCAGAAAATTAGAATCACAGGTTGCGCGCATTATTACAAACGAACTTCTGCATATAAAACAATTTTATTGTATCAAATTATACTTGGGAGTCTTATTTTTAAACTTGTCGATCGGAAAATTGGAATCACAGGTTTCGCGAATTATTACAAAAGAATTTCTGCATATAACATAAATTTTTTTGTATCTAATTATACTTGGGAATCTTATTTTTAAACTTGTCGATCGGAAAATGGCAATCACAGGTTGCGCGCATTACTACAAACGAATTTCTGCATAAAAAACAAAATTTTTTGTATCTAATTATACCTGGAAATCTTATTTTTAAAGTTGTCGATCAGAAAATTGGAATCACAGGTTTCGCGAATTATTACAAAAGAATTTCTGCATATAACATAAATTTTTTTGTATCTAATTATACTTGGGAATCTTATTTTTAAACTTGTCGATCGGAAAATGGCAATCACAGGTTGCGCGCATTACTACAAACTAACTTCTGCATATAAAACATTTTTTTTATATCTAATTATACTTGGGAGTCTTATTTTTAAAGTTGTCGATCAGAAAATTGGAATCACAGGTTGTGCGCATTATTACAAACGAACTTCTGCATATAACATAAAAGTTTTTGTTTCTAATTATACTTGAGAATTTTATTTTTAAACTTGCCGATCAGAAAATTGGACTCACAGGTTGCGTGCATTATTACAAACGAACTTCTGCATATATAATATAAAATTGTTTGTTTCTAGTTATACTTGGGAGTCTTATTTTTCAATTTGTCGATCAGAAAATTGGAATAACAGGGCGCATTATTACAAACGAATTTCTGCATATAAAACAATTTGTTTTTGTATCAAATTATACTTGGGAGTTTTTTTTTAAACTTGTCGATCAGAAAATTAGAATCACAGGTTGCGCGCATTATTACAAACGAACTTCTGCATATAAAACAATTTTATTGTATCAAATTATACTTGGGAGTCTTATTTTTAAACTTGTCGATCGGAAAATTGGAATCACAGGTTTCGCGAATTATTACAAAAGAATTTCTGCATATAACATAAATTTTTTTGTATCTAATTATACTTGGGAATCTTATTTTTAAACTTGTCGATCGGAAAATGGCAATCACAGATTGCGCGCATTACTACAAACGAACTTCTGCATATAAAACATTTTTTTTGTATCTAATTATACTTGGGAGTCTTATTTTTAAAGTTGTCGATCAGAAAATTGGAATCACAGGTTGTGCGCATTATTACAAACGAACTTCTGCATATAACATAAAAGTTTTTGTTTCTAATTATACTTGAGAATCTTATTTTTAAACTTGCCGATCAGAAAATTGGACTCACAGGTTGTGCGCATTATTACAAACGAGCTTCTGCATATATAATATAAAATTGTTTGTTTCTAGTTATACTTGGGAGTCATTTTTTCAATTTGTCGATCAGAAAATTGGAATAACAGGGCGCATTATTACAAACGAATTTCTGCATATAAAACAATTTGTTTTTGTATCAAATTATACTTGGGAGTTTTTTTTAAACTTGTCGATCAGAAAATTAGAATCACACGTTGCGCGCATTATTACAAACGAACTTCTGCATATAAAACAATTTTATTGTATTAAATTATACTTGGGAGTCTTATTTTTAAACTTGTCGATCGGAAAATTGGATTCACAGGTTGCGCACATTATTACAAAAGAATTTCTGCATATAACATAAATTTTTTTGTATCTAATTATACTGGAGAATCTTATTTTTAAAGCTGCGATCGGAAAATTGGAATCACAGGTTGCGCGCATTATTACAAATGAATTTCTGCATATAACATAAAAATTTTTGTATCTAATTATACTTGGGAGTCTTATTTTTAAACTCGTCGATCGGAAAATTGGAATCACAGGTTGCGCGCATTATTACAAACGAACTTCTGCATATAACATAAAATTTTTTGTATCAAATTATACTTGGGAGTCTTATTTTTAAACTTGTCGATCGGAAAATTGTAATCACAGGTTTCGCGAATTATTACAAAAGAATATCTGCATATAACAACAAATTTTTTGTATCTAATTTTACTTGAGAATCTTATTTTTAAACTTGTTGATCAGAAAATTGGAATCACAGGTTGTGCGCAGGTTTACAAAAAAATTCTTCCATATAACACGAAGTTTTTTGTATCTAATTATATTTGGGAAATACACTGAAACTAAAAATTTGTTCATTTATAGCATTTTTATTTTTAAAAAACAAAACTGTCACTTTCTTATATAAAATTTTCAAAATTTTAGCAATATAACACCAAAAAGAATGAAATTCGAATCAAATCTTTAAAAAATATATTAATAAACATTTTCTTCATTCTATTAAATCCTATCATACGTAATTAATGCAATGATATCCCATGATAGGTAATGATTCTAGGTTTTCATTATGATTACGTCCTATTTGAGATGGAGTCCTATTATTTCCGTATTACTGAATTTAAAAACAGAATTTGTATATTAAAATTGTTTAATTATGGCAATCCTATAATCTACCGATAGCTTCTTGGATAAATGTTTTGGCAGAAATAGATATTAAATGGAAAAAGAGTCTAAATATGGATTCAAAATTTTCAAAGCTAGGCTTAAGTTTCCCATTGTAATTTTCGGTAAATGTCAAGAAAAGATAAAATGTTGCCAACTTAAAATGTACTTATTTTATTATGTAAATGAATCATATCATAATAACAGACGATAAACTACCACCAATCATTTCACTGAAATAATAACGATGATTTTTTATATTGTCTTGTATTGGATATTTTGCAACAGTATTATTTTAATGTAATTTATTGTAATTAATTGATTGTAAAAGTGTATTGAAATTTAATTTCATAAAATAAAATTAATATCTAAGATATGAAAATCTGCACATAAAATAAATTTTGTATTCAGTTGTTGCACAAGACTGCAACAGCTATTTCACCAAGATCTGAATATTTATAAAACTAGTTATAGTACGAATGCACATCATAGTTATAGTACAAAAATTTGTCATGTTTGACGGACAATTTCTAACTTGTTTTAAATTAAAGTGTTCAGAAATGATTGCACTTCTATATATATATATATATATATATATATATATATATATACCTATATTTTTTCAAAAAAATAATTTTGTAAAGGTTTAAGGATCCTATGTCCCCCTAAAAGTTTGTTAAAGTAACATACAAATAAAAGTACTCACAAACACCGTAAGTCGTTTTCCCACGTAAATTTCCCTACAAAATTCCTACTGAAATTGTCCTTCATTTTTCATGTATCTTTTGTTTTATTTAACTTCGTGTTCACTTTTTTAGTTTTCATTGATTTGTAAAACTAAATGTGATATTTTAGGTATCCTGACATTGTCAGAATGGTCATTAGTTTTGAATTATCTAACAAACAGCTACCCACACTCTAGTACCATTCCATTCAAAATTGAACTCAATAAGTGCTCTAAAGGATATTTTTCTAGTTATTTCTAAAGTAGTGTTTCTAAAAATAGTAGTCAATATAACACAAACTTTTCTTGAAAGATGCGATATAAATTACAAAAGTCACATACGTAGTCAAGTACTATGTTATTACTGAATACAGATATGAAAGTTGCAACAATTTTTCATCCAACGTATTTTTAAATATGAAACAGCGAAATCTTTAAATGTCCTATCAGTTCCAGAAGTTATTGAACTTCAGTCATTTCGAATATATGTTCCAAGCTCGTACATATTTATATATATATATATATATGCTGTTGACCTTTATTAACAGTGCTCTTGTAGATGTCTGAATGAGACCAAAATAGATGAATTGATAAAAAATGGTTACATTTCAATGAAGCAAAGTTTCGACATATATATTATTTCTGATGTCAATATCCGTTTTCCTATGCACATTCAAAACACACAACGATGAATGGGGTATCATACGAAAGGTTTTTGAACTGGCTTTTGACATAATACACTCACATGATAGTAAATCACGTTATTTGATTAAAAATGGGTGTTAATTAAAGTTTAGGAAAAAAGTATGAGCAAATAATCGTAAACTTTGCAGTGCTAAATCTCGCATGTGGCCACTGGTCTACAAATAGTAAAACAATTTTGTTTAAACAATTATAAGCAATTTAGAAAAAGTTGATTTTGCCTGGCTAATGATTTTTCAATGTATTCACTTCTAGTGTTCGTCGTGGAATCGGAATTCAGATGTGTTTGTAGTACCGTTTCTTTCAACAATTGGCATTCACAACAATATTCATTCACTTCTAGTGTTCGTAGTAGAATTGGAATTCAGATGTGTTTGCAGTACCGTTTCTCTCAACAATTAGCATTCACATGAATATTCAATTACTTCTAGTGTTCGAAGTGGAATCGGAATTAAGATGTGTTTGCAGTACTGTTTCTCTCAACAATTTGCATTCCCAACAATATTCATTCACTTCTAGTGTTCGTAGTGGAATCGGAATTCAAATGTGTTTGCAGTACCGTTTCTCTCAACAATTGGCATTCACAACAATATTCATTCACTTCTAGTGTTTCTAGTGGAATCGTAATTCAAAGTTGTTTGCAGTACCGTTTCTTTCAAACAATCGCTCCCCACCCCCATTCACAACAATATTTATTCACTTCTAGTGTTCGTAATGGAATAGGAAATCGGAAATTAGATGTGTTTGCTGTACCGTTTCTCGGCATTCCCAACAATATTCATTCACTTCTAGTGTTCGTAGTGGAATTGGAATTCAGATGTGTTTGCAGTACCGTTTCTCTTAACAATTGGCATTCACATCAATATTCATTCACTTCTAGTGTTTGAAGTGGAATCGGAATTCAGATGTGTTTGCAGTACTGCTTCTCTCAACAATTAGCATTCACAACAATATTCATTTACTTCTATTGTTCGTCGTGGAATCGGAATTAAGATGTATTTGCAGTACCGTTTCGCTCAGCAATTGGCGTTCACGTCAATATTCATTCACTTCTAGTGTACGTAGTGGAATCGGAATTTAGATGTATTTGCAGTACCGTTTCTCTCAACAACTGACATGAAAAAAGCAGACGTTCTTTGAAAGAAGAATGATGAAGAATTGACGATAAATATTTCAGAACTTGCATAGGTATAGTCATAGTAGTATCATATATTATAATAGAAGCAAATCTTGTGTGTACCAGCTGGTGTTAATATTAAATGCAGAGTTGAAACTTGAAGTAATTTTTAGTGAACGTTTTTTGTTCAATCCATTGCTGAAATTACTGAAAGTTACTCATCTGAAAAATATGTTCCAGGTTCGTGTGTACGTTGTTAATATTTTTATTTCATGAGCTCATTGCCAGATGTTTTCAGTTACCTGTTAAGTGGGAATCCGGAAAATTATTAAATACCTTATCAGTTGCAGGGTTATTGAGCGTTATTCATGAAAGAAATGTTTCTGTCTTGTGTATACGAGTCATTCAACATAAAACGTTACTTTTTTGGGACATGATAGTTAAATTTTGATAGAATATATTTATAAAATTATCTTAGACTCACATTAAATAAATATATTTAAAAAAATATTTTAGACTCACATTAAAAAAAATATATTTAAAAAAATATTTTAGACCCACATTAAAAAAATATATTAAAAAAAATATTTTAGAATCACTTTAAAAAAATATATTTAAAAAAATTGGTGATTTCTATTTTATTTATTTATTTTTTTTTTTACTTTAATGAACAGAGGTATTTATGTATATCTCCATTTATTATTTATGGTATTTATGTATCCATCCATTTATGTATTTCTCCACCTAATTTCCTCAGTTAGCCTTTTCGCTTATTTTGTGAATATTCAAAGTCAAGTGGCATCCATTTATAATTTTTTATTTCAGTTAGCCATAAATGTACGCTTCTTTGTATCCTCTGGTCTTGATTTAAAACGCAAGTATGACTAAACAGATAAAAAAGATATTGTTTTTGGACGTTATGTGCGTATGTATGCATGTCTCCATTCTTCTCAATAACCACTGAATGAATTTGAATGTAACTTTTACGATACAATTCTTATACACCAGGAAAAATTTAAGTTAAAAGGTTCCATACCATGGTGTGTATTTTTATTTATTTATTTATTTTTTACCGGGCCACACTTAATGTTTTAATATATGATTGTCTACTGCGTCTGGTGATTGCCTACTGCAAACCTGACCAATGAGCAATAGTTTGTTTTTATCAATGTGAGTAAGGTGACATACGAGAAACAAATATTGATTAGTTTAATAGGATTTTGGACGAATTATTGATCGATGAGCAACTAGATTGCATTTATAAATAAGAAAGTGACAGAATATAAACAGTAAAATTATATTGATCGAGAGAAGTTTGGGCGAAATAGTGAGTGATGAGCACCCAGAGTACATTTATGTATTATATAGTTGCGACATACGAAAAAAAAAATTTGATTAGTTTATAGGATTTTGGACGAATTATTGATCGATAAGCAACTAGATTGCATTTATAAATAAGAAAGTGACAACAAATGAACAGTAAAATTATATTGATCGATAGAAGTTTGGGCGAAATGGTGAGTGATGAGCACCTAAAGTGCATTTATATATGATATAGTGGCGACATAAGAGAAACAAATTTTGATTAGTTTATAGGATTTTGGACGCATTTTTGATCGATGAGCAACTACATTGCATTTATAAATAAAAAAGTGACACCATATGAGCAGCAAAATTATATTGATTGAGAGAAGTTTGGACGAAATAGTGAGTGATGAGCACCCAGAGTGCATTTATATATGATATAGTGCGGACATACGAAAAAAAATTATTAGTTTATAGAATTTTGGACGAATTATTGATCGATGAGCAACTAGACTGCATTTATAAATAAGAAAGTGACATGAACAGTAAAATGATATTGATCGAGAGAAGTTTGGGCGAAATAGGGAGTGATGAGCACCCAGAGTGCATTTATATATGATATAGTGGCGACATACGAAAAAAAAATTATTAGTTTATAGGATTTTGGACGAATTATTGATCGATGAGCAACTAGACTGCATTTATAAATAAGAAAGTGACAACATATGAACAGCAAAATTATATTGATCGAGAGAAGTTTGGGCAAAATAGTGACTGATGAGCACCTAGAGTGCATTTATACATGATATAGTGGCGACATACTAGAAACAAATTTTGATTAGTTTATAGGATTTTGGACGAATTATTGATCGATGAGCGACTAGATTGCATTTATAAATACGAAAGTGACAACATATGAACAGTAAAATTATATTGATCGATAGCAGTTTGGGTGAAATATTTAGCGATGAGCACCTAGAGTGATATATATGATATAGTGGCGACATACGAGAAACAAATTTTGATTAGTTTATAGGATTTTCGACGAATTTTTGATCTAGATTGTATTTATAAATAAGAAAGTGAGAACATATGAACAGCAAAAGTATATTGATTGAGAGAAGTTTGGGCGAAATAGTGAGTGATGGGCATCTAGAGTGCATATACAGGGTGGTTATAATACAAGTATCTCTATTTGGAGCTGCCTGTAGCTCGAAGGAATAACCCGAATGAAACCAAAATCGGTACATTTACTATTCGAGAAGGGGGAAGAAGAATGGAACAAAAAAAGAATTCCAATAATCACCAACAGATGGCCCTACTGAGTGTGAAATGTAATGCGTAATACAAGAACAAAGAATTAGGGCGTAAAACCGGATGACATACCTAATTTATTGGAAAATGTCACAGTGAATGTGGTTACGCTTTCGCATTGGGGTGCCGATCATGTTCAGGTTTCACATGACCATTGTACTGGAGGACATAATCCAGGTGGTGCACGACGTGCTCAACATCAGGAGTGATGTCTCGCACATGTTGTGATATGTGGTAAAGTCATTGAGGTTTGCGACATCTCCACGGTACACAATATTGCACATTACATTTCGCGCTCAAAAGCCCCATCTGTCGGCGATTATTGCAATTATTTTTTTATTGTTCCATTCTTCTTCCCTCTTCTCGAATAGTAAATGTACCGATATTGGTTTCATTCCGGTTATTCCTTCAAGCTACAGACAGCTCCATATAGAGATACTTATATTGTAACCACCCGGTATATTATATAGTGGTGACATACGAGCATTAAAAATTGATCGTTCAAGAGGATTTTGTCAAAGACTTGGAGAGTCTGCCAAAAAAGCAAATGTTGTTGACTTGTCCCTTTCGTTCGATAGAGTTTGTCCTGTTGAGTATTGCCAAGTTCTGGAATTTCGTTTGCAACAGTTTGGAGAGAAATTTCCAATATGAACATGCTCCATCTTTTCCATGCCACCATTCTTTTATTTTTAAAGGCACTCGAATGGCAACAATGACGTTTAAATAAAATGTGGTTGTCACAAAAATACTTTCTTGTCACACTTTATATACTTAAAGTTTATTTGTGAGATATTTACTACTTCGTATTTCAAATACTCATTTAAATAAGCATGACATTATAAAATATAAAATTCTGAATTTGCATCCTCCGTTACGATATTAGTAAAGGAATCATTATAAACTAGATTAAACATCATACAATTACCTAGATAAGATTATATGATTACCTATAGATAAATAACAAAAGAGGTGAAAGGTGAACTATGAATAGTAATATAAATATTTTTGGTTTAAAATTTTATAGTCAAACAAAATTTACATTCATAAATTAATGTTTTTCATAGAATGACTCATACGTTATTGATCTTTATATTTTATCTTTCATGGGCTCATCGTCGTTCATTAGCACTGCACTTCTCAGACTTCGAGAGTAGATCAGTTGACCAAAGATGAACTTATCGAATCCTCACAAAATGAACTAATTCCAAAAGAACTTTTGCATTTGCTTTATTGTTCAGGAAGAATATTCGGCAAAATGAATATTTGATATTATTCAATTGGTATTAAAATTCTCAATATTACAGAATCATATAATTTTTTTTACCTCGACTTAGCAATTAACCAGTAATGGCTATACTGGTTATATTTAGGCCAAATATTGCGCCGATATTGCATTTATCGAAAATACTTCCAGTATACACTAAAAACACTTTTTATTTTGCTTAAAAGACGTCAACATAAATCTTAAAGATGTTAAAATTTAAAATTTACATGTTTCGATTTGTTCATCAAATCGTCATCAGAATATATACAAACCACAAATACAATGTACATAAAAAACGAGAGATTAAATTAATTAAAAATTAAAAACCACAGAGTCTGAACAGTCACTATGTGAAAAAGGTACAACGCCCTCTATACTTTTAATTTTAACACACCGCTCTTAGATTCATCTACAGACCGCATCCCACTATTATTCAACCATTCAACCCAAATTTTCGGAATATTAAATGACAACGTATCATTACATCATTTCGAGCGTCTTAAATAAATTTCAATAGATTCCCTCACAAAAAGTTGAAAATAAAAACTGGAACAATAAATCAATTTAGCTTCATTAAATAGGATGTTGATTCTCTCTCTATTATTTAACATTGATAAGGCAGTATTCCCTGTCCCATACTTAATATCTGCAATATGCTCCTTACATCTAACATTGAATTTCCTCTGTGTCATACCAACATAATAATTGCTAACACCCCCCTCCCTAATAAATGTAATAACATAAACACCTGAAAGGTCACCCTTAATGACAGGATCAATTATCTTGCTCAAAACCGCCTGTAACTTCGGGGGAGCCCTCGCGACTAACTTAAACCAAATGCTTTTAAAGGAAATTTTATTAACTCAAATAAACCCGGATAATAACTCATAACCACTCTCTTCAACTTAACATCACTATCCCCCTTATTTTCCCCAATACCTTTGTTCCTTTTAGTGATAAAGGTCTGAATTAATTTATTAACTTAATTAACGCGATATCCGTTGTCAATAGCGATAAGTCTAATTTTATCTAATTATCGCTATTGGCAACGGATATCGCGTGAATTTAGTTAATAAATTAATTATGACGATTTGATGAACAA
This sequence comes from Maratus michaelseni, assembly GCA_963931845.1. NCBI lineage: Eukaryota > Metazoa > Arthropoda > Arachnida > Araneae > Salticidae > Maratus > Maratus michaelseni. Next base: position 211,832,104 of record OZ007600.1, read on the forward strand.
ATCGGAACATGTAAATTTTAAATTTTAACATCTTTAAGGTTTATGTTGACGTCTTTTAAGCAAAATAAAAAGTGTTTTTAGGGTATATTTAAAAGTTAATTCTAATGGACGTATTTTGACTCTCCGCTTTATTTGAAATATAATAACAGTAGAAAATACTTCCAACAAAAATCAAAAATAGTTAAACATTGACTTACTCTGCAAATATTTGTTGTGAAAATCCACTTTTAATAAAATCTTGGCTTTCCAATTAAAATATCTGTAGTGAAATGTCAAAGTATTTTTTGCCACTTTTGGTGCAATATTTAAATTATGTAAACACCCAAATTCCGAATGCAGTATTCCATACTAATAGTCCCAAGATTGACCAAGAAATAGCAAAGATATTGCAATATGAACATAATTGACATGATATTGTTTTATATTACGTTTCTCTCTGTTGTATAATGACCTTTGGACTTTAAATTCTTTTTATGATCTAAAAATTTGGAACCAAATTAGATGAATCGATGCCAAACGAAGTGATCTATCTAAAACAGGAAAATCAATACTAAAAGCACTTTTATCATTAGCATTTGTCATTCAGAAACGTTGTAAGTCTGTGAAGATGAATTGAGATATATATTTTTCCAATTCATATGTTGTATTGTATTGTTTTCACAAAAACAGAGTAATATAAAACAAATTTTATGAAAAAGTACATCTTATTAATTGAGACACAAATTCAAGATCGCGTCACAGCAACAAAAATAAATTATATTGTGCTGTCCGAAAAACTCGTTCCGTTTGGGAAATTAATTCGTACCGGAAAATTCTATCATTTAATTATTAGATGTTAATTCCGATAGCTAATGTCTAATAATTAATGGACAGAATTTTCCGGTACGAATTAATTTTCCCAAACGCAACGAATTTTCCGGACAACCCAATACATTCGAAAGCCTAAAAATATCAATTCAACATTTATTTAAATTTAAAATTCAGACAAAAGAAATATGAGACGTATTGCTTTTCAGTCATTTGTATCCAAAAACAGAAGAAGATCAATGCAAGTCCTTGCTTGTTTGGAGGAGGTATAAAATTTTGGAAGGTTATAGTATCATATCAGGAAATCCGAGATATATGGGACCTTCTTTCTACGATTAGGTAAAAACTCTTCAAGATCCCGATAAAGGCGCAACGGTACCTATTCACTTAAAATCTAAGGCTAGAGATCCTATCAAAGACGCGTCACCTATAGGTGACAATGGGCGTCGTCTGGTTAATGTAATTAAATTTTGTCATTCATAAGCAGATCACTTTTAAAATGAAGTGTATACTACGTTATAAAAGCAGGTGGAGTCAATAAGCATTTAATTTTAGAATCTTTCCGATCGAGACATTTTTTTCCCGTTTTATTGTTTTTTTTAAACAATGTAAGATCCAGATATTTTCCTTATGTGATTTATTTTTGTTTGAAGATTGCGTAAATGCGTTATATAAGATCAGAAACACGTGTTTATTTAGAAATTTTTAATGTAATTCAATTATATCTATTTGATTGATTTTTTTTTACATGGAGAGCTCATAACACCATCGTAGTTTTTTAAAATATTAATAATATATATTATAAAGCAAAAAAAAGGTTCGTGGGTAACACAGATTGAAAAAAAAAAACATTGATACTTAAATCTGGAAATACAATTTTTCTCTTTAGATTCGAACTTCTTTATAATTCTTTGAAATCAATTTTCATTTAAACATTCAATTTAGTAAACAGAAAGAAATGTTGATACTTAAATTTGAAAACTCCAGTTAAAACCTCACTTTTTAGATGCGAATTGTTTTAGAAATCTTTGGAAAAAATTCCCATTTATGCTTTCAATTTGGTAAAACAGAAAAAAATCGATGATTAAATCTGGAAATTCAAGTTAAAACCTCACTCTTTAGATGAAAACTTCTTTTGAATTCTTTGAAACTGATTCTAATTTATGCATTCAATATCGTATGGCAGGAAAAATATCGAAACATAAACATTGAAATTCAAATGAAAACCTCACTTTTTAGAATTCTTTGGAACCAATTCTCATTTACGCTTTCAATTTGGTGAAACAGAATAAAATATCGATACTTAAATATGGAAATTTATGTTTAAACCTCACTTTTTAGATGCAAATTTCGTTATAATTATTCGGACTACTTCTAATTTATGCGTCCAAGTTCGTATGACAGAACAGAAACAAAATCGATACTTAAATCTGGAAATTCAAGTTAAAACCTCACTCTTTAGATGAAAATTTCTTTAGAATTCTTTGAAACTGATTCTCATTTATGCATTCAATTTCGTATGGCAGAAAAATATCGAAACATACATATGGAAATTCAAATTAAAACCTCACTTTTTAGATGCAAACTTCTTTATAATTCTTTGGAACCGAATATAATTGAGGAATTCACTTCGGTAAGGCATACTAAAATATTAATACTTAAATCTGAAATTCAAATTAAAACCTCACTTTTTAGATTCGAACTTCTTTATAATTTTTTGAAACCGATTTTCATTTATGCATTCAAAACTAATAAATCACATTTTGGTTGATTTTTTAATAAATATATTTTTATTTTTTACGTTTTCGTTTGGGATTTTGTATATCTTCTCTTATAATTCGAGTATAGATGATTGAAGTTGATTTTGGAAATCCAGCAATTACATATAGAACTTCACTGTTTTTTAGAAAGGAATACGATAATAGAATTCATCCCACCTACCATGTTTTCATCTACGAACCGTGTGCCATTAGGGATGGTTAGATTCTTCTAGTAAGTGAAATGTACGCCTGCAGCAATGGAATACTATGAGTTAATCTCAGTTATGAGTTTATAATTATGAGTTTATGAGTTAATTATCTTCTAATGTGAGTTCATTATTCCACATATATGTAAGAAGATGACATGTAAATAGTAGATTTACTTGAATTATATGAACAAATAGACGATGAATAACAAAATATGAACTTTAATATAGTCCTAGACAGAAAACTCTAAAAAACTTTACTCATAATTTCTCTTCAACTAATACACTTTTCGCCCAATATATACAATATGTGGGTTTTCCAAAAAATCAAATAGGCCTAACAGCGCCTTTACTGGCGATTTCACACTTTGATGCTTCCTTCACAATAAAAATTAGAAGACTCGCCTTTTTCCCATTTTGAAGATATTCCAATCTTGATCTCGCGATCCAAAGTATTTATAACTCGTGCATTTAAATCATGGATAATAATAGTACACTAGAGTGTCAGTTAATTTGATAATCATTTACGTCATAAAGGAGATGAAGTGTTCAAACTGAAATTCTACATATATATATATACAAGTAACATTAATAAACGCAAATGAACAAATTATATCCCAAATTTTTAAGAGGGATAAATAATTACAGATAAATGAATGTATATCTGGATAGAATATCCAGTTGACCATCCCAAATTATTCTTGACAACATAGTGTAGCAAAAACTCTTAAACGCTAGTTGTAACACCATTTCTAAATGTCGCCAGGTAAAGCGGTTTTTTGCAATAATTTCGCTTGTTTATGATTTCAAACAGTTCGAATAAAATTCTGTTTTCTTTTCTTATACATCTGCTTTTGTTTGAAAGTTGAACATTTCAATACAAACTATATGTTTTTCAGTCTATCATTTGATGTGTCATCCTTCATTTATTCTAAAGTGTAAACTTTCACTGCTTTATCTTAAAATATGCATTTAAGATAATTTAAAATGTGTTTGGAACTTTCGTCAATATTGACAAACGAATTTTGAAAGTTTAATTAAAATGCTTATATAACTATTAAAAGAATGATATAATAATATTTTTATAGTATGCAGCTTACCTGGAAATCGATAAATAAATCATTGTTTTCTAATAATACTTAACATGCATGCTCTGCAACACCAGACAGTGGATTTTTACTTCACTTTTAACGTATGAACTATGATAAAGGATTTTAATGTTGTCTTTTTAAATGACTTCTTATAATGTTATAAAGAAAGTTCAGAATAGTTAGGGAATGCTTTTGGTAGGATTTCATTCATACTGATATTTTGTATAGTGATATATTGTATTTGTATGGTGACAAAAATATGGATTCATTTTTATGAAGTTTCCTCAATTGCATTATTAATTAATAATTAATATTTCCCAAAGTTTTAACCTAAAATATGCAGCACATTATGGTGAGCAAATTCGATTGTGTGCGTTGGATTGCAGTTTGAAAAAGTTTTTCACAAAAGTCTACTGCAATTTGTTCAGTTATTTGCCACAAATTATTGTTAAATCATATAAAATATATTTAATGGATTAATTCTTGCCATTCTTTTCTTTAGCAAATAATAGAATAATAATAATATAGTGCATTCCGGATTATCCGGGTTAATCACCGGGAGTGGTCGCACAGACAATAGAAAAACACGAATAATCCGAAAACGCACTTTTATTAAAGAAACAATCAACATCAGTACAAAAATATAAAATTATTTGCATTTTTATGCTGTATAACATCAAACTAGGAATTTTCTTTTTAACATTTACGGCTTAAAAAAATCTGTAATGAGTCTTTGCTTCTGCTGTTTGTTCATCTCTTGACGTATATCGACACATATTTTTCTAACAGCAGTAATGTCACCGTAATCGAATCCTCTTAGTCCCGTACATTCCGTATATCACGTACAGTTTGTACTCCAATTTGATAATCTGTTGCTAATTTACTAACTGATTCTCCATTATCAAGTTTTTGAAGGATTTCTAATTTTTGTTTAACATTTAAGACGTTTCGTTTTCGCTTCACAACAATCATTTTTACCAGTAAATAATTTTATGCTACTAATTGACGATAAACAAGACGCAAAAACTAAAGGAACACGTGCGAAAGTGAGAGAGTACAGCTGTAAGGCTATTGTACAAGCAACATCCCGATCCCTTCCATCCCCTACCATCCTCTTCAACCCTATCCCGTTAAATAGATTCCAAAGCGTTCGATTTGACCTTTACGCACTTCGGAATACTATAAGCAAAACCGGACAAGATTCTAATTGACATCAACATTGTATATGCTTAATAAGCGTGAAAATATTTCTCTTAAAAATGTTTTGTGAGTCCGGAATGAGCACGGATAATCGATTGTATACTGTAATAATAATAATAATAATAATAATAATAATAATAATGATGATGATGATAAAAAGAAACTGTAACAGGAATCTAAAAACATAAACCTTACCTAATTTAAAAGACTTTGTTTATAGATAAAAAATACAATTTTTAAAAATTGTTTGAATCTTACAACACGCGAGAATTCATAACATATAAACAGCTAATAAATTGAAGATTAAAAAGAGAATGATATTCTTTTTAATTCAAATTAAATCAGCCGCAAAATGCACAAATTATCTTGTTACATTTGGTGAAGGACATCCTATTATTATCAGCACTTTCCAACCTAGTTGAAAAGTGTATATGACTTCGGTTTGTCTGCCGTCTGCCCGTCTGTCCGTGCTCTAACTCGCGTAAATATGCTCGGATTGCCCTGAAATTATTTTCGTATGTTATTGTCGTTGTATGTTCCCTATTTCATCTGAAGTGTGTAGCACTTATAATTTTTTACAGGGACAGTCAAAAGTATTTCATTCCATTACAGTCAATGGGAAATAATCGTTTCAAGTGCATTTTAATGATGCCACGTCATTTAAAACATGATGAAATTGATATATAATTATGAAACGCATTAAAAAATGCTTTTTGTAGAATGGAGTGCAAAGCATTTATTATTTATTTACAGAGTCAAACAAAATAATTCTGTTACACATTGTTCTATGTGGAAAAATCGCTTGCAATGTAATTTAGTGATATTTCACTATTTCAAAAATATTGAAAATGAGGTGCACTATAAATTGTTCTCTTGAAAGTGTGGAGTGCATTGCGTTTATTTACAGGGACACACAAAAGATATCGGTATAGTACTTGTGCGATATTTACGGTCTATGTGTGATAAGTGCGTTGTCAACTTTGGTTTGCGTTTTTAAGTTTAACTAAATTTTTTCATATTACGTGTGTGTATGTAAACTCGGTTGATCATATACAGGGCTACACAAGGGAATCCGTAAGTATTACAGACTATGGGACTGAATTGCTTAAGGGTAGTTTTTAATTGTGTTACGCATTTTCCTGCTGAACTGTATTTAGTAGACTAATAGAAGTTTGTGGAATATAAATAAATTCATATACAGGGCTACGCAAAGAAAAAGATACATTGTCGTTTACGGTTGGTGATTGCTGCGAGTGAGTTTTAAGTTGTCTTTTAGCTTAATTTGTTGTGTGTTCAAAAGTCTTTAGATAATATACAGGTCTGTACAAAAAAATTCGAATGCATTTCCATCCATTGGTGGAAATTGCTAAATGTAAATATTCTGATTGAACTAAATTTTATCATGCTATGTATCCACATCTATTGATCAAATATAGGGTTCCACAAAATAATTCAACTACTTTTTTGACACCGGAAGGTAATTTCGAAAACTGTCTTTTTCAATGTGTTATATGTTTTCTAAACTGTTCACTTACATATCTTCTTTCACCTTATTTAACGGTGAAGTTTCGTTACAGTTTTCTGGGTGTGTTGGGAAGTGTTTTATTATCTATGCTTTACGCATGATTTATCGTTCTTGTTTATTTTTGTACTACTTTTGTATTGATATTCAGCAGCTGGTGTTTTACACAGGTGATACTTAATCTGAATATAACTCGCTCTATTTTTACAAAAAAATATTTTAGAGTTCGCATTGTAAGACCTTGCCTGTGAGGATAGGATCTAAAGAGTTTTTTGTCCAAGTTTCAAGATTTTATGAGCATCATCTCGGTCTGTCATCGCAGCCTCAAGATTCATAGAGTAAACGCGACCCCTTATCTTTTGTATCTGTTCCGGGGAAAGGTCGCGATTATTTTCATCGAAATTTGTCATCTTTTGTAGCTCCTAAACAGTTAGGTTCCATGCAGATCACATGCTCAAATTCTGCGACAAGTCATAAATTATTTTTCTTAGCTTTCTTTTCGGAAGTCTATGCAGTTAGTCGTGACCTTTTTTCATTGATCTTCAAAGGTTGGTAGAAAAGTGCATAAAATCAGCAAAAGAAGTTTTCCTCAGGGTAGGTGATAAACATGTCAGGACACTCCTTTGGTATATCTTGTATTCTCTTGGAGCGCGACAAAGATTTCCGAAATCAAAGAGGACGACAAAAGAGCCGCCGACTTCTTCACTGAAGAGAATCATGAAAATTACGCAAAAGCCTTGATTAGCTACACTGCAAATTCCCAACACACATTGGGAACACATTTGAGACACTTTGATTTAAAAAAAGTGTTCCAGTTACCTTAAAGTGTTCCGAATATGCTCCGCTATAAAGAATATGTTTTGAATGTGTACCGAAAATGTTAAATCTAATTTAACTGTTAAATCTAATTTAACTTGGGAACACATTTGAGAACGGATTGGGTTCACATTTGGGCACACTTGTGAAATCATCGCTTTCAAAAAGTGCGCTAGAAAGAGCGCTGAACAAAAGAAGTGTTATCAGAAGTGTTCTAAAAACTGTTCCAAAGAGTGCGCTTTAAAGTGTTCTAAAAAAGGTGACAAAATAAGTGTTCTAAAAAGTGTTCTGAAAAGTGTATAAATATTTGCAGTGTATTCTTCTATATTTTACTTCGCAGAGACTTCCGCCCTCTCCTGTGTGTACAGGGGGCAATGGTATCGCTCAGTTTCTGCCCATTGGAAGTTTGAAGGCTTCTACATCTTTGTCAGTTTCTTCAAATTCAAATTCGGCAAACGAATGTGGAAATTGCACATGGATTAAAAGTATTTGTTGGATATAGGAAAGTTTAACAATCAGGATATTAGCCTAGTCTTGTAAATCATATTTAATTTTCTTGTAATTTATAAAGTGTTTATAAAAGCTTTTAAAGAGTTGAAAATTCAGATTGTTAAGGAAATACAAATAATGAAAATAATAATATTCAAGTTACCAAAGCTTCGCCGTCGAAACTTTTAAAACATTAAATGTAATAATTTCATTCTAAATTTGTTTTGTTTACCTTCTCAGTTAACATTTAATATGAAATATTTGTAACAAATACAATACTGAATTGTTTTTGTTTGCTTCAAAACATTTTAATGAAATTGTTTGATCTATGTTTTCGGAAACAAACTTTTATTATGTTGGTGTATTATTACTACTTTAAATACTGAAAAATAAGCAATTATAGCTAAATATTAAAATATGAACTATAACTTTATATCCATAGAAATGTAATGATAATATTTCAAATGTATAAAGCTGAATGTAGTGCATATTTTGTCGAATATTTTAAAACATTAGAAGTAGTAATTTTATTCGAAATCCTTTAAAACATTTGTTTTAATTATCTTCTCAGTTAACGTTTAATGTAAAATATTAATAAAAATATGACATTGAATTATTTTTGTTTACTTTAATTTTTGTTTAACTTATTTCCTGTATTTTATCGGAAAGAAATTATCGGTAAGTTGGTATTTTATTACTACTTTTTAATGTTGACAAGTAAGTAATTATAAGCTGAATACTACAGTAATAAATACAGGCTCATCCCTAGAGATATATAAGGGTGATACTTTAAATACCAAATTATTCTTTCGTTTATTTCTTTTTTCAAATTGTAAATTTTTTATTAATACAATTTTGTTTTATTATTTCTTAGCTTAAAGAAAAACTTGAAGTTATTTTTTTATTTATTGTGAACTTCATACTTCCGCACGTCATAATAATATTTTTTTTTCGATCTATTTGAACTTTCAACTAATTTTTCATAAACACTTCATAAATAAAAAAAAAACAATAAATAGCATTTGATAGATAAGATTAATTCTCTAAATCCTGTGCATGCTAAGATTACAAGTGTATTAATAAGTGGACGGTTAACAACAACCAGACAATTTATGTTCATCGGTAACCCGTCTCATTTTAACCCTTTGAGGGGCGGTGGTATATATTATATACCACCTAATTTTAATTCGATTCGAACCAGAAACTTTAAATAAAATTTTACTTTTTGAACTTTCACGGGGAAAAGCTGAAAAATTGTTTTTCCTTATTTTAAATTAAATTCTTACGTAAATACCGGAGTGAGTTTGACGTTTCAGGAACAAAATTGCTTGCCCCTGAAAGGGTTAATCATTAATTCATCAGCTACCGATATCAATACGTTCTGCTCTCGATGAGACATTTTCGATGTTTTCAGATAAAAATTCATCGATTTACCAGCGGTATCCGATCATCGGCCATAACTGAATCGCCATCGGAAAACAATGAGTGGCCTATGATGTAAAGATAATATATATTTTTCATTTCATTCAAAATTTATATTTTCTTAATATTTTCTAAAAGTTAATTTATATCTTTATTTAAATTCTATTCATTCTAAAGTAAAGTCATAACTATCCCATGATATATGCTTTAATCAGGTGCACGTATTCTTTAATTTATTCTGCAGCTTTCTTTAACCGCATAAAGGTTATTTCCCTTCTAAATTAAAATGCGACGACGGTTACTTGACGTATATATTGATGGTGTCTAGAATGCAAAACTGTGCACACTTTACAGCTGCCACTTTACACTTCTCATTAAAATCTATTCACACCCTAAATTACATTTTCGCTGTTCTCAAAACACGCCGCAGAGTTGCTCCTTTAACCCTTTAACGGATAAAGCACTTCAATTGCTAAAATGTTGAAATAAATAATTGACACCAGAAATTATGAACAAATTTATTTGTATATAAAAAAAAGCGATATTTCACATACATAATAAATGGAAAACATTTCTATTAAAATTCTGCTGTCACTGTTGAATTTCGTAATTAAAATTTTGTGGTTTCGTAGGGAAACCAATATCCGTTAAAGGGTTAAATCATGCTATTTTGATAACGCGCCTAGTATGGCATGCCGGCTATGTAATGCCCCCTCAAAATTAAAATTGCTTTCTACTAAACGGTCTTAAAATTCCTAATGGCGATTAGATTGATGCACGTGTACTTCTGGCGAAATTGAGTATGAATCTTGGCACTCATGTGCACCCCAAAAGTTAGTCAGACTTCACTTAACCTCTGCAAAGACAAGTCGTAGTTGTTTGTATATGAAAAGACTACCTCCCAACTTTAACATCAGTGTCCAGTCCAAATAAACATCCAAAACCTTGCAAGTATCCGTGGATTCTTCACTGTGTCGTCTTGCATTTCTACTGATTTCTTACAGGAAACGGGTTCATAGGTTGTTGCGGACAACCATATCTCTTAGTCATTTTTAGTTAACTTTTCCAGCCGCGCATCCAAAATGTATTTTCGATCACGAAAACCAAACATCCGTATCAACGATACGATATGGCCTATCAAAGTCCGATCAGATTTTGCTGCTAGGGATATGAGTTATTTTAAGTGTGGAATATTTAGTAGAGTTTTAGCAATTTTAAAACCTTTCTTTTAAAAACATGTTTATTTACTAATGTTTTATGAACAAATATTAGTTATATAGATAACATCCATAACGAAACAAAAATACTTTCGTGCACAATGAAAAATATGCAAAAAAAGGACAATAGTAGATCCTACGCACATAAACTAAATTTTTGTTTATGTCTAATTTAAAACCGATATCTATTTTGGTTTACAGTAGAAAATTAACGACGGCTTGATATGTATATTGACTGGCGATATTGTATCATGAAATAGTGTCAAATAAATAAATAAATAAGTAAATAAAATACTACTACTACTACTACTGCTGCTGCTAATAATAATAATAATAAAAATCTATATATATATTTGTCTTACGTGGCGCGGAAATAGGGCTGAATTTCTACCTTATCGTTGGCAACAATCGTAGTTTCCAGAGCTCAGACCAATGAACAGACAAGATTGTGTTAGCCCCGCCTGCAATATGGCGAAAAGTGTCAGAGCAGTGAAACGGAAGCTAGCAATTATTAAAAATAAAATAATATGAACGTAATCCAAAGCGTCTGAGATGATACCTCATTTTAATTATGAGAAATAGTGTTAATTTCAAATGAATTCATTTAGAATTTATTTACGAATTTCACTCACACAAAAAATCGGAGATAATAAAATATAAACTTTCTAGAATGCCCTGCTGCCATCTGTTGCCGTTTTATTGAAGTAAAAATAATTTCTTTTGCAGAAATCTATAATCAAATAGAATAATAAAATGTTGAACGAAATTTAAACAATCATTGATGATAAACTATCTTCCTACCACGTACTGTTTTTTTTTTTTTTAATGAATTTAAGCCGTGCTGTACAATATTATAGGTGCTAATTATGTTTCCAAGATCCTCTTTTCATAGTATTTAAATTATTTATATGTCCATTAGTAGCATCAACTAAATTCATTTTTAGTTGTGTTTTCAACGGAGTTTTCAATTACTTTTTTACATTAAAAAAATTGTCAATTTCATATGTTCAAATGATTTATTGTAGTACTTATTCCGGCTAGAATTACTAGAAAAATAAAAGGAGGCGAGCGAGCAAAGCGAGCTGTGACCGCGTAGCGGTCTCAATGTGAATTGCTTTGCAATTCACCGGGGGTTGGCGAGCGTTAGCGAGTAGGGGGCTGAGCCCCCTAGTAATAATAAAACGAAGGTGCGTACACATTTTCAAATTTCCAAGAGGTGTAACACAACTATTTGAGTTTATAACTGTTTGCATAACATTTTTTAAAAATCTTATTAAAATTCTTATTTTTAATATTTTTCTATGATACAATAACGTTATAACTTCTGTTGTAAAACTGCGGTATATAGAAATGTACATACCCTGGAATACAAATAAATACAATAAAATTAGCATACACCTGTCACAAGAAAAGGGGAGTCACTTATTTAGTTCTAAAGTAAAAATAGTACATAAACAACTGAAGTTGTACATGTGATCAATGCAGTGTACAGAGTAACGAAAATAATTAGTTTATTAAAGTGAAATATATATATTTGTTGCTAGTTATTTTTTCACACTATAACATTGTTATTTCCTTTGTTTTTATCACTTCGGAGTACTCGTGCACTGCTACATTTTTTTTAAAACATCTATTCATTTACAAGTAAGTAAAGTTCTCCGCAAGCTTTAATCAGGTACGAGCAGGGAAGACCGAGCTATGCTCGGTGAAAATTAGCTTTGAGTTAAAATATCATGACCTATGATCTAAATGACCCACTATTTAAATGTTCTCGAACATGTGACCAACCCAAATTGTCTTCTCGTGCCCGAAACCCGTAGGATAATAAATTTAGTCAAAATAGTCTGAGCTATTTTTAAATAAAATTAGCTTGACCCACAGTGACCCAAAATGACCCACTAATCGGATTTTCTCGAGCATGTGACCCAGCCCACTGATTGTTTCTTACTCAAAAACCGTAGGATACAAAATTTAGTTAAAATCGTCTGAGCCGTTTTTAAGATGAAAATAGCTTGACCCATAATGACCCACTAATCGAAATTTCTCGAACCTGTGACCTAGCCCAATAGTCTTCCCCTTCCCTAAAACTATAGGATACGAAATTTAGTTCAAATCCTCTGAGCCGTTTTTAAGATAAAAATGGCTTGACCCATAATGATCCATGACCAGACCCACTAATCTAATTTTCTCGAACATGTAACGTAGCCCAAAAGTCTTCTGGTGCCCGAAAACCATAGAATGCAACATTTAGTCTAAATAGTCTGAGTCGTTTTTTAGATAAAATGAGCTTTATAAACAATGACCCAAAACTGACCCACTAATCGAATTTTCTGGGATATGGGACCTAGCCCAATGATTTTCTCGGCCCGAAACTCGTAGGATACAAAATTTAATCAAAATTGTTAGAGTCGTTTTTTAGATATAATTAACTTGACCTGCGTTGACCCAAAAGTGACCCACTAATCAAAAGTTCTCGAACATGTGACCCAGCCCAATAATCTTCTCGTGCCCGAAAATGGTAGGATACAAAATTTAGTCAAAATCGTTTGTACCGTTTTTTTAGATACAATTAGCTTGATCCTGACCCACGGTGACACAAAATGACCCACTAATTGAAATTTCTCGAACATGTGACCTAGCCGAATGGTTTTCTGGTGCCCTAAACGGTAGGATACAAAATTTCGTCAAAATCGTTAGAGTCGTTTTTAAGATAAAATGTGCATATATATATAACCACACGCAAGATTTGCTCGTATTAGGATGTATGATATACTAGTTCTATTGTATTTATTATTTGTGATGTTTTCAAGCTAATTACTTAGTGTTAAAAATATTCCTAAAACAAACATCCTTGTTTTATTGACTTAGTAATGTTAACTAATAGTATTTTCAGTTTCAAAAACATTATTCAATAAATAAAATTTTTTAAATTATCTTAACATTCGTAGTTGGAAAAGTTGAAGTCTATATTTGCAGTGTATAACAAGCATATGTTAAATTTATCTCCTTCCTTAAACACGTACCAATATAGACCCAATATTTACTCGTTTTAAAAGAAATACTGTTTCAAGCTACTTCAGGCTATTGAAAAGTTGTTTTACTTAGAAAAGTAGTGTCAAGCGCAATATATCCTGTGTGAGAAAAATATCCGAATTACATTGGTAGTACGATTATCGTGTAGTTCCGATTTATATTGGTCGTAAAATTTTTGGTAGATTTCGTAAGAAATACTACGTATTACATTCTTCCCTAAGTTGGAATTTCTTAAAAATTTTTGCAGATCTACTCCGATCATGACTCCTAGAACCAAAAATCACTCCCAGTTCAAAACTTTATAGATATATATATATATATATCACTTTTTATGAACACGGTAACTTCTATAATTCTGTACAAATCTCTTCCAAACTGATACGTAAAATCAAGGGGCATAAAATCTCGGTGAAGTTCGTTAATGGGCAAAATCGAACCAAGGGGGGTAGGGGGGGAAGGGGATCGGGTGCTTTTTGTGAAAACAGAAAAAAAACATAACTTCGTAATTATGGTACATATCGAATCCGTTCAAAGTTATTATTACTTCTAGGAAAATGACCAAATTTTATGTAAGACAGATTTTTGAGTTCATTAAAAATGCCCTTAAAGGGGGGGGGGGGATATGCGTTTCAGAAGAAAAAAAAATTCATAACTTCGTCAATTCACAAGATATCAAGTCCGCTTAAATTTATTATAAATCTTCTTAATATTATCTACAACTTTTGTATCGACAAGTTTTTTATAAGACCACCTCTTACAGCAAATAATAATAATAATAATAATAATAATAATAATAATAATAATAATAATAAAATAATAAAAAAATATCCCTGCTGGCTCCAGCTACAGGCACAGGTATATTACGAAGTGGCCGGTCCCAACTTTTGCATCATGGCAAATAAGTCTTTCTTCTGCAATTCCCAATAAACAAGCGCCCCACGGTCTGCGTCTTCGAAATCTACCAGTTCCTGTAGGCCGAACCGTCAGGGATTTTTTATTATTATAATCATTCAATTCAATAGGTAGTACGACTCTAATATTATAGATATATTTATACAAAATAGAAATAGTCAGGATAAAATATCGAGCATTTTACAACATCTCGTAATGCTTTCGTATTATTAATATTCTCTTGTAAATATTTCCAGTTGAAACCTGATAAACACTTAATGTTCGGCTGATATTTGTTTGCTATTATAAAGCATTAAAAATAAACTAAAGATTTTAAGCAATTGTATTAACAGCGTTCGTACGCTTCAGATGATTCAGAGGATTTAAATACCACATTTTTCGTAAATTAATGGTCTCCATATTTAAACACAGAATTGATTAAATAAAGGAAATATTACTTAACAAGAAATATTGTATTCAAATACTCTGAGGCGTACGAATCCGAAATAATATCAACACTTGCACTAATAAAATTTATAATAATTCAATAAATGTGTAGCACAAAAACGTTACAATAAAATGAAAATGAAAAAGAAAATATCACAATATTGGTATTGTATAGAAAACATGCCCAAAGAATTGTTGTTGCATAATAAATATTCTCAATTTTCATTTAAAACTAGTCGGATGTGCTAATCCCAAAAGTTTCTTCTATCTCACACAGTTTTTGCACTCACTAAAGAGAATCAGCAACCAATTTATATTAATGTCTAACTGAATCTAAAGCTTTATTAAATTCAGTGCAGTAGTTCTTGAGATATGACTATTGCTAAAATCGTGTAAATCCTGCAAAATGCAGCATAGCAGCGCCACCTGTTGAGAGATTTACACCAAAACCTAATCAACAACAACTTATGACCACGTCTAACTGAATCTGAAGTTGGATGAAAATCCGTGCACTAGTTCTTGAGATATAGTTAGCGTGATAATAATGCAAAAAGTAGCATAGTAGCGCCGCCTGTTAGGCTATTTACACCAAGACATAATCAGCATCTATTTATGTCAAAGTCTAACAGAATCTGAAGTTTGATGAAATTCCGTGCATTAGTTCTTGAGGTATAGGTATCGTAAATATAATGAAAAAAGTATTATAGTAGCGCCACCTGTTTGGGATATCTACACCAAAATGTAATCAGAGTCTGTTTACGTCAAGGTCTAACTGAATCGGAAGTTTGATGAAAATAACTGCATTAGTTCTTGAGATAGAGCTATTACGGAAATCGTAAAAAATACAGCATAGCAGCACCACCTCTCGGACTAGTTTCACTAAAAACTAATCAGAACCAATATATATTAGAGTCTAACGGAATATAAAGTTTTATTAAATTTCGTGCATTCGTTCTTGAGATAGAGCGCCCACAATATTTTTGTCACTTACAGACAGACTAACAGAGTCACAGACAGTCAAATCGTGTTCAGGACCTTCTAAAACGCATAAATCCGTCGAAAACCGGAAGTCGAAAATTTTCATGAATCCAATACTTTCTTCTTGTAAAGATAGAAGAAAGTCAAAAGCAACGTCGTCGAGTGATAAATTACCAGTAACATAAATATATTCAAGTTTTTAGTACAAGGATAACACAAATGTTCTAATTTAGATGAAATTTTATAAAAAATTCAGTTGACAGAGACATAAACGAAAACCAATATTGTTTCGTAATGACACTTGTGTCATTAAGTCAAAATCAGAGATGATTTATTAAACAATTTTTATTTACTTGTATCAGTGTCTCACACATCGATGTGACGAGGTCATACCGTTCATGTTAACTTAAACGTAAATGTTTAAGCAGAAACTTCCGAAATGAGCTATCGATTAATGCAAACGATGTTTATCACCTTTAGAAATCCTGTAGTTAAATTATGACTTAATAACTGCAGCATGTTCATAAGTATTTTAGGAAATAGAGTATTATTTTTAACGCTAGTTCAAATCAGATATCTTCTGTTGGTTCCCAAAATAAATACATTGGACTCTCGTCAATACGTCCTCGCTTAAGAAGTATCTCCGTTTAGTGAAGACAGTTTCGTTTTCTCAATCATTTCCTATTAGCAGTTAAGATTAAAGACATCGCTTAAAGCGTACTATTCATCGGGTAATGCGGACAATATTTTTTACAGACTGACCGTGCACAATAGAAAATACTTTTGAGCATTTTCTATATTATAAAGGACAAACGTGTCCGTGCGTAACGCTTAAGTCATTTTGCGAATGGCAACACTTGACGATGAAATTTCGGTTTTGCGATTTTTGCTACTGCTATTTTTTAAATTTCTAAACATCGCACATTTTAAATTTTTGCACCATTATACAGGGGAAAAAAATCTCCTTTCAAATGGAATTTGTTTGATAAATGTATTTTAATTGACTGATTTATTAAGTCTTTTAAAATAATTTTCAACCATGTTTTTATTTTTATTTATTTATTTATTTATTAAATCGATCTCTATCGCTAGCAGACGATTACAAAATATTAATCCGTTTGCACGTTAAACAATATAAAAGGTTCAGAATTTGCTTCCAGGTATTATTCCGTAACTAAATTAAAACTTCATTATGAAAAATAAATAAAATAATATAAATAAAACAAAACTTTTATAGACATGTAATTGAAATAAACACTTAAAATCACTAAAATTATCAGAATAAGCAAAAATGCTGTATATAACGAAAATTTTAGCGATTTATTCAGCTATTAACACCTGGCACGGGGCCAATACAAAATTACCGCTTTTAATAAATTTCAAAATTTTATTTGAATGTATAATTGATATATTTCATATAAAAATCCCTTTTTTGTGTTGTTAGAGGCAACCTAAAAAGACTATTAAATGTAAAAAATCTATTAAAGTTTTCAATAAAGAAAATAAATGGTTTTCATATATATTGTCTATCCCGGGAGCTCCGGATTGGATTCCCTAGTTTTTTTAAAAGCAACTTTTATGTGACTTTGTTATTAAGAAATCAAGAAATTGCCAGTGACAATAATGAAGATAAAGAAAAATGTCTACCAGTAAAGTCGTTAAAGGTTAAAAAATTGCTATTGGCTGTTTGCGGATATTACCAATCATAAACAGACAAAATTTTCGAGTGCATGACAAATCTGGAAGATGATGTGGTAGAAAGATCCTATGTTCAAGTAACGAAAAGAAAAGTAACAGCTTACTTTAATTCAGTCACATTATTATATACGTGCGGCGATTTATTTGCATACTTTGTTTGTCCTGAGTACTTTATTTTAGCTAGCTTTCATTACAAAAAATAAAAATCTACCTATTGCAGCCGTTCAGAGGAATGATGTCATACGATAGCACTCATATTTGTAAAACGTTTTGGATGGAATTAAGCCTGTGTATTGAGATCACCAATCTCGACCGAGTGTGCTGGCCAGCTTGGTTCACCATTTTGTTTGAAAATGGAGGCCACTAAAAGATTTCAAACAAAAAATATATATACAAAAACATTAGAAATTCAAATTTATTTTTGCTTAAGTATTAGGCCTTGATACAAGGATTCCGGAGCATATTTTTGTTTTGCCTCTGTCTTAAAAAATGGCTGAGATATTGCAGTTTGAAATTTTTGGGTGGCTGACATTTTGAAACATGACAGCAGATTAAAACAAATCCGGGATTAATTTAAGAGTTTTAATGAACGGGATTTCACACAAATTAATATCTGTCATTGTTGTAATCATTTTCCCAATCATATGCATAAAACTATATTCACATCCGTTAGCGTCAAATTCAAAACATGGCGACACTTGGCGAAATATCGCCAAATTTGGCTACCAAAAATAAGTCTCCATAGCTGTAGTTGACAAATTTGGTGAATTTCTTATTCAAATTCAGTATTAACGAATCTTCTGTAATCGGAGTCTTTGCATTTTAGCTCGCTGCTTTCGAGTAACATTAGCTATAATGATAAAACGAAGATATAGGAAAGCTACCTTTCCCTCCCGGTAGAGGTCGGAAGGACTTTTGCATTAACAAATTGCAACTAACTTGATTTTTAACTAAAATTATACTAAATTAAGGGAAAGGCTGTTTATTTTAGCATTAAGTTGATAACTTATTTAATTTTTGTCAAAAACTTAATTCAATTTATTAAACAAAATATATTATTTTACATCATTCAAATGTTTATATCGTTTAATGAGGACTTTATTGTATTATTAATAATCTTAGTAAATTTTAATATTGAATTTACGGGCTTTACAATGAAAGTATTCCATTATTTGTAAGTGTTATGATTAATTCAAATTTTAATGGAGAAAATTTAAATTTAAGGAATTTAATTTAAACTGGCATAAATGATATTCTCTATTTTTTAAAGAGTTTTAGTTAAGAATTATCTACACCTGTAAACTATACTAATAAAAGAATGTTTTTGTCTGTGTGTGTTTTTGTTGGCGATGGCTAGCGAAATCTACAGCTCGCACAGTTCCAAAAATTTGGATTTAGGTAGTTCAAGGCATGTTCTTATGCATTTGAGACTCAGATGTTTAATATTTTGATAATTAGCCGCAATATTAATTAAAAACTCATCAGGTTCTCTGCGAGCCTGCAAAAGCATCCGCGCAGGCCTAGAACCCGATTTACGCATTCAAAGCAATTGAAGTAGCGAACACGCGTTTTTTTTTGGTGGGTTATTTCGTAGTTTTAAATCGGCAAAACCATTCGGTACCCTTTAAAATTGCACGACATAATCAGAAAGATCGTACGTACACTTACGTCTCAAATGCTTCAATCAATTCGAAAAAATATCGTTGTTAACCTTTTGATTTTTTTCTAAGGGTAGTTTTTCAGAAGGCTGTTTTTCTCTCTTATGTTAACGCCTCTCCAGAGTGCAATTTTAACGGTATCGACAAACCAAAAATAAGCTTTAAAAGCTAAAACCGGCTAAAATTAAAATATGAAATTGGTTTTTAAAAATACGAATTTTAACCCTTTTAAAAAGATCGACGAACGCAAATCACTTCGCGCCTCATGAAGACGATCTTTTTTCTAAGCTAAAAGTAATAAAATGGCCGAATTTCGACACAATATTTTAAAAACAGCTCGCTAGAAAATATTTACACCACCTAAAAATCTTTGAAACATTCGGACATGCAGAAGTATTAAAAAAAATAAAATCCTAGAAATTTTCGAAAAAAACAAAACAAAAACGAGAAAAAGAGCGGTATTTTGGCGTGGTTCGTTCTTCTTCGACTCATGTTTTCATACCAACGTGTTTCATTTCTAGTTATAAACTGCAATAGTTAACTGGAAGCATAACGGATTTATATCAGTGCATTTTATTACATAGAATTTCATTCTAATTTCTATTTTTCAACTTCTGAAGTCGTTTCATCGAAATTTAAGATGGCTCAAAAGATGCGGAACCATTGCAGATGCTTCATTTGCGTATAAAACATTCAATAGTTTCACGGGTATTCGTACATAAAGGAACCGTCTGTGATGATTTCGCACCAGGCGCGCCATAAATTTCTTAAAAATTTAAAAATTCATTAAGAAGGAACAAAGGATGATACAAAATCCCGGTTTGCACAAATGCGATTAGAAGGTGATTGATTTTTTTAATAACAAAAAAAGTTGTGATTCAAAAAATTACCAATAGATGGCGCTGGCATGCATATTATGAAGCAGATTTGTGCAAATCAGGCTGCCTATAATATAAAATACCTCGATAAAGATAAATTATTCATTCGATGACAGCAGTATGCTACCGTTACCTGATCAAGCGTTATTTGTTAAGCAATTTTACAAGAATGGAGAATCAAGAAGCGGCGTATTGCCAAAATTCCGCACGGCAAAAGTACCCAAGAGGAGAAAAGAGACCGTTTCATGTGCTGGGATACGAAAACTTGTCAGATGCTTCGATAAAATGGGTATTTTACTATAAACCGAATTTGCATATATCTGCTTCATATTATACATGCCAGTGCCATCTATCGGTAATTTTTTGAATCACAATTTTTGTTGGTGTTGAAAAAAAATACGATGATCCTCATATCTCATTCCTACAATCCGCAATTTTTTAGAATAATTTGTTCTTTTTTATTGAATTAAAATTTTTTTAACAAATTTAAGGCATAACCGGAATTCGAATTTATATATCTATAATTTTGAGGTATAAAGTAAATTTTTCATTTTTTTTTATTCTGAGTTTCATTACAACCGGAAAGACAAGACATTTTGTTCAATTTTGAACGGTAAATGAAATCAGTAATAATGATCTACTTCATGGAGAATTTTTTTTCCAAAACTTTAATATTCTAATTTAAATTAAATTGCACAGTAGACTCCTTTTAATTTAAGTAAAGTATTGGTGTGGAAATTCTATAATAACCACGATGACTAAATTATTTGTCTAATTTTCGTTGAAATCATTTCTTGAATAGATCAATTACTTAAGTTTCTCGGTTTGTCATCGCGCCCATATTTAATTTTAGTCTGAGTTAGTAATCAGATTAATGATTAAATAAAATTTATTACGATTGAATTAATCCAGATGAAATTAATCATGAAAAATGTTTGGAAGATTAATTACTCTTCAGTTTAAATCATGATTAAATTTTGCAGGATTGAAAAGTTCGATGACTAATCAATCGACTAAAAGTGTAATCGATTAATACTAACCCTGGTTGTGGTTCGACCTACCTGGAAGCACGTTTCTGAATCATTTCGAATTGTATTGTGCAGAACATTCTGTACCGGTACTGTTTATCTTTAACAGCTTCCAATATAAAAAAATCCCTCCCGGCTCCACCTTATTTTTTGACGAGTTTTTTTTTCCATTATACCACAATTATTTTGTAAATAATTATAAAAATTCTCCCGAATTTATTCAATAATTTAGTCTTGTTAATTGGTAAAAGTATGAAATTAAAAAAGTTGGACTATAAACTAAATTTATCTTTAATCTATGGTTACGTTCGTTGATGGAATAGCTTCTAAGTATCAATTCCACCATTCCTAATGCAGGCACAATTAAAGACCTGTGAACTCATGACAGTGGATTCCGCGTCTTTGCCGCAGACCGTGCGACGCCTGCTTATTGAGAATTGAAGAAGGAACCTTTTGGCATGATGCGGCAGTTAGGACCACCCACTTCGAAATCTACCTGTGTCTGTAGTGGAGCCGGCAGGGATTTTCTGATTTTATTTATTTATTTATTTGCTGTTAAGGGTTGGTCCTATGAAAACCTTGTCAATATAAAAGTTGTAGATAATATTAAGAAGATTTATAATAAACTAGATGGAACCCGTCAAAACTTGACGGAAAAAATACCATAAGAATATCAGTAAAATAAGCTTCTTTATTATTTAAGAAGGGGTGCGAATGAAAAAGTATTTTAAATATTTTATTTTAAAAGTTTTTTTGCCCCAGTGAAATACAGTACCATTTCCGATGCAAACTCCAAACAAACAATCCGAAAACAACTGTTTAATGCAAATAAGTTCGACATTACCGCCATATTCACCACTACAAAAATAAAATTTCATGGACCTATGAAGTATCATACAAATAGTATATTCATACGTCCACATCATATTCAGTAAATAAAGAACACATCTCTCTCCCTGTGATAATGCAACCGAGTGAACTTATATGTGCATATGCATTGCATCTGTTTAAACGCACCGTCGAAATTCGACATTAAAAAAATCTTTAAAATGTTTAAATACTAAAAAGTTTTAAAATGTCCACTTTAATCATTGTTCGTTTCAAATCCATATTTTTTAAAATGCAACCATTGTTTTAAGCTAATCCATTTTTATGTAAAGATGGAGATATTTTTTTACAATAATAATATATGATCTGCAGATGATGCAGATTTTTGATGTTTTCAAGTATAATTTATTTGTATGTGTTTTTCGGTCCCTTTCCATAATCATGATTATCCCTTTTCCACAGTCGTGATCTTTTCCCTCTTATACAGTGGAATACACCACGGATCTTTAAAATCTATATATATATTTGTCTTACGTGGCGCGGAAATAGGGCTGAATTTCTACCTTATTGTTGGCAACAACCGTAGTTTCCAGAGCTCAGACCAATCAACAGACAAGATTGTGTTAGCTCCGCCTCCAATATGGCGGTCAGTGTCAAAGCAGTGAAACTCAAGCGAGCACTTATTGAAAATAAAATAGTATGAACGTAATCCAAAGCGTCTGAGATGATTCCTCATTTTAATTATGAGTAATATTGTTAATTTCAAATGAATTCTCAACTCTTATTTAGAATTTATTTACGAATTTCACTCGCACAAAATATCGGCGATAATAAAATATAAACTTTCTAGAATGCCCCTGCTGCCATCTGCTGCTGTTTTATTGAAGTAAAAATAATTTCTTTTTCCGAAATCTGTAATCAATTAGAATAATAAAATGTCGAACGAAATTTAAACAATCATTGATGATAAACTATCTTCCTACCACGTAGTTTTTTTTTTTAATGAATTTAAGCCGTGCTGTACAATATTATAGGTGCAATAAGTTTTTAACTAATTATGTTTCCAAGATCCTTTAATCATAGTATTTAAATGATTTATATGCACTTTAGTAGCATCAACTAAATGCATTTTTAGTTGTGTTTTCAACGAAGTTTTCAATTACTTTTTTACAATAAAAAAAATGTCAATTTCATATATTCAAATGATTTATTGTAGTACTTATTCCGGCTAGAATTACTAGAAAAATAAAAAGGGGCGAGCGAGCGAAGCGAGCTAGGATCGCGTAGCGGTCTCAATGCGAATTGCTTTTCAATTCACGGGGGGGGGGGTTGACGAGCGTAGCGAGTAGGGGGCTGAGCCCCCTAGTAATAATAAAATACAATTCCAAGCATGTTCTGATGCAACACATACATCAACACGAATTCAATATGATATCAATTTTATGTTGAACATAAATTGAAAATCGGTTTTTTTGTTTGAAAGATTTCAGTTTAGCGCCAAAATGCTCTATCTTATGGTTAATCTAATTTTATGATTTATCAGAAGGTTTTTTTTATTATTATTATTTTCTTCTTTATGTTGGTTAGGGCAATCAATTTGCAATTGTGGCAACTTTCCCAGGTGCTATTTATATTACTGAAGCAAACTGGCGGCCATTGTTGAGATAGATTTGAAAAATAATTCATGCTTGAAAATTATTTAAAATGTTTTAAAATTAAACGGCGGTTTTCAAATAAATTTCATTTGAAAGTTAACATTTTTATAATTGATGATGTATAAATTGAAATTGTACAGTATTTAGAAGTGATGTAAGCGCGATAAAAACAAAAGCTATAGCGCCGTTTGTTGTCACAATCGTTATACATTCTACTCTTTATAATGAAGAATTTAAAAATCGGTTAAAATTACGTCATGTTGACACAATCCTATAAATTTTAATCTTTAGATTTATCAATGTAAAAATGCATTTCAAGATAAGCATAGCGTCATTTTCACAGGCGCAAACTTTTCACACGTACTTTGTATACGTTGCTTTTATGCTTAACCACCATGTATACAAATAAAAATATATTTTGTATTTAATTGTACTGAAAAAATGGCATATGCCGTATACCCTGTCCAGATGGTGGCTCTTACCGCGACCTACGTAATACGTAATAATACCTCGTACTCGCTTGTTTTTCAGCTTCAAAGTTTGAGAAACATTAATCGTATTTTTAAACACATTAAATACATATGCCCTTCAATTTCATACGATTTATAAGAATTTTGATACTTCTCCGTTATCCGGTCGACCACTTTCCATTAAGAAAATAACTATCGCCAAACTATAGGATTTTAACGCCAAAAATGTACTATCGTGGCGTCAAACTCACTTTACGTCAAATGCGTTACACGTGCTTGTTATCTCATCAAGTGATGTTCAATTCGACGTTTAATGTATTTTTAATGATGTTTTACTGATTTATTAGTTAATTCATTAATTAAAATAGAAATTACATCTTCGACAACATGATATTAAAAGGGAAAAAGCATTGAAAAAACGTTGCGATGCGCAGTTACGTACAATAGATCAATTTTAACTGACGTCACAAACATATATCCAGCAGTCGAGAGAGATAAATAATTTAATTACCTAAATTTCCAAGGTTATTTTTGTTTCTCTATTTTCATTAATATATTGTAAATTTTATTGTTTAAAGTTACTGATAAATGATACTTTAGTGAATTGGTCTTTTCCAAATTTATTTCTTTTTTCTTTTCTTTTTCTGAGATTCTAATGGCAAAACTTCTTCCATTTGTTTATTGGGCGCTACAGTTTGGCGAATAATTTGGTGATAGTTTTTTATATGGAAAGTGGTCGATGGGATAATGGAGAAGTACCGGAATATTACTAAGCCCGAACTAAGAAAAAATTTCCGACCAAATAATTGTATTTCGTTAAGAATTAAATTTTCTTATTTTTAATCTCCGAAAGAAACAATAATCATGGATTTAATTAATTTTCCAATATGCGGTGCACCCAAACAATTTTGATTAAATCGGCACAGATGCCGCAGACGCATCGTGGTTTCTTTTTTTGGCGCCAAAATGGCGATTTTTGCTTTGTATGGCAACTTGGTGTTAATAAAATTGAATACGTGTGTAAATAAATAAAATAAAATAATTTAAAATGAATTATTTAATACAATTAATTGCTTGTGTTTAATAAAAATAATGTGTGAAAATTTGGTTTTCTTGCCAAAATAGTGCAAAAAAAATAAATCGCGCCAATGCCTGTGCGTCTGCGGCTTCTGTTCCATGTAAGGGTACTTTTTATTTAATAAATAAAATTTATTAACGTTTAAAAACAAATTTATGAGTAATTTAATATATTTTAATCTTTTTGTATTAGTTTTAATGTTTCAGCAATTGTTAAAAGTAAATAAATTGGTGGCATTGATATTTTTATAACGTATTCGACCTTTGTTTACAATTCTACCTTGCCCAGATAGCTTGAAGTTACGGTCAGAGTCAGATTTCAATTTTATGAAAAGTTGCAGCATCCCCTGGCGATTGACTTTATGACGTCATAGCAGAAGTAAAATTTGAAATTAAAATTACGGCAAATTAATAAAATTTTCGAACAAAAGAATGTACGATAACAAATCTGTGTCCAAATATCTTTCGTTTAAAAAAAGACTGATGTAATTTGATGCAGCAGTTTGTTTTCATAGACTATCGAAAAAAAAACACTTAGCGTTTTAAATATATAGATGTTAAAATATTACCTAGTTGATGTTAGCTAATGTCAAAAGATTGGCGAACCACAGAGTTTACAGAATAAACTCTATGCCTTGCAACAGTGGGAGTTGCCGACTTTATGACGTCATAAGCATCAGTAAAAGTTTAGTTGAAAATTACGGCTAATTAATTACATTTTCGAACAAACGAATGCACGATAACAAATCTGTGTCCAAATACCTTTCATTTAAAAAAAGAATGGTGTAATTTGATGCAGTAGTTTGTTCTCACGGATTGTCGAAAGAAATTGCTTAGCGTTTTAAATATATAGATTTAAGCAGATTTGATATCGTGTGAATTGACGAAGTTGTGAATTTTTTTCTTCTTAAACACCCGTTTTTTCGCCCTTTGAGGCCATTTTTAATGATATCAAAAATCTGTTATACATAAATTTTTGGCCCTTTCCCGGAAGTAATAATATCTTAAAACTGATTCGATATGTATCATAATTAAGAAGTTATGGAGTTTTTTCTGTTTTCACAAAACCCCTCCACATTTCCACTCCCCTTGGTCCGATTTTGCCCATTATCGAACTTGATCGAGATTTTCTGCCCCTTGATTTTATGTATCAGTTTGATGAGATTTGTGTAGAATTATGAAAATTATCGTGTCCCTAAAAAAGTGATATAGATAGATAGATAAAAAAAATTGTGAACTCGGGGTGGTTTTGGGTACTAGGGGTCATGATCGGCGTAGATCTGCAAAACCTTTTCAGAAATTCCAACATAAGGGACATAGGGAAGAATGTAATATGCAGTATTTCTTACGAAATTTACCTAAAAACCCTCTAAAATTCCCTTCATCGTCACTAACACTGAAGAAATTTCGAGTAACGAAACGTCCTTTTACCTATAACTTCCTATATAGCATACTTTCAAATAACGGCTATTTAAACATATTATGGAACCTTGTCATTGATCAAGATAAAGATAGAATTACGGTTATTTGGAAAAAGATTCATGAAAAATTATCCAACGATATTGTTTTATAAATGATTGACCGGAATCTTTGTAAAGTAACTGTTTTTCTTCTATAAATTTACACCAAAATAGAAACACAATTAAACTCGAAGCTGCAGCGGTCATCCAAAGATATCATAATGCCGAACCCAACTCTTACTCCTTTTCGATGCATTAAATTCTTGGAATTTACCGTTTATTTTTTTCCGGTATTGAAATCAGTTTTTAAATTTTTCAGAGAGTCAAGTGTCTAAAAAAGGCGTAGAAACGTTGAACGGTCGCGTGCCGCTTCCTCTGCGAATTCGGCGGTTCAAATTTATAAAGATGTCATCTGATCAGTGACAGAAAAAGCATCCTTTACCAATGTTTCATAAATCTGTTGAGGTAACCGTAATTTTATCTCTAGCTACCCTACACTCTTAAAATTCTGTAGCAAACTGTCCAGTAATGCAGCTGGTTTTGTAAATAATGGTTACTTGACCACATTATGAAGAGTTCTCATTAGTCAGTATCGATTAAATTTACGATGGTTAAATAATCGCTATCTATAAAAACGGTCAAATAACTATACAGTTTGCTGCAGTGTATTTTTAAAAGTGCAGAATAGAGATAAATTATAAAAATGGTTAAATGACTGTTCAGTTTGTTGAAGAATTTTAACAATGTTAACTATAAAACATTTTCAGAAAATTAACCATTCATTCAACTGTTTTTATAGAAAACAGTTACTTGATAGTAATTATCTCTATTCTGACCAACGCTGTTAAAAATTTACTGCAAACCGTTTAGACATTCAACTGTTTTTATAGAAAACGCGTCTTTTTATGTAAAAATTTCAGTCCGTTTTTATAGAAAACGGCTACATAATCTTAATTTATTTCTATTCTGACAGATGGGAATGCTTCATAATATGATTAAGTAATCGTTAATTATAAGAAACAATTGGGTGATTGGACAGTTTGCTTCAGATTTTTAACATTAAATCTAAACGCTTCATAATATTCTAGTAAACTGTCCAGTCTTTGAACTGTTTTTATAAAAAACGGTTTCACAACCATAATTAATCTCTAGTCTGACCAATGAGAATGCTTCAAATTATGATAAAGTAACCGTTATCTATAAAAACGGTTAAATGACGAGAGAGTTTGCTGCAAATGTTTACAGTATATCAGAATGTTTCATAATATCGTTGCTGCCAAAGGTTCTGATTTTTTGAGTACTACTATTTTCTAATAGAAATATTCATTTTAATTAATGGCAGAATTTTGTGTATAAACTAAACGAAGACTACTATTCAGAAATAGTAGTGATCGAAAATTGGAAGGTACACTGTTAAACATTTGCAGCAAACTGTCCAGTTATTTGACCGTTTTTATAGAAAATGGTTACATAACCATAATTTAACTCTATTCTGATCCTAATATTGCCCATATTATGGTCAGAATAGAGTTAAATGACGGTTATGTAACCATTTTCTATAAAAGCGGTCAAATAACTGGACAGTTTGCGGTAATTTTTAACAGTGTGGCAGCTATGTATTATGGTTAAATAGCTGTTATCTACAAATACGTTTGAATGGGTAGTTTGCTGCAGAAGTTACAGTTAAACAAACTAATTTTTACTTGATATTTTTTACAATGTAAAAAATGTATTTTTCCCGTACATTTTCCATTTTATTAAGGGTATTTCTACAATTGAAAAAGAAAAGTTTATCAACAACCATGACAACTTAAGTATACTTTTAACAGAAACCTGTCAAAGACATTCTCAAGTCCATGTTCGCTACTTTTTGACAAATTCACGAAAAAACTTTTCTATAAAAATATGAAAACTGCACTGGTAAAATACGTATTTTTTTGGTCTTAATGCTACAGTGAATTTTAGGGGAGTTTCAGAGTTGTAATTTTATGATCTGAAAAAAAAAATCTATGATTTCCTTAAAACGCCACATAACTTTTATTTTACCTTAACCCATTCGCTGACAACCAGGAGTATACTCGTGGTTTTTCAATCTAAAATTACAAATTCGTAAAGGAAATTTTGAAAGACAAATTTTTATTTTATGAAATGTCTGTAATTAAATAAACTAAATATTCCTATTAGTATTTTCTGGTTTGAATTGGAACTTTTTAAATAAAATTAAATTCCTATAATTTTAACCCGGCAGTTAACGTGTTAAACATATTTTGTTCTTGAAAATACGTTTGAAACATCAGTTTCCTCCCATTCTTGGTGTTAAATGCATGCTGACGGAGATAAACAACACTTTTTCGGAATACTACATAATTAAGCATTACTTTATTTTTTTTTCTAAGAAACTTTCAAACAATTTTAAAAGAACAATGGAATATAATTGCCTTCTACACTTTTTTCTGCCTGTGGGCGTTTCTTTTTGTCACATAAAAAATCAATACATTTTTCTTTTTTCAATAGACAATTT
Organism: Maratus michaelseni; assembly: GCA_963931845.1. Classification (NCBI taxonomy): domain Eukaryota; kingdom Metazoa; phylum Arthropoda; class Arachnida; order Araneae; family Salticidae; genus Maratus; species Maratus michaelseni. Next base: position 211,861,256 of record OZ007600.1, read on the forward strand.
TTTACTTGTTTTATCTGAAAAAAAAGCTCAGTTAAGCGTTATTTGTTTTATCAAAATACAATTAATTATACCTAAAAACTATAAAAAGTGACCCTATGCAAACAAACAAAAATTTAACATCTGGATTAGAAAGCAAACTATTTTAAGTTTTTGTTAAAATGCTTAAAACATACTTTAGGAAATGCTTTTGTTTCATGAAAACTTTTCTAATATAAGTGGAATGTGTTTTGAACTCATGTTTATTTTGTCATACTTCCATTGTTTTCATATTCTCATTCATGGGATTTAATTTCTGTAAAGAGAAAATTAAATAAATTACTGATGAGAAATTGCTACGAAAATCAATGATTACGTTAAAGGGAAGGTATCAATCATCAAGTGAAAGTGGACAAAAAGAGTGTTTTTAATTTCATGTTATATACCAGATGAAAACTTTCAAAATTCATTTTTAGTGGCAAAGTTTTCCCAATTTTCAAATAGATAAAATAAAATGTGTGTTTTGAACTGGGTGCACAAAACATACATTTAGCACCTTAAATGATAAAATGTCATAGTAACGGTGAAAAGAATACAGTGCAATAACAATAGGCAATGTATTTGTAAATACTGAAACCTCTCTGAAATGGAATGTTTCTTGCTACATTGTGAAAAAGACAAATGTTTCTGTAAAATATAATATAACTACGAATGGAAACTAGTCGTTGGGGGCCACCGTAATACTTACCCATCATGGATATGCATAATGTAAAATATTAAAAAAAAAATGTGTAAACTACTTATAAAATGCAGTGCAATTCGAATAAAATCGTGGCTTGATGACGTCATACACTTTAAAGGCTCGATTACTGAATTGCTTAAAAGAAACATCCTTATAACTCCAAAAACAATAATCCTATAAACTATTGCATATGATTAACCCATTCATAGTCAAGGCACAACCATTTTTTCTCTTCTAAGAAGCTGTACTGGGATGCATTTCGTATCTTTGTAAAAGGTCAAGGTTTTCAGAAGGTAAAAATTTACCAGAAATACTATAAAACTTCTTTCCCCCTTTGTGAAGTATCGCTTAGTAATGAATAGTCTAGCGAAGTCTATTGTCCAACGCGTACAGCGGGTCTGGCTTTACTTGAGAAATTCATTTTCCCCCGGTGATCGATTGCCCATCTGACAAAATCCCCTAAACTTAATCTCTAATCCCCTTACAAAAAACTCATTCTGCATTTGATGTGCAAACATCGCTTTAAAAGCAGGTGACTACAATATCATCATAGACAGGTTTCATTGTATTATTTTGTAAATTATTGTAAAATTTGAATAAAATTTGAGCAACAATCGTACGTTAGAAAATAATTTTTGAAGCGTAATATTAATTTGGATATTATTATTTGAGATTTTTATTATTAACACATTAAAAGTACTGGAAGTAAAAAAGAAAGAAAAATATTTTAGTTATTTAATATTATAGTTAAATAAAAAAAATAAAATAAAATGTTGTTAAAAAAAAAAGAAGGAAATAATATGTATATATTCAATAAAAGAGCAATTTAAATGAACCTAATATGGCAAATTATTTAAAATAATAATTATTATTATAATGAATTAGAATCTTATGGACAAGAATGATAAAATATAAGTAAGCAATGATATTCTATGAAGTTGCCTCGTTTGAACTAAGTGTCTGTTTTGAAATACAATGTCATTCTTAACCATTTACAGAGAATGAAAATCAAGGCTTTCGACTGAAATACAAATATTCTAGATGACAAATGGTCTACCTATTATACGCCTATTGTGTAGTAAGAAGAAAGAGGTGCCGATAAACGCCTTCTCCAGCGCCCAGTTTGGTAGAAAGGGGAAAAGAACAACCGCATATAGACGGTCTTGACCATTTAGAAGTAAAACATGCTGACCGCCTATAAGCGGTCATAACCATTTAGAAGTAAAAAATGCTGACCGTCTAAAAGCGGTCATAACCATTTAGAAGTAAAAAAGTGTGACCGCGTATACGCGTTCATGACCATGAATGGGTCAAGCGTCTCATTTCCAATTAAAATATATCTTTGAATTGAAATTTGGATAAAATACAGGGTCATGAAAAATCAAAGAGTGTGGAAAATAGGACTACAAATATCTCGGCAACTCATTATCCGACCGACTTCATGGTTTATGCAAAATTTATGTATCTTTATTGTCTTTTATATTCACTCTTTAAAATAAACAATTTCGAAAATTTTTATATACCTTTTATAAGAAAAATTATTTCGAGAGTCCGAAAAAAATAGTTCCGGTTAATCGAGGTTACTGAAATTCAATAAGCTTCTTCCCATTATTACATACTAAGTACATACCAAATTTCAAGCCTCTATCTCAATTTTTTCGGGAGATAGAGCGTTTACAGACACACAGATACACAGACACACATACAGACACACAAACATACAGACACACAAACATACAGACACAGAGACGGACGGCAAAAAATGTATTCTAAAGATATGTTTATCGGAATCTCCAGTGTCTGAAACGTGTAAATCAGTCAAAAAAAATTTCGATTTTCAAAACGATTACAAGACTTTCCCTATACTACGTATGATGGGTAAGTAATATATAATAATTTCTTCCGAGCTACCCATTATTCGAAAAAACGGTCTTTATTTTTAGAAACATCACAAACCAATATATCTTCAAGAAATAATGAAGAATTTAAAGCAAAGATTTGTTGGCAGGCACCGATTTTCGGAAACTTTTTATAGTGTAGTAATCAGTTTCCTCACACCGGATTATCGATATGAAGGATGTTATCAATTCTTCAATAAACATTTTCATGTTAAACAATCAGGTTTTACAGGTGAACAGGATAAATTAACAGCTTTAACATTAACTTTAATATAATTTTGTTACTGTTGAATGTATAAATTTAATTACGTTGCTGAAAATGTGTAACTGAAAATAGATAGCATAAAAACAAATATTCCGGTTTGATAAAACAAATTAATACGCAATAAAAACTGTTCGTAAACTTTTCCGAAAATCAGTGGAGGAAAAGGAACTTTAAATTCTTTAAACTTTTTTTTTTAAATTCTTCATGAAGTTATTAAAATAATTTTGTTTCTGAATTTTCTAAAGATAGAGAATGCTTTTTGGAATAGTGAGGTTAATTTAAAACGTTATTGAGTAATTTAATTAATGTAATTTCTTATTCCGGCAGCTACGAACGCTGAAATCATGCTTTTTAGCTCACAGGCTATCAAAGCCTGAGAGCTTATGTGCCCGCCGGTTCTGTATGTACGTACGTATGTATGTACGTAACGCGATAACTCTTGATAGAACAAACCGCTTTACTTTAAATTTTGTTTATAGGTTCCTTGTGATAAGGCGCTTCCCTGATTAGTTTTGGAGGTTCATTGGTTAAGCATAAAGGGGGGAAACGGGGGGCTAACCCCCCATAATTTAGATAAATAGGTTTTTCATGCAGAATTATCCCATTTTCTTCAAATTTTGTATATAGATTCATTTTGATAATGCGCTTCTGTCAATAGTTTTGGGGGTTCATTGGTTAAGTATAAAGGAGGAAAGGGGGGATACCCCCCCTATTTTAGATAAATGAGTTTTTCATGCAGAATTATCCCATTTTCTTCAAATTTTGTATATAGGTTCATTTTGATAATGCGCTTCTGTCAATAGTTTTGGGGGTTCATTGGTTAAGAATAAAGGGGGAAAGGGGGGATACCCACCCTAATTTAGATAAATGAGTTTTTCCTGCAGAATTATCCAATTTTCTTCAAATTTTGTATATAGGTTCATTGTGATAATGCGCTTCTCTGAACAGTTTTGGGGGTTCATTGGTTAAGTATAAAGGGGGAAAGGGGGGGGGGAGCTAATCCCCCCTTAATTTAGATAAACGGGTTTTTCATGCAGAATTATCCGATTTTCTTCAAATTTTGTATATATATTCATTGTAATTAGAGATTTACCTGATTAGTTTACTGGGTTCATTAGTTAACTATGAGGGGGGTAACGAGGGGATGACCCCTTAATATATTGTTTATTTCTTTATTTTTCGAGGGGCTTATTTCAAATTCTTTGAAATAAGAGTATGATATACAATTAGTGTGAATAGCCTGTGAGCTCAATGCCCTCAGTTTAACTGGGCAGTTTTCTTTTTATTGACATTTCTGTCCGATTTCACGACCACTTATTCCATTGCATTGTCATCTCTTATTAGATACTCATTCAGAAATCAAAACAAATGCTTTGACTTCTGTGTTCACAAAAACGTTGTTGCATACCAAATTTGTTATTTTCACTGGTGATTCTTTTCATTGGTGAGCATTTCTTTTAGAGCATTCTTAATTTTGATTTCCTATTATTAATACTGCATTATTAGCTTATAAGTTTATGCAGTATTATCACAAAATAAAATATTGGATAACGCTATGAATATTTTTAAAAAATGTAATGTGCTTTTGAAAATGTTGGTTTTCACAGTATGACCGGGCAATTTTTCTCATGTGACAACCAACTACAGTAGTAGAAACCACCAAATAGTTATATTGCCTTTCATTTCAGAAAGTAAATTTACTCCTTTACATTGTTAGCCAGTCATGTTTCCAATTCAAAATAATTTCAACATATATATTTTTAATGAATATATTCAAATATAAAACTTGACGGCTCGCTTGCGTTGACTTAACAATTGATGCTGAACCAACTCACAGTGGAGTATTTGATACAAAATCCTGGCCAAAAAGGCAGAAATTAAAATTTGCTCAACAATAGTAAAAGCATATTTTATAATAGCTGACTAACTGGTGCATCGATCTATGTGTATTTCAGGAGTTTGAGTCATAACCGGTGGCTCCTAGCCTCAGTTGAAGGAAAGTTTCTTTATGAGAAGACGCGCTTTTTTGTTATATTTCAGCTTTGTTATGTGTTTAAATGTATATTTTGACATGTGCATTTAAATAATTTTACTTTTCATGTAATAAAAAAATAATTAAAATTAAAATTGGGTTAATACTAAGCCTTTTTAGATCTAATTTATTGAAATATATGTATTGAAATATATTATCTAATATATTCAAAGCTTTTTCAAGCTGTGTCGGGGTTTTTCGGACCATTTTTGAATTGTAATCGCTTTGGTTATAGTTTTGAAGGCAATTTCTTTTTAATGTTATACACATTGTTGCCATGTTTAGATATCAATGTTTTTTGGGAAGATTGCAAATATATTAAAACACTCAAAAACCAGCATCTCTATACTATATAGGCTCAACTATGGTAAATACTAAATGCAAGTAATATGTATATTATATACATTGGTTTTTATAAATAAATTAAACATTTATGTGTAGTAAAATTAACCCCATTTTATTAAACATCACTTGTAAATAAAACAAACATATCAACAATTAATTTCCTCATATAAACAGTAAGCAATTATGTAAACATTGTATTATATATTTATTTATTTAAATATATACATACATATATGCATATATGACATAAATTAAGTGTATTTACTAATAGGAAGTCAGCAACAATGGTTTTAATTTTAAAACACACAAAAAATAATTTTTACCAGTATTTTGTCTCAAATACGCTGCTGTGCAGCGTCTACAATTACCAACAGTTGGCTTATCGTAGGACAAACGATCTGAATTGGTAACTGCCCAAAGATCAATGGTTGGACATGTTGGCACACTCAGAAAAAGGAATTGATTAAAACTACAAAACATTTTTGTTGAGTTCATTTTGGTTGTTTTAGCAAAATTCAAGTAAAATTGAACCATTTTACTTGAATTAACAAAACATTTTTTGCTGGCGATACAAAAAATTTTTTGGAATTGCAAAAAAAAAAAAAAAAAAAAAAAAAAAAATAGTTTTCAACAAAAAAAAATTTTTTTGTTGATTCAAACAAAATTTCCATTGACCTATATTTAAACAAATTTTTTGTTTAAATATAGATCAATAAAAATTTTGTTTGAATCAGCTTTTTTTTTTTTTTTTTTTTTTTGCAATTCTAAAAAAAAAATTTGTATTGTCAGCAAAAATGTTTTGTTAATTCAAGTAAACTGGTTCAATTTTACTTGAATTTTGCTAAAACAACCAAAATGTACTCAAAAACATGTTTTGTAGTTTTAATCAGTTTCTTTTTCTGAGTGCAAAACTACACTAATAAAAATAATAAATTGATAGTAATTGATGCTAATTTGAATAGAAACTTCCACTTATTTGTTCACTTTGTAAGTATATTTTTTCCGATACAAACTCATATACTACAATAATGTTTCTACCAAAAAGCATAGCATAACAGTGCCCCCAGTTGTGTATTTTCTCAAAATAGAATAAGCGTAGTTTTCCATAATAATCATCTTAAATTTCGACAACTGCAGGCCATAGACACCGAAATCGTGGTAAATACGGTACTGTAAGGCGACATACACTAAAGTCTAACCATCACAAATTTATATAAAGATTAAAGGGGTATCATACCTTTTGAAATATTTCCACAGCCAATGAAATGTGATTTGGTTGCAAGTTCTCATAAATTTTTAAACACTTAATTATATTACACAAACCTCTGTAATATATTCCAGCCATATTTCAGATTTTATAAAATATAAAAATAAATACTTATAATATAATACAATAACGATACATTTCGGTTAATATTCAAAATATTTTCACATGGTACGTCACGATAACTTAATTTAGAACGGATTGATAAGCATAAAACGTATATTAAAATGACAGAATTATTAATATTATTGAGATAGCTAAATATTGTGCTTATTTTTTAATGATTAATTATTATTTTTTTAATTTCTTTCTATTTTTCAAATTTAATTGAATATTTTAAATAGTTTCTGCGAAATATTTTATATATCATTAAGTCATTCTGAAAAATATATTTTAAAGGTCATTTTAACATAAGTTTTATGTTCATATATCCATTCTAAGTTATCGTGCGGATTGTGACATACCATGTAAAAAATTGCAATATTAACTGAACTGTATATATTTTTTTATATTATAAGTGTTTGTTTTTACATTTTATAAAGCCTGAAATATGGTTTAAATGTATTGAAAAAGTTTATGTAATTTCAATAAGTATTTAAAATATTATGAGAACTCAAAACCACATTACTTTTCTCTGGCGGTGGAGATATTTCCAAAAGTATGAGACCCCTTAAATAAATATGAAGTTCCTAATGTGTTCTAAATAGGTGACTCCGGCGATATCTTAGGTTAGAGGGACCATAATATTTGTCTAACACAGAGACAGAGATAGACATTTCCCAAAAATCGTATCAAAAACATCACAGAATGTATAAATCTCTCAAAAACAGGAAGTCAAAAATTTTCACGAATCTGGCACTTTCTTTTTATGAGTATATAAGAAAATAAGAATCTCCACTCTCATTCAAAGATTTCAGAGATTTTGTGTCGTTTTGATTTTACACATTTTGTCAATTAGATGTATCGATTCGACCTCTTTATTTAAATCTGAATCGTCGCTTGGCCTTTTGTTTAACCCTTTGAGGGGCGGTGGTATATATTATATACCACCTAATTTTAATCCAATTCAAACCAGAAACTTTTAATTAAATTTTACTTTTTTAACTTTGACGAGGAAACGTTGAAAAATGGCTTATTCTTATTTTGAACTAAATTCTTTCCTAAATTCCGGTGGGAATTCAACGTTACAGGAGCACAAGTGCTTGCCCCTGAAAGGGTTAACGCTAAGGCTCTCGCCTACTGTTTATGAGATCCCTGGTTCAACTTCCACAGTCACCAATGCAATCTCCTCAATGGTATTTATAGCAGCTAGATTACCACGGATACCTAATAATCATATAATTACACAAAATAACCTCGAAAATCAAACTCCTGGGGAGTCTGGCACACTTTGAGAAATGTAAAGAGATGGCAGAATAGGTAACTCATTCACGCTCAAATGACAGAATTCAGGACAACACGATCGCACGCAAAAAGCTCAAAACTCACACGACCATGGGACGATCGACTCACACGACCTTCATAAAGCTAGCGAGCCACTATGCTACAACAATAGGTCATTTTCCCCTGTAGAAACACTTCATTTTTCTAAAATTAGGATATAAGTTTCTATTTAGTATTTTATATTACTATTTATTCGATCTCATATTATTCCGGTCAGTGTTTTACAGGTCGAGTAGCATCACTCCAGATAATTTTTGTATTTTAAATACGTTTAAGCCTATTTATAAATACTTATTGCATGATCATACAAGGGTTGTTTGATAAGTTCTCGACCTGACAGTGAAAACACAAGATTTCAAATTAATTTTCAATGTAGTCCCCTTGCAACTCAATCATTTAAGATACACTCTTGTGTCCTTCCTTAGTACAGCACTGTAAGAGGGTGGTTCGAAAAGTTCTCGGCCTGACAAAGAAAATACAAGAGTTCTGACAATATTACATTTTATTTTTCAACTTGCAACACAATTGTTAAGAAATGAAGTGAAATGAAACTAGTAGCACGCGCTGTGCGTGATATGAAAAGTGTAAAATTTGTTGATGGTTGTTATTAGAAGAATTTAGAGAATGTATGTGCGTTTTTTTGTCTTCTCTCGATGTAATATGTGAGATGTATTTGAATAGATCGAATTAAATATACTTTTATAATACAAATGGATCTTTATATGAGTTCTGAAGCTGGACTTTCATTCATTAACGCCCAGCATCGTGTAGATGCAGCCCATGGAAAGTAATAAGAAGGTTAGTATGAATATTCTATGCTAAGCCTATTTTCGAATTCTAGCAACAATACACTTCAGAAGACTCTTGAGAAATGCTCATTCTTTGGCGTTTCTGGTCGACGTTCAACAAACGCGGCACGCATCGAGTGGAAAGCTTTTTCATACCCAAAACACTGTGTAAAATATGTAGTGGACACGGACTATCAAGATGTTCGCAATGTCAGCAATTTTGCGTGTCTTCAATCGGCGATCATTCAATGCCGCATTGTCAATTTTTGAGATAATTTCGTTGGTCATAGCAGTCATAGAAAATTGTTTACGATGCATTTTATTTAAATTGGGTGTCCTGAGCGTTTATCATCATGAATGGATTTCCTAAAATGTTTAAATTCAGCAGCCCCCTTTTTTACCGTCGAATACGAAAGACAAGAATCTTTTAAGATGGAATTTAACTCTTTTTGTATGTCCATGGGGGTTAAACCTTTTTTAGCAAAGAATTTTATGACATCTCGAACTTTAGAAAATGTCAAAACTTGTTTACTTTACTTTATCGCCCTGCAGTAACCAATAAACTCACGCGTCTGAAACTCGGCGGCATCTCATCTAAAGGATCATACTTTACAAACATCATTGTCATTTGACCATACTGGTTGCAGTCATACTGTGTCAGGCCGAGAACTTATCAAAGTACCCTCGTAATTTACCAGGGGATATTTATGTAACTTAATGTAAACAAAAAAAAGTTTTTTCTCCTATTTATGTAAAATTTTTAATTTTTATAATACAGCTTAAAAATATCATGCTTTATTTAAAATTTTTAATCTTTATAAAACTGCTTAAAACTATCATGCTTTATTTAAAATTTCAAAATTTCCGATGCCTGATACCATTTTAACAGAAATGCGATTAATATTATCGATTCATTCCCCTTAAAACAGTACTATGACGTTTCTAAGATAATTTTCAAAATTAGTCATTTAAATAAAACAAATTATCTGTGTAAGCTCACCAATACTCTTTCTTAATAGCAGCTGGTTAGGTGTCACTAATATAGAATCATGAAATGTTCCTGAAAATTATGCCATTCTGAATTTTAAATATTGTTGTGGGCGTTATGAGGCAATAGAATAGTAAATTAATCATCTGGGAAAATCTCGTGTAACTTAATATAGAGCTAATAATCGAAATCCAAAGTAGAATACGTTCGTCGGATCTATATTAATCGTTTTAATGTCTCGGGAGTGACTTGAATTAGGAATGAGTTATGAATTGTTTAGATAAGTTTTCAATCCATACTCCGCATTCGCATACAGTTAAGGGATTTGTGAAGGAACAGTTAAGATTCAAATGCTCGGTTGTTTAAGGAACTTGAAGGTAAATAGAAGAAACGTTTTCTAATATTATTACTATTATAGTTTTAAGTTTTAAACTTACCTTTTACGTGTTGCATTTAAATCCAGGTATATTTTTAACACTTTCCAACAAAGTTGAAAAGTGTTTATGAATTAGGTCTGTCTGTCTATCTCTCTGTACGTCCGTCTGTTTGTCAGTCTGTCTGTCTGTTTGTTCGTGCCTATATTTACGCAAGTTAGAACTTGCGTAAATATACTCGGATTGCCTTGAAATTGAACTATGTTATTGTAGTTGACTATGGCATGTTTGGTATTTAAAATGAAGTGTGTAGCATTTAAGGTAAGTTATGGTTCCTAGTCTAAGGAACTTGAAGGTGAATAGAACAAACATTTTCTAATATTATTACTATTACAGTTTTAAGTTTTAAACTTACATTTTATATGTTGAATTCAAATTCAGGTATATTTTTAACACTTTGTTTATGAATTCGGTCTGTCTGTCTGTATGTTCATCCGTTTATCTGTCTGCCTGTTCGTGCTATAACTGGCGTAAATATACTCGGATTACCTTGAAATTGAACTATGTTATTGTAGTTTACTATGGCATGTTTGGTATTGAAAATGAAGTGTGTAGCATTTATGGTTCTTTTACAGGGACACTCAAAAGAATTCCGTTACATTACGCTCTATGGGGAACAATCATTTGCGGCGTATTTTAATGCTGTTTTACTATTTTACACATATTCAAATTGATACATATCACTGGGGTGCTCTACAAGACGCTTATAGTAGAATATGGTGTACATAGGATGTATCGTTCATTTACGGGGACATTCAAAAGAATTTGGTTATAATGCTGTCTATGAACAATAATTACTGGTAGCACGTTTTCAGTTGTGGTACATGTTTTTAAATGTAATTAATTTCTTGCTTATTAATTAGTGCATGTAAATTCTATAGATCATATAAAGAGCTGCTAAAAAGATGTTACGTACATTTCTGTTTATTGACGGAAATTTATGTAGGGAAAATTCAATTGTTCTATGCATTTCCTAACTGAAGTGAAATTTAGCGTACTGCACAATGTACATACAAATCTATAGATTATATACATGGCTGCACAAAAGAAATCGGATATTTTGTTTGACTATTTGTAGTAGTTGCAGAAATTGTGTTTTCAAATTTGTTATCCGTTTTCTAAATTGTTTACTTCATAATGAGTAATACTTGAGCTTAAGCCGAAAAGAAAATTTGCCGAAACCATGTTAACTAAAACTCATAAATTAAACCCGTTTATGTATGAATTCTGCTGTCTTCTTTGAACATGTCAGCTACCCTAAAATTTCAAACTGCTATATCTCAGCCATTTTTTTAAGATAGAGGCAAAACAAAAATTGCTCCGGAATCCCCAAATAAAGGCAGAACATTTAACAGAAAAAAAAATTTGGATTTCGAACTTTTTTGTACATTTTTTCAAATTTATTTTTAAATATTTTTAAATGGCTATCACAGCGCACCCTTCCGACGAAATATCCCCAAATTCAAATGGCACCTGCAGGCCAGAGTCAAAAATATATACAAAAAATTTTGTTCAGTTATCTGCATAACTTCATAGACTTTTCGATGATACAAAAATGCTATAAACGCTATATGCAATAATGCTATAAATGCTATAACAAAAGACGCTAACGCAACTCTCCCTTTCATCGGAATATCCCGAAATTCAAGTGCGACCTGCTGGCCATAGGCAAAAGCCTACAAAAAGTTTTTTGGCTCAGTTATCTGCAAAACTTCATACTCTTTTCGATGATACAATCAGGACAGACAGACATTTTTGTAAAAATATGTTTTTCGGAATCTCTGACCCCTAAAACATGTAAATCCGTCGAAAACTGGAAGTCGAAAATAACTTCGATTACAATACTTTCTTCTATTATAGATAGAAGAAAGTAAAAAATACTGTCTGTATGATTTTTATGATTGAAAAGTAATTTGTATCCTACAAAATTAATTAACATCTATTATAACTCTTTTTTTTTTAAAGTAAATATGAATAACATCTAATTTTTCGTTGGTTTTTTTTAATTTGATGTTCACAATTGAAAATATCGCCATGTAAAAGATGATAAGACGGATCTGCTAAGAAGATATTTTGTTGTATCTGAAATTTTTCGGATTAATTTTCTACTAAAGACTTCATGTGCTGTAACTAAACTAAAGGTAAATTTTATAAAACAATAAAAGAAATGCAGCTGATATATATATATATATATTTAATTAGAATTGTATAAAGTGCTGTTTAATAATAACATTTGGTGATGTATTAAAATTTTCTACGTTATTTTTCTATTAAAAAAATTCCAAAATATTAAACAACATTAAACAACATTTGAAGAAACAGAAGCAAGGTATAATAAACGAATGTAAGGAATAAAAGCATATATTTAAATAATAATTTTTTTTTCTTAATTTAGTAAAAAATAGTTTGCACAATAGCTAGTTTTTATTATTATTCTTTTTGTATAATAATTATCAAAATTATCTGCGGGTTTTTTTTTATTGAAAAGTGTTATAACTTAAAACAAATAAAGGTAAATGCAGGAAAATAATTAAAGAATTATATTGTTGTTGTTAGATTATATATATATATATATATATATATATATAGTAGCTGATCCGTCACGGCGTTTCCCGGTCACGTCAAAAAATAGTACGAAACGCGATAACCCTTTAAAACTTTAAAATTCGTTGCACGAAACCCTTTCTCTGGTAAACTTTTCGTCTGTAGGGAAGTAAATAGGAGACGGACCCCGAAGCAGAAGTAAATTCAACGTGATTCCCTCAAATGTCTGCGTCATTTGATTCGCGGTGGGTCACTTTTTGGAAAAAAATAAGAAAAAATACCGCCCGATTTCAAAGAAATATCTTGAGGATGACTCTTTGGTTAAAGCATTGTTCACTGATGCCGATGGATGACTCATTATTTATTGATTCCGTGTGGATGGCTCTGTGTTTTCTGAGATAGCAGATCGTTCCTAAGATGTGCAATTGAGATATAATAGGTCTTTAAGGCGGTATTCAAAAAAAAAATATTTTTCCACGCTCAACAACTCAAAATTTTGAGACACATTCCCAGACTCATTTTTAAAAGTAACAACAGGAAACTTGGCGGCGTGATTTATAAAGACATTTATAAGGGCCCCATATTTTTATTTTTCGTTCAATTAATTAGAAATTGATTTACAGACAATTATTTAAAAAAGTAAGATCATTTTTTTTTGTTTCAAGCGCTATCGCGTTGGGAAATTCGGTTCAAAATGTCCACTTTGACAGCATTTTTTGAAATATATTCTGCCTTTATGAAAAAATCGAGACAGTGGGGACATTATAAAGTTTCTGAATAAGAGAACCTGCCAATTGGATGCATTTTAGAGCAAAAATGAATTTACAAATGTGTCTCAAAATAAGCAGTTTGGATTTGAATACACCCTTTATACAACTAGAAAACTATCGTAATAAAGTGTTTTTGATTCCTTTTTTGTTTCAGCAGTAAAAATATAAAATATTCTTTGACTTATATGTTCCGAAACTCATGTAGACCAGTGTAATTTTAGTTTTCTAAATTTCATTAATTACTATTATTTATTAGTTTTCTTTTCTTTATGTTTTTATTTCGTATGATTTTCGAAAATTAAGAGATGATTCTATTTTTATTATTGTTCATTTTTTATTTGAATATACAGTGAAAAAGTATCTTGACTAAATTAATTTTTTAAAAGACAATTCGAAGAAATAAAAACGTATTTTCATGTAGCGAATCTTTAAGAATGAAAAGATTAATAAGAACGAAAAACTATCCGTCGAGAAACTAATGTAAAAAAAATCCTTTATATTCCTTATATATTGTATGGTAATTCTTTTTTAGTGTGATACTCAACCAAAAAGGTTAAACAAATGTAAGCTGTTTTAAAGATACACAATTATTATGCAGACAAACATACATTAAATACAATAATCCAACATGGAGTGAAAAACTAGCCAGGACCAGGAAACGAACCTGGGCCCACAGCATTCCGGGCTGTCGCTCTAACCACTGAGCTACTCCGACCGATTCCCGTGTCTGCAATTTTTCACCAATAAACCATGTTGGTTTGATTCCTGGCTCTGGTTAGTTTTTCACTCCAAGTTGGATTATTGCATTTAATGTATGTTTGTCTGTATAATAATTGTGTATCTTTAAAATGCTGAATACAGGCGTTATTTATGTGTGTTTTAATAAATGTAAGCTGTTTGATTTCAATTGAAAAGTTATTGCTCCCTATTGACGAGAATTGAATTTAAAGATAAAACCTACAGTGGTTGACAATTGCTAAATACAGATGAGACTATCGACAACAAAAATAGAAGACATTAGCAGGTGGGAATTAGCATAAGAGCGGGGTGTAGCAAGAAGCATTGTTTGTATGCTCTTTTTTACTTTCCATGTGTTTTTGTTTCGTGATAAAACTGTTAAGGGATTTAAAAGGATCTGACCCGCGTTAGCAGTTATTGCTGAATGTGACATCTGAAGGCGAAATAATCACTTGATTACCTTGAAATTTTCGATATGTTTTGTCTGAATTACTTTGATGATTTTACACGTGGAGGTATTATTGGAGTTGCTAGAAGAAGTGCGACACATGGGAGATATCACCACAGAATTCGAAATCGCTCACAGTGTTGTTGTCCGGCTTTGCCATCACTTCAAAGAACAGAGATGGGTAGCAGGCGTCACGGAACAGGCCGTCTTTGCAGTATGACGGCAACAGAAGGCAGGTACAATGTCCTAGCTTCAAAAAGGTACCAGCGCATTACAGCTAGTCAAGTAGAAAATCAGTTTATTGCTGCCACCGTAAAGTGGTTAATATGAAAAGCTGTAGCCAGGCGTTTCTAACAACGAGTACTATATGTCATAAGACTTGTTATGTATGTCCGTCTATCAAGAATTCGTGGTATTGGTATCGCAATTGGACCGAAAAAGACCGTTTGCATACTCTTCTCGGATCCCTTTCATGGATATTTGCTGGACAATAAGCATTACCACTCACAAGTCAGATCAGATCTCGTTTGTGATCAGATGGCATACTGAACCTACTATAATATTAGAAGAGGATACAAGCCCAGCTGTTTTCGGTCCAATTACAATGGTGAGGACACAATTTCAAACGGGCGCTACCGTCAACTCTATAAAATGAAACTTACGTACAGATCTTTCAGTGTATAGTCCCATTTGATACAAATGCCTAGTTACAGCTTTTTAGAATATTCGCTTTTCTGTGGAAGTAGGATATTGATTTGCCAATTGCATAGCTCTAGTGTGCTGGTCCTTTTTTCCGATAGGACACTATATTTGTCTTCTGTAGCCGTGATACTGCAGCGATGGCCTCCTGTGTGACACATGCTGCACATTCCAGTTTTTTCAAATGCTCTCTAAAGCCTAAAAACAACACTTTGGGCGATGTCAAATTTCCTAGTAACATCTATTATGCGTCGCCCTTCTTTGAGCTTTACAATAATACGATCACGTGTAACATTATATACCAATGATCTCGACAAGACAGATCCAAAATTTTAAAGTCCTTAATTGATGCTTTCACGTTGAAATTTCACTTTCAACAAAAACTGCCAATGCGTGTCAATTTTTTTCAAATCTCTTATCAGCGCTATCACGTGAGTAAAACTCGTGGAATTTAAAAATTTACATACGTACAGTACTTCTTACTGTATCCTGAACTTATTTTAAATTACACATGCAGCTGTCTTTGATGTTGGGGGTGTTGTCACTGATTCGTCCTTAGCATTTGTTGACAAGTGTACATTCACATTTTTATTTTTTTTTTAAATGCGGTTAAAACTTTTCACAACAGAGCTAAGAGTGGAATTGTTTAGCGAGTTAAAAAAGGAATTTTGTAACAATTTGTTTTAATTTATAAGACTTTGCTACAATTTGCAAGTGGTTCCGGTGGAATATCAGCAGAGCTGATCAAAAATAGAAATCATAAATTTCTCAGATTAATTAAACAATCATTCGAAATATACTCAAATGGAAAAGAAGTACCAGAGGAATAGAGAGTTGGATATTCAACATCAATATATAAAAAAGGGAGACCGACAAAAATTTGGAAATTATCGTGGCATTACTGTAACAGCAACGTTTAGTATACTATATGGACGAATCTTAAAAAATTTCATTGAAGAAAAAATTACGGCGATTATAACGAAGGAAATTGAAGAGCAAAGTTGATTTACAGCAGGAAGATCATGTATGGATAATATGTTTTGTTTTAAACAAATTGTTAAAAAAGAAATGGCGGTGGGAAATCAAACTCATCTTCTATTATTGATCTTACGAAGGCATATGCTAACGTTCCAAAAGAAAAAACCATGGAATGTATTAAATGAAATGAATATAAATCAAAATATTGGAGCATTTCAATAACTTTACAGACAATCCAAAACAAAGATTAAAATAGGCCAAACATTGTCAAAAGATTTTATAACTGATAAAGGACTTAGACAGATATGCTATGTCTCCCCAATACTTTTTTTTTAATTTATGTTGAAGAAGCATTGAAAATTTGGAAAGAAAATCGCAGAGGAATGGGACTTCATGTGAATGGAACGTCAATATTTACTCTGCAATTCGCAGATGACTAACTTATAATTGCAAAAATTAAAAATGACTTAGAAAAAATGGCGATGAAAATTAAGGAAGAATATGAGAAATAGGGACTTTACATGAACGTTAATAAAACCAAATACTTATGTGTAGGAGAAAATGAGACAGGCCAAAATCTAAATAATAACATAAAAATAGGAAGCTGTGAGTATTATAGATATCTTGATGTACACAATAATAGGAAAGGCAGAGACTCAGAGGAAATTAAATACAGAATCTGTCAAGGACGAAAGGCTATAAAACTAATAAATTCTATCTGGTGGAGTGAGGAGATCTCCAGAAAAATAAATTAAAATATATAGAGTTCTATTGTAAAGAGCATATTGTTATATACACTGTTAAAAATAATCTGAAATTCACGGGTATTTTTTTCCTGAATTTCACAGAAAAAGTTCCTTTTCGCGATAAAAGGGTATTTTCCGTTAAAAAACAGAAAATGTTCTCATATTTCCTGAAAACAACAGAACGGACGGAGACGAAAGGGGCCAACGGAGATATTCCGTTATCTGCTGCATGTTTAAAAAAAAATTTTTTAAACTGACATGTTGCTGCACAGAAAAACTAAAAATTCAATAAATTAAAATTTCGAGTTTATTTAAAACAACAAAATAGTGCTTTGGAATTAAAAAAAGTAACAATTTTCCCATTAAGATTGGAAAAATTGTTACTTTTAAAATTATTTGCAATTTATTTTTTAAAGATATAAGAAAATATTTGCACTTAAAATAAATTCTAAGCAAACAGATTAAAAAATATACATTAAGTAAAATATATAATAAGTTAAATTAAGTAAAAAAAAAATAAATCGATTTTAATAAAAAAAATAATAATAATAATGCTTTCGAATAAAAAAAAAATAATAATAACAGTTTTCTCATTCATTTAAAATTATTCGAAATTTATTTTTTAAAGTAATAAAAAGCACTCGCACTGAAAATATATTCTAAGCGAACACATTTAAAAAATATATAATAGTTGAAAAAAAAATCGATTTTCTCAAAAAAGCAAACATTTTTTATCGAATTTATTTCAAAATATAACATTCATATTTTACATCTAACAATCAAATTAAGAATATATATAATTCATATTTTTATCCTCTATTAATATTACAATTTTAAAACATGAACATCATCTCATAACGAAATCTCCCTGCTATTAACTTCAAAATTACCAAGCTTCCAAGTTCTAAGCCGCCATTTTGAAAAACCCCATATCATCCTTTAAAACTGCTACTCTAACAAGCGCCCACTGGTCTAACGGGCAAGACACTTGACTCGAGACGTGGTCATCCCTGGTTCAAACCCGATGTCGGCCGGAAAATATTCTTCAAGTATATCAGATCGTAAATACTATTTCGTTTATTTTTGAGAGGAAAGATAGGAGTTCCTGCTTTCCATGATTCCATGGGATAAAGATATCGTTCACGTATCTTAGCCAAACTTCTGGTGTTAAATTCAAACTTTTAAAAATAAATTCCTCCATCGGTCTAAGTTTAAATTCAGCCAACAGAGCGGAAATAGGAGATCCCATAGGTGCTCCTTTATTTTGTCTGTAAAATTTCTTATTGAACATGAAAACGTTGTTATTAATGATAAGGTTAAGTCCTGACTTTAGAGATGTTTTTACGCTATCACTTAAATTATTTTGTTTATCAATTTCCAAATTAATATTTTGTACAACTTCATTTGTATCAATAGATGGGTAAAGAGACACAATATCTAAACTAGCTAGAATAGTTCCTTTAGAATTCATAATTTAATTCATAATTTAATTAATACAAGGGTTTATAAAATTTATAAATTGATGTTTGCTGTGATTTTACCATTTTATATCCAAAATCTTTCGAAGATCAGTGAATAAGGGCTTTCTTGCATTTTCACACAAATGCTCATAAAATTAATATTAATTGAAATTTTCTTTGACGGTTTTTTCAAAAATACACTTCACATCTCTTTACCATACATATAGCTTAAAGTAGAATTACAAATATTTATATCTACAGCCGATTTAAGTTGTTTTGGGAATGCGGAAAAAGACGGGCAAAATGCTTAGAGGCTTAATTTATAATTTAATTACTACAAGGGTTTATAAAATTTATAAATTGATGCTTGCTGTGATTTTACAATTTTTATTTCTGAAACCTTTCGAAGTTCAGTGAATAAATGCAAAATTTCATAATTTAATTCATAATTTAATTACTACAAGGGTTTATAAAATTTATAAATTTATGTTTGCTGTGATTTTACCATTTTACATCCAAAACCTTTCGAAGTTCAGTGAATAAGGGCTTTCCTGCATTTTTACACAAATGGTCATAAAATTAATATTAATTGAAATTTCTTTGACGGTTTTTTTCTAAAATACACTTCACATCTCTTTACCGTACATATAGTTTAAATTACAATTCTATTACAAATATTTATATCTACAGCCGATTTAAGTTGTTTTGGGAATGCGGAAAAAGACGAGCAAACGCTTATAGGGTTAATTTAAAATTTAATTACTACAAGGGTTTATAAAATTTTTAAATTGATGTTTCCTGGGATTTAATTTTTTTTATTTCTAAAACCTTTCAAAGCTCAGTGAATAATGGCTTTCTTGCATTTTCACACAAATGCTCATAAAATTAATATTAATTGAAATTTTCTTTGACGGTTTTTTTTTAAAATACACTTCACATCTCTTTACCATACATATAGCTTAAATTACAATTCTATTACAAATATTTATATCTACAGCCGATTTAAGTTGTTTTGGGAATGCGGAAAAAGACGGGCAAAATGCTTAGAGGGTTAATTTATAATTTAATTACTACAAGGGTTTATAAAATTTATAAATTGATGCTTGCTGTGATTTTACAATTTTTATTTCTAAAACTTTTCGAAGTTCAGTGAATAAATGCAAAATTTTCTCATGACGAACAGATAATGAAAATTAAATTAATCTATCTACGTCTTTGAGAGTTTCCTGAGAGGAAAAGCCATTTACCGTCGGGCACAGCAGACTCCTCATCAGACTTGGATTCATTGTCTGGAAAGACACAAAAGGGGTTTAAAGAGTTAAAGGTTTCCCGAATAAAAAATAAATCTAAAAAATATAAGATTAAATGTATACATATCTGGTTCAGAAATTTAATGAATAGAGAACGGCGTTCAGATTTTATGGAAACGATTTTTACAATTAATTTCTGAACATATATGGCATATTCTTTGCGAAATTTTATTATACTGTATAGCCCTGACTCTTGATTACAACTCTGGATCGAAATTTCCATCATAGTCAATTTTTCTCTTAGTACAATCATGTCAATTTTCTTCCACATCTCTTGGAAAACTTTCCAAAGTCTTCCAATGTGTTGTGGATAGAGCTTTCTAACGGTCGCTTTAACTAACACACATGTAGTGATAAATAAAAATTTATCGAATACTGGATGAAATATGGCTTTATTTAAGTGAATGTATAAAATGAAGAGCAATTTTTATCAAATAATAATTTAAAAAAAAAGAAATGTATTTGTGAATGTAAAGAAAAATTTCTAAAAGAATTCATGATTGCTGCCGGAATCGTTATGAAATTAAATTAAAAGTAAAAAATACAGTCAAGCTATGGTGATTTTACTTTATTATCAGTAAAATATTTTAGACCTCATTTTTGATGAAGAAATTCCAGCTTTATATGACAAAGACATTAATTGAGCATCATATGAATAAAGTCTCCCAGCCGCTGTTACATAACTCAACTGACTAAACTCAACTTTAGCAAAGAAAGAATCCCAAACGAAAATAAATTATGTCTCATTTGAAGAAATGTATATAAAATCAGTTGACGCACCCCAACCCTCTCATCAATAACCTTTTCTGCATTTGGATTGTTTCAATGAATTCACGAACATTGAAAAGACTTTAGAAAGTTTTACAAGTGGTATCGGGAAAAACTGACATGACTGTAACAAGAAAATTTTATTATCATAGAAATTTCAAGCCAGAGCTATAGCCAAAAGTCAAGGCTATCCAAAAATCAAATTGATGCAATGAATATGTCATTTATTCCTATAATTTAACTTTGAAAATCATTTCGATAAACTGTGACCGATTTTCTGTAATGCGCGGTCATGCTAATGGTCAAACAACCAGGAAAGAATGGGATTTCTTTCCGTTTCTTTAAACAAATTGGTTACTTTTGGAGAGAGTTTCACTGAGAACGGTTTTTGAAAGGAGGTAAAATTATCGGACCTATAGGAATAAATTTCGTTTCATGAAAAAATGGTCGTTAAGGAAGGTGGACGCACAGGGAGGTTCCACTGTATTTCAGAAAATGTCAAAAATGTTTGTTTTTTTTGTTTAAAAATAAGTAAAATTTCATATTTTTGAGTAAAATATGTATAAAATTAACAGAATTTGCCGTGATTGGGAACTGTGTTAACAGAAATTGCCGTGATTGGGAATTGAGAACCGACTAGAAAAACACTGAAAACTGCTTTGTAAATGTCGGCAAAAAAAAAAGTCACTTCATCACAGTGTGCGGCGTACCAACGCCTTCACAAGCACTTTGTACAACAGCTGTTACTGTTGCGTTGCTCTGATTTCGTTATACATAAAATAAAATTTAAGCCATTTCCAATTTTATCACCGTAGACATTATAGGTAGCAAGATGAAAACATTGTCTGAAATACTTTACTGGATCATCTGTACTTTACAAAGTACCTTACGAGTCTTAAGACAGATTTGTCTGGAATTGACTTAATCTATTAATGGGGAATCATTCTACATTCCTGTAACGGGCACATATATCACTAAGAAAACAACAGAGAGAGGGTGTTGTTATTGTGGTATGCTAAATATTTAATACTGAAAAAATACTGCTAACATTATTTCAAGAATTTGAATTGTTTCGTATTTAAACACAGACCCTTCCAAACCGAAACCACAATTTAAGAACTAAATGTTGTTCTGAAACGTCAATGTACATTGGAGTAAAGATGTTGAATTTTCAAACAAAATAACAGAAAATAAGTTATAAACGAGACAAAAAATTGTGAAAATAGCTTAGCCATACAATTTATTAGATTAGTTGCGACTGAAATAATTGTGTAATTTAATTATTTTTTCTATTCCAGATGCTGATTCGGTCTCCTAAAAGCCTATTTTGTCTGCTTGTGCTCTGCGCCTTTGCGTGTTTGTCCTCGTCTGATCAAGAAGAACCTTCTTCCGAAGATCCGCCTTCCTATCTCCTGCGCAATCTCCTAATGTGCCTAAGGCGCGAGTATACACTTAAAGCTGTCCGATCCGACCAGTATGGCAATATGTGCTGGGACTTCATACGGTCAACTTCCTGTTGGGGAAGATGCGACTCATTCGAGGTAAATATTATTCCTCTGAACAACAAAATCCACTTTTTTCCAAAAAAGCGCTAGTGGTAATTTAAATAATTCATACGATAGTAAGGCGGGAGTATACACTTAAAGCACTCCGATCCGACCAGTATGGCAATATGTGCTGGGACTTCATACGGTCAACGTCCTGTTGGGGAAGATGCGACTCATTCGAGGTAAATATTATTCCTCTGAACAACAAAATCCACTTTTTTCCAAAAAAGCGCTAGTGGTAATTTAAATAATTCATACGATAGTAAGGCGGGAGTATACACTTAAAGCAGTCCGATCCGATCAGTATGGCAATATGTGCTGGGACTTCATACGGTCAACGTCCTGTTGGGGAAGATGCGACTCATTCGAGATAAATATTATTCCTCTGGACAACAAAATCCACTTTTTTCCAAAAAAGCGCTAGTGGTAATTTAAATAATTCATACGATAGTAAGGCGGGAGTATACACTTAAAGCAAACCGATCCGACCAGTATGGCAATATGTGCTGGGACTTCATACGGTCACCTTCATGTTGGGGAAGATGCGACTCATTCGAGGTAAATATTATTCCTCTGAACAACAAAATCCACTTTTTTCCAAAAAAGCGCTAGTGGTAATTTAAATAATTCATACGATAGTAAGATAAGCCCAAGATACTTTTGAAAACCACCAGGTACAATACTGAAGTTATGTTAGCGGTTAAACCGGCGTAGCATAACGTCCAGAAACGCAAAAACTTGCATAAGTCAACACGATGTTCCAGGAAGAGTCATGTTACATTACTGGAGTTTATTTTTCCAATAACTAATCGTTCAAAGACGTGCAAACATAATTTCGTGCTAAGTCTGGATATGGTTGCTTAGGGCGTTACGGTCATCTTTTGCACACGATAGCTAAACAAACCCGGACCTCCATTTTAAACGAAGTATAACCCCGTACAGACATTCATGCCTGATTGTGATTCGAAACCTGCACCTAGAGTCCTATCCATTAGAAAAGCCTTTGGGCGAGAAGTTTGCTGAACAATATGCGTTAACCGTCTTAACAATTAATCGAATAAGGTAGCGATTTCGTAATGATCATACGTCATTCCTTGACATGCAGAAACGTGTCTTCGTGAACTTAATTAACCATGCACTTGCGTATCTAGAAGTATGGCTATTTGAACAAATAAATATTTGGTCATCCGGAAAGTTCTGCAGTTTTTCAAAGAAAAGCGCGGTTTTGTCTAGTTATTTTCTTACTGCTAATAAGGAGTGACCTTGAATGACATGTACATTCGGATTTTTCTGCTTTCTCTGCATTATTGTCGCTTGTGTGATGGCATAATTTTTGTTTCAGTGCAGTGCTAAGAATGGAGAACTAAAAAGTTCATTTTCGTCATATTATTTTCTTTTATTTCAATAAAGGTAAAATGCTAGTCCGACCGCTGGCAAAATTTGTGATGTATATGGACAATCTACTGATTCATATGACACAGTTTGAAGGTGGTTTCAGCAGTTTAAGTATGGAAATTTCAGCCTTAAAGATTATACCCGCTTTGCACGACCATCATCTGTAAAGGAGGACCTCTTAAAAGAAGCTATCGCTGAAAATCCACATCACACATTTTAGGAGCTATCACACAGACTAAATATTCCAAAAAGTACAGTGCATGATCATTTGATAGCTTATTTTAAGAGGTCCTATTTTACAGATGATGATGGTCGTGCAGAGCGGGCATCATTTTCGAGGCTGAGATTGACGCGCTTAAACTTCTCAATCCACCTTCGAACTGAGTAATCTGAAACAGCACTTTGTCCATGAAAAGCACAAATTTTATGAGCAGTCTGAGTAGCATTTTTGCCTTTCTTGATATAAAAGAACACAATTGATGAAATTGAACTTTTGGTTCGCCATTCTTAGCACTGGATTGAAACAAAAATTATGCTACAACACAAACGAGAATTATGCAACGCAAACAGAAAAGACCGAATGTACATATCTTAGGGCATTCAGGACTATTGCTTATCAGCAGTAGCAAAATAGTCAAAGCAAAGTAGCAAAGTAGTCAATGCTTCGCTTTGAAAAACCACAGAACATTTCAGGTGAACCAATTGGACCCGTTTTCGGAATTGCTTTGTAATGTTTTTGAAGTTTCACTAGCATTCTTTAGTTGCACCCTATACGCCTGCTTTTACTTTCTAAAAACGTAATTGTTTCTAATTAAACGTTATTGTCTAATTACATTGTTTATCAAAAATATAATAAAGTAATATTTTGCTACCCTGAAGAAAAAAAAAAAGAAAACTGCGTGGCTTCCATACACTACTCCTCTGTCTCCTCTAAATGCTTACAACGAATAATATTTATGTCTCAACTTCTCCAGTATTTATTGGAATGACAATTGTCTCATTAAGAAATGTATTAGATTAAAAGGGAAAGCTTTGAATCAATAATCTTTTAAGTAATGTATATTTTAAATCGAAGTTGCAAGTTTTGAAGTCATGAAAATGAGTATGCATCTAGCATAATTTGTAGAGAAAAAAGACAAATCGAACAATTAACTTTGTTTTTCATATCATTTTGCATTTAAAACTGCTACCAAATTGTGTAAATCGGTATTGATTAGAGTTAGTGTTTTTCCGTTAGGTATTTTTGACCATTTTAATCATAAAACTTATTTAATCGTTCTTGAATTCTAATATTGTACTTTCTCTCCGTTTTTGCCATTCAAACTATACATTTTCAAAAGCACTGACATTTAGAATTTAAGGTTGTGTGCGAAATTGAAATTCACAACTGCACAACAACTTAACTTGAGAACTATACTCGTATGCTTTGGATCATTACCTTTCTGAACAATAAAATTTAATCAGAACTTGAAAGACGACAGTGAATATCATATAATCATTTTTGGTAGTCACTGTATATAGATGTGACTTAACATGCCTGGAAGGTCCTCCATCTTGTCCCATTTTTTATAAGAGATACATTTAATATAATAAATATATATATATATGTAATAATAAAAAATTTTCGCCCTATTTCTTTAGTTAAATTATTCCAAATTCATCAATTCTTTTTTCCCTCTCTTTTTAAAATATCTCTTAAATCTATTTTGTATTTTATTCCATAACTTAATCAAAATATTCTGTTATTTATCATTCTAAAAATCTTAATCTGTTAAAAGCTACACGTATTTATTAAAACCTTATTCTCTTAAATTGCAACACTGCCTCTAAACGCACATGCCTAATTTCTTCTTTTGAGACATTTAATTTTTATTCTTTCGAACTTTTATAATACCATTTTTATTTCTATTTAATTCATTCGGCATCCCATGATTCCAAGCGGTTTTCGCGCCCAAAGGCCTTTTTACCTTTTTAATTTGCCGCTTCTGTTAAAGAGTTTTAATCATACGTCAGAGACACGTCTTCGTGGCCTCATTTTTTCCTCCATTAGCGAGAAAGCTCCGCCTTCTTTATCCCCCTAGCGCCCTCCGAACATGGATGCGAGTGGACCAGCTTGTTCGCGCGTTTTGTACCTTTGGGCCAAATTTTGAAGTATTTATACGGTTACACTGGCTTCGGAGAGAGAATTTACACGAATTAGTGGTTGTCATCTAATTGCCGTCACTGGGGAGTCTACACTAATGCATCGGTAGTATGTTCTTCAAGCTCTGTTAATTCTTCAAGATCTTCAAATGTGTTCAGTTTTAATGAAGCGAAAGTTGGTGGAGTTGCTTTCATCTCTGTGATCACAATAAAGCCACTGCTCATCTATTAAGTTATTAAGTCTTCTTTTTAATGTTTTTGGGAAATTTCTTCTGGATTTCACTGCCTCTGCTCAATTTTTACGACTGCAAATACCTTACGATTTCCGATGTGATATACTTCGAGATTTGTCTTCATGGTGAGTGACTCGAAGTGATGCCCTGTCCGTGTGTCATGACTACATTTCAACGATCTCGACTGCGGCTACCTCGATATGATTATCAGGTAATTTTAGTGGTTTCGGACTGAGATGTTCCGATTGTCTGGTGGAAAGAACGTTCAAGTCGCCAGCAATAGCGATCGTCTATAATGTGCCAATTTTCGACAGGAATGTATCATATATATCAACTGAAAGAATAGTATGCTTATTTACAATGACGGATAAAATTGAAACTTGTCAAAAGGACTTTTATAATTGTAGTTTAACAAATCAATAAAGTTTATAACGATAAAACATTTTATTTATATTTATCTCGTGCATTCATCATTAGATGACCCTACATTAGTATTTAGTATCCATCACTAAACTGCTAACACAATTCCACTCTATTTTGCCGCTATATTTCTGTTAATATTTTATCCTATTGATACGTTATTTATGTATCACCTTTTACATAGTAAAAAGGGATTATTAAAGCGAAAAAAGAGCGGAACACGAAATAACAGTTTGTGATTTTGTAGTGCACTAGAAACTGTCTTATAAAGGCATTCTAGTGTTTTGAATGCGAACGTGATGCCATCATCTAACATGTGAGTGCAACAGCGACATCTGTACTATGTTTTACTCTAATTTTCAATGTATGTGTGGATCCTTCGGAGTTTGTGGTTTCTGTGTTTCGCTGTGCTTTTATGCAAATTTTAGCTTCGTTGGTCAATCGGAAAAGTAATCGACTGAAACGAAAGGTTGTATCGTCGTATTTGGGTCGAATCTTCCCCTGAGTGGTGAACTAAGGCCGCTTTGAGAAGCTATAATTGTGTTCTCAATACGCATCATGGAGTTAAGTTTAATTGAGTCAAAGATGAGTCGTTGGTATGATCGTTTGAGTGATAGTGTGAATAATAGCTATTCAGCATCCACGGGTTGCTAGTGTATGAAATGTTAGATTTTATTAACGATTTTCGTGAGTTCTCCTTGTGTTTCAGCTGAAAGCATTGAGCGACCGCTGGATTTAGTAGTGGATTGTACTACCAGTGTTCTTCACGTAAGTGAAACTTTGTTTTAGTAAAATTTTTAGTCATTTCTAGTGAAGATTAAGTTAGTGATTGAGTTTTGTGGATCGCCGTTTAATATAGGGAAAAATTGTTAAGTGACTCTGACGCAGCCCTGCCCGCATAGTTTAAATAAACATATTTTAAATCTTAAACTCGTGTCATGACTGAGTTTGCCGGGAACGTCCTTGACACGCATGTTACAGTTTTACATAGAGAGTGTCACATTTATTTTTTCACCCATACTTTAGTAACTAAGAACATAGTACATACACTCTTTGGAATTTCCAAGGAGTTTGGCATCATCAAGTAAGATTACAAATTTTTTATTTATAATTTAAATGAGAGACTTTGTAATCATTGCGTTTAATTGTTGAATTTGCAATATTTTCCTGCGATTACATACAGCGAAATTTAGCCTGGGAATTTTCTTCAAGAATGTTGTTTCTTTATTTAAAAGGGCTCATACCTTTTGAAATCTTTGCACCGCCACTGAAAAGTGATTTGGTTTCAAGTTCTTATAAATTTTTAAATACTTATTTAAATTACATAAACTTCTGTAACATATTTAAGCCATATTTCAGGCTTTATAAAATGTAAAATTAAACACTTATAATACAATATAATAAAAAATACATTTCAGTTAATATTGCAAAATGTTTTCACATGGTATGCCACAATTCGCATGACAACTTAATTTAGAATGGATATATAAACATAAAACTTATGTTAAAATGATCTTTAAAGTAATTAATGATGCATAAATTCTTTTTCAGAAACGTGTTACAAAATTCAATTAAATTTAAAAAAAAATTCATTAAAAAACAATAAATTATTTAACCATCTCAATAATACTAATTCATTCTATAAATATATAGTTTAGAAGTTATTTTAACATAAGTTTTATCTTCATATATCCTTTCTAACTTATGTTATCGTATTGTAACATACTATGTGAAAAACGTTTACAATATTAACTGAACTGTACAATGTACAGTTATTATATTATATTATAAGTGTTTATTTTTACGTTTTATAAAGCCTTACACCCGGTTTAAGTATATTACAGAGGTTTATACAATTTCAATAGGCATTTAAAAATTTATGAGAAGTCGAAACAACTTTTGACTGACGGAGAAAATATTTCGAAAAGTATGAACTCGGGGCATTTCTTAGCAGAAAAGTTTAAGGGCCCTTAAACTTTTCTATTAAGAAATGTATTCAATGGCTAGAATTGTACACTGGGGTTAGGAAAATTTCGCTACATTTTCCCCGTAATATCTATATTTAATAAAATACAGTCCGTCAAGTTATTTATTAAAGTGAATCTCCCTTCTAATAGTATGTTCGCAAGAACAAAAAATCGTTTGTGCCAAGATTTGGGTACAATTTACCACAAAGCGCCTTAAAAACTGTTTGGCAAATGAGACAGTTTATTAGTGAAACGGCTAGATACACTGCGATAATATTATCCTCGTACTATGTATAACAAAATGCGTATTTTATTATTGCACATTATTTCAAAATTGTTTGGGAAAACGAGATTCTAGATTCGACTAAGTCTAATAAGAGAAAATCAAGCCTATATTAATCATTTTAAAAGACCTACAATGTGGCCCAGATGTCTTCTCCCACGTTATAATATTTTTGGAAATATATGTGGACAAACTGCAATGATATATATTTTCTAGTCTTTACAAGAGAATATCCAGAGCACCCAACAGGTGAAGGACGAAGCGTTTGCACCATAGTCTGAGTTAGACCGAGTGCAGTTGCAAACCTATGTAGCTTATAGCTTCCAAGTTCTACCGGTATTTATTGACAAAAGGGTTATAACTTTAAATATTTTTTTTTTCGTTTGACATATAAACATATAAATAACATAAAATCATACATAACATGTGGTATTAGTCCGTCCAGGAAGATTAAAATTCAGTGTCTGGAAGATTTGAATCATCATTTAAAGTATCTAATGGAAAAAAAAATCGCATTATAAAAATTATTTTGGCTATTTTCTGTTATTTTTATACAGGTAATTATTTTATGTATTAGATCATTTCTTTTCAATATACATGGAAACCAATATGATAATCTCTAATCTGATGGCTTCTTTATATGGCAGCGTTTGCAACATTCCCGAAAGCAACGCAGAACAAACGTAATATGGCACCGCAACATCATATGACACGAACATGAATATGTACATACAGACCATCTGAATATCTGCCATTTTCAATGACTGTGACAGTAAATGAACAAAAACTGTTACATGTGTCGGGTACTATTGTTTTTCTGCTTTTATTATATTTTTCTGTAGAAGTGACGATCACTTAAAAATCTTGTTATATATGGCAAAAGTGACCATAATCGTGTCGCAAAGTTTCGTGGGGAGGAAGATAGACATATTTGCTATTTTCTGGAATGTGTAAAATGTCTGTATTAAAAAAGGTGTTTTTCTGCGTAATATTTTGGGGGATTACAAAATAAGTGTGTACTAAATTGGAATAAGTCTGAATTACACTAAAAATCCCGAAAATAATAAGAAATTTAATAAAATTCAGATTTTCTAAATTTTCAGATAAATGGCATTACTGAAATTCTCGAATTATGCACCACATTTTATTTCACCAACTTCTTGAACATCCAACTTGTATGAATTGAGATCCTTTGTCAGTGAAATTTATGAATATTTGCAAAAAGCTTTGCAAGTGTACTATTGAAAATCGCTTTTGAATAGCTTTCTTCAATCTTTGTACATATCTTGATGTGCGTATACCTGTGTAAATATGTATGAGTAGTATATGCTTTAATATTTCGTAAAAAGCTATCATGGAATCAATATTTTTACCATTTCTGGTGGTAATACTCAAACATCAAATTGGTACATAATACATTCCTTACAGTTGAATGTATTTTTATTAATATATGACTTATTTTTAAAATAAGTGAAAATAAATTTATTTCAGCAAAGCATAAAATAAATTGTTTACATTTTGAGGCATTAATCGGTGGCAGTTTTCATTTTGAATAAATTCAAAATGCTATTCGAAATATAAAAGTTAAATGGTGATATCCAGAAGTAAATCTATCACATTTTGCAGAAAACGAAACAAACAATTCCAAAGATTTTTAGTTATTCCACATAACTGTTTTGAAAAACTGCTGCATAAATTGTTTAGTATCTTCTGTTTATTTATAAAGTTTTCATCGCATAATTTTAAGTATCAGAATGCTTCTAAATTCCAGTTTTAGTAGATTTTATTTTTGCTGGTCAGAATTTCATTATCTAAATATAATTTTTAAATATCTCTTGTTTAATAAATAGGCGTCTCCACCTTAAGTTAAATTAATCGTCTGTAATATTACTTATAAAGAATGATTTATAAAGAAGACAAAAAAATGCTTGTATTTTCCATGGAAATATAAAGTACTTTAATTATACATAAATATATTTGATAGTTTAAATACTTGAGAATTTAGCTTTTTAAGTAAGGCTTGTGGAATTTTATCATCAGTTATAAATTAGAATAAACTAATTTAGCTATTATAAAATTGGATAAATAAATAAGTATTAAAAATAATAGAATTAAATAAATACAATGTCAGTGAGGACAATAGGTTCAATGGAAAATAGCTATGAGTTATTTTGTCAAAACGTTGTGTCAACACTGGCAATATTTTCATTTCTACAGCATAAGAAATTTTGCACTTGATTGGGAGCGATTAGTCCGTTAGACATCATGAGACAAGAGACGTCACTTGTATACATCGTTCAAGCTATAATATCATGAAATAGCTTTATTTAAAAGTCAAAAAGTCACCAAGAGTCACCATTATCACTTTCCACATAAGTTGTCAGAAGTATATTGGGTGCACGTATAATTTGAGATTGAAAAATGACACAAATTATTTGATAATTCTTGTGGTTGTATTGAAGATGACTGTCTTATAATGGATGGCCATGAATTCAAATAATAACAGAAATGGGAATTTCATGGAAAGAAGGAACCATTAGAGATAAACAAGTTGTAGTAAACATGATTGCATTTCAAAGGATATTTTCTCTAAACTTGGTTATCTTCTGTAATTCCAATTTTGGCTCTGCATCTACTTGACTCCGTATACACCACATTTTAAAGTAGACTATACGAGGGCATTGCAACAATATACACAAAGCCAATATGCCTTTAAGTTTTACTACTTGCGTCACCGAGTTCCATCGACATGTATTTCATAAATACCAAGTTTACACGCACTGCAACTGTAGTTCAAAATAACCTACAGATTAAACGTAATTGTATATACCGGGTGATTATAATTAAAGTTACGATTTCAAAAATCGATAATTTTAAAACTACTGGTCAGAATGACTTGATATTTTAGCAGAACAATCGTGAGGCAATGGAATTTTGTTTGGCGAAAGAAAAAAAATAGTTCCAAATTGTGCCGATAGATGGCGTTGTCAGGGGAAAGACCAAAAATGTATTCTTGAACCCTTTCCGGCGCGGAGTAAATTTGTTTGCAAAATGATGAAACAATAGACTGACACCGGAATTTACAAACGAATCCATTAGTAAAAAGAAACTTGCTTATTTTTCTGGTTCTTAATGAAACGAAAACTTTAATTAAATACCGGGTGATTATAATTAAAGTTACGATTTCAAAAATCGATAATTTTAATTAAAACTACTGGTCAGATTGACTTGATATTTTAGTAGAACAATCGTGAGGCAATGGAATTTTGTTTGGCGAAGGGAAAAAAAAAAGTTTCAAAATGTGCCCATAGATGGCGCTGTCTGGGTTCACATTGTCTGAAGATATGCAAATTACTAATACGTGACATGCGCACCGCAGACATAGCAACCATAAAAATGCAGAGCAGCAGCTCTTTGCCTGAATGCTTCATCATGACTCTGACTATGAAGGATCGCGCTCTGCTCTTGAAGCTTTTTTATAAGAACGATGACTGTGCACTTACAGCTATTAGGAAGTTTCGGACATTAAAATCCATAAAAAAAAGGTCCAATAACAACAAATGGTCTGTAAAAAATGATTGCTAAGTTCGAAGAGACCGGTTCATTTGACGTTAAACGGGGTAGAGGAAGGAAACCAGTTTCAGCTGCGGCAGTGGAAGATGTGGCTACAGCATTACAGGAACATACTGACAGTGATGCTGGAATCAGCAGTGCAAGGGGGATTGGCCGAATGCTGGATATGCCGAACAGCACGGTGCGTAAAGTCCTACGGAACGTCTTACGCTGTTATCCGTACAAGATAACTCATGTGCAGGAGTTGCTACCTGCTGACCTGGAAGCACGTCAATCTTTTGCACTATAATTTCTTGCCCAGATGGAAGTGGACAACGGATGGCCATGGAACATTCTGTGGTCTGACGAAGCCCACTTTCATTTGCAAGGTTCTGTAAATACGCAAAATTGCAGGATATGGGCAACCGAGAATCCGTCCCAGCTACAGCCATTACCTCTTCAGTCTGAAAAGGTCACTGTGTGGTGCGGAATAACGGCAGCGTTTATCGTCGGTCCATTTTTCTTCGAGGAGATCACACCTGCGGGTCCCGTTACCTGCACAGTTACTGGCAAGCGGTATGAAGCACTTTTGCGTAACCATGTTCTTCCGGCACTCCAACAGCGTCAGTGTGTGGATCGCATAATATTCATGCAAGATGGCGCTCCTCCGCACATTGCTACTACTGTGAAGCAGCTACTGAGTGATAATTTCGGAGATGATAGGATCATAAGCCGCCATTTTCCAACAACGTGACCGCCACGTTCCCCCGACTTAAACCCGTGTGATTTCTGGCTTTGGGGGTACCTGAAGAATGTTGTTTATAGCGGGCGGATTCAGAATCTAGCCGACTTGAAGGCAAGCATCACACAACACACCCATTGCATTAGTACAGATACCCTCCGATCTGTTGTGGAGCATGCCGTTTTGCGCTTCCAATTAGTAGCGGAACAAGGCGGAGGGCATATTGAGCAACTTATGCCTTAATAATCAGTAAGGTGTTTGTTCCATGAAGCTCTTTTTTTGTCATTTTTTGTCATTATCGCTGTCGTCGCTGTAAACACGTAGTCTTGTCTTTTCGCTAATAAATTTTTAGTAAATCTCTGAACTCTCTTTTTTTTTCCTTTTGGCAACATCTTTCCTATGTTTAACCCTTTAACGGGCGGTGGTCACAAAAAAGGACACCCAATTTTAATTCTAAAACTGACAAACGGCACCAAGAATATTTAATTAAAATTTTCCTTTCATTAAGAACCAGAAAATAAGCAAGTTTCTTTTTACTAATGGATTCATTTGTAAATTCCGGTGTCAGTCTATTATTTCATCATTTTGCAAACAAATGTACACCGCGCCGGAAAGGGTTCAAGAATACATTTTTGGTCTTTCCCCTGACATTACCCTGACAACGCCATCCATCGGCACAATTTGGAACTATTTTTTTCCTTCGCCAAACAAAATTCCATTGCCTCACGATTGTTCTGCTAAAATATCAAGTCATTCTGACCAGTAGTTTTAAAATTATCGATTTTTGAAATCGAAACTTTAATTATAATCACCCGGTAAATAAATCAAAATAAAATGTCAGCGATCAGAATTTTTTTGGTCAAGTTAAATAGCTCAATGCTCAGTTGACTGTGGCAGGACAGCTCAAGATTACATAGATTGCAAATAGGAAATTCATCAGTATCTATAAAGAAAAGAATCTGAAAATTAGAAATAAATTTTAGTTTGAAATTATGAAAATTTTAAAGAAATGTACTTGATTAACACATACAGAGCAATATTTTGGAAGATTAAATCTGCTTATTCTTATCTTATACTTTTTCTGCTCTGGAGGAAGCTTGAGATTTTGTGAGTCTACGACTGTATTAAGCAAGTGATTATACTGAGACTGAATCACAGTAAAGATCCGGATGAAAAAGTGAATGGCTGAGATGTTTATTATGAGATTTAATTTATATGAATGAAACCTAGTTAGCGTTTGAATAAAATATGTTTGAATTAATGAAAAGAAGCACTGTTTGAATTGAACATATGCTGCCCATATTTACAATTTCTTAAAATAAACCCAGTTTAAAATAATCCTGATGTTATATCATGAAGCTTATTTGACTTCAGCTGTTTTTAGATGATATTTTTAAAATTAGACCTATGCCATGGGTTTTCTTCTAATAGATTCATAACATTACTACACACATGAGCAATTCACATATTTTTTAGTATAGTTTTAGCGTTGGATGTACATGTCTTATTGACACCACGGTAGTCTTTATGTAATAAAAGAGTTTTTTTTCTTCTTTAGACTTTTGTGAGATGTAGAACATACCCTTTTATTACAAAGAAAGTTTTGTGGAGTCAATAATACCCCAATCGTCAAACAAAATTAGCAAAAGAAAAACAAAACAATTGGTTCATTTCTGTAAATAGTATTCGTGAGGTCTTAAAAGAGAATACACAGAAAGTCATAATATAATTCTTGATAGTTTAAAAATTTTCATGAGTTTAAACTGACTGGGATCGAATACGTCCTATCGCACCACGTTAGGATCAATATCAGTATCATTAATGAATTAACTACTATACCGTTGAAAGAATATTAAGGTGCATCGGATATTACAATAGTTCAAATGGCGCATATTTTGTTTTGATTGCCTAAGAGAAACTGCTCAGACAACGATACCAAGTCTGTAGAACATAGTATCTCTTCCAGTCCCTTTATTAAGACCTTTAAAAAAATTTGATCGTATATTTTGGCGTATAACGCGCACCTAAACTTTTGGACTTCATTTTGTTCTATTTTTAGGTATATTCGCCGTATAAAGCGTCTCCCTATTTTGCTAAAATACCGTCCATAAGATAAATAGCAAAAAATAAAATAAATATAATTATAAAGAATAATAATTGTAACTTTTTATGTAATCTGATAGCGAAAACTTTCTTTCTTCCTTTTGTTTTTGGTAAATAAATAGCATACTTAATTATAGAAATCTTAATTTTTATTATAATCTTTTATTTATTTTATTTTTATTTTTATAACAGGCAAATAACGCGTACCTGTAAATTCCTACACATCTTCTTGAATCGAAATTGCGCATTATACGTCAAAATGTACATTACTTACTATGTGATATTTCCATTAATTTTTAACACTTTGAAACATAATTGAAAAGTGTTTATGAATTTGATTTGTCTGTCTATCTGTCTGCCTATTTGTCTGTCGTCTGTCAGTCCGTGCTGTAACTCGCGTAAATATACTCGGATTGCAATGCAATTGATATATGTTAATGATGTTTAGTATGAATTGTTCTGTATTGAGAATGAAGTATGTAGCGTTTACAGTTCCTTTACAGGGACAATCAAAATAATTCCGTTACTTTACGGTCTATGGGGAAAAATCGTTTGAGGTGGATTTTAATGATGTCACACTATTTCAAACATACTTAAATATATATATATATATCACTGCGTTGCACTACAAGAGGCTTACTATTGAATAGGGTGTTCATTGCATTCCTCTTTCATTCACAGGGACACGCAAAATAATTCGTTACAGTAGTTTCTAAGATCAATAATTTCTGGAAATACGTTTTAAGTTGTGGTAGGCTTTCAAATTAAACTAATTTTTTGCCTATTACTTGGTGTGTATAAATTCGTTAGACGGTCTACAGGGCGGCACAAAATATTTCAAGTACATTTCCGTTTATTGACGGAAATTTCTGAACGGGAATTTACAAGTCTGCTATGCGTTTCCTAACTGAACTAAATATTATCTTACTATGCAGTATACATACAAATCTATGGATCTATTAGATGATATTCAGGGCTTCACAAAAGAATTCTGATACTTTTCAGACTGTTCAAGGTAATTGTTGGCATTAAGTTTTCAAAAGTGTTTTGCGTTTTCCTTTCCGCCCCATATGTATTTTTATACACTCGATGCTACTAGTCAAACTAGGATGACTTTCTTTGTGAATATCGTATTTATTAATTGTTTATCGTTTAATGTGTGCTATTAGCATTGTTTTGTATTTATAATTTTCTCTCAACTTTAAGTTTTATCTTGTAAAAGCTCTACGTCTCCTTATATTTATTTACAATCACAATTGTTCATTATTATATCTAACTTGCCTCGTCCAGTATAATTGGATAGCTTTGTGATTGACATTGTAATCTTTTACAGTTAATTTACATTAGTGACGTGTCCCCTTCCCGTATGGTCATTCTGGGAATCTTTCACCGTGTTGGGTCCTTGTCGCATAATAAACAAACCTGCTAGGCGAGGATAGCTGTGCTTAAGCCGAAAGGCATCTGCCCGTTTTGATCTTGATCTTGTTTACTTAGTCATTATCTTTTATCTTGTTATACTGCGAAGTTTTGTCACGTTAATCTAGGAATATGTTAGAAAGTGTTTCAAAATCTATGCATGACGCATGATTTTTCTTTATTCTTTTATTATCTTTTCAGATACCCGACTGGAAATTCCCGTTCAAGATATCTTATCACCCCGTCTGCGTTCACGATCAGAAGATCTTAAGAAGGGTTCTTTTAAGACACTGCGATCCTGGAGCGGACCCCGATTTGAGAGTATATGAATATTACGAAGCTCAGAGCTGTTCCTGTAAGGTCTGCAACAGTTCAGACACCTTCTGCGACTGGAAGAGTCATATATCATCATCCGTCAAACATCCTCACCATTCCCGAGCCCATAACCGTGGTGATTAACAGTTGAAATAAACTAAAGGATGACTGTGCCAGATTGAAAAGATCTAGGGAGCCAAGAGTGATTTCAATTAACTCTCTATTCCCGTTAAAAACATTTTCTTTAATTAAATGTTTCAGTGTTCTGTAAGCAGTTTAAGGAGTCTCATACCTTGTAAAACGACGAATAAAATTTAAAATTATCACTAATCTTTATTCTAGTGTTTTTTATTATTTATAGACACGTTAAAAGACTATGCGCAGAGAGATTTTGCAATAGAGTTGGAAATGTAACAAACGTTATTAACGACTACAAACCACACAATTTAGTTTGATTGTAGCATAATTTATTATGTAAAATATTAAAACGATTTAAAAAACAAAAATTTGCTGTTTAGTATGAAAATTTAAAATTAGTTCTGGAGTAATATATGTAATATTTACGTAGGCTAATATAATTACATTAAAAAAAATGTATTCATCCTAAATTCCACTAAAACCAAATTATTTGGAATGAAAAATAAATCATGATTTCAGCATATGTCTTTTTTTATATTAGGATCAATATTTTTAATATTTCCTTTAATGAATAAACGCTACTGAGTGAGTGAATAAGCCTTAAGTTTCTTATAAATTAAGCTGTATTCATTCAGCTTTAAGCTGTAAATATATAATACAGCTGAATATATTTATATACAATTGTATCATTAGTAGAAGGAATTAATATAATTAAGATATTATGGTTTAAATTTATTTGAAATATTATTTATTTTAACATATAATCATTTCAATTTATGTTTCCTTTTTAATCATGGGTAAGTTTTCGATAAACGTTTATTCAAAGAATTTGAATATCATTAGCTTACTTTAATTTATTTTAACACGTTCACTGCCGGGTTAAAATTACTGAGATTTTATTTTATTTAGAAAGTTTGAATTCACACCAGAAAATACTAATAGCAATATTTACTTTATTTTATTACAGACATTTCATAAAATAAAAATTTGTCTTTCAAAATTTCCGGTACGCATTCGTAATTTTAGATTGAAAAACCACGAGTATACTCGTGTTTGGTAGCGAATGGGTTAAAGGGTATTCTACATTTATATCTCATTTTATGCTCTATTCTTTATGCTGTATTCGTACCTTCATTCTGATTCAAAGGAATTCCTTGGTTATCATATGTTTTCTTTAAATAGATTCCTGAAACTTCAACTTTATTAAATATTTTATAGCTTCTATTCATTCTTTTCAGGATATATAATTGCTAGTTTTATAGTATTTGAAATTTTGTTTTTTACACTTCCCAAAATTATACGGAATTTTAACCCATTCGCTGCCAACCACGAGTATACTCGTGGTTTTTCAATTTAAAATTACGAATTTGCACAGGAAATTTCGAAAGAAGAATTTTTATTTAATGTAATCACGAAATGTCTGTAATTAAATAAAGTAAATATTGCTATTAGTATTTTCTGGTATGAATTCAAACTTTCTAAATAAAATAAAATGCCGGGAAATTTAACCTTGCGTGAACGTGTTAAATAGTAAATAAAAATGTATAAATGATTGAATCAGAACATTTTTTCGAAGATATGAGACTCCTTTACAAAAACTTCCTTGCTTTTTTTAATTTCACATTCCTACAGTATATTTACGATATTTTTGGATTTTCCATTGATATTTTTGTACTATATTTTATTTTAGAAATTCAAAAATTTTGTTTAATAAAAATAGTAATAATTGTGATCTGTGTCCAAAAAACGCATGCGCACTTTTCATTCGAAGTGATGTGTGCTCAGTTAAGATTGGTAACTCTGCTTTTTTTTTAATTATTATCTGCTTTTTAAACGGTATCTTCATAGTGAAAAATTCTTTTTAAATACAAATTTACCAATATAGAAATTTGCTTTAAAATTATTATGTGCAATTTAACTTTTTTCATTAAACTAAAATATTTTCATCGTAGCAGAAAGTTATATTACTGAATGTAAAAAGCTCCAATTTCGGGGTGCTGAATAAGACTGTATTGAATACGATTGTTTTGAATACGAATGTGAATGTCTTGAATACGAAGTGTTGAATACGATGGAAAATTGTGTTCGTTATTTGTAACTAAATAAGACAATACTTGATTTCGTCATGTCTGTAAGTTTTTGTTATTAATAATTTGAAGCTTTAGTGATGTTCCTTTAAGAAACCTTTAAATAAAGAGTGCGAAAATTCTAAATATTATCGATGAATATTTGCAAAAATAAATAAATAAACAAACAGATAAAAAAATAATTCTTTTAAATAATTTTTCTGTATTACCTAATTATATTTCGAAAATAAAGTTGTAATTTTTTTATTGTTTATTATTTTTTTTTATTTAAATAAAATCGTTTGATATGTTATATATAGTACAATTTCAAAAGAAAAATATTTCCAATGTACAACTGTTTGATGTTTTTGCAATGCTTTATTTTTTAGATAGTTAGTTCTTAAATTTGTAATTTTATGTACTTAAAATTTTTATTGACAAAATTTTTAAAAGCAATTTTACAATATTACTGATAAACTTTTTGCTTAATTTGTTCGGTGCTACTTCAAAAGTCCTCTCATGTTTGTAAAAAGAAAATTTTTTGGTGTTTTCACTTTATGCGGTTTTTTTTTTAAATTTCTCTAATGTGTGCATCGGTACTTATTTTATTGTTATCTCATAAGTTTTTAGGATACATTAGAAAAAAAATAAAATCAGTGCATGTTAAAATATTGTTCAATTTTTATTGATTTCTTAAAAATAGTTATTAAAAATTTTTTGCCGTTTAACAATTGCTTAAAAATACAAAGCAAGTTCAAAATTTTTCTTATTGTATATGAGATTAATTTTCATAATTTCATAACAAAATCAATTAAGTTGTTCCTCTGTACTTTATTTATTTTTATCAAAAGACTGATTTCCTATATCAATCAATGTACTGTTTTAATGAAAGAAAAAAAAATCTAAATTTTTATTGTTTAATCCTTTCGAAATTAACGGGTCTTAAAAGTACTGGTCAATTTAAATTGATTTTTTTGTTTCAACAATTATTTTTATCAAAAACGGATTTCTTATATCAATCAATGTACTGTTTTAATGAAAGAAAAAAAAATCCACATTTTTAGTGTTAAATCCTTTCAAGATTAACGGGTCTTAAAAGTATTGATTAATTTAAATTGAATTTATTTTGTCTTGATAATTATTTTTATCAAAAGACTGATTTCCTATATCAATCAATGTACTGTTCTAATTAAAGAAAAAAAATCCAAATTTTTAGTGTTTAATCCTTTCGAGATTAACGGGTCTTAAAACTACCGGTCAATTTAAATGAATTTTATTTTGTCTTAACAATTAGTTT
This sequence comes from Maratus michaelseni, assembly GCA_963931845.1. Lineage (NCBI taxonomy): Eukaryota > Metazoa > Arthropoda > Arachnida > Araneae > Salticidae > Maratus > Maratus michaelseni. The sequence goes on from OZ007600.1 coordinate 211,901,508, forward strand.
TATCAAAAGACTGATTTCCTATATCAAACAATGTAATGTTTTAATGGAAAAAAAAACCCAAAATTTTTAGTGTTTAATCCTTTCGAGATTAACGGGTCTGAAAAGTACCGTTCAATTTAAATTGATTTTATTTTGTCTTAACAATTATTTTTATCAAAAGACTGATTTCCTATATCAATTAATGCACTGTTTTAATAAAAGAAAAAAAATCCAAATTTTTAGTGTTTAATTATTTCTAGATTAACGGGTCTTAAAAGTACCGGTCAATTTAAATTGATTTTATTTTGTCTTAACAATTATTTTTATTGTTACCTGCATGTAGTAATGATAGTATACGTCTATACATACTTTATTATCACATCACTTATGTTTCAGCATTTAGTAATAAAACAGAAATTTAAACTCTTTGCAGCGTTCGTGATTATCTTATTTTAAACATACTTTTCATTCTTTAAATTTAAAATAGATGCTATTTTTCCAAATCAATAAGTTTTGATAAGAAATATATAACACTAGAAAGTTGTTAAGTCTGTTTAATATTGTTGTAATTTAACATTTTCCAAACGTCTTCAAAAGTTCTTCTTTAGCCTATTGGCATATCAACACTAGAACTACCATGATCCGTCATTTTGGCGGTTAACAAATGAATATATTCCGATTCGAACCAGATTTTTTTTTAAAATAAATTAAATGTAAAACTCACAGAAATCGTTAAATGAATAAGTTAACACTAGAACCGCGATGACGGGTCATTTTGACCCGTACTAAATGAAGAATTGTCAATTGGAACCAGAATTTTTTTCATAAAATAAGTTAAATATACGACTCACTAAAATGAGTTAAATATATACATTAAATAATTTTAAATAAAAATTCGGGTGTAAAATATTTTTATAAAATTTGAGTAAAATTTCCCGCGGTTCTAGTGTTAAGTAGTTGTAAATAAAATTTCTGGTGTGAAATAGTTTTAAAAAACTTGAGTAAAATTCCCGTTAGTTCTAGTGTTAATAGAACGTAAAATAACTATGTTCGTTAAGTTTCATTAAATTAAATATTCGTTCAATTTCGGCAAATCTTAACGTTTGTGATTTTGATTGCTACTATAATTTTTTTTTTTTTAACTTAAAGTAATTTGTACCAAAAAATTAAAAAAAAATCGGTGCTAAAAGGGTTAATGCTGTAGGGTGAAGAAAATTTATATTTCCCATTAATACGAATAAATATGAAGGAATCTAACATATAAGGGAATACTAACATTATGTGTCACGAGTCATATTACGTTTTGTTCCGTTTATTATATTTATTCAGTTAAAATAAAAGATTTCATTGGAACTAACAAGGGAGTCTACCCAAACGGGGACTCGATTTCAATTAAACTTATATCACAAAGAGTACTCATAATATAATGAAGAATGATATTAATTTTACAGGCCATCGTCAAGGTTTAGTATTTTTAAATATTATTTTTAAGTATTATTTAGTATTAAGTATTATTTTAATGTATTATTTTTAAGTTTTATATTTAAGTATTATATTTAAGTATTATTTTTAAGTATTATTTAGTATTAAGTATTATTTTTAAGTATTATTTAGTATTAAGTATTATTTTTAAGTATTATTTAGTATTAAGTATTATTTTAAAGTATTATTTTAAAGTATTATATTTAAGTATTATTTTTAAGTATTATTTAGTATTAAGTATTAATTTTAAGTAATATTTAGTATTAAGTATTATTTTTAAGTATTATATTTAAGTATTATTTTTAAGTGTTATTTAGTATTAAATATTATTTTTAAGTATTATATTTAAGCTTTATTTTTAAGCATTATATTTAAGTATTATTTTTAAGTATTATTTAGTGTTAAGTATTATTTTTAAGTATTATTTTAAGTGTTGCTTAATTAGTTACAGTATTATTTAAGTATTATTTTTAAGTAACATTTTTAAGTATTATTTTAAGTGTTGCTTAATTAGTTACAGTATTATTTAAGTATTATTTTTAAGTAACATTTTTAAGTATTAGTTTTTAAGTATCATTTATTTTGTAAATATGCATGGTTTAAATGTGGATATCTTGAAGAAAATCCTTCGACTTTCCAGAAACCAGTTGATTTTTATTTCACAAGTAATTGAACCGACTGTCATGAATGTGAAAAAATTTATTTTATATTTTTTGGATGGTGTAAAAACTCATTGTAGTTTACTCATTTCTATACTAATTATCATCTCTGTGACAATTACGTTGCTTGAAATTATTCGGATATTTTTGAATAAAGCTTTTAGCGATTTTCATCAGTTGCATCATAGATATTCTAGAAATAAATATTTTTAAAATACAAAACCTTGACGATGGCCGATAAAATTGGTACCATTCTTCATCATATCATGAGTAATCTCTATAATAAAAGTTTCATTGAAATTGGAATGTACCTTTTCTGCAGGGTCCCTTGTAAGGTTTTCGTTCCCTTAAAAACAACGGGTTTCGATTCAGTTCCGGTTTTTGACCTATTGGAAACAAAGGTGTTTTCCAGTTTTCGGTTCTGTTTGACTTATTTTTATCAATTTAGCGGTCCGGGGAAGTCAACATTTTCTTTTTTTTATTTATAAGCTTTTGTTGATGAATTGTTTTCCTGAAATGTGTCTTTCTATAAATATTACTTTTTAGATAATTTTTTTTGAAAAATTTGAAATTTTGTTCGTATAAAATAATTTTTATAGGAAATTAATACGAATTTATTGAAAACAATTTATTAAAAACATAACATAAAAAAATCTGTACAAAAGTTCATACACATATTTTGCACGTAAGTTTAGATATATCCTCTTAAATATGACAAATTTTGAAAAAAATCATTCTGGGATAAATGGACTTGAACTTTTTATTACGGGTGGTACAGGACTCATAGTACAATACAAACACTTTTATAGCTACTGACGCAATCAACGTAGAAATATGGGGTATGCTTTATTTAATTTGTTTAACTTTGTAGTATTTTATTAGCAAAAACAAATAAACAAATAAATAAAAATAACGAAAAGAAAAGAAAAATGCATTTTTTCAAGAATTTTTACCCCCGGAACCCCTTAATTAATTTCAATATATATAATTTCAGATTTATGTTTTTTACATACGTTATTTTAAAAGTTAAACACCAGATAAAAATAAGGTGACTGACTTGAATTTAATTTTTTTTTTAATTCAAATTTTATAACGTGAAGTTTTGAAAATAAAAATGTGTTATGATTCAGTTCTGCAATGGGAAAAATAAAACCGTTCAGTTAAAAAATAAAAAACAAATCTGGTTTTGTTTCGGTATTTTGTTCATCAAATATACTGTTTTTTCAGCTTTTCTATTTGGTTTTGCTCTGTCATATGTATAATGTCTGATAACTCATATCATACAACACTTATAAGGCTTTGTTTATCAGATTATAAAATTGTCAAATAGATTCACATACTTAATTTGTCTTAGTTAGAAATAGGTAAAATTTAGGATAATATTTTAAGTTTTATAAATTAGTTTTTTTTAAATATTCGAAATTTTGAAACTGTAATTTGGTAATAAAACTTCAAGAATTATACTGTCATCTGTTTACTTTCCATGTAAAATGTTTTAAAATCTTTTAAGTTATATTTAAAGGAATCAATAAAAGTTTTGATTTCTCTAAGTCTTACAATGTTCTTGCTTAATGATGTTCCGATAAATGATATTTAACAGTTCATAATGAAATTTCTAACATAACTGAATAATACGAAGTTTATATATCCTGGTGCTGTAAACAGAAATAAAACATGGTTGCATGGAAACGTTTTTTCGAATAGATACAGCAATCGCTGAGCAACTCTTCAACATATTCATCAGCAGAATTTAAACACTTGTCAATGTATAGTATCAACTTTCAGAAGTCTGTTTCCTGGAACTGAAATAATTTGTATGTAGCAGCAGACTGTATTTCATGATCCCCTTGAAAATATGGACTAGGCTGAAATATCTTCTCTTCATGCATACGAAAAAATGGTAAAAGCTGGGAGCAAAATCAAGAATGGATGGTCAAAAAGTTTTTTGAGGAACTCCTGCAGAAGCTGTGCTGTATCATTGGTCGCACGCGTGCTAAGAATTTTGTGGACCAACACAACTACACTAAGTATCCTGTGCCTCTTTTCTGTATAACTATCGTAATTCTGAGTGTTCAAATACTTTATTACTTTTTTCACCTCTCCGTTGATTGTAGAAAAAAGGATAATGAGCTCTAATTTAGAACGATGGACTAGATCGGCGGTATGCGTCACCTGCTCAAACCGCATTGCGCCGTTTTAAACGGGATTTTTCTGCTGGCAATCTCACTGAAAAAAAAGTGTTATGCGCGACAGCGTATTACTGTTTATCACTGTTAATTTTACGGTATAATACTGGCAGTTGGGATGCTAGTATTATACTGTAAAATCAACATTTTTGTTTTGCAGTGCTGTAGTGTATCTGCTGCCAGACTATTTTAGATTTTTACTTTTTACGTTTTAATATGTTAAAATTTTATGTTTTGTCCTTTATCCACATGATCGGGCAACCGTAAGCAGATAAAGATATTACTATGTTAAAATATTTTAAAATTTGAATCTAAAAAAAATTGCGTGTTACGGATAATTCAATGTTTTCCCCTAGATTTTCTTCAAAACAAAACCGAATGAGCATACGTTTATGGCAAAATTGTGTTCATACGCGGACCGCTGGTTTTAATGTTAAAGTATAGACAGTTAGCGCTCCGTTTTATGTTAGAACTAAGTGATTAAAAATGATACGTGATGCGAGTGATCGCGAAGTGCTAACTGGCACATGGTAGCTACGTTATGAATATTTCAGGTAATTTTTTTAAATGCAATGCCTTCCATCTTTTCACATTGTTGGAAATAATTTCTTGATAAGCCTCGTTGTGTCAATGTGTCACCATTAAATAATTTCCTTCGTTGCTAATTACGATAATGATTATTACATTTAGTTTAAAATATAAAGAAATATTTCAAAGGATTAAGATTGAAATATACTAGTACATCTTAATCTCAACGTCTATGAAGACGTTGTGGCAAAATTTAGAGTGATACAGTAGAAACCGCTAATAGAAGTTAGCGTGAAAAAGGATCGTTATAACAGATTCCTGAACAGCATTAGTAACTTTTTGGAAAAATGTTAATAATCAAGAATAATAAAGTAAATAATAAAGAAATAACCTTAGGACACATTTTGACTAATGAGTTTTGTAGATTTTATTTTTTGCAATGAATGTTACGTATTACGTCATCCCTTGGTTTATAGAAAAAAAGTGTGTCTGAAATAGGTGTTTTCGAGAAATTTTTTTTAAAGAAATGTACACATACGAATATATCACAAAAGATAGGGCAGGTAGGGAAAATTGAGCATAGATAAATATTAAAACAAGTAGATAAATATAGCAAATATATAATGAGCATAGATAAATATAGAACAAGTGAAATAAAATCATATAACTAAAGGAAGTTAATTTAATGAAATATTGCATACACTTTTGGACAAGTCGTACGCAATTATGTGTATTTTATCATGTTATTTTTCACGTGATGGAACTATTGCCTCTCAAAATTTAGTTATACAGATTTGATTTAGTGGTCCTTTTCAAGTTTGTTTCTTGTTCAATAAAATATTAACGCCATCATCAAAAACTTTTATAACTAAATGGCCCAGTTTACTGACATATCTATGTAAACAGTACCTGGATAGAATTTATCAGAAGAAAATTAATTCTTATTTACCACCTTTAGTACTTGTCTCAATATACTCTGAAAATAGTGCTCTCAAACTATTTTTTCTAGATCTTGGTGACACTGCTAACGTATTCACAGATGTTATTGAATGCTGCTATAGATTTAAACTGCTGTGATACATAATTTAATAAAGAGTTATTTGATTTAGTGGCATATGATGAGGAACCTCATCCGTTTTTAAATAGTAAACTAGAATCGCTAAAAGAGAAATTATTTAACCTAACATGTTTAGGAAGACATTGTTGATTATCGTAACTGAGTTATTTTTACCAATTAATTTTTGCTTGTGTCTCATTCTAAACCTAGTAAAAATTTTCATTCATAATTCTCACAATAATAAAGTTATTATTATGATATATCCAACATATTTACATTGATTTTTTGTTATGAAATGACTTAAGAAAGTTCTGGAAATGGCTAAGATCCGTGTCCAAACAGCACTGAGTAGACGCTCCGTAATTTGGAACATAGATCATAGTACATACGGAATCAGACAAAGGGCATTAGCAGAATATGTGATGTCCGGTACAGATAATGCTGTTAAGTTTCTTATGCATTTGATTGCTATGACATCCGTCCCTGTCAGTTATCACTTAGTCAGTTATCATTAGAATATACTTGCAGTTTTCTATATGATGCTATAACCTATCACACAAAGAAAAGTTTTCCCATTGAAGATTTCAATAAAATACTTTCATTCATTATTTAAAATTATGAAGGAAAATCCGTGTTCTGCCTACAGTTGGATAGGGTGTATTAATGATCCCGATTTTCTGTAGAAAGAATGTTTATTATTTTGAGCTCTATCATGTCTTAAAATTTGTGCATGCCTTCTGAGGACACCTTGGTATACATTTACATATTAATACCACACCTATTTTACTAAGTATTATCATATATGCCTTATGCATTGCTTAATAGCGAAATACGACCATATGGCCACAGTAAAAAGACGTGACGTTCTAGCGATTTTTTTAATGGTGAATTATGAATTTAGCATCACAAATTATATTTTTTGCTCAATTTTCTTCTTTCGAAGCATCGAAACTGCCCTGTTGTTCCATAACGAATGCGATGTAACATAATCAAGTGGATACAACTTCTATTTCCGTATTTATACCGCCAGCCGACCACAGCAACCTAATTAGCATATCACTGCAGAGGGGGGGGGGGGTTAAATCCTGCTCGCGAAAGTAAAAGAAATCGCGAAAGTAAAAGAAATGACAGAACAGGTTCATTGACGCACAGGTGTTAGAAACCGGGCAAAAAAGTGTATGAGTCTAATGTATGTAATAGACTGGAATGCAGCGTCACATTTCTGCAACCTATTTTAGCGTTGAATAATTTTGGTAAATATATGAATTAGGTGGTATAGATAACGAAATTGCCAGTCAGCTAGCGCAAAAGCCAGGAAGTAGGACAATAGTAACATCGCACATCTCATAGTAATCTGAAATGAATAGCAACCTGATTACTGATGGTAATCCGACTCGGATGTAGTCAACAGTAACGTTTTGCTATTCATTTCAAATTGCAGCGGGGTATGCGGTGTTACTACGGGAACACCTACCGTTGGTGCTCCATCAGTTTCGTTATAAGTATCACTTAATCTATAACATATACCATAATCATGGATTCTAAAATTGGTCATAAAAATGTGACGCTGCCACCCGGACGAACAGTGCAAGAGGTACCTATTCCCTAGTTTCGGATATCGTGATGAAGTTTTGTAAAAAAGAATGTAAAGTATCATAATAAAGTATCTTTACTGACTGCGTGAAGGATATTTTCCTATTACATAAAATTATTACACTTTTTAAATGAATAACTCAACATAAATGTTTTTTAAAATTCTCTTTTTTGAAAAAAAAAAAATAAAATCGATTCAGATTTTTTTTCTTTTAGAAATGTACGTAAAAAATGCTTAACATTGATTTTCACATTTAAAATATTAATTTCTAAAAAGTATCGATATATCGGATGTAAAAACCGATATATATATGTATATATATATATATATATATCGTGATTCTAACATCAATATCAAAAATTTATATTTTTTAGACCTATATATCGATATATCGAAATTTTGCTACTATCGCAATTCATAGCAAAATGTAGGTTTAAAAGGTTGGGTTGGGTTGAGTATTGACGGCCAATTATCTACACTAGGGATATAGGCCCGGGGGGGGGTGCCCTTCGTGGGGGTCTTTCTAAGGGAACCTAATCCGTATTTACGCATGGAGAAATCCACGGCTCGAAGAAAACCACGAAAACTCCGAACGATTAGGCCGACGGGCGCGATTGGGATCGAACCCAGCACCTCCCGTCTACCAGCTTCGAGAGCACAACCTCTCAGCCACTGGTGGGGCGTAGGTTTTAAAGGATTTATTGACAATATGCTTCTTAGCTCAACTTACACAGTTAAAAAAACTGCAGCATTGAAAGAAAAAAAAAATGATCGGCTTAAAGACATTAAAAAAACATTTATTTTATACAATTATGTTTTAAAAGAAAACAAGTGTTTGGCATTATTAAAGCAAATTTTTTTTAAATATAAGAGGTATTTTTTTTCTATAAAATAAGCATTTTTATTTCAGTTTACAGATTTTCTCTTGTCATATTTATAAAAAAATTTCAATAATGTGCAATCTAAATTTTAACTAATATGTACTTTTCGCCTTTGCAGTAATAATTTGATTAAAAAAAAAAAAATCTTTTATGAACATTTCAGCATTCACTTTTTTAATACATTATTGTTTTTATTTGTTTCAACATATTGTTTAAAAAATACAGTTTTTTATAGTTTTGTGTCAATAAAATTGCTTTCAAACTTTTAGCTTGGATGCGGTAAAGTTTTAAATAACTATCGTGAAAAGAAAATAAAGCCCTGCATTATACAAAAATGCGCCCTAGTAGTAAAAATTGATTAATACCATGCATCCTTTCCTTATAATCATCTACTTATAGTCCAAGTAGCAGCGTCACATTTTTGTGACCAATTTTAGCATTCCTGGTTATGGTATGTGTTATAGCTTAAGTGATACGCATAACGAAACTATCAGTCAGTTGGAGTACCATAAGGGGGGCGTTCCCGTAACAACATCCAGCTATAATGTGAAATGAATAGCGCTGCATCCGAGTCGGAGGACCATCAGTAATCAGGTTGCCATTCATTTCAGATTACAATGCACTGTGCGATGTTGCTACAATCCCCCTCCCGGTTTTTGCGCCAGCTGATTGGCAATTTCGTTATCTATACCACCTAATCTGTCATAAAAACCAAAATTATTCAACGCTAAAATAGGCTGTCTCTCGGCCTATTACATACATTAGACACATTCACAAAACATTCTTTCATCCTTCTTCCAATCATACATAAATAATTACAGGGAGAAACTTTCTACATATACAATAGATATCACAATATTTGTTTTTTCACAAATGAAGATAAAAATGACTAATGAACAGTGTTCCATAACATAACGCAAGAATTGCTATAACAATGTTTTTTTCCCCATAATCAGATTGCTTTTTTTCATAAACGATAGAGTAATTGTTTTAACGATTGGAAAGGATATGGAAATATGTCGTTAAAAGTTTTAAATATAGTTATACTCATAATGATTTTTTATTATTTAATTTTACAAATTTTATTATTTAGCTTCCAGATCTCCATATTTTTAAATGCTACTATTTCCGAAAATAAATCTTATTTAATCACAGAATTTTTGAATAAAATAAGGAGACAATTTCTATTCGAAAATGGTTGTAGTCAAAAATCTGGATGTTTGGTATCTATATGAAAATGTACATGCATTGTTGCTTCTCGTTTTCCTAAATAACCAGAACCAGAAAGAATATAAGTTATTTATTCTCTTAAAATGTAGCAACTTTATTTATTTACAGCATACTGAATACATAAAATCTTATAAAAGACATCCCCAACTCTATGATTATTTTAAAACATTGACGGCTGTGCTCAATAAAAGAAAAAAAAGAATTATGATGGGAATTTATCAATCATACACATCTGTATGAATTTCAACATATTTACTGAGACCTGTAATTTATGTGACACATTACATTACTGTAACATCGATGCAACTTGTCTGCCGTATTATTGAAAGATTACCATTGATTTGGAGCAAATAAAATAATAAAATTTTATTCTGCGGTTTCTTCTTTCGTTTGGAAACTTTGCAGTTAATGTGTATTTTAATCTTTTACTGAACAATTTTCCGATTGGGAACAATGATTTGAAAAAATGAATTAGAAATATAAGTTCATCCATATTAAATTAAATATGTAACTACTGCTTAAAGTGCTAAAAACAATACACAAAAGGCTTAAAACTACCTTTTATTATAAGGATGACATGTTTCAACACTCTGACGGCGACTTCTTCAAGATCAAAATAATAAATTAACTATTTTCACACAGTTTTTGAAAATGATAAACACAAATCACGAGATCAAATGTATAATGTAATAAAAGAACATATGGCAGATATCAAATATGACAGAAGAACTACAGTTTTGGCTAGACTACGTAGAATAGAGCCTTTGCAGATTGATTTTTAAAAAAAGTAAAATAATTTTCCATCAAGAGTTTATTTCCCATCGATTATCCGTGAATCAATAGAAATATATTTTCAAAATGAGAACATATGCCATAAATCAGTCTCTTTTGAGTTACCTGAAATTTGGCACGCGATGATTTACGAAATAAAAAGCAATAAAATAAAAATTTTCACGTTTTCAGTTTCACGAATTTTAGCACCTGCTTATATTATACATGTCATCTCGTGATTTGTGTTTATCATTTTCAAAAAGCTTGCGAAAATAGTTTATTTATCATTTTCATCTTGAAGAAGTCGCCGTTAGAGCGTTGAAACATGTCATCTTTATAATAAAAGGTAGTTTTAAGCTTTTTGTGTATTGTTTTTATCACTTAAAGCGGTAATTACATGACTATTGAAACTCAAATGTTTTAATAGTAGTAATTACATCTTTAATTTAACGTTAACACGTGATTTTGTTACATTATTTGTTCATTCATATTGATTAAAAAAATATAGCAATTATGAAAAAAATGGTAGCTTAAGAGGACAAAAAGATTTGTATTAACGAAAATTGATAGAAGTTGGATAGTCTATTAGAAAGCCTGTATTTATTTTAGACTATTTATTTATTTATTTTTGCATTTATTTATTTACGCTTTATAAAAGTAAAACGTCCAAGTTCTATATCTATAAGTTTTCATTTCTCATTTAGACTGCTTATTACGTTGTTTCTCGATTATACCTATTTGTAATCTAATATATAAAAAGGAAAATTTGTCTGTATGTCTGTATTTCTATACAAATTCTACAGTTTAGAAGCGAGAATCGTAAAATTATACTCACAGGCGTAGTAAAATGCAGCCGAGTTTCAACTAAAGTAATCCGAAATCTAAATAAATTATAGTTAATTTTTAATTAAAAAAATACCATCAATCTATCACCAATTTCCTATTAAATTTAAACATTTTTCCTTTTAGCAATTGCCTACATTTAAAAATCCACAATAAAATTGTTTCCATAGCAATTAATTTTCTATTGTAATATTTTCTACGGGAAAAATGAAAATGAAGTAAAAAGCTTCAAGCATGAAAATAAGATGAATATGACGGTCATAGTGGAGTTCTCAATAATTCAAGGAGCATAAATATGAGTAAGAACAGAAAGCAGGTGAATATGACGTCAGCAGGTGAATATACAACGTCATATGAGTTTGAAGAAAGTATTGAATCATGATAAAACCCGATTATTAAAATATTGGCATATTTTAACATTTTGAGGTTATCTGAATTCGTTTCCGCTATTTTTAAATCTATTCCAGCAATACACGTGCATGGATATTAGAAATTCCATAAATGTTAGTCCCACAGAGCTCATTCTTAGTGAAAAACTAAAATAAAAATTTCAGTTTTTTTTTTAAAAATAAAATTGGTAGAAGTTTACTGCATGTTTAATTTTTAACTTGATTTTATAAAGCATTCTTAAAATCACAAGCAAGACCGAGTACTTCAGCGAGTAAGTACTAAAACAAACAAAAGTTTCTATATATATATATATATATATATATATATATATAATAGAAAATTGAAAATCCATAAAAATTTATTTTTTATTAGAACTTGAAACAAAATGTTTTTTTCAAGTATAGTTTGTAGAGAATTTAACTTCCTTTATTTAAAAAAAAAGAACTACATAAATCCGTTAACTTTTCAAAAAGTTACCGTGGGAAAACTGCTGAAACACGGTGTTTCAAGATTTAAATTTAGCTTGAAGTTTTGCTTTGTAGGTTTACACGGTTCAAAGTTTACGGTCTTTAAGTCTATAATTTTAATAATTTGCCTACCGGATCAAATGGACAAAATTCTTAACAATAATAAATAAGTTAAACAACAATAATATAAACAACAATAATTTAAACATCAATAATAAATTTTTTTTATCCATTTTAATCCCTTGTGGTCCCTTTCAGGAGACAATTACAGGTGCGAAATTAAGGACAAATAGCCAATATTGATGTTATAATGAAGAATAATTGCTAAATATATTTCAATATTTTTCCTGAGTTTTTTTTTAATTCCAGTCAGGTATATTTTGATAAGTAGTTTCTGGAAAATCAATTAATTACGTTAAAATGTTAATTAAAAGAAGTTTCTTTAAACCATAGAGATTGTAACACGTAAAAATACAATATGTAATGATGCAGCCTCATTTAACTTGCCAAAACTGTGGTTCGAGTATATGCGTGGTTAAAAATATGGAAAAAAACATCCAAGTAAAAAATAAAAAAATAAGGTGCGTATTTAAAAAGTACGTGAAAAATCAAATGATAGTGTTTCAAATAACTTCATAGACACTGCAATTCTAGAATATTCTTATTTGTTTTGATAATGGCTCAGATTGAGCTGAAACCTGTCAACAGTCTAATAAAACTTATTTTACTGTTTATAGTCTGTTTATTTTACGCCTTTTAGCAATCAAAATAAGTATACAAGTTTCTTTGTTTGCAAAATCGCGCAACTATTGCATGTCTTATTTCTTTTTTTTTTCTGAACGATCAAATGATCAACTAAAAGTTGCCAAAACATTTTAAAATATATTAAAACTGCATCAGTAGCTTTTGATTAAAAAAAAACATGAAACAGAAAAACACGTAAATTTACAGGAGAATACATCAAAGACTTGAACTACGTCATAGATGCCAGTGCTGTTTTCTTGACAGAAAAATCGATTTATATTTCTTTATAATTATAACTGAGTCATCTTGGTAAAAACATAGTCGCAATGCAGACTTTTTTGAAGATTTTTCATTTTTAACTGTACTTACCCTTTTTAGGTACGTTCGTAATTATATAACTTCACATAGCACCGATAGTCGTCGTCTGATTCGTCCATATGTCCGCATATAACAGCGCAAAAACTACTCAACCGAATGGTCTGAAATTTAATCGTTGCTGAATTTTGTCAAGTCATTTCAAATAAAAATATATTAATAAAAATTTTCTTCGTTCTATTAAATCCTATCATACGCAATTAATGCAATGATATCCCATGATAGGTAATGATTCTAGTTTGCCTTGGTGATTACGTCCTATTTGAGATGGATTCATATATGTCATATTATTTCCGTATTACTGAATTTAAAAACCGAATTTCTATACTAAAATTATTTAATTATAGCAATCCTAGAATCTACCGACAGTTTTTTAGATAGATGTTTCCGGAGAAATGAATATTAAATGAAAAAAAGAGTCTAAATATGGATTTCAAAATCTGAAATTTTCAAAGCTAGTCTTAAGTTTTCCGTCGGAATTTTCAGTCAATGTCAACAAAATAAAAAAAGTTGCGAGTTTAAAATGTACTTATTTTATTACGGAAATGAATCATATCATAATAACAGACGATGTAATGCATTTCACAGAAATAAAGATCACCAAGATATGAATATTTATAAAACTAGTTATAGTACGAGCGCACCTCATTTGTCACGTTTGACGTAGAATTTCCTACTTGTTATGTTTTTAAGTGGAAATGGATTTTCAAGTCATAAACATGAAAATGTACAAAAAATTTTAAAAAAGCAAGATATAATAATATGCGTAATAAAATTACTAGATGTAAAAAAGTTAAACAAACAAAACGAAAAAGTAGAAAACATAAAAACCTTTTATTTGAAACTAATCACACTTTCTCAGTTGATGGATTTACAGACACTAGTCTAAAAAGAAGACCATAAAGAAAACTCTCAGTTAAAAATTGAATAATATAAGGTAACATACATGCAAGGTTATGACGTCAAAAGAATATAATGGTGGAGGTTTGTAAATATGAAATATGAGTATCTCTGGTGGTAACATACTCCCAAAAGCGCCGATTCATTCGAGGAATACGATCATCCATGACGGCTTGAGGTATCTGCACTCATCACAAAAAAGACACACACTTAAATCGGAAAGGTTCTGAGGAGAATCAATGAGTGAATGTAAACAACTTCTGAGCATGTCCCATGAATGTAGAGTTGCAAAGAACCGGTTTATTCCCAGGTTTATTTCCAATAGACCCGGTTTATTCCCAAGTTTATTCCCAAAAGACCTGATTTATTCCCAAAAAATCCGGTTTATTTCCAGAAAACCCGGTTTATTCCCAGGTTTAAACCAGGTTTTTTCTAGTCTTTGCAAATCCACATGAATGTGTCATAGGATAGAATTCAGGTGATCGTGATGGTCATTCCAAACGAAACAGGATTTCAGATTCTAAGTATTAAGAGAAAATTCGAGCTCTGTGAGCATCAGAATTGTCACCAATAAAAGCAGAATCAGGATACATGGCTGTAAACAATACCGTGCAAAGAGGCAATTCCACACTGCAGTCAAAGTGCCATGAGGAAAAATGTGGATATAAGTGCGGTCGCAAACAGCAATACCGGCTAAAATAATCAAATCACCACCTATCTATGTGTGGAATTCACGAATGTTGCTTAGTGATTAAGATGGACTGTCAATCAGTAAAAGGCAGCAATTTTTCTGTAGGCTAAAGCGCAGACTCATCTGTAAATAGCACTGTATAGTATTATTGTTGTACCTAGTTGAAGTGATTTCGAGCACAGCTTTTGTGCAATACCGTTATTACATCTCGTTATTACATCTCAAGAAGATGTAAGCTGCTCTTTCATCTAGCGTAGATCTGACCTGCATCACCGCCTCCTGAATACTAAGCTTGCGCGCTGATAAAAATGGCGGCTGTCGCAGGCGGATTCTTTTCAGCGTTTGAACGGTCCCTTGAACTGCAACACCAATAATTTTTAAAAGTTTTCTTCGGCTTGTTTTTCTGAGATCAAATAAGTCAAAGAAAACTTTTAGATATTATTGGTGTTGAAGTTCGAGGGACCTTTCAAACGCTGAAAAAAAAAAAAACCGCCTGCGACAGCCGCCATTTTTATCAGCGCGTAAGCCTAGTATTCAGGGGTAGGTGCCTGTATGCTATCGTCCGTAAACAGATGTTCAGGATACAACTTTTACTGTTGAGGTTACAGCATTAGAAGCAAGCTGATGTGCAGACACTGATTTATGACGTGTTGTTTACAGAGAGAGAAAACGGTCATCCTTGGCAGTTGTAACTCTTAGACATTCTCCTACGTTCTTCATGACACTATTTTTTTAATTTGATACTGATTTTATAAGTTGAAAATGACGAAAAGAATGACATTTGTTACTGTCGGGGACTTCCTTCAAGACCTATTCCTGACGCCTTTCAGATGATGTCGTCAACCAAAGTTGCTACAAGCAAATTCTATTTTTATTATTTTTTCTACCACTATTTTTAAATAAAAATAATCTATCACGAAGATTGGTATAAATCTACAACGAAGATAATTACTTTGAAATAGTGGTAGGCAAAATAATAAAAAAATAGTCGCCAGTGTCGCCAATGCCACCTATCAACACATTTTTTTCTTTAACAATTTGCCTTCTTCAATATTTTTGTTGACATCAGAAATACAGTTACAGGAATAACATAAAAAAGCCGTTTTTTTAAATATGAAATACATTTTGTTAAGAAAATTACTGGTATTTAAGTATTTTTCAGCGAATTAGATTAATTTAGCTGGTACATGTCCTGTATGGAAATTGTGTAGTTACAACTTTATTTCTTTCGCAGAATATCCAAATTTTCCAGTCTGTTACTTAACTCTTGGATACCATTGATTAATATTATTATTACGAGACGCATTATTTTTATGTAATTTATTAAACTTTTATGTAACTAATTAGTAAAGCAAGACATATTTATATATTTTTAAATAATGGGTATCTTTAAAATAAATCAATAGGAGGCGATACATAAAAAAAAATAATAAAACACGAGTAGACCTATATGAGTATTAAAAATTTAGATTAGAAAAAAAAAGGCAACAATTTTATTTCTTTACAGTTTTATGAACATTCCTAAAACTGCATGCTTTTTAAGCATTACCACATATTTCCCTCACGATGATTTTAAAAGTGTGATGTCTGTGTGCAATTTATAAAAATGCGCTGGGAATTTATCGGTCAAACACATCTGTACGAAATTCGACATATTTCCTGAGATAAGCATTTTCTCTGGCAAGCTCATTACTCAGACATGTATAATGTCTGAAATACAATTGAAAGAGTATCAGTGGTTTCATTCAAATAGAAAATGGCATTTTTGTGTCCTGGAAAATTTTCTGTTGTTTTTGAAAAATTCGTAGTTTCTTTGTATTTCAATTTGTCGATATTTTGTGTTAAAAAAGAAAAAAAAAAAGAAAAAAAATAAGAGACGGTAGATCACACTACTGAAAACTATTTTTGTATTCGAAACCTGGAATACAATCCATTTATTCCATGAACACGACTGAAAAATCGTACATCAGGGATGGATTATGAAACACTTTCCAACACTAACGGGATATTTAAAATAAGTGGATTGAACTTTGTGCCGTTATATTAAAATAAACGATCAACGTAAAAATAGCACAAATAAAAATATATAAAATGGCAAACAGCTGTTTCGGAGCACCTAAAGCTCCATCATGAGTGGCAAATTTAAAGGATTAAAAACTGATCCAAAAGTTTAAGCCATGTAGGTATGCTTGCGTCTCCGCACGCGCCCAAGATAGAATGGCGGTGAGTTTTCTAAGAACAATACCCGAGTCAGGAATCAAATGTGACGTGGAAGATCAATAGCTCGGTCACACTGTACGAGTAAAGTACGGAAGAGAAAAAAGGGGGAAGGGAGGGGAATCGAAGAGAACGACCTTTTCCTCCTCCGTACTTAAATTCGTCCAGTCTGGCCGAGCGCTTCTATTGATCTCCTACGTCACATGTGATTCCAGACTCCACTTTTGTTTTTAGAAAATTCCCCACCATTTTAACTTGCTCGCGTGCAGAGACGCAAGCATACCTACATGGCTTAAACTTTTGGATCAGTTTTTAATCTTTTTAATTTGGCACTGATGATGGAGCTTTAGGGACTCCGAAACAGCTGTTTGCTATTTTATATATTTTTATTTGTGCTATTTTTATGTTGATCATTTATTTTAAAACTAACAGAATAGTATTAAAAAAATTCATTTTTCCGCACAATGAAATCGACCATAGTCCGTCCTGTAATAGAATATTTTTTTTGCGTCTCTGTAACTGAACGACAAATACTACGCATTCCTTAATCTATATAGAAGCCATATTGCAGTGCGTCTCAGTGATTCTTTTTAATTTCATTACATTTGACATATCGTAATATTGCTCAAATGCATCGTAAAAAAAAAGTTTTTTTTATGACCACCCTGTATATATATATATATATATATATATATATAATACCAAAACCACATACTATGTATCCAATCCCAAAACACCTGAACGACAGAGAAAAATTAACAAATAACCATGAAAAATTCATACTAACAAAACTATAAACAAAACGAACTCAACCGATGGAGACAGGCTGCAAGGCTAAAGACCTGCATGCTGGGCCATACCGATAATTACTCATGAAACTTCTCCCATGCCTGTCGCAACCAAACTGACCATAGAAAGCATTAACCAAAGTGGAAAAGAACAGCACAACCCCCTATAAAACATACAATTATTTGGCAATATTTTTAATCGCCAAAAGGAGAGTATCACGGTATTCTTTATCTTTAACGAAATTATTTGTCAAACTATTCAACAAACCAATAGGATAACTCTGAACCATTGCATTATGATATAGATTTATAATGTCACTTATTATACTATTATGATTAGAATTTAATTTTACTATCCTTATTAAACTATTGATAAATATATTTCTAAAAATAGAAATGTGTACATTGGAATTAAAATTTAATATCTTAATTATTTCAAAGTTGTAATCCTTTCTCTTATCGTAAATGTAAGTACTCAAGTCGCCCCAAGTTTATATATAACTATATAATAATAATAATATATATATATATATATATATATTATATATTAAGACATAAAATACTGCACATGGGCCCGATTTCATGTATAGTTTCTGAGAAATATTATTTATTAATGCCATTCGATTATAAGCTGTTAAAATACATTTTATCCAGTATTCTTTTTGCCAAAATTTTGTAAACATTAGTTTAAGCATGAAACAAATGAAATATGATTCATCACACATATTATACCTGGGTAAAGTGTTTTTTAAATTTTGAATATTAAATAATAAAAAAGATATCTAGAGCACATTTATATTAATTATCAAAACTTTTGTGAGTTTTAATTGCTCTATAAATACGTTAATCCCTTACTTCGTGTCCATAATTAGTTTTCTAAACAGCAAATGATAGTTTGTCTTATTCAAAAATAAAAGTTACACTAGTATATGAAGATTATATCAATAAAGACTGTAATGGTAAAATAAGTAATAAGTCAAAATAAATAATATTTTAGAAGTCATAATAATCGTATATTTTTAGAAGATTAAATACTTAATGATGTTGTTTGATTCAATTTTCAGAATTATATGTAAAAAAAGTATACTCGTATTAATACTCGAACTCAGCCTTAAATGTTAATTGAAGTTTAATCCCGTTACCAAGTTTATTTGTAATTGCACGCTGTATGCTTATAAAAATGCCATCATACATAGAAAGTGTTTGGGGTAAAAAGATTTATATCGGTAAAATCACCAACTTGGTATTTTATCAAAGCTATTCGATAACAGTACTTTTTTCTGTATTGGTAAAAATTAAAGAAGAATAATTAAACACTTTTCATTATTTAAGTGAAAATATTTAAACGGACACATTTAATATCGCTTTATTTATTTTGTTAAAGTGATAATCTGATAATATTCATGAATATTTTAATTCACATTTTTGAAAATATTTTTAGAATCAAGAATAATAATTTTCACTTAAATAGTTAAGTAAAATTAAATTTTATGCAAACAAGTCTTAATTAGAAATAATGGAGCTTTTTTGTTTTATTCTCCTGATTCTTCCTTGGAATTTGTACACTGTGCCATCTAAAAATCATCAACTCACCCAAACAAGTCTTCATTAGAAATAATGCAAATTTGTTGTTTTATTCGCTTAATTCTTCCTCGGAACTTCTACACTGTGCCATCTAAAAATCATTAACTCGCCCAAACAAGTCTTCATTAGAAATAATAGAAATTTGTTGTTTTATTCTCCTGATTCTTCCTTGGAATTTGTACACTGTGCCATCTAAAAATCATCAACTCACCCAAACAAGTCTTCATTAGAAATAATGCAAATTTGTTGTTTTATTCGCTTAATTCTTCCTCGGAACTTCTACACTGTGCCATCTAAAAATCATTAACTCGCCCAAACAAGTCTTCATTAGAAATAATAGAAATTTGTTGTTTTATTCGCTTAATTCTTCCTCGGAACTTCTACACTGTGCCATGTAAAAATCATCAACTCACCCAAACAAGTTTTCATTAGAAATAATGCAAATTTGTTGTTTTATTCGCTTAATTATTCCTCGGAACTTCTACACTGTGCCATCTAAAAATCACCAACTCACCCAAACAAATCTTCATTAGAAATAATGCAAATTTCTTGTTTTATTCGCTTAATTCTTCCTCGGAACTTCTACACTGTGCCATCTAAGAATCATCAACTCACCCAAACAAGTCTTCATTAGAAATAATGCAAATTTCTTGTTTTATTCGCTTAATTCTTCCTCGGAACTTCTACACTGTGCCATCTAAAAATCATCAACTCACCCAAACAAGTCTTCATTAGAAATAATGCAAATTTGTTGTTTTATTCGCTTAATTCTTCCTCGGAACTTCTACACTGTGCTATCTAAAAATCATCAACTCACCCAAACAAGTCTTCATTAGAAATAATGCAAATTTCTTGTTTTATTCGCTTAATTCTTCCTCGGAACTTCTACACTGTGCCATCTAAAAATCATCAACTCACCCAAACAAGTCTTCATTAGAAATAATGCAAATTTCTTGTTTTATTCGCTTAATTCTTCCTCGGAACTTCTACACTGTGCCATCTAAAAATCATCAACTCACCCAAACATTTGTATTTGCAAGCTTCATATACCAAATTTAAAATTTGGAGTGACTCCCCTGAGTTTCCGAAAGAAAATGTATGAAAAAAAAATTTCTCGGATGTGCCAATCCCAAATCTTTCTCCTATCTCATGCATGTTAATATTTCGAAAAGTGTAATTTTTTTAAATTATGTATTATTGCATCCGAGCAGTGCCACCTATTATATGATTTACATGAAAACATAATCAGCACCAACTTATGCCAAGGTGTAACAGAATACGAAGTTTGATGAAGCTTCGTCCATTCTTTAGATAAGACTATCGCTGAAATCGTGTAAATCCTGACAAGTGCAGCATAACAGAACCACCTTTTGGGCTATTTACATCAAAAACTAATCAGCAACAACATATGTTAAAGTGTAAATGGATCTGAAAATCCATGCATTAGCTCCTCAGATAGAGCGATTGCGGGAATCGTGAAAAATGCAACATATCAAAGCTACATGTAGGGAGATTAACACTAAAAATTATTCAGCAGCAATGTATATAAAGGTCTAATTGCATATAAAGTTTTATTAAATTACGTACATTAGATCTTGACATAGAGCGCTCACAATATTTTTGTTACATACAAATAGACACACAGACGGACATACAGACAGACAGACACACACATGAGACAGACAGACATTTTCAAAAAATCGTAATCAGGACCTTCTAAAACGTATAAATCCCTCAAAAACCGGAAGTCGAAAATCTTTCTTCTTGTACAGATAGAAGAAAGTAAAAAATAATAATAATCTAAGAAAAATATAATATAGTCTACAAACGAAAATATACAATAATTCTTCCAAGATACCCACGACTCCGAAAAACGATCTTTATTTTTAAAAACTTCAAAAACAGATATATTATCGAGATTTACAGAAGCATTTATAAAAACACAGTTTCTTTTGCTGCCACTGACTTTCGGAAACGTTTCCGAATAATCTCTATAACGTATTAATTAATTATCTCAAACCGGATTATCGTTTTTCGAATGCTAGCAATTCTCGTGTAAGCAATTTCATAGTCAACAAGCATGTTTTATCAGACAAACGTGATAGATTAGAAGCATTGACATTAACATTAAATTTAATATTATTTTGCTACTTTTCCGTGTTTAAATTCTATCCACTGCTGAAAAAGTTTAATTTTTTAACATCCAAAAAACTGCAATTCTGGTTTGAGAAAACTGAATAATACATTATACGAGGGGTGTTTTTTAAGTAAGGGCAATTTGTAAATAAAAACCAAACGAAAGAAAAATTTCAAAAAACAAATTTATTTTCAGATTATACTTACATTTTTCTATTTTTAACATAGCTGCCCAGTTTGTTTAAACACTTATAACTTACAACTAGATTTTGAATACTCTCTTCATAGAAGCTTGCCACCTGCTCCGATAACCAAGAGGTCACGGCCGTTTTCACGTCTTCGTCATTGTTGTAGTGGTTGCCGCAGAGATAATGTTTGAGATAGCGAAAAAGATGGAAATCGCTCGGCGCAAGGTCGGGACTGTAGGGGAGGTGGATCAAAACTTCCCAGCCAAAAGAGTCCAATAAAGCTTGAGTCTGAGCTGGAGTGTGAGGCCTTGCATTGTCATGGAGTAGCAAAATTCCCTCTGTCAGCATGCCGCATCTTTTGTTTTGAATCGCTATGCGTAGCTTTCGCAGGGTTTTCACCGTACCTCGCACGGGGTGGGACATTTTAAAGACACAGAACAGACCGTACAGGTTACCTACACAGCTGTAACTGACACAGTTGTTGCCAAGGAATGCCGGGATATGTCGCAAGCACTCGTTTTGGCGCGCGCGCCACCTATTAATGTATACAACAAAACGGCCCTTACTTAAAAAACACGCTTCGTAAAAACTACTCGTAAACATTACCGAAAGAGAAAAAAAAAACCGTTTTTAAAAATATTTCTTTAGATCTCGATAATATTTTTTGAGGTTTTCAATAGACAAAAAAACGCTTTTTCGAAATCGTGGGTACTCGGAAGAGGATATAGTATATTTTCGTTCGTAGTTATAATATATTTTCGTAGATTAAGAAACATTTTTTTCTTTTTACAGTACAGCATAGCTTAAATTTGATCTGTTTATAGTTGGCGATTTTCAGTTTTTAGTGGATTTTCAGTTGACGATTTTCAGTTTTTGGAAATGATATTGTCAAGTGGCCATCAAAATTATGCGACTCAAAAACATTGATCCTTTTTTTGGGTCGGGGGCAGAGTGTGCAGCTATTATTTTAATTTCCTTAACAAACACTGTTAAGTATACTGGCGGGAAAATATAAAGGAAAAAGTATAAAAACTCATGTAACTTGAAGGATTTTTTCAGCTAAAAACATGGAACATGCACGAAATCTTTATGTCGCCATGTCTGACATAGCTTTAAAATGGAAAATATTCCATTTTGGAAAAAGAAAATAAACAAGAATTTATGAAATGTGGAATAGAAAAAGTTTCTGTTACTTTTAATAATTTTGCAGAAATACGTAGAAAAAATGTATAACGCTGGTTGGTGTACACCCCAGATTGAAATGCAAGCTTTATAGCTTTACAAGCTTACTATCCTCCTTCCATTCTCCCAACTAAACGCCATTTCTCACAGTGCCTCAGAATCTTTCTTAGCGACATGTTCCACCTTCCACAAAAGAAAATTTTATCGAATCGCATATTTCTGTGTAGCGATGATGGATACCATTAGACTATTTAATAACGTCGACCTTGAGCTACCAACTGAACACCTTTCTTTGGACAAATCAAATTAACATAACGTACATTTTTATAGTTCTTTTAATTTTTCTGGCCGTGGGGAATTGTTCCGTATCCTGTTCCGCTTGGCGCGGTTGGCGAAAAGCTGCAAAATGGAGCCAAAAGAATATAATATATACAATATATAATATTATTATATAATATAATAATATCTAGTAATATCTAATATATTATAATGTTATATTAAATAATATTATAATATATATAATTTATATATTATTATTTATACATTTACTATTATTTATATAATTATTTATATTTTATTTTATTTTATTTATAAATTTACCAAGTTATCTTACCAAACGCCAAAAGATTGCAACAACCACGTTGAAACATTTATCGTCATAAAAATCTAGCCAAAATTTCCGGTACATATTTTGGGACTTTTCCTCGCCAGTGTATTATGCGAAGTATTTATTTTGTGCAAAAGACTGTTGTCGATAAAATTGTAAAAGAAACATATTTAAATGGTGAACATTGAAGTTCCGTCTATTATTTTTATGAAATTATTTGCTGTTGCTTATATTCTAGTTATTTTGGGCAAAAGACTAGTGTCGATAAAATTGTAAAAGAAACCCATTTCAATGGTGAAAATTGAAGTTCCGTCTATTATTTTTATGATAATATTTGCTGTTGCTTATATTCTAGTTATTTTGGGCAAAAGACTAGTGTCGATAAAATTGTAAAAGAAACCCATTTCAATGGTGAACATTGAAGTTCCGTCTATTGTTTTTATGATAATATTTGCTGTTGCTTATATTCTAGTTATTTTGGGCAAAAGACTAGTGTCAATAAAATTGTAAAAGAAACCCATTTCAATGGTGAAAATTGAAGTTCCGTCTATTATTTTTATGATAATATTTGCTGTTGCTTATATTCTAGTTATTTTGGGCAAAAGACTAGTGTCGATAAAATTGTAAAAGAAACCCATTTCAATGGTGAACATTGAAGTTCCGTCTATTATTTTTATGATAATATTTGCTGTTGCTTATATTCTAGTTATTTTGGGCAAAAGACTAGTGTCAATAAAATTGTAAAAGAAACCCATTTCAATGGTGAAAATTGAAGTTCCGTCTATTATTTTTATGATAATATTTGCTGTTGCTTATATTCTAGTTATTTTGGGCAAAAGACTAGTGTCGATAAAATTGTAAAAGAAACCCATTTCAATGGTGAACATTGAAGTTCCGTCTATTATTTTTATGATAATATTTGCTGTTGCTTATATTCTAGTTATTTTGGGCAAAAGACTAGTGTCGATAAAATTGTAAAAGAAACATATTTAAATGGTGAACATTGAAGTTCCGTCTATTATTTTTATGATAATATTTGCTGTTGCTTATTATAGCTATTTTGGACAATGGACTAGAATCGATAAAATTGTGGTCCTTTTCAGCTGTCAACATAAAGGTTTCTTCGGTTATTTTTATAATAAAATTTTTGCGGCGTATTATATCTATTTTGTGCAAAGAAGTGGGGTCAATAAAACTGTAAAAATCTTTTTTCAATGGATATCTTTATTTGTTTCTTTCTTTAAAACAGAACTCCGTTCCATATTAAGAAGCCTTTTCACGTCTCATCTGTTAAAATGAAAAGCATACTTGAAATCAATATCTCAATAAATGCAGTGAGTATTGCAATGAGTTTTTCCGGGAAAAAAGGGAAGTGGTCAAGTGCATTATTGTCCGTCGCTTATGTTTTTTGGAATTACTAGTTATTTAGAGGCTTTGACTTAAGCACTGTAATTATGTCTGAAGAAAATTACATTCATAATGGTAAGACGGAAAATTTTATGTTAATTTTATGATAGTAAGTTTATTTTAGCACTCAGATGATTAGAGCAAATAATAGTAGTAATTAGTTTAATTAAGTGTGTGTTTTGAAAATATTTAGTATTTTCATAGGCAGCATTTTTAGAATTCGATAAAATCTGGTAGCCAGCAAAAAAAAAAATCTACTCGCCAGTAAAATTATTTACCCCCCCCCCCACACACACACCCACACCACTACCACCAACACCACCCTCATCGTCATTGATTTTCAAAAGACACATGTGTGTATTACTGCCATGTATAATATTACAGTTCTTTTATGAATTAATAGAGAAAATTAAAAAAAAGCATAGTTTAGAATTAGAAAAGTATACAATTTAAAAAGATAATATAAACCAGTGGCGGCTCGGTGATTCGCTCTTCTTGGGGCACTTAATACATGACTGAAATATTTATTCTTTTCTTACCACTATTTTTTTAAAGAAAACTTTTCCTTGGTTTAATTTTTAATATAGTACCATTAGAAATTGACTATTATTTTACTGAATTTGTGCATTGTTGAAAATAAAATAGCTCTTTTTTTTACTCCGTAAGTCATTGCTCGCATGATATCTTGAGAACGTATGCATAGATTGTTATGAAATTTGAGTTGGATAATAAGCGCATATGTGTGTTTAAAATGTTACTTTTAAATATTTACAATAATAAGATTTTTAGTTTTGACTATTTTTATTTATTAAAAAATGTAAAATTTTGAAATTTTTTACAAAAATATTTTTTTTACGTGGTTAATGAAATAATTTTGACCTAAGAGTAGCTCATTTTTAAAATACGTATGTGCTTATTATATATTTCAAATTTCATAACAATCCAGTCATACGTTCTTAAGATATCATGCGCGCAATGACTTACGGGATAAAAAAAATGAGCAACTTTATTTTCAACAATGCTCAAATTCTGTAAAAGACTAGTCAGTTTCTCATGGTATTATATTAAAAAGCACAATCTGCTTAATCAGTAGTCAAAAATTTCAAGATTATACACAAAAAAGTTTTGAAGATATACTAATTCAAAGTTTCAAAATTTTTGTTGATTTTCGGCGAGTTTAAAAGGTACAAGACCCCTTAATGGCAAAATTTTCTACTAACAAATCAGGCAAAAAATTATTTTACAAAATAGTGATAAGAAAATAATAAATTTTGCAAATATACATTTAGTGACCCAAAATAAAGGCAGTTATGATCCGCCACTGATATAAACTAAGTTTTGTATTGAAAATTATCAAATTATATAACACTGGATAAAAAAAAGAAGTATTGTAAAGGTAGAATTAACCGGTGTTTTCGTGAAATGCTCATTGCTGAATGCTTCAAATGTCCGGGTAGTTGAGTGCTACAAAAAAATCTACATTTATTGATGTGCATGTTATCGCAATGTATCCCATTTTAGATGCCACAAAGGCTTGGTTAATACTGTTTACAACTATTTAAAACTCCCCCACCTCCCTACATTCTAATTACATGACATGCAAGCTGGCTAAAGCGGAAAAGATGGCGTTTCTGTACTTGAGATGGAAAATGCCTTTTAAACTCGGTTCTTCCATTAAAAGAGAAGACGAATATCACTGCCTACCGTCCATTAGCAGTGTCGGAAAAAATTGCCGTTTGTACTCATCTCTTAGTTAAAGTTTTGTACAACAAAACCCCATAAAAATATATAGAAAAATCCATATAACACGAACGTCAAAATTCACCTTAACAAGTTTTATAAACACAATGTAAACACATTGATAATTTTCGTTACTACCGAGGTGCAATAAATCAAATCACAGTTTTAAAACATTAAAACTATTAGATGTTAAAAATCCACGAGCTTTCGGCTAAACATTAGCCATCCTCAGATGAACAACCAGCAGTCGAGATTCGGAGCTGCGTCTTCTCGACTGCTGGTTGTTCATCTGAGGATGGCTAATATTTAGCCGAAAGGTCATGGATTTTTAACATCTAATAGTTTTAATGTTTTAAAACTGTGATTTGATTTATTACACCTCGGTAGTAACGAAAATTATCAATGTGTTTGCATTGTGGTTATACAGCAAAACCCCAACAAGTTATTATCAAACAAACAAACAAATCCCACTAACTTAAATAATTTGGTCACCAGGTAGAAAAAAAGAAACTTGGTCGTCATTGGCGATTTGGCAACTGCATTTGCCAAAGCTGGTTAACAGTTGATACGAGCAATCCTTTCGCTTGCTTCTTGTATTAAGCGAGTTTGATTCTATTTCCGTATCTTACTCACTTGCGCTTTTCAAGTTTTTTTAGGTGCGTTCGTAATTATATAAATACGTAGCACCTATAGTTGTCGTCTGGTCCGTGCGTCCGTGCGTCCGTGCGCATAGAAAAACGCAAAACTACCCAACCAAATGCTTTGAAATTTAACATATATTATCGTTGCAGAATTTTGGCGAGTCATTTTCTGAAAATCGAATCAAAACATAAACTAGTCGTTGGGGGCCACCGTAATACTTACCCATCAAGGATATGCATAATGTAAAATATTAAAATAAAAATGTGTAAACTACTTATAAAATACATTGCAATTCAAATAAAATCGTGGCTTGATGACGTCATAAACTTTAAAGGCTCGGTTACTGAATTGCTTGAAAGAAACATCCTTATAACTCCAAAAATAATAATCCTATTAACTAGCGGTTTATTGCATCTGATGAAGCGTCAAATTTCCAATTCAAATATATCTTTAAAGTGAAATTTGGATGAAATACAGGGTCAGGAAAAATCGAAG
The DNA here is from genome assembly GCA_963931845.1 of Maratus michaelseni. NCBI lineage: Eukaryota > Metazoa > Arthropoda > Arachnida > Araneae > Salticidae > Maratus > Maratus michaelseni. The sequence continues at coordinate 211,929,271 of OZ007600.1, forward strand.
AGTGTGGAAAATAGGATTCCAAATATCTCGGCAACTCATTATCCGATCGACTTCATGCTTTATGTAAAATTTATGTTTTTTTATTGTCTTTTATATTCATTTCTTAAACTAAACAATTTCGAAAATTTTTATATACCTTTTATCAGCACGAATATTTCGGGAGTCCGAAAAAAATAGTTCCGGTTAATCGAGGTTATTGAAATGAAATAGGCTTCTTCCCATTATTACATACTAAGTACATACCAAATTGCAAGTCTCTATCTCAATTTGTTCGGGAGAGAGAGAGTTTACAGACACACACACAGACACACAGACACACAGACGGACGGCAAAATTTTTTTTCTAAAAATATGTTTTTCGGAATCTCCAGTGTCTGAAACGTGTAAATCCGTCAAAAAAAATTTTTAGATTTTGAAAACGATTACAAGACTTACCCTATAATACGTATGATGGGTAAGTAAAAGATATTAATAAAAGTTTCCTTTATTCTATTAAATCCTATCGTGCGTAATCTATATAATAAAAGTGCAAGTCATGTGACTGAGGAAAACAAATACGGGTAAACCACTTCTTTTTTCATATGCCAGGCGGCCATTTCTATTCAAAATTATTTTTCCGAATAAAGTTGTATAAAAGTTACATTTTTAGAAAGATCGTTCAAAAATATTGTGTGCTTGACAGATGAGTTACATTCAAATATGTATACATTCTGAAATAACTTCAGTGGAAATTAGGTTAACGGCCGAATATCTCAATCCATTAGAGTAAATAAAAACAACAGTTTCGTTCATTATGAGTCATAAAAACATTAAACCATGGAGGTAATCTTTCGCAAAGCAAGATATCCATGTTGAATATTGCATCGTATTTGATGTAGAAAAAAAAATTCGCATTTGTAAACGTGTCATACGTAATAAGAAAAAAAAACGAGGCATGCTTATTTCGCTCATAGCAGACGATATAATTCTTTTTACTGAAATAATAAGAATGATTGTTTTACATTGTGGAACTAGTTATAAAACGAACGCACCTCATATGTTACGTTTAACGTACAATTTCCAACTTGTTGTCTTTTATTATTTTCATTAATCAGATTATTTTATTAGAATTGTTTGTTGCAGCACTTTTTCATTCTATTTTCCACTGGTTTAATTTCTTCAGTTTTTTTGTCTCAGTTTTTAGCTCACAGGATATCAAAGCCTGAGAACTAATGTGCCCGCAGGTTCTGTATGTACGTACGTATGTATGTACGTAACGCGATAACACTTGATACAAATAACCGTTTTGCTTCAAATTTTGTTCATAGATTCATTGTGATAAGGCGCTTCCCTGATTAGTTTTGGAGGTGCATTGGTGAAGTACAAAGAGGGGGGACGGGGGCTATTACGTTCTTAAATTAGATAAATTGATTTTTTCATGCAGAATTATCCGATTTGCTTCAATATTTGTAGATAGGTTCATTGTGGTAAGGCGCTTCCCTGATTAGTTCTGAGGGTTCATTGGTTAATTATAAGGGGGGGATAGGGGTTGATTCCCCGTTAATATATTGTCGATTTCTTTATTTTTCGAGGGGCTTATTACAAATTCTTTGAAATAAGAGTATAATATGCAATTAGTGTGAATAATCTGTGAGCTCAATGCCATCAGTTTAACTACACAGTTTTCTTTTTTACTTATTATTTATTCAGTTTTCAGTCAACAGTTCTATTCCCTTTTTTTCAATCGCGTCAATATTTTAATTATTTTTCTTAGTTAGATGCATCGATATTTACATATAATATTGCTATTTCTTTCTTAAACGTCACAATCTAGCATCTTTTTTGCGGATATACACTCTGATATGGGCATCACATGTTTGCACCTTAAGAGTTTAATGCGATAAACTTACAAAATGTGAAGTGACTAATTAAGATATTTTTGTGTCCAGTGCACTTTCTAGTTATTTCCCAATTATAAATATGGTGGTATCATTTTTTTCCATAAATATTTTATTTCATTTATTGGTACTTCTCTATTATGCCGTCGACCACGTTTCATGACAAAAAACTATCGCCAAAGTGTAACGCCCAATAAACGGGAGAACGTTGCCATAGGAATATCAAAATAAATAAATAAATAAACTATAATAATTTAAGGACACAATTGTTATTTTAATTGATGAAATAACTAATAAATCGGTAAAACATAATGAAAAATGCACGCAAATGTCAAATTAAAAACCACTTGATGACATAACAAACACGTATAAAGCATCTGACATCAAGTAAATGGGACTGCATTTTTGGCGTTTAGTCTTACAGTTTGTTGATAGTTTTTTTTTTTTTTTAATGAAAAGTGGCCGACGGGATAATAGAGAAGTACCCATTTATTTATTTATTTATTTATTTATTTTCTATAGGTTACAAATAATGCGTCATTTCACTTATACAAAAGTCAGTGGAATATAAAACACCACTGGACCCGTGCGATGATTTCGTACTGCAGTCTGATGATTTTTAGCAATATGTAATACTTTTTAGACGCAGGTTTAAACTTCTAAAGTAAAATGATGGATAAAAATATCTGAAAACAACATTAGTCAAGCCAGAATATTGTCCCAATTATTCCACCAAAGTTACAGTAAAAACTGATTGAAGATAGCAAAAGGCACGCGCGAGAAAAAAGGTTAACAATCGTATTTTAACTGCATCAGAAGATGACGTCATCCGCTTCTTGAAAAACATGAAACAAAGAAAAATGAATTGAATGCATTTAAAATACAATATGATCTATTATAACAAAGCATACTTTTTATTGAACAAGTGAAATACCACAGTTTCGATGGATCGATGGTGTCTTTTTCTTCTAAATATTTCATTTTCAATTTCGCCTTTTAACCATAAATATAAAATAAACTCACACTTTTTTGTACTATTTGTTTTATAATCATTGTTGATCATCCTATAATGCTGTATTTTATTTTTGTGGCAACACTTATTTGAGGAAAACCTTTCAATTTATCTATGAAAACAATGCCGATTTAATTTTCAATTGACAGCAATTTTTAAACAAAGAACATGTTTTAACGAAATGTTAGTGTACCATCTCAGAAGCCGCCTCAAAAACCTTTCGAATGATATCTCATTCGTTATTGTGCGTTTCGTAAATTCATAGAAAAAGCTATGTTGACAACATAAATAATATACATGACAGATACAAAAATTTGTATTTTCTCCATTAAATATTTTTCTGTGAAAATAGTAGAGATTGTGAACGAAATTTCAAAACACTCTTCAAATAATAAATATTACTTGTACTGTAATTTTGAATTTTATGATTTATTATGCTAGTAGAAAATTGCAGGGAATTATCTTTTAATAAATTATGAAAAAGAGTAATTATTGGGACATTGTAGGTAACGAAATGAAAGTTTATAAAACGAAATTTTGGAGGTGTGGCTTTAATATTTTCGAACCATTTTACTGAGAAGTCACTTTAAATTTTCAAATCATCTGCAAAGTCTTAATTAATGGAGTGAAGTAAAAAGGTATAACTCAGGAGTACATAACTACATGGACATGGAGTAAACTAATTGGTGGAAATATTTTATATAGGCATTGCAAATTAAACAATTAAACATAGGTAGTTAAAAGGTGTTTTATTACTAAAATATTTTCAATATAATAAATTATAACACCTTGTATTAATATATTTGTTTTAAATGGTAAAAGGTGTAAATTAACAACATAATACAAATTAAAATAACTTTTATTAGGTTGTTTTAAATGTTTCGACTAACCCCGAGTCATTTTCAAAAACAAATGAGAATATTCCATAATTGCACGGGCTTTGAAGTTATTATTTTCATGTGAATACTTTTTTAGAAATTACGCACGTTATCTTTTATTTTTACTTAGTTGTTTATTTTCATTGCTGTGACCATGGAGTAACTCGAGCCACAGTTTCGGTAAATTAAAAGATGCCGCATCGTCACATATTGTATTTTTGCGTGTTACTATCTCTATGGTTTCTCTTATTATGGATGGATAGTATAGACTGGAGGGAAATATCATATTACTTTCATTGAAATTTATTTGGATGGTTTTTTCTTGATATAATCTTGCCAGGGCTGTAGTTTTTCTATTATATGAAAGTTATGTAAACATGTGACTTTACAAGTATGAAGTACATATGAAAGTAATATAATATTTCCCTCCAGTCTACACTATCCATCCATAATAAGAGAAACCATAGAGATACTAACACGCAAAAATACAATATGCAACGATGCGGCATCTTTTAATTTATCGAAACTGTGGCTCGAGTTACTCCATGGTCACAGAAATGTAAATAAACAACCGAGTAAAAATAAAAGTTAACGTGCGTAACTTCTAAAAAAGTACATGAAAATAATAACTTCAAAGCCCGTGCAATTATGGAATATTCTCATTTGTTTGTGAAAATGACTCGGAGTGAGCCGAAACATATCAACACCAAATAAAAGTTATTTTACTGTATATTATGTTGTTAATTTACACCTCTTAGCATTTAAAACAAATAAGGTAAGTGCAGGTAATATGGCCACCTTAAGAACAGAAATTTTTTAGAGATAGTAAGAACTGATTTAAAATAAAAATAAAAATTGTCTAAAGAGTAGGCTCTTTTTAGTACTTGAAAAAAAATTCAAAACTTAAATTAATCAAAATTTAAACCCGCAGTATTTTTTAGTTAAATGTTTAGTTAAGTAAATTTAGTTAATGAAGGTAATATGTCCATATGCAGGTAATATGCCCATAGCTAAAATATAATGAAATGTTTCAGATTTAACGCATGAAAAACATCAAATATTAAAAAAACAAATTTAATATTTGAAACTCAACAAAAAATAATGAGAAAATAAGGAAGAAGAAAAATTAGAAAACAATATTAAGCAAAATTTCAACTAAATTTAATTAGTTGTTTTCCTTATCACTAGTGACGCTAGTTAACAGTGTCATCACAGATTTTGCTGTAACTGTCTTATCTTGTATGTTTATCTAAGGCATGATATTCAACATTTGACAAATTAAAATTTCGAATAATAGACGTAATGTTAAAGTAACAATGGACACCCTCAAGTGGGTAATTACTCGTTTTTTCCATTTTTTTTCGTTTTCTTAGTTCTAGAGTGTAAACGAACTTCGCACCAAATTTGAAATCTGTAGGCGCTGTAGATACATGAAATCTTTTTGATGAGTCAATCAGTCAGTGATAAAATTATCGATTATCAGATATTTTCAAAAATCGGAAACTAATTATGTGTGATTTATAAAATTTTAGATTCTGGGTAATTAGAAGGACCCTACTACGTAGTACATATTACAAGTACATAGATCAAATAGATTTTCAATAGAAGAGTGTCGAAAGTTGTCGATATCATCTCGAAATGGTTCGCGTAATATAACACACTAGTATACCAGACTAACTTGGCTGACACACTGCCGTGTCTCTAGATATATTTAGTCTCTAGATAGTAATATATATTTTTAAAAGTTTATTGATTTGTTATTTAATGCCAGTAGTGTACTATTTAACTGGTTAGTACATAAATAAAATAATTATATAAATAGATAAATAAGTGAATAAAGAATTAGGGCATGGCCATATGTGCAGGTAATATGGCCATATGTGCAGGTAATATGCCCATTGGGCATATTTCCAACAATAATGAGTTTTGAAAAAGCATGCGTATGTCTGTCTGAACACTCAGATATTGAAATTTACGTACGCTGTTTAAAAGACTATTAAACCAGCTCAAATATTATGTATAACACTAATTACAAATACTTTGCTTAAATAAGAAAAATAACAAATTTCCAAGAGACAAATTTATAATACGCCAACGCAACTAACAACAAATCACTAATGGCTGCCCTCCTTAGCACGTGATCAAAGATTGCGAGCAACACGGTACTTGACTTTGTTTGTCGAACATCCAGCGACTTGATTCAAGCTCCATCTTTTTGATTTCACTGCAGTTAATAACATTATTGCGGGTTGGCCATATTACCTGCATTGGCCATATTTGCATGACTTACCTTATAAAATATTTTCACCACTATACCCAGGCATCATAGGAATATATGAAACATGCATATAATTAAATAATATTTTCCCACTTGATTTTCACTTTTGTATTCAGGAGGAAACGCCATCTAGTGTTAATTTCGGCATTCGTCATATCATTACATGCAAATTCAACTTCATTAGTAATATTATACATGAAAAAAATATCATTAAATGACGTTTCCTCTTTAATAAACAAATAAATACGACGCAGGAATTTTTTATTATTATTATTCAGTCGCTGTTTTTATCTATAATAATGGTACTTCAGTACAGAAGTGGAAATAATTTAGTAATAAAAATTCTTTTAACTACGTTTAATTGTATATTACTTTTAAATGCTAAAGGTGTAAAATTAACAACTATAATATAAATTAAAATAACTTTTATTAGTTGTTTTACATGTTTCGACTCTTCTGAGTCATTTTCAAAAACAAAATGAGAATATTCTAAAGCTGCACGGGCTTTGAAGTTATTATTTACACGTACTTTTTAAAAAATTACGCACGTTATCTATTATTTTTACTTGATTGTTTATTTTCATATCTTTGAGCATGGAGTAATTCTAGCCACAGTTTCGGTAAATTAAAAGATGCCGCATCGTTACATATTGTATTTTTGCGCGTGAGTATCTCTATGGTTTCTCTTATTATGGATGGATAGTGTAGACTGGAGGGAAATATTATTTTACTTTCATTGAAATTTATTTGGATGGTTTCTTCTTGATATAATCTTGCTAGGGCTGTAGTTTTTCTATTGTATTTAATATCAGCTATATGCTCTTTTTTTCTGCAATTAAATTATTATTTTATTATATTGTTACGTTTAATTGTTTAATTTTAAATGTCTGTAAATAGATATTGCTTAAAATAGTTGTATAGTGAAATGACATTATCTTAGATTAACTAGTAGATTTGCATTATAGAAAATAGTAGCACTGACATTTTTTAAATTAAATTATTTTCGTAAATATATGAAAAAACTTATAGAACTTTTAATGCTTCCTCGAAATTTCGTGCTGTAGGCGGAGACTTCATAGACCCGTTAATTATTCCCTGGATATGTCTTTAATTTTAAGTCAACGTAAAAAATGAGTTACTATTTTCAAACATTCTGCTACTGTGCAAATGTAAAAGGAAATAATAAAATGAAAGTAGTAATTTAGCTATTTTTAGTAAAATTTCGTCTTCAATTTAGTTACTTTTTTCAAATAAAGATTAATATATGCCAATCGCATTCTAGAGGTTAAAAAACAGTTTCAGTTTATTTACAACAAAAAAGTTAGACGAAAATAACTCAGGTATATTTTCATCAGTCTGGAAGTGAAGTTAAACACCTTGTTTTGGAAAAAGTCAATTTAACCCGAAGGCATTTCGTTATATTTTTCCTTCGTTTGAATTTTTTACCTTCTGTGATTATAAGATCAATATATTGAAGATATTTTTAATAGTTTTAGAGTTCTTTATCTTTATAACTTACTTTCAAGAACATTAAATACGATTTTCTAGGGCATTAAATTTAGTTCTAGATAAAAAGAAATGTATATTTTATTACCATTGATGAAACTAAAAATATCTTTATCCATTTGAAAAGGTTTTTACATCTAAAAAATGCTTCTGTTTCACTAATAAACTGTTAATAATTTCTGTTTCACTAACTTTTAAAATGCAGCATATACTTCATTCTCGTCGAAATAAAGCTTCTTCAACGAAATAAAATTAAAGAAAATTTGCTAAAAAGGTGCATTTAATGTCACAAATATAAAAGACGTTCTTACATAATAAAATAGTTTTTAAAAACTAAAAAACTTCGGAAATTTCGCGCCGGGCGCTTTCAATGAGACCTTGATCGAGCTGTCCTGCAAGAACTGATCGAAAGCGCTCCACGCAAAATTTTGGACGTTTTTAAGTTTTTAAAAACTATTTTATTATATAACAACGTATTTTATATTTGTGACATTAAATGCACCTTTTTTTCAAATTTTCTTTAATTTTATTTCGATATAGTTTCAAGGTGAACATGATATTCCAACAGTATATGTTTTTTTTATATACACATTTTGTGTTAAAGCTTCTTATTATCGCAAGTCATTGAGCAGTCTGTTAGTAGTCAATGGTCGGAAAAACTACTTTTCTTTTGTTGCGAACTACAACTACCACTACTTTATTTAAAATGTAGTTAACTACAGCTACGTTTTAAGAAGTAGAGACTACAATCTACTTTTCAAAAGTTGTCACTACTTTATTAATTTTGAGGTTTTATCAAAGAAGAAACTAGACCTATTACTGGGGAGACAGATCAAGATTAACAGTGACATCATTTTATATCGGTTCTACCTGGATACAATCAGATGATTGCTATATAACCAGGGTCATTAAAAATTAAGAAAGGTAACCTACAAGAAAATATTGTAAAAAAAAAAAGAAAATACGACATCTAAAATTTAGTCCGAAGGTTTGGCAGTAACCCAGCAGGTATACAAGCAGGTAAGGCAACTGTGCACTTCCTCTCATATAATATGATTAAATGATAGAAAGATCACCGTTTTTTACGTTAGGCTTTCTTTAGGTTTATGTTTTCCGAGTAAGTGAAAAATCGCCTTAATTGCTTATATTGGTAGAACTATCGGGTTACTGACAGAACTTTCGCTTCAATTTTGAAGCTGCAAATTGTGTGACTGCGATTGGAAATGAAAACACTCATGTAAAGAATCTCCATAATGCTTGCGCATCACATTCTTTGCGAAATGGACAAAGTTTACAAGTTACAAGGTAATTCAAACCATTGCCTTGTTAATAAATTAACTAAACATTTTTTTAAAGTCTGATGTATAAAATTTAAACAATAAAAATATCACATTTAATCAGACATTATAGTTTAGAAACATATATATATATACAATTAAAAAATCACGCAGAAGTTTCAGGCTAAGTTTTAGCTTTTCATCAGTGCAAAAACTTACGTTGACGAGACAATTTTAAAACATGCTTTTCAGTGAATAGTTTTACCAGTTAAAATCAAGGAAACTTCATAGAACTTACTTCAACACTAGAACTACCATGCGCCGTCATTTTGACGGTTACCAAATGAATATATTCCGATTCGAACCAGAAATTTCTTTTAAAAATAAATTAAATATAAAACTCACAGAAATACGCTAAAAGAATAAGTTAAGTAGTTTTAAATAAAATTTCGGGTGTGAAATAGTTTTAAAAAACTTCTGTAAAATTTCCGGTAGTTCTAGAGTTAAAGCAAGACCGTATATCCATATGGAACTGTACAAGATTCATTAATCGGCAAAATCTGCATACAAGTGAATCCACCCTCAAGAAATTCTCTACTCTTAACGTTATTACAGCTGGATTTGATTACTGTGATACATACGAAATACGAACTATGGTCAGTATCCAAAGAATGTTGTACTAGTTTCAATTAAAGACTTCCAGATTTGTAGGCACGTTCATGCTCCGCAAGATGAATGGCGCAAGTACGACCGGTTAAGTATGTTATTGCACTGATGAGAGGCTAAAACGGAGCCTGAAATATTTGCTGCATTTCTTTTAATTATATATTTATGTGTTTTAAACATATTGTGATAGATCCAAGATGTTAGAAGTTTAAAGGGGTAGCGTAAAACCTTTAGGATGGACCAACTTCAGAAAAACTTTGAAAAGAATTTTATTATAAATTCGATTCTCAAATGAACTGAAAATTACAGATCATCGAGAATTCCTCGGAGTTACACAACAATAAATATAAGGTTCTTTCGGCTTTTAACTTGTCAGCAATCAACGGAAAGTGTCCAGCATCAAACAGCGTTTGTGTTGTCAAAATTAAGTAAATTTTCGCATTCAACTTTCATAAAAAATTCCCCAACGGTTTCACCGTTTGTTTCAGAGAGAGTCTCTCTATTAAAAATTCTGTCACCAGGAACCTATATTCCTACCAGGTTGAGAGAAATCTTCAACCTTTTACTCTGGTAAACTATTCTTACTCCACAATCTCTCAGCTTCCAAGCTGACTGCCTCTATTTTTCCGCAACCTCCGACCAACTCTTTGAACAATAGAATTTTCATTCACCACTAAAGGAAGTTTTAGATCTCGTCATAAAGTATAGTTTTCACGTGATTGGATGAGGTATCTTTTTGGGAGGTTCCTACTAAGATTCGAAACAACCCAAAGTTTCTCACGGTGCAGTTTTCTCAGTGTGTTGGACTCTCACGATGGCGGCTTGATAATAGGCACTCTGCTACACCAGGCACATTCTTATTGCTGTCTACAAAGCTTCGAGTGGCAAGATTGATAATCGACTTATCGATACTACCTTTGTAGTTGGCGACATTTTTTGGAACTTAGAAGAAATATACGATGAAGTCCCAAACACATAGGAACTCTTATACCTGATTATCAGGCTTAATTAGCAAACTGTGTGATATTTAATGAATATCTCACAATATATTGCCTGATTAAGTGTGATATTTTTATTGTTTGCTTAGACTTGTTGTTTGATAACTTTAAAATACTCGTTATTTGCCATCCAGGATAGTTCAATATCAATGTTCTGTGTTAAAATATAAAAAAATAATAAATTTTCAAAAACAAAAGCAATTCTAAAAGAAGAAAACCGGCATTAAAACATGAAGATCTAATAAAGAGTAAATTTGACAAGAGAAGCCAATAAAAAATCTTATTCCTTTGTTAGGTCAGCGCTTAATATTTATTACCAGGAAGTGTCAATAAAAAATCTATAAAGTCAAACAGTTAATTGCTAAAAAAAGCAGCTGAGATTTATTGTTGACATTCACAAATTATTGAGCAGAAAACATTTTGCACAAAAGAAGCAAGTTACTATCACATGATTTGTGAAATGGCACATTTTTCCTCATAACAGTTTTAAATCTGGCGTCAGTAGTCTACAATTTTTTTTTTTTTTTTTTTTTTTTTTTGTAGCACGCTACGCAAAACAGTATATATTTTAAAATGTAGTGCCCTGAATTATAAATTACTAGAAAAGGTAGAGGCTACTTTTAGCGCGCTTCTTCCGATCACTGCCTATAGTTTATTAGATATTTTATAATATTCCATGAAACATATGAATCTGTGATTAATTGGTATATTTAATTTTGTTTACAGCTACAAAATTTTAGAAAGCGTCGTCAGTTTTACGGTAAATATTTCCATCAGCATGGACAAAATTTGTGACATATTTTATCATTTTAATTTAAGGACTCTAAGAATTAAAAAGAATGTATGGAGTTAACAATCTTTAAGGTAGTTACCCTTGAAGAATTACTTACCTAAAGAGCGTTTGAAGCTTTATTCTAGATCCTTCGTCTAAAACATAAACTTCTCTTACTTTAGTGTCAATGTATTGGTTTGTTCGGAAAGTTCCTCTCGTTTCGGAAAACCAATTCACACTGGAAAATTCTGTCAAACAAATACTCGACATTAGATATCGGAATTTATGTTTAATAATTAAATGATAGAATTTTCAGGTACAACTTTCCCATACGAAATAACTTTCCGAACAACCCAATACATAAACAGAGAAAACTCAATCTGTTGTAATTTCAGAATTGCATTTTAGAATAAATAGAAATATTATTAATGAATATTAAGAACTTTATACAGTCTAGTATAATAACCAAAAAACGGATTATATACATATACATGTAAATATGGACTATAAAGCCTCCAAATACCCTGTAATAGTTTCAAAATTGCACTTTTATCTTTTATAAGGGAAACACCCATTTAGTTGTAAATGCAGTTCCTATTTTTTTTATTATATACAGGGTTATTCTAAATGATCGACCCATTTTCAAAAAATTGTATTTATTAAAGTACAAATTCAAAATGAACAATATTTATACCAATGAAAATAAGAAGTTTCAAAGTTTTTCTTAAGACATTATAAATGTTCAATGTGTCCACCGTTTGCTGCACGGCAAACATCTACGCGATAGCCAAACTCGTCCCACACACGAGAAAGCGTATCTGCTGTTACTGAATGCATGGCAGAAGAGCACTCAACTCGTAGTGGCCTATTGCTCCGTGACATCTACCGACCGCATCTGGAACCATCACCGCTTTGAAAGCCATGCACTCAGTAACCTCAGATACGCTTTCTCGTGTGTGGGACGAGTTTGGCTATCGCGTAGATGTTTGCCGTGCAGCAAACGGTGGAACATTGAACATTTATAATATCTTTAAAATTTTGTTGAAAGTTCCCCTGTTCATTGGTATAAAGATTGTTCATTTTGAATTTGTACTTTAATAAATACAATTTTTTGAAAATGGGTCCATCATTTAGAATAACCCTGTATATATACTATATATATATATATATATCTGAGCTATAATTAATAGTCAAATATATATTTACTACTTGAAAACGAAGGTATTTTTTATTTTTTATGTATTTTTTTTTATCTTATTGTGAGCAATTTCCATTGCAGTTACATAACTTCGCATTTTTCTAAATTTTCGACAGTAAGCTTTTTTTCTTTATCATGTAAAACAATTTTGAATGCATAAAATGTTTTACAATATCAACCAATGTTACTGGACAATATTTGTAACGTGTCTGCCGACTTTCAAAGAAATATATTTTAAAACCTGAATTTTTACATAATATAAAATTAAACTTTTCTCTGATTTTCCCGCCTACAGCATATTAAGGAATAACAAAAATGCACTTTATTAAAACTCCATTTAACGAAAATAATTAACAGAAGCTTTTTCTATGCCAGTTTTCTGATGGCTTGAATTAAAAATTATAAATACGTTTCTAGCATACACAAATTTTTCTGATGATATCTATCATTTAACATTTCTATAGCGGAAAAAATTGCAAAAAGTTTGAATTTATCAAAAATAATATTTGGATATAGAGTTGTAAACAATTGTTAATGTATTTAAAGCAAACTAAACATGCTGAAGATAAAAAGTTAAAAAATATGCATTGAAATACAGTTTTATCACATTTTATGCATTTATTTGCTTCAACAATAAAAAACGTTAAAATATGCAGTTGCATATCATCCGCTCTCGAATATTAAATGAAGATTAAATAAAAAAAATATTAAATTGAAATTTTCGAAAAGTTTAAAAAAAAAGTCTAGAGAAACAAAAACCATGTTTAGTTTCATAAAGTAAAAAATTACGTTATTCATGAAATTAAATAAATTTAATTTAGTTGAAATTTTTAATGAACTGAAAAATTAAAATTGTTTTCTATCATTTTCTATATTTCATGTGACATAATTTATTATTTTAAAGTATTATTCTTTATATTACATATTGCATAATTTTATCAGATTTAAATAATAAAACTTTTATTAAATTCAATCGAATGAACTTGCCTTGTACAAACATATACTGACACAGGTAAACAGAAGTAGTAAATTGCGCGCTTATTTGCTTTTATATTTTCACCTGAAGACAGACTAAAATATTTTTTTCATATTATAGTTTTAAATCTGGCGTTAGCAGTCTACAAAAAAAATCTCATTTTGTTTAAGCACGCTACTCAAAACGGTATATATTTTTTAATGTGGCACGCTACATTATAAATTAGTAGAAAAAGGTAGAGACTACTGTAGTTTGGCTACTTTTAGCGCGCTTCTTCCAATCACTGCCTATAGTTTATTAGGTATTTTATAATATTCAATGAAACATATGAATCTCTGATTGATTGGTATATTTAATTTTGTTTAAAGCTGCAAATATTTAGAAAGTGTCCTCAGTTTTGCGGTAAATATTTCCCTCATCATGGACACAATTTGTGACAAATTTTATCATCTTAATTTAAGGACTGTAAGAAATAAAAAGAATGTATGGAGTTAAAAATCTTTAATTATCCTTGAAGAGTTACTTACCTAAAGAGCGTTTGAATTTTTATTCTAAATAATCTTTAATTATCCTTGAAGAATTACTTATCTAAAAAGCATTTGAACCTTTATGCTAGATCTTTCGTCTAAAAATTAAACTTTTCTTACTTTAGTTGCAATGTACAGGGTGATTTTTTTTTAAAGTTGCGAAAGTAAAACCCTATAACGAAAGAACCACTGATCCAAATGACCGGAAATTTCACCAGTATGCTCAAAAAGCAATGGGAATTTTTTAGGCATGGTTAAAAAAAACTTAAAATCTCACCGACAGATGGCGCTGTATATGCAGTAAAGTCGGGAGAGGAGCTTGTGCAAGACACACGCACTGTTGATACTCTTCACTCTGTTGTGGAACATGCGGTTTCACATTTCCAACTCGGAGCTGAAAACATTGAACAGCACACTGAAAATCGTATGCGTTAGCAGACCTGCCAAGTCTCCGGCTTTTTGGACACCAGTAATTTAGTACAGAAAATATTGTTTTATTTAATCGTAACATTTTGCGATTTAAAAGAACAACATTTTCTCTAAAAAATTACTGGTGTTCAAAAATCCGGAGACTTGGCAACTCTGCGTTAGTTGCATTCTGTATGTTTTTGATATACAGAATGCAGTAATTGGGAAAAGGAGCTGCAAACACCTGCATAAACAGAACGAAATAAAAATATGGAGTAAAACATTCGTACAGAACTGCGCAACTAACGCATATGATTTCCAGTCCAATGTTTTCAGCTCCGAGTTGGAAACATGAAACCGCATGTTCCACAACAGAGTGAAGAGTATCCACTGTGCGTGTGTCTTGCACAAGCTCCTCTCCCGACTTTACTGCATATACAGCGCCTATGTCGGTGAGATTTTAAGTTTTTTTTAACCATGCCTAAAAATTTCCCATTGCTTTGGGAGCATCCTGGTGAAATTTCCTGTCATTTGGATCAGTGGTTCTTTCGTTATAGGGTTTTACTTTCACAACTTTAAAAAAAAATCACCCTGTATTTGTTTATTCGGAAAGTTCCTTCCGTTTGGGAAAACACATTCGCTCTGGAAAATTCTGTCCGTCAATTATTCGACATTAGATATCGGAATTTATGTTTAATAATTAAATGATAGAATTTTCAGGTACGAACCAACTTTCCCATACGAAAGAACTTTCCGAACAACCCAATACATAAACAGAGAAAGTTCAATCTGTCGTAATTTAAGAATTGAATTTTTGAATAAATAGAAATATTATTAATCAATATTTACAACATAATACAATCTAGTACAATTATTAGAAATATTAACCTCATCCGACTAATTTATCACCAGAAAAACCACTTTCATTTCCTTTTTGCAAAGTGGAAAGAAGGAACGACCTTGAAAGAAAATAGCTTTCAAAGTGATCAACATTTCTTTCGACTCATAATAAATTGCTTAGTGAGATTTATGACCCTACTCAACTCTAGATAAATGTTTCAAGAGATCTTCTAAATTAATAAACTGTTATTATGTGAAATAGTCTAAAAAAAATTTGACAATAATTATAAACATTGTTATACTGATTACACTCTTACGTTCAGACCCTGCAATATGTGTTTTTTCTTCTGACGTATGAGTAATTCCAATGATGCAATCATGAACTATGAACTCATTCTTTATGACTTTAATTTAGCCAGTCCTCTCCAAAATTTAATCGTGAACACACGTGAGCCTGCGAGCTCAAATAGGATAAAATATATGTTTCCTAAAATTATAAGTGTAAACGTAAATGTTTAAATGTTTGTTATGTATAAGTTTTCATATAATCAAGAATATATAATCATTAATATGAAAAAGAAGTCCAATTTATTTTTGTGTGCAACTACTAATACAATTATTTAGTTTCCAGCGATTAGTGCGATCGATATTTACCAATACCATGGATTCAACCACTGGATTATTCCTCAATTGGATTTAGCCATCAGATACACCTTCAGAAAAGGTAAGAAAATTTATCTTATCCTTTTAATCTTCTTGAGATAAAAACAGCGCTCGATCGGTGATATCGAACTCCTCCTTCAATGATCATGAGACTGAAATATTGTCTCAGAAGGAAGGTGTGTTTTTAAGATTAAAAACTGAAAACATTTATAAATTAATTTACAAATCACTTAGAATTAATTTCAAAAGAAAGGAAATAAATATAAGCATTTAAAAAAAAAAAAACTAATTAAATAAAACTTAATAAAAACAATAAAGAAAAATCAATCGAAGAAATGGCTTTCTCTAAAGAAACACAGATAATTGAAAAATTAAATTCTAATAACTATTCCATTTGGAAATTCAAGGTCCAAATGTTATTAATCAAAGAAGACTTGTCTGAATTAATAACAGAAGAACCGCCAAACCCAATAACACCTGATTGGCAAAAGCGGGACAAGAAAGCAAGGGCCATAATCAATTTAAGTCTTGATGACTCACAAGTCGTTCACATAAGAAATTTAACCACGTCAAAGGAGACGTGGGACACATTAAAAAATATTCACGAAAGAGGAAATCTTTCAAGTAAACTATATCTACTTAGAAAATTATATGGTGCCAAATTACAAGAAAACGGAAACATGCAGCGTCACATAACAAACATTCTTGAAACCATCGATAAACTCTCCGCAATTGGAGAAAATATCAGTAAATCGCACATATCAGCACTATTACTGTGCTCACTTCCACCTAGTTACAACACACTAATAACGGCTCTGGAAACCAGGCCGGAAAATGAATTAACACCAGATTATATTAAAAATAAACTTGTCGACGAATATACTAAACGAGTAGAAAACTCGGAACCAACCGAAAATTCGGCAAAAGCGTTTAAAACACAGAAAAAGTACGTAAATAATGATTACAAAATTCATAATAAATATTGCACGTATTGCAAACAAAATAATCATAACTATAAAGAATGCTGGCACTTAAAAAACAGAAATTCACAAAAAGCTACACCGAATAAACAAACATTTAAACCAAAGAAGTTTACATCGTCGCTCTGCTTCGAAAACACAATCGGTGATAGTGAAAATGATAGGTACGAAACGAAAGAAAAAATAAATAAAAACGTACAAATAAATCATAACAAAAATCAAGATGCAGCATTTATAATCGAAAAGCCCGGAAAACCAACCTGGATTATTGATTCCGGAGCATCTTCCTATATTGCGAACAGCAAAGAAATATTTACTGAAGTAAAAAACACCGAACAAACATCCGTAATAATCGCGAACGGAAACACACTTAATTCCTATGGATCCGGTGAAGTTATGATTACAACAAAAACATCAAACGGGGACTCAAATAAAATAAAATTAAAAAACGTGTTATATGTTCCAGATTTGGAAACAAACTTAATTTCTGTGAGTAAAGCAACTCAACACGGTTACAAATTAATATTTGAAGACGAAAAATGCATGCTATCCTGTAACGGCAAAACGTATCTGGAAGCGAAAAAGAAAAATAACTTATATGAGGTAATTCTCTCATATAAAGATATCCCAAACACAGCAAATATCGCAAACGACTGCAAAAATAAAGAATGTCTAGAACTTTGGCACAAACGCCTAGGTCATAGAAATTACGAAAGTATAAAACAAATGATGAAAAACAACTTGGCCAATGGCATAAAATTAAACAACTGCAGTCATAGTACACACTGTGAAATATGCATAAAGACAAAAACTACTGATGCACCATATCCAAAATTATCTGAACATAAAACGACACAGGTACTCGACCTGATACATACAGACGTCTGTGGACCGATAAGAACAACCTCTTTAGGGGGAAAAAGGTATTTCGTCACATTTATTGACGACCACTCAAGATTTACTGTTATATATTTACTATCTCACAAAGATGAGGTCTCAGACAAAATAAAGGACTATATTCAAATGGTTCACACACAATTCGGGAGGTATCCCAAAGCAGTCAGATCAGATAACGGGGGCGAATACATCGGTAAAAATACGGAGGACTTTCTTAGAAAAAGAGGTATAAAACACCAATTTACTATTCCACACTGCCCGAGCCAAAACGGGATTGCTGAAAGGAAGTATAGGAGCCTGATAGAAATGACCCGAGCTATGCTCTCAGAAGCTGGGTTACCCCACAGGTTCTGGGGTGAAGCAATAAATACAGCAACACATCTCCAAAACAGACTACCAACAAAGGCTACAAATAAAACTCCGTACGAAATTTGGTTCGAGAGAAAACCAAACTTACATTACCTGCGAGTATTTGGCTGTAAAGCTTATATATACATAAACAAGATACATAGAGGAAAATTAGATAACACAGCCAGGGAAGGAATATTTATGGGATATGATAACCACTCAAAAGGTTATAGAGTATACACTAAAAATAATGAAATCATAATCGGGAGAACTGTCAAATTCTTAGAGAATAACACACACATTCTGAATGAAGAAAATAATGAACCAGAATGCCTGCTTGATAACAAAAATTATATTGAAACGGAAATAAACAATACAGAACAAACACAAGCAGAACCCGATCAAAACATTCCTACATTAAGAAGGTCAGAAAGGACAAACAGGGGAGTTCCACCCAATAGATATACATCCGATAGTTACATGTGTATAGTAAAAAACGATGAAACAATAGAACTGAAAAATTGGAAAGAAATCAACGAAATAAAAAATCCTAGAGAAAAAGAAAATTGGCTCAAAGCCACAGATGCGGAAATAGAAGCGCTAATGAAAAACAAAACATGGGAACTGGTAGAACCACCACCAAATAGAAAAATAATAGGATAAAAATGGATCTTTAAAAGAAAAGTCGATAGCTCAGGAAAATCACCCATATATAAAGCAAGACTTGTTGCACAAGGATTTAGCCAAAAATTCGGTGAAGATTATGACGAAACATTTGCACCAGTAGTGCAACATACCACCATTCGTGCATTTTTAACCGCAGCCGCTTATAAAAATCTAGATGTACACCATATTGATATAAACGCGGCATTCCTTCACGGAAATTTACAAGAAGAAATTTACATGCAACAACCAGAGAGTTACATAGATAAAAACTCTAATTATAAAGTTTGTAAACTAAACAAGACCATATACGGTCTCAAACAGGCAGCAAGAGCCTGGCATATGAAAATAGAAACTTCATTAAAAGCATTTAATTTCTCGCAAAGCACAGCCGATACATGCTTATTCATAAGAAAAGAAAAAGAAAATTTCACATACGTAATAATCTATGTAGACGATATACTTATAGCAAGTAAACCGGAAATAATAAAAGAAATCGTGAAAACATTAAACGAAGAGTATAAATTGAAAAATTTAGGACAAATAAAGAGATACTTAGGAACCGAAATAGAGAAATTACCGGACGGTTACGCACTAAACCAAAAATCAAAAATTGAAGAATTAGCTAAGAAATTTAACCTTGAAAATGCGAAACCATACAGTACACCAATGGAACCCGGTTTTAATAAAATAGAAGATGAGGAAAATTTGTTACCAAACAACACAGAATATCGAAAAGCGATAGGATCACTTCTTTACATCGCGACAGTTACTAGACCAGACATATCAGCACCAGTCAACATCCTTAGTAGACGTAATGAAGCACCGCGAAACAAGGACTGGAATGCAGTAAAGAGAATTATCAAATATTTACACTGTACGAAAAATTTAAATTTGGTTTTAAATACAAAAAAGTTACCAAAATTGGAAATATATACCGACTCAGATTGGGCCGGAGATATAACAACGAGAAAATCAACTTCAGGCAGTATTTACATGTTGGGAGACAATCCAATACAGTGGATCACAAAAAGGCAGACATGTATTGCCTTGTCATCTGCTGAAGCAGAATATATATCTGCAGCAAATGCTTGTCAAGAAACTTTATGGTTAATTAAATTACTGGAAGATTTAGGATTAACTCAAGAAAAACCAATAATAATGCATGAAGACAATCAAAGTTGCATAAAAATGATACACAACGAAAAGTTTGTTAAGCGTACCAAACACATTGACGTCAAATTTCACGCCATAAAACAGCTTAGAGAAGAAGGAATTATAGAATTAAAATATTGTCCTACAGATCAGATGATAGCAGACGCGTTAACCAAGCCCATACCCAAGCCTGCACTGGAAAGACATAGAAATTCAATGAAACTTTTTATGATCAATTCCTCGGAAGAGCTTAAGGGGGAATATTAGAAATATTAACCTCATCCGACTAATTTATCACCAGAAAAACCACTTTCATTTCCTTTTTGCAAAGTGGAAAGAAGGAACGACCTTGAAAGAAAATAGCTTTCAAAGTGATCAACATTTCTTTCGACTCATAATAAATTGCTTAGTGAGATTTATGACCCTACTCAACTCTAGATAAATGTTTCAAGAGATCTGCTAAATTAATAAACTGTTATTATGTGAAATAGACTAAAAAACATTTGTACAATAATTATAAACATTGTTATACTGATTACACTCTTACGTTCAGACCCTGCAATATGTGTTTTTTCTTCTGACGTATGAGTAATTCCAATGATGCAATCATGAACTATGAACTCATTCTTTATGACTTTAATTTAGCCAGTCCTATCCAAAATGTAATCGTGAACACACGTGAGCCTGCGAGCTCAAATAGGATAAAATATATGTTTCCTAAAATTATAAGTGTAAACGTAAATGTTTAAATGTTTGTTATGTATAAGTTTTCATATAATCAAGAATATATAATCATTAATATGAAAAAAGAAGTCCAATTTATTTTTGTGTGCAACTACTAATACAATTATTTAGTTTCCAGCGATTAGTGCGATCGATATTTACCAATGCCATGGATTCAACCACTGGATTATTCTTCAATTGGATTTAGCCATCAGATACACCTTCAGAAAAGGTAAGAAAATTTTTCTTATCCTTTTAATCTTCTTGAGATAAAAACATCTCTCGATCGGTGATATCGAACTCCTCCTTCAATAATAACCAAAAAATGGATTATATGCGTATACATGCAAATATGCACTATAAAGTCTCCAAATATCTAGTGATGGTTTAAAAAATGCGCTTTTATCTTTTATAAGGGAAACGTCCATTTAGTTGTAAATGAAGTTCCCATTTTCTTTAATATATACAGGGCTATTCTAAATGATGGACTCATTTTCAAAAAATTGTATTTATTAAAGTACAAATCCAAAATGAACAATCTTTATACCAATGAAAAGAAGAAGTTTCAAAGTTTTTCTTAAGACATAATAAATGTTCAATGTGTCACCGTTTGCTGCAGGGCAACCATCTACGCGATAGCCAAACTCATCCCACATACGAGAAAGTGTATCTGCTGTTACTGAGTGCACGGCAGCAGTGCACTCAGCTCTCAGTGGCCTATTGCCGCGCGACCTCTACCGTCCGCCACTGGAACCATCACTGCTTTGAAAGCCGTGCACTCAGTAAAAGCAAATACACATTCTCGTGTGTGGGACGAGTTTGGCTATCGCGTAGATGTTTGCCGTGCAGCAAACGGTGGACACATTGAACATTTATAATATCTTTAAAAAATTTTGAAACTTCCTCTTTTCATTGGTATAAAGATTGTTCATTTTGGATTTGTACTTTAATAAATACATTTTTTTGAAAATGGGTCCATCATTTAGAATAACCCTGTATATATACTATATATATATATCTGAGCTATAATTAGTAGTCAAATAAATATTTACTACTTGAAATCAAAGGTATTTTTGTATCTTTTATGTAAATTTTTTTATCTTATTGTGAGCAATTTTCATTGCAGTTACATAACTACGCATTTTTCTAAATTTTCGACAGTTAGTTTTTGTTTATTATCACGTAAAGCAACTTTAAATGCAGAAAAATATTTTTCAACACCAACCAATGTTACTGGACAATATTTGTAATATGTCTATCATCTTTCAAACAGGTATTCTTTAAAACCTGAATTTTTACATAATACAAAATTAAACTTGTGTTTGGTTTCCCCGCCTACAGCAGACGGAGGAATAACAAAAATGCACTTTATTAAAACTCCATTTAACGAAAATCATTAACAGAAGTTTTTTTCTATGCCAGTTTTCTGATGGCTTGAATTATAAATTATAAATACGTTTCTAGCATACACAAATTTTTCTGATGATATCTATCATTTAACATTTCTACAGCGGAAAAAATTGCAAAAAGTTTGAATTTATCAAAAATAATATTTGGATATAGAGTTGTAAACAATTATTAATGTATTTAAAGGAAACTCAACATGTAGAAGATAAAAAGTTAAAAATATGCAATGAAATACAGTTTTATCACATTTTATGCATTTATTTGCTTTAACAATAAAAAACGTTAAAATATGCAGTTGCATATCCTCCGCTGTCGAATATTAAATGAAGATTAAATCAATGTAAATAATAAATTGAAATTTTTGAAAAGTTTAAAAAACAAGTCTAGAGAAAGAAAAATAATGTTTAGTTTCATAAAGTAAAAGATTATGTTATTCATGGAATTTATATTTATATCTATTTATGTTGAATATATTTAATTTAGTAGAATTTTGAAATTTTCAATGTACTGAAAAATTAAAAACTGTTTTCTATCCTTTTCTATCCTTCATATTACGTAATTCATTATTTTACAACATTATTTTTTATATTACATATTTCATAATTTTATCAGATTTAAATAATAGTTTCATAAAGTAAAACATCATGTTATTCATTAAATTAAACATATTTAATTTAGTTGAATTTTGAAATTTTTAATGCACTGAAAAATTTAAAAAAGTTTTCTATCATTTTCTATCTTTCATATTACATAATTTGTTATTTTACAATATTATTTTTTATATTACATATTGCATATTTTTATGAGAGTCCACTAATAAAACTTTTATTAAATCCCATCGATTAAACTTACCTTGTACAAACACATACTGACACAGGCAAAGAGAAGTAGTAAATTGTGCGCTTATTTGCTTTTATCTTTTCACTTGAAGATAGACTAAATTGCCTTATGTTGTACAAAAACAATACAAAGCTGTTACAAAATTAGTATTTTTAGAGTGATAAATATTAATGTACTTTAAATATCTGCCAGTCTTTTCTTTAGTATGAAGTCGCTAAACTGGTAATTCATTTTGATAGCTTTTAATATCTGCATTAAAGAGTTTTTGCGTTCCTTCTTTCAACGTAACTTTTTTTTTTTTTTTTTTTTTTTTTGTATTAATAATTATTTGCTACGGCAGCGAAGAAACAGATTATAAATATGCGAATTGCTTTCCCGATGTGATTTTACCCAAAATATTCATAACATTATAAACGAAGAAAATTCTTAACATTTGCTGCACCCGCATTGCAAAATTTTCAATAAACTCATTCGTAAAGTAAATAATAATGTACTTTAAATATCTGCCAGTCTTTTCTTTAGTATGAAGTCGCTAAACTGGCAATTCATTTTGATAGCTTTTAATATCTGCATTAAAAAGTTTTATCGTTCCTTCTTTGAACGTAACTCTTTTTTTTTTTTTTTTTTTTGTATTAATAATTATTTGCTACGGAAGAGATGAAACAAATTATAAATAAGCGAAATGCTTTCCCGATGTGATTTTACCCAAAATATTCATAACATTATGAACGAAGAAAATACTTAAAATTTGCTGCACACGCATTGCAAAATTTTCAATAAACTCATTCATAAAGTAAATAATAATGTACTTTAAATATCTGCCAGTCTTTTCTTTAGTATGAATGCGCTAAACTGATAATTCATTTTGATAGCTTTTTAATATCTGAATTAAAGAGTTTTATCGTTCCTTCTTTCAACGTAACTCTTTTTTTTTTTTTTTTTTTTTTTTTTTTTGTATTAATAATTATTTGCTACGGAAGAGATGAAACAAATTTTAAATATGCGAAATGCTTTCCCGATGTGATTTTACCCAAAATATTCATAATATTATGAACGAAGAAAATACTTAAAATTTGCTGCACACGAAATGCAGAATTTTCAATAAACTCCATGTTGACTAAAGTTTGCATAATATTTTCTCATTAACACCCTACCGTGACGCGAAGGAGGGTAGAAGAATCGGAAATGAATATTTATTGAGGAATTAAAAAGTACTTGTCCTGTTATGGACTGTTTTCATAAACGTCATATATTTTTTATATTTTTAGCAAGTATATCAGTGTTTTTATTGTTAAATTTTCTACTTATTTAAATTTCGATAAAATTTCCATGATAACAACAAGAAAATCAGAAATGTAAAATGCCAGCTAAATTATATGTAAATAAAGAAGTGTCAAGTTTATGCTAAATTATTGTCTCTTTTGGAAATTTTCTATAGATGTATTTTTAACAAAAAGAATAAATTTTTAAGATTTAACATAGAGTTAGAATCCCCAGAACGAAGGAAACAGGATGGAATCCTTACATAACACGTTAGTTGTGCAATAATTTTATGTTACGGTGTTTCTTTGCAAAATTTATACAAATATTATTTTAAGAAAAATAAGATTTAACATGTACTTTTAATCTCAAGAACAAAGTAATTCGAAGATTGTTTTTACGTAAAATATACTAGCGCCGCAAAATTTATTAGTTATACTCTGTCACATTTCCTTTGTGATTTTTACAATCTGTTGAAAAATGGTTTAAAAATAGATTAAATATCTATTCCGAGGGCCGAGTTTTACGAAAGTGTACGCAGTTCTCGCGAGAGTGCTCTAGTAAAAATAGAAAGTAAAAATTAACTTATTTTATGAAAAGATTTATAGCAATTTTTTTATTTACGAATTTTAAATCATGCCTTACTCAAATGCAATTTTTTTTAAAAATCTTTTCAGCTGAAAATAGACTAAATGGCCTTATTATTTACAAAAGCACTACAAAAAAATTAGTATTTTTAGTATGATATTATTATTATTAGTATGATAAATAATAAAATACTTTAAATGTATGCCAGACTTTTATTTAGTTTTAATTAGCTAAACAGGTAATTCTTTTCGATAGCTTTTCTTACTTGCAGTAAAGAGTTTTTTTTTTTTTGAGTTAATAATTATTTGCTACGCCAACGATGAAACAGATTATAAATATGCGAAATGCTTTTCCGATGTGATTTTATCCAAAATTTGCATATACGAAGAAAATACTTAACATTTTCTGTCCACCATTACAGAATTTTCAATAAACTCCACGTTAAATAAAGTTCGCATTTTATTTTCTCATTATTACCTTACCGTGACTGCAAGAAGAACAGAAAAATCGGAAATGAATATTTATAGAGAAATTAAAAAGAACTTGTTATTTTGTGGGCTGCTTTTAATTATAAGTGTCGGATACATTTAGGAAATGTTTCAAAGTTATTATTTTTAAGTATTTGACTTAATTAAATCTCAATACAAATTCCATGATATTAAGAAGAAAATTATAAATTTAAAATGCGAGCTAAATTTAATGGAAACAGAGAGGTGCCAAGTTTCTCTTAAATTATTGCCTCTTTTGAAAATGTTCTATGTATGTATTTTAAAAAATAGTAAGATTTAACATACACTGTTAATAATTTGCAGCAAACTACCCAATCATTTAACCGTTTTTATAGAAAATGGTTACATAACCGTAATTTAACTCTATTATGACTATAATATTGGCAATAATATGGTCAGAATATACTTAAATTGCGGTTATGTAACCGTTTTCTATAAAAACGTTCATATGACTGGACAGTTTGCTGTAAATGTTTAACAGTGAAGAGCTAGAATCATAAGAACGAAAGAAACATAATGAAATTTTTACATAACACATGTTAGTTGTGCAATAGTTTTTTCTTAAGGAGCCTCTCTGCAGAATTTATACAGATGTTAATTTATGAAAAATAACATTTCACATTTACTTGAAATCTCAAGAATGAAGTAAATCGAATTGAAATTTTTACATAACACATGTTAGTTGTGCAATAGTTTTTTCATAAGGAGCTTCTCTGCAGAATTTATACAGATGTTAATTTATGAAAAATAACATTTCACATTTACTTGAAATCTCAAGAATGAAGTAAATCGAATTGAAATTTTTACATAACACATGTTAGTTGTGCAATAGTTTTTTCATAAGGAGCTTCTCTGCAGAATTTATACAGATGTTAATTTATGAAAAATAACATTTCACATTTACTTGAAATCTCAAGAATGAAGTAAATCGAATTGAAATTTTTACATAACACATGTTAGTTGTGCAATAGTTTTTTCATAAGGAGCTTCTCTGCAGAATTTATACAGATGTTAATTTATGAAAAATAACATTTCACATTTACTTGAAATCTCAAGAATGAAGTAAATCGAATTGAAATTTTTACATAACACATGTTAGTTGTGCAATAGTTTTTTCTTAA
Organism: Maratus michaelseni; assembly: GCA_963931845.1. NCBI lineage: Eukaryota > Metazoa > Arthropoda > Arachnida > Araneae > Salticidae > Maratus > Maratus michaelseni. Next base: position 211,955,637 of record OZ007600.1, read on the forward strand.
GGAGTTTCTCTGCAGAATTTATACAGATGTTAATTTATGAAAAATAACATTTCACATTTACTTGAAATCTCAAGAATGAAGTAAATCGAATTGAAATTTTAACATAACATATGTTAGTTGTGCAATAGTTTTTTCATAAGGAGCTTCTCTGCAGAATTTATACAGATGTTAATTTATGAAAAATAACATTTCACATTTACTTGAAATCTCAAGAATGAAGTAAATCGAATTGAAATTTTTACATAACACATGTTAGTTGTGCAATAGTTTTTTCTTAAGGAGCTTCTCTGCAGAATTTATACAGATGTTAATTTATGAAAAATAACATTTCACATTTACTTGAAATCTCAAGAATGAAGTAAATCGAATTGAAATTTTTACATAACACATGTTAGTTGTGCAATAGTTTTTTCTTAAGGAGCTTCTCTGCAGAATTTATACAGATGTTAATTTATGAAAAATAACATTTCACATTTACTTGAAATCTCAAGAATGAAGTAAATCGAATTGAAATTTTAACATAACATATGCTAACGCCGCAAAATGTATCACTTATACCATGTTACGTTTTCTTGGGGATTTTTAAAATAGAAGCGGTTGGAAAACCGTTTGAATATGTTTTAAAAACACATTACATATCTAATCCGACGGCCTATATTTAGAAAAGTGTACGCAGTTCCTGCGACAGTGGTCTAGTCAAAATCAAAAGTAAAAATGAACATATTTTATGATAAGATTGACTGCTTTCATTTACAAAATTTAAATCATAAATTATTGAAATGCATGCGCTTGTTTGCTTTTATCTTTTCACCTGAAGATAGACTAAATTGCCTACTGTTGTACAAAAATAATACAAAACTTTTATAAAATTTGTATTTCTAGAGAATTGTGACAAATAATTGAATACTTAAAATATCTGTCACACTTTTCTTCCGTTTACATTCGCCAAACTGGCACAATTCATTTTGGTAATTCATTTTGATTAATATTCTTTCTTGCATTATAGAGTTTTATCGTTCCTTCTTTTAACATTACTCTTTTCTTTAATTAATAATTATTTTCTACGGCACCGATGAAACAGATTATAAATATGCGAAATGCTTTCTCGATGAGATTTTACCCAAAATATTCATAATATTATGCACGAAGAAAATACTTAAAATTTCCTGCACACACATTGCAGAATTTTCAATAAACTCTGTGTTGGAAAAGTTCGCATAATATTTTCTCATTAATGCCTTACTGTGACGCAAAGGAGGGTAGAAGAATCGGAAATGAATATTTATTGAAGAATTAAAAAGTACTTGTTCTGTTATGGACTTCTTTTAGATTATAAACGTCATATATTTTTAATATTTTTTAGGAAGTATATCAGTGTTTATATTGTTAAATATTCGGCTTATTTAAATACGATAAAATTTCCATGATATTAAGAAGAAAACAAGAAATTTAAAATGCCAGCTGAATTCTATAGACATAAAAGCGTGCCAAATTTATGTTAAATTATTGTCTCTTTGGGAAATTTTCTATGGATGTTTTTTTAACAAAAATTATAAATTTTTAATATTTATCACAGAGCTAGAATCACCCGAAAAAAGGAAACAGAGTAGAATTTTTACATAACACATGTTAGTTATATAATAATTTTATGTTAAGAAGTTTCTTTGCAGAATCTTATTTTACATAGTATTTTACATAGAATTTACAGAGTATTTTTACATAGAACATACTAACACCGCAAAATTTATCAGTTATACCCTGTTTATTTCCTTGGTGATTTTTTACAACAGAATCTGTTTTAAAATATTTTGAAAATGGTTTAAAAATAGTTTAAATATCAATTCTGACGGCCGCGTTTTACGAAAGTGTAATCTTGCAAGAGTGGCTTAGTAAAAATCGAAAGTAAAAATGAACTTATTTTATAAAAAAGATTTATTGTAATTTTTTTATTTACGAATTTTAAATCATGCCTTACTGAAATGCATGCGTTTATTTTCTTTTATCCTTTCATCTGAAGATAGACTAAATTGCCTTTATTATTTACAAAATCATTACAAAACTATTATAAAATTAGTATGTTTAAAGAACTATGATAAATAATAAAACACTTTAAATATCTGTCAGAGTTTATTTTAGTTTAAATTCGCTAAACCGGTAACACATTTTGACATCTTTTCTTATTTGCATTAAAAAAAATTATCTCCCTTCTTTCAACGTATCTCTTTTTTGAATGAATAATTATTTAATACGCTAACGATGAAACAGATTATAAATATGCGAAATGCATTTCCGATGTGATTTTATCCAAAGTATTCACATAAGAAGAAAATACTTAAAACTTGCTTCCCACGCAATGCATAATTTTCAATAAACTCCGGGTTGAATAAAGTTCGTATATTATTTTCTCATTATTGTCTTACCTTGATGTGGAAACGTATCGAAGAACTGGAAATGAATATTTATAGAGAAATTAAAAAGTACTTGCTCTGTTATGGGCTACTTTTAATTATAAGCGTCAGATATATTTAGGAAATGTTTCAAAGTTCTTATAGTTAAGTATTTGACTTATTTAAATCTGAATAAAAATTCCATGATATTAAGAAGAAAATGAGAAATTTAAAATGCAAGCTAAATTGTTTTTATGTAAAGATCTGCCGAGGTTATGCTCAGTTATTGTCTGTTTTAAAAACTATCTATCGAGGTATTTTTCAGAAAAATAAGATTTAACACACAGATGGATTCACAAGAACAAAGGGAACAAGATGGAATTTTTACATGATACTTGTTAGTTACGCAATAGTTTTATGTTAAGTAGCTTCTTTGCAGAATTTCTATAGAAGTTATTATCAGAAAAATGAGGTTTCATATATACTTGAAATCTCAAGAAGGAACAAAATCGAATTGAGGTTCTACGTAATATATGCTAGTTATTAAATAAAAATTTTTATTTTATGTCAGCCATACTCGAATTTTTTCTCTTGCGCTCCTCAAACATACGCTAGCGACGTTAGGCGGGCTGCAACATACTTATAAAATAATGTAAAAAGAGTGTAATTAAATTCGTAAGATAACACAGATATTATAACAAAACATTGTAAAAAGTTAATATTATCAGTAGGGTTAAAAGTTTATCGAGGAAGAAATGTTACAAAAAAATTTTAACATCACCATTTGAAAAAAATATATATGTACTTATATGCAAATATTGTAGAAAAATTCCGGGAAGTTTGCTGTTTGTAAATAGTTGTGTAAAAAGTTTTTGATGCCATTTTTTTTTCTCGTGACAAATGTTCAACACCAATACATACTTTTAGCAATATAATAAGTATGATATATATTATTATAACAATAACAACATTTTCACGTTTTAAAGAAAATAAATCAGATTTCCTTTAACAAATCCATCTTTTGCTCAAACCAAAAACTAGATTATTTTTTAATGTGGAAATATATAACGCAAATTTAAGTAATTTTGTATAATGTTTAATTGAAAGATTAAGAAATGTATACACCATACATAAGTAATTTTTAATTAATTTTGCAATTAATTTCCAGCAGTGAAAATCGCCCGAAATTATTGAATAATAAACATGATGCGAATTTTAACATTGTTATCAAAGCATAATATTGACAGAGTTAAAAATATCCAAGCCGGGAATCGAACCCGGACCCTTGGAATAACGCTGCAATGCTCTAGCATTGAGCTACAAGGACAATTCCTAGCTTGGCATCTCTCACCCACATCTTGTTTCCATCTTGTGCTGCGATTTCAGTCTTGTCAACATATGTGGGTGGGAGACGGCAAGCTGGGTATTGTTCTCGTAGCTCAATGGTAGAGCATTGGAGCGTTATTCCAAGGATCCGTGTTCGATTCCTGGTTTGGAAAATTTTCACTCTGTCGGTATTATTCCTTTATAGCAAAGTTAAAATTCACAGGTTTATTATTGTATACCCCACTGTAGCACAAACAGAACTACAAGCAAAAACAAGTTTTGACTAAGCAAATGGCATTTAAGATGTGTTAACAATTTAAAATTATATACAAATAACAGAACAGATTTTGTACTTTCATGAATATATATGAAACAAAACACAACAGTGTCGGCATTAAATATCTTTTACGCATATCAAATAATTTAATAAATATGGTTTAATGTTTATATATCTCGGTCCACACATAAAATGTCACCGGGTCGCAGTTTGAGTATGGCTGCTCTATGTTATTGGTTGCTTTTTAACTTTTCTGAAGACGCCTTAATATATATATATATATATATATATATATATATATATATCTCACGATTTTACTTGCATCGCCATACTTTTCGTAGAATCATACTCAAGGCAAGGGTTTCTCCGAGGAATTTTACAGTCGAGCACCGAGACTCACTTTGTAGTGTACTTTTAGAATGCAAAGAAGAGACAGTCCATTTCCATTTTCACTTTTATTCGTAAATCAAAACAAACTGGCTAGGCTTTACTCTTTATAATACTCAATCCATACGTGCTGATTTTAATGCCGTGAAGAATCTTGATGATTTAATTGAACTAATAAGAAGACATCTTTGCTCTTAAAAAGGCAGTTGTTCTTTCGAAATCTATCGGAGGCCAAGGAGAGTGTTCTACGATCGTGGAGTCCGCGTCGGGGTTGCGTTCACCACCGGATCCTGGAACCATCTGCCTGTTTCGCGGGAAAAACGCCGTATATAATTTCTTGAACGCTCCAGAATACATGTTAAATAAAAAGTCTCGCGACCAACCAGCGCGTTCGGATTACTTTTCTTTGCGGCCCAATTTCGAAGTTAACTGACCGTAATCTGAAAAAGCGCGGGATATAATATTCTTAGAACATTCTCGAAAATCTATTTCCTTCGAATAAATAAGAAGAGAAGAAAAGAAAAGAAATACATAGGTTTTATTAAGTATGGCAAGATGCCAAGATAATTTTTACACTGAGACTAAAGTCTTTCATAATTTGAGAAGTAATATTATTTTGTCAGGAAACATATGGAAATAAAAATAAAATAAATAAAAATATATAGGTTGTTATTTCAAAAGAGTAAAATATTTTTAGCTGGGAGATTGGTGTTTTTTAGAAGAATTAAATTCTAGGATGCATTTTATTTAAAGAAATAAAAGCGCGTAATTTTAATAGAACATCGATCAGCGCCATTTTTTAAGAGAATGAATTTGGAATAAACTATTTTAGCACGGTGGAATTTTGACAATCGAAATACTGGAGCGAGAAAATAATTTAGAATAATGGAATTTACACAGAATTATAGTTTTAATGAGACCAACGGAGAATTTTTTTTAAAATTTGTTTCATATATATATATATATATATATATATATTGTTTAATATTTTGTTGTAAGATTGTTTAATATTTTGAAATTTCGATCACACTTTTTGAATCTACAAAATTTTTATTTTGTTTGCTTGAAATGCATATACTTACACATGTTTATCTTTTTACTATGAGATAGACTAAGTTATCTTAGGTTACGGAAAATCACTACAAATCTCTTGTAAGATGAATATTTTTATGGAAATTATTTGCTCTTTTGCAAAATTTCTATAGACGTATTTTTCACACAGCTAAAGAATTTGGATGGAAATTTTACATAACACATGTTAGTTATGCAAGAGTTTTAAGCAGATTCTTTTTAGATATATCTATATATGTTACCTTATCTCTAGAATTACCGAATCGGGCCATCTCTGACCTAAGATTTGATTTTTCGCTCGTATATCTGTTGTTTTTTAAAATAAAATTTAAAATTTATTTCCTAATTATTCAATACAGTGCCTTAACAAGATTTTAGTTGATGTCCAAAATATAATTTCTTATTTACAGAGTGTGTTGGTTTGTCTGTATTTTATATTATGCATAACCATGTAGGATGAGTATTACGGTGGCCCCCAACGACTTGTTTTTTTAGGGTGATCCCAAATACTAATTTTTTCTTCCATTTTTGTTGGTCCCCTATTTAGCCCCGTGATCAAATCGTCGTCGAAATTTATGAGGTCAAACATGTTCTTTATATTTTCGAAGATTCTAACAAATATATCTTTAGATATTCGACAAAATGTGTAAAATCGAAAGTGCTCGGCGATTTTAGGCCATATAGTCGAACGAGGGCAGTTAGATAAATTCTCGGCCTAACACAGAAATAGAACAAGTATGACCAAATACAATATTGTTTGTAAAGTATGATCCTTTAGATGACATGCCACCAAATTTCAGAAGCTTGAGTTTATTGGTTATTGCTGGGCGATAAAGTAAAGTAAACAAGTTTTGACATTTTCGAAAAATGGAAAAAAATGAAGTTCGAGCAATCATAAAATACTTTGTTAAAAAATGTTTAACTTCACGGACATACAAAAAGAGTTACATTCCACCTTAAAGGATTCTTGTCCTTCATATTCGAATATAAAAAGGGGGCTGCTGAATTTAAACATAGTAGGAAATCAATTCACGATGATGAAACCTCAGGATGCCCAAAAACAACTACGACCGACCAAATCACTTCAAAAATTTACAATGCCGTATTGAAAGATCGCCGATTGAAGATACGCGAGCTTGTTGACATTGCAATCATTTCGATAGACCGTGTCCACTACAATTTACACGATGTTTTGGGTATAAAAAAGGCCTTCCGCTCGAATAGTGCCGCGTTTGTTGAACGTCGATCAAAAACGCAAAAGAATGAACATTTCTCAAGAGTCTTCTGAGATGTATTGTGTTGCAAGTTGAAAAATAAAATGAAGTATTGTCAAAAATTTTGTATTTTTTTTTGTCAGGCCGAGAACTTCTCGAACCACCGTCGTACTAAAGAATTCGCACACAAGAGTGTGCCATAAATGTATTAAGCTGCAAGGGGATTTCATTGAAAAATAATATGAAATTATGTCAGAAATCTTGCTAATTCACTGTCAGGCCGAGCATTTATCAAACCACCCTCGTACGGTGAAGTTTTGTTACAGATTTTTAATGTGTTTGAAAGTGCTTCATAATGTATGCTTGACGCATGATTTTTCTTTCTCTTTTTAAATTAATAACCATTTGCTGCAATAACGATGAAAAAATGATAAATTTGTGAAAGGTTTTATCTTCATGAATCTTCCCAAAATCTTCCCAATATTATGCATGATGAACTAGCTAAAATTTTCTGCTCACTAGATGGTGCATTAACTGGGTATATTATTTTGGCCTTACTGTCTTACTGAAACACGAAGGATAGAAGAATCGAAAACTAATATTTATTTATTTTTAAATTATGGCTCCTATTATGGCTTTTTTCAATTATTTCCTTTAAATATTTTTAAGAAGTATTTTAATGTTCTTATTGTTAAATAGTCCATTTTAATTTCAATTAAAATTCGCTGATGTTGTTGAGCCGAAAAATTAATATATGAGCTACATTTTATGAGAAAAAAGAATTTGAGTTATGCGGGGTTTAAGTTGAAATATTGCGTCTTTTTCAAAATTTCTCTAGACACTTAAAAAAAAAAATAACGCATCACAAGAACGAAAGGAAGAAGTTGGAGTCTTTACGTAACATCCGGGCTGTCACTGGCGACTATTTGAACTACCACTTTTTTAAACAGTAATAATCCACATCGAATATTAGTTCAAATATACCAAGAATATTACTTTGTTTTGAAATAGGGGTGCACAGAATAATAAAAAAAGTAGTCACACGTGGCAGCGCTTTAACGCATCTAAATTTTATAGAAGTTCTATGTTGTTATTAATTTCTTTCTAGAAGTTATATCAACGCTGTTTAAAAAAGTATATAAGATTTAACATGCGAAGAACAAAGTAAATTGAATTCAGTTTTAGATAGCACAGGTTACTTATTACCTAAAAACGTTATTGGCTGCTTTAAAGATTTCGAAAGGCGCCTTTTTGGGAAAATAATGTTTAACTTATAGTCGAAATATCAAGATCTTAAAAACTTAATAGGGCTTTCGCGGGTCACCCGGAACTTAATAAAATAATACTAAAAGGATAAGGATTTTAGAACTGAAATCTCTATACTCTATTGTTATGTCTTTTAGTTTCCTAAGACTCTTGCTGTACTTAGGGTGCAACCAGTTGAAACTTTCTTATTTGATATTGATTTTCAAGTTGCATGAGTTTTTAGGTGCGTTCGTAATTATATAAATAAGTAACACCTGTAGTCGTCGTCTGGTCCGTCCGTCCGCATATAACAGCGAAAAAACTACCCAACCAAATGATTTGAAATTTAATATGCATATAATCGTAAATTACAGAAAACTCCCCGATCTAACATAAAAATTATAAGAAACCCTCTAGTCTAAAACTGCATTTTCGTTAAATCACAGGGGTGTTCCGGCCACTGTGCTGCGTGTAACTTTTTGGTATCGGATACGAAATTTTAAAGCGTGTGTCTTTTCTCTCAAAACTCGGACCATTTGAGAACTGAAGCTCGAAATTTCTTGAAATTAGTCTGCCAGAACACGGAAATTTCTTCACATAACAGAAAAAACTCTTCCAATCAGTATTTACAGCAACTTGCTACCTGTACTTTTTAGGTGCGTTCGTAATTATATAAATACGTAGCACCTATAGGCGTTGTCTGGTCCGTCCGCATTTTAACAGCGCAAAAACTACCCAACCAAATGATTTGAAATTTAATATATATATAATCGTTGCTGAATTTTGTCGAGTCATTTCAAATTTTATGAAAATCGAATCAAAACTTAAAGAGATATTAATGAAAGTTTTCTTCATTCTGTTAACTCCTATCGTACCTAATCTATATAATAAAAGCGCAAGTCATTTGACTAAGGAAAACAAATACGGGCTTTTTTAATATGCCAAGTGGCCATTTTTATTCAAGATTATTTTTTCGAATAAAATTGCATAAAAGTTACATTTTTTGAAAGATCGTTCAAAAAAATTGTTTGCTTGAGAGACGAGTTACATTCAACAATGTATTGATTCTGAAATAACTTCAGAGGAAATTAGGTTAACCGAATATTTGAAGTCATTAGAATAAATAAACACAGGAGATTCGTTCATTAAGAGTCATAAAAATTTTAAACCATGGAGGTAATCATTCGTAAAGCAAGATCTCCATGGTGAAAAAAAAATCGCATTTGTAAACGTGGCATACGTAATAAGATAAAAAAAAAAAAACGCATTCTCATTTCGCTCCAAGTGGACGACATAATTCTTTTCACTGAAATAATGAGGATGATTTTATTTTACATTGTGAAATTAGTTATAAAACGAACGCACCTCATATGTTACGTTTAACGTACAATTTTCAACTTGTTATATATCTTCGATAACTTTTACCATCATTGTAATATAGATCTAATAAAAAATAAAGCAGATTAAATAAATAGAAACAACGATTCATTTTTTTTATTATTATTATTTGTGTTAGGGATGCACCGAATAGTGGTTTTGGCCGAATACTGAGTACGAATATTCGGCACACGGGTAAAATGAAAACCGAATATTCGGCTAGCCGAATAGTAACTATTCGGCCGAATACTCCTATATTTCAGAGTTTAAACATATTAAAAAGTTAAACATTAAAACAATTTTACAAAATATTTAATACAGATGCTTCCGTTTTGATGAACAAAATTTTAAGCTTTACACTGAGAAAAAAAAAGCATGCTTTGAGTTATTATTTAAGAAAAGGAAAGTCTAAAAACTTTTTTAATTAACAAAACTTTAAAATATCACGGATTACTGTGAATTAAAATAAATGAAAAAAAAATCTTATATTCATAAACAAAAATTTTTAAGTCGAAGAAAAATTTAGAAGAAATTAGGAAGAAAACTTTACACAAATATACTGTTTATTTCTCAGGAAGGGACTAAACTAAAAAATAAATAAATAACACAATTTATTCAAATGGAGGCTATTTATCACGAATACTGTTACTGCTACTTTTCATTTATCAAAGATGTTTTTGAATGCACCAGAGAGCACCGTCTGGAGTGGACGATCATTTTCAGAGATTGTAAACATACAGAATGTTCCTAAAATCTTGGAGAAAACTTCTGATTTTCGGAAACGTTTCCGAGTAGTTTTTATAGTGTATTAATATATTTTCTCAAACCAGAATATCGGTTTTTAGGGTGCTAAAAATTCTAAAATAAACAATTTTAGCTGCATAACTGAATTTATCCATGCAAGAGAAACACGATAATATTAATTTAATGTTAATGTTAAAGCTGTTTAATTATCATGTATATCGGTAAAACATATTTGTTGAACATAAATATGTTTACTTAAGAATTGATAGCTTGCAAGAAACCTATTTTTCGGGTTCGAAAAACTGATGATGCACTTTAAAACCTTCTCGGAGACGTTTCTGAAAATTAGTGGCAGCAAAAGAGACTTAGTTTTCATAAATGCTCCTTTAACTATCGAAAATATTTTGGTTTCTGAGGTTTTTAAAAATAAAGAACGCTCATCGGAATTCTGGGTAACCCTAAACAGGATATTGTGATTTTTTGTGGTTAAATTATACTTTCCTAGAGTAAGAAATATTTGTATTTTTTACTGTGTATCTATGTGTGCTATCATTAACTCACCTATTGAAAATCACCAAAGTATTTTCTAAAGAATAAACAAAAACAAACCTTAATTAATACTGTTACATACTAACACCTAAAAGTAACAAATTTAAACTATCAAAGTCTACCCGACTCTGACGTTTCAGATATCATAAATAAATTCCCCTCATTTTTCCATCCAGAGATAAGTGAGATGCTATCCAGCCACATTTAAATATATTTTTGAAGAAATAAACTTCTTACCTGGGTAGTTCACTTTCCGTGTCCACTAAATTAATTCTTGTCATCTTCATAATCCAGTGAAATTCATTTTCAGGGAAAAGAACTTCTTATTTATTATCCAAAGGCATGAAAACAACGAGAGAACCCACTTCTTACAAATCCAGAATGGTACTGAATCTTTTTATAAAGATCCACAGTTAACAAAAATTACATCATCAACTATAATTACCACATCCTGTGAATATAATACTTATAATTTCCCAATTATAACACATTAAATCACCAAAAATCGTTATAAAAGTAATAAATCTCCATTATGAGGAATATAATCAATTATATGTTTTATAAAGTAAACAAATTGGGGTTTTTTCAGGCTTGATTATTTAGAAATTGAAAGTATAAACAATTAAGGATTATCATTTAGAGAAAGTTGGCAATACCCCAAAATATCATGAATGAAAATTATATTTTACTGAAAAAAGAGGAAAGAATGATGCATTAGCACAAAAATTATAAAAATAAAATAAAAGATGATTGCACGTCCCAGATGTAAAGATGCCTTGATATAATAAATAGTTTCTTGATTAGATTAATGTTCTAACAAATACATTTGCAGGAACGAACCAGTGAACCCAGGGACGGCAGGTGAGTTCTATAGTTCCGAGCAAAAGGCAAACTGGTTTGTTTCCTTCAAGAAACCCGTTTTACTGTCCTTGCGATATGTCATCGTCACACATATTTCTCACAATAATTATGCACTGCTGTTTGTTGATAAAACAAGTAATATAAAAAAAGTCAATTCCTACTTTTTAATCATAAATATATAAAATAAACCCGTGCAGCATTAATGTCTCACCTTATCTTAATTGACAATTTTTTTTATAATCATCGTTGCGGTATTTTATTTTTGTGGCATCACTCATTTGAGGAAAATCTTTCATTTCATTTATGAAAACAATGGGATAATTTTTTTTTCTCCCATATAAAACTAAAATTAATTAATGAATTAATATGTGAAAAAACTGTATTAACATCCAGTGTCATCCACTACAAGTTTTGAAAAATGTATTTGAACTTCAGTGAATGAATAGAAAATATTTTATTAACGATTGAAAATTTGAACAAGATATATAAATATATAGAGAGTGTGAGCTAATAGTAGGAATTGAATAATCATAAAAATGTAAGAATTAATACAGCAACAAATATCTCGAAATAAATCTTGCTATGTGAAGACTAATCTTTTTTCGTGTATGGTTCACTAATGATTGAAGGACGTCTTCTGTTGAAACATGATTGAAAATGTTGTTGAAAATAATTCCTTTAGGATAGCAATTCTTTTTTTCTAATAATAATTTAATATTACTTGCTTGGTGCTCCTTGTTTATTTTTTGACATACAATTGCTACTTGTTCATTTTATTGTCAAATAATAATGTGAGTACTGGCGTAGTATTGATTTTTATGGAATGCTGTTGGTTTCGGGAACATATTTTCTTTATTTTATTGGCTTTTTTCAATGATTTTTTTTTTGTCTTACAATATCAGCTTCTTCTCGCTTGCCACTATCTTTGAAGCTGCAATATGCAGTGCGTTATAAAGCATTTAGATTATTATTTTCCGCAAAATCTTGAACTTTTTTACATAGTGTGGGATTTACGATGATAAGTGCGGGATTACAAAGATAGAAAAATATTTTTTCGGTCTTTGTAGTGTCAGGGAGCTGGAAAGAAAATCTCTCATAGAAATAAAAATATTTTATAACTCTTTTCCTAAGATCGAAATTTATTTATTAATCTCTGATACTTCACCCATTTCTACTACATTTTACCCAAAAGGTAATTTTTATTTTTTTTTCTAATGTGTGCCTTTTTAGGGTTTCGTTCATCTCACGAAACCCTATTATTCCCGCTCCGTTGTCTGTCCGTCACAGAGCCATTCTCAAAAACTATGTAACTTACAGAGTTGAAACTTTAAGTATAAATCTGAATATCAGCTATGAAGAGCTCAAAATATTAAAAGTTGAAAAATTCGTATTATTTTAATAAATAGAGATACAAAACCAAAATTCTGACAGCCTTTTTCTATTAAATTTAAACATTTTTCGTGATTTCCACGTGAAAAATGAAAATGAAATAAAAAGTTTCACCAACTGAAAAAAAGATTAATATGAAATAAAATTGATTGACGTCATAGTGGTAATAAAATGGAGCGATTTCTCAATAATACAAGCAGTATAAGTATGTGTATGTACACAAAGCAGATTAATATCACGTCATTAGAGAATTAAAAAGAAAATCTGACGTCACATCGGAAGTTTAACGGATTTTTCAAATGTTTCAGAATAATACAAAGCGAGTATCAATACGAGTAATAGAGAATAGTAAATATATGATATAAATGGTGGACGATTACACCATGAAACATTACTACATTAAAGACGTGAGTATAAAACATCACAAATTTACTGAATGGTGTATACAAAACGTTTGTATACACCATTCAGTAAATTTGTGATGTTTTATGCTCACGTCTTTAATGTAGTAAATATATGAGTTTGAGGAACGTATTGAATCATGATAAAAACACGATTACAGAAATATTCGCATATTTTAACATTTTGAAGGTGTACAACATGTTTAATTTTGAAATTATTTTTTTAAATATCGCATTTGGTCCACATGACAGATATTATTATGACAGAATATAATAGCGGGCTTCGCCCGCTAACGGTCTGGTTTAGAAATTCGAAAAAATGAGAAAAATAGACCGGTAAATTTTTACTTTATAAAAAACATGACTTTTTTTTTGTTGCTAAATGAAATTTATTTGGATTTATTAAAGAAAGGATAAAGTGTTTTGAATGGAATATTAAACGAAACCCTTTGAGCGATCTTCGATCACACTTACCCACTCCTCCTTGCTTATAGAGTGCACTAGCATAAAACGTCGTCAAAAAAGTAACAAGTTGGAAATTGTGCGTTAAACGTGACATATGAGGGGCGTTCGTTTTATAACTGGTTTCACGATGCAAAAAAAATCATCCTCATTATTTCAATGAAATGAATTATGTCGTCTGCTAAGAGCGAAATGAGCATGCCTTTTTGTTTTCTTATTAAGTATGCCACGTTTACAAATGAGAATTTTTTTTCACCATGGATATCTTGCTTTGCGAATGATTACCTCCATGGTTTAATATTTTTATGACTCATAATGAACGAATCTCCTGTGTTTATTGACTCTAATGGATTGAGATATTCGGTTACCTAATTTCTACTGAAGTTATTTCAGAATTTATACATTGTTGAATGTAACTCGTCTCTCAAGCAAACAATTTTTTTGAACGATCTTTCTAAAAATGTAACTTTTATGCAATTTTTTCTAAAAAATAATTTTGAATAAAAACGGACGCTTGGCATATGAAAAATGATGTGGTTAGCCCGTATTTGTTTTCTTCAGTCACGTGACTTGTGCTTTTATTCAATAGATTACGTATGATAGGATTGAATAGAATAAAGAAGACTTTAATTAATAACTTCTTAAGTTTTGATTCGATTTTCATAAAATTTGAAATGACTCGACAAAAATCTGCAAATATATAAGGTAAAGCTAGGGGAGCCTGCGCACAATTCAACAAAATATTTAAAAAATATCAAAATATTAATTTTATGCTAAACTAGCCATGAATAATTTTGACTTCATTTGTTTTTTATACAATTCCAATGCTATTTTGTTCTTATTCTGTAATTTAATAGAACATTTGTGATAAAACCAAGAAAGTTATTTTGCGCAATCTGTCCTTGCGCACATGGATAGAAGAGATTGTTATGAATAATAACTACAATTAAATTGTTAACAATAATAATTACAATTAAATGATATTGTTGTAATGTTTTTGTGAATAAATGTTATTCCATTAGGAGTGAATATTCCAACCTAATGATTGAAAATTCAGGAAAAGGAAATAATTTTAAGAACAATTAAAATATTTTATTTAACGAAATAAATCAAAGAATCAGAATCAAAATAAGCCCAGATACGATTACAAAATAACATTAAGTTACTTGATATCCCGTTTAACTTAAAATTAGTCCATTTTCATATCGATAGTTTCAAAATTTTCTTGTTTGCAGACCGAAGTTGTCGTCATCCACAATCGATACTCTTATTGTTGTAAATGGTGCAGCTTTCGTGCAACCACCTGCCACAAGTAATACATTGAATCCAGTCACTGGTTGATATCATCTCTTGGTACAGTTCCAGACATTCAGTACGCTCATCCTCATTGGCCAGTATTTTTTAGCAAATTAATTTATTGCCAAATTTAGTTTCCATAATTATGTGTCTTTCAAAAATTATTTCAAATTGATTCATTTATATGTTTTACATGTAATTTTTAATTTATGCAAATTTACCAAAAATCTGCGTAATATCTCCTAGCATGGAAACAAATGGGAACAATGCGCCATCTCTCCTATGTAGCAGATTCGCAATCTCTCCAATTTCGGTAGGAGAGATTGTGCGGACTTTTATTTAAACATGGCCGCTTCTAAAACGAACCGGCGGTGTTCGCACCGTTAGTATAGGTTAGTAGTTTATGAGAAATAGTTTAAGTTTCAAATATTTTGTAATACTGACATTATATAGAAATTCTGACGAATAGTTATGAAAATTCAAGCACTTACTTTGGGAAAACAAAACAAAATAGCAATGTCTATCCTAGCCGTTCGAAACAATCAACGTGCACATTCAAGTAGACACTCCACTACTGCTGTTGCACAACTACCTTGAGTCACTGCGCCCGGACTCTACTCCTCCCCCCACCCCTCCTCTTTGTAAGCAATCTCTCCGACCACGCAATCTCTCCTTGCTTTACCTTATATTAAATTTCAAATCATTCGGTTGGGTAGTTTTTGCGCTGTTATATGCGGACAGATAGACGGAGGGACGGACCAGACAACGACTATAGATGCTATGTATTTAAATAATTACAAATGCACGATTTTTCTGTTATTTGAAGAAATTTCCGTGTTTTGACAGACTAATTTGAGGAAATTTGGAGCTTCAATTCTCAAATGTTTCGAGTTTTGAGGGAAAAGGGACATACTTTAAAATTTCGTTTCCGATACCAAAAAGTTACACGCAGCACAGTGGCCGGAACACCTCTGTGATTTGACAAAAATGCAGTTTGACTGGAGGATTTCTAATAATTTTTATGTTAGATCTCGAGGTGTTTTCTGTATTTTGGGATGAAATTGGCAAACCAAAGTGGAAATTTTTGTGTTTTAACAAAAACAATGTAACAGAAAAATAAATTCTTCATTTCAATTTTTTTTAGAGTAGGGGAGAAGGGGAATGGATGGGACGTTCTCAATATTTCAGGCAATAAACATTTTTTTTTAGTTGCTTCCTATCCTCATAGATTTCACTACTATAGTGTGCTTCAGAACCAAAAGCAAGACCACATGGATGTTTTCATTTTCCCTCAAATTTGCATTTTCTGAAATGTCTGCTCAAAAGTAATTTTTTTTACATTTGAAGTTACTTAAATATCTTATGTAATATAAACAATTAAGATATGTTGTAGTTTTTTATTTAAAGGCTCAATATTGGTAATTAAAACGAATGAATATTAACCATTGTGACAGAATAATTTTTGAGACAAAATGTCTCACAATTGAATATATGCATCATGGGGATGATTGGGACATTTCAAATGGGGATGAATGGGACTGTCTAATTCATCCGTAGATGATGCTGAAAAACATATTTGTTAACTAAATAATGTTATACAGGTGTTGATAAATTAATAATTTATGGTAATTATTCTTTGAACATTCCATCCTCATTGTCGTCTTCATCCATTGAATGCTTCCGTTTATGGGCCTTTTAAGACAAAGTTGAGATGAGTCCAAGATGATTGGCTGACAAATAATCCTGGAGATCAGATTACAATTTATAGTCTCTCAGCTTTTGCCAAGGAGGCATTTTTGTCAGCTTTTAGTCCATAACATTGAATAAAGGGAGAAAAATATTTGTGTCCCGTTCATCCCTGCTGTGGGGATGATTGGGACAGAGAGAAACTTTTTTTAATTTAATAATATATATCTGTATAATAATAATCATGAATAGATATTGTGCATAAGATGTAGTCAAACACTTAATGTATGAAATGCGATATGTAATATTGATAATAACTTTAAAAATATATTTAAAATAAATGTTTTTGTAAAAATGTCCCATTCATCCCCCATCTCCCCTATAGATTAGACTGCTTCTCAAATCAAAAATAACTTAAAACAAAAACTGGAATTACTGACAGCTAAATTTTAGGTCAATATGTTCTAGATGTTATACTTTAGACATGCAAATAAGTACGACAGCAAATTTAGATGAAACGTATATAAAATTCTGGTATAAAAAAGTTTTTTACTTTGAAAAATCATTTCTAGTATTCAAGCGTCAGTTAGTAAAAGTTTGTTTTACTAACTTAAAGTATTACATTTTTTAAATACTAGGATAAAGCTAAATAGCTATAAATTTTGAGTTCCTTTTAAAAATGCTGTACAAACAAACGTCCATTTAAACATGTGGCAGGAAACTGGCATTTGTTTTCTGCGACGCGAGAACATGTATTGTGTAAAATTAAAACACATTCTCTTTGTCTTCATCACTCTAAGAAAATCTGTGGACTGATCGAATTTCTCCATTGATTATATTTCGTTAAAACACAAAAATTTCCGCTTTGCTTTGCCAATTTCCCTACAAAATACAAGAAACTCCCCAATCTAAACATTTCCTGAAATCCTTTTAAGTAAAGCTGTATTTTCGTCAAATCACAGGGGCATTCCAGCAACTGTGCTGCGTATTACTTTTCCGTTATTTATCCTTGCAACGTAATTTTTAATTTTGTGTGTTTTTTTCTTCAAAATTCGAAAAGTTCGCAAACATATGCTCAAAATATCCTGAAATTTTATAGTCAAAATATAGAAATTTCTTCAAATAGCATAGAAATCTCTTCCAGTTACAGAGGTGTTTCGAAATCTTGCTGTTTGTACTTTTTAGCTCAAAGCCTATGAAAGCCTGAGAGATAATGTGCCCGCAGGTTCTGTATGTACGTAACGCGATAACTCTTGATAGAAATATCCGATTTGCTTCAAATTTTGTAGATAGGTTCACTCTTATAAAGAGCTCCCCAGTTTAGTTTGGGGGTTCATTGTTAAGTATAAAGGGGAATGGGACTAACCCCCCCCCCTTAATTTAGATAAATAAGAAATTCATGCAGAATTATCCGATTTGCTTAAAATTTGGTGTATGGTCTCATTGTGATAAGGCTTTTCTTGATTAGATTTGGGGGTTCATTGCTTAATTATGAAGGGGGGGGATAGGGCTAATCCCCCTTAATTTAGATAAATGGTTTTTTCATGCAGAATTATCCGATTTGCTTCAAATTTTGTATATAGGTTCATAGTGATAAAGCCCTTCTCTGATAGATTTGCAGGTTGATTGGTTAAGTATAAAGGTAGGAGATGGGGGAGCTAATCCCTCTCCTTAATTTAGCTAAATGGGTTTTTCATGCAGAATTATCCGATTTGCTTCAATTGTATAATATGCAATTAATGTGAATAGTCTATGAGCTCAGGTCCATCAGTTTAACTGAACACGTTTGTTTTTATTAAGTTTTCTGACTAAATTTTTTTAGAGTATTCCTCTCCTCTTTTACTGCAAAGTTTTGCAGGTGTTTGGTTTTCAGATATTTTGTTCATGATTCGTCTTAGAATTCAGATACTGGAAAAATGACTCTTTACCTGTTAGATTAGCGAAAATGACCACTGTGTGACGGTTTAAAACTTTCATCCAAAGTCAGCTTAAAGAAAGTTTGTGTGTTAAGGTGTTTCAGATAACTAGTTTGTTAGACAATTGAGAAACGGGTTGGGTTGGGTTGATTATTGACGGCCAATTATCTACACTTGGGATATAGGCCCGGGGGGAGTGCCCTTCGTGGGGATCTTTCTAAGGGAACATAACCCGTATTTACGCATGGATAAATCCACGGCTCGAAGAAAACCACGAAAACTCCGAACAATTAGGCCGACGGGCGCGATTGGGATCGAACCCAGCACCTCCCGTCTACCAGCTTCGACAGCAGAACCTCTCAGCCACCAATTGAAAATCGGATAAACGATAATCGTCTTTACTTAATTTAAAACGCACAAGAACGTAATAAATATATTTTAGATCAATATATCACAGGTGTATTCCAGCAACTGTGCTGCTTGTTACTGTTTCGTATCAGCAATGTAATTTTTACGTATGTAATTTTTTTCCCAAAATGCGAAAAACTCACAAACCTAAGCTCAAAATATCCTGAAATTCTCCAGTCAAAATACGGAGATTTCTTCAAATAGCAAAAAAATCTTTTCGAGTTTTTTCTAGAGCTTAGGTTTGCGATTTTTTCGCATTTTGAGGAAAATTTACATACGTAAAAATTACTTTGCTGATACGGAAAAGTAATAAGCAGCACAGTTGCTGCACTGTTGCAGCACAGTTGCTGCACTGTGCTATATTGATCTAAAATACACTGCTCAAAACAATTAAAGGATATTTGAAATTTTATATAAAATAAAGATATAAACGAAATTTCTTTTGCCGAAAATAGAAGAAGAGAATCACAAATGCAAATTTTTCTGGTTTTCAAACTGTGGAGTATGCAAATTTTGAGTTCGACGTCAAAAACGTCGCTTCAGCGGCAGCGAATGAAATTTGACTTTCAACTGGATAAAAGAGAATGAAGACAAGGATGATCGGCATTCAGTGATTGCTTTGTTTCGATGAGTACGATGTCTCAGCGAAGTCATTTGACAGATTCAGAAGCTTGGAGAATTGTTGGTAGGTTAGAAGGGGGCCAAACTCAAGCCGAAGTAGCGCAAGCCATTGGAGTGTCACAAAGTGTCATTTCCAGGAACTGGAACCGTTTTTTGGAGAGTGGATGTGCAGGCCGAAGACCAGGGCAAGGTCGTAGACGGGCAACAACGCCCAATGAAGATCGGTATTTAGCGTTAACAGCTCGGAGACACCGAAACATGAACGCTACTCTTCTCCAACAACACCTTCGCTCGGCTACAGGCACCACGATTTCAACTCAGACTGTCCGAAACCGGCTCCATGCTGTAGGTCTGTATGCTCGCCGACCGATGGTATGTGTTAGATTAACATCAAGGCATCGTCGCGACCGCAGGGAGTGGGCAACCGAGCATGTCAACTGGAGGAGAAATGAATGGAGCAATATTCTGTTTTCTGACGAGTCCCTTTTTCTGTGCATCCGGAAAATAGGCGTATTTTCATCTGGAGGGACCGTGGCAGTAGGAATAATCCTGCGTTCGTGCACGAAAGTGTCAGATTTGGCTGTGGAGGAGTGTTGGTGTATGGTGGCATCTCCATTGACGGGCGCACTGACCTCTACATCATTCGAGATGGAGCTCTGACTGGTCGCCGATATAGGGATGAGATCCTCAGACCTATTGTAGTCCCTTACGCTGCAGCAATCGGAGATAACTTCATTTTAATGGACGATAACTGCAGGCCACATCGTGCGAACCTGGTGGAGGATTTCCTTTTCGAGGAAGGAATCGTTCGAATGGAATGGCCAGCGTGTTCTCCAGACATGAATCCAATCGAGCACGTTTGGGACGCTCTAGGAAGACGAGTTTCTGGCCGCCAACAACCCCCACAAACTCTCCAAGAACTGGAAAGAGCTCTTCTGGAAGAGTGGGGCAGAATACCCCAACTCGTCATTAATAGCCTCATTGAGTCCATGTTTCAAAGGTGTTCAACGTTGTTGGCGGCCACCCGTTGAAACCATACCCCCTACTGAAAATGATTTTCTTTGAAGAAAACACCTTTTCTTATTCTTTTTTTCTCATATGCACAAATTGTGTTTTTTTCCTTTTGTACACAAATGCGCAATAAAATGCATTTTTTTCTGCCAAACATGTGTAATTTATTCTCATATAACCTACTATGTCTGTCGACCATGTATCAATCAGCTAAAAAGTTTCCCAGATACAAAATCCACCTAAAACTGCAATATCCTTTAATTGTTTTGAGCAGTGTATATTGATTACGTTCTTGTTTGCTATGACGTTATTTAACTCGTAAGACTGTGCAAGAATCCTTATCATTTGTTTTGTGTTAAAATAACTTAATAAAAATGTGGCTAAGTGTCTGTTAAAATGATTACAGTTTATAATGCGTTAATTTGTGTTTTAAAAATAGAATATACATGTACGTATTTATATGTATTAACAAAAGCCTTTTTAGCCATAATTAATTACGTTTAAAGGTTTAAATGCAGCTTTAAAAAACTTAACTCGATCTCCTGGCACTTAAAATGGTTCGTATAAAGGCAAGAAAATATTTAAATACTTTTTTACTTTAAATACTTATCGAAGAATAAAAGAAATGTCAATAACACGCTAAAGGTATTTATTTATTACTCAATAAAATCAGTTTTTCTCTTAGTGCCTCCTGCAATTTTATCAAACGGTAATTTTCGAAATCATTAAAGTGTTTTGAAAGTGTGTAGGCGTGGATATTTTTTCGAATTTATCAGAAGTAATAAAGTTTCGGAATTATTCAACTCAGAGACGAAGGAAATTTATTTCATTATGATTAATATAAATGTTTGTAGTTATCAAATGTTCAAATCGAAGGATGGTTAATATTCAAATTTTAATTGCTTAATAGGCGTATAGCCAGCATAGTGAAAAAGTACATAAGACGGGACTCGAACCCGGGTCATCAGTATAGCGCATTGGCGCTCTACCAACTGAACCACTTGGTAACGATACTCAGCCTGGAACTTTCTCAGTATAACATGTTGGCAAATCTAAGAACGCAGCACAAGATGGAATATTTTCAGTGAGCCACCAACACTGGAGCAAACTATCTACATAAATATTTATGTCCTGGTACAGAATAGAGGAAAACGTTTATCCCCAGCATGTCCAAAAAACATATTTGTAACGCATCAAATATTATTAATTTGAAATGTGATGCAACGTAATGTTTTTACCTAAATATCACATAATGTGCATTATATTTAGAAAAAATATCAAAGATATTTATCTGATATTGTCAAACTTTTGCAGTGAGTAAAAAGAACTGAAAATAAATTTTAAAAAAATATGATTTTCCTTGCATACACAAACCTTAAAAAGTAAACGTTGTGCAGAAAACTAACAAGTATTTCTTTCTGTTCATTTCTCAATAAAAATTAGTTTTCTGATTAATCCCTCCTCGAATTTAATAAACCGTATACTAGTTTCAAAATCATGAAAGTACGTACGATCTATGCATTTGGTGGCGTGGATATTTTTGAGACCATATCAAAAGTAATAAGGTTTTCGAAATGTTCAAATCAGACGAAAGCGATTTGTTTGAATTTTGTTTTGGTTTTCAAAACGTGAAATATTTAAACATTTTAAATTTGTGTTTTAAGAATTTCTTTATTTTATGATATGCAAATATTTTATCTTCAAGAATATAAAATATGAAATCCACAGGAAGTTAAACAAATATGTTTTTGTAAAGAATTAGAAAAAAATAAACCAAATGCTATAGGTAACTGCAAAAAATGTATGATAATTTTTTTTCAATTAATATAATTAATCTATTGAACTCATAAGATTGTGCAAACATTCTTATCATTTATTTGTGTTAAATTAACTAAAAAAAATATTCTCTCAGTATCTGTTAAAATGATCACAACTTACAAAATTAGGGCTTCAATTTATGTTTTAAAAACAGAATATACACGTATGTGTTTATGTATATATTAGCAAAAGAATTTTTAGGCCTAATTTCTTACTTTAACATATTTAAGTGCAGATTGAAAAATAAATAAAAATAGCTAGCTCTTGCATATATAGTGATTCTTATAAGGACAAGAAAATATTGAAATAGATTTTTCGTTTAAATACACATCAAAGAGAAAAAAAAGAGTGAATAAAATTCTGAAGGTATTTTTCTTTATTACTCAATAAAATCAGCTTTTCTCTTAGTGTTTCCTCCAATTTTATCAGCCGGTAGTTTCAAAATCATCAAAGTGCGTACACCCAGAAAAATGTTTTGTTGAATCAACAAAAATTTGGTTGACCCAAAAAAACTTTTTGTTTAAATATAGGTCAATGGAAATTTTGTTTGAATCAACAAAATAAATTTTTTTTGCAGTTCCAAAAAAAAAAAAAAAAAAAAAAAAAAAATTGTATCTTCAGTAAAAGATGTTTTGTTAATTCAAGTAAAATGGTTCAATTTTACTTGAATTTTGCTAAAACAACCAAAATGTACTCAACAAAACATGTTTTGTAGTTTTAATCAATTCCTTTTTCTGGGTGTAGGCGTGGATATTTTTCAGAATTTATCAGAGGTAATAAAGTTTCGGAATTATTCAACTCAGAGATGATGGAAATTTATTTATTTTATGTCATTTTATTTTTATTTTATTATGATTATTATAAATGTTTTTAATTACGAAATGTTAAAATTGGAGGAGGTGAAGGATGGTTGTTTTTCATCATCGATTTATATGTATATAAATAATATATCTACGTACTCGTAAATATTTATGTCCTGGTAAAGAATAAAGGAAAACTCTTATCCACAGCAACTCCAAAAAATTATTTGAACGTATCAAATTTTATTAATTTGAAAAGCGTAATGTTTTTACTAAATGCATTCGCGTAATGTTTTTACTTAATTGTCACATAATGTGAATTATGCGGACACAATAACAAAGAAATCTACCTGATATAGTGAAATTTTTGCTGTAAGAAAAAAACTGTAAATAAATATTTAAATCCATCATGTATATATGAATGTATGAATATGTATTCTAAGAAAAGTTTTTTTAGGCATTATTTCTTTACGTTAAACTATTTAAATGCAGATTTAAAAAAAAAAAAATAACTCGTTCTCTGACAATTAAAATGATTCTTATAAAGGCAAAAAAAAATTTAAATACTTTTCACCTTTAAATCCTTATCGAAGAGTACAAAAAATATTTCAATAAAACGCTAAATGTATTTATTGCTCAGTAAAATAATTTTTTCTTTTAGTACCTCCTCCAATTTTATCCAGCGGTAGTTTCCAAAATCGTCAAAGTGCGTAGGCGTGTATATTTTTCAGAATTTATCAGAGGTAATAAAGTTTTGGAACTATTCAACTCAGAGACGAAGGAAATTTATTTATTTTTTATCTTATTTTTATTTTATTACGATTACAATAAATATTTTTAGTTATGAAATGTTCAAATTGGAGGAAATGAAGGATAGTTGTTTTCTAGAGTTTTTCATCGTCGATTTATATGTATATGCATATTATATCTACGTCCTCGTAAATATTTATGTTCTAGTAAAGAATAAAGGAAAGCTTTTGTACACAGAAACTCCAAAAACATATTTTTAACGTATCAAATTTTATTAATTTGAAATGTGATGTAACGTAATGTTTTTACCTAAATTCCACATAATGTGAATTATGTGGACACAATATCAAATAAACCTGCCTGATATAGTGAAATTGTCGATGTGAGAAAAACAACTGCAAATAAATATTTAAATAAATTTTTATACTTAAATACTGGCTCAAACCTTGAAAAATCAATATTGTGTGGAAAACTAAGAACTATTTCTGTTCATTGTGCAGTAAAACCAAGTCCTATTCTTACTCCCTCATGAACTTTATAAACCATGTAGTACATGATAGAAACCATGAGAGTCTCTATAAGTCTCTATAAGAGAAAGCTATGCGTTTGTTGTCGTAGATTTTTTTTCACACCATATCAGAAGTAATAAAGATTTGAAAATGTCAATATATCATACAAAGACGATTTATTTAAATTTTGTTTTGGTTTTCAAAACATGAAATAGTCAAACATTTAAAATTTGTGTTTTAGATATTTCTTGTTTTAAGCATATGAAAATATTTTACCTACAAGAATATGAAATGTGAATTCTACAGGAAGTTAAACAAATACGTTTACTAGAACAATAACTAGAAAAATATAAAGAACTAGAAAAGAAAATAACCGAATGCGCTCGGTAACTGCAAAAATTGTACAATTACTTTTTCTTTTATTTTATCGATTAATTTAATGAATCTTTAATGTCAATAAATCTATATAACTCATAAGATTGTGCAGGCAATCTTCTGATTTATTTTATGTTAAAATAATTTTAAAACAAAATTTATTTACATGTATGCTCAAATGATTATTGCATATAATTTTTGTTTTAATTTGTGTTTTAAAAATAGAATATACATGTGTGTATCTATATATATTAACAAGTCTTTTTATGCATAATTTCTTACGTTAAAATATTTAAATGCAGATTTAATAAAAACTTAACTCGTTCTTTGCCAGTTAAAATGGTTCGTATAAAGGCAAGAGAATATTTAAATACTTTTTACCTTTAAATACTTATCGAAGAGTAGAAAAAAATGTCAATAAAATGATGAAGGTATTTTTTACTTAATAAAATCAGTTTTTCTCTTAGTGTCTCCTCCAATTTTATCAACCGGTAGTTTTCAAAATCATCAAAGTGCTTTGGCGTGGATATTTTTCAGAATTTATCAGAGGTAATAAAGTTTTGGAATAATTCAACTCAGAGATGAAGAAAATTTATTTATTTTATTTTATCTTATTTTTATTTTATTATGATTATTATAAATGTTTCAGCTATGAAATGTTCAGATTGGGGTATATGAAGAATGATTGTTTTCTGGAGTTTTCATCGTCGTTGTATGTTCATATTCATGTTTTATCTACATAAATATTTAAGTTCTGGTAGATAATAAAGAAAAACGTCCACATCAACTCCAAAAAAAAATTAATTTATCAAATATCATTCATTTAAAATGTGATATAATGTAATGTTTTTATTCAAATGTTGCAAAATGCGCTTTAGGTAGAATGATAAAATCAATTTTCTTCTTACTCTCTCCTCAAAATTAACAAGCCATATACTAGTTTCAAAATCATGAAAATATGATCAATGTGTTTGGTGGCGTGGATATTTTTCAGACCATAACAGAAGAGTTTTGAAAATGTTCAAATAAGATTAACACAATTTCTTAACTTTTTTTTTTTTTTTTTTTTAAACATGAAATAGTCAAACATTTAAAATTTGTGTTTTAGGAATTTCTACATTTTATGCATATAAAAATATTTTATCTTCATGAATACAACATATGAAACCTACAGCAATTAAACAAATATGTTTTTGTACAGAATTAGAAGAAAACAAATGCGATACGTAACTGCAAAAAATGTACGATTACTTTTTCTTTTATTTTTCGATTAATATATTGAATCTGTTTAACTCATAAGACTGTGCAAGCATTCTCATCATTTATTTGAGTTAAATTAACTTTAAAAAAATTCTGTAAGTGTCTATTAAAATTATTACAACTAAATTAATGCTTTAATTTCTGTTTTAAAGACAGAATGTACTACTTGTATATTAACAAAAGCATTTTTTAGGCATAAGTTCTTACGTTAAATATTGAAGTGGAGATTAAAAAATAAATAAAAATAACTCAGTTAAAGTAATTCTTATAAAGGCAAGAAAACATTTAATTTTTTCCCTTTAAATATCGCAGAGTAGAAAAAATGTCAATAAAATGTTGAAGGTATTTTTTACTTAAATAAATCAGTTTTTCTCTTAGTGTCTCCTCCAGTTTTATCAACCGGTAGTTTTGAAAATCATCAAAGTGCTTTGCCGTGGATATTTTTCAGAATTTATCAGAGGTAATAAAGTTTCGGAATTATTCAACTCAGAGCAAATAAATATTTAAACAAGTTTTTTCTTTAATTACTTGCATAGACATTATACAATAAATGTTGTGTAGAAAACTAACAAGTATTTGTTTCTATTCATTGCTCAATAAAAATCCGTTTTCTTTTTACTATCTCTTCGAATTTCATAGACCATACAGTTCCAAATCATGAAGGTACGATTCATACGTTTGCTTGCATGGATATTTTTCAGACCATATCAGAAGTAATAAAATTTTGGAAATGATCAATCCAGACGTAGGCGATTTATTTAAATTTTATTGTGGTTTTCAAAATATGAAATATTTAAACATTTCAAATTTGCGTTTCAGGAATTTCTTTATTTTATGATATGAAAATATTTTATCTTCAAGAATACAAAATATGAAATCTACATCAAGTTAAAGAAATATGTTTTTGTAACGAATTAGAAAAAAGAAACCAAATGTGATAGGTAACTGAAAAAAATGCATTCTTTTATTCTGTTTTTCTTTTATTTTTCAATTAATGTAATGAATCTATTTAACCGAAAAGATTGTGCAATCATTCTTATCATTTATTCGTGTTAAATTAACTTTAAAAATAATATTCTCTAAGTGTCTGTTTAAACGATTACAACTTATAAAATTAACTCTTTAATTTGTGTTTTAAAAACAGAATATACAACATGTATATTAGAAAAAGCATTTTTAGGCATAAGATCTTACGTTAAAATATTTAAGTGCAGATTATAAAATAAATAAAAATAACTCTCTCTCGCAGTTATAATAATTATTATAAAGGCAAGAAAATATTTAAATAGTTTTTTTTTCCTTTAAATATCGCAGAGTAGAAAAAAATGTCAATAAAACGGTGAAGGTATTTTTCTTTATTACTCGATGAAATCAGTTCTTCTCTTCGTATCTTCTCTAATTTTATCAACTAGTTTCCAAAATAATCAAAGTGCTATCAAAATGCGTAGCGTGGATATTTTTCAGGGGTAATAGAGTTTCGGAATTATTCAACTCAGAGATGAGGGAAATTTATTTATTTTATCTTTATTTTATTATTATTATTATAAATGTTTTTAGATATGAAATGATCAAGTTGGAGGAAATGTGGGATGATTATTTTCTGGAGTTTTTTATCGTTGCTTTATATGTATATGCATATTATATCTACATACTCGTAAATATTTATGTCCTGGTAAAGAATAAAGAAAAACGTTTATACACAGTATCTCCAAAAAATATTTTTACTGTTTCAAATTTTATTAATTTGAAATGTGATGTAATGTGATACTTTCACCCAAATGTCTCAAAATATGTATTAGATGAAAATAATATGAAAGAAATCTGCCTATTATAGTTACATTTTTGCAGTGAGTAAAAAAAAAAAAACTGCAAATAAATATTTAAACAAGTTTTTTTTCCCTACATACTAGCATAGACATTATACAATAAATGTTATGTAGCAAACTAACAAGTATTTATTTTTATTCGTTGCTCAATAAAAATCCGTTTTCTTTGTACTATCTCCTGGAATTTCATAAACCATACAGTTTCAAAATTATGAAGGTACGATGCATAAGTTTGTTTGCGTGGATATTTTTCAGACCATATCAGAAGTAATAAAGTTTTGGAAATGTTTAAACCAGACGTAGGTGATTTATTTAAATTTTGTTGTGGTTTTCAAAACATGAAATATTTAAACATTTCAAATTTGCGTTTCAGGAATTTCTTTATTTTATGATATGAAAATATTTTTTCTTCAAGAATACAAAATATGAAATCTACATCAAGTTAAAGAAATATGTTTTTGTAAAGAATTAGAAAAAATAAACCAAATGCGATAGGTAACTGCAAAAAATGAATTCTTTTATTCTGCTTGTGCAAGCATTCTTATCATTTATTTGTGTTAAATTAACTTAAAAAAAATTCTCTATTTGTCTGTTAAAACGATTACAACTTATAAAATTAACTCTTTAATTTGTGTTTTCAAAACAGAATATACTACATGTATATTATAAAAAGCATTTTTAGGCATAAGTTCTTAAGTTAAAGTATTTAAGTGCAGATTAAAAAATAAATAAAAATAACTCTCTCTCGCAGTTATAATAATTCCTATAAAGGCAAGAAATATTTAAATAGTTTTTTTTTCCTTTAAATATCACAGAGTAGAAAAAATGTGAATAAAACGGTGAAGGTATTTTCTTTATTACTCGATGACAATCAGTTTTTCACAAAGTATCTTCTCCAATTTTATCAACGAGTAGTTTCCAAAATCTTCGAAGTGCTATCAAAGTGGGTAGGCGTGGATATTTTTCAGAATTTATCAGAGGTAATAAAGCTTTGGAATTATTCAACTTAGAGATGAGAGAAATTTATTTATTTTATCTTTATTTTATTATAATTATTATAAATGTTTTTAGATATGAAATGTTCAAGTTGGAGGAAATGTAGGATGACTATTTTCTGGAGTTTTTCATCATCGCTTTATATTTATATACATATTATATCTACATACTCTTAAATATTTATGTCTTTTTTCCTTACATACTTTCGCATTATCGCATATCGTAAGGTAAGTAGATAAGAAAGGCCGGTTCTGCGCCAGCGGTGGATGCGGTGGTGACCTCTGAAGGTGAAGTTCAAGGTTACCGGAAGGGACAGGTGTGGATACCGGAAGTAGCAGGTTGGGATAACAGGCATGTTGAGACAGGAAGTGAACAGGAAGTGTAGATAGGAAGTTTAACCGGAAATGTGACAGGAAGTGAGTGCGATAAGGGAGAGAGGGGGAGGGCTTATTTTTGTGGGGGGGCTTAATTTTTTTTGTTGGTTTTAATCCTTCTAGTCGAGTGGAGTTGAGTTGTAGGAATCCTGCTATCAGAATGAATTTAGTTTGAAAGTAATATTAGCAAAACGTTCGATTTTTTTTTTTTTTTTTTTTTTTTTCTCACCTGAAATGAAAATTTTATTTGCTAACTAACACCTAATATAAAAATCGAAATCTTTCTGACTTTGTTTTACTTTATAAAAGTTTAACGTGAAATTTATTTTTAGACTCGAAACGCGACAGGAAATAAGATCGGAAACGGGATTAGAC
Organism: Maratus michaelseni; assembly: GCA_963931845.1. NCBI lineage: Eukaryota > Metazoa > Arthropoda > Arachnida > Araneae > Salticidae > Maratus > Maratus michaelseni. The sequence continues at coordinate 211,985,348 of OZ007600.1, forward strand.
ATGCTTTTTCCAAAAAGGGTTTTCAGGAAGCAGTAAACATGTTTTAGGAACATGTTTGGGAGCTTGTTGGAACAGGACAGGTGGTTTGTGAGACCGGAAGTAATTAAGATGAGAGAGATAAAGAAGGTGCATGATTAGACATATAAATTTTGTTCTTTGTAGAGGGTGAAATTTTGTTTTATTTTTTATTTAAAGTGTTTTCATTTTTTTTTTTTTAATTTATTTAAAGCGTTTCAAATTATTTTTTATATTATTTTTTTTTGTAGTGTTTTATGTATTATTTTAATTTTTAGTGACGTTAGAACCTGCAATTTCCGTATCACACATGTCTTATCTTAGGTGTGTTGTTATCTCTTTAAATGCGAGAGATGGTTACTTCAGACCTGCGTTGAGATATCTTTATCATAGTTTTAATGAACTGCAGTAAATTGCCTTTAGCTATTGAGTAATTCGCGAGTTTTGGTTTAATATGAATGCTATTACATCTGTTTGTTTAATTTACAAGCACATTTCTCTTACAACATTCTGTCAACAGATCATTTCCATATTCGAAATAATAATTTAGAAGGAAAATTTTTATATGAAAATACTATGAAATGTCATTTATAGAGATTGACAAAAATAGCATGCTTGTTTCTTTCTCGTATTAACCTTATAATCATTTATTTTAGAAATATAGATTTATAGTTTTGTTACGAAAAATAACGTGTTTACATATTTTAAAAACGAAAGCAAAGTGATTTTTACAAATGTAACTATAAGCTATACACCCACGCATTTGTGTTATTGAATTAAATTACAATGCTTAAAATTGTATTCACCGTACTATTTTCCTGCAAAAGCCGTTTCGCAAACTTGTGTACTGAAATTAATGTGGCATTTTTAGGGAAAAAGTTAATTCAAGTCATTGAGACTAATCCTTTATGGGGGAAAAATTTGTCATACTTCTTTGTGTTACATTACATCTTCCGTTTTTTAAGTTTACAAATTTGTGGACTAACTTAAATAATCGTTTTTAGGATACTTAAACAATATATATATACTTTTTAATTATATAATTTTTTTTTAATTGACTTGTAATATAGCTTTTTTTTTCTTAAAAGGGTACTGTAGAATAACTTATGTCACAAATACTACATCCTTCTTTAGTTAAATATGTTTCACTTAAGACATGACAAAGTGTCTTAGAAACATTTCATTTTGGAGTTAAGTGATTAAAGAAGAAAAATATTATTTATATAAACACAACACATAAGACCAGTGACTGAGAGGTTCTGGTTTTAAAGCTACTAGACGTTTGGGTTTAAACTTCTCTCGCGCTCGTCGACCTAACCGTTCGGAGTTTTCTTCGAACCTTGTCAATACGAGTTAGGAGCCCTTAGAATGACCCCTAGAGTGACCTATATCCCAAGCGTAGATAATCGGTTTTAACAAATAACCAACCATCCACAACACATAAGACATTTTAGATCATTACATAAGACATTTTAGATTATTACATTTAGTTAAGAAGTGATTTGACGTGCAAAATATTATTTATAAAATCATACAATAAGAGAATTTTAAAGATTTTTTCCTTTTAAATGAACAATTTTTAGTGACTATTTAACTTATTAAAGAGAGCGGGTATTTTGTTTAGAGTTATACGATTAAAATAAATTTTCAATAGATTTGACTTTATACAACCAACATTTTAAAAAAAGGGAATGGAATCTAGTTTTTATAAATTAACGTTTTTCAATTTTACAAATACTTCACACCCCGTCTTTTTTCCCCCTCTTTTAGTAGACTTTACATACATAAGACATAAAAAGCGTTTTAGAATACATCATTTAGAAATTAAGTGGTTTGATAAACAAAATATTATTTATAAAAGCAATAGATACGAGAGTAATAAGGATTTTTACTTACATATGTACGAACTTCTGATAGGTAAGACTTTCTAAATCATTGTGCAAGAATTAAGTGGTTATTGAACTTATAACATTATAGGATGAAATAATCACGTGACGTATTTTTAAACCAATAAAATGTCAGTATTTTCAAACAAATAAAAAGTTAGTATTTTTACACGAGCGCCCTCTATCATTATATAAATTTCAATGAAACGAGTTCATAACATTCTACTGTGACCTGATATCGTTGTAATAGGTTGTATTTTTCATTTAAGTTATTGTGGAACGAGTTATGAATTCTTATGTTGGTGATGTAACCAACTTGGAGTGTCAACACTCATCACCAGAGTTAAATAATCAAGAGATGGATTCTACACTTTTATCCAAAGAAGGACTCGTTTCGAATTATGAAGTGAAACTCACCTCATCAGGACTAAAGAAACAGAAGTTACCCCATGTGCGTAAGATGTGTAACACAGCATTTCCTCGAAAAGTTAACTTAGTGTTTCATATGAAAAGTCATCTAAAGGAAAAATCTTTTTGCTGTGAGGTGTGTGCTGAATTTTTTTCACAAAAGAGTGATTTACGTAATCATCAAAAGATTCACAAATTGCCCAAATACAAGTGTAGTGATTGCAACGAGATATTTTCAAGAATGTCTGACTTATTAATACACAAGAAGACCCATAAGATTCGTAAACAATATTCATGTGCAAAGTGTTGTGAAATATTTAAGTGTGAATCGGATTTTTTACAACATTGTGATACTTTTCATAAAGTTTTACCTAACATTGCGAAATCACCCTGTTTAAAAGATTTGTTATTTGAACTTATAGTGAAGCTTATAGATTAGTTCGAACTTATAGTGAATTAAAAGACAAAATGATATGCAAAATATATAAACTAGAATTAACAGACCAAAACATACATGTACATGCTGAGAATGCCTTTTTAAAGTTGTACAACGGCTTTGAAGATTTCACAGAAAGAGTGTTTAATTGGACATTATGAAAATTTTTGAAATTAGAATTGATTACAGCTCAATATGACAGGCTTATTTGATTTGTATTATTTTAAATGATTAATAAATAGTTTGATTGCGAAAAAAGTGTTTTCTTTAGCATACACTGTGTGACTTTTAAACTAATGTTGTGTATTTTGAATGTGTCAGAGAAAACAGGAGTGTGTTGACATTTTAAAAAAAAGATTTCACATAATATAAAAGTTTTACAATAAAAATTGACTTACCTAAAGTTTTTTCAAGATAGTCACGATATCCTTTCCATTACAATTATTTTAAGGAAATAGAATTTAATTTTGTTGTGAATAACACTTTGTTGTTAACATCACGTGGTTTGTCTTATCATAACTATGAGATCCTAAGATCACTTCCTATTAACATGATAACGCAGAGTAAAAAAATGACTAATGCAAGCCGATTTTCCTGCCTAAACTTGTTATCAGCTTGCATGAGTGACTCATCTTTACATGTGTGGATTTGTATGTTGAAAAAATGATTGCGATGTTTAACCCGTGTAGACGATTTTTATCCGGAAGCTGTTTGAACTACCAAATTTCAGATAGCACACATTTTACTAGAACATTTAAATATTTTAATGTCTTTTCGCCCGCAAATTGGAAACTTAGGATTATCACCTTTACATCGAGACATGGAAGGTAGAAAAATAATAACTTTACACTTAGACAATATTTTAATTTAAGAAGAATTAGACTTAACACATTGTTAGAGTTTCTTTGAAAAATATCTAGTTGGTTGTAAATTTTAGAAAATTCGACCTAACGAAATTAACACACTTAAAAATATCTAGTTGGTTATACATTTTATAAAATAAGCAACAAATAAACATTTCGATACATTGACAAAAGAAAATAATTAAGTTTAAGTAAACTTTACACTTAGACAATATTTCAAACTAAGAAAAATAATAACTTTACACTTATATAATATTTTCAACTAAGGAAAATTAATAACTTTAAAAATCAGACTTAACACATTGTTAAAGTTTTTTTAAAACAACACAACATTTTCAAAGCAGTGGAAATAGTATACCTGAAAAAAATTCAACTTAGTGGAATTTAATAGTGAAATTTTTTAACCTCACTCATTTAAAAAATAAAACTTTGTAAATTTTTTCCATTTTTAAAATAAAACTTATTTAAAAAATAAATAAGCAACTATTAAACATTTTGAATGTCTTAGGCAAAGTGTGAATAAATTTGTTGAAATTATATAAAACATGAAAAATTTCATTACTTTTAAAAGAAATTTTATTTTTGGTGAAATAAACTCGAGGTATTTATTATATGTTACTTAAACTACATGAGAATTGATTGAAAATGTGTTACTTTTAATCACTCACAAGATAAGACATGATGTTACAATATACACATAGGAATGACATAGGAATTTCAGATGGGTTTTTCTCCCACACATGACGTCACTGATAACATATTTACTGATCAAGTCATAAAATCATAGTTTAGGGTAGGTTTTTAAGCACGAAGTTTAGTTGAGATTTAAGATATTTGAGAAATATAAACTACAACTTTGGCTACTTTTTGAAATTTCCCCCTACATAAGAAAAAGAACATAGAAAAATAAAATGAAAAGTCGTATTTGAATGGAATCAAATTATTATCCTTTCACTTAACAGCTGAATGCGTCGGTAATTACATCACAAAGGCACTGATAACAACTGATTGAATATATTGTGTTTCTTTTTTAAGGTTAAATTGATTTAATATTCAAGTTATTTCTTAATGATACACTTAAAAACAATAAACTTAATTAGCATTCAAAAAGCAAACGATCACATTATTGTGTAAAACAATCAAATGTTTTAAAAGTCACGAGTTAAAATTTGAAATGACTTAGAGTTTAAGTAGAATTTAGATGTGAACCTTTTAAAATGAAATAATAGTTTTTTGTATCGCCCTCTATCGGTGGGTAATAGAATTAAGAGATAATTAAAAGTTTTAACTTGAATTCGAGCCCACAACAAAAATTATTTTTCGGTTTTATAATTTAGGGTAGGTTTAACTGAGCAAGCCATGATATTTCAGTATTTATAGACGATTTAAGATATTCGATAAAGGAAATCATCTGAATTTTTAATTTAATTGAAGGGTTTACTGCTTAAAGTACTACAAAATGAGTACAACACGATGCATAGTTTTTTAATTAATTATATTTTTCGAAAGATTAAATTGACTTATTGATAAACTTAGGATTTATGTTTAAAGTGAATAAATTTGACATGTTAGGTTCACTTAATAACAGAGGGTTGAATAAGTTATTTTTAATAAAAATAAAGTTTACTAAAAGTTTTTAAAGTTAAAAAAATATAGTTTTAAAAAATTTAAAGTTTACAAAAAGTTTAAAAATCTTTAAGTAAATCAAAATTAACTTTTTAATTTTAACTATTGAGAGACTATAATCTAACTGTTTATCCTTGTAACCAACTGGTGCATATCAACTATATACTCTGTATCTGCATATGCGCAGAAAAACATAGACATTTAATCTAACTTGAGTTCGACTTTAAATTATTTGCCAACTTTTAAGTTTAATTACTATACACAACTCGATTACCTTTCCCACAAAACACCTTTCAGAAACAAAACAGAAATTAACACTTACCGAAAAACACGTCCACTTTGGGTGTTAGTCTTCACGCAACTAACGTTTCTCCCTTATCTTTGCTAGGGGGCGCTGCAATCGCCGCTAGAGGCGTTAGTAGTCTTCAGGTGTGTGATAAGAATAAACTTTAAATCCAACTTACACTCGCTCAGTCATTCTTGCTTCTCTCTACCTTGCTAACAACCGTTTGCTGCTGGCTCATTGTTTGGTTGTTTAAACTTGTTGAATGACGTCATCATGTGTTTGTCTAAACTTGTCCAGTCTTGTTTTTATGCAGTACGTCTATTTAGATGAGTCATCACTCGCTTATCTTGGGTGACTTGTCCAAACTTGTTTTTGTGTGACACGTCTATTTGGGTGAGTCATCGTTCGCTTATCTTGCTTTACTTGTTTGAACTTGTCTAGTATCCACCACCTCATCTCTTTTGTCATAGCTTGAATATACTTTACACCAATCACTTAAATATAAAAGTCTTGTCACAACTTACTTAAACTTTGATAAAAATATTAATTATTTATAAATTTCATCAAATTCTTATTTTTCTGATACATTTACTATGTAATTTTCGTTCAAAAATATGGTAAAGCCCGATTTTAAATCGAAGTCTAAGATAAATTCCCCAAATTTGTAACATTTTAACACTAATAATAAATATTGTAAGCACCCAGTACATACAAGTTTTGTAAAAATAATATTACTTATAGCTAACTCGTTATGTCCCATGATACAAAACTTCAATATAACTAAAATCAGTGTTAAACAAAAATCTAATCACGTGTCTTTATATATTATTTTGAAATGCAAAGCATTATATCTAAACGAATGATATAAGGAGTAGTTAGAATAGTTCTTATATTTTTGTTAGTAAAAAATTTATACACATTATCTTACAAGGTTGCAATATTCAACACACGGTTCACCATATTTAAAAACGATTCACCATGATTTAAAAACTTAGTAACATATTTTTATAAATAAACAATTATAAATACTTAAGTATTTTTAATTTAAATTTATAAATTTAAAATATGTTACTAAGTTTTTAAATCATGGTGAATCGTTTTTAAATATGGTGAACCGTGTGTTGAATATTGCAACCTTGTAAGATAATGTGTATAAATTTTTTACTAACAAAAATATAAGAACTATTCTAACTACTCCTTATATCATTCGTTTAGATATAATGCTTTGCATTTCAAAATAATATATAAAGACACGTGATTAGATTTTTGTTTAACGCTGATTTTAGTTATATTGAAGTTTTGTATCATGGGACATAACGAGTTAGCTATAAGTAATATTATTTTTACAAAACTTGTATGTACTGGGTGCTTACAATATTTATTATTAGTGTTAAAATGTTACAAATTTGGGGAATTTATCTTAGACTTCGATTTAAAATCGGGCTTTACCATATTTTTGAACGAAAATTACATAGTAAATGTATCAGAAAAATAAGAATTTGATGAAATTTATAAATAATTAATATTTTTATCAAAGTTTAAGTAAGTTGTGACAAGACTTTTATATTTAAGTGATTGGTGTAAAGTATATTCAAGCTATGACAAAAGAGATGAGGTGGTGGATACTAGACAAGTTCAAACAAGTAAAGCAAGATAAGCGAACGATGACTCACCCAAATAGACGTGTCACACAAAAACAAGTTTGGACAAGTCACCCAAGATAAGCGAGTGATGACTCATCTAAATAGACGTACTGCATAAAAACAAGACTGGACAAGTTTAGACAAACACATGATGACGTCATTCAACAAGTTTAAACAACCAAACAATGAGCCAGCAGCAAACGGTTGTTAGCAAGGTAGAGAGAAGCAAGAATGACTGAGCGAGTGTAAGTTGGATTTAAAGTTTATTCTTATCACACACCTGAAGACTACTAACGCCTCTAGCGGCGATTGCAGCGCCCCCTAGCAAAGATAAGGGAGAAACGTTAGTTGCGTGAAGACTAACACCCAAAGTGGACGTGTTTTTCGGTAAGTGTTAATTTCTGTTTTGTTTCTGAAAGGTGTTTTGTGGGAAAGGTAATCGAGTTGTGTATAGTAATTAAACTTAAAAGTTGGCAAATAATTTAAAGTCGAACTCAAGTTAGATTAAATGTCTATGTTTTTCTGCGCATATGCAGATACAGAGTATATAGTTGATATGCACCAGTTGGTTACAAGGATAAACAGTTAGATTATAGTCTCTCAATAGTTAAAATTAAAAAGTTAATTTTGATTTACTTAAAGATTTTTAAACTTTTTGTAAACTTTAAATTTTTTAAAACTATATTTTTTTAACTTTAAAAACTTTTAGTAAACTTTATTTTTATTAAAAATAACTTATTCAACCCTCTGTTATTAAGTGAACCTAACATGTCAAATTTATTCACTTTAAACATAAATCCTAAGTTTATCAATAAGTCAATTTAATCTTTCGAAAAATATAATTAATTAAAAAACTATGCATCGTGTTGTACTCATTTTGTAGTACTTTAAGCAGTAAACCCTTCAATTAAATTAAAAATTCAGATGATTTCCTTTATCGAATATCTTAAATCGTCTATAAATACTGAAATATCATGGCTTGCTCAGTTAAACCTACCCTAAATTATAAAACCGAAAAATAATTTTTGTTGTGGGCTCGAATTCAAGTTAAAACTTTTAATTATCTCTTAATTCTATTACCCACCGATAGAGGGCGATACAAAAAACTATTATTTCATTTTAAAAGGTTCACATCTAAATTCTACTTAAACTCTAAGTCATTTCAAATTTTAACTCGTGACTTTTAAAACATTTGATTGTTTTACACAATAATGTGATCGTTTGCTTTTTGAATGCTAATTAAGTTTATTGTTTTTAAGTGTATCATTAAGAAATAACTTGAATATTAAATCAATTTAACCTTAAAAAAGAAACACAATATATTCAATCAGTTGTTATCAGTGCCTTTGTGATGTAATTACCGACGCATTCAGCTGTTAAGTGAAAGGATAATAATTTGATTCCATTCAAATACGACTTTTCATTTTATTTTTCTATGTTCTTTTTCTTATGTAGGGGGAAATTTCAAAAAGTAGCCAAAGTTGTAGTTTATATTTCTCAAATATCTTAAATCTCAACTAAACTTCGTGCTTAAAAACCTACCCTAAACTATGATTTTATGACTTGATCAGTAAATATGTTATCAGTGACGTCATGTGTGGGAGAAAAACCCATCTGAAATTCCTATGTCATTCCTATGTGTATATTGTAACATCATGTCTTATCTTGTGAGTGATTAAAAGTAACACATTTTCAATCAATTCTCATGTAGTTTAAGTAACATATAATAAATACCTCGAGTTTATTTCACCAAAAATAAAATTTCTTTTAAAAGTAATGAAATTTTTCATGTTTTATATAATTTCAACAAATTTATTCACACTTTGCCTAAGACATTCAAAATGTTTAATAGTTGCTTATTTATTTTTTAAATAAGTTTTATTTTAAAAATGGAAAAAATTTACAAAGTTTTATTTTTTAAATGAGTGAGGTTAAAAAATTTCACTATTAAATTCCACTAAGTTGAATTTTTTTCAGGTATACTATTTCCACTGCTTTGAAAATGTTGTGTTGTTTTAAAAAAACTTTAACAATGTGTTAAGTCTGATTTTTAAAGTTATTAATTTTCCTTAGTTGAAAATATTATATAAGTGTAAAGTTATTATTTTTCTTAGTTTGAAATATTGTCTAAGTGTAAAGTTTACTTAAACTTAATTATTTTCTTTTGTCAATGTATCGAAATGTTTATTTGTTGCTTATTTTATAAAATGTATAACCAACTAGATATTTTTAAGTGTGTTAATTTCGTTAGGTCGAATTTTCTAAAATTTACAACCAACTAGATATTTTTCAAAGAAACTCTAACAATGTGTTAAGTCTAATTCTTCTTAAATTAAAATATTGTCTAAGTGTAAAGTTATTATTTTTCTACCTTCCATGTCTCGATGTAAAGGTGATAATTCTAAGTTTCCAATTTGCGGGCGAAAAGACATTAAAATATTTAAATGTTCTAGTAAAATGTGTGCTATCTGAAATTTGGTAGTTCAAACAGCTTCCGGATAAAAATCGTCTACACGGGTTAAACATCGCAATCATTTTTTCAACATACAAATCCACACATGTAAAGATGAGTCACTCATGCAAGCTGATAACAAGTTTAGGCAGGAAAATCGGCTTGCATTAGTCATTTTTTTACTCTGCGTTATCATGTTAATAGGAAGTGATCTTAGGATCTCATAGTTATGATAAGACAAACCACGTGATGTTAACAACAAAGTGTTATTCACAACAAAATTAAATTCTATTTCCTTAAAATAATTGTAATGGAAAGGATATCGTGACTATCTTGAAAAAACTTTAGGTAAGTCAATTTTTATTGTAAAACTTTTATATTATGTGAAATCTTTTTTTTAAAATGTCAACACACTCCTGTTTTCTCTGACACATTCAAAATACACAACATTAGTTTAAAAGTCACACAGTGTATGCTAAAGAAAACACTTTTTTCGCAATCAAACTATTTATTAATCATTTAAAATAATACAAATCAAATAAGCCTGTCATATTGAGCTGTAATCAATTCTAATTTCAAAAATTTTCATAATGTCCAATTAAACACTCTTTCTGTGAAATCTTCAAAGCCGTTGTACAACTTTAAAAAGGCATTCTCAGCATGTACATGTATGTTTTGGTCTGTTAATTCTAGTTTATATATTTTGCATATCATTTTGTCTTTTAATTCACTATAAGTTCGAACTAATCTATAAGCTTCACTATAAGTTCAAATAACAAATCTTTTAAACAGGGTGATTTCGCAATGTTAGGTAAAACTTTATGAAAAGTATCACAATGTTGTAAAAAATCCGATTCACACTTAAATATTTCACAACACTTTGCACATGAATATTGTTTACGAATCTTATGGGTCTTCTTGTGTATTAATAAGTCAGACATTCTTGAAAATATCTCGTTGCAATCACTACACTTGTATTTGGGCAATTTGTGAATCTTTTGATGATTACGTAAATCACTCTTTTGTGAAAAAACTTCAGCACACACCTCACAGCAAAAAGATTTTTCCTTTAGATGACTTTTCATATGAAACACTAAGTTAACTTTTCGAGGAAATGCTGTGTTACACATCTTACGCACATGGGGTAACTTCTGTTTCTTTAGTCCTGATGAGGTGAGTTTCACTTCATAATTCGAAACGAGTCCTTCTTTGGATAAAAGTGTAGAATCCATCTCTTGATTATTTAACTCTGGTGATGAGTGTTGACACTCCAAGTTGGTTACATCACCAACATAAGAATTCATAACTCGTTCCACAATAACTTAAATGAAAAATACAACCTATTACAACGATATCAGGTCACAGTAGAATGTTATGAACTCGTTTCATTGAAATTTATATAATGATAGAGGGCGCTCGTGTAAAAATACTAACTTTTTATTTGTTTGAAAATACTGACATTTTATTGGTTTAAAAATACGTCACGTGATTATTTCATCCTATAATGTTATAAGTTCAATAACCACTTAATTCTTGCACAATGATTTAGAAAGTCTTACCTATCAGAAGTTCGTACATATGTAAGTAAAAATCCTTATTACTCTCGTATCTATTGCTTTTATAAATAATATTTTGTTTATCAAACCACTTAATTTCTAAATGATGTATTCTAAAACGCCTTTTATGTCTTATGTATGTAAAGTCTACTAAAAGAGGGGGAAAAAAGACGGGGTGTGAAGTATTTGTAAAATTGAAAAACGTTAATTTATAAAAACTAGATTCCATTCCCTTTTTTTAAAATGTTGGTTGTATAAAGTCAAATCTATTGAAAATTTATTTTAATCGTATAACTCTAAACAAAATACCCGCTCTCTTTAATAAGTTAAATAGTCACTAAAAATTGTTCATTTAAAAGGAAAAAATCTTTAAAATTCTCTTATTGTATGATTTTATAAATAATATTTTGCACGTCAAATCACTTCTTAACTAAATGTAATAATCTAAAATGTCTTATGTAATGATCTAAAATGTCTTATGTAATGATCTAAAATGTCTTATGTGTTGTGGATGGTTGGTTATTTGTTAAAACCGATTATCTACGCTTGGGATATAGGTCACTCTAGGGGTCATTCTAAGGGCTCCTAACTCGTATTGACAAGGTTCGAAGAAAACTCCGAACGGTTAGGTCGACGAGCGCGAGAGAAGTTTAAACCCAAACGTCTAGTAGCTTTAAAACCAGAACCTCTCAGTCACTGGTCTTATGTGTTGTGTTTATATAAATAATATTTTTCTTCTTTAATCACTTAACTCCAAAATGAAATGTTTCTAAGACACTTTGTCATGTCTTAAGTGAAACATATTTAACTAAAGAAGGATGTAGTATTTGTGACATAAGTTATTCTACAGTACCCTTTTAAGAAAAAAAAAGCTATATTACAAGTCAATTAAAAAAAAATTATATAATTAAAAAGTATATATATATTGTTTAAGTATCCTAAAAACGATTATTTAAGTTAGTCCACAAATTTGTAAACTTAAAAAACGGAAGATGTAATGTAACACAAAGAAGTATGACAAATTTTTCCCCCATAAAGGATTAGTCTCAATGACTTGAATTAACTTTTTCCCTAAAAATGCCACATTAATTTCAGTACACAAGTTTGCGAAACGGCTTTTGCAGGAAAATAGTACGGTGAATACAATTTTAAGCATTGTAATTTAATTCAATAACACAAATGCGTGGGTGTATAGCTTATAGTTACATTTGTAAAAATCACTTTGCTTTCGTTTTTAAAATATGTAAACACGTTATTTTTCGTAACAAAACTATAAATCTATATTTCTAAAATAAATGATTATAAGGTTAATACGAGAAAGAAACAAGCATGCTATTTTTGTCAATCTCTATAAATGACATTTCATAGTATTTTCATATAAAAATTTTCCTTCTAAATTATTATTTCGAATATGGAAATGATCTGTTGACAGAATGTTGTAAGAGAAATGTGCTTGTAAATTAAACAAACAGATGTAATAGCATTCATATTAAACCAAAACTCGCGAATTACTCAATAGCTAAAGGCAATTTACTGCAGTTCATTAAAACTATGATAAAGATATCTCAACGCAGGTCTGAAGTAACCATCTCTCGCATTTAAAGAGATAACAACACACCTAAGATAAGACATGTGTGATACGGAAATTGCAGGTTCTAACGTCACTAAAAATTAAAATAATACGTAAAACACTACAAAAAAAAATAATATAAAAAATAATTTGAAACGCTTTAAATAAATTTAAAAAAAAAAAATGAAAACACTTTAAATAAAAAATAAAACAAAATTTCACCCTCTACAAAGAACAAAATTTATATGTCTAATCATGCACCTTCTTTATCTCTCTCATCTTAATTACTTCCGGTCTCACAAACCACCTGTCCTGTTCCAACAAGCTCCCAAACATGTTCCTAAAACATGTTTACTGCTTCCTGAAAACCCTTTTTGGAAAAAGCATGTCTAATCCCGTTTCCGATCTTATTTCCTGTCGCGTTTCGAGTCTAAAAATAAATTTCACGTTAAACTTTTATAAAGTAAAACAAAGTCAGAAAGATTTCGATTTTTATATTAGGTGTTAGTTAGCAAATAAAATTTTCATTTCAGGTGAGAAAAAAAAAAAAAAAAAAAAAAAATCGAACGTTTTGCTAATATTACTTTCAAACTAAATTCATTCTGATAGCAGGATTCCTACAACTCAACTCCACTCGACTAGAAGGATTAAAACCAACAAAAAAAATTAAGCCCCCCCACAAAAATAAGCCCTCCCCCTCTCTCCCTTATCGCACTCACTTCCTGTCACATTTCCGGTTAAACTTCCTATCTACACTTCCTGTTCACTTCCTGTCTCAACATGCCTGTTATCCCAACCTGCTACTTCCGGTATCCACACCTGTCCCTTCCGGTAACCTTGAACTTCACCTTCAGAGGTCACCACCGCATCCACCGCTGGCGCAGAACCGGCCTTTCTTATCTACTAAGGTATACATTTTCTTACATAAGGCGCAGACCTTATAAAATAAATGTTGTGTGGAAAACAAACAAGTATTTATTTATATTAATTGCTCGATAAAAATCCGTTTTATTTTTACTCTCTTCTCGAATTTCATAAACCATACAGTTTCAAAATCATGAAGGTACGATTCATGCGTTTGTTCACGTAGATATTTTTCAGACCATATCAGAAGTAATAAAGTTTTAGGAATATTCAAAACAGACGTAGGCGATTTATTTAATTTTTTTTTAGTTTTCAAAACATGAAATATTCAAACATTTAAAATTTGCGTTTTAGGATTTTTTTTATTTTATTCATATGAAAATATTTTACGTATAAGAATATGAAATATGAAATCTACAGGAAGTTAAATATATACCTTTTTGTAATAAATTACAAATAAATAAATAAATAAATAAATAAATAATAAAAAATGAAATATGCACGGTAACTGAAAAAAATCTACGATTATTTTTTTCTTTTATCTTTAAATTAACATAAAATCTAAATAGTAATAAATGCCTCGGAAATTATTCAAAATGTTTACCATGTGTAAGGAATTAAAAGAAAGTTCAATGTTAGAACAACGCACATAATTTTCCTTTGATCTCATATAAATAAGTTCTCCTTAAAACTAGTAATTCTTATTAGGTGCGTTCGTAATTATATAAATACCTAGCACCTATAGTCGTCGTCTGGTCCGTCCGTCTGTCTGACGGGTGAACCAGACGACGACTATGCATAATGTACTTGTGGTTTTCGTATTATTTAATTTCATTTAAATAATAAAAATATTTGGAAACAACTGATTTTTATTGCTTGTCAAAATGCATAATACTTAAAAATATTAAAATCATATGACAAGGCCAAAGGAAATAAAAATGGTTCCTATATACCTTTCTCCTTTAATTTACACAAGAGCTTTATTTTTATTAACTGGTCGTTTGAAAATAATCAAAGTGCGTTAATTGTTTAAGTGCGTTGGCATCAAAATTTTTCAGAACTTATCAGAAGTAATAAAGTTTCGGAAGTTATCTAATCTCATAACAGCAAATAAATAAACACCTAAATATGTAATGTAAAGCCAGGAGAGATTGCCACTCAGAGGTTCGGGGAGAAGGAGTAGAGTGAGCTCGCAGCGACTGCAGGTAGTTGTACAACAGTAGTAGTGGAGTGTCTACATGAAAGTGCACGTTGATTGTTTTGAGCTTCTAAGATAAAGCATTGCTATTTTGTTTTGTTTTCCCAAAGATTGAATTTTCATAGCTATTCATCAGAATTTCTATAAAATGTCAGTAGTACAAAATATTTTCAACTTAAACGATTTCTCATAATAATAAGACTAATAATGTGAACATCAACGGTTCCTTTTAGTAGCGGCCATGTTTGTATAAAAAGCCACGCAATCTCTCCGACCAAAATTGGAGAGTTTGCACATCTGCTACTTAGGAGAGATGACGCATTGTTTCCATTAGTTTCCATGCTAGGAGATATTACGCAGCTTATTGGTAAATTTGCAAAAAAATGAAAAATTAAAATGGACTAATTTTAAGTCAAACGTGTTATCAAGTAACTTAATGTTATTTTGTAATCTTATATGGACTTGCTTTTTCTGATTCTTTAATTATTTTTTCCTTTAATTAAAATTTTTTAATCGTTTTTAAAATTATATCCTTTTTCTGATTCTTTAATCAGTAGTTGTTATATTCACTTCTAATACAATAATATTTGTTCACAAAAACCTTACAACAATGTCATTTAAATGTAATTATTATTGTTAACAATTTAATTGTAGTTATTATTAGTAACAATCTCTCCTACCCATGTGCGCAATCACACCAACCCTGTAAGGACAGATTGCGCAAAATAACTTTCATGGTTTTATTACAACTGTTCTATTAAATTACAATATAACAACAAAATAGCAATGAAAATTCATAAAAAACAAATGAAGTAAAAATTATTCATGGATAGTCTAGCAAAAAATTAATATTTAGATTTTTTATTGTTATTCTTTTGAATTGTGCGCAGGCTCTCATAGCTTTACCTTATATATTTATATATACTATATACTTACTTACCCGATCCTTCTTTTATGCTCATTTTACGTCTATATAGATATTTAATAATGTATTTTCATTTGTCATTTTATACCAAGTGACTCTCCTATTAACTTACATTCAGGTAATGTAATTCATACCATTTCTAGATAACAACACGTGTTCTTATATTCATATCTTTTTTTTTTATTATTATTATTCTCTCTCCCACATAGCGAAAGCTAATTAGCTTACCCAGGGCACGTGTAGATGATCTCAATCTGGTAGCATCTTTGACATATTTTTCTTTGATTGGTGAGTTGTTTTTTATATTTTTCAGTTTTTTATCTCTTTTTTCATTATTTCTTGGTCATATTAATTTCGTTCAAGACATGATTTTCGATATGGTATAAGGAGCTTAATATTGTCATTTTTAAGTTAAATGCCAATAATATTCGACAAAATAACATATATTTACAATGAATTATGCTTAGGAAGTTCCCGTTATGAATCAATAACATATTCATACTAGATTAATTTTAACACAATTATTCAAATTGGTAAAGAAATCATACGACTTATTTATACATTTTACCAATATTTTCAGACATTATTTATAAAGAAGCATGGTTAAAAATTTCCATTAAAAACGTCCTTCATTTAAAAAAATTAAAAACAGTCTCTAATAAAAACTTCCACCACCTAACAAAAGCGCTTTCATCCCCCGCCAGGGCATCATCAGTTGTGATCTCTAACCAACTTCCTCTCCATTATATACATTACTGGTGGCCGAAGAGCTCCCCCTATCGGATTTCAATATTTTCTCTCTCTCTCTCTCCCTCTCTTCCAACATTTTTCTCCAGCGGCAAGCAAGTAATGAGTGTACCATGTCATTTCACGCGACTTTGGATGCATTTATTTCTATTGATTCTCGTAATAATGCGTTATGTAAGTTTTCGTAATTAGCTATTTTCTTTATTTATAGGGTATCAAGTTTTATTGGGGTTTTAACGTTTAATCTTGCAAGAGCTGTTGACTGTTTATTTAGTTTTATATCTCGGATATGTTCTTTCTTTCTTTCTTCTATTTTCCTCTTCGTCATTCCCATGTAAGTAACTTTTTCATTTCTGCTGTTTAGACAATTTATTTTGTATATTCCTGCTGTTTGCATTCCTTCATATTTTTTTATTTAATTTCTTATTGATTTGAAGAGGGATGGATTGGGGGTTAGTGGGACTATTTTTCCTAATTTTTCTAATTCTCGTTTTATTTTCAAAGATACACTTTTTATATATGGAATAGGGGGAGTGTATGTTAGATTCCTCTGTGCTGGTTGTATATGGTCAATTCTTTCTCTTACTCTTTCAATTAGTTTAAGTATAGTTTTCCTCGGATGTCCTGCCTTTAAATCTATGTTTTCAATGATTTTTAACTCTTATTTTAGTGATTTTTCTGTTGAACAAACATGTAGAGCTCTATTTATATATGTATTCATGGCGGCTAATCTGTATATCATTGGAGTATCGGCTTTATAGGAGATTATATTTAAGTTTGCTATGGGTTTTCTATATACTGTAGTATTTATTTTAGTTATATCATGAGTTATTTTTACATCTAAGTAGTTGATCGAATGCTTTATTTCTTTTTCTATTGTAAACTGGATATTCTTGTTATACGAATTTACTTTGTCAAGGAGGTTATGTAGATTAATTCGTTTATTTGTGATAATAAATACGTCGTCTACATATCTAAGCCATAGTCTGATTTCAGTTTAGTGTTTGTTTATGATTATTGTTTCTAGATTTCTTAATTTCCATTCTGCGACTATATTAGAAATTGGGGATCCCATAGGTACTCCTTTAATTTGTTTACATATTTTGCTATTGAACTTAAAATAACTTTCGTTCGGGATCAAGTTTGTTGCGCTTTGTAATAGAGTACTTAAGTTAGATTCTGTATAATCTTTTTATTATTATTATTGATTAGATCTGTCATTTTTTTCAAGTTAATAGACTGATAGAGGTTTTGGACATCCAGGCTTAACATGTAGTCATCAGGCTGTGGCTCATATTCTTTTAATTTTTGTATGAAGCTTTTTGTTGAATTGATCGAAATTTCTGAGGGGGGGGATAATTTTTTCATATTGCTTTTTCATATATTTTTCAATGTCATATGTTGGGTTGATCGTTTTATTTACAATAGGTCTTAGTTTATATGGAGTCTTGTGATCTTTCAGTTTACCAAAAATCATAGGGATGTTCGGTGTAAAATTACGTTTAATTGGTTTTTCTTCAGGTGGCCAGTTTACGGATTTTATTAGATCATTAGATGCTTTGATTAACTTATTCAATGGATCTTTCTTTATTATTTCTGTATCCATTTCTTTAATTGTCTTTTCCATCATATTTATGTAATCCGTTTTATTCATTATAGCTAATTTCCCAGTTTTATCTGTTTGCAAGAAGGTTAACTCTTGATTATCTTTCAATTTCTTTAATGTATGCAGGTTATCGTCCCCTCTTTTCTTACGAGTTTTTAATTGTTTATTGATTTCATCTTGTGTAATATTTCTTATCCTGATTGCCTCTTCTTCTGGTATTAATTTCAAAACTCTTTCTATCTTTGGAATGGTTTCTTTTAGGTTTATTTTCTTTCTCATAGTGTACTTAGGTCCTTTCTTTAGATAGTTACCTTCTTGTATACTGGGTATGTATGATGATAGATTTATATATGGTATTTCAGTCCTTTCCTGTTCGAATTTTTCCTTGTTCATTTTTTTGGCTTTCCAAAATTCTAGTTTTTTGTTATGTTTCTTTTCATGTTTATATTTTTCATATTCACGGATGGTATCTATTTTTGCAATGACTTGGTCTTTTATTCCTGGTTCAAGTCTCCCCAATATTTCTTTTTGTTCTTCATACGAAATCATACGAGTTGTAATTTTCCAACTGGACGAAAAATGTCCGGGCCAGGATTCGAACTTGGGCTCTATTGGCTGAAGCTGCCATAATCTATCAACTGAGCAATCCCGGTCGAATCTGAAGGGCATAAAATTCATCCAGTTAACCTTATTGATCATAGCATCTGGTCTGATATTTTAATCAGCTCAACAGAATAGATCGCAGGTAATGGAACTCCAGTAAACGCTGGATACGTGATTACACTAGATTAATTTTAACACAATTATTCAAATTGGTAAATAAATCATACGAGTTGTAATTTTCCAACTGGACGAAAAATGTCCGGGCCAGGATTCGAACTTGGGATCTCTTGGCTGAAGCAGCTTGGATGAATTATGCCCTCCATATTCGAACGGGCTAGCTCAGTTGGTAGAGCATAGCAGCTTCAGCCAAGAGATCCCAGATTCGAATCCTGGCCCGCACATTTTTCGTCCAGTTGGAAAATTACAACTCGTAACATATTCATAGTTTCTTATTTTTGAATTTTTCACTCTCCTGTGCTTAATATTGTATTTTCCTTTCTATTTATTATTACACATGTAAGCAATAATGTAGAAATAAGCAATTTTTTCTCATTGTTCAATAAAGTCAATTCTCTTCTGACTTCTTCCTCCAATTTTATTAACTGGTAGTTTCAAAATCATCAAAGTGTTATCTGTTTAAGCGCGTTGGCGTCAATATTTTTCAGAACTTATCAGAGGTAATAAAGTTTCGGAAATGTTCAACCAGAAACGACGACGATTTATTGCAATTTTTATTTTTAAAAGTTAAAGTAAAGCGAAATTGTAGTATAATGGTTTTCATGAACAGTTTCATTGTTTTTTTTATGTTGATGTAAACATCATAACTACAAAAGTTCTAAAAATTTAATATGCAAGAATTTAATCATTTATATGTTGATAAAGAGAATAGATATTTTAAAAATGTATGCTGCAAATAATATTTTTTAACCTTTTACGTATATATATATATATATATATATTTAATACAATTATAACATATTAGGAAATTTAAAATTTGATTGAACATTATGTACACTCTGTATAGTATGTGATTGTGCGTTGCCGATCACATATGTTTAGGGTGTCTTTGATGAGCAGTTTTCATACATTTATAATTTAACTTATACAATAACACATAAAATTATACATGGATAACATTGGTTATTATAACTCACAAACATATCTATTTGCAAAGTGTATAAATATATATATAGTTTTTTATTTTTATCTATGAAATTAAATTTAATAAGTATTTTTAATTACTGCATAGCATAAATTTGATTGAAGTACAGTAGTAATAATAATAATTATTTAATTTGATATTAAATTAATCTCTGAAATCTAAAATATAATTAAGTATAAGTATAAACAATACATTAATTATTTAATAACATGTCTAAAATATATTTAAGTAGAAGTAACAATAAAATATTAATAATTTAATTATAAACTTATAATATATATCAGTGGTTTAACACAGCTGGCAGCATAGCACTTTGTTTTAAAATAATATCTCTTTTACAAAATATACTCTTGTTAAGAATATCTGAAATGCTGTGCACGATGAATAAATTCTGTGTATATTTATTCATATTGTAGGATTTTATTCGAATTTAATGTAAAAACTACAAGGAAGTATTGTTTATTAAAATTTATATATTGATTAAATATAATGAAGTGATTATGTTAATAATAATATGGATATGTAACTAAATATTAATTATGAATAATTATAATACCAACAGATGGCGACACTTTACGTTTTAGTTAGTTGATGATATTATAGATATTATTTTTAATTTAACTATAGAGGGAGCTATTTATTGTATATTAATTTTACTTTCAGGAATTAAAATTAGATGGAGTAATTATATATTCACGGATATAATTTTGTTATAAGAGTATTATCAACAGAATAGTTTTGTGTGTTTTTGAATTATTTTGTGTTGGGGTGTCATTGATCGAGTTGTGTTTAAAAAAAAAAAAAAAAAAAAAAAAAAAAAAGAGCTCTCAACTTGTCTTTCAAAACATTTCTCTCAACTCAACTCGAATGTCAACATGTTTGATACGTGCCATGTGGAATTGATCATTATGCAGAAGTTGCTATATTTTGAGGATTCTGGATCATTCTTGTGAGTAAAACATTTTTTCTACAATTTAAGGGTTCTAATATCCAATATTATTTCAAAAATGATATCTGGTGGTAATTTAGTGTGGTGATTTATAAAGATTTTAGGATAATCGTTGTAAGTGATATATTATATATTTCTTAATGGTTTTTTATTTACATTTTACATATTTCCAATTTAAAATTTTTCCAATTGTTGTCTGGTAATAATTCAGTATACTTGGCTGATTCTACTGTTCTTAGCATCATGCCAGTAGAATTATGAAATACTGAATTATTTTTAAAACACATGTGGGTGCAGCCAAGCTGACGAGTACATCCACATATGTTTTTTCATATCCAATTCTTGATTGGTTCTCTTGTGGTCCAGTTTTTCCACTGAATAATGTTCATAATTAATTTATTAATCCATTTGTGTTTACTTAATAGCAACTCCAATTTATAATTTTTTTTCCCCTTTCTCTCTCTTTCTTTTTAAATGTTCTTCAGGTATGAGTAAATTTGGCTAATTACCATTGAAGCACATGCTATGGTAATTTTATGATTGCACAAGTTAATTATTAGCTATGTGGTATTCTGATTACACAATATCATTAATTATCTCTTTGTAGATTTTAGTAGAATGATATTAGAACTTGATATGTTTTTGAAATTCATAGATATTATAATTATATATATATATATATATATATATATATATTTATGTGCCTATGAACATGTTGAGTAGCTATAGTTCTTGATCAATTCTTGACCTATTAGTTTCGAATAAGAATATTTATCATATTTTATAATGTAATTTATTTTGTGCATTTCCATACAAGGATAAGTGATTTTTTCTTTAGAAAATTTCCTTTCTTTATAGGTGCGTTCGTAAGTTACATAAATACGTAGCACCTATAGTCTTCGTCTAGTCTGTCCGTCCGTCCGCATAAAACAGCGCAGAAACTACTCAACCGAATGGTTTGAAATTTAATATGTACTAGCTGTTACGCGTGACTTCGTTCACGTAACATTTAAAGAAAATTAATGCATTAATTAAGCAACATATACAAACTCTTGATCATATTTTATAGTAGAAAATACTTTTGATAGTCACAATTTGCGTACTTTCGTTCTTATATATGATTATTTAAATTTCTTTCATGGGCTTGAAAAAAACATACTTTTTCAATATAATTGAGTGTGGAACACATTTTTTTCTTTGTTATTCTGTTTTAGCATTTCGATGTATTCTATTTTACATTTATTCCGTTCAATATATCAAACCAACAGATTAAAAATAAGTTATAACAGTTACGACAAACAAGTTACCACAAGATGGCATTACTTTGCAGAATTTTAAAATAAAATGCCTATTTGCATTAGATTTTTGCTGAAGTGTCAGTTACTGGTTAGGTGTCAATTACTGGAGGTTTCATCATAGTTCAGATTTTTTTGTATATATATATAAGAAATTAAAATAAATGATTCTGACTCGAATTATAACAAACAAAAATATTTTCTTTTCTTAAATATACTGATAGCAATGAAAAAGCTTTAAATATCTAGAAAAATTTTAGTATTTTCGTTCATAGCTCAATAAAATCCCTTTTCTTTACAGACTCTTCTACAATTTTATCTACAGACAGTCTCAAAATTTTTGAAACACTGATTATTGATGGGCGTAGCCGTGAATACTTTCTCAAAGTTATCATACGCAGTATTATATTTTCGCAAATTTTCTACTGAGGAACGAAGACAATTCATTTCAATTTGGTTTCTTTTTACAAATCTTCAAAAAAGAAAGAACTGTAGCGCTACATTTTTTAAGAACTCCTTCATCGCTTTTTCATATATATTTTTCGTGTGTAATAAATTCATATCAATACCAATGATTCCGATTGTAAATTTTATGCTATTTTAAAGTATGAGAAATACAAAGCATGTATTTATTTATTATATATATAAATTAATTATTCATTCTTTTCCAAAAAATTTTGTAGGAATATAATGTAGGTCTTTCGATTAATTTCACGTTAACATTTGTTCATTTTTAATATATAGGTTTGTCAAAGTCTTTCTCTGATTACAAAAAAATATTACGAAATAACCATTGAATGTAACATTGTAAAATTTTTATTATGGAAAATCATGTTCTTAAGTTTCTTCAGTCCAGTCTCTACCGTCGTTCGTGAGTTCTTTGATGAAAAATTTCCTGGACGATGGATCGGACGCGATGGACCAACTCCTCTAGATATTTTCTTTTAAGGGTACATAAAGGACAGAGTGTTTACAACACCAGCAAAAGATGTTGAAACGCTCAAGATAAGGATAACAGATACTGTGTCTAGTGTGACAGCCCAAATGATGGGCAAAGCGAGGCGAGAAATAGAATACCACCTGGATATTCTTCGAGCTACCCAGGGTGCTCACATCAAAATTTAATGACGCAAGTACTTGTATTAAAAACTTCATAAATGTCTTTATAATATATTGAAACAAGTATATGTCTAATTACATTAGTTTTTCTGCAATAGATTAGTGTAATCAGAGACACACTTTATGACCACCCTGTATATTGTTAACAATATTGCCGTTTGAGGCATCATAATAATTTACATATTTATTTAAACATAAAATTTCTCTTTCACGCACATTTAAAGAAAATAGTATTTTATGTATTTTTTATCTTTATGTAATTTTTAATTGTTTAATAACAATGAATTTATCAACGGCGATGTAGGGTGAAACCCCCCAGTTAATGACACCTAACCAGTAACTGACACTTGAGCAAAAATCTAACTCAAATAAGCATTTTGATGTTGAAATTCTACAAAGTAATGTCATCTAGTGGTGAATGAGACACTTATTTTTATTTTGGAGTCAATTTATTCACCACTTGAAGACCCAGAACATATTCAATTACGCAGAAACTTTTGAAAATACAAAAAGTGCCATTTTGAAGCAACCATCTTATTTCTAAAATTGAGGAAGTGTTTTTTAATCTATTTGTAATGCAACCATCCTAAACATTTTTTTTGTAAAAATTAGTTTAAAGATGCGTATGATATATTAGGGCCATAATTTAGGGTTTGTAGTTATTTAATTTAGTTCAATGAGGGTGCCAGTTATTGATTCCTAGAATTTTATTTCACCAGTCTCTGACAGAGGTGTTACTTATTGCTTATATTAAGGAAAGTTGAAATCTATTATTTGAACCGTTTAAAAATGCATAATAATAAATTATAATTTATCTTGCAGTAAACACCATTAAAATTTAAGTTGTTTTACTAGTATCTGACACCAGATGTCAGTTATTGGATATCTGCATTACTAATAATGCAGTACTAAATATTACTCATATATACTCTTACTATATACTCTCCATAACTAATAATACAGAACAGCATCACTAATACTTGTTTAAGTTTATGAAATTTTCAATAGTTTAAATCCAATGAAATTATCAACTAAGATTTACTCTTGAAAGTTGAAATCTATTATTTGAACCGTTTAAAAATGCATAATAATAAATTATAATTTATCTTGTAGTAAACACCATTAAAATTTAAGTTGTTTTACTAGTATCTGACACCAGATGTCAGTTATTGGATATCTGCATTACTAATAATGCAGTACTAAATATTACTCATATATACTCTTACTATATACTCTCCATAACTAATAATACAGTACAGCATACTAAATTACACTTTTTATAATAAATATTACTGTATTTTGTTTTTTATAATAAAGAATAAAGCTTTTTTAAAAAGAATTTTAATCTTTTAAAGTAAAGTGTCAGTCACTGGTTCACTTTGTGTCCGTTATTGGTGTTTCAAAATAGGGATGGCGTCAGTTACTGGAGTTTTTGACCATGTTTATGAATAATATTAATTTTTAATAATAAATTTTATAATTTTTCAAAATTTTGCTAACAATATTTTTTGTAATATATCTCTACTATCTTTTCAGAAACAAAGGTAAGTACAAAATAGATTTAATTTTTTGTAATAGTTATTTGAATAAGAAAGAATCTTTAAAGTGTCAGATACTTAGGGTTTCACCCTACTCTTGAAAAAACAAATCACTTTACTCGAACACCTTTTGACAAAACACTGTTTCAAAATTATTAAAGAAGATGGCATTTCCTGTAAAATAGGAAATTTAAATTGAACATTTGTCTTAGCACTTAACTCTAAATCTGTTAAATTATTATGATCAAAGAAAAGATTGTTTGATGGGCTTTTTTTTAAGTTTGTGAAATTTTTGATAGTTGAAACCCAATGAATTTATCAATTAAAATTTATTCTTGAAAAAAGAAATCACTTTATTCTAACACCATATTACAAAACACTGTTTCAAATATATTTAAATTTATTTTTAAAAAGATTACATTTTCTGTAATATAGGAAATTTAAATTGAAAATAAGCCTTAACCCTTAACTCTAAGTCCTTTTAAATTATTATGATCAAAGAAAAGACTGATAATTTGTTTAAGTTTGTAAAATTTTCAATAGTTTAAATTTAATGAAATTATCAACTAAGATTTACTCTTGAAAAACAAATCACTTCACTTGAACATCTTATGACAAAACACTGTTTCAATTATATTCAAAATTATTAAAAAAAAGGTTGACATTTCCTGTAATATAAGAAATTCAAATTGAACATTAGCCATAACTCTTAACTCTAAGTCTCTTAAATTATTATTATCAAAGAAAATATTAGTTGATAATTTTTTTAAGTTAGTAAAATTTTCAATAATTTAAACACAATGAATTTATCAACTAAGATTTACTCTTTAAAAAATAAAACATAATTATCGCTTATAAATTATGCCATCATCATAAATATTCTTATAAAGAAACATGCCGTGTTTTGTGAAATATGAGCAATAACATTTTTCAAAATTAATATTTAAATATCCTCCTTTGATATTGTGAAATTTCCTGTATTGAAATCTTTCATTAAAATCAAAACTGATTAAAATTTAACAATTAAAATAGAAAATCGAACCTTCTCTCCCTCTAATGACGAGAAAGGAAAAATGTGTACTATTTCATACTATCAAAGATTTTATTTATACAACTCATTTTTAACACTTTCCAGCATAGTTGAAGATTTTTTCTGAATTCGGTTTGTCTGTCTTCCGTATGTCTGTCGGCGAAAATTAATTTCCATGAGTTTTAAAGTTAAAACCATTGTTGTTGACTTACTATTACTAAATACATTTAATTAATGTTGTATATGCATAAATGTATGTATTTATTTAAATAAATAAATATATAATACAATGTTTACTTAATTGTTTGTTGTTTATAAGATAGACCAGGAGGCGGCAGCACTGACAATCACCTCATCGAGTTCACGGCTGAAATTCCAGAATTAGTTAAAACTTGATTCGCATATTAAAATGCAATCGGTCTGCCTTGAGCTCCTATGTCTGCCAAGTCATATCTTGGTAGAAAACACCCGAAAACCCGATTTTAGCGGTTGGCTCATACGTTTACTATTGTGTGTTCCTGCTCCCAGTCCTCCATGTTTTCATACCTTTGGGTGCAGGAAAACACAATGGTAAACCTACGAGTCAACCGCTAAAATCGGGTTTTAAGGTGTTTTCCACCAAGATATGACTTGGCAGACCGATTGCGTTTTAATATGCGAATCGAGTTTTAACTCATTCTGGAATTTCAGCCGTGAACTCGATGAGGTGATTGTCTGTGCTGCCGCCTCCCGGTCTAAGAGGAAAGTAATAGTTGACAGGTTTGTTTTATTTATAAGTAATTGTTTATATTTCTTTTAAATGCTAAAAGGTGTAAATTAACAACATAATACAAATTAAAATAACTTTTATTAGGTTGTTTCGATATTCCTATAATATAGGAAATTTAAATTGAACATTGGCCTCCAAA
Source organism: Maratus michaelseni (assembly GCA_963931845.1). Taxonomy (NCBI): domain Eukaryota; kingdom Metazoa; phylum Arthropoda; class Arachnida; order Araneae; family Salticidae; genus Maratus; species Maratus michaelseni. The sequence goes on from OZ007600.1 coordinate 212,012,033, forward strand.
TAATCCAAATAAATTTCAATGAAAGTAAAATAATATTTCCCTCCAGTCTATACTATCAATCCATAATAAGAGAAACCATAGAGATACTAACAAGCAAAAATACAATATGTAACGATGCGGCATCTTTTAATTTACCGAAACTGTGGCTCGAGTGACTCCATGTTCACAGATATGAAAATAAACAACCAATTAACAACAAAAGTTAACATGCGTAATTTTTAAAAAAATACATGAAAATAATAACTTCAAAGCCCGTGCAGTTATGAAATATTCTCATTTGTTTTTGAAAATGACTCGGAGTGAATCGAAACATGTAAAACAACCTAATAAAAGTTATTTTAATTTGTATTATGTTGTTAATTTACACCTTTTAGCATTTAAAAGAAATATATCATTACAAAGTGTTACAATCTACTATATATATAAAACACAAACGGAAATATCGTTCCGTTCCTTTATAACTCGAGTTCGGCTGAATTGATTTTGATGAAACGTGTACTGTTCGATAGATAATTTTTCAGGGAAGGTTTTAGTATATAACACGACGTTCTACGTACATTAGTTATAAAATTATGATAGAAAGTTATGTTATTTTGGCCGAAAAGGTTACCATTGCTAATTTTTTGGCGATAATTATTCTTGCAGAAAGAATTGGAAAGGCTAAACATCTCGAAAAATAAAAGAAAAAACTGTTGCTAATTTTATTTTAAAAAAGAAAGAAAGAGAAAGAGAAACAGTTTTGATGAGAGATAATATTATAAAACGAAAATATTTAACTTAAACATGATTGGGAAAGTTCGTAATGCTTAAAAAATTATTCAATGGGAAGATTTCTATTGAAACAATATTTGGCGAGTTATCTGTTGTTTTTGGCGAATTTGATTCTACTTTTGACCCTAAACAATTTGATTTTAAACCTAAAGTTTTTTTTTTTTTTTTTTTTTTTTTTTCAGAAAGAATTGAATTGGCTATATATTTCGAAAAATAAAAGAAAAAACTGTTACTAACTTTATTTAAAAAAAGAAAGAAATAGAAAGAAAAGAAAAACAGATTTGATGAGATGTAATATTATAAAACGAAAATATTTAATTTAAACATGATTGAGAAAGTTCGTAATCCTTAAAAAATTATTCAATGTGCAAGACTGATATTGAAACAATTTTGGCCGATTTATCTTTTGTTTTTGGCGATTTTGATTCTACTTTTGACCCCAAAGAACTTGATTTTCAGCCAAAAGGTTTTTTTTTTCAAGTGTACAACAGCATTTTTGGAGGGGGTTTTTTTCGGGGGGGGGGGGGTACTTTTCGGTTAGCCGGGCGCCAGTGATATATATGATATATATACGTACATATATCACTGGCGCCCGGCTAACCGAAAAGTACCCTTTTTTTATTCAAATGTAAATTATATTAATAGCAATATACTTCTATTTACTTCTACCTTATATATGAAGTTTCGTTCCGGTTGCTTATAAATTGAGTTCTGCTGAATGGATTTTCATAGAGCTTGAACTGTTAGATATATAATTTTTCAGGGAAGGTTTTTTTGTATAACATATCGTTCAACTTTCCTTAGTTATGGGGAAAGTTCTATAATCAGGTGAACCTGATTATGAAAGATTAACCTTTTTAAAAATTTCTACTGGACGAATTTTGATGAGAACTGTATTGTTAGTTAGATGCTATTTCAGGAATGGTTTTAGTGTACTACATATTGTTCTACGTTGCTTAGTCAAACTGTTATGTGTGAAGGTTATGTAGTCAAATGAACCCGATTCCGAAAGATTAGCCTTTTTGAAAGATTTTACTGGGCGGATTTTTTTCGACTTGCATTGTTAAGTAGATATTTTTTAAGGATGGTTTTAGTATATTTCATATCGTTCTATGTTAGTTTTAGAAATATATGGAAGCGTTCTATTATCAGATGAACCCGATTATCAAAGATTAGCCTTTATAAAAACTTCTGCTGGATGGATTTTTTTATGCAAGGGTAACAAAATAATATTAGTTTTAATGTTAGTGCTGTTAAATTATCTTGTTTGTTTTGTAAGATGATGTCCACAGATGATGAAAAGGTTAAAATTGAAGTTCTAATGTGGCTGAGACAGCAACTCAAAGAATTGTATTCAGCTAGTGTTGGGGAACTGATAAAACGGTGATATAAGTGCATAAATAATGATGGAGGGTATGTTGAGAAATAAAAATAGTTTTGAAGTGAATATCATTGTAAGTTATTATTTAATTATCTTTTGTGACTTACTTAATTACTTACCCTCGTAATTTATTTTTCAAATAACTTAATTAATATATCGGATAATTACCGAAAATTCTTTTCAAAAATCATTATCAAATATCATTTATTGGATGATTTTCCGTCAATGAATACCTCGAGCGCCCGTCAACTCCCCGCTATTCGCCCGAAAAGTTCAGTTTGTGTGAAACGGAAAAATGCGTTTTTCTCAAAAACTATTTAACCTAGGAAAATCTCTATAGTTTTCCTGAGAGTTTTAAATAAACTTTTACTACCCCTAAATTTTTCATAGTTTTAGTTTCAGTAGATTCGGAAATTGTGGAGGGACATATTTTTGCAGTGCTTTTTCAACAATATCTCTGAAAATATAATACCTAAAATTAGAACAATTATATTTGTGAGTTCGGTATTACGAGATCTTTCACACGATATACAAAAAGAAAACTTTATTTTTTCAAGTAACTTAATTGGCCTAACACACATTTGTGAATGGCTAATATTCTAAAAATATGTGGGTAAAAATACTTTATAACTTTACCAAGTTTGAACTTTCCACGTCCCATAGTTTACGAAAAAAAGCGCTCCGACAGACGGAAAGACAGACACAGGTGTGATCTTATAATGGTTCCGTTTTAACTTTTTAAGCCCTAAAAACATAAGGAAATTTTACTGATTCAACAAGTTTTGCAAGTTAATCTATAGCATTACATGTAAATGAAATCTGCAATGCTGCATTTAATTTCATAATCTATGCTTTATCTAAAGAATCTGTTTAATATTCAGTATTATAATCTATATAATAAGCGAAACATGCCCGTGAGTAATGCTGTCGTCATATCCACTGCGACAACGACATAAGCAATTCATTTCCCCTTTTACGCAAACTTAATTACTTCTAAACGTCAAATAATTTAAATTTTTACGCAGGTAATCAGGGGGAAAAATGTACTTTGAAATGCAATCTGTTTGAAAATAGTATCTCAATTCATTGATAGTATATATTTTTTAAAAGTATTTCCAAGCATGATTTAAAAAAAAAATCTATCTGAATTACGCATTATTAACACGTTTGCACTTAAAACAATATGAATAGTTCAGCGTTTGTGTCCAGTTAATATTCCCTGAAGACATTAACACTTCATCAATAAAAAATAAATAAAATTATATAAATAAAACACAAATTTAACAAATGTGTAAACGAACTACGCACTTAAACACTGAAAAAAGCATGATTTTAAAAAAAATCTAACTCGATAATGCAATATTAACCTTTTTGCACTTAAAACAATATGAATAGTTCAGCGTTTGTGTCCGGTTAATATCCTGTGAAGACATTAACACTTCATCAATAAAATAATAAATAAAATAATATAAATAAAACACAAATTTAACAAATGTGTAAAAGAACTACGCGTTTAAACATTGAAAAAAGCATGATATTAAAAAAAATCTAACTCGATAAAGCAATATTAACCCGTTTGCACTTAAAACAATATGAATAGTTCAGCGTTTGTGTCCGGTTAATATTCTGTGAAGACATTAACACTTCATCAATAAAAACATAAATAAAATAATATAAATAAAACACAAATTTAACAAATGTGTAAACGAACTACGCGCTTAAACACTGAAAAACTCTAAATCCAAAGGACTGCGGTAAGCAGCAAAATTCTTTGCGATATCTCCGGCTATTAACCCTTGGCAGTCGGCTAAAACGAATGTATCACTTTTAATAAATTTCAGAACTTTATTTGAATGCATAATTGATTTTTTTTCTCATTTTAAAAATAATTTTTGGTGTTGGTGGACAATTAAAATATATATATGTGGTCGCGGGAGTTCTCATCTGAACTTTAGACTGCAAACACAAGCAAATACTTTATTGGGGCTTGTGAAGTTGAATGATGCCTCGCGAACAATATAAATTTTGATGAGTGCAGTATTTTTTTTACAGCGTGAGAACGAAGTAGACAGAATGAGTCGAGATGCAGACTGAGTAAGACGGACTCGGGAGATGCTCTTAAATCTCCGGCGACGGCCAGCCTTTACGAGCTGAGCTGAGAAATGGTATCGGCAAACGGCCTTTAGGAGCTTACGAGTTTTCATGATTGTTCTAATTATTTTTTAACTTGTACATATTTGTAAATATTTGATATAATCCAGAAAATTAAACAGTGTAAGATTTCAACAAAAATCTGCCTTGGACTTATTAATACCCATTTAGACAACCGGCCATAACATATATCTACAAAATGGGGGCGCGGCCGGGATCAACGGAATCTATGCGAACTGGATCTACATGATTTGTGAGTGATCTGAATGATCGGGATCTACGTGAATTTCGAATAAAGAAGCAAAAAGATTTGTGCATCAAGTTCCTGTGAGATGTTCACGTGTGTCTTCACGTAAAAGTGTTTTGTGCTTCCGATTTTTTTTTTCTTCATCTGTGTATTACTACACATCCAAGTGTGTGTGAGTGGTTATTATGTGATATGTGCATCGTATCTGTGAAATGTGCGATCGTTTGTCGGTTAAGTTCAGTGATGAATCACTGATTAACAGATAAAGTCCTTTCGGTAAAGAAAGAGGGAAATGTTTCGAGTATCGGTGTAGAAAGTTTGACCCACTGACCGTCTGTGCAAGATAAGTGTCGTGTTTTCGCGGTGGCGGAAAGCGATTTTCTTTTTTTTCTGGTGATATTTTTTTTTCTTCTGCTTTTAGTGTACGCAAGAGGAAAATGTGTTGTTCGTTTATCAGCAAATAAGCGACCCAGAGTCAGAGCGCTCGAATGAAATAAAATATAAACGTCTGCCGTGCATATTTTTTTTTGCAGACTGGGAAAAGTGAAAAGTGAAACGATTAAAGGTTTTTTTTTTTTTCTCTCTCTTTTTCTTCGTATAGATAGAGGAAGGTGTTATTTTTTTTGCTTCCTCACATGAATAATGTTTGATTGAGTAATGTTTTTTTTCTAGAATAGAGTTAAGTAGTACAAAGATATATATATATTTTTTTTTGTATCTTGTTATTTTTATGGGAAAGGAAACAAAATATATATTCGATTTAGAATACTTAGAGAAAGTGTTTATAAAATTGTTGAATATTATTATATGTATAAATATATTTTATTTATCGGGTGAAGATATGAAAGTAAGTGTGTTTTTATAACTGTTACGTATTATTATATGTATTGCTATATTTGATTTATCGGGTGAAAATACGTATATTATTGATTTATTTAATGCTATATTTTATTTTTATGTGTTAATTAGTTTATGATAAAAATGGCACATTTAATAAGGTAAAAAAAGATCGATCTGATTACTGTGGCTGTCGAATTAGGTTTAAATCCACCAGAATCGACCAATAAAACTCAATTAACTGATTTAATTGTAAAATCCAAAGGGTATGATGAAGATTTAGTGAAAAATTTGTTAGAGGGAATTGTAAGTGAGCGTGAAGAAGCCGAAAGATTATTACAGCAAAAAGAAGCTGAGAATCGCGAGTTTGAATTAAAACGATTACAATTGGAAAATACACAAAAAGCCCAATTACATAACTCTGTACCTACAATCGCCGGAAAGGGTTCCGATGTTTTAAAATTGTTAAATAGGTACAATAACGAGGAGGAAATCAGTATATACTTAACCCTTTTCGAACGCCAGGCAAAGCGGTTAGAGATAGACAAACATGAATGGGTAACCTATCTTCTCGCATTATTACCTCTCGATATAGTTAATTTAATAAATCGCGAAAGTGAGGAACAGTCCAGCGACTACGACTATGTAAAAAAAATACTTTTAAGACGCTTTAGACTTACACCAGAGCAATTTCGGCAAAAATTCTTCTTGCATAGAAAGCAAAATTCGGATTCGTGGAAAGATTTCTCGTTTGAACTCTCAAATTTCTTGGATAATTGGTTATCTGGCCTGCAAATATCGACGTACGAACAATTAAAAAATATTTTGATTATTGATCAAATCAGGAGAAAATTGTCCCTAGAAATGAAGGAACACTTTTGTGATGAATTACCCAAAATTACGAATATAGATGATTTGACTAATAAGTTGGATGATTTTGAAACTGCCCGAATTAACTTACGGAAGGCTGAAATTAAGTCCCCAAATACGGAATTCCGAAAACGTCAAGGTTTTGAAAATAATAGAACGGATGCACAGAATATTGATACCAATTTTATCAAAACTTAGCATAGAAGACCCCACAAAATGGTACAAATATGTAGCATCGGTACAGCGAATTATAAACAGCACTATATCTAGAAGCACAAAATTTTCACCATTTGAGCTTCTAACCGGAGTGAGATTGCGACATAAAAACGATTTGCAAATAAAAGAGTTGTTAGACGAAGAACATGTAAATTCAATTATGTCAGAGAGAAATTTCAATAGGGAAATTGCAAAAGAGAACATTTTAAAAATACAGCAAGAGAATCGCAAAACCTTTAATAAAAAAAGAAAAACGGCATACACTTATAAACTCGGTGATTTAGTAGCTATACAAAAAACACAATTTGGTACAGGCATGAAGTTGAGACCTAAATTTCTCGGTCCCTATGAAATCACCAAAGTGAAAGGAAAGGATCGATACAACGTAAAGAAAATTGGCTACCATGATGGTCCAAACATTACATCGAGTGCTGTCGACTTTATGAAACGATGGACAAATTGGACAGATTGATATTTTGAAACAATATTCTTTTTACTTTTATTGAACATTATGAGTGAACTCTGAACTTTAAGCAATATTCAACGTTATAACAAGTTTTGTTGTGTTATTTTCATTTTTTATATTTTAGGAAACACTGTATGTTTCAATATTTACTATTGTTTATTGTTTTGTTTGTATATATATTTTTTGTGTGTATTTGATAATTTTAGATTTTAGTCGACTGGTTCTATACCTAGTGAAATTAGTAGATAATGACTGTGAGGACACAGCACAGTCAGGACGGCCGAGTTGTGGTCGCGGGAGTTCTCATCTGAACTTTAGACTGCAAACACAAGCAAATACTTTATTGGGGCTTGTGAAGTTGAATGATGCCTCGCGAACAATATAAATTTTGATGAGTGCAGTATTTTTTTTACAGCGTGAGAACGAAGTAGACAGAATGAGTCGAGATGCAGACTGAGTAAGACGGACTCGGGAGATGCTCTTAAATCTCCGGCGACGGCCAGCCTTTACGAGCTGAGCTGAGAAATGGTATCGGCAAACGGCCTTTAGGAGCTTACGAGTTTTCATGATTGTTCTAATTATTTTTTAACTTGTACATATTTGTAAATATTTGATATAATCCAGAAAATTAAACAGTGTAAGATTTCAACAAAAATGTGCCTTGGACTTATTAATACCCATTTAGACAACCGGCCATAACATATATCTACATATATATGAAATGTAAAAAATGTATTAGAGTTCCCAATTTTAAAAAATAATGTTTCACTTTTTTTTGTACACCAGGCAGTGTGTTATGTATTTCGGGTAGCCCGGGTTGTATCCTCTGATTATTTTAAAATTTAAAGAAATATTTATCTCATAAATGAAATTGTACTATCACGTTTCATTACAAATGACATTATAATTTCATTCTACAAGAAACTTACTGAAGTTGAACAACAAATTATGTATAAAATTTAAATTTTACCCAGAATGTACTTTTCCGTTTTAGGTACAAGAATATTTAAAACTAAATTTATTTTAGTTTTTATTTAATTTGCAATAATCCGGCTTTATGCGTAGTTTAAAATTTCTGAAATAAAATTTTAATTCACCCGTTTGTTTAAAGTGATAATAAATTATATTTCAAAATGCGTTGATGGAAATCAATTTTATGATACATTTATTATTATTGTTGCACCATTTTAATATTTACGCTAGACTTCAAACTCTTCCAGATTAATCTTTAATATATAGAGATTTTATTGTTTGGCAAACAAATTAGAATGAAAATAAATACATAGTTTCCAAATGAAATTAATTAAACAGTTTTACGAGAGAAATTTCAACAATTTGAATGTCAATTAGTAAACTATTTGTATATAACGTCAATTTTATATACATATGTTTGAAATATACACTAAAGTTAAATAAATAAGGTATATTTGTTTTATGAAAATCATTCAAATAAATTAACTGATATTTACAATGTTTATATATTGTACAGTTCACACATGGATAATTTTATTTTTAAACAATGTCAAACGAATATGATTTAAAGAAAAATTAACTAAATGCAATCAACTGTACAAAAAGTATTTGCATAAAAATTATAAGATGTTTATGTTATAAACAAAACGTAGTATGTTATCAAGGTATGTCCGTAAAATAATTAAAAACATATAAATTTGTCTTATTTTCAGTTAAAAAATTTCTCCTATTTTTCCAATATAATACAATGACACCAAATACAATGAATTTGTCTAAATTTTGTATTAGGCTTAAGATAAGTAGTGAATAAATTTAAAAAAAATAGGGAAATGTTATTAAATTGAAAGTTGAGAATTTTTACCATTACAATGTATCAGTTATTCAGAAATAGATGTAGAGTTTCGTAAAATTTCATCATCTATATCTTGCTTAAAGCATTTCTAATGACTTTGAATAAAAATTTTAATTAAAATTAAAAAAAATTAATAAAAAAGAGAACTTTTTCTCAAAAAATCTACTATAATTTCTCATTTCAAATAAAGTTATGGTTCCCATATGTTAGCCGGGCTCAAATTTCACCAATAGCAAATTTTTCTTGAAAATAGAAGCTTATATTTTTCACGTGTGTAAATAAGAAATAAATGCTTTGATGGTGAAATAAAACGTTAAGGTTTATGGTATTTTTTCTTATTAATGCATTTTTGTTTTAAATGAAATGAGGTTTTTGAAATGAGGAACACACTTTATAACAATTTAAGATAAGTATTTTAAATGTGGCTATGTAATGTGTATGTATTTAAAATGAAAGTTATGTATTTTAAATTAAATCAGTGAAAGATTTATATTTTAAATGAAACTAATGGGATACGAAAAAGGGCGATTGGAACAAAGTTTGGTGATTTATCACCTGCACTGAGAAGAATGACACTTTAATATCTGAGTAAATCGTTGTTTTCATTTTGTTATGAAACGTTTCAAATAGGACGACCCAATGCTTTGAGTTCTGAAATACCAGAAATACTCAGAATATTGAAACATGAACATGATCAATACTGAACACATAGAGGTTCAAAATACAAAGAGGCAGAAAGAGAGGCAGAGAGTCCATACTTATTTTTGAAACATGGACATACTCAAAAATGATTAGGATCAGTTTAAACTCTATTACTTTTAAATGCTAAAGGTGTAAAATTAACAACTATAATATAAATTAAAATAACTTTTATTAGTTGTTTTACATGTTTCGACTCTTCTGAGTCATTTTCAAAAACAAAATGAGAATATTCTAAAGCTGCACGGGCTTTGAAGTTATTATTTACACGTACTTTTTTAAAAAATTACGCACGTTATCTATTATTTTTTACTTGATTGTTTATTTTCATATCTTTGAGCATGGAGTAATTCTAGCCACAGTTTCGGTAAATTAAAAGATGCCGCATCGTTACATATTGTAATTTTGCGCGTGAGTATCTCTATGGTTTCTCTTATTATGGATGGATAGTGTAGACTGGAGGGAAATATTATTTTACTTTCATTGAAATTTATTTGGATGGTTTCTTCTTGATATAATCTTGCTAGGGCTGTAGTTTTTCTATTGTATTTAATATCAGCTATATGCTCTTTTTTCCCCCAATTAAATTTCCTGCTGGTCATGCCTATGTAGTAATTCTTGGATCCGTCTTCTTTAATAAAAGCTATTTCATATACTCCTGAATAATTCTCAAAATTAATTGGGTCAATTTTACTGCAAATGATATTCTTTAATTTCTTAGGTGGTTTGGCTATTAAGCAGATATTGAAACGTTTAAGGCTGTGTTTTAATTTTTCGAAAAAGCTTGGATAATATTGCAGAGTATAAAGTTTGTATTTTTGTGAATCAATTTCTTTTCTGAATACTTATTATTGGTGATATCTATGATTAATTTATTAATATGGTGTACTGTAAAACCATTATTATAGGCAATTTTACGAATATTATCTAATTCATTATTCAATTTATTTTCAGTACATATTATAAAGGCTCGTTTTATGAGAAATCTGTAGGCTGAAATTTTGTATGTAAAGGGAGAACATGCGTTATTTGGTATGGTAGATTGGTTAGCCATGTTTTTCCGGAAAACAGTTCAGTCGATAGATTTATTTGTTCTTGTTAACATAACATCAAGGAATGGAAGACTTTTATTATGTTCAATTTCAATAGTGAATTTAATGTTATTGTCGATTGAGTTTAGTTGATTTATAAATATTTTAAGTTCATCAAGACTATGCTGCCAAATTATAAAAATATCATCAACATATCTGAGCCAAGTGTGAGGTGTTAAGTGAAACGTGCCAAAAACTTTATTTTCCAATGGGCGAAGAGTATATTCAGCTAATAAGCCTGAAATAGGTGACCCCATTGGAGCTCCGTGATTCTGCTTATAATATTTACTATTGAATGTGAAATAGTTACTATGGATGATTAGATTAAGTCCTCTTTTTATTGTTATTTTCATATCATCACTAAATTCTTCTATCTGTTCAATATCATCACAAATCTTATTACATACTATATGTGTGTCAATTGATGGATACAATGATATAATATCAAGACTAGCCATTATATAATTATCTGGTAGCTGTATATGTTTGATTTTTTGAATGAAAATAATAGAATTATATAATGGCTAGTCTTGATATCATATCATTGTATCCATCAATTGACACACATGTAGTATGTAATAAGATTTGTGATGATATTGAACAGATAGAAGAATTTAGTGATGATATGAAAATAACAATAAAAAGAGGACTTAATCTAATCATCCATAATAACTATTTCACATTCAATAGTAAATATTATAAGCAGAATCACGGAGCTCCAATGGGGTCACCTATTTCAGGCTTATTAGCTGAATATACTCTTCGCCCATTGGAAAATAAAGTTTTTTGCACATTTCACTTAACACCTCACACTTGGCTCAGATATGTTGATGATATTTTTATAATTTGGCAGCATAGTCTTGATGAACTTAAAATATTTATAAATCAACTAAACTCAATCGACAATAACATTAAATTCACTATTGAAATTGAACATAATAAAAGTCTTCCATTCCTTGATGTTATGTTAACAAGAACAAATAAATCTATAGACAGAACTGTTTTCCGGAAAAACATGGCTAACCAATCTACCATACCAAATAACGCATGTTCTCCCTTTACATACAAAATTTCAGCCTACAGATTTCTCATAAAACGAGCCTTTATAATATGTACTGAAAATAAATTGAATAATGAATTAGATAATATTCGTAAAATTGCCTATAATAATGGTTTTACAGTACACCATATTAATAAATTAATCATAGATATCACCAATAATAAGTATTCAGAAAAGAAATTTGATTCACAAAAATACAAACTTTATACTCTGCAATATTATCCAAGCTTTTTCGAAAAATTAAAACACAGCCTTAAACGTTTCAATATCTGCTTAATAGCCAAACCACCTAAGAAATTAAATAATACCATTTGCAGTAAAATTGACCCAATTAATTTTGAGAATTATTCAGGAGTATATGAAATACCTTTTATTAAAGAAGACGGATCCAAGAATTACTACATAGGCATGACCAGCAGGAAATTTAATTGGGGAAAAAAAGAGCATATAGCTGATATTAAATACAATAGAAAAACTACAGCCCTAGCAAGATTATATCAAGAAGAAACCATCCAAATAAATTTCAATGAAAGTAAAATAATATTTCCCTCCAGTCTACACTATCCATCCATAATAAGAGAAACCATAGAGATACTCACGCGCAAAAATACAATATGTAACGATGCGGCATCTTTTAATTTACCGAAACTGTGGCTAGAATTACTCCATGCTCAAAGATATGAAAATAAACAAACAAGTAAAAAATAATAGATAACGTGCGTAATTTTTTTAAAAAGTACGTGTAAATAATAACTTCAAAGCCCGTGCAGCTTTAGAATATTCTCATTTTGTTTTTGAAAATGACTCAGAAGAGTCGAAACATGTAAAACAACTAATAAAAGTTATTTTAATTTATATTATAGTTGTTAATTTTACACCTTTAGCATTTAAAAGTAATATACTATTATAAGGTGTTATATTTTATTATATTGTCAGTTTAAACTCGTTTTAGAAACATGGACATAATAAACAAGTTGGAAATTGTACGTCAAACGTTACAAAAGAGGTGCGTTCGTACGCACGTTTTAGAATTAAATTCATGATATCCCGTGCGTAGAACGGGTTAAACAGCTAGTTAAGTATATATTTTATGACACTGTTCATACAAATATCTTAACTAGTTATATAAATATTCTGATATATATGTATCAGCTAGTTATATAAATATTCAGATCTTGATGATTTTTAATTCTGTGAAATGAATTATATCGTCTGCAGATTAATTTCTGTCATAAAATAAGTATCTCGGTCGCTTGACGATTTAACATCCATCGGAAGCTCCTATAACAAGAAAGCGCCGATTTAAAAAAAAAAAAAATTCAAATTTCTTAATAAATATTTTTATTAATATCTCCTAAAGTTTTGATTCGATTTTAATAAAATTTGAAATGTCTCGACAAAATTCTGCAAAGATAATATATTTTAAATTGCAAACCATTTGGTTGGGTAGTTTTTGCGTTGTTATATGCGGACAGACAGACAGACGGACAGACAGACAGACGGACGGACAGACGGACGGACCAAACGACGACTATAGGTGCTACGTATTTATATAATTACGAACGCACCTAAAAATGGGCATATAGAAGTCAGTTCATACTCATTTTTGAGAGTTTTCTCAAAATTTCATCAATTCTCAATTAAATATTTTCAGCTGCGTGATTTAATTTATACTACATGCAAAAGTAACAAAATAACAATAATTTTAATATTAATGTTAGTGCTGTTAATTAAACATGGGTTATCACGTTTCTCTGTAGAACATGTTTGTTGAAAATGAAAATGTTTAAATGGTGTTCCACGAAGGACTCCTAACTTTGAAAATAAATAACTCAGAAATCGTCATAGATAGAAGCATGAAACCAGTTGTATGGTAAATAAATAAATTGTAAGAATCTGATATAGAAACCTCAAAATTTTAGTAACAAATTGTACCGATAGATGGTGCTGCAGGTTGCATAACCATAAGTAGGCTGTATCACATCAAAAAGAATTCAGAATGTGTTCCTTTCACACAACACGCATGTCGCAAACGAAGAATGAAAATGTCAGTGACTCTCTGTTGTATGTCACCGGAAATCAGCTTGACAAATAGCCTCCGCCGGCTCGTCGAGTGTCAAAGGATTGTTGCGGTAAACAATGTCCTTCAGTGTGACTTCCGGAATTTTTTTCACTATAAGCAAATAGCGATCCCGTTTCAACGGCGAAATCTTCGACGACTGATCGTTCTTGGAGTCTGAGCTCTCTGTATAGGGATCAGTAATGCTGCCTTCAGCGCCATCTATTGGCGCTATTTTTAAGTAAAATTTTAAGGCTTCTGTATCGGATTCTTACGGGGTTGTTTTTTTAAACAAGCCACTGGTTTCCAGCTTCTATCTATCACCATTTCCGAGTTATTTATTTTCAAAGTTAGGGGTCCTTCGTGAAACAGGTACTTGACTATTGATAGTATCTAAAAAATCAATATTCCGGTTTCAGAAAACTGGTTAATACTATGTATTTAAATCTCAACAATTTCCGAGGTTTCTACAGATAAAGAACTTTTTTCGGAATCTTGGGTAACACAGAAGAGTTTATTGTATATTTTCCTTTGTGATTATATTATATTATCGTAGACCAGTGGGGAAGAATGATATAGGTATATATAACAATAAGTTTTCTGTACAACATATAACAATCATTCTATGTATCCCGATTAGTTGAATTCTTTTTTCGAGAACGTTCTATGGGCACTGATTGGTTGAATCATATATATCGGCTTCTATTGAGATTATCTAGAAAATTTCTTCAGATTCTAAAAGTCAATTTTTACGCCAAATTTCGCCAAAAATTTGGCAAAAAGTTGAAAATTTGTCGACATCCTTTCATTTTGCGCCAAACACATGTTTTTGCATTGGTTACCTTGAAAGTCAAATTTCTCTCGAAGTCCCACCAATGCCGCCATTGTTTCGCCAAATTTTGTAATAGTGAGCATAATGTTGCCAACTTTGTGACTTCGTTTACTGGCAACTTTTCAATAATGTAATAACTGTTTCAACCTTCATTCACAGTGAAATGCATTGATCCGTAGTGACCCCAAAATGACCCACTAATCAAACTTTCTCGAAAGTGTGATCTAGACCTATGGTCTTCTCGTGCTCGAAAATGGTAAGATCAAAATTTTGTCAAAATCGTTTCAGCCGTTTTTTACACAAAATTAGCTTGACCCTTACCCATAGTGACCCAAAATGACCCACTAATTTAATTCTCTCGAACATGTAACCTAGCCCAATGGTCTTCTCAATACAAAACGGTGGGATACAAAATTTAGTCAATATCGTTAAAGCAGTCTTTAAGATAAAATTAACTTGACCTATAATGACCCCAAAATGACTCACTCATCGAATTTTCTCAAACCTGTAAGCTAGTTCAATGGTCTTCTCGTAATTCAAAACGGTGGGATACAAAATTTAATCAAAATCATTTCAGTCATTTTTTACATAAAATTATCTTGACCCTGAATCGTAGTGATCCAAAATGACCCATTAATCAAATTTTCTAGATCATCTGACCTAGTCCAATGGTCTTCTAGTGCTCGAAAACGGTAGTGTACAAAATTTAGTTAAAATTTATTAGATCCGTTTTTAGATAACATTTTCTTGATCCATAGAGACCCAAAAGGATCCACTAATCGAATTTTCTTGAACATGTGACCTAGTTCAATAGTCTTCTCTTAATCAAGAACGGTATGATACAAAAGTTAGTCAAAATCGTTAGATAAGTTTTTAGATAAAATTAGCTTGATCCGTAGTGAGCAAAAAAAAGACCTACTATCAAAATATTCTAGAACATCTGACCTAGTCCCATTGTCTTCTCGTGCTCGTAAACGGTAAGATACAAAATTTCGCCAAAATCGTTAGATCCGTTTTTAAGATAAAATTTGCAGACGCACACACACACACAAGATTTGCTCATATTATAATATATGATAAAGAAAGAATTGTTTTTCACAGTATAAGCATGATTCAAAATTTCGAAAATACAGTTTTAATTCAGATGTTTCGAATAAGTGAATAAACTTTATTATAAAATATGTGGAAAGAATACCAGCTTTGCCAAACAGTTATTATACTTGTTACACAGTATGTTTGTTAAACATAAATTGTATTAAATTAATTCATAGCATTATCAAATGTTTTATTGTTCAGAAAGCATATTGGATTGCAACTGTGTAACTAATTTCCAGATGAAGTTGAGTAAACAGTTTCATAATATAATTCTGAGAAGCTATTAAAATATTTAACTATGTAAACTATTTGCGTTTAGCTCCCAGTATATCCACATATCTACAGTATGCGCAGCTAAAGTGATATATATTAGTGCTCGCGAATATACGTATAATACGTATGAAACGTATTGTAACCGGTAACGATTTTGAATAGGTATAATATGGAAAAAAAAGCTTAGGTACGTATACGTTTAAACGTATATAAACGTATATTTGCGAGCACTAATATGTACAGCCATTTGAATGACGTACAAATAAATCACACTGTTGCTTTTGAAATGTACAGTTTACATATTTAGATCTTTTAATTCCATATTATAGTCGAATGAATTTGATGTAAATAACAATTAACGTTTCTATAAATGCAACTAAAATGTTATGAAAGCATGTATCTGAAAAATTACGAGGTGTTATAAGGAAATATAGTATACTTTAAATAAAGATAATTATAAGTTTAAATTTAAATTATTTTTATTCTTGGTCGTTATTTTCTAGAGTAACAAATATCCTTTTTTTTTATTTAACTCAGTAATATAATAAACCAATTCCGGAGCCAACCAGAACATTTTTGTATCTTGTATACTGCAAGTTGATAAAAAAATCGTTTGCGAATAAGTTTTCCTAAAATTTTCCCTTATTAATGTTTTTTCTATTTGTCCATTCATTAGATTTTATTACGCATATATACATGGCTGTAAACTATTCCTTTTTTGTGTTACCACTATTTCTGAAGAGTATAATTCTAAGATTAAATAACGTCATGATTAAACAAAGATTTCCATTCAGAAGTAGTGGTAAAAAATGTGAAATAGTTAACAGATTTGTATATGCATGTAGATATATTTAAAATGTTAATTTATTTTTCTTTTAATGAAGGGAAAAAATACCTTAAAATTTGCAAGTAATGTATAAAATACAAATTTGCGGATGCAGTGGACGTTTGTTAGTACTGAAGAATTAGAACTCCGGTACATTTTTTTTAGAAATCAATCGCTCGTCTAATTTTTCATTAGTCTTAACACAAGTAGTTATTAAACATAAACAATGAACAAAAATCAATTTGAGTAGGAATATTAGCATTACTATATTCAGAAAAAGATAGTTTGTTTCTTAAAATTTATTCTGCTCTCAAAGCTGGTAGACGGGAGGTGCTGGGTTCAATCCCCTGTTGCGCTCGTCGACCTAACCGTTTCGGATTTTTCCGTGGTTTTCTTCGAACCTTGCCCTAAATACGGGTTAGGATCCCTTAAGAAGACCCCCACGGAGGGCACTCCCCCCCAGGGCCTATATCCCTCGTGTTGATAATTGGCCGTCATAAATCAACCCAACCCATCTCTTAAAATTTAATGATCTACGTTTTGCTTACGACATTTATTGTGATATTGAATTACATAATAGATTTAAATAAATACAAAAATAGATCTCTCACTAAGAGAATTATACTATCATTTTTTATTAAAATTAAATTATAACTTCATGCCGTTCAAAATTTTTCCATCTTCCATAACAAATTACGTAAAGCGTTTAAAGTTTACAAATATAGCTTCTCCTCCTTTCTAGATACAAGAATATTTTAAACTAAATTTATCTTAGTTTTTATTTAATTTGCAATTTTCTTGTTATATACATGATTCAAAATATCTAAAACGTATATTCAAATTACGCGTTTGTATTAAGGGAATAAATTTTTATTAAAATATACTTGAAAGGAAGGCAACTTTGTCTAACATTTATTATAATTTTGCACTGTATATCCGTTAGTCTTTAAATTTAATCAAGTTAATGCAGAACATTATAAATACAAACACGTATAAATTTGATTGAGCAGCTAAAAATGTTTACTTGAAAATTGATAGCATACAAAAGGACTATATTCAGGGTTACGTTTTGAAACTGATTAATACAGCATAAAAACTACTCGGACAATATTTCGAAAAATTGGCGGCAGTAAAAGAAAATTTGGTTTCATAAATGCTTCCTTAAATCTCGAAAATATATTTGTTTCTAAGGTTTCTAAAGGTAAAGAGTGCATTTCGGAATCGTGAGTAACTCGAAAGACGTTATTGTACCTTTTTGTATGTGGTTATATTATATTTTCGTATATTAAAAACATTATTTTTTTACAATTCAGAAAAAGTCTTTTTCAATAAAAATTTACTGCTCAATATAGTCTCCATCACAAGCGATTCATTTGTCAACGTTGAACCAAACTCTTGAATCATATTTGAAAAAATTCACGTGTGCACTGCTATATCCACTTTTACACAACCACTTCATCCTTGTCAGCGTCATTAAATTGTTATCCCCAGAAACTCTTCCTTCAGAATAAATTTTTCTTTTTAATTAATATATTATTTATTTAATATAATTAATGTACACGCTAATCAGAAATGTATATAACAGGACACTCTTGAGTTTTTTCAAACAGGATTCGAAGCATTTGCATTTACGCAAATTGTGTTGGATGGAGCCTATATTGAGTAATATGCGTGATTGAAATTGCTCTACATACACGTATAATTAGAACAATGTGCAACAATTCATTAAAAAAACGCCAACTTTCGCAATACTTTCAGTACAATACTCGGAATTTATTTCAAAATAACTATTAAGGAAAAAAATACTAATATTAGTCCAAATTAATTCAAATATTAGTCCAAATAATTATTTCTTAATGTTGCACCATTAGAAATGATAGCACAAAAAAAAGGCATTGGTTTTCCGTTGAATTAAATCCAAATGTGTCATAAGGATACATAAATATTCTGTTTTAAAAATCGAAATGTGCAAGGTATGTCATAATTCTCTCCAGGAATTGGAAAGCTAATATGAAAAAGCTAATATGAATTCAATAGAAAGTTTCATGCTACGCTATAAAAATCACTTCATGTTTTTAACTATTGGATTGGACGTGCTGCGCAAGATGACAATCCTGTTTTTCCATGGCCCGCACGCTCACCTGATTTAACCCCGTGTGACTATTACTTATGGGGATACATCAAACATCATGTGTTCTTGCCAAAATATCCCAGGTGATTTAACATAATTGCCAGAAAAAATCATATGTGCATTCATTAGCATTTTGAATGTGATAATAGATATGTAGTATGCTGTATCGCTTAGTGTGCAGTGAACACTTTTAAAACTTAACATAACTTGAAGCGATTCATTATATTGTGGTATGAATGTTTCTGCTGTATTCGGAAAAGGTTTTTAAGAATAACATTTATAAACCACGGAGGGGAATATGATGCACCCTGTATTTTAACTGATGACTGAAAAACAATTTGTAATTAATTTTAATACATTTAATGAGTAAAAAATAGTAATTTTTAGTCACTTTTATGGCAAATTGATAAGGTGAAATGGGGTAACTAAGTGACAAAACAGAACAGAAATGCTTAAAAATCATAAAAACAAAACATTAATCTTAAATGTAATTCCGTTAATTCTAGTATTACAAAATATTAAGTTCTTCCAATTCACACACTGCTTTGTCGTGTTTAGTATCACAGATGGTGCCTGTAAATTTACCCACACCTTCAGCTAGAGTTGCAAAGAATCGGTTCATTCCCAGGTTTATTTCCAATAGACCCAGTTTATTCCCAGGTTCATTCCCAAAAGACCAGGTTTATTCCCAAAAAACCCGGTTTATTCTCAGGTTTAAACCGGGTTTATTCTAGTCTTTGCAACTGTACCTTCAGCCTAGCTGTGAGAATCAATCCAAAACGAACTACCTGTTGACATCTCGGACAATTTATTTTCACTTTCAGTCCAAATTCTATATTTCTATGGAAATTGGGATTAAAATTTGAAATTGGATATTACTAAAATCGATTACAAAAATCCAAAATTGCTGCACATGAATTGATTAAGTTTTTAATCAAATATTTTCTGATGCAAAAAAAATATAAAAATGGTTTAAATGTGTTAGATATGCATGTTTGTTATTCTTCCGGTTTTTTATTTTTATTTATTTTTCAAGTTAAATAAATATATTTGAAACAGGAATTTCATTTCACGAATGAAATGAAACAGATTTAAAATGACTTCGATATAGAAGAGTTAACCTCGAAAATATATATCAAATTAAAGAGTTATGCTACATTAATGAATTTTCGAATGAAAGATTTATGTCTAATCTTCTTAAAAATTGTTACCGATGTCACAACTACGGCCAGACCTCTTACATTTGTGGTCTTAAATCCGGATGTGTTAAGTGTGTCCAAAAGCATTTATATATAGACTGTCTTTACAAAACAAGGATCATTCCCCTCCTTGTGTTAATTGTGGTTCTTAACTTACCGCTAACTATAGAGGATGCCCTTTTAAACCAACCTTAAAAGGAAAAACAATGTACCCAAACAACCCCCTAAGCCAAGGAATTCCTCTAATGATATTCTAAATGTGGCTGTTATATATAGTAATTAGAATTATACCAAGAATACCGTAGTGGTTACCTGTAGTTCAGATTATTCTAACAATGATGTCTTGCTCGGCTCTGAGGTTATCAAAATTTCTAATTCTTTTGGTAATCCTGTTGGTGATTTTATGGATTTTATTTACAGGAGCTTAAAGAACTCTTTTAACTTTCTAAACGTCTTAAAAGTATAAAAAATTTCGCTACCAAAACTAGTATTGTTTTTTTTTTTCAGCCATACTTTGTAGAGAATTCATTTTTGTGTATTTAAAAAAAATTGTAAATCTATTAACTTTTTCAAAAGTTATCGAGGCAAAACCACTAAAAAACAGTCTTTCGAGAGAATCAAGTTTAAAGTTTCAGACAACATTATTCATAGTTAAACGTCATAATTAAATGTAGTGGGACCATAATTTTAGAAGTTTTCCTATCAAATCTCCTTAAGACATTCTTAAAGTTTCAAATATTATAAAAACAACAACAATAATAAAAGCATTTTTTCGTCATTTCGAACTTTTGTGGTCCCCTGAATGTAACAAAATGAACTGTATGTGTAATGATATTTAATAGAATTTATAGGAGTAATTTTGATGGTGGTGTGTTTTTGAATGTTTTTGAATATTTCAAATGATTTTTAAAATCACAATTGTTATAACAGAGGCATATGTTCAATAATTATTTTACGTTACTGTAGTTAAAAAAAAAAAAACGCTTAAATTTCGCTTAAACTTAACATTTATTTTGTTTGGAAAATTGGCATCTATATACAATGCAATAATGTAAGACTGCAATATAAAAATATAAAAATAAAATAGATAAAAGAATTATCAGTATTCATATTTTTATTATATTTTGTATTCCATGTATATTAAATTAAAACTCGTTTTAAAACTGAAGAAAATTACTTTATGCAACGAAACATTCCGAAGAACTATTTAATACTAAGAAATAGATTAATCTAATTACCTTGTCTTTTACCTGTTTTGTTATGTCAGACCGCCATAAAATTTGTGCAAAGGTCTTTTATTATTCGAACGAGATCAGAGTTTTTATTATCTTACTCTGCTGATACTGAATTTATATAAAGCAGTAAATGATGCATTGTTAGCCTCGCTTACGGTTAAAGAAAGTTTTATTAGAAAATTCCACCACTTTTAATCCAAACTGATCGTTAGGGGCCACCTTAATACTTACCCAACATGGATATGCATACTATAAAATAGGAAAATAAAACATGTGTAAACTATTTATAAAATGCATTGCAATTCGAATAAAATCGTGGCTGGATGACGTCATAAACTTTAAATGCTCTATTACTGAATTGCGTAAGAGAAACATCCTTATAACTCCAAAAATGACAATCCTATTAACGAACAGTTTACTGCGTCGGATTAAGCGTCTCATTTCCAATTAAAATACACCTTTGAATTAAAATTTGAATGAAATACAACGTCAGGAAAAATCGAACAGTGTGGAAAATAGGTTTACAAATATCTCGGCAACTCATTATCCGATCGACTTCATTCTTTATGCAAAATTTGTTTTTTTTTTATTGTCTTTTATTTTCATTCCTTAAAATAAACGATTTAGCAAATTTTTATATACGTTTTATCAAAACGAATATTTCGAGAGTCCGAAAAAAATAGTTCCGGAAAATCGAGGTTACTGAAATTCAATAAGCTTCTTCCTATTATTACATACTAAGTAAATACCAAATTGCAAGTCTCTATCTCAATTTGTTCGGGCGATATCGTGTTTACATACAGACACACAGACAGACGGACGGCAAATTTTTTTTGTAAAAATATGTTTTTTTTTTTTTTTATCTCCAGTGTATGAAACGTGTAAATCTGTCAAATTTTTTTTTTCAATTTTCAAAACGATTACAAGACTTACCCTATACTACGTATAATGGGTAAATAACAAGTTCCATAAAACTACGTTATTAGTCATTGAATTTTGTTAGTGTACATTATTATTTGCTTGTTTTCATTATTATTTGTTTCGTTGCGAATATTTTTATAAATTTCTTAAATGAAAATATAGAAGTTTTTTATTTTTATTTATTTATTTATTTATTTAGTTCAAAATTGTATGTTATTCATTTATGTTTTCGTTTGGCGAATATTGTACATTCCATTTTAGCTCAATTACCTTTACCAGAATGTAAAAAGAACTTCAAAGACAAAATTACAGTTTTACACATTTTTTTTTACTTAAAAAACATTATCTTTGAAGTTCGAGCAAAAGTTAGAGGCAAAAAGATTGTTTTAATTAGCCAAGCAAATATTAATTTCTTAAAAAAAAGCATGTAGCTTTAGGTAATTTAAGTTGACCCTTGTAGAAACCTTTTAACTTTTCTTTTATTAAAACTTTAGTTAAAATTTCGTGCGAATAATAGATTAATACAATATTTTGAAAACTTAAAAGTTAATTTTTTTAGTTTCTAAATTATGATTAAAGAGAAATGTGTTCTAGCCTTTAGTTTATAGTTTCAAAACAAAATAAAGAAAATCAAATGTTTATATTATTAGAAAGTTATCCTCAAGTAAATTCGATTAAAATACAAATATAAGTAAATAATGCATTATTTAAAAAAAATTCTTGATGAATAAAAAAATAAATAAATAAATAAAGAGTTTGAATAATTTTATTTCCCATATAATCGCAATAGCTCAGAGGATTTTGTAATTATTATAATTATTTTGCCAATTAAGTTTCCAGTAAAATTTAACATTAAATCTTATGTAGTGATCTATTCACATTTTATATATAAATGAACCATCAATAATTAAAATACTTAAAAATAACTGCAATTCTTAAATGTTTTCTTGCCGAAATTACTATTTATGATACTTTGATGTTTTGATTTTTTTACACTATACATACTTAATATATTTCATATTCCTAATGTAACAACTATATACAAAAAAAGGCTTAGAAACTACTTCGTAAAAATGAGACATGGACAGCATTGTATTTTTTTTTCTTTTTCAAATTTCTGTTACTTTACACTGTTAAAATTTTGCAGCAAACTATCGAGTCATTTGACCGTTTTTATAGAAACGGTTAAATAACCGTAATTAAATTCTGTTGTGACCATATTATAGAGTTATAGTATATATAATCGTATAGTCGTATAGTCGTATAATCGTATTAGAATAGAGTTAAATTATGGTTATGTAACGTTTTCTATAAAAACTGTGAAAAGAGATGACAGTTTGCTGCAAATTTTTAACAGTGTACACTGTTAAAGATCTACAGCAAACTGTCCAGTCATTCTACAGTTTTTAAAGTTGATGGTCACTTGACTTTACTATGAAGCGTATTTGAGCATATTATTCATGAATATGTGGTCAGAATAAAGTTAAATTACGGTTTTGTAACCGTTTTCTATAAAAACGGTAAAATGACTGGACAGTTTGTTGCAAAATTTTAACAGTGTACTTATTTCCCACTAGCTGTCCTGCCCGACATTGCACGGGTCCGTCAAAAAATAGCACAAAACGAGGAAAAAAACAATAAAATCGCAATAAAAAATCGCAATAAAATTATGGTTATGTAACGTTTTCTATAAAAACTGTGAAAAGAGATGACAGTTTGCTGCAAATTTTTAACAGTGTACACTGTTAAAAATCTACAGCAAACTGTCCAGTCATTCTACAGTTTTTAAAGTTGATGGTCACTTGACTTTACTATGAAGCGTATTTGAGCATATTATTCATGAATATGTGGTCAGAATAAAGTTAAATTACGGTTTTGTAACCGTTTTCTATAAAAAAGGTAAAATGACTGGACAGTTTGTTGCAAAATGTTAACAGTGTACTTATTTCCCACTAGCTGTCCTGCCCAAAATTGCACGGGTCCGTCAAAAAATAGCACAAAACGAAGAAAAAAACAATAAAATCGCAATAAAAATGCGCAAAAATATTTTAAATTGCTGCAAGACTTTCGAATAAACTTTATTGAAAAGAAACCAAAATATACTATATTGGCAAGAAGAAGCCGTATTCTTCATATTAATATGTAAAAATTGCAGCAAATTGCTAAGAAACGCTAAAAGTCACATAAAAAATCGCTAAAATTTGTTTCAAAAATCATAGATGAAAAAAATTACAATATTGGGATGAAACATTAAAACAAGATTTCTTTTAGGAATGTCGAAAAATCGCCACGAAACGCGAAAAAACGCTAAAAATCGCATAAAAAATTCCCGATAAATTAAAAAAAAGCTGTTTGATCTCTGAATGAACTTTATTGAAAAGAAAACAAAACTTACTATATTTGGCAAAAAGATTAAAACTAGTATCCTTGCGCTTATATGAAAAAATCTCCGCGAAACCCAAAAAGAAAATCCACTAAAAATCACATAGACAATCACAAAAATTCAAAAATCTTAGAGGACAAAATTTTCTACACTGGATTAAAATACTGTAATCGGAAACTGTAATCGGAATTCTTGCACTTATGCAAAAAAAATCGCCGCGAAACGCGAAAAAACACTAAAAAACGCATTGAAAATCGGGAAGACAAAATGCATCAGGTAAAAGGTTTGAAACAAAATTCCTCTTACGAATGTCAAAAATTTACCGTGAACTGCAAAAAATGCTAAAATTACATTGAAAATCGCATTAAAAATCAAACGTCTGCTAAAATATCTCATTCAGCATCACAAAATTTATGATGTATATTCGAACCTTTTATGTATGTAATTTCAAGTTTAGTAAAACCTTCTCTACCTGTAATTCTACGTATGTCATATCCAGATACTAAGACCCACTTTAGACTTTCGCCTATTTAAATAGTTTATTTTATGAAAAATATAGCTTGGAACCAAGTCCTCCAACCTCAGGGGTTTCTTAAACTCAAAATTCAATAATCTATTACACCTATAATTTTTTTTTAATTTCACTTTGAAATCGTACAAAAATCATATAAAATATCACAAAAGATGCAACAATTCGGGTAGCACCACACCACAGTTAAAGTTTTTTAGGCTCTAGCTTAAACTATTGATAATACCCATCATCAAGTAATCTCATTAAGCCGGATTGAACTCATAATATTACCCATCCTATTAAAAATATTAAGAAAGAAATTATGACATCAATCAACAGTGTTGTGTGAATGAACAGCATTCTGGCATTAATTGCCCACTTTATCTGGGAAATACGATTTCCTCGGTCGAAGAAATAATCACATTATGGACTCTGACATAACTGGGTATTTATGAAATAAATGACTTTTATTATCTTTCTTATTAGAACTTTAACCCTTTAAGCGTCGTGCAGTATTTTTATGTATGTTTAACGATTCATATGAGCTATGAAAAAGATTTGTATGAGAATTTGTATTTGATAATCTTACATCTTGACTTATGATATACACTTAAAGAAATTAACATTAATATCAATTTTGTATTAAATCAGCCTTTGAATTCAAACATATCATCCAGATAACAAAATGTAACTTACACTAATAGAGCTATATTTTAAAGCTCCAAACAATGTGTTATATTTTTCTCCCTCTCACGGGGCACCATAATAACACAATATACAAAGTGATTTCAGATAATGGATACTTCAGCAAATTGACACTTACCATAATGTCCAGTTCATAGGATACCCAGAAAAACAGTTACAAGGTTAGAGGCAATACTAATAAAGGACTAGCCGAAATGAATAATTTATAAAAGGTGAGTGGAACACTTACTTACATTGTTATATTTGTTCAATGAATGAAAATTACATATCTGTCTTGTAAAATGAAAAATACCTGCGCAACAGAAACATTATCATTGTTTAGGTCTAAGAAAATCCTAATTTATTGTACTAAAATTTTTCTTTAATAATTAATATGTATAGAAATAAAATAATTTGATTATGTAAGCACAAGATTCAAATTGAAATACATATATATAAATCATATGATCTTAAATAATGGGCGTTTCTTAAATAAGTGCGTAATTTGTGTCCCTTGGGGTTATATGCTGTATTTTGTCATTTATATAGTTTTTGTAGCATGTAATGTATTTTGTAACGTCTTTCTACAATTTCAAGAAAATAACTGTAAATTTTACTCCAATAGCATTTTAAATATTCAAATTTTCACTTCTGTCCCTTGTCCTCACCTGCATACATAATATGAAGCGGATGTATGCAAATTAGGTTTATAGTAAAAGACATGTTTCTTCGAAGCGTCTGACAAGCTTTAGTATCCCAGCAGTATCCCGAGAAAATGAAACGGGACCTTTTCTCGTCGTGAGTCTTTTGCCGTGCAGAATTTTTTTAATGCGCCGTTTGCTGATTCCCCGTTCTTGTAAAACAGCTTAATCAATAACGCTTGATCTTGTAACAATAGCATATTGCTGCCATCAAATGAAGAATCTATGTGCATCGAGGTATTTTATTGACAGCCTGATTTGCATAAATATGATTCATATTAAACAAGCTAGCGCCATCTGTCGGTAATATTTTGAATCACAACCTTTTTTGTTATTAAAAAAATTCGATCTCCTTCTAATATCTAATCCCACTCGTGCACACCGCAATTTTTTAGCAACATTTGTTCCTTTTAAATGACTTTATAAAGTTTTAACGAAAATACGGCACATACTGTATATTTATATATGTATGTATGTATTGTAAAACTATATATAGAGATTTCTCATTAGCTTATTATGTTTTGGCGTGAGTAAACTGTAATTAATAAATTAGAAACTGTAAGAAGATGCTTAACAAGAATAGACACGTATACATAAAAAATAAATAATGCATAAATGCAAAAAGTGGGAAGAAATTATTTTATATGAATATTTGATGTTTCAGAAAATCATAAAAATTTTGTCTGAATAAATGATGATTAATAAAATTATATAAATCTTTTTAATGTCTCATATTCTTACAAAAGAAAATAATAAATAACAAAGACGAATATATGTAAAAAAAATCATTCTGTGAATTTCTAATTTCTAACATTATTTATTCCATTAATTAATTTACCATAATATTTAGCAAAGTTTAGTCTATATTTACAAAGAAAAGGAAAATAAGACATGAAAAAATAATTTAAAATAAGGTGTAATTAAAATATAGCATTCAAACGTAATGCAGTAGTATAAATAAACATTATCTACGTTAGTTAAGTTAAACTAATATGATTAACATATTTTCAAAGTGTTTAATATGCCAATTATACAGCTATTAATTTACTATCCATTATTCAAACTTAAAACACTTCAATATCCATCATATTGTACAGAGAAAAAAAAATCAAAATTCTTTTGAAAATATCCTTTTCAGCTAAACCAATTTACGCTAACAATTTTCGATATACATTTCTAAAATAGTTTCAGAACAATATAAGGTAAATGTGAGCTTCCGGGTAAATAATTAAAATGTAAAAACAATATCTAGAATTTTAATTAAAAAAATAATCTTAAATTGCAAATTCCGGTATAGTTGTTTTATTTTGTTTTTCAAGGTATGTGTTCGAAATGCAGTAATTTCTCTTTCAAATCATGAATTAATGCATTGTTTTTGTAGAAAGATTATGATCGATATGTTTTTATATTTAGTTTCCATCTTAGACTTTATATCTCTGAAAATATTAATGAAAAAAAAAACATTTTTCAAATTTTGTTACAATATTCATTGTTTTAAAATATTCTTAAATAATATAATTTTAGAAATCCCATGATATTTAATGAAAAATGAAACGTTTTAATTATCATAACTCTTACAATTTATAAAAAAAAACAATCTTGCTTAAGGGAAAGGAAACATCACCTTTGAGAAAACATTACTACATTCACTTTAAAAAAAACTTTAAATGTACCAAAAGTCTTTTACGAATATTAAATGAAGGTATTTTAACTTTTGCAACACACACAAAAAAAATAAATAGTAATTTTCTAGTTTCTATATTATGCATTTAAAACAAACTTGAAAAAATACCAAGGACGTAAAAAAAAAGAAAAAAAAAATACTTTAATTTTATAATTTAAAAGGGTTTCTCTTTTATGTTATTAGGTTTAAAATTCAAAATTTTAGTGAATAAAAGCTTTAAAAATATAAATATTCTTAAAACATTACTGTTAATTCTACCTAAAAGTCAAAAAACTTTTTGGACAGTTGTGTATTATTAACGAATGTGAATACTGAATGTGAATACATAATGAACTGTTGTAGAAAATTAAAATATCTTCATAGACAAAGAAAGCTAAAAATCTCAGAAATTATAAGGTTATTTCCTCATTGAAAATATAACATTATTCAAATTCAAAGAATATAGTACTATAAATAGTCGATTTAGAAATTCAAAAGGAATAAATATAGAAAGCATAAAACTCATGTCATTTTTGGTTATAATATACACAGAAAATATTTAAAAATGTAAGGGGGAAAAACTACAATTTTTTAAATTATTTAATTTCAAAATTAATTAAAATGACTTCAAATTTTCAAAAAACTAATTATTTTAATTAAATTGCTTGATATGTTTGAACTAACATTATTTTACTTACAAAGACAGTAAAACGTATGAAACGGAATCATTTGGGTCAGGAAAAATTTAATTTTTGACAGATTTCCGTTTTTATAGGTTTTACTGTATCATTTATTAAGATGTCTCATGCATACCATGTTTTCATCTTCGTTACTTTATATTTTAATTTAATTATGCTTTCATAAACCACATAAAATGCTTGAAAAATACAGTTTAGTTTTAATTAAGTGAAATTTAATATTCATTAATTTTTCTTTTCATTTAAAATAAGTTTGATTTAATAGTGAATCAAACAAAAGAATAAAAACAGATGATTTTTAACACCATTCATTCCTTTTGTATGCATCTAAATAAATAATTTTATGTCTTTATTTTGATTTATTTTACTTATATAAGTATTACATTTTTAACACTTTCCAATATAGTTCAAAAGTGCTAAAAATGAACTCGGTTTGTCGGTCTATCTGTTCATTTATCGGTCTGTCCAGGCTCTAACTAGCGTAAATATACACGGCTCGACATATAATTTTTTATGTTGATAATGATGTTCAGTACAGAATGTTTGCTATTAAAAATGAATGTGCGCAGAATTTATAATTCGTTTACATAAAGAACAAAATAATTCCGTTACATTATGGTCTGCTGCAGAAAATCGTTTGCGGCGTATTTTGTTCAAACTGATTATTTCGAAATCTTATTTCATTGTATGAAAAAAAAAATCATAATATTATGTTAGTGTTGGAAAGTATTTCAGAATCTATACCTCATGCATGATTGTCGTTATTGTTTATATTTTCATTAAAAGAATTTGCACATTAAAATATTTCTGGTACAGGAAATTCTAAAAAAATAAATGTAGATTAAAACTTTAACTTATTCTTAAATTATGATCTTATATTTTTTGCTGCATCTGGAGAATCTGTTATTCTATTAAACCTTGTTTTCCAATAAGTCTAAATGAAGAGATTGACCTTTAAAGATATCAGATATGAAAAAAAAAATTATTTTAATATACGCGTAAGTTTTTAATATATCTTAATTAATTATCTAAAAAAACACAATATTTTATTAATAACAATTTCAAAAACATTGTCCGATTTGGGGATTTTCTAGTAAAACTAATCTTGGGTATCTTTACACAAAGCATAATAAAAATGTAAGTAATATTAGAAATGATCAAAAAATTTTAATTAATACGACTATTCAAAGAGATATTCGTACTACCTCTATAAAAAAAAATTTAATCACCTTATTAAATATATTTATAAAAATGTTTATAAAATTACCAATGACATTATTTGGGAATTATTAGATTATGAGGTCTCAGATTCCCCTAATCGAAAACACAATTGATATCTTTTGACAGTTGATGATACAAGCTGAATTGTTTCTGACTCTTAACCCCTTAATCGTAGTGCCCGATAAGCTTAGGCTACTTTTTTAAAATCCAGATTGCTTGATTGCAACCAATTTTTTTAAGTTTAAATATTCGGATTACTAAATGTCAGATAAAATAATGCTAACATACAGCCAAATAATTACACACTATTTTAAAAAACTGGTGCGAATCAAACAATCTGAATTTTAAAAAAGTAGCCTACACTGCTCGTGAACGTATTGGGCACGCCGATTAAGGGGTTAAACTTTAACTTCATTTTTTACTCAATCTTAATGTTTATACATTTTTTTGAATTTTTTTTATTTTATTAGTTTACTTTTTTTCTATAATTATTATTAAACAAAACAAAAAATGTATAAGAAATCTATTCAACTTTGAACTACTTGTTCTCATTTTTTATGAAATTCAAATCTGTTAAAATCTGTTACTTATAATCTGTTGTTTATACGGACTTTTTGACCATCCCTTATTTTAGCATAAAAATGTACATTTTCAAGATGGAAACTTCAAAGTATTTATGGTGCGTAGTCATCAATCTTTTTTTTTATGGCATAAAACTACACATGGTTTAAATTATTTTTAAATACAGATAAATTTGAATATAAATCATATATATATGTCACGATTTAACGTGTATCACCATAATTTTTGTAGAATCATAATCCAGGCAAGGGCTTCCTCCGAAGTATTTTGCAGACGTGCGCCGAGAATTCACTTCACAGTGTGCGTACAGAACTCAAACAAGAGACAGTCCATTCCAGTTCACTTTTTATTCGAAAATCAAATAGAAAATGGCTATGCTTTACTCATCACAATGCCAACTCCATACATGATGATTTTAATACCGTGAAGAAACTTGGTGACTTAATTTAAATTAAGAAGACATTTTGGTTCTTATAGGCAGTGTTTTTTTCTATCTATCGGCAGCCAAGGAGATAATTCCATGATCGTGGAGTACGCGCCGGGGTTGCATCCACCACCGGATCCAGGAACAATCTGACGCTAACGCGGGAAACTCAACGTATATCTCTTATTGAACGCCCCAGAATACATTGTCATTAAAAAGTCTTTCGACCAATCAGCGCTATCGGATTAACTTCTTCGGCGCTCTTATTTCGAAGTTATTTTACCGTAAGCTGAAAAAAAAACACGGGAAACAAATGCTTCCAGAATATTACCGAAAAGTCTAATTCCTTCGAATAAATAAGAAGAGAAGAAAAAAAATAAATACGTAGGTTTTATCGAGCATGGGCAAGATGCCAAGATAATTTTTACATTGAGACTGAAGTAGCTTTCATAATTTTTAAGAAAGAATATTGTTTTGTCAGAAAACATAGGGAAATAAAAATAAGAAAATAAAAAGATATAAGTTGTTATTTCAAGAGAGTTAAAATATTTTTAGCTGGGAGATTGGTGTTTTTTTAAAAGAATTAAATTGTAGGATGCATTTATTTAATGAAACAAAAGTGCGTAATATTAATAGAATACCGCGATCAGAGCCATTTTTTTAAGAGAATGAATTTAGAATAAAGTATTTTTAGCTAGATGGAATTTTGACAATCTAAATATTGGAACGAGAAAATAATTTAGAATAATGTGATTTACGCAGAATTACAGTTTTAATGAGGCCAACGGCGAAAATTTTTTTAATTTGTTTCATATATATACATATATATGAAATTCATATATATATATATATATATATATATACAGTGGACTCTCTCTATCTGAACACTCTCTAATGTGAACACCCCGGCATTATGAACACTTTCTGACGGTCCCGGCAAAACTCCATAGACTTAACAAAAGATGAACTCTCTGTAATCTGAACACCCTCTAATCTGAACACCCCACTATTATGAACGCTACTTTTGACCCCCATTCTAACCCGCCTCTCCGTAAACTGAACGTGTGTTTGCAGTTGGAATGCGGGGAATTCCCGCATCATGGAAATTCAGAAAAATTGTTGCAGAAGAATAAAAGGGTTCAATGAATTCGATTTAAAAATAAACAAACAAAATCATTTCTAGATTTTAAGATCTATCCAATGCTGAAATTTGTTTGAATAATTCAGATAAAATCTTCAGTTAACAAAACAAACAAATCATTTATTATAACAAAAAAAAATCGAAAGAATATTTTTGTCTTTACCGTACGTGTTCACAACTAACTAGACCATTCTTATATTTTTAATAAACAAAAAGGTGCAGATATGAAATTTTTGGCCATTTCAGAAAGAGTAAATCATGGTAACCAAATTAAACGAAATGATCAAAACAATCAATTTTTATGCAAAGAGATACAAGAAAAAATAATGTAAAAAACATGTCACGTGATTCCCCCTCTCCGGAGCTGAGATAAAAATAACAGAAATGCCTACCCACCAATGACAAATAAGAGACAACAGGTGTTAGAGGGAATGGTTAAAAAAGGATTGTGGTTTCTTTACTGCACACCTGGTTGGCAGCCTTATTGCTTCTGTTTCTTTCTTCCATTTTGCTCGGCAAAGGTAAATTTTTTCGCCATTTCACTATCGTTGCAGGGAAAGAAGCACAACACTTATGCAGATGTGTCATAAATAAAAAGGAAAACGGAAAGAAGTAAAGCTTCAGGAAAAATACGAAGTTTTTCAAAAATTAAAATAAAAAGTAAGTCAAAGAAAATTGCATCTGAATTTGTAATTTCAGTAGGTCAAGTTAACGCCATCAGCAAGAAAGAGAGAGAAATTATAGCCGCTTTTGAAGCAAATAAACCTTCCTTAAAGTGTAGAATTTTCGAAAAGAAAACGGGAATCGAGAACATAAACAATCGCGGTTGGAATTTTTTTTGCTAAATGAGAATGAAAAATCTTCCTGTCACTGGACCCCTGCTAAAGCAGATTGCTCTGGATTTTGCAGAAAAGGAGAAAATCATGGAATTCAAGGCATCAGAAGGATGGCTGACTCGCTTCAAAAGTAACATTGAATTCAAAATAATCAATGGTGAAGCTGCAGACGTAAATATCGACACTGTAGAGGAATGAAAAAGAAAGTTTCTTGATATAACGAAGGATTTCAATGCCAATGAAACCGGGCTGTTTTTCAGAGCTCTTCCAAATAAAACCATAGCAGAAAGAAGCGAAAAATGCGTGGGCGGAAAAATGTCAAAAGAAAGATTTACCATCATGCTCTGTGCCAGTTTTACGGGTGAGAAGCTCAAACCATTTATGATCGGAAAAAGTGAAAAACCACAATGCTTCAAAAATGTGAAGATAGGATCATTGCCTGTGCACTATAAATCAAATCGAAAAGCCTGGATGACATTCAGGTTTTCTCACAATGGTTGGAGGGCATTAACGAGATGATGAAGAGAGAAGGAAGAAAAATTCTTCTTTTTGTGAATAGTGCCAGATCGCACACAAATGTGCAGCTGAGCAACGTGAGCCTGAAGTTCCTGCCACCGAACTGTACTTCTATAATCCAACCACTGGATCAAGGAGTAATCAAGACCTTTAAAGCTCACTACCGAATTCAATTCTTGAAGAAAATGTCCGTGGTGATGGAGGAGGCAAATTCGGCAACCGAACTAATGAAGAAGGTCAATGTCATGGATGCTGTACATTGGATATCAATGGCTTGGAATGAAATAACCCCCTACACCATCCAAAAATGCTTCTACAAAGCTAGATTCCCGTATGAGAATGAGCAGTCAAGGACAAAGGACCAAGAAGCAACAGCTGTGAGTGACTTCGGGTCAATTCTTCAGGAGCTTCATACTGAAATTGAACCTGGAGCTTATCTCGAAGCCGACAGAAGCCTTCCTGTTTGCGACTACATCGTTGAAGAGGAAGAGGGTAGTGAAGACGAAGCAGAACCAGAAGAGTCCAATGAAACAAGAAGTACGATTACCTTCAAGCAATATGGCCAAGGGATTCAAGACTGTTGAACTATGTGGCTGACCATTACCTGGAAGCCTTTTCACTTCTTAAACAACTAGATAACATGTACACTGCACAAGCATACACAATGCAAAAACGGACTAAAATTACTCACTTTTTTAAGTAATGTACCTATTATGTTTTCAAGTAATGTATTGTATGTATGTAATTGTATGTTTTGTAAAATTTTTTTAATATAACTTTTTTAATAGTTTCTAAATTCAGCATCTCCATCTCGGTAACTTGCATGGTTAACCAGGCTAAGCATTCCATACAGTCTATAAACTAAATACACAGTAGTAGTAGTAGTAATGCATTTCCCAATCTCCTCTATACTGAACACCCCCAAAATCTGAACATTTTTGGTCGGTACCATGAGTGTTCAGAATAGAGAGAGTCCACTGTATATATATATATATAAGAAACTGTTTAAATAATTTCCGTAGGGAATACAAAATTTATGTCTCAATATTTTCTGTAATATTTAAAAATTAATTAAATACTTCAGAAATATAAATGTATATCTATCGTCGCTTGTAGTAGCCAAATGATAAAATGCATTAGAACTACTTTTTAATTTAAAAAAAAAGCTCATATAATATTAATAGACTCGTTGGTTACAATACCGCAGACTTTTATACGTCGACTTTTATTAACGAATCTTTAAAAATAGAACACAGTATTTGAATATTTATAACATTCAGATATTATTTACCGTTACGTTCACATTAAAATATGTTTTTGTTTGGAAGATATAAATATTTTATCAAAGGGATTTGGAGATAAGCAAATATTTTTTAGCTGTATTGGATTCTTGTAGTAAGATCAATTTTAAATAATATAAAACATCGGTTTGAATTTATGATTTATAGTTGCAAACAGCAGAAATGTTGAAGTTACGATAGCTTGTGACGTAGGCAGTATTATGTAGTTACTATATATTTTTTGCCAAGTTCATGGTTTAAAATTAGAATGCATTTATATACATATTCAATTCTGTTTAAACACTTTTAGTTTAGTATTTTAAATATTGATGTTTGTAACGCTTTTTACTTTAAACTAAAAATCTACGGAATTGCAGATTTTTCCGATAGTTTATACACTTTTATAAATTTAAAATTTAAAATCTACTGGTTGATTAACCAAGCACAAAGTAGTGTACCATATTTGATGGCAAGAATTTTCTTCAAAATTGAATTTCTTCGTTTATATAAGAATATTCTTTAAAAAACTTTTTACTTTAAACTAAAAATTTACAGAATTGCAGATTTGTCCGATAATTTATACAATTTTATAAAATTAAAATTAAAATTCTACTGGTAGATGAACCGAGCACAGAGTAATGTACCATATTTGATGGCAAGAATTTTCTTCAAAATCGAATTTCTTCGTTCATATAAGACACTATGATATTTACTGCTTCAAATTCATGATAGAAAAAATATCCAGAAATGGCATTCTTTTCTTTTATCCTAAAGCTAAAGGATGTTCATATGGAACACCGCTTATTTCTTTCTTCTATCTGTACAAGAAGAAAATACTGGATTCATGAAAATTTTCGACTTCCGGATTTATACATTTTAGAAGGGCCTGAACACGATTTGACTGTTTTTAGAAAATGTCTGTCTGTGAGTCTCTGACTCTGTCTGTCTGTCTGTTTGTCTGTATGTGACAAAAATTTTGTGGGCACTCTATCTCAAGAACTAATGCACGAAATTTAATAAAACTTTGTATTCTGTTAGTTTCTGATATAAATTGGTGCTGATTAGTGTTTGGGGAAAATCGCCCGACAGGTGGCGCTGCTATGCTGCATTTTTCGCGATTTCCGAAATAGCTCTATCTCAAGAACTAATGTACTCATTTTCATCAAACTCCAGATTCAGTTAGACCTTTACAAAAATGGTCGCTGATTACGTTTTGGTGAAGATATCTAAACAGGTGGCGCTGCTATACCACTTTTTTCCTGATTTTTACGCTAGCTATATCTCAAGAACGAATACACGAAATTTCATAAAATTATATTCTGTTAGACTTTGACATAAATAGATGCTGCTTAGGTTTTGGTGTAAATAGCCTAACAGGTGGCGCTGCTATGCTACTTTTTTCATTATTAACACGATAACTGTATCTCAGGAACTAATGCACGGATTTTCATCAAACTTCAGCTTCATTTAGACGTTGACATAAGTTGTTGTTGATTAGGTTTTGGTCTAAATCTCCACACAGGTGGCACTGCTATGCTGTATTTTGCAAGATTTACACGATTTTATCAATAGTCATATCTCAAGAACTAATAAACGGAATTTAATAAAACTTTAGATTCAGTTAGATCTACATATAAATTGGTGCTGATTCTTTTCAATGTATGCGAAACCTGTGTGTCTTAGAGTAAAGTTTTGGTATTGACACATCCGACTAGTTTATATAGGGTTCAGCATAGGTTTACAAAATATAAACATTTTAATTGTCTCCTATAAATTTATATTATACTCATATTACGAGCATATATTTGGAAAAAATATTACAAGATATATTTTCAGTACAATATAGAAAATAGTTATAACTTTTATACAAACATTTGTAGATAATTTTGGGTTTTAGTAATGTTTTAAATGTTATGAGAATTTATAACAACAATGAAAATATTTCTCATTCATATTATCTTCAATATAGATTTCGTTACAAAAGAATTCAGAATAAGGCTGCATAAATAATCCACAGGTGAAGTTTATATTAATGGTACATATTGATACATTCTAAACTAATAATAGAAGTTTAGAATGAGAATTTAATGTGAGGCGATAATAATTTTTGTTTTATGTGCAATGGAACAGTATAATGATATTTGGGGATTTAAAAGATTAATGAAAAGAAAGCAGCATTTTTTTCTTTGAGAATTAAACATTAACATTTGAAATATGTACATTTCTTCAATGAGAAATAACGTATATCTGAAAATTTTGAAAGCGCATATAGATTAGATTAAATACAGTAACTGAAAAATTAGCAATCCATTTTATTTAAAACTATTTTGCTAAATTAATTTTGTTTTCAAGAAATTGGTGTCGTTGTCCGGGATTTTAAGAATGTTTGTGTAGAAAAATAAATTTCAAAATTAAACATGCTGTATAGAGAACTTCAAAATGTTAAAATATACCAATATTTCCATAATCGGCTTTTTAACATGATTCAATACGTTCCTCAAACTCATATGATGTTATATACACATGCTGACGTCATAGCTACCTTTTTTCTCTATTACTCATATTAAGACTCTCTTTGCATGAGTCTCAAACATTTGAAAAAGTCCGTTAAACTTCCAATAGAACGTCATATTAATTTTCTTTTTCATTCTGTAATGACTTCATATTAACCTGCTTTCTGTACTTACACATACTCATACCCTTGTATTATTGAGAAATGTTTGAAAATTTTCGTTATATTACCAATATGACGTCATATTAATCTTTTTTTCAATTGGTGAAACTTTTTATTTCATTTTTATTTTTCACGTGGAAGTCTTTCAATAGAAAATTAATCAGTTTAGAAAGAATTTTATTATGAATATTTAATTGTTGGCAACTGCTATAACGAAAAATGCTTAAATTTAATAGGAAAAAGCTGTTAGATTTTTGATTTTTTATTAATTAAAAATTAACTATACAGTATTTCGATTCCGAATTACTTTAGTTGCCTCGGCCGTGTTTTAATACACCTATACGTAACATTTCACAATTCTGGTTTTTTTTTTCAAACTGTTGATTTGCATAGAAGTGAAGAGAGACAGACAGACAAATTTTCATTTTTATATATTAGAATATTCTTTTGCGCATTGTATTTTACAGATACAGTATTTTCAATCAACTATCGAGATCATATTATTTATAACCACTAAACTTGAGCTATCTTGATTGATCACCGAACATGATTATATTCAAATGTAAAAATACTTACAACTTTTAAATAATTTTAATTTTAGTCAAATTTCAGATATGAAAAGTGATGTTTTAGAAAACCCTTCATAAACAAACTTCGAAACATATAGTGTTTATGAAGTGAATAATTGTGATTTCTACATATTCGAATGTGCCTATCTGAGTACACGATCGTGCAAAGCAGAAATCGATTTCCTAGAAGCTTTAAATAAATGAATGTAAAATTACAGTTCATTTTACAGTGTTTGAGCTTTGTTTTAAAAATTACCAGCATTGCAATACGTTTTGCTACGATTACAAATGAATTTAACATTAGGAGTTCCAAAATTTAAATCTTCATAAATCGTAAACTTCTTATCCGATTACCTTTCTGTTTGGTATACTAAGAGAAAATTTACAGAAAAAGCCAAATATGATGTCAAATTAGGTGTTCATATAGAGGTTCTTAGAAATGTTTTTATGTTTCTCCTTTTACTGAAATATGCATTCTAGTTATACAGTAACTATTCACGTGACAAGAATATTATATATTGACATTATGAGTACCAATATTTAAACATTCATCCTAAAAAAATCCTAAACTTTTAAACTGAATACCTTCATGTTTGGTATCCTAAGAGAAAATTTACTGAAAAAGCCAAATATGATGTCAAATTAGGTGTTCAAATGGAGGTTATTAAAAATATTTTTATGTTTTTCCTTTCACTGAAACATGCATACTAGTTATACAGTAACTATTCACGTGACCAGAATACTATATATTGACAATATGAGCACCAAACTTTAAACCTTCATAAATCCTAAATTTCTAAACTGAATACCTTCATGTTTAGTATCCTATGAGAAAATTTCCCGAAAAAGCCAAACATGATGTCAAATTAGGTGTTCATATGGAGGTTATTAAAAATATTTTTATGTTTTTCCTTTCACTGAAACATGCATTCTTGTAATACAGTAACTATTCACTTGACCAGAATACTATGTATTGACATTATGAGTACCAAACTTTAAACCTATATAAATCCTACGCTTCTAAACTGAATACCTTTATGTTTGGTATCCTAAGAGAAAATTTACAGAAAAAAACAAATATGATGTGAAATTAGGTGTTCATATGGAGGTTCTTAGAAATGTTTTTATGTTTTTCTCTCTCACTGAAACATGCATTCTAGTTATACAGTAACTATTCACGTGACCAGAATACTATATTGACATTAAAAGTTCAGACATTAGTAATTCTTCGAATTTGTTTATTTTTTTAATGCGAAGAGAATTGTAACACAGTATGTCTATTAAATCGCAATAACATTTTTGAAAATGTTATTATAACACATTACTGACTTGGGACATTTTTTTTCAAAAAGTATTATTGACTAAAAGCGTTAGCTTTAGTTTTGACTTAAGTAAAGGCGTGACAAAGGAAATCCATTTACGAAAGATTTTCAAAAGAGGTAGAAACATCTACTGTTTTAATACCCAGATTTTACAAAACATACGTTCAGTAATATGTTAAATTTACGCATAGCTCTCAACTTTTACGCGTAGCTTACAGAAAATGCATTTATATTATGTTGTCCATATTTTTTTACATGCTCAGACATTTTATATTAAATCCTTACATTGAAAGATGCATCAATTTGAGAAACCTAACTAGGAAACTCATTTACGAAAGACTTTCAAAAGAGGGAGAAGCATCTACTGTTTTAATACCCAGATTTTACAAAACATACGTTCAGTAATATGTTAAATTTACGCATAGCTCTCAACTTTTACGCGTAGCTTACAGAAAATGCATTTATATTATGTTGTCCATATTTTTTTACATGGAAAGACATTTTATATTAAATCCTTACATTGAAAGATGCATCAATTTGAGAAACCTAACTAGGAAACTCATTTACGAAAGACTTTCAAAAGAGGGAGAAGCATCTACTGTTTTAATACCCAGATTTTACAAAACATACGTTCGGTAATATGTTAAATTTACGTATAGCTATCACCTTTTACGCGTTTTTTACATCACTAAAATTAATAGTGCATTTTGAATTGATTAATTACAGAAATCTGCGGTTAAATAAAACAAAACATTCTATTTAACCCATACGCTGCGAACTACGAGTATACTCTTTGTTTTTCAACCTAAAATTACGAATTCGCACCGGAAATTTCGAACGAAGAATTTTTATTTAATGTAATCACGAAATGTCTGTAATTAAATAAATTAAATATTGCTATTAGTATTTTCTGGTATGAATTGGAACTTTCTAAAAAAAAAAAAAAAAAAAAAACTTTCTAAAAAAAAAAAAAAAAAAAAATCCAATAATTTAAAACCGGCAGTAGTGAATGTGTTAAATTTTAGTAGTATTAGGGTAGCATAAATGCTGGCAGCTATGATTAGATGTATGTAGTTCATGTGTTAGGTATTGTTATAAAATCATGTTTTAAAGTAAAGTTAATGTTAATTGGAAAATTTATATATGCAAAACGGAATTATTAGTTTCTAATATTTTAACAAAAACTAAACAAGCTTTTTTCAAAACTTCTTTTCATAAGTCGGATGTAATAGTACGCATTTACTTCTATTTTTTGGGTTTTATAATAGCTAAATGCAATATAGTCTTTTAATTAAAACGTTGGCATTTCTATATTCAGATTAATTGGATTTTTTTTTCTTTCCCATCGATGACATCGTAAACTTTGTAAAATAAATAGAGTGAAAAAATATATATTCACATCTCAAAATATATAGTAATTATCAAAAAGTGAAACAAATTAGGGAACAAAAAAGAATGGAATATATTGCTCTGTTGTAAACTGCTGTTTCATTTGTTGAAATGAAATTGCATTAATTAAAAATCACTGCTCCCAATAAAAATTTCAACAACATTTCTTTGGTTAATTTCCGTACACTAATTGGATAAGATAATGCAAGGATAATTTCAGAATTTTTTTTTATCCCTTTTCTGCAGAGTACAAATTTTTAATTTAAGAAAGGAGAGTTTCGTGGGTGGTGTTAAACTTGTAATTTTTTACTCTTTTAATGAATATTTAATTTATGATGATATTCATTCGATTGTATTCTCATTCTGTGCGAAGAATATAATTCTCTTTTATTTCGATTCAGAGAAAAATATTTTTTTTGAGTAATGCTTAAAAAATTACCCACATTGGAATATGTTTAACAACGATTACAAATGAATTTAACTTTAGGAGTTCACTGCAACATTAAAAATAATAGTGTATGATTTAAAAAAAAAAAAAAACCTATCCACCACTATTGTAATATGTTAAAAAATACTTTATTTAAAGACAATAACTTTGCTATTAAAGTTACCAAATATTATCTTTCAGAATTTTTGGTGGGAAACGAATTTCAGATCCTACGCTAGTCATCCGAAGAAACTCGAACGCTAATGTTAAGTCTATGGGAAGGTTCTTGACAGATTTCTCGCTCGCATTTTAATATTTTTTTAAAGGATTGTTTTTGCATAAGATAGCTGACGCAAATCCCTAACGTTTTTAGTTTTTACTTTTTGGATTTTGGTTCCAGTTTTTTTATATAAGGGTACTTTTACTTTCCGAACTGGTTCCAACCAGTTCGGAAACTGAAAATGTCCGTTTATAAAAAAAAATGTAACTAAAATTAAAAAAGTAAAAACTAACAACGTTAGGGATTGGCCTCACCTATCCTATGGAAAAAAATCATTTAAAAATATTAAAATGCGAGCGAGAAATCTGCCAAGAACCTTCCCATAGACTTAACATTAGCTCAAGCGTTTCTTCGCGTGACCAGTGTTAGGCTCTTAAGTAAAAATATAGAAATATCGAAGGATCCACCACATAGTTTTGTCAGTTAATGGCTTAACGGAATGATTTCTTTTTGTGTATCCTAAGGTAATATTTACCATATGATGTCAAATTAGATGTTTGTATAAAGGTTCATAGAAATATTTTTATGTTTTTCATTATACTGGCCCATACTTCCTAGTTATACACAGGCCTTAATTTGCGCCGGAGTCTACAGGAGCTCAGCTCCGGTACTTCTCTGTTTTTAGTAAATATTTAAATATTGGCCCAAAATCACCGGAGCTCATAAACACTGCGCTAAGGAGCCAAGTGCACTAACGCTTAAGAAATACGAATCCTAAATTGCCATTTCCCTTCCCTCCCATCTCAAATATTTTGCCTTCTTTTGTATCAAAACACTTATAAGGGACGTAATGTATCGCTCACGTAACAGATGGAGATGAAACGGGCTAGATTTTTATAACAGTCTTCGGGCTTGGGCAGGCTCGAGCTCAATCTGACTTAAATTCAAAACTTTATTTATTTCCATTTCAAATCATTTTAATGCTATTTTGATCAGAATAAAGAGTAAACAAAAATAGTCTTTTTCTATTCTGCATAGCTGCGAACTTTTCATTTTTTGTGTTAACACTATTTCCGAATCATAATTCTGAGCTTATTTAATAGCAGAATACTACGATTAATTAACGTTATGATCAGGCAAATGTTTCTATTTGGAAATAGTAATAACTAAAAAGTGGAATAGTTGATAACAAAGTATACGCAGCTAGATATTTAAAATTTTTATTTTGCTAAATGAAAAAGCAATGCTTTACAATTTGAAAATAATATATGAAATGTAAGTATGCAGATTGGAGTGATGGCGGAGGGGGGAGGGGTACGCTACAGGTGTTAGTACTGCAGAATATTAAGGCTCCGGTACTTTTTTTCTTAGGAATTAAGCCCTTGTTATACATTAACTATTCACGTGGACAGAATTAATATTGACATAAATAGTTCTGACGTTAGTAATTCTTCGATGGATTTTTAAAAAAATAAATGGAAAGATAATTATAACACTCTATGCCTATTGAATCAGAATGTCATTAATGGAAATGTCATTATAATTAACACATTACTGATCGTAAACGAGAATTCTCGTTTTTATTCAAACACATCATTAACTAAGGGCGTGGCTTCTACCTTACAGACAATGCATTTATATCATGTTGTCCATATTTTTTTAGATTGTAAGACATTTTATGTTAAATCCGTACATTGAAAGATATTTATTGATATATAAACTTAAGAAACCTGTCTGG
Organism: Maratus michaelseni; assembly: GCA_963931845.1. Classification (NCBI taxonomy): domain Eukaryota; kingdom Metazoa; phylum Arthropoda; class Arachnida; order Araneae; family Salticidae; genus Maratus; species Maratus michaelseni. The sequence goes on from OZ007600.1 coordinate 212,055,197, forward strand.
GAAACCAATTTCCGAAATATTTGCAAAAGAGGGAGGAGCTTTTACTGTTTTAATACCCAGATTTCACCGAAAACATACGGTTCGTAATGTGTTAAATTTACGCACAGTTGTCCACTTTTACACGTTTATCATTAAAATAAAACTGAGTAGTGGATTTAGTCTTGACATTAAGGGAAATATCATTTTAATTAACACATTACTGATCGGAAACGAGAATTCTCGTTTTATTCAAAACACATCATTGAGTAAGGGCGTGGCTTCTACCTTACAGATAATGCATTTATATCATGTTGTACATATTTTTTTTTAGATTGTAAGACATTATGTATTAAATCCGTACATTAAAAGCTATTTACTGACATATAAACTTAGAAAACCTATCTATGAACCAATTTCCGAAATTTTTTCCAAAAGAGGGAGGAGCTTTTACTGTTTTTATACCCAGATTTCAACAAAAACATACGGTAGGTAATGGGTTAAATTTACGCACAGTTGTCAACTTTTACACGTTTATCATACCATTAAAATTAAATAGTGCATTTTGTCTTGATTAAATGCAGAAATCTGCTATTAAATAAAACAAAGAATTTTAATATATTTTAGTACTATTAGAATAGCGTAAAAGCTGGCAGCTATGATTACAGATATTTCGTGTGTCATGTTTTGTTATAAAATTCTGTTTCACATTTTTTAGAAAGGAAATTACAATGAATTAGAAAAGCTATTTATAGCTGATTAATTAGTTTCGAATATCGTGAAAAAAAAAAAAAACTACGCAAGTTTTTTTTCAAACTTTTTCAAACTTATTTTCATAAATTTGGTGTAATAGTACTACATGCCTTATTTACTTTTATTATTATTTTTTTGTTTTTTTTTAATAGCTAAATGTAAAAAAGTTTTTTTTTTAAACTTTCAAACTTATTTTCATAAACTTAGTGTAATAGTACTACATGTCTTATTTACTTTTTTTTTTTTTTTTTGGTTTTCTTAATAGCTAAATGTAATATAGTCTTTTAATTATAACTTTGGCATTTCTATATTTACATTAATTGGATTTCTTTTTTTTCTTTTCCGTCAATAACATCATAAAATTTATAAAATAAATAGACAGAAAAAAAATATTCGCATCTCAAAATATGTAATAATTATCAGAAACTGAATCACATTAAGAAAAAATGAATGAAATATATTGTTCTGTTATAAACTGCTATTTCATTTTTTGGAATAAAATTCATTAATTAAAAAGTCACTGCTTCCATTAAAAATTTCAACAATAATTCTTTGGTTAATTTCCGTACACTAATTGGATAAGATACATCAGAGCAAGGATTACTATAGTTTTTTACATCTTTCTTTTTTTTTACACAGTACAAATTCTTAATTTAAGAAAGGAAGTAGCGTGGGCGGTATTAAACTTGTAATTTCTAACGACTTTTAATGAATACTTTATGATGTTATTCATTGTGTTGTATTCGCATTCTATGTGAAAAATGCGATTCTCTTTTATTTCGATTTAGCGAAAAAGCATAAAAAGAACAAAAAATCTTACAAAAAACATTTCTATATCTCATAATTGAACACTTTCACTTTTTTTTAGAACTTAATGCCTTGAAGGTCGTTTATTTCATTTTTGGACAGCTTAATTTTAATTCTTAAATGCAACATTGACACCAGAATTTTGAAATAAAAATTTCCCTTTTATAAGAGCGTGAAATTTTTTTAAAAACTTTTTTTCAAGTAAATCTGTTTCTAAATTAGTTTTAATAATTTCAGCATTTTACGAAGAGAAATACTTTGTCTCTGAAATGATTAAGGGAAATTTTCTATAACGAAAGTTGACTGAAAATTATTAAACCAGTAATTATTGGTTTGTCCGGAATGTTCGTGCAGGTTGTGAAAGTCAATTCGAACCGGAAAGTTCTATCACTTGAGCACTAGGCATTGATTCCGATGTCTGATGACTAATAACGGGCTGAATTTTCCGATACGAATGATTTTCTCAACCTGCACGAATTTTCCTACAACCCAATAGTTTAATTTATTACTTATATATTTAAGTTTAAACCGTCACAATTTTTAAACCATCAAAATGGGAAAATGTGTTTTTTTTAATGCAATTTATTTTAAAACTGCATCTCAATTTACTAAATTTTTATGGGTTTTTTTTTAAGTCAAGCATATATTTTTAGTCTCTTTTAATCGCATGCAGCTCGATTACGAAAGATTAACCAGTTGGCATTTAAAACAATATAAATAGTACAACATTTCTTCCGGGCAAAATTCTACAACGAAATTAAAACTTCATCAATCAATAAATAAAATTAATAAAATAATATAAATAAAACACAAAATTAATAGACAAGTAATCGAACTACGCGATTAAATAACTGAAATTATTAGAATTAAGAAGTCTGCTTGCTTTATTATAAAAAAATTTTTTGGCGATTTCTTTGGCTATTATTAACATCTGGCACGTGGCTAATACGAAATTATCGCTTTTAATAAATTTGAAAACTTTATTTGAATATATAATTTATATTTTTCTATAGAAAAATGCTTTTTAGTGTTGTTAAAAGATAATCTAAAAACATATATATAAAATGACCAAATCTATTAGAGTTTTCAATAATTTAAAAAACATAGTTTTCATATATTTTCTGTACATGGCCAATATTTTCAGTAACCCGGGGAGCACGATTTTGATCCTTTGGTGTTAATAATATGGGAGAGTAGGGTAAAACCGCGTACACTCTAAACTAGTCGTTGGGGGCCACCGTAATACTTACCCATCATGGATATGCATAATGTAAAATATTAAAATAAAAATGTGTAAACTACTTATAAAGTACATTGCAATTCAAATAAAATCGTGGCTTGATGACGTCACAAACTTTAAAGGCTCGATTACTGAATTGCTTGAAAGAAATATCCTTATAACTCCAAAAATAATAATCCTATTAACTAGCGGTTTATTGCATCTGATTAAGCGTCAAATTTCCAATTAAAATATATCTTTGAAGTGAAATTTGGATGAAATACAGGGTCATGAAAAATCGAAGAGTGTGGCAAATAGGATTCCAAATATCTCGGCAACTAATTATCCGATCGACTTCATGCTTTATGCAAAATTTATGTTTTTTTATTGTTTTTTATATTCATTTCTTAAAATAAACAATTTCGAAAATTTTTATATACCTTTCATCAGAACGAATATTTCGAGAGTCCGAAAAAAATTGTTCCGGTTAATCGAGGTTATTGAAATGAAATAGGCTTCTTCCCATTATTACATACTAAGTACATACCAAATTGCAAGTCTCTATCTCAATTTTTTCGGGAGATAGAGCGTTTACAGACACACAGACACACACACAGACACACACACAGACACACACACACAGACACACAGACGGACGGCAAAATTTTTTTTCTAAAAATATGTTTTTCGGAATCTCCAATGTCTGAAACGTGTAAATCCGTCAAAAAAAATTTTTCGATTTTCAAAACGATTACAAGACTTACCCTATACTACGTATGATGGGTAAGTAAAACGACATTTTCAAAACTGCGCAAAAAATACTCAAATCGCATGTCGCATAGTTAAAATGGCTCCGAATCAAAATGACTCAAGTTTGAAGCATGTATATACACATTTCTGAAAACATGCACACACTCAAGAATAAAACATCATGTGCTCATATTTGAGTATGTCCATGTTTCAAACAACAGTAAGAAAAAAAGCGCTAGTGCTGTCATCTCTGATTCTATTTACTATTATAGGAAGTTAAATTAAATTCACGCTTTTACCCAGAGCCAGCATCAAACCCCAGTTCTACTAGTTACAAGTCCATTGCCTTATCCACTTCGCCATCCAGACCACATGAATGGGTTATTTTAAATGCAAGTCATCGAAGAATTCGGACGCTAGTTGATATTTTTATAGGATTCATTAATTTGTCGCTGAGAAAATTGGAAATTTTTAATGGGATTTCGGATAGATCTGGTCAATTTGAAATGGTGATCAAGATTGTACAACTTTGTTATTTATGTGGGGAAGGGGGGTTATGAATTATGCAATTTTTCAATTCGATTGTTATCAATATATTTCTTAAATAATAAAGCGCTCATATATTGAAATTTAACTGACTAAATTTTCTTTTTGACACATTTGGACCTATTAACGCCACAATATTTTTTCTCTTGAAAAATGGAAAAATTGCATTTCATTCAAATGAGTATGAACTGATTTCTATGTGCTCATTTTTGAGTATGTCCACGTTTCAAAAATGAGTTTGAACTGATCCTAATAATTTTTGAGTATGTCCAGGTTTCAAAAATGTGTATGAACTGACTTCTATGTGCTCCGTTTTGAGTATGTCCATATTTCAATATTCTGAGTATTTCTGGTATTTCAGAATTGAAAGCATTGGGCTATTTGAAACAAAAAGTTTCATAACAGAATGAAAACAGCGATTTACTCAGATTTGAAAGTGTCATTTTTCTCAGTGTATTTTCTGTACATCCGGCAATATGTTCAGTAACCCGGGGATCACGATTTGGATCCTTTGGTTTTAATAATAGGGGAGAGTAGGGTTAACACAGGTACCCTGTTATATCTCGCTGGTGGTTGGAAAGCACTCGTCTTAACTACATCCCTTAGCGTCCCCTAGCAGTATGCCATCGGCTTTTGAAATGAATTAATCTCTGTGTCCGTGCAGTTCTATTGAAAAAAAATTATCATGAAAAGTTTTAATTTTTTTTTTTTTGCTGTCTGTTCTGCTCTTTAAATACATTCAGCCTGATAGATCGATTTAGGTAAGTACACCTATGTTTTCTACATCGTTCACACAATACTTTGATGCAGAGTACAATGCTAAAATTTGCAGCAAATTGACCGGTCTTTCGTCCGATTATATAGACAACGGTTACATAACCGTAATTTAACTCTATTCTGACCATAATATGGCTAAGAATATGGTCAGAATACAGTTTAATTACGGTTATGTAACAGTTTTCTATAAAAACGGTCGAACAGCTGGACAGTTTGCTGCAAATTTTTAACATTGTAGAGCAGCGGTGCAAAAATCTAGGCGCAAGTCGGCTGATTCCCACCACTAAATTTTATTAGTATTCCTCGTCAAATTTTATTAGTATATTTCGCCTAAATTTTATCAGTATTCTTATTAGGCGAAGAATACTAAAAATTTAGTGGTGAGAATCGGATCATTGGCACCTAGATTTTTGCACCCCTGTTGTAGAGGTGTGTACGTCCAGCTATCCAGGAAAACGACCATGTTGATTTTTGGTCGTCATTTGGAGCAAAACTGGGTACCCATGGTTTTGCATTGAATTCTTCAATTCTGCAATGAATTGTTTTTTTTCTCTCAACAGGGGGTGAAGGATGGCTGAAATGTTCAGACTGCAAAGAGTGGGCACATGACGAGTGCAGCAGATACGAGAAGTAACAGCTGAGAAAACCATTACATGATAACATTAAAAATTGATTGAAAACCGGAAAAAAAGTTCCTGATCTTTTAGAGTTTGATTTAAAATTTATTGCAATAAAACTTTTTGTTACCAGAAGTGTAAAAATTTAATTTTTGATTAGAAACCGGTTTTACACAACCACCAAAATTCTGAGCTGATTCCGATGGTCCTAGAAAACTCCTTTTCCCAAGTAGAGAAGGATATTCCCGTGGCAAGAGGTGTCGTTTTACAATTGCCCAGATGTCCCTAAACACTAATGTGTGGTGTTCCGATTTTTCCACTTTTCTAGACTTTTTTGGAAAACGGAAACTGTTAAGTATTCGATTTTAACCAATTTTCCCCCATACGTTTTAATGTAATATGTTTTTTTAGCCGATGCTGCATAAATTTTACGGCTTTAAGAAAATAGTTTGAAATTTTAATGAAATCTACTTTGTTCAATTATCTAACTAAAGAAATACGCGTAGTTTTATTTTAAATAAATCGTTATATATAAAAAAATAATAATAACCTCGAACTAAAATCTTGTTAGAATACCAACTTAAAGCAATAATATTTTCTTTGAATACTTCTCCATATGCGTAGGGAAAATATTTTAACGTCTTAAAATATGTAATAACAAACATTGTTATTTAAAAAATAAATAAAACTAAATAATCTACAGGACATATGGGCGTTTTTAAATTTTCTTTTTCATGCATTACAGACATTCAACAGCTGTTAAATATATTATTTTAAAATATTTTGAAAAGTGAAATTAAAGTTTGTCTTTCGTATTTAAAAAATCTCAAATGTAGACATTACGTAAATATTGTAAAACACTCTTTGAAGGTTTTGAAATAAGAAAACTTTATTTCCAAAAGTTCGCATTAAGTTTATATAAATCATTATAGGAAAAATAAAATCGAAGATAATTTGAAATATTTTACTGCATTTTTCATTTGAGGATTTGAAAATGAATGAAATAAAAATATATTAATAAATGTTTTTTTGTAATTATTGACAAACGAGTTTTTTTAATGTATTTTTCATTAACATATTTAATTGATTTTTGAAATTTCTTTTTATACTTGATTTCCTGAAATTTTCATGATAAGATTTATTCAAGTGTGCTTGATTTTTTTTCTGCGCTTACATTATTCACAGTCATCTATAATTAAAGAAAAATTGCTGTGACAATTTACAATATTTATTTTTAAACTTATTTGAAAGAAAAGACAAACGAATAAAGTACGATGAGGAGTATAATTGATTTTCTTTGAAGTTATAAGAATGGAATTTCTGTTTCTATATACATGAAAATGTAATTTTGAATTTATAATTTTTGTCTCGACATCTTAATTCAAGTATGTAAAGAATATTTTGAAGTTAAAATATTTTTGTTTTACCTCTAGAATAAATTATTAAAGTAAAAAATACAACCAAACAAAAAGATAAAAGAAGTCAAAAAGTTTCGAAAAAACTTATTAGAAGAAGTCGCATACAAATCTTTACTACTTGATTTAATAAATTCATTAGACTTTAACTCAATAGCTACACAAAAGGTTGATTTTACACCTATGCTCAAACTAGAAAAAAACCATTTACAGATTTCTTTTAAAATGTTTTTTTTTAGAATTAAATTACTTGGGGATAAATATACAATGAAAGTACAGGGGGGGGGGGGGGTTCATAAAATCTTTCCCTGATTACAAAAAAAAATATTACGAAATAACCATAGAATGTAATACTGTAAATTTTTTTATTGTGGGAAAGTCATGTTTTTAAGTTTTTTTAATCCAGTTTCTACCGTCGTTAGTGAGATTCTTGATGACAAATTTCCGGAAAGATGGAACGGACGGGATAAACTAACACCTCTAGGATTTTTTTTTTTTTTTTTTTTTTGGGGGGGGGGGGGGGGGTACATAAAGGACAGAGTGTTTGCAACACGAATAAAAAATGTTCAAACACTCAAGGTCAAGATCACAGAGGCTGTGTCTAGTGTGACAGCCCAAATCGCGTGCAATACGTGGCAAGAAATGGAACACCGCCTTCACATTCTTCGAGCTACCAAGGGTGCTCATATCGAAAATTACTGACTTATGAAATATATACTTCACTGTAAAAAATTTTGGTCAATAATTACGGTACATATACTGGCAACTTTGTGACCAGTATATATACCGTAATTTAACTGGACGGTATATGTACCGTAAAATATTTAAAGTATATGTACCGGCTGCACTCCCCCGTCTCCTCAGGCCTGCACACATTGCGCAGTAAGAGCAAGAGCATCACTTCAGAGGTTGCCGTACACCAAGGCGGGGCTACCAGCTTTTTCCTTACTGAAAAATAATTATTTTGCGGTATAAATAGCGATTTTTTACTGGAAAACAATAATTTTACGGTATAAATATCGTTTATAATCGAAATGGCGCATATACAGATTTTAAACGGTTTATATACCTTAGAAATACGGTACTCATACCGTAAAAAGTGAAAACAGTACAGGTACCGCTAATTTACGGTACATCTACTGAAATTTTACGAAAATTTTTTACAGCGTTGTATAAAAAACTTCATAAATATCTTTACAATATATTGAAACAAGCATATGCCTAATTATATTAGTTTTTCTGCAATAAATTATTGTAATTTATTATATCAGGGAAAGACTGTACTTTGGTTGCATTGTTAATCGCTTAAATTAATTTAGGATAAAGAAAATCTTTACGCCGATAAATATATAAGATGTGTCAAAAAAAAATTTCGATGCATGATATTAGAAAATACAAGTAGGTAATCTTTAATCACTCTCAAAGTAATGTACATGGACCACAATACTTTTGAAATCTGTGAACTTTCTTTGAATTGTAAGATGCTGGAAACTGTCAGCAAAGGCTTCATTTGAAACCGATAGAAGCATTGATGTCACAAGCGTTGTACGCAATGCCCTTGATAATTCTGCAACCTTTCATTCGAAAATCGATGCATGATATTAGAAAATACAAGTAAGTAATCTTTAATCACTCTTTAAGTAATGTACATGGACCATAATACGTGTACTTTGTTTTTATAAACCAATAAAAATCCAGACTCGTTCGCTATATTTTAGCATAAAAAATTATATCGGAGATGGGGAATGAATTGGACATTTTCACAAAAATATTTATTTTAAATATTTTATTTAAGTTATTATCAATATTATATATCACATGTCATACATTAAGTGTTTGACTACATCTTATGCACAATATTTGTTCAAGATTATTATTATACAGAAATATAAATGAAATTTGAAAAGAAGTTCTTCTATGTCCCAATCATCCCCACAGCAGGGATGAATGGGACACGAACATTTTCCTCCCCGTATTCAATGTTAAGGTCTAAAAGCTGACAAAAATGCCTCCTTGGCAAAAGCTGAGAGATAATAAATTGTAATATGATCTCCAGGATTATTTGTTAGCCAATTATCTTGAACTCATCTCAACTTTGCCTTAAAAGGCTCATAAACGGAAGCATTCAATGGCTGAAGACAATGGCTACAATGAGGATGAAATGTTAAAAGAATAATTACAATAAAGTATTAATTTATCAATCTATATAATATTATTTAGTTAATAAATATATTTTTCAGCATCCTTTAGGGATGAATGAGACAGTTCCATCCATCCCATTTGAAATGGCCCAATCATCCCCATGATGCATATATTCAATTGTCTGCCATTTTGTCGCAAAAATTATTTTGCCACAATGGTTAATATGCGTTTATTTTAATTACCAATATTGAGCCTTGAAATAAAAAACTACAACATATCTTAGTTGTTTATATTGCATAAGATATTTAAGTAACTTAAAATGTAAAAAAAATTACTTTTAAGCAGAGTTTTCAGGAAATGCAAATTTGAAGAAAATTGAAAACAGCCATGTGCTCTTGCTTTTGGTTCTGAAGCACACTATGGTAGTGAAATCTATGAGGATAGGAAGCAACTAAAAAAAAGTTTATTGAGAACTGAAATATTGAGAACGTCCCATCCATCCCTTGTCCCATTCATCCCCCATCCCCCCTAGTCATTTTGAGAAGATAATGCGTATTTTTTACACATAAAAAAATATATAGATGCGTTAAAATGACGTACTAACTCTATTTTTAAAATTTTGAGTTAAAACATCTATTATGATAAAGACTTTTCAATTTCAAGGTAAAAAATTATGAAAAAGATAATAAAACAATAATATACTAAATATGACATCAGTTTCTGTGTGATGCTTCACATAATTTACATTACATGTTCACATAATTTACATTCGAATGATCATTTTCGTTTTTGTATCTGGGACACTTTGGTGATTCAAATGGAATTAAATTTCTCTCCTTTTTTTGGCCGAGTAAACAGATGGAGTCAAAACCATACAGTCAAACGCAAGTTGTTTATATCTAGCATAAAATATAATTCGTTGAATTAATTGTTAATTTTTTTCTTCATATAGTCGGACCAAACATCTGCGAATTGTAGAGGTTATTTAATAAATAATCGATTTTGAAATATATAGCGAAGATAGGGGATGAATGGGACAAGGGATGGATGGGACGTTCTCAATATTTCAGACAATAAACTTTTTTTTTAGTTGCTTCCTATCCTCATAGATTTCTCTACCATAGTGTGCGTCAGAACCAAAAGCAAGAGCACATGGCTGTTTTCAGTTTTCTTCAAATTTGCATTTCCTGAAAACACGGCTTAAAAGTTATTTTTTTTTACATTTGAAGTTACTTAAATATCTTATGCAATATAAACAATTAATATATGTTGCAGTTTTATATTTCAAGGCTCAATATTGGTAATTAAAATGAATGCATATTAACCATTGTGACAAAATAATTTTTTAGACAAAATGGCTAACAATTGAATGTATGCATCATGGGGATGATTGGGACATTTCAAATGGGATGAATCGAACTGTCTCATTCATCCCTAGAGGATGCTGAAAAATATATTTATTAACTAAATAATATTATGTAGGTTAATAAATTAATACTTTACGGTAATTATTCTTTTAACATTTCATCCTTATTTTAGCCATCGTCTTCAGCCATTGAATGCTTCCGTTTATGGGACTTTTAAGGCAAAGCTCAGATGAGTCCAAGATGATTGGCTAACAAATAATCCTGGAGATCCTATTACAATTTATAATCTCTCAGCTTTTGCCAAAGAGGCATTTTTGTCAGCTTTTAGTTCTTAACATTGAATACGGGGAGGAAAATGTTTGTGTCCCATTCATCCCTGCTGTGGGGATGATTGCGACATAGAAGAACTTTTTTTAAATTTCATTTATATTTCTGTATAATAATAATCTGGAACAAATATTGTGCATAAGATGTAGTCAAACACTTAATGTATGACATGGGATATATAATATTGATAATAACTCAAAGAAAATATTTAAAATAAATACTTTTGTTAAAATGTCCCATTCATCCCCCATCTCCCCTATTATACAAAATAATGTAATGCGTGATTATATTTATAACTACGCACAAGTTTGTTTTTAAGTACGTATGCTTTATCTCTATTTGACATACACTCGGTTATAACAAAATTGTTCTCATTTTTCAGTAGATATTGTAACGTAGATTATATTAATATTTAGAAATTGAGAAAGCAGTAGAAGAAGGATAATTGGAATTTTGTGTATACTAAATATTTCAATCTGTTTTAACAGAGCATTCAAAATGTATTCTCTCAATTTAACTGTGTTTACTTTAGGTTTAAAGACTATTTTTTAATCAAAATACAGTTTTAAATTCAAAATAAACCAGATATTTATGAATCCTCTATTTTAGGTAGATTTCGTATGAAATACTACCTATTACATTCTCCCCTAAGTTGGAATTTTTCAAATTTTTTTGCAGATCTACCCCAATCATGACTCCCAGAACCCAAAACCAACCCCCAGTTAAAAGCTTTATCTATCTATCTATGTTACTTTTTTATGGACACGATAACTTCAATAATTATGCACAAATATCTTCCAAACTGACACATAAGAACAATGGGCATAAAATCTCGGTCAAGTTCGTTAATGGACAAAATCGAACCAAGGGTGGAGGGGGGGGTATGGGGTGGCTTTTTGTGAAAACAGAAAAAAAAACTTCTTAATTATGATACGTATCGAATACGTTTAAAGTTATTATTACTTTTAGGAAAAGGGCCGAAAATTTATGTATGACAGATTTTAGATATCATTATGGGGATACATCAATGGGGATGAAGAATTGTGGGACTATAAAAAATCGCCAGTCAAGTCCCGTAAACAAAAAGTTAAATGCTTATGTTAGTATGAAAGATTGGTTTTACTGTATTTACAGAAAACTAGTCGTTGGGGGCCCCCGTAATACTTACCCAACATGCATGTGCATAATATAAAATAAGAAAATAAAACATGTGTAAACTATGTATAACATACATTGGAATTCGAATAAAATCGTGGCTTGATGACGTCCTAAACTTTAAATGCTCTACTAATTAAAATTTGAATGAAATACAGGGTCATGAAAAATCGAAGAGTGTGGGAAATAGGATTACCAATATCTCGGCAACTCATTATCCGATCGACTTCATTCTTTATGCAAAATTTATATTTTTCTATTGTCTTTTATATTCACTCCTTAAAATAAACAATTTCAAAAAAATTTATATACCTTTTATCAGAACGAATATTTCAAGAGCCAAAAAAAAAAAAAAAAAAAACAGTTCCGGATAATCGAGGTTGCTGAAATTCAATAAGATTCTTCCCATTATTACATGCTAAATACATACCAAATTTCAAGTCTCTATCTCAGTTTGTTCGGGAGATAGAGCGTTCACAGACACACAGACAGACGGACGGCAAAATATGTATCTAAAAATATGTTTTTCGGAATCTCCAGTGTCCGTCAATTTCAAAACGATTACAAGACTTACCCTATAGTACGAATGAGGGTAAGTACAAAACAGATAATATATCAATGGAGGTTTTATTTCTGTCACGAACTTTTTAAAAATACATTTTTACAAGTTATATAATATGTGGAAACAGTATTTATGTCAGATTCTATTGACTCCTTTGCATAAAATTTATTTTGTTTAAAAATAGAATAAATTCTAATAATAAACTACGTATGACATAATATATGACTTTAGTCACAAATTCACGAGTCGACTATTTACAAAGTTGCATCAAATATGTAAATAAATAAACAGAAGAAAGTTTGTTTCACTTTTTAGTTACTTTTGAATTGGAACTATTATATTATTTATCACGAAGAAAAACATTTTGAAATATTTTTGATTTCTGTAGGATTTAAAATGCTTCATTTAAATTCATTTTTATATCGTCTCTGTATAAATAGCATTATAAGAATATGAGAATTTCATATGCCCCTTGTGATAGTCAACGTAACAATTTTGCATATTTAAAAATGTATGTATCTATATTTGTACTTAATTCTACTTTTGTTGCATAGTATTTTTAAATGAAAAATATTTGCATACATTTTTCAATAAAAATAAGTAGCATACTTCTTGAACTCAGTTACACTGAAACAGAAGGAAATTCTAGTAATATAAATACCTGTTTCTGCCTTGCTCAAAATATCGTAAGTGACATTTATTTTAAGTTTACATGTTTATCTAATTATATTAGAATTTCGCTGACATTATAAAGTTTCTCACCTTCATTGATGTATTGTTTCTTTACAAACGACAATAAAAAATTGTAATACTTTCCTCTGCCTTCTGAATTACTCAATAAAGAATTTTCACAAAATTATTTAAAAGAAGGAAGCTATTTTTGTAGTTGGTTATTACGCAGTTGTTCTAAATTGAAAACTTTTGTTATGTATTGTTGTTGTGATCAGAATAAATAATTATGTTAAAGGTGTACTCAAATCCAAACTGCTTATTTTGTGACTTATTTTTAAATTCTTTTTTACCCTAAAATGCATCCAAATGGCAGGTTCTCTTATTCAGAAACTTTATAATGTCCGTATTAGTCGATTTTTTGATAAAGGCAGAATATATTTCAAAAAATGTTTTCAAAGTGAGCATTTTGAAACGAATTTTCGGAAGCGATAGCGCTGGAAACAAAAGAAAATTACCGTACTGTGAAAATAATTGTTTGTAAATCAATTTCTAATTAATTGAACGAAGAATAAAAACACAAGTCACTTATAAATCTCTTCATGAATCACGGCGCCAAGTTTCATGGTTTTACTTTTAAAAATGAGTCTGAAAATGTGTCAGAAAATTTTGAGTTGTTAAGCGTGGAAAAATATTTTTTTTTTTAATACCGCCTTAAACTAAGTCAAATCTGTATATAATATGTTCTATTCATTTACATAAAATTTGTAAACTTTAATATTTTACTATAATATTCTACTATCCCTTGTAATATTCAACGTAACAATTTTGCATATTTAAAAATATCAATATTTGTACATTGTTGTTGAATATGAATTCTGAATTGAAAATATTTCCATATACTTTTCAATAAGAATAAGTAACAAACTTCTCGAACTGAGTTAAATTTAAATAGAAGACAATTCTAGTAATATAAATACATGTTTCTGCATCATTGAAAAAAAGTGAAATTTATTTTATGCTTGCATTTTCATCTAATTATATTAGAATTCTGCTGACATCCTAATTTTTCTCATAACTTCATTGTTGCCTTGTTTCCTTACAAGTGACAATATAAAAATTTTGTAGTTTCATCTGCCATCTGAACTATACTCATTAAACAATTTTCACAAAATTATTTGAAGTAAGGAATCTATTTTTGTAGTTGGTTTTACGCACTTGTTCTAAATTGAAAACATTTTCTATGCACTCTTTTGTTGTTGTGATGAGAATAAATAATCATTTTGAACTCAGTTAAATCTATTTATAATAAGTTTTATTCATTTACATAAAATTTGTAAACTTTAATATTGTACTATCTCTCGTAATACTGAACGTAACAATTTTGCATATTTAAAAATATCAATATTTGTACATTGTTGTTGAATATGAATTCTTAATTGGCAATATTTCCATATACTTTTCAATAAAAATAAATAACAAACTTCTCGAACTGACTTCAATTTAAATAGATGACAATTCTAGTAATATAAATACATGTTTCTGCATTGCTGAAAATAAGTGAAATTTATTTTATGTTCGCATTTTCATCTAATTATATTAGAATTCTGCTGACATCATAATTTTTCTCATAACTTCATTGTTGCTTTGTTTCCTTACAAGTGACAATATAAAAGTTTTGTAGTTTCATCTGCCATCTGAACTATACTCATTAAACAATTTTCACAAAATTATTTGAAGTAAGGAATCTATTTTTGTAGTTGGTTATTATGCACTTGTTCTAAATTGAAAACATTTTCTATGCACTCTTTTGTTGTTGTGATGAGAATAAATAATCATTTTGAACTCAGTTAAATCTATTTATAATAAGTTTTATTCATTTACATAAAATTTTTAAACTTTAATATTGTACTATCTCTCGTAATACTGAACGTAACAATTTTGCATATTTAAAAATATCAATATTTGTACATTGTTGTTGAATATGAATTCTTAATTGAAAATATTTCCATATACTTTTCAATAAGAATAAGTAACAAACTTCTCGAACTGAGTTAAATTTAAATAGAAGACAATTCTAGTAATATAAATACATGTTTCTGCATCACTGAAAATAAGTGAAATTTATTTTATGTTTGAATTTTCATCTAATTATATTAGAATTCTGCTGACATCATAATTTTTCTCATAACTTCATTGTTGCCTTGTTTCCTTACAAGTGACAATATAAAAATTTTGTAGTTTCATCTGCCATCTGAACTATACTCATTAAACAATTTTCACAAAATTATTTGAAGTAAGGAATCTATTTTTGTAGTTGGTTATTATGCACTTGTTCTAAATTGAAAACATTTTCTATGCACTCTTTTGTTGTTGTGATGAGAATAAATAATCATTTTGAACTTAGTTAAATCTATTTATTATAAATTTTATTCGTTTACATAAAATTTATAAACTTTAAAATAGAATAAATTCTAAAAATAAATATAGATAGATATAAGATATAGATTTTTATACGATGTTATTCAAATTCTTCAACCTTCTATTTTTGAAACTTTGGGATATATGCCAATAAAGCACTAAGTTTTTATGTGTTCGAGAATTGGAAATAATATGATATTTATAAAAAATAAAATTCTTTTGGTCTTCCATTGACATTATAATGCTTCATTTAACGTCATTCATATATCGTACAAGTGACAAAAAAACAACGTGGGAGTGTGTTTATGTTTTATCTGTCTCTATGCAACAATTTTGTTAGTCATTTAATACAAGGAATCTAGTTATTTTTTGTTCTTATTCATCAGTAGTTTTAAATAAAAAATATTTGAATGCATGCTTCTATTGTTGCACAAAAAATAGATTATAAATTTTATTCATTCATTTGAATTTTAGTAAAAAGACTTCTAGCAAGCGATACATCCGTTTATGCATTGCTAAAAATAATTGCGATTATTATTATTTTTTTTTTTATCATGATGGCATTTCGATCCAGAATTTAGAAAATTATTTTACGCCATACTTTAGTTAGTTCAGTTTTTTTCTAATCATTCATGATATTTTATTATTTCAGTATAAATATGTATGTATATATATCAAGTATGTATCTATATATGTACAAATATTTGCATGCACCTTTCAATAAGAATAAGTAACAAACTTCTCGAACTCAGTTAAATTTAAACAGAAGTTAATTCTAGTAATGTAAATACCTGTTTCTGCATTGCTTAAAATAAGTAACATTTACATTTATGTTTTAATTTTTATGTAATTATATCACAAATCCACTGATATTGTAATGTTTCTCTTACATTAATAAAGGCATTGTTCTCGTACAAGTGACAATATAAAAACATTACAGTTTCGTCTACTTTCTGAACTAAGAATTTTACAGATATTATTTAAAGGAAGGAAACTATTTGTGTAGTTGGCTATTACACAGTTAATCTAATTTGAAAAAAAAAATATTCTATGTACTCTTTTATTGTTGTAATAAGAATAAATAATAATTTTGTACTTAGATAAATATAATTATAATAGGTTTTTTTTTATTAAAATAAAATTTATTATATTCAAAATAGATTAAATTCTAAAAATAAGCTAGAGATAGATTTTTATACGATGGTAATTATATTCTTATTATATACTAGCTGATGTGCTCGGCGTTTCCCGGTCCCGTCAAAAAATAGTACGAAACGTGAAAAAACTCTAAAAATCGCTGCACGAAACCGTTCTTCTGGTAACCATTTTGTCTGTCGGAAAATAAACAGAGAGACGGACACGGAAGCGGAAGTAAAATCAACACGACCTTCCTCAAATGCCTGGGTCATTTGATTCAAATCGGGTCAGTTTTAGGCCAAAATTAAGTTTCCGTCTGATTTTCACAAAAATTGCATTTTCCAAATCAGAAAAATAAACTACGTAGATACTGCGAGTTTCGAATTGATACCTCCAATAGTTTTCTTAATATTTCAGGATGAATGAAAATGAGAATATTTCGTTGTCTGGGATTATCAAATCGGTAATTTGCTTTTGCAGTTTCGATACAAATAGCCATTTTCAGAGCACGCACAGGAAAATCTTTTAGTTTCACTGTCAGGGGACGTATTATGTTCTAAAGAAACCTCTTTCAGAACGAAACTCTGGTACTTGTCTCCGCTGCCTACGGCACCATATAGAATGCGTACAGCACACGTGCTGCAAAAACTTTTAGTTCCAATATCCACCCCCAGGGATTGCCTAATAATTGTCTTAATTAGTTCTCTATATCTTAATCAGTTCATGTTAAGTTGAATGAACCGAAGAAAATAAATCAACTCCCAGTAGATTAATATTCAGAAATGATGGTAACCAAGGGCATAAAAAATGATACCGAAGTTTATTTAGTACCTGGGAGACCTGGGAAGAATGTTAGTAAAGTTTTCGTTGTAATCGGAGCAATATTAGACGTAAAATCTTTTAGTTCCACTTTCCACCACCAGGGAGCGCACTCTGTTCTAAACAAACCTCTTTCAGAACGAAACTCCGTCACTTGTCCCCACTGTCTACAGCAGTGTATAACAGAGGTGCCGCGCACGCGCTGAAAAACTTTTAGTTCCACTTTCCACCTCCAGGGGGCACTAAATCTTAATTAGTTATATCTTAATCATATATACATATGATTAATTATCTTAATTAGTTATCTATATCTTAATTAGTGCATGTTAAGTTGAGTGAACCAGTTCCCGTTGAAATCGGGCCCATAGGACACGAGAAAATAAATCCTCCCCCCTGGAGATTAATATTCAGAAATGGTGGTAACCAAGGGCTAAAAACATGATACCGAAGTTTATTTAGTACCTGGCGGACCTGGGAAGAATGTTAGAAAAGATTTCGTTTGAATCAGACTAACATTAAAAAAAATTCTGATTTGGGGGGGGGGGGGCAGGAGGAAATAGGGGGCGGTTTCGGTCAGAGCATTAACGCGACATTTAAAATATGACCTGACACCCCCTGTTCCCCTTAAAATTAAACCAATGATCTTTAAAATTAACAATTATCGTTAATTTTTGAAGCAGAAACGAAATGGCGATTTTTTGTTGTTATTGTTGTTTGATACATACAAATATAGCCATCGTAGCCAATTTCTGAAATAAAATACATAAATGATATCACGTACATGAAAAAACTCTAAAAATCGCTGTTCAAATTAGGAATAATTTTTATAGAAAAGAGGACAAAATTTACTATGTTGGGTTGGAAGAATGAAATTGGATTAATTTTCATAATGTAAAAAAACGCTGCAAAACGTAAAAAAAAAAAAACATTAAAAAAACATTAAAAATTGCATAAAAAATTAAATTGAAATAATCTGATAAAAAAAAATCCAAATCTGGATAATTAATAAAACGGCCTACATAATTTAGGCCTAATTTTTTTACAGCCTAATAAATGCCCCCTTCTTTTTTAAAATCAGGATTTTTTATCTTTAAAGAATCATCACCGTCTTCAAGCTAAAAAGAGAAAAAAATGACAATCTTGAACATATCTGAAGCCGATATGGAGGCAAGCATTCTGGGGGAAAATTCTTAGTAGTAAAAGTAAAAAATCGCCCAAAATTCGCTGTACGAATTCCGAATAAACTTTATTGAAAAAAAGACAAAATTTACTATATTAGGCTAAAACATTGAAACCGAATTTCTGTTATTAATGTGGAAAAATCGCAACAGAATGTGAAAAAAAATGATAAAAATCGCATAAAAATTTAAACAAAAATTCCAAATTCGGACATTGAGGTGCAAAATTACATACATAGAGGTACTTCCCTTCCAAATTTTGTAGCTCTGCGTGAAGTTGTCTTTTCAAAACACAGTCGACAGACAGGCACACACACAGACAAACTTATTTATTATTATAGATTATTTCCTTATCATTATACATTATTACAGATATATACTAATATAATTATACTAGGGGGCTAAGCCTCCTACTCGCTAACGCTCGCCAACCCCCAGTGAATTGCGAAGCAATTCACATTGAGACCGCTACGCGGTCCCAGCTGGCTTCGCTCGCTCGCCCCTTTTTATTTTTGCAGTAATTCTAGCCGGAATAAGAACTACCATAAATCATTTGATCATATGAAATTGACAATTTTTTTATGTGAAAAAGTAATTGAACTCCGCTGAAAACACAACTAAAAATGCATTTAGTTGGAGCTTCTAATGAGAATGTAAATCATTTAAATACTATGAATAAAGGAATACATAATTTGTTTAAAACTTATTGCACCTATAATATTGTACAGCACGGCTTATTCATTAAAAAAAAAAAAAAAAAGCCTTACGTAATAGGAAGATAGTTTATCATGAATGATTGTTTAAATTTCGTTCGACATTTTACTATTCTAATTGATTATAGATTTCTGCAACAGATGGCAGCAGGTACAACCTAGACAGTTGATATTTTTACTTCTCTCTGATTTTTCATGTGAGTGAAATTCATAAATAAATTCTAAATAAGAGTTGAGAATTCATCTGAAACTAGCAATATTACTCATAATTAAAATGAGGAATAATCTCAGACGCTTTGGATTACGTACATGTTATTTTATTTTTAATAATTGCTAGATTGATTTTCACTGCTCCGACACTGACCGCCATATTGGAGGCGGAGCTGATCTATCTAACACAATCTAGTCTTTTCAATGGTCTGAGCTCTAGAAACTACGGTTGTTGCCAACAATAAGCTAGAAATTCAGCCCTATTTCCGCGCCACGTAATACAAATATATATATATAGATACGATGGCATTCCCATTCTTTAGGCTTCTATTTTTGAAACTTTGTCAAATATGTAATAAAGCACCATCAGATATTATATTTCACTATTTGCTTGTTGGAGAACTAAAAATAGTATGTTTATTATCAAAGTTAAAATTATTTTAGTCTTCTATTAACATTTTAATGCTTCATTTAACTTCATTCTTATATTGTTTTGTACAAGTGGTGGTATAACAATGCGGGAATATGTTTCTGTGTGTTTGTGTTTCATCTGTCATTATGTAACTTTTTTCTTCATTATTTGCAATAAGGAATCTGCTTTTTAACACTTTCTAACCTAGTTGAAAAGTGTTTATGACTTCGGTTTGTCTGGCCGTATGGCTGTCTGGCCGTCTGTCCGTGCTCTAACTCCCGTAAATAGGCTCGGATTGCCCTGCAATTTTTGTATGTTATTGTCGATACCTATAGCATGTTTCCTATTTCAACTGAAGTGTGTGGCACTTATAGTTTTTTTACAGGGACACACAAAAGAATTTCCGTTACATGACGGTCTATGGGGAAAAATCATTTGCGGTTTATTTTAATGATGTCACACAATTTCAAACACATTGTAATTGATATATATCACTAGTTACCTTACAGGGACAGTCAAAAGAATTCCGTTACATTACGTCTATGGAGACAAATCGTTTGCGGTTTAATTAAATAATGTTTCACTATTTTAAACGCATTGAAATTTATATATATATCACTGAGGTGCATTACAAGAGGCTTACTACAGAATACTGTGTGTATAGTATATATACAAATCTATAGATCATATACACGGCTGAATAAAAGTATTCGGATATTTTCCCAAATATTGTATATGTTGGAAATTCCTGAAATTACGTTTTTAAATATGTTATGCCTTTTCCAAATTGTTTACTTAGATGTTATCTTTCAGCTTCTTTGATTTGTAAAATTATTTTAGAAGCGTTGGAAAGTGTTACATAATCTATGCTTGACGCATGAGTTTTCGTTGTTGTTTGTTGTTGTTATTGTTACTATACAATAATTCTAAATTAAAATATTTGAATACACATGCTTTTGCTGTTGCAGTAAATAGATTATAAAATTTAATCCTGCATTTAAATTTACATAGAACGATTTCTGGTGAAATAAACAACCGTTTATGCATTGCTAAAAAAATTGGGATTATAGTTTTAGCAACATGTCATTTTAATTAAGAATTTAGAATGTTGGAAAATTATTATACGTCATAATTTAGTTAATAAATATTATTTTTTTCTAATCATTTATGTTATTTTATTATTTTAGTATAAATATACAAAGTTATTCTAAATGATGAACCCATTTTCAAAAAATTGTATTTATTAAAGTACAAATCAAAAATGAACAATCTTTATACCAATGAAAAGAGGAAGTTTCAAAGTTTTTTTAAAGACATTATAAATATTCAATGTGTCCACCGTTTGCTGCACGGCAAATATCTACGCGATAGCCAAACTCATCCCACACAGGAGAAAGCATATCTGCTGTTACTGAGTGCACGGCTTTCAAAGCGGCGATGGTTCCAGAGGCAGCCGGTAGAGGTCGCGCGGCAATAGGCCGCGATTTCGTTTCACTGTCAGTTGTGAGTGAGATGGTTACTGTGGAGTACAAGGTTTTCTGCGTTCTTGAGTTCGCAAGAAGTGAACAAACGATGGACACATTGAACATTTATAATGTCTTAAAAAAACTTTAAAACTTCCTCATTTCATTGGTATAATGATTGTTTATTTTGGATTTGTACTTTAATAAATACAATTTTTTGAAAATGTGTTCATCATTTAGAATAACCCTGTATATTTATATGTATCAAATATGTATCTATATATTGTACATTGTTGCTGCATAGTAGTTGCAAATTGAAAATATTTGCATGCATTTGCATATATTTAAATATGTACTGTCTATATTTGTAATTATTGTTGAATAGTAATTCAAAATTGAAAATATTTGCTTGTCCTTTTCAATAAGAATAAGTAACAGACTTCTCGAATTCAGTGAAATTTAAATAGATGTGAATTCTAGTAATATAAATACCTGTTTCTGCATTGCTCAAAATAAGTGGCATGTATTTTATGTTTATCATGTTTATCTAATTATGTTCGAATTCAGCTGACATTATAATGTTCCCTCTGCGTTTTGAATTACTCAATAAAGAATTTTCATAAAATTATTTAAAGGAAGGAATATATTTTTGTAGTTAGTTATTACACAGTTGTTCTAAATTGTAAACAACTTCTATGTACTCTTTTGTTGTTGTGACGAGAATAAATAATGATTTTGTACTTTGTAGAATTTAATTATAATACGTTTTATTCATTTACATAAAATTTATAAACTTTAAAATAGAATAAATTCTAAAGAACAACAAGGTAGATTTTTATACGATACCATTCACAGTTATGAGGCTTCTACTTTTGACACTTTCTCAAATATGTAAATAAGAACACCAGCAAATATTTTATTTCAGTATTTAAGTGTTCGAGAATTGGAAATATTATTGTATTTGCAAAAGTTAAAATAATTTTAGTCTTTCATTGTTATTATAATGCTTCATTTAACTTCAGTATCGTACAAGTGACAATATAACAATACGGGAATATGTTTGTGTGACTTTGTGTTTCATCTGTAATTATGCAACAATTTTGCTTAGTTAGTTAATATAAGGAATCAGTTTTTTTTTGTGTGTGCTATTGTACAAAATTCTAAATTAAAATATATGAATACATTCTTTTGTTGATGTAGTAAAAATAGATTATAAACTTTATTCGTTCACTTAAATTTAAATAGAATAATATCTAGCAAAGGAACACCTTGTTCTGGATTGCTGAAAAAGTTGTGATTATTTTTTCATCACTACAGCATTTTAATTCTGAATTTGAAAAGCTAGAAAATTATTATATTTCATAATTTAGTTAATACACATTCTTTGTTTTTATAATCATTTATGTTATTTTATTATTTCAATATAAATATGTATTTATAAGCATCAAATATGTATCTATACCTGTACATTGTTGTTGCAGAGTAGTTCGGAATTGAAAATATTTGCGTACAATTTTGGAATAACAATAAGTAACAAACTTCTCGAACTCGGTTAAATTTAAAAGAAGGGATTTCTAGTAATATACCCAAATACCTCTTTCTGCATTGCTCAAAATCAGTGATATGTATTTTATGTTTATTTAATTATATTAGAATTCAGCTGACATCATAATGTTTCTCTTACCTTCAATCTTATATTGTTTCCGTACAAGGAAAAATATAAAAATGACATGCTTTCCCCTGCCTTCTGAACTGCTCAATAAAGAATTCTCATAAAATTATTTAAAGGAAGGAATCTATTTTTTAGTTGATTATTACGCAGTTGTTCTGAATTGAAAACATTTTCTATGTACTGCTTTATTGTTCTGATAAGAATAAATAATCATTTTACACTTAGCTAAATCTATTTATAATACGTTTTATTCATTTCGCTTAAATTTATAAACTTTAAAATTGTATAAATTCTAAAAATAAACTTGAGATAGATTTTTATACAATGTTATTAACATTCTATTTGATTTTGGAAGTTTATCAAATATGTAAATAAAACACCATCAGATATTTTATTTCAGTATTTACGTGTCGGCGAATTGAAAATATTTATGTTATTTATCAAAGTTAAAATTATTTTTGTTTTCCACTGACATTATGATGCTTCATTTAACTTCATTCTTATATTGTCTCATTGAATTGACAATATAACAATGTGGGGAATGTCTTTGTTTTTCATCTGTCACTATGTAACAATTTTACATAGTTATTTACTATAAGGGATCTGTTTGTTTTTCTTTGTTATTGCACAGTAGTTCTAAATGAAAAAAAAATTAAAACATGCTTTTGTTGTTGTAGTAAAAGTATATTATAAACCTTCTTCTTTCGTTTAAATTTAAATAGAACGACTTCAGCAAAAGAAACATCCGTTTGTGTTTGTAGTAAAAGTATATTATAAACCCTATTAATTCGTTTAAATTTAAATATAACGACTTCAGCAAAAGAAACATCCTCTTGTGGTTGTAGTAAAAATATATTATAAACATTTTTCAGTCGTTTAAATTTAAATAAAACGACTTCAGCAAAAGAAACATCCGTTTGTCTTTGTAGTAAAAGTATATTATAAACCCTATTAATTCGTTTAAATTTAAATATAACGACTTCAGCAAAAGAAACATCCGCTTGTGGTTTTAGTAAATGTATATTATAAACCTTTTTCAGTCGTTTAAATTTAAATATCTGGAATTTAGAAAGTTAGAAAATTATTCTATGCCATTATTTAATCAGTTCATATTCTTTTTTCTTATCATTTATCTTATTTTATTATTTCTCGATTATTTTTTAATATTTATTATTACTATCACTCAATTTATAACGATAGAGTTGATTTAGACTTCTATTGACATAATAATGCTTCTCTTAATTTTATTCTTGTATTATTTCTGCAAATGTATAAGAAAGCGATATTTCACCTAACTCTTCAAATATTTTATGTAACACATTATATAACATTTAAAATAAATAATATACTTTTGTACATTTTATTGCACAATTTTTCTAAATTAAAAAAAAAATCCGTTTACATTTTGTTTTTACTAGTTGTAACAAAATTACGTCCTCAGATAAATTGAATTAAAATACATTTTATTCATGTCTTTGGAAAAACTTTATAAAATCTAAAAAGAGAAAATTCTAATAATAAACTAGTCATAACATTATAGGCGTCTGTAATACTTTCATCGGGCTTCGTATTTAAAAGCTTCATCAAATATGTAAATAAGGTGTCAGATGATATTTGTATTTCAGTATTTACATGTTAGTCAATTCTAAATAGACTGATAATTCGGCTAACTAATATAATTCGTTCTAATATCAAATTCCGTCAGCTAAAATCCTCGTTAACCAAAACATGAATCTCGTCCATTTGAAATGCAACTCGCCTACATTATCTTAATACCAGAACGCAATAAAACATTCGTTAATCGAATCCGTGTTCCTTGGCCGAGTCAGAATGCAACGAAATCAAACTTCGTTAGTAGGAACATTCGTCATTAGGAAAAAAGTTATAATTATTTATAATTTCCTTGACTTTATCATACTTCGCCTTATGTCATTCCTTTTACTGTATCGGTACATTCGACAATACAACAACGTGGAAGCTTTACCTGCTCTTTCAATTATTCAATGTAATACATTGCCAGAGATTACACCCTACAAACAATTAGAAAACACAACGCAAACACATTGATATAATTTATTTGCTACTGTAATAGGTGCAGATACACAGTTTTAAAGCATTAAAACTATTTATGACGTAAAATCAGATGTCAAAATACCTCAGATATTTTGGCTAAACATTTGCCATCATCAGAGGATAAAAACCAATCGAAAAACACAGCTGTGAAGAAGTGCACTCGACAGGTGGAAAACGGGTGAAACCAACAAACTATGAAATGGAGGCAGTGAAGGCAGATGAGGCGATACCATTAAAAGCTGCTGAGGGGTAGGGGTAGCAAAAACCAAAAAAACCAGTGACATTAAGCACATTATACCAAATTTAATTATCGCCTCATCTTCCTTCACTGCCTCCATTTCATAGTTTGTTGGTTTCGCCCGTTTTCTACCAGTCCAGTGCACTTCTGCAGAACTGTGTTTTTCGACTGGTTTTTATCCTCTGATGACGGTTAATGTTTAACCGAAAGCACTTAGGTATATGACATCTGATTTTACATCATAAATAGTTTTAATGCTTTAAAACTGTGATCTTAGTATCGGCGCCTATTACAGTAACAAATACAGTTTATCAATGCGTTTGCGTTGTGTTTTTTCAAGTTTAAGAAGGTGAATTTGACGTTTTACTATATAGAATTTTCTATATATTTTTAAATATCTAAACTCAGGAATACATTTTTGTACTTTGCTATTGCACAGCTTCTCTAAATTGAAAATAATGTGCATACATTTGTTGTTGTTTTAGTTACAAGAATAGCTGAAACAACTTTACGTACTACGCTAAATTAATAAAAATGCAATTTATTAAAATAAAAGTTATATATATCGTGCTAAAAGAAAGAAAGGTCTAATAATAAACTAGGCATAAATTTATATACGACGTCGATAACACTTTCACCTTTTTGAATCTATATCAACTGTGTTAATAAGCCATTAGATGATACTTTTGTTACAGTGTTTACATCTTGGAGAATTGAAATTACAGTAATACCTTGGCTAACGAAGGTAAATTGTACCTGTATAAAATTCGTTAGCAGAAATTTCGTTAACCGAACGTAAGTTCCCAGTCATTTAAAATTCAACTAGTTGATGAAGAATCCAATGTTGATGCAAGAATCCTATAAAACATTCGTTAGCTGAAATAGAAATGCTTACGAAGGAACTTCATTAGACGAAACATTCGTTAGCATAGATACTCGTTAGCCGAGTTAATTACTGTATTACACTTTTAATCATAAGGAGTCAAGTTATAGTTTCGTTGACTTTATAATGGTTTACCTGATGTCATTCTTGTATTGTGTATGTACATATAATATGACAGTATCAGAATGTAGAAGCTTTATCTGCCCATTGAATTAGTCAATTTAGAAAATGTACATTATAAAGGACAAACGTGTCCGTGAATAACGCTGTCGTCAGTTTGATGTTGGCAACACCTGAAGATTAAATTTCGATTAAATTTTTGAAGCTTCTAATCATTGTCCAATTTCAATGTTTACACCGTCGAAGAGAAACAAATGTACAAACACACGTCCAAATAAACATATATACAAACAAACAAATATACAAACAAACATACAGAACAAATGTACAAACATATGTACAAACAAACGTACAAATATACAAACGGACAAACAAACGTACAACCAAACAAGCTAAGAAAGAAACAAATGTACAAAAGTACGAACGAACAAGCTAAGAAATAAAACTAACGTACATACAAACGTACAAACAAAATATCGTACAAACAGAGAAACAAATAAACAATCACACAAACAAACAAATGTACAAACGAAAAACATACAAACGTACAAATAAACGAAAGTACAAAGAAACGTACGAACAAATGTATAAAAAGTCCTATTGGCCTCTACCGAGAGGAAAAAGTAGCTTTCATATTCCTTATTTGCGTAAATATTTAATTTTAGGATTTTTTTTTACTTACAAGGAGAGGAACAAGCTTGGTAATCACAGATTTTCATTATTTTTATATATGTTGTAGGGTAGAAGCCCCTTAGTCTCAGGTTCAACGGATTTTATACAACACTCCTTAGTTCACGAAAAATAGGGGGTCTAATATTTTAACACAACTTAAATACTTACTTTGTAACGAAACTACTGCGTTGGTCGTAGCTCAGTTGTTATGGCGTCTGCTCGTTGATCGGAGGCTATATATTTATCTATGTATATATATTATCGATATATTATATATTTGATCGATGATTGGCTATGAAAATGAAATTTATTTGTCCTAAATTCATAAATATTCACTGCCTTGCACACCGTCTGCAGTAAGCGGTTTTAGATGCATGTGGTAAAGTTGAATAAAACATTTGATTCGGTGGTTAAGAGTATTTTAAAATTTTACCATGACTCTGCTAAAAGACTTAATATGTTAAAAGAAACAGCAGAAATTCTAGGAGAAGACATTCTTAAACATAGCGATATTCAAACTATTAGATGGTTATTCAGCAAAGAAAGTGCTGTAAAAGCTCTCTTGCAATCTTGGAATACTGTTGTAAGCCATCTTGAACAGGTGGCCCATGGAAAAGACAATGATAGTGCTAAAGCTAAGGGTTTGCTGAAAAGTTTAAAGGGTTATAAATTTTTTAAAGTTCTGTACCTCCTCTTGGATTTCTACAGAAAATTGTATCCTTTAAGTGTGGCATTGCAAAACAAGAAACTTGTCATATCATTTTTGAAAATAAAAATTTATCAATGCATGTCAGTTCTAACACATCTCGAATCTAGTGTTGGACCAAGCGAAAAGGAGTTTTTGAATCAAATATCCATCTCAGGGATAATCAAGGATGTGCAGCTGACAAATATTAAAAATGGGAGCAAGAGTTTCAGACTACAAGAGGAAGATTAATTAAACATGAAAAGATATGCCTCACAGAAAGACTGCAATCTATGTCAAGAGATGTGTTAACATCTCTGCATGTTTTTGACACTTTGGGTTGGCATCCCAAAGAAAAAAATCTTGAATTTGGGATAGAAGAAATAAAGAAGCTCTTCATGTATTTGAACCCAAGTCTCTTTAATGAAAAAGTGGATATTGTATTGAAAGAATGGGTAAAATTCAAGTTTATGTTCCCTTCACTAACCACTGAAAGATATGCTGGAGAAGTTTTACAGCGAAAAGTGTTCAACAAGATTCCCCAATTTGATCCAGATTCTAACATTCTGTGCTGTTCTACCAGTAATCACATCTTCGTATGAGAAAGGCTTCAGCTGTCACAACAGACTCAAGACTGCATACAGGAACTCTCTGAAGACTGAGACACTGGATGATTTGTTCAGAATTTCTATTAATGAACACACCCTGACAGAGTTTGACCCTACAGTTGCCATTGACAAGTGGTACTTCAGTGCAGAAGGCAGCGCTACGCAAACATGAAGTGCTAAAAGTACCGGAACTATTTCTTTCATGACTTTTTAGTGGTATATGGCAATTTCTGTAACCATTGAAGCCTTATTGCAACCTTATTTTGAGGGGTTTTTTCTTTTGTAATAAATATGTTTGATATTTCAATTTCTACATTCTTTTATGTTTTCGCTCACCAGAAAGTACTTCATACTACATCTGTTAACATTTAAAAAATTGTTCATATTTTTCATGAATGTAAAATATTCTGGATTTCACAGACAGCTTCTTCTAACAATGATAAATTTAAATTCAGATTGTCATAAATAGTTCATTTTCTTGGCAGGTATAGTGGCCGACGTTGCTGTCTGAATGAATGTAAAATAGTGGCGTGCAAAAATTTTAGTCTGACTAGTACCTTTTCAACTGAAATTTCATGCCCTGATATATATAATCTCTCAAAACTAGGCATAACTTCATATATGACGCCGGTAACACTTTTATCTGGCTTCTATATTTGAAGCTGCATAGAATATGTACACAATGCATCAGATGATTAAATTTTCACTTCGATATTTATATGTTGTGAATAGAAAATATTATGCTTTCTATCATAAGGATAAAAGTTAAAATTAATTTAGAATTTCGACGACGTTATATTGCTTCTACTAACGGCATTCTTGTATTGTGTTTGTATATTTCCTATTTTGAGAATTTTGGGAGTTTCAGATGTTTTCTATACTTATTACAAATTCAGTTAAAAAAAAAATTCTAATTCTGTAAATTATTGTTTACAGTTATTCTATACTTTAAAACAAATCCATACCATATTATTGTTGTCATATTAAAAATAGATCATAAGCTTTAAAAGAACTGAATTGAATTTAAATAAAATGTATTTAAAGTAATATAAGTACCTGCCTCTGCAGTGCTGAAAAGTCGTGATTTTTACTTTAGAATTAAATTTTTAAGTTTGGGAGACATTATAATGCCTTGCTTAATTTGAATCGTAATAAAAAAATATATATACTAAAAGTGATTACAGTAAACATAAAGGCTAAAAAAACTTTTGATAAACTGATCTACTAGTTTCATACGCATAACCGGTGACAATGTCAAGATCAATAATGATAAAATAAATTATTTTCACAAACAATTTTGAAATTTGAATTTGTTAAACAAGCATCATGAAATATCATGAAAATATATGCTTTAATAAAAATCATCAAATGTAATCAAAATTTATCTTATCTTATTTTTAAATTTCTGAAGTATCTCGCGCCAATTTCTAGGTAACTCAAAGGAGGTTGATTTATTGCATATGCTCTCGTTGCGCATATAGATTTCTAGTGATTCACAGATAATGGAAAGGATAATAAATCTTGATGAATAAATTATTTTACCATTTTTAAAACTGATCCGTTGTGTACTTTTAAATGTTATGTAGTTTAGTTAAAGCTGTAGCTTTCCAGTTGCATTTTATATCTGCTATAAATGCTCTTTCATCTTCGTTTTAAGGTATCTGACTACGTTTAAAAAATGGTTTTCAACCAAAATTGCCAAAATGGTTTTATTACATTTTATTAAAACCCAAGTTTCTACCTTTCCAAAACTGTATTTATTTTCATTGTATGATAAATAGAACCGGAGTTATAGCGGTTTTTAAACTACTCAACAACTGTCACTCAAACCGGAAGTACTGTTTAAAGGACCGGAAGTACTATTTAAAGGTACTAACTGGGAGGGGGCAGCAAAACTATGGCCTTCTAGAAATAAACAAAGTATCGGTACTTAAAAAAGAGCATGGATCATAAAAAGAGTGGAGTTTAGATGCATATTACTGTGTAAAATCTTGTAGTAAAACATAAATATAAACTTTAAACGCATTTTTTTGGAAAATGTAATTTTTGGTGAAAATTGCATACACAAAACATGATTTCTCAAAAAAGTTATTA
The DNA here is from genome assembly GCA_963931845.1 of Maratus michaelseni. Lineage (NCBI taxonomy): Eukaryota > Metazoa > Arthropoda > Arachnida > Araneae > Salticidae > Maratus > Maratus michaelseni. Next base: position 212,085,677 of record OZ007600.1, read on the forward strand.
AAATAATCACTACGAAATTTAAATTGCATATTGTTTATACTATTGTGAAGGCAATGAACTACAGATTTAATTTTAAAATAAATATTTTTTTGTTTTAGGGATGTTCTCGTGGAAAGACATAGATGCATTTTAAGAAAATCAGCATGTAAAAAGGTGCGATATGCTGTAAGTTTTGAAACATTTAAAATATCTCTTAGATTTTAGTTCACTGCCTTCACCAATGTCATAAGTATGAAGTGTAAAAAGGAAATTAAGATACATACGATATATTTTTCTGTAGAGCGTTTTGCGTATTAGGCTAAATTTCACTACATTTTACCACAAAATCCCCCATTTACCAAAATTTCATCAATGAATGCAATATTTTTTGCCTTTTTTCCACAGTTTCTAGTCATGATCTTAATAAAAAAAATGTTCAAAAAGCAATTAAATAGCTTTTTTGGAAAAAATTGCTCCGTACGTAGTCAGGCACCTTAATCTTTCTTTTCGGCATTTCTATATAATATTGTAATGTTCCGTCGGCTTTGGTGAATGGTGCTTCATATATACTCGATAGTGAATCAGGTTCTAATGAATCTATTTTCTCAGACTATGCTTTTTTTTTCTTTTCTTTTTTTTTCTTACGAAAGGTTTTGCAATCTAAATCTATCAATGAACACAGGAAAATATTCGAAGGTAGCAATTTACAATTCTATTCATTCAAATTTAATTTTCCTATTATTATCCATGCTCAAAATTAATTAACTTATAGTGCTTTCTTTAAATCCGTTATTTCTTGCAATATCAGATCTTGTATTTAGTTCATTGGTTAACTGATCAGAGGTACATATTCTGAACGCTCTCTTAATAAAATTTCTAAATTCAAAATATGCGTATGAAAAATGAGCTTGAGCATTATGTGGGATAGTGGAGTAATTGGATATTCGTTTTCAGTAAACAGTACGTTCCGTGATATGGTGGCTTTTGATTAATAATACATCTTCCATTCTGTTCAACTTGCATAAAATACAAGAAAAAAACTACCACTAGAATTGTAACTAAAACTTTCTTCTGATTCGTAAGAACTTTTTTTTTTTTTTTTTTTTACATTTAAATCTCTTCTACAGCAACAAATACATAATTTTGAATCACAACCATTTAAATAACCCATGCTTTATAATTTCTTAAACTGTTTCTCCCCTAGTGTCCAACTGAACACTTTTCATACAAAATTCTGCATAAAATTCAATTCACACAGCCAGTGAAAGTAGGCAAGTTATCTTAGCCAAACTATGTAACATAGAGCTTTACCGATTAATTTTAAAAATTGTAAAATTATTTATTTATCATGATTGCCCATCCACTATCCACGAATCAATAGAAACCTAGATGTGAAGCAAGAACATATGCAATGAATCAGCCTTCTTTGAGTTAAGGGAAGGCCGGGCAAAGTGGTCACCCTAAGGTTTGGTTTTTGTTTGTTACCTCTTAAAATACATATACATAACTGACAATTTGCATGACAACTAGAGTAACTACTTAGAAGTGTAATGGTATTTATAATTTTTTACGAAATAATAATGTGAAAGTGAGAATTTGGTTTTTCCCAAAACAGGTCAAAATGACCACTTTGCCCGTCAAGCTCGGGCAAAGTAGTCCCTCCATGTCCACTTTGCCCTACAGGTGTAAAAAGATTGAAAACACTATTTAAATGATTAGAACATTTTTTATTGTCATAACAAATTTTATGAAATATAATGAAAGATTGAAAATGGTAAAAAAATCCAATAAGAGTTGACAAACACATAGAAATAATTATAATTCAGAATCAAACACTGCATTTTTCGCAAATGAACTCCGCGCTGTCTTCTTCGTGAAGTGAACAGGCCTCATGAGCCAGAGGTGACAAACATTGTACCTGATCCAACCTTCATCACTTGATCCAATCAACGGTCACTACCCTGACCACTTTGTCCGATTTGGAGCCATGATAGAAAATACTCTCTACAGTGGAAAATAATGAACAGTCAGCTACCCCTTATCCACCAATGTGAAATTGAAAAAATGCTCTTTCTTCACACATCTAATAAATAAATACAAGTACAACAGGTTATTGTTAATTGTATGCAGTATAAGTCACTTACCTTAGATCACAAACTTCAAAAACTGGTAAACCCGTCCTAAAATTATAAAGATGGAACCACATTGTTCAACGATTGTCTGGTTACTGACTCCCATCAAGCGAAATAGTTTTATCACAAACCACGCAGTGCTAGCGCCGAGGCTAACGGAAAAGAAAGGCTACCGCGGTGCTTTACGCATATCTTTTTTTACAGACCGCCGGAGTCACGTGCTGCTCGAATGCACCAATGAAGGCGTACGAATCACGTCACTCTAGCGGTCTGTAAAAAAAGATAAGTGGAATGTACCGCGGTAGCCTGTCTTTTCCGTTAGCCTCGGCTAGCGCTCTAGTGACGTTATTATATTGAGTGACCACATTGCCCGGCACTTCCCCTACCTAGAAATTGGCTCGAGATACTTCATAAATTTAAAAATAAGATAACATAATTCCCGTTTACAAATGATCATTTTTATTAAAGCACCTGCTTTCATGATATCTGATATCACGTAATATGTTTTTGTCGACTATAGACTTCGGTCTAAAATTCAAATAAAATTAAAATGCTATTTACGATTTTGGTGTTAGTGTCTGTTCTGATTATTACACTGTTTAAGTGTGTAGTTCGATTACATATCAGATTACATTAGATTACATTTTATTTACTTATTTATTTATTTGTGACGTTTTAATTTCATTTTGGCATTGGTTATAGAGTATTAAGCGCGAACGAACAAAATCTGATTTATTTACGCTTTTTTAAATTCAAACGTGTTAATTTTCTACAATCGGAATTTGCCCCATGTGCGCCGGAGAGATTTTTTTTTTAAATTCATGGTTAAAAATTATTTTAAAATACATAAAATATTTTTAAATATATGATGCATTTAAAAAAAAACGTTTGAAAATAATTTTTATCCTATTCAACTCTGTAAAAATTAAATTGTGAGGTGTTTAGAAGTTAATCAATACGTGTAATGGATTAATCAGATCGTTGCCACCCTCCATATGACGTTAGTTTTACTCACGAACATGTTTTTGCTTTATAATATAGATTCGTTTTAAATACTGTTTGGCCCAAAAGTCCTTGACTTATTTCAAAATTCAATGAAAGATCAAGTATCTGGCAAGAGAAGTGAGGTTTGGACGAAATGCGTCTAATGATCGAAAAGATTGTATAATAAAATTTAAAATATAGTTCCAAAATTTGCCAATAAATGGCGCTATATAAGTGCTATAAAAATGTAATGAATTAATCAGATCATTGCCACCCTCCATATGACCTTAGCTTTACTCACGAACATGTTTTTTATAAATACTGTTTCTGCCAAAAGTCCTTGACTTATTTCAAAATTCAATAAAACATCAAGTAATTGGCAAAAGAAGTGAGGTTTGGACGAAATGCGTCTCATGATCGAAAAGATTGTATAAGAAAATTTAAATTGTAGTTCCAAAATTTGCCAATAGATGGCGCGACATAAGTGCTATATAAGCGCTATATAAGTGCTATAAAAGTGTAATGGATTAATCAGATCATTGCCACCCTCCATATGACGTTAGCTTTACTCACGAACATGTTTCTGCTTTATAATATAGATTCGTTATAAATACTGTTTCGGCCAAAAGTCCTTGACTTATTTCAAAATTTAATAAAAGATCAAGTAATTGGCAAAAGAAGTGAGGTTTGGACGAAATGCGTCTCATGATCGAAAATATTGTATAAAAAATTTAAAAAGTAGTTCCAAAATTTGCAAATAGATGGCGCTATAAAAGTGCTATATAAGCGCTATAAAAGTATAATGGATTAATCAGATCATTGCCACCCTCCATATGACGTTAGCTTTACTCACCAACAAGTTTTTGCTTTATACTATAGATTCGTTATAAATACTGTTTCGGTCAAAAGTCCTTGACTTATTTCAAAATTCAATAAAAGATCAAGTAATTGGCAAATGAAGTGAGCTTTGGACGAAATGCGTCTCATGATCGAAAATATTGTATAAGAAAATTCAAAATGTAGTTCCAAAATTTGCCAATAGATGGCGCTATAAAAGTGCTATATAAGCGCTATATAAGTGCTATAAAAGTGTAATGGATTAATCAGATCATTGCCACCCTCCATATGACGTTAGCTTTACTCACGAACAAGTTTTTGCTTTATAATATAGATTCGTTATAAATACTGTTTCGGCCAAAAGTCCTTGACTAATTTCAAAATTCAATAAAAGATCAAGTAATTGGCAAAAAAAGTGAGGTTGGGACGAAATGCGTCTCATGATCGAAAATATTGTATAAGAAAATTCAAAATGTAGTTCCAAAATTTGCCAATAGATGGCGCTATAAAAGTGCTATATAAGCGCTATATAAGTGCTATAAAAGTGTAATGGATTAATCAGATTATTGCCACCCTCCATATGACGTTAGCTTTACTGACGAACATGTTTTTGCTTTATAATATAGATTCGTTTACAATACTGGATGAGCCAAAAGTCCTTGACTTATTTTAAAATTCAGTAAAAGATCAAGTAATTAGTAAAAGAAGTGAGGTTTGGACGAAATGCGTCTCATGATCGAAAATATTGTATAAGAAAATTTAAAATGTAGCTCTAAAATTTGCCAATAGATGGCGCTATATAAGGGCTCTATATAAGCGCTATATAAGTGCTATAAAAGTGTAATGGATTAATCAGATCATTGCCATCCTCCATATGACGTTAGCTTTACTCACGAACATGTTTTTGCTTTATAATATAGATTCGTTATAAATACTTTTAGGGACAAAAGTTTTTGACTTATTTCAAAATTCAATAAAAGATCAAGGAATTGGCAAAAGAAGTGAGGTTTGGACGAAATGCGTCTCATGATCGAAAATATTGTATAAGAAAATTTAAAATGTAGCTCCAAAATTTGCCAATAGATGGCGCTATATAAGTGCTATATAAGTGCTATATAAGCGCTATATAAGTGCTATGTAAGTGTTATATAAGTGCTATATAAGCGCTATATAAGTGCTATAAAAGTGTAATGGATTAATCAGATCGTTCCCACCCTCGATATGACGTTAGCTTTACTCACGAGCATGTTTTTGCTTTATAATATAGATTCGTTATTAATACTGAATGAGCCAAAAGTCCTTGACTTATTTTAAAATTCAGTAAAAGATCAAGTAATTGGCAAAAGAAGTTAGGTTTGGACGAAATGCGTCTCATGATCGAAAATATTGTATAAGAAAATTTAAAATGTAGCTCTAAAATTTGCCAACAGATGGCGCTATATAAGTGCTATATAAGTGCTATATAAGTGCTATAAAAGTGTAATGGATTAATCAGATCGTTCCCACCCTCGATATGACGTTAGCTTTACTCACGAGCATGTTTTTGCTTTATAATATAGATTCGTTATTAATACTGAATGAGCCAAAAGTCCTTGACTTATTTTAAAATTCAGTAAAAGATCAAGTAATTGGCAAAAGAAGTTAGGTTTGGACGAAATGCGTCTCATGATCGAATATATTGTATAAGAAAATTTAAAATGTAGCTCCAAAATTTGCCAATAGATATCGCTATATAAGTGCTATATAAGTGCTATATAAGTGCTATATAAGCGCTATATAAGTGCTATATAAGTGTTATATAAGTGCTATATAAGCGCTATATAAGTGCTATAAAAATGTAATGGATTAATCAGATCGTTCCCCCCCTCGATATGACGTTAGCTTTACTCACGAACATGTTTTTGCTTTATAATATAGATTCGTTATTAATACTGAATGAGCCAAAAGTCCTTGACTTATTTTAAAATTCAGTAAAAGATCAAGTAATTGGCAAAAGAAGTTAGGTTTGGACGAAATGCGCCTCATGATCGAAAAAATTGTATAAGAAATGTATTTCCAAAATTTGCCCGCAGATTGCGCTACTCCTTGAAAGCTGCAAAAAAAAGTATAAAAAACTCAAGATAAGCAGCTATAGGCCAATTATTTTGTTCCATGTAATACCATATTTCAATGAGTTGAATACAATTTAATACCATTTGGATGTTGTCCGAAGTTCAAAGCAGGCACATTGAAATAGGGTGGTCTATTGTATAAAACTAGTCGTTGAGGGCCACAGTAATACATCAGGGATATGCATAATATAAAATGTATGCATATATGCATAATATAAAATATGAAAATAAAACATGTATAAACTATTTATAAAATGCATTGCAATTCGAATAAAATAGTGGTTTGATGACGTCATAGACTTTAAAGGCTCTATTACTGAATTGCGTAAAAGAAACATCCTTATAACTCCAAAATTGATAATCCTATTAACTAACGGTTTATTGCATCTGGTTAACCGTCTCATTTCCAATTAAAATATATCTTTGAATTGAAATTTGGATGAAATATAGAGTCATGAAAAATCAAAGAGTCTTATTTCCAATTAAAATATGTCTTTGAATTGAAATTTGAATGAAATACAGCGTCATGAAAAATCGAAGAGTGCAAAAATAGGATTACAAATATCTCGGCAACTCATTATCCGATCGACTTCATTCTTTATGCATATTTTTTTTATATTCATTTCTTAAAAGAAACAATTTCGAAAATTTGTATATACCTTTTATCAGAACGAATAGTTCGAGAGTCCGAAAAAAATAGTTCCGGATAATCGAGGTTACTGAAATACAATAAGCTTCTTTCCATTATTACATACTAAGTACACACCCAATTTCAAGTCTCTATCTCAATGTTTTCGGGAGAAAGAGCGTTTATAGACACACACACAGACGTAGGCAATTTTTTTTTTCTAAAAATATGTTTTTTGGAATCTCCAGTGTCTGAAACCTGTAAATCCGTCAAAATTTTCTTTTTGATTTTCAAAACGACTAAAAGACTTACCCTATACTACGTATGATGGGTAAGTAATATACTACGTATAATGGGTAAGTAATATACTACGTATTATGGGTAATAATGTACTATGTATAATGGGTAAGTAATAAAGAGAATGCAAGTCATTTTATTAGTTTTTAGAGCTTTTCATTTGAAGCTTTGCAGAAGTATTGCAGCCAATTTTTAGAACTATTTAGCTATTATTGTTTAAACAAAACTTTCGATCATGAAACGAATTTTCGTCAAAACCACTTTCGCGTAAGCTTGTTTTTTTTTTTTTATTATTGAATTTTAAATATGTCTGAGACGTTTGATCCGCCATATTTAGTGTTAATAATATCGGTTCGTGTTTTAATTCAAACACAAAAAAATCTGCTTTATGTATCATATTATTCTGTTTCATTTTAATACAGAGTATGTAGTAGAAAAGGCATCACAAATTTATCGACTTATAAAACATGGTAAAATTAATAATTTTGTAAAACATAGTAATACGTGAGATAGTGTAAAACTATTTTAAAATGTTAAAAATATTAACATTATGATTGAAAAATACACCTTCGATCACCGACAATGAATGAAGACTTCTTTGTTCTAAGTGAATATACTCTGTTTTTGGATAAGTAACTTTAGTTTTAACTGGTTAACTTTTTTGGTTCTGTTGTTTATTTTTAGGTGAACATTTTGTACTGTTGATACCTTCTGATTGTTTTGTAAAACGTTTACAAGTTTTACTTACCCATCATACGTAGAATAGGGTAAGTCTTGTAATTGTTTTAAAAATCGAAAAAATAAATTGAAGGATTTACACGTTTGAGACCCTGGAGATTCCGAAAAACATATTTTTAGAAAAGAAAAATTTGCCGTCTGTCTGTCTGTGTGTGTCTGTGTGTCTGTAAACGCTCTATCTCCCGAGATAGAGACTTGAAATTTGATATGTACTTCGTATGTAATAATGAAAAGAAGCTTATTGAATTTCAGTAACCTTGATTATCCGGTACTATTTTTTTCGGACTCTCGAAACATTCGTTCTGATAAAAGGTAAATACAAACTGTCGAAATTGTTTATTCTAAGGAGTGAATGTTAAAGACAATAAACAAACATAAATTTTTCGTAAAGAATGAAATCGATCGGATAATGAGTTGCTGAGATATTTGGAATCCTATTTTCTACACTCTTCGATTTTTCATGACCCTGTATTTCATTCAATTTTCAATTCAAAGATATATTTTAATTGTTAAATGTGACATTTAATCTGACACAGTAAACGTTAGTTAATATGATTATCATTTTTGGAGTTATAGGGATGTTTCTTTTACGAAATTTGGTATGGAGCATTCAACGTTTAGGACGCCATCAAGCCACGATTTTATTCGAATGGCAATGCATTTTATAAATAGTTTACACATGTTCTATTTTCATAGTTTATATTACGCATATCTATAATGGGTAAGTGTTACGGTTGCCCCAACGACTAGTTTTTAATTGTCTCTATCTAAGTTTTTGAATGTTTGTTTCTATATTTTTTAATTTAAGTTTAAGTGTATTCGAGTCTGCTTTTACTTAGCTCTGCTTTTACTTAATTTTAATAAAGTCATGTAGTTTTTTTTAATTCAGACGTTATATGTAGGTGTATTGTGGATTATCATTGAACTTAAACATTTTGTTCTCATATCTATATTTTCAAAGTAATTAACTGTTATTAAGAGTTACAGAAATGGTTACAGATGTTTTATATGTTATTCTTACACATCCCACGAATGTAAAAAAAAACTAATGCATGCGTGTTGTTTAACTTGAAAAGACACATAATTAAAATTACACTGATAAAACGGAATTATCGGATTGGTCATTTTTTTATTTCTTAATTTTTTAACATTTTGACTATCTAAATACAAATGGAAAATGAAGGAAATAGATTAAAAAAAGATTTTGTTTTAAATCCCTACTGCAAAAAACTAGACTAAGGGTTTTAACTCTGATATAAAAAAAATAATTTAAAGATTATCTGATGAATGAAGTTATTATTATAAATAAGATTTATCGATGCAATTAAGAGAAAATATAAAGGCGTTTCTGATTTTTTTTCAAGAGAATTGCTAACTCATTTAAAGAATATTTGGTCTAATAAATCCGCTTCATTTGATTAAAAATGACGAAAAGAAAGCTATGTTAAAATACTTTTTATATGTGTGGGATTAAATACTGATTCGATGTATTTTACTGGTTTTTTTTTTTTAAGAATGAAGACGGATTTTTTAAAGATTAGTTTTTAAAATAATTAGCTGTTTCCTTTATTTCAGATTTTTTTTTTAAATTGAGGATAGCGTAAGGCGTTCCACCAAAGAATTCAGATTGAGCAATGAACATATTTTCTTTCAATTTAAACTATTAAGAAAGTGAATAGATAAGCATTGATTTTTTCGTCCCCACGAAAGGATAAAAAAATTATCTTTTCTGAATTGTTTAGATTGTTTTAATATAATATATGTTGTATATTTAATGTTCTCTGGTTGATTTTTCTTTGAAGATTTTTCTTTCTAGATTTTTCTTTGAAGATTTTTCTTTGAAATATGCTATATGTTATAACTAACATAACATACCTAACATATAAATAACATACCTAACATATAACTAACATACCTAACATATAACTAACATAACATAACATAACTAACATAACTAACATAACTAACATAACCAACATAACTAACATAACTAACATAACATAACATAACTAACATAACCAACATAACTAACATAACATATGATCAGAAACAAAGATTTATTTTGTTGTATATGTTATCGTACTGTATATTCCAGCATATAATGCTGTCGGGCGCACAACCTGCACCTACACTGTATAAGAAGAAAAATGTTTCTAAATCAATGAAAATATAACATAACCATGTGCGAAAATATACAATAATTTCTTCCGAGCTCCCTTCGTTTCCTAAAAGCGTTCTTTATTTTTAGAAACCTCAGAATCGAACATGTTTTTGAGATTTAAAGAAGCACTTATAAAAACAAAGTTTCTTTTGCTGCCAGTGATTTTTGGAAACGTTTCCACATAGTTTTCATACACTGTAAAAAAATGACAAATGTTTCTAAATCTACAAAATATAATATATTCACGAATAAATTTATAATATAAACTCATCCTTGTTAACCATGATTCTAAAAAGTGTTTCTTTATCTTTAGAAACCTCAGACATCAATGGCATTTCGAGATTTAAAGAATCATTTATAAAAACAAAATTTCTCTTGTTGCCCGTAATTTTCGAAATATTTACGAGTAGCTTTTAAAGTGCATTAATCAGTTTTCTAAGCCTGGAATATAGTTTTTTTCGATGCTATCAATTCTCAAGTAAACATTTTCATGTTCAGCAAATATGTTTAACAGACAAACATGCAAAATTAACAGCTTTAACATTAACATTAAAATTAAGATTTTTTCTTTACTCTGTCTTTCATGTATAAATTAACTTATGCAGCTGAAAACATTTACTTGAGAATGGATGACATTAAAAAAACAGGTATTCCAGGCTCAGGAAACTGATTAATACACTATAAAAACTATTCGGAAACGTTTCTGAAAGATACGGGCAGAACAAAATACTTAGCTTTTATAAGTAATTCTTTAAATTTTGGAAATGTATGGGTTTCTGGGGATACAAAAGACAATGGAACACGCTTTTCGGAATTTCGGATAACTCAGAATATTATATTATATTTTTGTTCGTGGTTATAGTATATTTTCATAAAATAAGAAACATTGGTCATTTTTTACAGTGTACTGTATATTAATAAGTTTTCTCAATTCGGAAAATCGGTTTTTAGGATGATATCAAATCTCAATTTAACATTTGCAACTGCGAAACTGAATTTTTTCATGCAAGAGTAATGAAATAGTAATATTTTTTTAATATTGATGTTAATGCTGTTAATTTATTATATTCGTCTGTAAAATATGTTTGTTGAACATTAAAATGTTTACTCGAAAATGGATGCTGAGAAAACTGATTAATACACTATAAAAAACTACTCAAAAACGTTTCAAAAAATCCAGTGGCGGCAAAATAAAGATTGTTTTTGTAATTGCTTTTTTTAATCTAAAAGATATGTTAGTTTCTGATTATCTAAAGATAAATAGTGATTTTCGGAATCATGGGTAACTCGAAAGAAGTTATCATATATTGTTGTTCGTGGCTATATATTTTCCTAGATTAAGAAACATTTGTCATGTTTTACACAGCTGGATTTGAGACTATATTTTCTGTTTTTAGTTATATCCGACATGTTAGGCGCAGTCCCTTCTTTCCAGTGACACTTTTATGAAGTATGTACACTTTAAAACTTTTGTGGTAGATTGAACTAACTTTTGGTGCTGCAGTAACTGCAGCCAAAAAATGGTAAAATCTCGCTCCAAAATTTGGAGCTCAGCTTCATCTATAGCTCCAAATGCTGGAAGAAGAATTTACCATCTTATAGTTGCAGTAACTACAGTACCAAAAAATGAGTTCAACCCACCACAAAATTGTTAACAGTGTACCATGAAAATGCAACACAAAAACTTTAAACAATCATAAATGTAGAAAACATAACATAATTAACATAACATATCTGACATAACTAACATAACATATCTGACATAACTAACATAACATATCTGACATAACTAATATAACATAAAATAACTAACATAACTAACATAACGGAAGAAAATGGGTAAATGTGAAACTAAGCTATACAATAGTGCCAAGCCTATCTCAATCTCCACAAAGCGTTTAGAATCGTACTTTTGTTTCTTAAAATAACCAAGTCTTCTTTTCGTGTTTGTAAATATCGAAATCTGAATTATTATGCTTATCTATTCATAATTTTTAAGCTTTCATCGTTATACCCGACATAAAACGCGCACCTGTAAATTTTGATACATATTCTATTTTGGAAAGTGAGCGTTATACGTCAGAATATGCGGTAATTCAATTATATTATTTTTGTTATGTGTTTTTGATATGAAGAGTTGATACCACCATCAAAATTTCCAGATATGTTTTACTTTATTATTTACGTTTTAATCTATATAAAGGCTGTCCGAGACGAAACGTCCTAATTTTAAACAATGATACTCAAAATAATAATCAACCAAGACAGTTCTGTTAGGTGATACATGGCTGCTTAGATGCGGAAATTTAAATTATGTACTAGCAATGATTTATATTTCAGGAGCTGGAAATCAGAAAAATTAAAAAATGAAAAATGACAACAAATTCTGAAAAAGAACAAACCGTGTTTTGGTATGCAGAATAGGGCAGGACAGAGCACCCTCACATTGGCATTTGGGGGTCTGGAATACATTGACTTCTGAATTCACACAAAGATGGATTGGGAGCAGTGGTCCAATTCTCTGGCCATCCTCATTAGACATCCTCCGTGCCACTCGTCGGACATATGTAGAAATGGTGTGATTGCCCAAACAAAAAACTTCATAAAAAATATGTATCCATTGTTGTTTTAATCTTCTTAATGCAACGATTACATGTTGTATAACAGACTGTTCAAATTAGGACGTTTCGTTTTGGACATCCTGCATAAATCTAAATCAGAGACTGCAGTTTTTTACATCCGTGTTCCAAATTTTTAAAAATAATATTTTATGTGATCATGACACGCCAACTACCAAAATAGTCAGTGAATGAAATAATCTATAAATTTAAAACACTTTTTTTTTAGCCATCTGCCATGATCTTTCTCCTGAACCAAATTTACTAATTATTTTTTTTATGAAAGCCATTAATTTGTAGACGTACTCGCACTAGCTATTTTTTTAAATATTCCCATTTTTATACTTGAATTTTCATTTTAAAAGATTTTGTGAAGTTTCTTCAAAATGATGGCAGTTGGATTACTTCCTTTGTTGCAGAGAAAGGAGAAATAATGGTGTTTATTTATCTTTATTGATTTTATCTTTATTGATTATATCTTTATTGATGCCATTTTCTCATTGCAATTATTTTTTTTTAATTGAACAGGAAATTACGTCACGCTTTAAAAAGCACGCGTTAAAGCATTTACATTTCAATATTTTTTCATTCCACTAATATTGAGATTGAAACGCTATGTGAAATGCTTTAATAAAAATGACGCCAATGAAGTGATGTCAGTGAAATGAGTGAAAATGACGTCATATTTAAAAGAAAACTACCATTTTCTTTGATAAAACAAAATATTTTACCACGAAAAAGACAAAAAGACATAAATAATATGTTATTGATTACGTATACGACTAATGTCTATTTTTTCAATAATTTTAACAGTTGAAGTTTATGGAAATAGTGTTTTGAGAGTTAGACTAAACAATGTAAAAGGGATTTTTTATTAAAATTTCTTTTGTAGGTTTATTGTAAAGTCAATGTAACAGTTTCCTTTGTAAACATTCACTTTCGCCAAAATTCGACGGGAAATTGCTCGTAATGAATTAAAATTAATTTAAAAATGAATTACTTTACAGATTATTATTTGGGTAATTTTGTAAGCAAGATTTGCTTTCAATCGCCAAAAGTTAGTCGTGATATTAAAAGAACTTTCATGGAGAGAAACAATTGATGTGTTATGAAATAGAATTCAGAAATATTCCTCATTACTCATTATTAGTTTCGTTTGTTAGACAAAAAGTAGTTGTTTTATTTGTTTTGTGTATTGAAACCCGATCGTGTAAAAAAAGACATGATTTTTACCGAAACAATTTCAGCGATGCTTCCAGATGCTATTAGAGAGCTAAAGTTTTTATTATGTTGAACTTAATTATGTCGTGTTTGATAATATATGTATGGCGTAATTTGTGATAGGACTTCATAAAAAATCCTGGAACTGAAACATCAGTCACTTATAATGAGAGACATATTTAACTCCAGCCTCAACTACCTGTCCTACAATCATTGAAATTGGAGAGTAGTCACTTTTTGTAAATTGGGTAGTCAAAAGATCTCATTGTGAAGAATTAAAAACAAAGATAATATAAAAAAAAGTTTAAAATAAAGATAATATAAAAATTAAACGCATTTATTTATCTTTATTACTACTCTGGCGTCTGAATACAATATGTCAAAAATATCTTTTCTAATTCTTATTTTGCGTATTTTATTTTGCTTTTGTCAGACATTAGAAACAATTAAATTAACTTGTAAAATTATTTATTTTAAAATTACTTTTATAGTTTATTTTCTTCTGTGTATATAAAAAAGGAAGTATTGGAATTGTGAAAATTCTACCGCCTTCCATCTTTTGATGGATTTACAAGCTTTGGAATTTCTGGAACCCGATTTGATTATTTTTGTAAAATGGTTGCCTGTATGTACGTATGTACATGACACAAATTTTCGAGTCGCTCATCTCAAAAACTAATGCAAAGAATTTATCAAACTTCATATTCTGTTAGACCTTGATAAAATCTGGGGATGATTAGGTTTGAGTGTATATCGCTCAGCAGAATGCCCGGCTATTGTGTAATTTTTACAATTTCCGTGATAGATATAACTCGGCAACTGTAGGTTGGAATTTTGCCAAACACCCTATTCAATTATATCTTGGCTTATGTAGGCACTGATAAGGTTTTGGTGTCTATAGTCCAACAAGTTGAACTTCTATGCTCCATCATTCACCATTTCCGTGATAGCTACATATTGGCATCTATGGAATGGAATTTGATCAAATTTCGTATTCATTTACACCTAGAGATAAATTGCAACTGATTCATTTTGAATGTATATTGTTCAACAGGTAGAGTTGAAGAATACCGGTTTATTCCCAGGTTTATTTCCAGTACACCCGGTTTATTCCCAGGTTTATTCCAAGAAGACCTGGGTTATTCCCAAAAAACCTAGTTTATTTAAAAAAAAACCCGGTTTATTCCTAGGTTTAAACTGGGTTTTTTTTTGTCTTTGGAATTCTATCAACAGCTGACGCTGCTGTGTTGTGCTTTCTATAATTTCTGTGATAGTTACTATATCTCAGCATCTATGGGATTGAATTTCACCAAATGTAATAGGTAAGATATTTATAAAAATTTATACTGATTCAACTTTGGCTTTGTTCACACAACAGGTGAGATGTTCTGATGTATTTTAAGAAATTTCTGTGAAAGTTATATCTCAGCATCTATGGAATTGAATTTCACCTTTAATAGGTAAGATATTTATGAAAATTTATATTGATTCAACTATGGCTTTGTTCACACAACAGGTGAGATGTTCTGGTGTATTTTTCGAAATTTCCGTGAAAGCTATATCTTTGCATCTATGAGATGGAATTTCACCAAGTTTAATATATAAGGTATTTATTGACAATTATATTGATTCAACTTTGGCTTTGTTCACTCAATGGAGGCACTGCTATGCGATTTTCTATGAACATTATTATATAGATGTATCTCAGTTTCTATTAGGTACAAATTCACCAAATTTTATGTTTTAAGTGTTTAATTAAAGATATAAATTATTTTCACCTTTTGTATTTGAATACCCAACAAGGGCTGTTGAATTTTTTTTTAATTAACTGATCATTGTAAACTCCAATTTAACTTTAAAGAAATGCAGTATATTTTGTAATTTTTGATGTAAAACTGTATTTCAATTAATGTATTAGACTAATACAAAAGAAAGTTTTGTGATGGAAACAATATATTAGTTAACTTGTTCAGTGATACAGTAACAAAAACAGTAAGTTATCATTATCAAAACCAATAAAATTGCCATCAATAATACTCCCTACCAATAATCTCTAGACATAAATGAGCATTGCTTAATTTAATGTTACTAATATTCCTTTTCATGCAACATGGTTTGCTCTAAATCAATGTTTCAAAGAACTCAACCACAGACCACAAAGTTACTGCTAAATCTGAATACTAATTTTGCATTTAGTGACGCATAAAGTGAAGATTCTTATTCGGAAATAGTAGTAGCTCTGTAGCCCGCAATTGAGTTTTCTGAAACCCCTTCTCTAAGTAATTAGGCCGAAATCAGCATTAATAATGACAATTTTTAAAAATATATTCATTAGTTTTGCGAACTTTAAACAAAAACAGAATTACAGAATATCTTCATCATAAAAATTAATTCTCATTCATAATTATCTTGGTATATTTCTGCATGATTCACACAATCACTGCTTTACGTAGTGATTTCTTAGTTTAAATTTCCCCCTAGAAGTTCATCCTTTTGCGTCATACCGTCATAAATTACGAAAATAAATGCATACATAATTTAAAAAGTTATATTTAATATAAATGCTGGACGATTACACCATGAAACATTACTACATTAAAGACGTGAGTATAAAACATCACAAATTTACTGAATGATGTATACAAATGTCAAATTTATGCAAACATTAAAATTAAAAATATCGACGTTTCGACCAATTTCTTGATTGATGGTTAACCTAGTTAATTTTTTGTTTTTAATTAGTGGACGGCAATAATAATGTAGTAACGGACGGATTGTTTTTCACCTTTGAAACTTTAGAAGCAATATAACAAATATTTCCTGATGATGACCATAGAAGTTGGTCGAAACGTCAATATTTTTAATTTTAATGTATGTATAAATTTTAAATTTGTATACACCGTTCAGTAAATTTGTGATGTTTTATATTCACGTCTTTAATGTAGCTATATTTAACGTGGGAATAAATGGCGCAATTTGTGACTCTGGTTGCTTTTCATAAGTTTTTGGTGCAAGTTTGGTTATCTTTGCAGGTGTGGGTCAGTTATCTATGGTCAGTAATCGGATTAATTTTTTTAATTTCTTAAACAAGACTTTAAATCATGAGAAGCATTTTCGTCAGAATGCTACTTTTGCATGCTAATAAATTAATATTTTATTGAATTTTAAAATGCGTCGAGGAATTTTGGTCTACCCAAGTATTTTGATAGCAACTCATTCAAGGCAAGTGTACAATTAATGAACCATGTACCTAAAATGGATCACATGCTTTGACAAGTAAAAAGCAAGGTTATTCGTTAAAGTGACATTGAATTAGAGACACCTGATTAGAAAAGAGTTGCTGCACTTCTGGCCTTGATAAAGACTGTCACATGATGTCCATTGTTTTAATAAGTTTAAGGAAATTTTTCGAAAGCATGGCATGATAAACGTATGGGAGATTCCCATTCCCTTTCCGGCACAGTGGTCCCACTCCGGGCACACCTAATTTTAATTCCAAACTTGCATTCGACACCAAGAATATTTAATAAAATTTTGTTTCTACATTAAAAGCTTGCCGAACAGTTGATGTCGGTTAAGGGGCTTCCGAGTTGCGATCAACTTTACGCCCAGTCTATTTGTGAGTAACCTGTATTGTAAATATTGAGCCGTTGGGAAAAGTTAAATGTAGTATTAACTACATAAGAAAGAACAATTAAAAATAGAAGAAAAAATTAAACAATGGGAATAAAAAAGTAAAGCTATAGAGATTACGGAAAGAGTCTAAAAGATGGAAAAAAGTA
The DNA here is from genome assembly GCA_963931845.1 of Maratus michaelseni. Taxonomy (NCBI): domain Eukaryota; kingdom Metazoa; phylum Arthropoda; class Arachnida; order Araneae; family Salticidae; genus Maratus; species Maratus michaelseni. The sequence goes on from OZ007600.1 coordinate 212,103,165, forward strand.
AAATGGTATAGCTGTAGTTAAAATTAACTACTGAAAAAAGTTGAAAAAGTGTAAAATAGGGTTCGGAACATGTTCAAAAACAGTACATAAATGCCAGGTGGAAAAGGCAGGCAAAGCTAAGCTTTAACAAAAATAGCACTTAAAAAGAACAAACATATTTATTTTTTACAAAAAATTTTTTTATTTATATTTATATTTTATTATTAATTTGTATAGCATAGGAATAAGTTTAAATAGGAAATTACAAATTTATATAAAAGTAAGAGAGAGAAATTTGCAGAATGGTGAGCACTAATGCTCATAATCAATAATGCAAGAATATTTTGGACGCTTGCGGTGATGTGGTTCGAATGCGTCATAATCCGGCAATTCTGCGATTATATCATTAGGGAGGTCATATAATTTTTCATAAAATTTTTTGGCAAGGTGGTTGATTCTTTTATTTAATGTGGTAGTTTTGAGGTCTCTGCGAACAGTGCTATTACGGAGATAGCGAGAGGTATTTCACATTGAAAGCTTAAAATAAGGAGTTAAAATTTTCTAAAAAAGTTGTTTGTAAATTCCGGTGTCAGTCAGTAATTTTTCATTTTACTAACAGACTTTGTCTGTGCCGGAAAGGGTTAATCAGTTAAATACCCTTGAGGGAGGAAGGACGTGCTTGCAAACTTTCATCCAATGTATTTTAATGGTGTTGAAATGAATTTAAATACCAAATTCTTGATGATTATTTTACTTAGGAGTCTTTAGTGTAATTCTCCTCGAACCATATTATTGCTAGCGGTACTTTTGGCAGGAGCATTTATTCTGCTTGAAACTCCACTTCTACTCGTGTATCAAGAAAGCATACTAAGATGAATGTGATCACGATCAAACATATTAAAAATTATGTACTGAGATGCATCGAGGTGATTTGAACAAGTATCATAGGTCCCAAACATTGCCAAGAAAAAATAACCCTGTTCATCTCTCAGCAGCTACGAACTTGTATACTTGCAAACTGACATGCTAGATCCATGATTTAATTAACTGGATGGTGTAATCTTATAGCATATCATCAGCGTGACGCTGTCATATTCGAACCTGGTCACTCCATGCTACACGGTGTGATAAAGATATCACAGTCTTTATCTTTTTTAAATTACTTTCTATTTCAGCTCAACGTATTTCTGCATTTAATAACCTTTCCAGTTTAAATTTGCCGTTCTTTTAAGCTATTTTATCGGCAGTCGCGCGCGATGCGGCGTGTTATTTTCACTGCAGAGCTTCCCTCCATCGTGCTCTACGTCCGTTTTGAATCAGCGCTGGCCTTGGGCTGTGACGTCATCGCGTTCGGCGACTCTCCCCCGTTCCTGCGTTATACGCATGCGTCGCCCCGGCGCTATTGTTTACTACCTGTTGTAGCGCTGTGTTTTGATTCATGTTTTGCCCACTTTGGCGCTGCAGGTGAAAGGGGCGTGTTTTACAAATACAAATTAGAATGCTTCTCTTAATTGTCAAATATTAATGAGTTTTCCATTTGTTCTTTTAATTTTCACATAATCCATAATCAACAAATTATTTTAAATTAATTTTGCTTTCACATTTGTGTTCCCCAGTCACTGGTATAAATACCAATGACACACATTTTTCTAAAAGAATTTTAATTAAAAATGATGCTGTAAGAATTTATTGAAAACTTGGTCTGATCCGAGTCCGGGCCTAGTGTCGGCTCTCCGTATCCGAGAATCTCGATGTTGCGCTGAATTCTTTGGGGATCGCTCGTTTTTATAAGTTTTTAATGTTCTTTAGAATGCTGTTATATAAACTTAAATTTAATATTTAAAAAAGTTTAAATTAAGTGGTAATTCAATTTAGTTTCTAATATCTTCATGGATTCGGCCAGAATGAATATTTAAAAGCAATCATCGTCATTTACTTGTGATGTTCGAGCCAGAACTTTTAAAAATATGATGAGCAGCCACCGTCATTGTCTTATTCTACCTTCCTCCTATTGCAAGAAAGAAAAATAAAAGAATTTGGATTCCATTCTAAAGGAGTATTGCTTTTCGTATGTGTCTCTTATTTTAAACAACAAGTAAGAATATTTTATTCATTTATTTTTTAGATGTGATTCTCTTCATGAAGAATTCTGACCTAAAGAACGTCATGCATGTATTGTGCAGGATTTATTGCGATCATACTACACAACTACAATATTTAAAAGTTCACTATACGATCTATTCCTTCACCCATTCAATACAATTAAATAAATAATTACGGCAATTTAATATTCATCAATAAATTTTACGTCACACACGGTTCTAACAGTCAATGGTCCCATAACGGTTTCCTCTGCACCAGGAAAAACGTTGCGTACAGTAGCGTGCATTGACAAATGCCACACTGTTGCGTATTCTGCTCCTGAAGCACATTTGGTAAAAATAAAAGAATTTGGATTCCATTCTAAAGGAGTATTGCTTTTCGTATGTGTCTCTTATTTTAAACAACAAGTAAGAATATTTTATTCATTTATTTTTTAGATGTGATTCTCTTCATGAAGAATTCTGACCTAAAGAACGTCATGCATGTATTGTGCAGGATTTATTGCGATCATACTACACAACTACAATATTTAAAAGTTCACTATACGATCTATTCCTTCACCCATTCAATACAATTAAATAAATAATTACGGCAATTTAATATTCATCAATAAATTTTACGTCACACACGGTTCTAACAGTCAATGGTCCCATAACGGTTTCCTCTGCACCAGGAAAAACATTACGTACAGTAGCGTGCATTGACAAATGCCACACTGTTGCGTATTCTGCTCCTGAAGCACATTTGGTAAAAATAAAAGAATTTGGATTCCATTCTAAAGGAGTATTGCTTTTCGTATGTGTCTCTTATTTTAAACAACAAGTAAGAATATTTTATTCATTTATTTTTTAGATGTGATTCTCTTCATGAAGAATTCTGACCTAAAGAACGTCATGCATGTATTGTGCAGGATTTATTGCGATCATACTACACAACTACAATATTTAAAAGTTCACTATACGATCTATTCCTTCACCCATTCAATACAATTAAATAAATAATTACGGCAATTTAATATTCATCAATAAATTTTACGTCACACACGGTTCTAACAGTCAATGGTCCCATAACGGTTTCCTCTGCACCAGGAAAAACATTACGTACAGTAGCGTGCATTGACAAATGCCACACTGTTGCGTATTCTGCTCCTGAAGCACATTTGGTAAAGTGAGTATACACAACTTCAAAGGTTTTGAAAATTGCATCTGTATGGTTCTCTCATTCAAATAGACTGACACATGAGTAGCAACTGGATCTTAGATATTCATGTTCATTTAATCTTGAATATACCTTGTAATTTAACCAATCACGACTTTGCTTTTCTGATGTTCGCGAATTCACGCTCTACACTTGATATTGCCGAACAAGAAACCCGCACTGTAGAGATCTTTTTAAAATGGGATGTCCGTTGTTGCGAGTACCTATTATTTGCTTTCTCTCTAAGACGTCTAAATCGGAGCTTTCTCATCGTTTTACTTTTTACAGTTTTTCTTAGAGGACTATACATTCATCTTCATGTATCATATGGCAGCGCCCGCACATGCATACGAATGAGGCAGCAGTACCACGTTTTAGGTAGATTTCGTAAGAAATACTACCTATTACATTCTCCACTATGTTGGAATTTCAGGAAATTTTTTGCAGATCTACGCCGATCATGACTCCCAGAACACAAAACCACCCCCAGTTCAAAACTTTATCTATCTATCTATCTATATCACTTTTTTATGGACACGATAACATCAATAATTCTGCACCAATCTCTTCTAAATTGATACATAAAATCAAGGGGCATAAAATCTCGGTCAAGTTCGTTAATGGGGAAAATCAAACAAAGGAGGGGGAAATGGAGGGCGTTTTGGGAAAACAGAAAAAACCCCATAACTTCTTAATTATGATACGTATCGAATCCGTTTAAAGTTATTATAAACTTCTAGGAAAAGGGCCGAAAATTTAGGTATGACAGATTTTTTATATCATTATAAATAGCCTCAAGGGGGGAGGATAGGGGTTTAAGAAGAAAAAAATTCATAACTTTGTCTATTCACAAGATATTGTACCCGCTTGAATTTATTATAAATCCTCTTAATATTATCTACAACTTTTATATCGGCAAGTTTTTTATACGACCAACCCTTACAGCAAAAAAAAAAAATGAAAAGCAAAAAAATCCCTTCCGACTCCGCCTACAGACACAGGTAGATTTCAAAATGGGAGGTCCCAAATACCGCATCATAGCAAAAAGGTCATATCTTCTGGAATTCACAATAAACTGTCACCCCACGGTCTGCATCTTCGAAATCTACCTGTGCCTGTAGGCCGAGCCGTCAGGGATTTTTTAAATAATATTGTCTCTATGTAATTCAGTAGTACTTCAGTGCATATCGCAGTCGTAAGCTACTACATCGACAGATGATTTGACAGAAATTTCACTTTATTACGTGTCAGATTAGTTTCGCGTGACTGTGATACAGAAACCTGTTTTACATTTATCACACAGCAGGTGGCTCATTACAAATCTTACAGAGTCGAATACTAATACATTTACCTTAACCCTTTCAAGGGCGGTGGATTTTTGAATTACCTAATTTTTATCCCTTAATGCTACACTGGCACCAGAATTTTGAAATGAAAAATTTCTTTTCATTAAGGCTGCTTGTCAGTAAACTTCCTGATTCCCCTCGCTAATGTTATTCCTATGAGCGTAGGATGCATTCGTATTTTTAAAATATCTCCTCGGAAAATTAATATTTTTAACTTCTGTTTTCTTTGTATTGTTCTTAAAGAACGTCTCTTTTTTTCTTAGTTGTCAATTTTTTTCTAAAATATATACTTAATTTTATATGAACTGTTAAAATCGTATTCAGTTTCGCTAAGATTTTAAAACATAAAAATGTAAATTAAGCACATAGTTTAGAAATATTTTGATAACCAAGAAAAAAAGAGACATTCTTTAATAACAGTACACAGTAAATAGAAGTTAAAAATATTAATTTCCCGAGGAGCTATTTTAAAAATACGAATGCATCCTACGCCCATTGGATTAACATTAGCGAGGGGAATCGGGAAGTTTACTGACGAGCAGCCTTAAGTACGTGAAGAAAAACTTTTATGTATTTTCAAATAAATTTTTTTGTAAAATCTGATGTCAGTTAATCATTTCAACAGTTTACGAATAGAAGTACTTTGCCCCTGAAAGGGTTAAACAATAGTTTTTTATTTTTTAATTTTAAGCTGCAGAAGAATAAGTTCTTCGTTGATTTTATCTGGATTCATTATTTATCCATGTCTGTCGTTAGATATTTTCAGCTGTACAAAAAAATAAATACAGCTTTAAATATACAATTCTTTTGACCATTTTCGTCATAAAATATTCCAAAATACAGAAATATTTTTTCAAGATTTGTACAAAGCTCCAAATAATAAAATCATGGTTAGTTATATAATAAATATTAATTTTAAAGTAAAGTTCATTGTTTTAATACGTAGCTAATTTACAGAACGTTTCATACCTTTTTCTCTATCTATTTATTCAAACAGTGCAAATTAGCAATTATAAATAACTCATTTTTATAAACAACATAAAATAAGAAAATTAAAAACGACTGTTAGTTCATAAAATAATGGTTGGGTATTCGAGATTAGTTCTTGGAAATTAAAATAGCTTAATCAACGCAATGTAAGTATAATGATAATTTTATAAATAGGAAATTATTTTTAGCAAAATGCAGCGAACTACAACTTCACTCATTTTTACGGCGAAATTACTATACAGGCACTTAAACTTTAAAATATATTTTGAAATCTATTTCATAATAAAGAATTTAACATTGCTGTATATCATTTAAAAATGTTTTTAAAATAAAGAACTATAAAAATAATCTCCTAATCCCCCTCCACTTTTGGTATTTATAGATTAATTTTGTTATAAAATAGTGAATTGAAACATAATGATTTTTCGTCACATTTTTAAATGTTAAATAGCGGCTTCTTTTTCTCTTATTTTAGAAGTTGCAATAATCCCTTTTTCCAAGTAATAAATTGAGAAAAGTTTCATCAATACAAAAATAGAGTTTTTGCAAAGGTCATGTTACATTTTCCTCAAGTTCCGTGCTTTTGAATGAAATGTAATGGCTAGTGTTATTGAAAGTCTTGCTCAGATTTTTTTTTCTTTGTTAAATATCTAAGAATATATATTTGCTTCTTTTTATCAAAAAATTCAGAAAGACAATAAATTTGTAACATTGTAACTTATTTTTTTATATTTTAAATCTCAATAAGTTTTAAAATATCTGAAATGTAAAAATATTAAATATTTTGTAAAAATCTATTGTACATATTATACCACAATTTTAAAGAAAAAAATTCCAGTACATGCCATACTTTTTAAATTAACTTCAAAACTTATTCAATTTTCCCCTTGATTAAAAAACAAGAACGAAAAATCATGCGGCAAGCATACATTATATAACACTTTCCAACGCTTCCAAAATAATTTTACAAATCACACCGTTTAATAAGCTAAAAGATAACATCTAAGTAAACAATTTGGAAAACGCATAATATATTTAAAAACATAATTTCAGGAATTTCCAACATATACAATATTCAGAAAAATATCCGAATACTTTTATTCAGCCCTGTATAGGATCTATAGATTTGTATATATACTACACATAGGATGCTAAATTTTAGTTCAGTTAGGAAACGCGTAGCACAGTTTAAAATTCTCTGTCTGGAGTTTCTGTCAATAAACGGAAATGTGTCCGCGAACTTTTGTGCTGACCTGTATAGGACCTACAGAATTTATACACAACCAGTAATAGACAAAAAGCGAGTTAAAATTAAAATCTCGTTCAGTAACTTAAAACGCACTTCCAGGAATTATTGTTAACAGGAAGTAGAGAATTCTATTGTGTGTCCCTGTAAATGAACGATGACTGCTATACACACACTATTCTGTTGTAAGCCTCTTGTAATGCACCTTAGTGATATATATAAATTCCAATGCGTTTAAAATGGTGAAACAAATATTTAAATAAACCGCAGACGATTTTTCTCCATACACGTAATGTAACGGAATTCTTTTGACTGTCCCTGTAAAGTAACTATAAGTGCTATGCACACCCTATAACATATTAAGCTTCTTGTAATGCACCTTAGTGATATATATAAATTTCATTGCGTTTAAAATAGTGAGACATTATTTAAATAAACCGCAAATGATTTTTCCCTATAGACCGCAATGTAACGGAATTCTTTTGAGTGTCCCTGTAAAGTAACTATAAATGCTACACACTTCCGTTGAAATAGGGAACATGCTATAGATAAGGACAATAACATATAAAAATTGAGAGCAATCCGAGCCTATTAACGGGAGTTAGAGCACGGACAGACACCCATACGGCCAGACAAACCGAAGTCATAAACACTTTTCGACTAGTTGGAAAGTGTTAAAAATTTCGCCAAAGAAGCTAATAAGGATGGTATTGCTTAGAGTAGGAGAGGATGGTGGACTCAAAGACGCATTTTGATCACTGGCTTTTGTACATTTTATATTTTGCTCAATTTTTACACATTGAATGACGCGTGTTATTTCTTTCCTCGGCTTACAAAGGAAGTTATGTAAGTGATACGCTACAAGATTTTTCATTCTTTTTTCCTCCTTTGGTTTAATATAGAGTTCTACAAGGGCCGGGTTACCCGGCCCTAATCCGACATTTCTGCTTAAAGTCAACCCAATAACTGACTTGGCAAAAGAAAAAAAAAAAGTTGGAAATTGTACGTTAAACGTGACAAATGAGGTGCGTTCGTTTCGTGCTATAACTAGTTTTACAACGTAAAAAAATCATCCTTATTATTTCAGTGAAATAAATTATATCGTCTGCTATGAGCGAAATAAGGATGCCTTTTTTTTATTATTACGTATGCCATGTTTACAGATGCGATTTTTTTTTCCAACGCCAGACTTCGCTGTAAAATTCACCATGGAGATCTTGCTTTGCAAATGATTACCTCCATGGTTTAATATTTCTATGACTCACGATGAATGAATATTTTGTTTATTTACTTTAATGGATTGAAATATTCTGCTGTTAACCTAATTTTCACAGACGTTATCTCAAAATCTAAACATTTCTGAATGAGACTCATCTCTCAAGCAAACGATTTTTTTGAACGATCTTTCTAAAAATGTAACTTTTATGCAATTTTATTCGAAAAAATAATTTTTAATAAAAATGGCCGCTTGGCATATGGAGAAAGATGTGGTTAGCCCGTACTTGTTTACCTCAGTCACATGACTTGCGCTTTTACTATACATATTACGTCTGATATGATTTAATAGAATAAAGAAAACTTTTATTAATATTTTTTAAATTTTTGATTCGACTTTCATAAAATTTGAAATGACTCGACAAAATTCTGCAACAGTTATATATATTAAATTTCATACCATTCCGTTGGGTAGTTTTTGTGCTGTTATAAGGGGACAGACGGACAGACGGACGGACGGGCCAGACGACGACTACAGGTGCTACGTATTTATATAATTACGAACGCACCTTAAAAACTGTCAACCCGAAATATTCAAACCCGAACTCGAAGTGAAAAAAACTAAATTCAAACTTTAATAAAATCATGGAAAATAGTCAAGAAATATATCTCTAATATCAATTTTATGTTTTATGTAGATAAATCAACACACATTCACTAATTACTATTCAAATACATAGGTTTTTTTTTTCATTTGAAATATATTCAGGACGTTCTTTTAACCCATTCGGGACCATGGATACATATATGCACCCTGAAAAAGATCATACAGAATTTGTTTTAGGCACCAATAAAAATTTAAAGTAATATTTGCTTTCTCTAATTAGAGTTTTTTTGTGATAGTTTAAGTAAAAGTAGCTTTCTTTTAAAAAAGTGGTGCCAACCAAATAAAATTTGTGTAAAAGCCGCCGGTCCCGAAGGGGTTAAACAATAGAGTCAACCCGTACCCTACCCGAAAGAGTCAAAACCTAACCTGAAACATTTAAAGTCAACCCGATCCGACTCGCAGTTTGTTTCGGGTTGATCTTGGGTAAAATCGTGTTACTCGATCCAATGCAGGACTCTAGTTTTAAGATCCTACCTAGATAAAAGAAAACAAGAACGGAAAAAAAATGCGTCAATCAGAGATGTTGAAACACTTTCCAACGCATGCAGAAAATTGTATCAAACATTCACTGTTAAATAAGGAGAAAGAAGATATTTATAAAACAGTTTATGAAAAATATAACATATTTAACAAACCAGTTTTATCATTTACCTCCCATAGTCAAAAAAGTAGTCAAATTATTTTGTACAACCCTGTATACGATGTATAGATTTGGATGTATACTACATATCATGACTAAAAATTAGTTCAATTAGAAAATTCACTTTTAGCAATTTTCGCCAATGGATGGAAATGCAGTCGAAATCTTCTGTACAGCCCTGTATATTATGTAAAGATTTTTGAACAAACCACATATTAAACTAAAAGTTAATTCAGGTAAAAAACACATAAGTCAACTTGAAACTCACTTCCAATAATTACCAACCCTAAACGATAATGAATCTTGTTCTATGCGTAGCCTTGTAAAGGAATTTATTTATATAGTTCAGAAAGAAAATGCATAACACAATCAAAAATGCCCTTAAGCAATTCACTCCCATAGTCAGTAATACTTAAGAATTTCTTTGTGTAGCCCTATATAGGATCAACAAAATTTATACACACGACGTACTATGAAAAAATTTAGTCAAATTTAAAAACCCAAACCAAAGTTGAAAACGCACTTATAAGCATAGACTGTAATCATCGCACGAAGACTGTAACCGATTACTTTTTTGTGTCACTGTAAGTAAACTATTAACTCAATGCTTAACTAATCTGTGAGAAATTTATAATATATCTCAGTAATACATATAAATTTCGTTATGTTTTAAATAGTGAAACATCATTAAATTACACTGCAAACGATTTTTCCCGTAAAACATTGTGTAACAGAATTTTTTTGTGTGATCCTGTATATGAATAATAAATATTTTGCACACATACAGTGGAACTTCCCTTTAACGAAGTCCCTATTTAACGAAGTTTTCTACTTAACGAAATTTTCTGCAGAACTTTGACTTTGAACACCATTAACATGTAAATTAATCTCCATTTTACGAAAGAGATATTCTATATAACGAAGTTTATTCCACTTTTGTACGGGTACAGAATTCAAACGAAGAGGTTGCTGCTGCGATGGATATGCACATTTATTTCAGTGGATTGTATGAAAATGAACACATTAAAAAAAATTCCATTCTGATTGGTGTTAAACAGAACGATTTTTTTTTCGCACTAAGAAGAACACTTACTATCACCACTCTCCCACACTGAGATTCCAGAGCTGACAGTTAGGGGAAGTCAAAATCCCCTTTTTACATTCAATGATATAGAGGATGCAGAGACGCAATGACGCCAGATGCATTGGACCAAAAAATATCAATTAAGAGTCACACATTTACCATTCTGACCTTCCACTGCTGATAGACAATTAATTGCTTTGTACATCCACAAGAATGTGCTAAAAAATGCAAATCGAAGAACATCAAAGTTATTTTGGTTCCTGCCAATACAACTTCTAACCTTCAGCCATTAGTCTAAGGAATAATACAATATCTTGACGTACATTATAAAAAAAGACAATGTTGTGAAAACATTAGTTTGAAAATCTGGGTATCAGAGCTGATGAAAGCTTGGGAATATGACGTGATTTCATCAACCGTACACAACTGTTTTATAAAAGACGGCTTCAAAATTGAAACTGAATCCAATGCCTCTGAATCCATTACTTTTTTGCCATATTTGAAGGAAAAATTTCCTGAATTTAAGTTGATTTCTATTTAACGAATTTTCTTCATAACGAAGTTTTTAAGTGTAACGATGAGACTTCGTTAAATGGAAGTTTCACTGTATTTAAGAAGAAGCATGTTTTCTTGCGCTACATAATTGTATATCTATTTTATCATGTTTCGAATGGCGTAATATCATCAAAATGTACTTGAAATGTTTTTTTTTCCAATTGACCGTAATGTGACTTAATACTATTGACTGTCTCTGTAAATAAACTTTAAATGTTACACACTTCATTTTCAATAGGGATCATGCAATAGTAAGTGTCAATAACAAACAAAATTTTCAGGCCAATCCGAGTATATTTACGAGAGTTAGAGCACGGACGGATGACAGACGGCAGGACAAACCGAAGTTCTAAACACTTTTCAATTATGTTGGAAAGTGTTAAAAACGGTATGAAATTTGTACTGATATGCATATACAAATATTAGAAAGCTGATTGAATTATTGAGTATTTTAACCCCTTCGGCCCTGATTTTTTTTTCAATTTTGGTAAAAAATTACTGTTATGCTAACAAAATTAAAAATAGCTATCGGAATCACAGAAGTTAGGGTTTAATGAAAGTTAACGAATGCGTTCTTTACCAAAACCTCACAAATGTAGTTATTTTGCGTGTTTTTCATATAACAATAGTCTAAGGAAGAATTTTTGAAGACGTTTGGAAAATATCGTATTACAACTAAATTAAACAAGCATAAAAATTTAGTAATATTTTTTATCTTTTATCACAAATTACCAATTCGGAAAAGGATTCCCAATTTTATTTTAAAGAGTGAAACGTAGGTTTTAATTAAAATAAGTGCCAACGGCTTGCTAATAATTATGAAAATTATTATTATTATTATTATTATTACTAAATGCTAAACATAAGTGAAGTCATAATAGGAAATGTAGAGATTCATACTATCACTATTAGGTGCTGGAATTAATAAAAATAATGTTTAAGACAAAATAATACTCAATAAAAGATATGTCCTATTAGTAGGACGTCAGGACCGAAGGGATTAATGCTTTTAGTACGCCGTACAGACTTTCACCGGAATTATCTTCTCGATTTTCGAATAATGTATCATATGATTTTATGTTAGTATTCCTTTTATTACATGTTGTTAGTTAGCTCTTTAAATTCTGCTATTACTATCCACAATGACAGCTAATTGATAAACCATTAGACTTAGAGAGAATGTTGCGATTCAAAAATGTTTTAGATATTATTCTTCGTCATATAAAAAGACATTTACGTCAAATTAATTATTTTTTTAGGTGCCTTCGTAATTATATAAATACCTAGCATCTATAGTCGCCGTTTGGTCTGTCCGTCTGTCCGCATATAGCAGCGCAAAAATTACCCAACCGAATGGTTTGATATTTAATATGTATCATAGTTGCAAAATTTTGTCGAGTCATTTCAAAGTTAATGAAAATCGAATCAAAATTTGAAAGGATGTTAATAAAACTTTTCTTCATTCTGTTAAATCGTATCATACGTAATTAATTCAATGATATCCCATGATAGATAATGATTCTATGTTGCCATGGTGATTACGTCCTATTTGAGATGGAATCCTATTATTTCCGTATTACTGAATTTAACCCCTTCGCGACGAGCGTCCTTTACAGAATTTTTAATCTTTTACCACCGGTTTTTCAAAACAGTAATTTTCGCCTAATTGAATCGCAGAAATGCTATGATTAAACAAGGCAAAGCTTACAATAAATATTAACTAGTGGGAATAATGAAGGATTCTGAACATCTTATGCGTCACGTATACGTGTCGCTTGTTCCCCAACGGGTTAAAAAGAGAATATGTATACTAAAATTGTTTAATTATAGCAATCATATAATATACCGGCAGATGTTTCCGGAGAAATAGATATTAAATGTAAAAAGAGTCTAAATATGGATTTCGAGTTCTGAAAATTTCAAAGCTTGGCTTAAGTTTCCCAATAGAATTTTCAATAAATGTCAAAAAAAGATAAAATGTTGCCAACTTAAAATGTATTATTTTATTAAGGAAATTGATCCCATCATAATAACAGACGATATAATTCATTTTTTTCATTGATTTTTTTTTACATTGTCTCGTATTGGATATTTGCGCATATTATAATTTTAATGTAACATAATTGTAATTAATTGTATTTAAAAGTGTATTGAAACTTAATTTTATAAAATAAAATGAATATCTATAATATGAAAATCTCCACTTAAATAAATTTTCTGTTCATGCCTCTTTGCATAAGAGTGCAATAGCTATTGCACCATGATCTGAATATTTATAAATCTAGTTATAGTACGAACGCATCTCATTTGTCACATTTGATGTACAATTTCCAACCTGTTTTAAATTGCGAATTTTAATTTTTATATGATCCCTGGATACTGTATTTAGAAAACCTTTCTCTATCTTTCTCTATCTTTCTCTATCCTGTACCATAACTCTGAAAGTTAGGTCGTACAAAAATGTAACTTTTATTGTTTTACTTCTTAGACCATGTATATATCTTTTTTATAAGTTATGGGACCCAGGGACAGTGTAAAAAATATAATCTTTGCAACTTTTACAAAAACATCTATTTTGACACAGGTGACTTTTAATGTGATAGTAAACAACATTAAAAAAATTTTGCTATTGAAACTATACATTTAAAAATAAAAGTTTTTGTTTTAAGAATTGGGTATTGAGAGCAATTATAAGAGTGGACAACCCGTATAGCGTAAAAAAATCAGAGATATCATTAATTAACAAAAGTTTATATTGGAGGGATAACAACATACATTCGTGTGGCACATTATAACAAAAGCGAGATGATGATTTTAGTGTAAAAAGGTATGACATACGTATAAAAGCAAAACAATTCTGAGTAATTCAATCAGCTAAATATTTTTTTTGCTAATGCACATTAACTCAAATTTCAACTGGAAATTTTTAAACCTAGGTAGGACCTTCAAATCACCAAAGTATAAAAAATAATTGTAGAGTAACACTTAACTAACTTCCATTTTTAGTAAAAGAAATATGTGACTAGAATAGGTGCCTTAGAAAAGATTTTATTAAATGGAATGTGCTCCTCTAAAATTGTTTTACGTATTACATATCCTGTACCCCCTGTACCGATACATTAGTCAGTAAAGACGCATTTGATCTAGTGATATATGATCCTAAATTTTACCAGTCATTAAACAATAAATTAGAGTCGTCAAAGAAGTTATTTATATTTAAAATATGTATAAAGGCATTGGTTGAACATTTTTTAAATACAATTGTTACTTGTTGTTAATATTACTTATTGATACTTGCATATTAATAGATTTTTAGATATTAAAGATACACATTTTCTTAACATGATCGCTTTACACAATGTACAACTTTCCACATTACTTTGTGTCGACAACCTGTCCCACTTAATGCTTTCTACTTTTACAATTTCTGCTTGTTAGGTTTAGGACTGCAATGCGATTTTTAAAACTTAATAGCATGATAAATTTATGTATTTTAAAAGTTTGGCATATATTTTTTAAACATTTTTACTCTTTGTACAGAAACAAAACTTTAAAAAGAGCAGAGTAAAGTTACTGCAACGTTCTCAAACTAAACACAAAGATATAAATTTTAAATCAGAGGTATAATTTTGGTTCATTTCATGAAATTCATTTTACGAGGGCTGTTCAATAAAGAATTATCTTAATTCTTTTATTCGGATAATTTATTGTACAGAAATTTAGTTTCCTGTTGTATTGTCAGACTAGTATGTACACTCTAAAATTGGGAGGAGTGAGAAGCTGACTCTTTGGAAGAGTGAGAGGCATTTTCACTCTTTTTGGAGTGAATTTTATAAAAATGCACTCCTTAAAGAGTGGAATCTTCCACTCCCTAGAAAGGAGTGAAATATGTCACTCCGTTGTCGAGAGTGACTGTCTCAATCCTTTGACAAGAGTGAAATATTCCACTCCGTTAAAGAGTGAAAGCCTGGCTTTATATAATTTTGTCCATATTTATTTATTGAGAGAAACGAAATTATCAATTTTTCTTTTTCTTTTTAGGTAGATTTCGAAAGAAATACTACCTATTACATTCTCCCCTATGTTGGAATTTCTGAAAATTTTTGCAGATCTACGCCGCTCATGACCCCTAGAACCCCCCCCCCCCAGTTCAAAACTTTATCTATCTGTCTATCTGTCTATATAGCTATATCATTTTTTATGGACACGATAACTTCAATAATTCAGCACAAATCTCTTCCAAACTGATACATATAATCAAGGGACATAAAATCTCGGTCAAGTTCGTTAATGGGCAAAATCGAAATTGGGGGGGGGGGGTGAAAACAGAAAAACACATAACTTTATGATACGTATCAAATCCGTTTAAAGTTATTATTACTTCTAGGAAAAGGGCCGAAAATTTATGTATGACAGATTTTTTATATCATTAAAAATAGCCTCAAGAGGGGGGGGGGGGGCGAATAGGAGTTTAAGAAGAAAAAAATCGATAACTTCGTCAATTCACAATATTCATCCGCCGAAAAAAAAATTGAATGCACTTAAAATAAAATTTAATATAACAAAGCATACCTTTTATTGTGCACGTGAAATACCACTGCTTCGACCGATCGATGGGGTCTTTTTTTTTCTTTTAAACATTTCAATATCAATTTTGCTTTTTAACCATAAATATAAAACAAACCTATGTGGAGAATTGATATTTTATCTTTTTTGTACTACTATTTATTTTTTTAATCATTGTTCAGCACTATATAATGCGGTTATTTTATTTTTGTGGCAACACTAATTTGAGGAAAAATCTTGCATTTCATTTATAAAAACAATGCCGATTACATTTTTAATAGCAATATTTAATCAAAAACCATGTTTTAACGAAATGTGAGTGTACTATGTCAGGAGCCTGTTCAAAATCCTTTTATTTGGTATCTCATGAATCGTTCTGTGTGACTTAAATGTCTGAATCTGAAATTTCAGACACCATAGATGTCTGAATTTAATACGTCTAAGTGTCTTACTGTGATCATTGTATAAACGAACTGAGAAACATATCTGAATTATGTCTGAAATTAAGACATTTAGAAAGTCAGACATTTAAGTGTCTGAAAAGTGATATAATACTAACATATGTGTAATGACTGTGTTACAATTGTATCTTTATGTATGCCAGCGCCATCAGGGAACGTTTTGAAACAGATAAAATGTGTTTAAAATACTTTCCTAACACTAAATTTGGTATTACTTTATAAAAAGAGTTTGATTAGAGCATAAAACGTGTGTTAAAATTGTACAAATTTGCTTACTCAGTTATTTTTAGCGTATTAAGTAGTTAAATAATTTGTTTTCACAAAACAAAATTCTCCAAAAATTACATACATTGGTGGATGTACACGGGAGGGGTGCAGTGAAAGGTTGCCTTTCTCTCCTAAATTCTGAGATGTATAGTTTGAAATACAAAGAAATGTGAGTGCTGATAGAAAGATAAATTCAGACTGTAAATATGAAACAAACTAACAATTTTGTGTCAGAACTCTATGTGTAGAACAATATTTAAACTTTCCGATATAAAAATATAAAAATTTAACAATTCAGAAACATTAAATATTCAAAAATTGTTTCCAGCATTTTTTTTTTCCAATCGGAGAATTGAAATAGTTGATAATTTTTTTCGTTAGAAGGTTTCATTCCCTCCTCCCCCCCCCATCCCCCGTTTCAGATAAATTTTAAACACATGAACAGGGTAAATAAAATTAAAAATTGACTTCTACGGTGGATTCAAAGGGACGGAGCCCCCCCCCTCCTCCCCTCTTTGACGAAAAAATCTTAGTCCCTTATTTTCTTGGTGTTTAATTATTATAAATTAACAGGGGAATAGTAAGTTTTATCATTTTTAAAAACAATTTAATATCATATTTTTAAAATAATAATTTTTAGCTGATATTTTAAACAGAAACGGGATTCCAAATTTCCAAAAGCGATCGCAAAATTCCAATTATGATGTGATACTGATTAATCTCTATGATGTTTAACAACAGTGATTTCAAAGTTGTGTATACAAAATAGTGACCACTCTAGTATACTAATAATGTATGAAAATACAGATTAAGTTATAAAGGCTTTCAAAAGTTAATGGAGGAATAATATTTTGGATTTTTACATCTAAAGCAAAAATCTGAAGTATGAAATTGCTTTTAAATTCTTCAAAATTCGAAATATTTGCAAGTGTTACGTCAAAATCTTTTTTTAAGCTATTTTCCCTCTCTCTCAAAGAAATAATAACTATAGTAATTATATTTAGCTAACTGATTAATTTAACGCCAGAAAATGAAAAGTTTCTGTCTGCTGATAAAAGAATTTAATGAGTCAATTGGGTCAGAGATCACATCGTTGGAAATGCTGACGTAATTATTATTTTTTTTTTTTTAACAGACCGCAGGCGACGATCATGCCCTGTTCATGTTCTTTGTTGGCAGACGTGTATGGCGATTGGTTGATGTGCTATTATTTTGAGTTAAACGTTTGTTCAACGAATTCGTTGTTTGAAAATATGTTCGTGTTCTTAAGTATTGTAGGGAAAATTGTGATTATAATTTAAGTTATTTTCCTTTTGTGCGGATTACAAGTCATTTTCTTCAACAATAAGACGATATAAACCCAAGAAAATGCTCTTATGATTTATAAAATGTTATAATTGTTAATTATTTTTGAAATTATATTCATTTTTTTCTGTTCAAGATTGTGCAAGATTGTGTTGTTTCAAGATTGTGCTTTTTAACATTTTATTTTCATAAAATCCGACTGGTGAGTTTTTTTTTGCAGTCGGATGTGTGTGTGTGTGTTTTTTCCCCTTTTCAAAAGGAATAAATGGGCGATTTTTTATCAATGAAGATATATATTATCGACAAATCGCGTTGCAAAACAGTGCTTTTTTTTATGTTTTGCCAGAAATGTGCAACTGCCTTTTATCTATTTATATGTTATATTTAAATAAATATTAATTACGAATATGGAAATGACTATGTACGTACGTATGAAATGTAAGTACGATTATAAACAACTAGTAATTTTCGTTTTCAAATAAAGCTTTTGTTACTTATGTAATATTATTTAATTACTATTTAGATTAATTTGATAAGAATAATATGTATTTATTATATTTGCATCTTTTTAAATCCAATAAATATATTTTAGTGTTAAAAGATTTGTGTTTTTTTTTTATGATTTTCAAATAAATTCATATGATTTTCAAAATTAACAAATTTGTTTAATATATCTTTACATCTTTAGATCATCACTTATCAATAAAAGTTTTTTATTGTAAAGAATCCATATTATTTATTAACTCACAGGATTGATTTTATTGCTTATGTATTCAACACACAAATTAATCAACAATTTTCGTATTATATTTTTTCCACCAAACTGTAAAAAAAAAAAAAAAAAAAAAAAGTTCAGAAATATATATATATTTTTTATGTGATTATATGTTACTCTGACTGCAAAAATATCAGTAATATTATATATTTTTAAAATGCTTACATTAAAATATGCCTTTTAAAAAAAAAAAAAAAAAAAAAACAGAAAATTATCAATTTTTTTATAACACTTTGATATGTTACAGAATTTAATGCTGCTTTGATCAATATGCGGAATTCTAAACATTTTCTTTCGCGGTCAAACACTTGTTGTGACCTATTTGTTGTATTTTATAATTAGAGATGTACAATTTTCTTTGAGAAGTCTTTTTAGCTTTTTTTTTTCTTTTCTCTTTTATTTGGTGGTGGTGGTGGTGGTGGTGGTGGGGGGGGGGGGGTTGTTAAATCTAAAAAAACTTCAAACTGGCTATTTTTTTTTTCAATTTGAGAATATGAACTTAAAAAATTCTTATAAGTACCACATAATATATCTTGGTTTAAAAGCAAATTTTAATTGTAATAAAATAATTGCATAATCCATTTATATCTTCTAATCTATATGTAATTGACAGTTAAAAGAATCAAATTATTGCGACTTTGTGATTATTATTAATAAAATCAGTTTTCAAATTTACCTTTTTTTAAATAGTTAATAATTGTATTATAAATATATTTTTCACAGCTTTAATTTAATTTCCTCTAAAATAAGTAAACAAATATATCATTATTTACTTTGATTTATTCCTCGAAACTTTAGCTTTCGGTTTTGCAAAATTGAGATATTGAAAACAAATTTTAATATATATTTTTGTAATTATTTTTAGTAAAAAGGTTAAAAATATAAAATATAAAAAGCTAAACTTTTACCTATTTACATTTTTGTATATTTGTGGTCCAAATATTTTTCTAAGTTTCCTTGTTGTAATAAAATTCGCGATATAAATTTACTGGTTCTATTATTTTTCTTTCTTTCTTTGTTTCTTTCTCTCTCTCTCTCTTTTTTTTTTTTTTTTTTTTTTTTTTTTTTTTTTTTTTTTTAACTCTAGACTGTTTAACTGTGCTGTACAAGATCTAAAATATAGGGGTTTTTTGTAAATTTTATATGTTTTTACATAATATATATATAAAGTTTCCCATAACATAAACCTGGTTTTTATATATTTAAATGAAAATATGAAACGTTCAGAGTATGAAAAAAAAAGCTATAGTTGCTATTATTTTATTATTATTGTTATTCTCATTACTGAACTGTTCTATTCAAGTCTTAAAACAATTCAAAACTTACTTAACCCATTACAGCCGGAATTATTTTCGTCTTTAAAATGCAAAACTTACATTTCACACCAGTTTCTTTAAATTAGTAAATTTTGTTTGATTTTATACCGAACTTTGAGTCATTAAAAAAAGATAATGTTTCCTTAAAAAATACTGGTGAATAAACAAAAAAATAATTGAAACTTATCTGGTACCGTATGGTACCGCTAGGCTTTAATGGGTTAAAGGAAAGAAAGTTGTACTTTCTACTAAAAAAAGAACTATATTGTACAAAATATTTATATCAACTTTAATTTGATGATCCTTTAAAACAATTCAGCAGAAGTATTTAACAGTTATCCATCTGAAAAATTCTCCTTTGAAGGATAAATATAGCTAATTTTGATGAAAAGTTGCATTGTTCTTCTAAAACAAAATTACAGTTTTAATCTAATATTGCAAGTGTTGAATTTTCATTCTAAAATTATTATTATTATTATTATTTTTTATGGCCATTTTAATGTGCACCGCGAATGAAGCCGTTGCCGAAAACAGTATTCAATGACTTCATTCGTGTAATCGGGTGGTCCAGAAAATCCAGATTTATAATGAATGTTGTACATACTTTTAGCGTAGAATGAAGTTGAATACAAAGAATATTATATAAAAAAATATTTTTTATATGCTCAGTAATCGAATGAATTTAATTTTTTGCGATAGTATGTGAAGAGGGCGGGGATGGTAGTCACTGTCCCTCGAATTGTTTTAGTGCACATCTTCTATGCTATGACAAAAAATTAAACACTTTCATGCTTTAGAATACATATACAAATTTGGCCATAAAGCAAAATTGGGTTTCTTCCATAAGAGATTTGATTATAGCATGGGCAAACTGGGCCGTAGCCATGGCCACTCTGAATTTAGGGGTTCTCAAATTTAGTATGCAATTTTCGTAAAGCTGATATTTTATATCTATTTCGACGTTGCACAGACTATAATCAATATTTTGAACATTTAGAATAGGATAAGTTTAAAAACGAAAATATATTTATCTAAATACAGTAAAACCTTTCAATAGCGGACACCCCAGGACGTTATTCGGAAGAGTCCGCTTTCTGCAAATAGCAGACAAATTCTATAATGATGCGGTGTTCACTGTTGAAAGATTTTATTGCATTTAGATAAATATATTTTTTGTTTCTAAGCATATCCTACTCTAAAAGTTCAAAATATTGATTATAATCAGTACAAAATCGAGAGAGATTTAAAATATCAGCTTTACAAAAATTGCATACCAAATTTGGGGGCCCCCTCCAATCGGGGGAGGGGAGGCATGACAGAGTTTACCCCTGCTTTAATCAGGTTCTGCTTACGGAACAAACCCCAGCCCCGCTTTATGGTCAAATCTTTTCCCATTTATTCAGGATTCACTGTGGTCAAACATGTACTGTTTTTAATGCCTAAAAAAAAGTGTGGTCAGAAATGGCTGCCTATTGCTCACAAAAAAAAAAAAAAAAAAGGGCTGCGATTCAGACGTTTCAAGTGTCTGAAATTCAGACACATTTAAGTAACTTAAATTTTTAAGACACTTTAAAGTGCCTCTTTTTTGAACCATCCCTTTCAGACACTTAAGTGTCTGAATTTCAGACATTTCAGTTTATGGTGTAGTCCAGTCAGTACTATGTCAGAAGCTGCTTCAAAAACCTTTCGAAGGGGGATACCTCATTTGTTGTTGTGTGTTTTGTAAATTCACAGAAAAACGGATGTTGACTACAGAAATAATATGTATGATTTTAGAATAATAGGACTTTGCAAAATAGCGCTAATTTACTGAAAAGTAGGGTCAAAAGATAAGAGTTTATATTTAAAACAAAAATTAAAGTGAAATCACACATTGTTAGTCATAGAATATCCATATTAAATAGTTATTAATAAAACTTTAAAAAAAACTAAAATACAGTAAACAATAATGTTTGATTAGATTTAAATTCATTAGCAATTAATACAGAGATCTAAAACATTTAAAATTTGAATTACACATGAAAAAAAATATGACGTACTTCACAGAAATTATTAAAATACTAAATACAACTTAATGGGTATTTGAAAAAGAATGAAATAATATTAACTGATTAAGATTTTGGTTAATTACTTGCCCTTATGGGCATTTTAAAACTATCATATCTTTATAAGTCATGCAATAAAAGCAAACACGATTGTGGTAAGCTTGGAATAAAATATTTTAGTTTATTTCTGTCAGTAATCTAATTTAATTCATTATGTAACTCTAATTGATTTTTTCCTTCAGAGTTCAATTACTGTTACAAACTATGAATTAAATAAATATTGATAATAAATTATTTTATTCCAATCTTTACCATGCTTGTGTCTATTTTCATTGCATGCTCTAAAATATATGATTCTTTTAAAATGCCCATAAAAGAAACATAAAAAAAAAATAATTCACTCCATAAAAAGTGAACATTCACTCCTATGAAAGAGTGGCTATTCACTCCTGTCAGGAGTGAGAAACCCACTCCTTTTGCAGGAGTGAATAGTCACTTCTATGAAAGAGTGGATAGCCACTCCTATGAAAGAGTGACTATTCACTCCTATCAGGGTGAAAAAACCCACTCTTTTTGCAAGAGTGGATAGTCACTCTTCTGAAAGAGTGAGTATCCACCCCTGTTTAGAGTGAATATTCACTTCTCGGGAGTGAGTATTCACTCTTTCAGAGAGTGAACAATTTCACATTTGCCTAGAGTGAATAGTCACTCTAAAGAGGTTTGGCAAATTTTGACTCTGCGATAGAGTGAATATCCACTCCTCCGGAGTGAATAGTCACTCTTTCTTATTTAGAGTGTAGTGAATATTTGGATATGGTTTCATTAATTTAATTCTAGCAGTACAGTAGTGATAGCCGCGCACGTTCAAACACATTTAGAACCACCTACGAGAACGATGAAAGCAACACGCGATGAGTGATCTGAAATTGTCCTTCCACTTAGAGAAATCGTCAGCCAAAGCCATTAATAAGCTTTAGGACGCTTGTCTGAACTTGCATGGCTACCATTGCCGCACTACTGGTACTAAATTAACGAAACAATTTCCAAATATTCATTACAGACTATTCAGACAATACAACAGGAAATTAAATGTGTGTACAACAAGTTATCCAAATAAAAATATTATGATCATTCTTTATTGAGCAGCCCTCGTACACTCAGAAATAGATTGCTATGTCATCTATCACAACCATTGACTACAGGGCTGCCACTGGCGACTATTTTTTAATTCTATCTCGCACCACTTTCTCAAAACAAAACTTTTTTCACATACTCTTTGACAACATGTGCAAGAAGCTATGTATGTATATATATATATATATACAGGGTGTATCTGAAATGCTTCAACAAACTTAGGGGCATGATAGTACTCATCAAGACGAACAAAAATTACAATGGAACATGGTGTCGCAAATGACTTTTAAAGGGTAAACATCGCAAAACTAATAAAAATATCGAAATTTCGCATGCTGCTTTTCTGCAGAACTCGCTAGTATCACGAAGCTGGTTTTCCTTTCACTTTGTGCATATCCAGTCAGAAAGAGATAACAAAAACGTGGAAGAAATTCAAAAAAATCTGTGAGCAGGAATCCACGTATGCAAATTTTCTATCTTCAATGGTTCAACTTACATGAGTTTCCTGCGGAATATCCTACCAGGTTTGCTTTGTGTTACACAAGCCGGCTTTCAGGAACAAATTTGGCACATGCACGATGGTTCTCCGCCTCATATTTCTGTGGACGTGAGTAACCACCTTGATGGAGTTTATCCGGCAAGATGGATTGGACGTGGTGGCCCTGTTGCTTGGCTTCAACGCTCGCCGGACCTTAACCCTTTGGATTTCTTCTTCTGGAGACGCCTCATTTAGGAGACGCCAGATGTAACGTCAGAAGAAGTAGTAGTGCGTATTGTGACCGTTGTAGGAGAAATCCAGGAAACTCCCGGAATCTTCGAGCGTGTCTGCCAGTCGTTCCTCCGTAGATGTACTCTGTGTAATAATGTCCGCGGTCGATACATTAAAATTAAACAACTGTTGTAAAATATTTGTTTTCTCTGGACATCACGAGCTGTTTTGTAACTATTCTGTGCAATAAATAATTTTCTGGAATGTTTCTTTCTTGTCTCAGTTTGTCCATTTCCAGAAGCATTTTCTCGATTTTCATCCTTTAAACGTCATTTACGACCCCATATTCCATTGCATTATTTGTTGGTCCTCATGAGTACTATCATCCCTCTAACTTTGTTGAAGCATTTCAGATACACCCTGTATATATATATATATATATATATATATATATATATATATATATATATATATATATATATATAGCTTAAAAATTCCTTATTAAACTTAAATTGTACCACAAAATTTATACTTATAAAATGGAAAAAATAAAAATATAAACCAGAACATAATAAAATGAAATATACATTATAACGTAACCATGAAACCTTAACCAAAAACAACAGAAATAACCAAATAAAATACTAAATGAATGAACAAAAACAACCCAGGAGACAGGCTGTGCAGCTTGCAAAACAATAAATGTTCTGGATACACACAGGGGTGTAAAAATCTGGGCGCCAATGGAGAGATTGCCACCACTAAATTTTTAGTATTCTTCGTCTAATAATATTACCTCGACAATTTAGACGAAGCATACTAATAAAATTTAGGCGAAGAATACTAATAAAATTTAGTGGTAACAGTCGGCTCATTGGCGCCCAGTTTTTACACCCCTGTATATATATATATATATATATATATATATATATATATATTTAACATATTTTTAATATTTCTATTTCTTTCCCATTCAACTTGATATTTTTTGTCTTATAAGACCCTTTCTTTCGCTTTCCATTTCAAAATTTACATCGCTTTAACGCTTCTTAATTTTATTTCCGTCTAAATTGATTTGATATTCAAAACATTCTATTTGATCAATAAGCCTATTTCAATTTATTCCTGGCGACGCTTGGATTATTATTCTGAGCTACCCACGGTTTCGAAAAGCATTTTTTATTTTTAGAAACCTCATAAACTAATGTATTTTGCGAGATTTAAAAATATCATAATACAAACAAAATTTCTTTTGCTGTCACTGATTTTAAATGTTTCAGAGTAGTTTCTTATTGTGTAAATCACTGCTTTCAATGCACAATATAGGTTTTTCGTTTGAAATCCATTCTCAAGTAAACAATTTCATGTTCATCAAACATGTTTTACAGACAAAAATGACAAATTAACAGTGTTAACATTAACGTTAAAATTAATGTTATTTTGTTACTCCTTTCAAATACACAGATGAAAATGTTTAATTGAGAATTGATAGTATCCTGAAAACCAATATTCCGGTTTGAGAGAACTGATTATTACACTATAGCAACTTCTCGGAAACGTTTCCGAAAATCTGCGGCACTAAACACTGTAAAAAATGCCAAATGGTTCTTAATCTACGAAAATATAATATAATCACGAATAAATTTCTAATATAAACTCATCCTTTTTAACCATGATTCTAAAAAGTGTTTCTTTATCTTTAGAAACCTCAGTCATCGATGGCATTTCGAGATTTAAAGAATCATTTATAAAAACAAATTTTCTGTTGCTGCCCGTAATTTTCCGGAACGTTTACGAATTGCTTTTAAAGTGTATTAATCAGTTTTCTAAGCCCGGAATACAGTTTTTTCCGAAGCTATCCATTCTCAAGTAAACATTTTCATGTACAAAAAATATGTTTAACAGACAAACATGCAAAATTAACAACTTTAACATTAACATTAAAATTAAGATTATTTCTTTACTCTTTCATGTATAAATTAAGTTATGCAGCTGAAAACGTTTACTTGAGAATGGATGACAATCGACAAACAGGTATTCCAGGCTGAAGAAACAGATTAATACACTATAAAAACTATTCGGAAACGTTTCTGAAAAATACGGACAGCAAAAAATACTTTGCTTTTATAAATAATTCTTTAAATTTTGAAAATGTGCTGATTTCTGGGGATTCAAAAGACAATGGAACGCGCTTTTCGGAATTTAGAATAACACAGAAGATTATATTACATTTTCGTTCGTTGTTATAGTATATTTACATAAAATAAGAAACAATGGTCATTTTTTACAGTGAACAAACTTTTGAGGTGCGTTCGCAATTATACAAATACGTAGCACCTATAGTCGTCGTATGGACCGTCCGTCCGTCCGCATATAACAGCATAAAAACTGCCCAACTTGTTTTTGCGCTGAAACTGAAATTTAATATATATAATCGTTGCAGAACGTTGTCGAGTCATTTCAAATTTTATGAAAATCGAATCAAAACTGAAAAAGATATTAATAAAAGTTTTTTCCATACTATTAAATCTTATGATACGTAATCTATATAATAAAAACGCAAGTCATGTGACTGAGGAAAACAAATACGGGCTGACCACTTCTTTTTTCATATGCCGGGCGGTCATTTTTATTTAAAATTATTTTTTCGAATAAAATTAACATAAAAATTACATTTTTAGAAAGATCGTTCAAAAAGGTGGTTGGTTGAGATTCTGAGATAACTTCAGTTGAAATTAGGTTGCGAGATCTAATTCAATCTGCACAAAATCTAGCACCATCTCAATCCATTAAAGTAAATAAACACAAGAAATTCGTTCATCGTGAGTGATAAAAATATTAAACCATGAAGGTAGTCATTCGCAAAACAAGATCTCCATTGTGGATTTTGCAGAGCTGTCTGGTGTCGGGAAAAATTTCGCATCTGTAAACGTGACATACGATTAAGGAAAAACAAGTGGGTAAGTGGGAACGAAGATCGCAGAAAGGGTTTCGTTTAATATTCCTTTCAAAACACTTTATCCTTTCTTTAATAAATCCAAATAAATTTCATTTTCAAAAAAAAAAAAAAAAAAAAAAAAAAAAAAAGGTTTTGTTTTTTGTAAAGTAAAATATTACTGCTCTATTTTTCTCGTTTTTTTCAAAATTCTGAACCGGTCCGTTAGCGGGTGAAGCCCGCTATTGTACTCTGTCATAATAATATCTGTCATATGGACTAAATGCGATATTTAAAAAAAAATTTCAAAATTAAACATGTTGTATAGAGACCTTCAAAGTGTTAGACGTGAGATTAATTTTCTTTTTAATTCTCTAATGACGTCATATTAAGCTGCTTTCTGTATTTACACATACACAGACTGCTTGTATTATTGAGAAATGTTTGAAAATTTCCGTTTTATTACCAATATGACGTCCCATTAATCTTTTATTCAATTGGTGAAACTTTTTATTTCATTTTCATTTTTCACGTGGAAATCTTTCAATAGAAAATTAATCATTGTAGAAAGGATTTTATTGTGGAATTTTAATTGTTGGCAACTGCTATAACGAAAAATGTTTAAATTTAATAGGAAAAGCTGTTAGATTTTTTGTTTTTTATCTCTCTATATTAAAATAATAGGATTTTTTTTAAATTTATGATTTTGAGCTTCATGGTAGGTATTCGGCTATAACTACACAAAATTTCATGACTATAAGTTATATAGTTTCTGAGAAGCGGCTCTGTGACAGACAGACAACGAAGCGGGAGTAATAGGGTTTCATGAGATGAACGAAACCCTAAAAAGTCATGCTCATTTTGCTCTTAGCAGACGATATAATTCATTTCACTGAAATAATATGGATGATTGTTTTTTTGCATTGTAAAACTAGTTAAAATATGGCGGCACCTACCTCATTTGTCATGTTTAACGTACAATTTCCAACTTATATTTTTATATGTAAATGCCTCTTATTCCGAAAATTACACTAGATTGTTTGGTTTCTAATTATAAAAAATTCCTTTCAAAATCATGGGTAACTCGAAAGACGTTAATGTATATTTCCGTTTATAGTTATATTAAAGTTTCGTAAATTCAGAAACATTTTTCTTTTTACATTCTGCGGAACAGTTACCAAAAGCTTGCCAGAGTATTTATTAAAGTTCTTAATTTTAAGATATAAAGAAAATACTTTAAAAACATAGAATCAGAAATTGTTTGATGAAAATTAACAGTACTATTAATTTAAATATATGCAAAAAAAAAGATTAAAACTCCTAGTTAATTGCATGCGTAATTAAATTAGATGTAAAAATTAAACTCTTTGTTGCGTTATTTTTCATTTAAAAACTTTTGACATTCATTACAACTTAGCATTAAACAAAAACTAATGAAGAAATTCAAAAAGGCTTTTTTTCCGGTAAAGGTTAACACACCTTTCAGAATGAATTGCCGTCTAGGGTATAATTTACATGTGTAAAATACTTTCTGGTGATATTCATAGAAAAAAAAAGTTATTAAAGGTTTTTGTAATTATTAAATGTTTTTGTAGTTATTAAATGTTTTATCTGTGTGAATTACAAGTTAGTACCAGAAGGACCCGTGTGAAGCTTTCGCACTGCAATCTTTCAGATTATTTCCTGGTACGTTTTAGCACTTATTTTTAATTAACTGATTTTTAAAAAAATCAAACAACGCGTTTTAACGAAATGTGGGTGTACTATCTCAGAAACTTGTTCAAACACTTTTCGAATGATACCACATTCATCGTTGTATGTGCATAGAAAAAAGAATGTCGACTGGGGGGGGGGGGGGTGATGGGAATAGTTTGCCAGAAATTTTTTTGCCAAATTTTCTTCTCTCGCCAAGGTCATTTTTCTAGGTTGTCAACACCCCTATACTGAAAGGAAAAAAAAAAGAATTGCCTATGGGAACTTAAAAATGGGATGTTCAAACTTTGTGGTCCAGCAGCCATTTAAGTGACGTCAGAAATATTAACAGCTGAATGAGATATGTAAAAAAAAATACTTATAATTTTTGTGAATCCTAATGAACTGTATATCTAAACGGAAGATAATCCTTAAATTACGTAATCTACTGGTGCTCCAATACAGTACGCATAAACACAGCCATGATTAAACAAATAAACAATAGGTGTAGCACGCGTAAAAATTAAATAAAAACCGATTAAAAGGTTGATATTTTTCCAAAAAGTACGAGCAAGAAATAAATTAACAATCATATTTTAATTGCATTATAGGATGACGTGATCTGATAATGCAGTTTTTTTTTTGTGGCAACAC
Organism: Maratus michaelseni; assembly: GCA_963931845.1. NCBI lineage: Eukaryota > Metazoa > Arthropoda > Arachnida > Araneae > Salticidae > Maratus > Maratus michaelseni. Next base: position 212,132,046 of record OZ007600.1, read on the forward strand.
TGATTTGATGAAAATCTTGCATTTCATCTATGAATGCAATGCCGATTTAATTTTTAATTAACTGCAATTTTTAATCAAAAAACCTGTTTTAACGAAATGTTAAGTGTGCTATGTCAGACGCCTGTTCAAAATCCTTTCATATGCTATCTCATTCATCGTTCTGCGTTTCTTATTTTCTTAGAAAAAGGGATGTTGACAGGAGAAATAATATATATGATTTGTTCTTTGTTTTTCGTATGTATAATTAAGTAAATAAACATTTTTTAAGAGTTTTTCTAAAAAGAGAAAGGACAGCAAAAATAATTGGCAAATGTAATGTCATTTCAATATACACTATTAAAATATTTTATGTTAACCTTTTTACTATATTATCATCGAAACCCAGGCAGCAGGTTTATTTCAATTATCAAGTTTTAATTCCAGTATTTCCAAATAATAATCCATATAGTGTTATTCAAATTATATGACGTTACGAACCCTGCGTATTTTGAATCATGTATGAGGCTGTACTCAGAGGGTTAATGCAGTCAAATACACAAAATTGCATTTTCTATGCAATAGTTTGTCATTTTTTTCGTCTTTTTAGGTCCGTTTGTAATTATATAAATACGTAGCACCTATAGTCGTCATCTGGTCAGTCCGTCTGTCCGTTTATCCGCATATATCAGCGCAAAAACCACCCAACTGAATGGCTTGAAATTGAATATATATAATCGTTGTAGAATTTTGTCGATTCATTTCAAACGTAATGAAAATCGATATAAATATCTTATAAATATATTAACAAAAGTTTTCTTCATTCTATTAAATCCTATCATACGTATTTAATTCAATGATATCCCATGATAGGTTATGATTCTAGGTTACCATGGTGATTACGTCCTATTAAGATGGAGTTCTATTATTTACGTATTACTGAATTTAAAAACCGAATTAGTATACAAAAATTATTTATTTATAGTAATCCTATAATCTACCGACATTTTTTGTATAGATGTTTCCGGAGAAATAGATAATAAATGGAAAAAGGGTCTAAATATGGACTTCAAGTTCTCAAATTTTCAAAGCTAGGCTTAAGTTTCCCGTTGGACTTTTCAGAAAACGTCAACAAAAGATAAAATGTCGCCAACTTAAAATGTACTTTATTTATTACGGAAATTAATCGTATCAAAATAACAGACTATATAATTCATTTTACTGAAACTAGTTATAGTACGAACGCACCACATTTGTCACGTTTGGTGTACAACTTCCAACTTGTTTAAAAATGTCTTTATATGCACAGTGCTGAAATAAAAGTACATTGTCCCCTACTAACTCTGCTGAAAATTATCTTATGAAAATGTGACTAGTACCAATAGCTTAGTACTAGCAGTTACTGATTAATGTTATATTTAAATTTTACTTACAAGATCGTCTACATATAGAAATTGTAATAAACTTTACTTTTTTCAATATTAACACCTAGTTTTGACAACGAATTCGGATTCTTCGGTATGTCTTACCTGTGGATATCAAGCATGAATGCATTCTGCCAAGTAGTTTTAGGAATTGCGCATGTTTAAATTTTGGAATTCCTAATGTTAAATTCATTTTCAATCATTGCAAAATATATTCCAATACGGATAATATTTTAAGTATAACTCAAAAACTATTGGCGAGAATGAACTGTTGTTGAAATGTTTAATTCACACATTTCAAGCTCTAAAAAGTAATTTTTTGTTTTACAAAATGATGTGTTAAAATTCATATATTTTTTTTTTGAAAATATATATAAACCTTAAAATTCAAGAACAATTTGTCAAATATTTCTCCAGGTATTGGACAGAATCTGTAAAATAGAAAGTGTCCGGTGACTCTTGACCATACAATGTATGTTTCAGGTTTTGAAACGAATAGAATGACAGGATCACACATGCATATCCAACAGCAAGATTTTATTGTTTCTTAACATGTTCTAATACTATTGTTTGTCTATAACTAACCTTAATTTACTTTACTGTTTATTGCTGTAATCCACATAACTTAGCTTTGTGCATAGTATCCCGATAAAGTCCCTGAGCTTTTAAACTCAGTAATTTATTAATTATCATGTATTCTAATACGAGCAAATCTTGTGTGTGGTTATATATATATGCAAATTTTATCTTAAAAACGGCTCTAACGATTTTGACGAAATTTTGTATTCTACCGTTTTGGGGCACCAGAAAACCATTGGGCTAGGTCCCGTATTCGAAAAAATTCGATAGTGGGTCATCAAGGGTAGAGGGTCAAGCTAATTCTATCTAAAAAACGGTTCAAACGATTTTGACTAAATTTTGTATCTTACCATTTTTGGGCATGAGAAGACTATTGGGGTGGGTCACATGTTCGAGAACTTTCTATTAGTGGGTCATTTTTGGGTCAACCCGGGTCAAGTTAATCTTATCTAAAAAACGGCTCTAACGATTTTGATTAAATTTTGTATCCTACGAGTTTCGGGCACGACAAACTCATTGGGCTAGGTCACATGTCCAAAAAAATTCAATTAGTGGGTCATTTTGGGGTCACTGTGGGTCAAGCTAATTTTATCTAAAAAACGGCTCAGACGATTTACACTAAATTTTGTATTCTATGGTTTTCGGACACGAGAAGACTGTTGGGCTAGGTCACGTGTTCGAGGAAATTGGATTGGGTCATTTTGCCCATGGATCATTATGGGTCAAGCTATATTATCTTAAAAATGGCTCAGACTAATTACACTAAATTTTGCATCCTATGGTTTTCAAGCACAAGAAGACTGTTGGGCTAGGTCATGTGTTCGAGAAAATTCAATTAGTAGGTCATTTTGGCATGGGTCATTATGGGTCAAGCTATTTTATCTTAAAAACGGCTCAGACTACTTAGACTAAATTTTGCCTCCTATGGTTTTTGGGCACGAGAAGACTGTTGTGCTAGGTCACATGTTTAAGAAAATTTGATTAGTGGGTCATTTTGGTCAGACGTCATGATAGTTGAACTCAAAGCAAATTTTAACCGAGCATAGCTCGGTCTTCCCTGCTCGTGGTACATAAAAAAACTGAAAAAATGACATGTTTATAAGTGTTCTCATATTATCTACAGTAGTTTTAGTTACTGTTTTTTGTATACAGTAGTTTTTAAAGTAGTTAAGATTTTAATCAATAGATCGCACTACATTCTCTCAGCAAATAAGAATTCTGAAAATAAATTTTAAACTTAAATTTTTTCATTTGAACAACTAAACGGAAGGAAGTATAGAAATTGAATGATCTTTGATCTAACTTTACATGCTGAGTTGAGAATTCTTAGAGTTTACCTGTACAGACCATGTGGTTACCCTACAGTTTAAGGTACTACTAGCGCAATCTGTTGATGAAAATTTCAATTAATTTCAAAATTACTCAGATAACTTATACTATATATGCAAATTTTATCTTAAAAACAGCTCGAAAGATTTTAACGGAATTTTGTATCGTACGGTTTTGGGGCACCAGAAAACCATTGGGCTAGGTCACATGTTCGAGAAAATTCTATTAGTGGGTCATTTTGTGTCACAATGCGTCAGGGTCAAGCTAATTGTATCTAAAAAACGGTTCAAACGATTTTGACTAAATTTTGTATCCTACCATTACCACGAGAAGATAACCTTGCCGTAAATACGGGTTAGGATCCTTTAGAAAGACCTCTGGGGGGAAGGCAACCCCCCCCTTAGGGCCTATATCCCTCGTGTAGATAATCGGCCGTCATAAAATCAACCAACCCACCAACCATCATCTTTATCATTATCATAATAATAATAATTATTATTACTATTATTATTACTACTATTGTTATTATTATTTTATTTATTCTTTTGAGTATTGTAGGACAAAGAAAGCTACTATAGATATATAGCCTGTGTATTCATTGAAATGCGATTGCACAGTTACATATCTAATTCATAATGAAGTGGAATATATTATATTAGAACACTAGCTAACCCGCCCGGCGTTGACCGGGTCCGAGATAGGAATATGACTATGACTGAAACGAATATGACTGAAATCTGTAAGATTGTCGAAATCAAGTCGAATGAGGCAAACCCCGTCGTAATCGGGCTCATAAAACCCGAGATCGGAAAGCGCATCCTTGCGGTCGAAAGTGCGACTAAAATATTTAAGGCTATAGATATCAAGTTGAATGAGCCAAACCCCGTCGTAATCGGGCACATAGAACCAGAGATACTCCTATAGTTCCACCTTCCACCACCAGGGGGCGCAGTCTGTTTTGGAAGAGGTCTTTTCAGAACACTCGACCAAACCAAATTTCTTAGTAGAATTGAAATTTAACCACAGGTAAACATTGCCACAGTTAGCGGAAATCGCGAAAGCGGTTTACGTAAACGATCGGTTTCGAAAGGGTTAATGTAGATATTTTTTAAAACCCAACGGTGCGTTTTGAAGAAAATGAACGTATCTATGATCTGGAGTCAACTGTTTGTCCGTACTCGCATTTCCCTAGTCGATGCCGATTTTTAAATCTCGACCGAAAAACGAAAATCGAGTGGTGAATTTTGGAAAGGATTTTCTTCGGAGGGTTAAAATTAAAATTTTTCACAACGGATACCAGATTTTAAACAACAAAGGGATGTAGATTAGGCGTGGTATTTTTAGTTTTTCGTATCTTGTTTATAAACGCCAATTCGGATTTTTAAAGATAGGAGAAATGGTTAAAAAAGCGAAATTGACTTACGGTAAAAAACGTTTTCGAAAGAGTTAACGGGATTTTTTTTTAAACTAAAGATTTCTGCCTAAACCCGTAGATGTCTTTAGGTGTGTTTTCTTTTTGTTTGGTTATTTTAGAAAGCCGATGCCAGATTTTATATATCGCAGAAAATCGGAATTCGAAATAAAAGAGAGTCCTGAAATACGAATTTTCTTTTAAGGGTTAATATTCGTATATTTCAAAACCAATACAGATGTCGAAAAAGGAATAAATGTAGATATTGTCTAGTATTTTTAGTTTTTCGTACCTTTCTCTGAATTGCCAATGCAAATTTTTAAAAATTGCCAAAATTGCGAAAATCGCAAAACGGCATACAGAAAATATACTTTTTCGAAGGGTTAATTTTTGTATTTTTTAAAACCAAAGGTGGCTTTGAAAAGGGCAAAGTCAGCTCTTTAATTTGGTGCCCTTCGTTTTTCCGTATCTTTTGTATTCCGGTGGATGATATGCTCGGAAAACGAGAGAAAATAAAAAACATGAATTCGATGCTTTTTGATTATTTTTTTTTGAAAGGGTTAAATGTAAAATTTTTTCAAACCAACCAGATCTTTCGAGACGTAAAACTATGTTCTTTCAGAATATGTAGACGGTTTTCCGTATTTCTAGTCGTTTGTCCATGGCAAATTTAGAAAAACTTTAAAAAAAAAACGGGATGTCTTGTGCTTTCTTTCTTCTATTCCGGAAGATACGGATATTGGTTTCTGAGCATGCGCGAGCTAGATTCGGAATAATGTCTTTTTTATTTGTGACCTTTGATCAGTTTTTAATTAATAACTACTTTAATTTTCAAAATTTTCAAATTATGACGCTCCGATACACCAGTTGAGGGTTTGGACTACCTAAATCTAAAATTCCAGGCTTCTAGGTGGGCTAGATATATATATTTCTAATAGTTATCTTTCATTCAATCTATCATATAAAAAAACTTTATTCTAATGATTATTTTTAAACAACCATTACTAAGGATAATAACAAAGACAGATCCTCGTATTATTCGAAAAAATTTACTTTACAATTATATACTTACAATTGCATCTTACGTTTGGACTAATAATGGGAAAGACCGAATGTTTAATTTTATGCTTCATCGAAATTCTCTTTCAGTTAGAAAGCATTGAAAGGACTTGTTCAGGTTAGAAGTTCAAAAGTAAAGTGGTTGAACTTTACGACAAACACACGAATGTAATTAAGAATTAAAAGGGAATTCTTTATTTAACTTTGAACATTTTAATTATACATTGTCGAAACTATGCGATGCTTTTCTTAAAGTAAAAGTTACACAATTGTAATCAAATAGTATGGAACTAATACGATTATAAGAGGGATAAACCACAAAGTTTATCTACATTCATTCTTTTAAAAAAACATAACTAATTTTCCAAGAAACCTATATGGTCAGTGAAAATTTTAATGAAAAAAAAAAAATACAAATTAAGGATGAAAAAAAAGTTTTACATTACTTTGGTGTAATTTTAAATCATGCAAGTAATTTCCAGATCGTGTGAAATATTTTATTAAAATTTCATTTTTAAATTACGAAAATGTTATGTTCGTAACCAAGATGTCTACGGACCTGAATTTTTTTGTAAATTATTTGTAACACACTAAATATCAGTCGGAATGGGATGATATATATGAATTAAGTTTTGTAAAATGTATATTGCATGTCTTTCTGTATAATTTTACTATTTTATAATCTTTATCTGGTTTTTAACTTGTCTTTGGAGCTGATGGTGTGACCTTCAAGTTGATGATCTTTCAGAGTTGTTAATATACGGGTGTTCTAGAAAGGACTCCCCAACTTTTAAATGACATAACTTCGAAACAGTGAGAGATAGAAATGTGAAACAAGTTGAATGTTAAACAGATAGGTCTGGAATTTGTTATACACGAATGTGAAAAAATAGTTCCAATATTGGATAATAGGTGGCAGCACAAGCACATGGAACTTTAAATGGTACTCAGAAGGACAGAAATTTCATTCGTGCGTCTGTTTCATTGCTGACACGTGTAAAAAAGTTGTATAGAATTAGAGAATAATTCGGAATTCAAGAATATCATGACGTATTCACCATATTCCCCGGATCTGAATCCATGCGAGTTCTTTTTGTGGGGTTACTTGAAGGACGTTGTTTATTATAAGAATCCCCAAACGTTGGAACAGCTCTAACAATTCATCTGTGAGGCATGTGCATCCATTTCAATAGAAGTATTGCAACAAGTGATTTCGAACGTTACCTGTAGGTTGCGCCATGTTGTTGCTGAAAAAGGTAACCATATCGAAACCATTGCAATGTGATTTTTATCTCAGTCCAAACAGCTCACTTTCAGGAATTATTTCAAAGACACAGCTTTGTGATTGCAGCGCCCTCTCGTGTCCAATATTGGAACTATTTTTTTAAATTGATGTATAAAAAAATTCCAGACCTATCTGTCTAACATTCAACTTATTTCACATTTCTATCTCTCACTGTTTCAAAGTTATGTCATTTCAAAGTTGGGGAGTCCTTTCTAGAACACCCTGTATATATATATATATATTACATAGATAATATTTGCAATGCATTGATATGTTTAAAATAACTAACAAGGTTCTCTTTTACATTAAAGATGTATTTTGCTGCCATCTATTGTGCTATTTTGAAGCAATCAATTTTCTGATTACGGGAATGACTCAGTTTCTTGTAATGGTAGTTATTTATCATATAAAGTTATAAATAAACAAGATAACAGTTTGAAATTGAACCTGAGATTAGCTTTACAAATTACTGAATTAAAAATAAATAATGTATCCCGAAAAAATGTTTTAAATAAATGTTACAGATCCAGTAAATAAGTGGTCTTAAACTAGTGTCCCACGGGCCACGTGTGTCTCGTCGAGACTATTTCATTGGCCAGTTTAGCCATTTTGTATATTAAGGAGCAAGATGTATCCGCGAAATCATAAAAGAAATACGAAGCAAGTATTTAGATAAAAAATGACAAAAGAGTACAGAACATTCTAATTGGCGCTATCAGGTAAACATAATTCATCTTCAGACAAATACAAATGCCAGCGAAGTAAGCTTGTTCCTTTTTTGCAGTAAAAAGGTGAAACTTTGCTCGATAACAAGTTTGGTTTTACTCTAACAGATTTTGATATCATATACCGTAATTTCGCACGTATGTCTTATTTTAGTTAGGTCTTTTTCAAACCGGAAATTTTATTGAAAATAAAAAGTCAAATAAGTGCTAAGCAGAAGTAAGTCACATTTTGTTTAAAATAAATTCTGGTAGGAAATCGAATTGTCTGAGGTGCGGCGTATACGCGCAAAATTACGGTATATACATTCTCTCTCTCGTGCCAGAATAGTACAGTAAAACTGCTATTACACGGAATAATTTGAAACCACAAAAATTGCCACGACTGGTCAGTTTTCCAAGCATTTCATTGACTGTTCCACGGGCAAGATATTTCCATTGTTAGTTTTCCAAGCATTTCATTGACTGTTTCGGGCGACATTGCTTGACATTTATTTATAGGAGACAAATTTGCTCCTACAAAAAACTAGTCGTTGTGCGCCACCGTAATACTTACCCATCATGGATATGCATAATAGAAAATATTGAAATAAAACATGTGTAAACTACTTATAAAATGCATTGCTCGAATAAAATCGTGGCTTGGTGACGTCATAAACTTTAAATGCTCTATTACTAAATTGTGTAAAAGAAACATCCTTATAACTCCAAAAATTATAACCCTAGTAACTAACGGTTTATTGCGTCGGATGAAGCGTCTCATTTCCAGTTAAAATATAACTTTGAATTGACATTTGGATGAAGTGTAGGGTCATGAAAAAGCTAAGAGTGTGGGAAAATAGGATTACAAATATCTCTGCAACTCATTATCCGATCGACTTCATTCTTTATGCAAAATTTATGTTTTTTTATTGTCTTTTATATTCCTTCCTTAAAATAAACAATTTCGAAAATTTTTATACACCTTTTATCAGAACGAAAATTTCGAGAGTCCGAAAAAAATAGTTCCGTATAATCGAGGTAACTGAAATTCAATAAGCTTCTTACCATTGTTACATACTAAGTACATACCAAATTTCGAGTCTCTATCTCAATTTGTTCGGGAGATAGAGCGTTTACAGACACACAGACATACAGACACACAGACGGACGGCAGTAGAGAGAAAATGGGGATCCGACCCCAGGAGGTGGTGTGTGGTGCGAGGAGGGAGGAGGGCTCCTCCTCCCAAAGTGTGCACCTCCTCCTCCTCCCAAAGTGTGCACCTCGTCCTCCTCCTAAAGTGTGTACCTCCTCCTCCTCCCAAAGTGTGCACCTCCTCCTCCTCCCAAAGTGCGCACCTCCTCCCAAAGTGCACCTCCTCCTCCTCCCAAAGTGCAGCTCAGCTCCTCCCGAAGTGCCCTCCTCCACCACCTAAGATAAGGGAATTAATTATGGATTAGTGTTAATTAATTTTAATTTTTTAGGGAACTTAGAAATTTTTTGAAGCAAAATTTTTTTTTTTCGCGGAGAATTTCCTACTAGAATACGAGGTGTGTTTCAAGGGATTTATTTTAGCGAATTAGAAATTTAATTAATTTTAATTGCGAGACTTAGAAATTTTTCGAAGCAATTTTTTTTTTCAACTAGAGTATATAATAGAGGGTAGAATTTTAGAGTTGAATGGAAAATAACAATACATTTTTGGTGCTGCCATCTATCGTTTGAATTTAGTACTTTTACGAAAAGTCTGGCTGAGGATCGAACCCTCACAAAATGAAATCATAGCACACTGATTTACGTTATCTTAACCATTGTGCTATGATTTCATGTCTCAGAAAGTATTTCAAAAGAAGAGGTCTGTGATATCATCATATGTGCAGGTCATACGTTTTTAGTGTGCGAATTATTTTTGTAGATTATTAACCAATGATAACTATTTATTCACGAACCAATCACACAGGAGTTTTTATAATCATGCGCGCCCCCTAGATTGGTATAAATTGATGTGAATCCTGTTCATTACATTATTCATTACATTGTCGTTGATGTGCAAGGTTGTATGATTTAAGTGGAACTCGATTTAAAAAAATGCCTAGTGTAGAAAATCAAATATCCTTCCTGATACCCAAAGAAGAACCTCTAACGATGGACATTACCCCCAAAGAGGAACCTGTTTCGAGTATTGAAGTGAAACCGTCATCGTCAGGAGAGATCAAGTTACCCAATTTTTGTGAACTTTGCAAGAAAGGCTATTCTACAAAATTTGCGTTTAATAGACACATGACTCATCACTCAGATGAAAAAGTTCTTACCTGTGGTGTTTGCGGAGAAACCTTCATTTGGAAATATGATTTACGAAATCATGCTAAGACTCATTCAAGGACATATAATTGTAAGCTGTGCAATATGATGTTTCCACGATATTGTGATTTGTATAAACACAAGAAGATTCATAACACTTCCAAACCGAAGAAAACGGCAAAGTCTTCCAAACAGCAAAAAGATGAACAGCGTAGAATACTGATTAATCGACTTTGTAATTTATTGCAACAAGTATGTGCTTCCTATGAGCAAACAAAGTAACTTATGACGTCATCTATTTTTCGAGTTATATGATTGGGTTAAGCCTTTTAACTGTAACTGAGACTGATTTTTAAACCTATATAAGCAATGGATCCAAACACCTCAGCTAATTCTGTATAAACTTTAGAGAAGATTGTATCATGGCAAAAAGAAATCACGAAGAACAAGTGCTTTCGCCTAATAAACGTTCTTGTGTAGATTCACCTTTGGTATCAAGAATTGAAAGCACTGAAGGCCTTGTCTACATTGATGATACAACCTCTTTTCCGGACACCTGTTGTGAGCCCACCAAGGATATATTGAATGAATTTTTCATTGACTTTAACTTTGCAAAACCTTCTACCCCAACGACATCCCATGAACTTATTCAAGAATCTTTGCAAGAACCCATTCAAGAACCACTACAAGAATCAACTGCTCATGCTTCGAATGATGACTCATTTGTATTTTGGAAAGAACTTGGAAACTCAATCTTTTTAGGGTTCGAGTTACAGAATTCTGATTATTCTATCCACATAAGGGAATTTACGTCTGAAGGAATTCCCAGCCAGAATGGAATTACTATGGATATACAGACTTGGTATGAGTTCCAATATAAAATCGTTGCCTTTAATTTAAGATACAAAAGTTCCTCCTTCGTTAGCAATAACAAAATGTTAGTTTTAAATGAGGATAATTCTGTTATGTGTCTTAAAAGTTTAACGAACGATTCTCATATCAAATTAAACAATTATCAATTAGAACAATTAAAAGAAAAAGCCTATAAACTGAATAAAAAATTGATTCATCACCAGTATGAAAAACATTTACCTAACTTATTAAAGAAGAAATGTAAACAGGCTACAATGACACAAGAAAATGAATTTGTGTTATGGTCTAAACTAATTTTCTACATCGAGAATAATATTATATGTATATTTAATGAAATTTATCAATGTACGGGATGTATTTTTAGACATCCAAGTGTTAGCCTGCATTCGTGTTTTACATTTAACAACCGTGAAAAATGTAAACAGGTTGGAGATATAATTTTAATGCTGGTTAATTTTGATGATGTACTATCCATGTTTTTAAAGAAAGTGGATTTTGTTAGTGATCGCTTTTTATGTAACCTGAATGTACAAACTTTTAAAAGCGTATTGTTTGAATAAACTATCTTGATTTTACATCTGTGCCATTATTTCTATAAAGTACATGTTTAAAATAGAGGCAATAAACTTGATTAAAATATAATAAATTGAATGACTATACAAATGAATGAAAAAATACTTACACACCAGATTGAAGAAAACATGTCTTGCACAGAGCACTACTTAAACTGTTCATCTTATCTAATGGGGAATCCCCACAAGTGAGATTATCCTATCCTGTGCCTTCATGACATCACCTGGCATATCACTACGCATGCGCGAGCTTATCTAATCAGTGATAAGATTATCAGATAACAACCCCTATATAAGGTCGAACATATCGTGAGGAATCATTGTTCCTGCCTCAGTGTTCCTGCTTAGTTCGTGATTATTCCTTGACTTGCTTGCTCAGTGATTTTCAACCTGTAAAAATGTCTTCAATCATCTTTTCGGATAATGGCTTGAACGTCCAATATATAAGTGACTTTATAGAGAAAGCCCATGCTGATCGTTATTTGACGGAGTTAAAAACATTACCATTCTACAGACCTACTTTTCATTTGCGAGGAAAGGATGTGAAACCTAAGCGATTGGTTTTAGCTTATGGAGATCCCAATACCAGCTATGCATTCAGTGGAACAAGTGTGCCCTCCAAATCTTGGACTTCACTTATGATTGAACTTCGTGATAAAGTGGAAAGAGAAACAGCCTGTACTTTTAACTATGTGCTACTTAATTTGTACCAGGATGGAACTACCTATATCAGTCACCACAAAGATAATGAATCCAGCTTAAATGCTGTGTTCCCTATCACAGTACTCAGTTTTGGTGCTCAAAGAACTATTGAATTCAAGAGACCTAGTGTACCCTCGACATTTATCAAGCTAGAACATGGATCCTTCTACAACATGTTGCCACCTACCAACGAATTATTCACACATGGCATCGGAGCAGATCCTGCTATTAAAGACGTTCGAATTAGCCTCACTTTTAGACATTTAATAGTTCATCCTCTTGATTTGAAAAAGCCAAGACTGGACTTGATGAATGATCCTGAACTGAATTTAGACTTGTTTGCTGACTATCCTCATTAGTGTGTGTCTGAATACACTTTTTTGATTTTCGTAATACAGACATAGGAATCGCTTTTACAAGAAGCATATCAATCATGCAGTCGGTAATTTGAGGAATTGCTTCACGTAATTTTAAAAATTGATCTATAGATAAACGTATTCCTTCTGGTTTAAAATGAAAGCTATGTTGGTTTGCCTTGAAAATCTGTTGTAATATGCAATGTCCTTCATCAGAAAATGCTGTTAAAAGTTGATTATTGGACACGTAACTGTCTTTCACAGAATAAAAGTTGAACTTGATCATATTTTGTTGGAAATGATCAAACGTTAAAGGTGTCATTACAATGCCATTTTTGGTTGGAAATAATTCGCCGCGTGCACCTTCTTTAAAAATTCTTATATGCAGTTTCAAATTACAGTTTTTATCCATTTCAATTTGAACACAGGTATTCCATTCAAGATTCCAAGGAATTGAGAAATATCCATCTGATTCATGAAATGTATGTGTAGACAGTTTCTCTTCAGGTCTGTTTAATGGTGAAGCATATTTAGACGTGGTAAGTGGAGCATAGTCAGCAAACAAGTCTAAATTCAGTTCAGGATCATTCATCAAGTCCAGTCTTGGCTTTTTCAAATCAAGAGGATGAACTATTAAATGTCTAAAAGTGAGGCTAATTCGAACGTCTTTAATAGCAGGATCTGCTCCGATGCCATGTGTGAATAATTCGTTGGTAGGTGGCAACATGTTGTAGAAGGATCCATGTTCTAGCTTGATAAATGTCGAGGGTACACTAGGTCTCTTGAATTCAATAGTTCTTTGAGCACCAAAACTGAGTACTGTGATAGGGAACACAGCATTTAAGCTGGATTCATTATCTTTGTGGTGACTGATATAGGTAGTTCCATCCTGGTACAAATTAAGTAGCACATAGTTAAAAGTACAGGCTGTTTCTCTTTCCACTTTATCACGAAGTTCAATCATAAGTGAAGTCCAAGATTTGGAGGGCACACTTGTTCCACTGAATGCATAGCTGGTATTGGGATCTCCATAAGCTAAAACCAATCGCTTAGGTTTCACATCCTTTCCTCGCAAATGAAAAGTAGGTCTGTAGAATGGTAATGTTTTTAACTCCGTCAAATAACGATCAGCATGGGCTTTCTCTATAAAGTCACTTATATATTGGACGTTCAAGCCATTATCCGAAAAGATGATTGAAGACATTTTTACAGGTTGAAAATCACTGAGCAAGCAAGTCAAGGAATAATCACGAACTAAGCAGGAACACTGAGGCAGGAACAATGATTCCTCACGATATGTTCGACCTTATATAGGGGTTGTTATCTGATAATCTTATCACTGATTAGATAAGCTCGCGCATGCGTAGTGATATGCCAGGTGATGTCATGAAGGCACAGGATAGGATGATTTCACTTGTGGGGATTCCCCATTAGATAAGATGAACAGTTTAAGTAGTGCTCTGTGCAAGACATGTTTTCTTCAATCTGGTGTGTAAGTATTTTTTCATTCATTTGTATAGTCATTCAGTTTATTATATTTTAATCAAGTTTATTGCCTGTATTTTAAACATGTACTTTATAGAAATAATGGCACAGATGTAAAATCAAGATAGTTTATTCAAACAATACGCTTTTAAAAGTTTGTACATTCAGGTTACATAAAAAGCGATCACTAACAAAATCCACTTTCTTTAAAAACATGGATAGTACATCATCAAAATTAACCAGCATTAAAATTATATCTCCAACCTGTTTAAATTTTTCACGGTTGTTAAATGTAAAACACGAATGCAGGCTAACACTTGGATGTCTAAAAATACATCCCGTACATTGATAAATTTCATTAAATATACTTATAATATTATTCTCGATGTAGAAAATTAGTTTAGACCATAACACAAATTCATTTTCTTGTGTCATTGTAGCCTGTTTACATTTCTTCTTTAATAAGTTAGGTAAATGTTTTTCATACTGGTGATGAATCAATTTTTTATTCAGTTTATAGGCTTTTTCTTTTAATTGTTCTAATTGATAATTGTTTAATTTGATATGAGAATCGTTCGTTAAACTTTTAAGACACATAACAGAATTATCCTCATTTAAAACTAACATTTTGTTATTGCTAACGAAGGAGGAACTTTTGTATCTTAAATTAAAGGCAACGATTTTATATTGGAACTCATACCAAGTCTGTATATCCATAGTAATTCCATTCTGGCTGGGAATTCCTTCAGACGTAAATTCCCTTATGTAGATAGAATAATCAGAATTCTGTAACTCGAACCCTAAAAAGATTGAGTTTCCAAGTTCTTTCCAAAATACAAATGAGTCATCATTCGAAGCATGAGCAGTTGATTCTTGTAGTGGTTCTTGAATGGGTTCTTGCAAAGATTCTTGAATAAGTTCATGGGATGTCGTTGGGGTAGAAGGTTTTGCAAAGTTAAAGTCAATGAAAAATTCATTCAATATATCCTTGGTGGGCTCACAACAGGTGTCCGGAAAAGAGGTTGTATCATCAATGTAGACAAGGCCTTCAGTGCTTTCAATTCTTGATACCAAAGGTGAATCTACACAAGAACGTTTATTAGGCGAAAGCACTTGTTCTTCGTGATTTCTTTTTGCCATGATACAATCTTCTTTAAAGTTTATACAGAATTAGCTGAGGTGTTTGGATCCATTGCTTATATAGGTTTAAAAATCAGTCTCAGTTACAGTTAAAAGCACTCGAAAAATAGAACTCGAAAAATTAACTCGAAAGTTAACTCGAAAAATAGATGACGTCATAAGTTACTTTGTTTGCTCATAGGAAGCACATACTTGTTGCAATAAATTACAAAGTCGATTAATCAGTATTCTACGCTGTTCATCTTTTTGCTGTTTGGAAGACTTTGCCGTTTTCTTCGGTTTGGAAGTGTTATGAATCTTCTTGTGTTTATACAAATCACAATATCGTGGAAACATCATATTGCACAGCTTACAATTATATGTCCTTGAATGAGTCTTAGCATGATTTCGTAAATCATATTTCCAAATGAAGGTTTCTCCGCAAACACCACAGGTAAGAACTTTTTCATCTGAGTGATGAGTCATGTGTCTATTAAACGCAAATTTTGTAGAATAGCCTTTCTTGCAAAGTTCACAAAAATGGGGTAACTTGATGTCTCCTGACGATGACGGTTTCACTTCAATACTCGAAACAGGTTCCTCTTTGGGGGTAATGTCCATCGTTAGAGGTTCTTCTTTGGGTATCAGGAAGGATATTTGATTTTCTACACTAGACATTTTTTTAAATCGAGTTCCACTTAAATCATACAACCTTGCACATCAACGACAATGTAATGAATAATGTAATGAACAGGATTCACATCAATTTATACCAATCTAGGGGGCACGCATGATTATAAAAACTCCTGTGTGATTGGTTCGTGAATAAATAGTTATCATTGGTTAATAATCTACAAAAATAATTCGCACACTAAAAACGTATGACCTGCACATATGATGATATCACAGACCTCTTCTTTTAAAATACTTTCTGAGACATGAAATCATAGCACAATGGTTAAGATAACGTAAATCAGTGTGCTATGATTTCATTTTGTGAGGGTTCGAGCCTCAGCCAGACTTTTCGTAAAAGTACTAAATTCAAACGATAGATGGCAGCACCAAAAACGTATTGTTATTTTCCATTCAACTCTAAAATTCTACCCTCTATTATATACTCTAGTTGAAAAAAAAAAAATGCTTCGAAAAATTTCTAAGTCTCGCAATTAAAATTAATTAAATTTCTAATTCGCTAAAATAAATCCCTTGAAACACACCTCGTATTCTAGTAGGAAATTCTCCGTGAAAAAAAAATTGCTTCAAAAAATTTCTAAGTTCCCTAATTAAAATTAATTAACACTAATCCTTAATTAATTCCCTTATCTTAGGTGGTGGAGGAGGGCACTTCGGGAGGAGCTGAGCTGCACTTTGGGAGGAGGAGGAGGTGCACTTTGGGAGGAGGTGCGCACTTTGGGAGGAGGAGGAGGTGCACACTTTGGGAGGAGGAGGAGGTACACACTTTAGGAGGAGGAGGAGGTGCACACTTTGGGAGGAGGAGGAGGTGCACACTTTGGGAGGAGGAGCCCTCCTCCCTCCTCGCACCACACACCACCTCCTGGGGTCGGATCCCCATTTTCTCTCTACTGACGGCAATTTTTTTTTCTAAAAATGTGTTTTTCGAAATCTCCAGTTTCTGAAACGTGTTAATCCGCCAAAATTTTTTTTCGATTTTTAAAACGATAAAAGACTTACCCTATACTACGTATGATGGATAAGTAAAAAGATTGCTTGTTTTTGGAGCAGCTCTTTTAAAGCCATAGTTTAACATTGTTTCGCATGAAAATAGCGGCAACTTTGACGCCTCGTGTAAGGTCACTTTAAGAAACATTGTTGCAAGTGTATTTTGCTCCAATTGCTCCTATAGGTCTCCCAAATGACCGCTTTTTTGGTACTTCCAAAGCACTTCCAAATTTTGTATTAAAAATAACTTTTAGGATGTCATACATAAAAATTGAAAAAAAAAATCGAAAACGGAGATATCTTTTTGCAAAAAGTGGTATTTAAAAAACTGTTCATTTGGGAACCCTAACACTATCACACAGATTAATTTAAAAATTGGAACAGTTGGAGAATGTACTCTCTTTAATGGACCTCCTAGTTGCCGTTCAGTTTTATATCCAGAAGATATGTAAGCGACTTGCAGAGACATTTAGTAGTCATTGGAAAATAAAGTTTAACAGTACATAAAAAATTATTAGTAGAGAGAAAATGGGGATCCGACCCCAGGAGGTGGTGTGTGGTGCGAGGAGGGAGGAGGGCTCCTCCTCCCGAAGTGCCCTCCTCCTCCTCCTCCTCACGAAGTGCGCACCTCCTCCCGAAGTGCCCTCCTCCTCCCGAAGTGCTCTCCTCCTCCTCCTCCCAAAGTGTGCATCTCCTCCTCCTCCCAAAGTGTGCACCTCCTCCTCCTCCCAAAGTGCGCACCTCCTCACGAAGTGCCCTCCTCCTCCCAAAGTGCAGCTCAGCTCCTCCCGAAGTGCCCACCTCCACCACCTAAGATAAGGGAATTAATTAAGGATTAGTGTTAATTAATTTTAATTAGGGAACTTAGAAATTTTTTTGAAGCAAATTTTTTTTTTCGCGGAGAATTTCCTACTAGAATACGAGGTGTGTTTCAAGGGATTTATTTTAGCGAATTAGAAATTTAATTAATTTTAATTGGGAAACTTAGAAATTTTTTGAAGCAAATTTTTTTTTTTCGCGGAGAATTTCCTACTAGAATACGAGGTGTGTTTCAAGGGATTTATTTTAGCGAATTAGAAATTTAATTAATTTTAATTGGGAAACTTAGACATTTTTCGAAGCAATTTTTTTTTTTTTCAACGAGAGTATGCAGTTTGATTATCAGTGTATGCAGTAGAAGTGAATGATTAATTAATTAAAAATAGTAATTAAAAATAGTAATTAATTAATTTTAATTGCAGAACTTAAAAATTTTCGCGAGATTTTTTTTTTTTTTTTTTTTTTTTTTCAACGAGAGTAGGGTATTCGATATACATGTTAGAGGAGAATTTTAAAAGTCAATAATGGTTTAATTAAAAATAGTAATTAATTAATTTTAATTGCAGAACTTAAGAATTTTCGCGAGATTTTTTTTTTCAACGAGAGTAGGGTATTCGATATACATGTTAGAGGAGAATTTTAAAAGTCAATAATGGTTTAATTAAAAATGGTGATTAATTTTAATTGGGGAACTTTGACATTTTTCGAAGCAAATATTTTTTCAACGAGATAGGCTATTTGTTATACATGTTAGAGTATATTACAGGTGAATTTTAAAAGTCAATAATGATTTAATTAAAAAGGGTCATTCATTAATTTTAATTGGAGAACTTAAGAAATTTTGGCGAGATTTTTTTTCCCTCAACGAGAGTACGCAGTTTGCATGTGCAGTAGAATGGTAGATGCTAATAATTAAAAAGGGTCATTAATTAATTTTAATTGGCGGACTTCAACATTTTTGAGGCAAACAAGCGCGTTTTAATGAATTCGATATAGGTTGTAGTAAAAAAATATAGGGTCCCGCATGAATTATACTGTACTCAATTGAATAGCTCCCCCCTCCCCCTCCCCCTCCCTTTTTTCCCATAGGGGGCCCTTCGATAGACTAACAATACACACTTCCAAAAGTATAGAGTACTATAAAAAGAATTTTAGCGTATATGTAAATAAACAAGTATGTAAAATCAGGCATAGTAGCATAATTCATGAATCACTTCCCAACATTATCGAAATGTTATGTGAACAAAATATAATTTTACCATCTAGTGCATTAGTTAATTAAAATAGTGAACAGTTACAGATCCCCTTTTTAATAAAAAGGCCTAAGGCCCTTCACAAAAAATCCAAAGGATTCAAGAAAAAGCTTTACACTACTGATAGCCAAAACATATAGGATTCTTAAATGGATTGAAGTATACAAATAGTTTATAAAGGAATACATTTATTTAGGTTAGCATGCAAAAATAGTTAAAAGTTATAGGGAAGCCTTCGAATGGAGTGATTATACGTTTTGGGGACCCTTCAAAAGAAACTGGAAACAGTTATAGATATTGAACCCTTCACAAAAAATTGGACAAATCCCCCTTTTAATAAAAAGGACCCCTTCACAAAAAAACCAATTTTGCATAAGATCCCTTCCTAAAATCAGATAATTTACACCTTACCTTTTTTTTTTTTTCAATTCAAGTTAGGCTAAAAGTACAGCTTACGCATCGATAGGTTCAAAATACAGGGACCCTTGAAGTGTAAACACGCATTAGACTATAGGAGTCCTTCATAAAATAAATGAGATACATGCCCTATTCGAATAAAAAAAAAGTCCTTCACAAAAACTGTAGGGGTTCCCTTTTGGAATAAAAAGTCCCTTCACAAAAATCCATTTATGCATAAGGACCCTTCATAAAATCAGATAATTTACACTTTACCCTGTTTTTTTTTTCAATTCAAGTTAGGCTAAAAGTAAAGCTTACACATCGATAGGTTCAAAATATTGAAATCCTTCAAAAGAAACTAGTAAAAGTTAAAGATTTAAGCCCTGCTCATAAAATAATGCGACAACCATACCCCTTCACAAATAATATAACCTTATTCGAATCTCAGGGCCCTTCACAAAATAAATCCAATAGATTCATATTATATTACAACGACAGAAATACTAGGGATATTGACCTTTCATAAAAATGTAAGGTCCGCTGTTTGAATGAAAAGGCCTCCCTTCACAATATACCCTGTAAAAATATTATGATTCCACAGATATTTTAAGAAATATGGTACTAATCTCAAATGAATACGAATTCAGGCAATGTAGAAATAGGTTTTACAAGAATACATTTTTAGTATAACGTTCAAAATATAGATTTTTTTTTTTTTTTTTAAGTACATATTTCAACAAATTTATCATACAAGTCTGTAAAATAGGGTAGATCGTTTCATGAAAAATAATTGAATTTTCGAATGATTATGTTTTAAAATACATATTTATAACTGCAACTAAGATTTGAGTGTTACCCCCTCAACATGAATATCGCTGAATCATAATATTTTTACAGGGTATATTGTGAAGGGAGGCCTTTTCATTCAAACAGCGGACCTTACATTTTTATGAAAGGTCAATATCCCTAGTATTTCTGTCGTTGTAATATAATATGAATCTATTGGATTTATTTTGTGAAGGGCCCTGAGATTCGAATAAGGTTATATTATTTGTGAAGGGATATGGTTGTCGCATTATTTTATGAGCAGGGCTTAAATCTTTAAATTTTACTAGTTTCTTTCCAAGGATTTCTATATTTTGAACCTATCGATGCGCAAGTTGTGCTTTTAGCCTAACTTGAATTGAAAAAAAAAGGGTAAGGTATAAATTACCTGATTTTAGAAAGAGTTCTTATGCATAATTTTATTTTTGTGAAGGTCATCTTTTTATTCCAAAAGGGTACCCCTACAGTTTTTGTGAAGGACTTTTTTTATTCGAATAGGGCATGTATCTCATTTATTTTATGAAGGGCCCTATAGTCTAATGCGAGTTTACACTTGGAAGGGTATTTTGAACCTATCGATGCGTAAGCTGTACTTTTAGCCTAACTTGAAAAAAAAAGGTAAGGTGTAAATTATCTGATT
This sequence comes from Maratus michaelseni, assembly GCA_963931845.1. Classification (NCBI taxonomy): domain Eukaryota; kingdom Metazoa; phylum Arthropoda; class Arachnida; order Araneae; family Salticidae; genus Maratus; species Maratus michaelseni. Next base: position 212,152,835 of record OZ007600.1, read on the forward strand.
TTAGGAAGGGATCTTATGCATAATTGGATTTTTGTGAAGGGATCCTTTTTATTAAAAAGGGGATTTGTCCAATTTTTTGTGAAGGGTTCAATATCTATAACTGTTTCCAGTTTCTTTTGAAGGGTCCCCAAAACGTATAATCACTCCATTCGAAGGCTTCCCTATAACTTTTAACTATTTTTGCATGCTAACCTAAATAAATGTATTCCTGTATAAACTATTTGTATACTTCAATCCATTTAAGAATCCTATATGTTTTGGCTATCAGTAGTGTAAAGCTTTTTCTTGAATCCTTTGGATTTTTTGTGAAGGGCCTTAGGCCTTTTTATTAAAAAGGGGATCTGTAACTGTTCACTATTTTAATTAACTAATGCACTAGATGGTAAAATTATATTTTGTTCCCATAACATTTCGATAATGTTGGGAAGTGATTCATGAATTATGCTACTATGCCTGATTTTACATACTTGTTTATTTACATATACGCTAAAATTCTTTTTATAGTACTCTATACTTTTGGAAGTGTGTATTGTTAGTCTATCGAAGGGCCCCCTATGGGTAAAAAAGGGAGGGGGAGGGGGGAGCTATTCAATTGAGTACAGTATAATTCATGCGGGACCCTATATTTTTTTACTACAACCTATATCGAATTCATTAAAACGCGCTTGTTTGCCTCAAAAATGTTGAAGTCCGCCAATTAAAATTAATTAATGACCCTTTTTAATTATTAGCATCTACCATTCTACTGCACATGCAAACTGCGTACTCTCGTTGAGGGAAAAAAAATCTCGCCAAAATTTCTTAAGTTCTCCAATTAAAATTAATGAATGACCCTTTTTAATTAAATCATTATTGACTTTTAAAATTCACCTGTAATATACTCTAACATGTATAACAAATAGCCTATCTCGTTGAAAAAATATTTGCTTCGAAAAATGTTAAAGTTCCCCAATTAAAATTAATCACCATTTTTAATTAAACCATTATTGACTTTTAAAATTCTCCTCTAACATGTATATCGAATACCCTACTCTCGTTGAAAAAAAAAATCTCGCGAAAATTCTTAAGTTCTGCAATTAAAATTAATTAATTACTATTTTTAATTAAACCATTATTGACTTTTAAAATTCTCCTCTAACATGTATATCGAATACCCTATTCTCGTTGAAAAAAAAAAAATCTCGCGAAATTTTTTTTAAGTTCTCCAATTAAAATTAATTAATTACTATTTTTAATTAATATTTTTAATTAATTAATCATTCACTTCTACTGCATACACTCATAATCAAACTGCATACTCTCGTTAAAAAAAAAATGCTTCAAAAATTTTCTAAGTTTCCCAATTAAAATTAATTAAATTTCTAATTCGCTAAAATAAATCCCTTGAAACACACCTCGTATTCTAGTAGGAAATTCTCCGCGAAAAAAAAATTTTTGCTTCAAAAAATTTCTAAGTTCCCTAATTAAAATTAATTAACACTAATCCTTAATTAATTCCCTTATCTTAGGTGGTGGAGGTGGGCACTTCGGGAGGAGGTGCTGCACTTTGGGAAGAGGAGGGCACTTCGTGAGGAGGAGGGCACTTCGTGAGGAGGAGAGCACTTCGTGAGGAGGAGGAGCCCTCCTCCCTCCTCGCACCTCACACCTCCTCCTGAGGTCGGATCCCCATTTTCTCTCTACTATTATTAAATTCAAAATTTCAAATTCAAAGTATAAGAAGCATACAAAACAATTTAGCAAGAAAAATAAATTAATTTAGATTACTTTAAAGTACAAAAATAGAACAAATATTATTCGTGTATATTATAAACAGTATAGTTGGAATTTTTAAATACACAAATAATAAAATAAAAGTAAGAAAAATTAAGTTTAAGTTAGAGTTAGAAAAACAACCCAGGTTTCGTCATCAGTAATCAAAGCATATCTAGGGCGTATGTTATTAGAAGGGTCAGAGACCTCGTAATCTGCTAGCTTATCTATAAACCCATTAGGAATTTTATAACGTATTTTGTGAAAAAATTTAGTAAGATGCTTAATTCTATTTTTAGAGATGTAATGCAAAATCTCTTCGAATAATAGTATTTTATTAACTAATGATGACCCCTTCTAATACTCAGTAGATTTTTGTTATGCGTTCGATAAAGATTAATATTACTAGCAGATCCCCAGATTAAACAAGTATAAATAAGAGCAGTTCAAATAGAGCATTGTAAATAAGGAGTATGTTTTTAATGGAGAGATTAATAATGATTAAAAGGGGAGACAGGGATATAGAAATGCCGTAGAGTTTACTGAAACATTAAGTATATTTTTTTCATCATCAGAAGTCAAAGCATGTCTACGGTCTTCACAATTAGAAGGGTCAGAGACCTCGTAATCTGATAGCTCATCTGTAATCTCAATAGGAATTTTATAACCGCTTTTGTGAAAATAGTACAAATAAAACTTTTATCAAGGATGCCTCCCCTCCCAGATATTTATTCTTGTTAGTCCACGGAATGATAATGTTATAAATGGTTATACGGTTGGGATAGGTAAATATTTTAGAGAAATAAACTGCAGCAGTTTTCGTTTCAGTAAGTGTCCAACCTCTTTTTTTACTATCCCCTGAAAAGGGATAGTAATTGTGTTTCTGCAATGTTGAATTCATACCAGAAGTTTAGAAAACTTTCTTTAAAAATAAGGAAAGGGAACTCACCGCCTTTTTTCACTAAGCTTATAAAAGTAAAATTTTATATTAAAAATTTATGGTACAAACATGATTAAATTTAAGTGGGATAAAATATATCCCACCTCGCTTCAAGAGCTAAAAACACGCCGCAAGATACACCAGTTTATGAAAATGTCAGTGTAATTTTGAGATTTTTAGGTAACTTTCAATACAAAAGTGAAAAGCAACCTATTGCAGCCGTTCGGAGGAAAGCAATTCCGGATAATTTCGGTATAATTTAAAACCATCATGACACCCAGACCCCAAAACCATCCTCCGTTCAAATGATGTTGATATATATATATATATATATAATCGTTGCAAGAATTTTGTAATTTCAAATTTTATGAAAATCGAATGAAAACTTTAAAAGGTATCAATAAAAGTTTTCTTCATTCTATTAAATCCTATCATACGTAATTAATTCAGTGATATTCCATGATCGGTAATGATTCTAGGTTGCCATTAGAACGTGATGATTACGTCCTCTTTAAGATGGATCATATTATTTCCTAATTACTGAATTTAAAAACCGAATTTTTATACTAATATTATTAAATTATAGTAATCCTGTAATCTATCCACAGTTTTTTTGGATAGATGTTTCCGGAAAAATAGATATTAAATAGAAAAATATTCTGAATATGGATTTCCAGCTCTGAAATATTCAAAGCTAGGCTTAAGTTTCTCATTGCAATTTTCATAAATGTCAACGAAAGATAAAATGTTGCCAATTTAAAATGTGCTTATTTTATTAAGGATATAAATCCTATTGAAATAACAGACGATATAATTCATTTCACTGAAATAATAACAGTACGAATGCACCTCATTTAACACGTTTGACGTACAATTCCCCACTTGTTTTATTCTTATGTGATCTACAACCACAGTTATAGTATACAGAAGTAACGCTAAATGCATTTTTGAACCATCTTACTAACATTAGCTTTTGTGCCAGGCATTTAAAAAAACCGTTACAACACATGTTGACTATACGTGTTGCAATTTTTCCAACAGAGTGAAAAGGTGTACAAGCTGGACGTCAAACCAAAACGGTCTGACTTAAATTAACCAAAAGAGATACCTGGACAACATCCGGCGGACACAATTCTAACTTGAATTTGTACTTTTACACTAGATTAATTTTAACTCAGTTATTGATAAAGAAATCATATCAGTTGCAATTTTCCAACTGGACGAAAAACGTCCGGGTCAAGATTCGAAACTGGGATCTCTTGGATGAAGCTGTCATTCTCTACCAACTGAGCCATCCCGGTTGAATCTGGAGGACCTAATTCATCCAGTTAACCTTATTGATCATAGCATCTGGTCTGATATCTGAATCAGCTCAACAGAATAAATCGCAGGGTATCGCAGAATAAATCGCGAAATTAGATCCTCTAGATTCGACTGGGTGGCTCCGTTGGTTGAGCATGGCAGCTTCAGCCAACAGATCCCAGTTTCAAATTCTGGCCAGGTGGTTTTTCGTCCAGTTAGAAAATTAAAACTCGTATGATGTTTTTACCAATTTGAATAATGTGTTAAAATTAATCTATTACAATCACGTATCAAGCGTTTACTGGAGTTCAAAATTACCTGCGGTTTATTCTGTTGAACTGAAGTCTGGAGCCACTCCCCATACAGCCCAGATTGGACCCCCAGTGTCTATATCCATCTTCCTAAATTGAAGGAACACTTATCTAGAACAAGGTTGTGTACAGACAGTGTTGTGAAAACAGCTGCCGAGAACTGGCTGAATGGGCCGGGATGTGATTTCTACCAAGCCAGGTTAAAAAAGTTGGTCCTGCGTTCAGATGAATGCCTAAAAGATTTGGAGATTATGTGGAAAGTGATAGGCAGGTATACCTCTTAATTCCCTTATGTATTTTCAGTTTATTGTTAATAAATAATTTTTTATTTCCCTTGTAACCATTTTTTTGGATATATACTCGTAGCTATTGATCAACGATAAGAAAGGTCACCGTGTTTTTATACACATACCACCAATTTGGAAGAGCTTTCTACCATCATCAAAAATGATTTATCATTATTCATTCACAATACCTATGCATAAAGAAAAAAAATCCTTAGTTTTTAGATGAAAATAGAAGAAAAAAGCCATAAATGAAATGACAAGTTAGACAAAATTCGCTTCTGTTAAATATGTTTGTATATGTAAGAACTTTTTCAAGCGAATAAAATATGCTGTCATTTTATTATGATTAATGAAGCCTTTTGTGAATAAAAGAAATACCAAATTTTACGCTTTTAAGGAATAAATTATGTAATTAAGAATACCATTTTCTTTTTTTTGAAAAGACAAAATATGTCGAGATAGTTCTACGAAATAAAATATAATGATTAAGAAGGCATGGACTTAAATGTAAGCATATATTTTGAAGTTTTTTATGCGTTTAGGAAAGGAGTAGAAATATGTTGGTCTTCGCATAAAAAAGACATTTTGAATTATAAAAATAAATAAAAATAAATAATTAACTAAATAAATAAATAATAGTAATAATGATAAAACTAATATTCATTACAAAACGGGAGCCGACTAAACATTGTTAGTAATTGGGGCATAAATTCACCAGTATTTTTTGGTGAAGTAACTTCCATTTAATGTATGAGAGAAATTCTGCATTTAAATAAGGCGATATTTTCTTTTCGAAAATAGTGGTATTGTTTGAAGCACCTGCCCTCCATGTGGATAAATAAGAAATAAAAATCATGTGTCAAGCATAGATTATGCAACACATTCCAAAACTTCCAAAATACTTTTAGAAATCTTTTCCGTTCAATAAGGTGAAAGATGATGTCTAAGTAAACAAGGTCAAAGTCAAACCGTGCGGGGAGGCCTACCTTTCGGCTTAAGTTCAACTAGCACCGCCTATGTCTAAGTAAACATTTTGGAAAACGCATAACACATTTAAAAATCCAATGCCAGGAATTACGAACGATATTCTGCAAAAACATCCGAATTCTTTTTTGGAGCCCTGTATATGATCTATAGATTTGTATTTATGTACTACATAGAAGACTAACTTTTATCTCAGTTAGGAAACGCGTAGCATAGTTTAAAATTTTTCTTTTACTAAAAAACTTGAATTTCGGTCAATAAACGGAAATGTACTCGAGAACTTTTGTGCGGCATTGTATATGATCTGTAGAATTCATACACAAAAAGTGATAAACAAAAAATGAGTTACATCTAAAAACGCATTCAGCAACAGAAAATGCACTCCCAGCAATTATTGTTAACAGACAGTAGCGAATTATTTTAGGTGTACCTGTAAATGAGCGATGAATGCTATTCACACAATATTTTATAGTAAGCCTCTTGTAATGCACCTCAGTGATATATATGAATTTCAATACGTTTGAAATAGCGTAACATAATTAAAAAAAAAACGAAAATGATTTTTCCTCATAAACTGTAAAGTAACGAAAATATTTTGAGTGTCCCTGTATAGAAATTATAACTGCTACACACTTCATTTTTAATACCGAACATGCCATAGTAAACCTTAATAACATATATCAATTGTATGACAATCCGAGTATATGTACGCGAGTTAGAGCACGGACAGACAGACAGACGGCAGACAAATTAAATTCATAGACACTTTTCAACTATGTTGGAAATTCTTAAAAATGCGCATTTATGACTCGATTTTCCTGTAAATTACACGGCATGTGCGATGACTGTGGGTAGAAGACCGTACCAAAAGGCAAAAATTATATATAAATATGATATTTCAAGCAAATATCTATCTCAAAATCTCTCTCAATTATTTCTGTTATTAAAAAAATATACAACTAATAATATAAAAGTTTTAGGTGGGTTTTTTTAATGTAAAAAAAAATAACGAATAATAAAAAGATTTTTCTTACATGAGTGGTTTTAGATGATACAAGTAAAACAAGAGAGCACGTTTAAATATATAGAATTGTCTAGCACTTGGCCGATGATTTTTGTAATTTTTTGTAATTTTTTGTAATTTTTTTTTTTTTTTTTTTTTTTTTTTTTAAAGAGCGGACTGTGAAATTTAATGCATCAGTTTTCAACAAAAATCTAACTTTGTTTTGTACATAAAAAGGAACTAAATAAAACTAAAAAAATAGTCAGGGAATTATGTAATCTTTTATACAAAGAAAAAAACCTGCAAAGACATTGGTCCATTCGTTGCTGAAATATTAACCAGTCTAAATGCTTTATTGTTTTAATACAATCGTATGATCGTAAGAAATCGTAAGAAATCATTTGATAGTAAGAATCGAATGATTGGCAAACAAATCATAAAAGCTGTAATTTTTTCAACGCATTGTAAAAGTATTCAATATGAGTTGTAATTTTCCAACTGGACGAAAAACGTCCGGAAAAACGTTTTTTCTCCGAAAAACGTCCAAAAAACGTTATCCGAAAAACAACCTTTTCCTGGATTGTCATGCAAGAAAATGACACCATCACTTAACATGACACACATTCTCTGCCCATAATAAACGAATCATGGCTCGCACGTCCACGCGAGACCACTTTTCTAAACGTCTTGCTATTTCAATCGCTCTGACGCATCTGAAAATTAACACTACCTACCCTCACAACCACTGTATACAAACTAGCGTCCTCTGTCTCCACTCTGAGAAAAATATACCCTGCCTAAACAATAATTACTTTTCAAATTCTGCTGCTTGTAAACTTTTTTTTTTTTTTGGATCAGCCCTCGTATATCCTAAACCGTTAGTTTTTACAGGTAGAGTTCTAATAACAAGTGTGTTTCAAGTTGTTTTCTTAGAAAAATTCGATTTAAGAGCCTACATCAGTCATGAGAAAAAATGCTCAAGCTAATGTTAAGTCTATGGGAAGTTTCTTGCACGATTTCTCGCTCGCATTTTAATATTTTTAAATTATTTTTTTTGCATGAGATAGCTGAGGTTGATCTCTAACGTTGTTAGTTTTTAATTTTTCGATTTTGGTGCCAGTTCAAACATTAGCTATCCTATGGTTCCTTCCCAGTATCAACCTTAGCTGTCCTATGCAAAAAAAAAAAAAAAAAAAAAAAAATCATTTAAAAATATTAAAATGCGAACGAGAAATCTGCCAAGAATCTTACCATAGAATTAACATTAGCTTGAGTGTTTCTTCGCGGGACTAGCGTAGGCACTTAAGTCAAAAATGTTGTTTTTTTATAAGCTTCAAAATTTTAATTTTGATAGATTTCCTTGGGTTCTTTAATTTATATTTAGAAGAAATTTCCCCATACTCTAACTAGTAAAATAGTGAAAATTTCATTTTTCTACAACTAAAACTCACCAAGTTACACTTTGAATTTTCTAAATTTTGGCATTTTCGGGCACTAGAAACAGAAAAACGCATTTTATCGTTTTTATATCGCTAAGTGTTTAAAATTTTTGTTGTTGTTGTTGTTATTCTTTGAAAAAAATATAGTCATATTTTGGACACATTTTATTTATGTATGTGTGTATTTGTGTATATCTGTGCTTATAAAATCTCATACACACACTATAAAAAAAAAAAAAAATGTCCATTAATCTACGAAAACATAATACAATCACGAACTAAACTAGTTGGATGCGCCAATCGCAAAGCTTTCTTCTATGTCACGCAGGTTTCGCATACAATAAAAAAGAACCAGCACCAATTTATATCAAGTTCTAACTGAATCTGAAGTTTTATTACATTACGTGCATTAGTTCTTCACAGATGACTATTGCTAAAATCGTGTAAATCCTGCAAAATGTAGCATAGCAGCGCCACCAGTTGGGAAATTTAGACCAAAACCTAATCAACAACAACATCCCGGCTATTTACTGTCAACGTCTAACTGAATTTGAAGTTGGATGAAATTCCGTGCATTAGTTCTTGAGATATAGCTATCATAAAAATCATGAAAAATGTGGTATAGCAGCGCCACCTGTTGGGATATCCCACACTAAAACGAAATCAGCGTCTATTTATGTCAAGGTCTAACTCAATATGAAGTTTGACGAAAATAAGTGCATTAGTTCTTGAGATATAGCTATGGCGGAAATCGCAAAAAATGCAGCATAGTAGTGCCACCTATTGGACGATTTTTACCAAAAACTAATCAGCACCAATCTATATCAGGGACTAACTGAATATAAAGTTTCATAAAATTTCGTACATTAGTTCTTGAGATAGAGCGCCACAATTTTTTCGTCACAAACAAACAGACAGACAGAGTCACAGAGTCACAGATTCACAGACAGACATTTTCTAAAAACAGCCAAATCGTGTTCAGGACCTTCTAAAACGTATAAATCCGTCGAAAACCGGAAGTCGAAAATTTTCATGAATTCAATACTTTCTTCTTGTAAAGATAGAAGAAAGTAAAAATATATAATCCTCTTTTGAGTACATGGGGGGGGGGGGGGGTGTCTGAATAGCATTCTTTATCATTGCAAAGTGCAAAAATCAATATATTTTCGAGAATTAAGCTATCATTTATTAAAAATAGTTTCTTACGAACTATACCAAAGATTTTTTTCATGACTTGGTATTCAATTCTATAGAGTAACTCGTATAAAAAGCCCAGTCAAATACCGTAAAAACTCAGAAAGATACCAGCAATACAGTGAGGTAATTGACAAATTGGGAAGGAAATCTTTTATATTCCAATGTGACTTCCCCCCGAATTTGTCAATTAGCTCACTGTATTGCTGGTATCTTTCTGAGTTTTCACGATATTTGACTGGTCTTTTTATACGAGTTACTCTATAGAATTGACTACCAAATCATGAAAAAAAAATTTGATATAGGTCGAGCAGGCGCAGTTATAAATTTCATACAAATGTCCATATCTCATCAAATATTCAATATATTAATTTTTTAATTGTATTATATTGTTTCTACAGTTCTTGAAGTCAAACATGTGTTTTACATCCACGAATTTCAAGGACAATTTGCCAAGAATTGCAGTAGATATTCGATAAACCGTGTAAAAAGCGAAAGCGTTTGGTCACTGCCCTTTAACACTTTCAAGGGCGGTGGTATGTTTATAAAACCACTTTCTCAAATACCACAAAGAGACCAGAATTTTGGTAGAAATTTTCCGTTTATTACAAATGTGAAATATAGCTTTTTATTATTTCGAAATAAATTTGGTCGTAAATTCTTGTGTCTTTCATTCATTTCAACATTTAAGCAATGGAGGTGCTTTGCCCCTGAAAGGGTTAATTTTTGGACAGCAGTGCAGAATATTCTGCATTGAAAATGAAATCTGTAGCATTTAGATTTCATTTACAGGGACACATAAAAGACTTCCGTCCAATTAATACATTAATCCACTAATCCATCATCTCATTAATTCCATCCAACTATTTATGGGGGAAAATCGTTTAGTGATATTACGATATTTCAAATATAATGAGATTGATATGCGTCTTTGAGGTGTATTAATGCAGTCTTTCTCAGGAGCATATAATAAGTAGCATTTATAATTCGTTTACAGGTATTCACAAATGAATTCTGTTACCGTATGATATATGAGTGCGTAGCATTTATCGGTCATTTATAGAAGCGTATAAAAAATCGGTTACAGGACTGACTGTGATCGATAATTGCTGGAACTGCAATTTTCGATTTGCTTCAAATTTTGTATATAGGTTTATTATGATAAGGCGCTTCCCTGATTAGTTTTGGATATTCATTAGTTAAGTATAAAAGGGGTAACGGGAATAATCCCCCCCGTTAATGTAGATGAATTTATTGTTGATGCAGAATTATCGGATTTGCTTCCAATTTTGTATATAGGTTCATTGTGATAAAGCACTTCCCTGATTACTTTTGGGGTTTCCTTAGTTAAGTATAAAGGGGGAACAAGGCTACTCCCCCTCCCTTAATTTATATAAATGAGTTTTTCATGCAGAATTATTCGATTTGTTTCAAATTTTGTATATAGGTTTATTGTGATAAGGTGCTTCCCTGATTAGTTTTGCGGATTCATTGGTTAAGTATAAAGGGGGAACAGGGGGCTAATCCCCCCTTAATTGTCGATTTCTTTATTTTACGAAGGACGTTAGTCTTTGAAATAAGAGTATAACATACAATTAGTGTGAATAGCCTTTGAGCTCAATGCCATCAGCTTAACTGGGAACTTTTCTTTTTATTAATGCATTATGTGGTGTGTATCTATTCTATCAATTATATTCAGTGCTGCAGGAAAAATTTCACACCCGTTACCGGATATGGACAGCAATTTCTAAAAATTAACTATTACTGAGTTATGTATTTTTTAAATTGCTTATTTATATACCGCATTTTATTGTATTTAAAAATGGAATTTTTTACTACTGTTCTATTAGCGGTAGTAATGTTACATAATGTATACTTGATAAAGGCTTTTTCGTTCTTGTTTATTCGTCGCCCAAATTTAATATAATGTAATTAGTCATAATTAATGTTATGACTAATGACTTAAAATGTCATCATAAAATTCTTTTACGTTAGTGTAATTAATAATTTATTCTGTGGAAAACACAATGTGTGCTATTTTCAATTACTATTTTGACTTCTTTATTTTTTTATAAAAAAATTCATTACGGACATTTTTTGAATGGTTTCCTAGAATGAATCTTGTTACAAACTGTATATAATTATCTTTTGGGGGGGGCTCGGTGGGGGTGATAGTATTTGGAAATTTACATCTTCAGTACAATGAAAAGTAATTTGTTTATTAGTATGAAATATATATTTTTTCATTCAAAAATTGTTAAAGTGATTTTTTTATAAGGTAGAGTGGGAGGGGGGCAATCCATTAGTAAATCTGATTATCAACATTAAATTTCGTGGAATTTTTAAAGAAATTTTTTATTAAAATGAAATATGGACATGACATATATTCAAGTATTCACTGGGATTATGTGAGAAAATTTATTTTAAGTAATCTTCCTTACTTGTATAATTTTCGCCCCCGCGTTTAATGCTTTTGAAAAGTATTTTGCAGAAAAAAAACCCTTTAATTTGTGTATGAAGTGCTAAAAATATTCTCGTGCAATAAAAATAGATTTCCATTTATCTAACTTCTTTGTATTCTTTTAATTTCCCGTATTCAATTTACTTTACAATTAGATTTAAGTTTTGTTCTGGGAATTGAAAGGGATTTTGTTTTTACTTCGTTTGTCCCATTTTGTATCTGCAAATAAGAAGGCGTAAACTGTGTTGCGAGCATCTATATTTATCATCTTCATCGGTCCAGGGATGACAAGCTTCCGCGAATTCGCTCCAGCTTTTAATACATATATATATATATATATATATATATATATGTTACGGTGAAACACCGAAATCTGGAGAATGTCGACTTTCACCGGTGAATGTCAACAAACACATAGTCGCTTGGTGTATGTCCGAAATATTTGCGAAATATCCTTATTTCTGACTTACACCGGTAAATGTCGACATTCACCATGCACTAATGGTGAATGTTGAACATGTCCGAGATTTATATTTTTGTCTCCATAATTCAGTCGCGATAAATTTTTCGTCTCTCTTTCTGAGAGGAATGACTAAGAACTTAAAACACACAGTACATTCAAAAGGAGAAAGGAAAATAATAGAAGTTAAAAACTTACTTAATTATACAGTACATTCGAAATCAGAAAGGAAAATAATAGAAGTTAAAAACTTACTTAATTATACAGTACGTTCTAAATAAGAAAATAAAATAATAGTAATAAAAAACTTACTAAATTATGTGATTCAAATCTTATTTATTGCAACAATTTAAACTATTATGACACTTTGAATTGCACAAGAGGCCTTTGCTTTTACAACTGCATTTATTTGTGGAATACTTCCTTTTGCAATGACAGCGTGTATAGCCTTGCCCACCGCTTCTCGAATTAGCTGCAGCCACTTCTCTCAGCGAAATTTCTTTAAAATAAATCTCATCTATGGAAAGTAACTTTTCTTTACAAATTACGAACTGATTACGTGTGTAAAGCTGCTTGAGGGTACCATTTTCATTTTCAAGTTTATAGAAGTCGGAGTCTTCTATTCCAACAACAACCGCTTAAACATTTCGGTTATCTGTACGACCACGATTGACATCAGGGACTTGTATTCGTACAATATCACCAATTTGAGCAGGAAGAAATTGTTTCTGTGAGGTTCGTAACATTTTTGTTGCTTGCAGTAGAAGATTCTCTTTCGCGGCCGCTCTTTTTATAGAAATTAACTTGTGTTTTTCAGTCAGAACTTGATGTGAAGACGTGGTAGATTGCAAATCCTCTTCAATATTTTTCTTTGGAATATGGTTTTCGGTATGACCACCGCTCAAATTTTTTTCAGAAGTATTACCAGTTTTTTCAAGCTGTCCTTCGGTTTCAAAGGTATTGGCAATTTCTTCAAGTTGTTCTTCGGTTTCGACATTTGCGATTTGTTCACTAGGCAAAAAAGACGATGCTATGCCTCTTTCGCTTTAATGCCAAACATGGCTTCATAAGGACTTTGGCGTATTCCTTTGTGGTATGTAGTGTTCTTGGCAAATTGAACAAAGGGTAAACCTCCTGACCATTTATTTGTATCGTTATCGTTATCGTTATTTGTATCGTTATTTGTATCGTTATCGTTCATCTATGCAGTTAGCATATTCTGTATATCCTGATTGGCCCTTTCAACTGAGCCTTGTGTTTGATTGTGACGAGGCTTTCCATGAACTATCTTAACATCTTTCCAAATAGTGCTTATTTCGGATATGACTTGATTACTGAATTCTCTACCATTATCTGATTGCGATATTGCTGGAGCACCAAATGTTAAAAATATTGGAAGAACGTGATACGCTATTTCTTCCGCCCTCTTAGTTTTCAAAGGTCGTAGCTGGACAAACTTAGTTAAATGATCTTGATACACCATTATGAACTTACATTCGCCATCTCTGTTTGACTGCAGATCTATCAGATCAACTTGACATCTTGAGTTTAACTCAGAACTGATCATTGGTTTCACAACAGTACCTTTCTTAGGTGCACTGTGTTTCATTTGACACTGTTTGCAGGGCTGCCACTGGCGACTATTTTTTAATTCTATCTCGCACCACTTTCTCAAAAGATTTTTTTTTTCATATAAGCTTTGACAACATGTGCAAGAGAAATATACTACAAAATTTATATATTTAAAATAGCGGTGCGACTAAAATATAAAAATAGTCGCCAGTGGCAGCCCTGTGTTTGTATAAATTTAAATACAACATTACAACTTCATATGTAATATTTTTGTATTTATTTTGCAACTCTTTAAGCATACGTATTCTTCATCCGTGGCCTATGGTGTGAGTTTCATATAGTATACTGAACAATTCCTCATTGGTAACATAATACTGTATATTCGTTTCTCCTGGTTTTAATGGTACAATTAACTTATCTTCATCATTAATTTTTAAAACGTCAAAACGTTTTAATCGTCTGTAATCCAAAGGTGTGTTTCAATTAGTTTTAGCAGAAACCACTTTAGAAAGTATTTTAGAGTACTTTTCTTGAGAAAAATAAAAACAATTGTCTTCCCGTTTACCCGCAATTAATGCATTTAACTTTTCAAGAAAAAGATCACGATTCACTGCAGTATCCATTCTGTATAAATTAGGGTATCGGAAAAAAAATTAAGAAAACGTTGCTCTCACCATCAAACCTTGCATAAGACTGACAAAGCTGACTGACTCCACCAGAACAAAGGATTTGGCGGGAAACAGCCAGTCGCCTCTTTGTCGGCTCAGGGCCTTCTCGATGATCGTGCTGCGCGCGCAAGTCAGTAACACTTCTCTCCGGGCCTGAATGTACGGATCGTGACGTCACACCTTCACACTAGCTACCGCAAGGAAAAAGAGATTCAAGCTCTTCTCTTTTCGACCTCCACCAGAGCATATCTGTGATTGTCGACATACACCGGTGAGAGACCGAATGTACAAGAATGTAATGAAATATTCGATCATTCACCGACGTATTTGGTGTTTGTTGACATTCACCGGTGAAAGTCGACATTCTCCAATTTCGGTCTTTAATGGTAACATATACACACACACACACACATATATATATATAATTCCTCAAAATATGGAATATTTAAACTTTATGAAAGAAGGTGTATATAAAACATTTTTTAACAATTAACTAATTAACTATAAATATTTATAACTGTAAAACATAAAAACTACACAGGCGAAAAACTGTCTGCTTCTCATCAGTGGACGAACAGACATAATTAACTATCACCCGACCCCCCCCCTCACTATAAACTTGTAATTTTCGAAACACTAGCTGACCTTACATTAAAAACAGAGTTACTTTTTTAGAAAACAAATTAAAAGCAAATTAAAAAACAATACGAGGTTACAATTCTGCGCCTGTTGTGCAACAATTTATCATTATACCTATATATTTGAATTGAATTATATATACATATACATACACACACACACACACACACATATATATATATATATGTTGCGTTTTGACGGATATGAGATACCACCAGGTGTAATTTTCCATGAGAAAATTGCGGTCCGTTAAAGATAGAACCTATTGCAGTCGATATTCACGATCATGGCGAAGTAGTGAGGCAATGAAATGAGTCCACAAAAGTTTCTCCAGTAAATCCAGCCAATTTCCAGACAAATAGTTTATTTAGAAGACGAGCGATGCAGAGACAATTCCCACAGGTATAAACTTATAGCCCTCGGGCTTCACGATGGTTCACTTCATTGATTTAAAGTTGTTAAATGGCCATATGAATATTCTACGAGACGATAAACACCAGATACATATTTGTTTATACTTCCATAAACGTCAAAAATCTTCATCTCCGACCGATGCGAGCCAGTTTGTTAACTCCGCGGAGACATACAGAAAACTACGTCACGTGCGCACAAACCAATGAGTGAGAGGCTAGTTCCAGCCCAGCGAAAGAGGCACGAGTGAGAAGCTAAGACACGAAAGAGTACCGACGCTGGTTGCGGATGAATTTTGAAGTGAAAATCCCAAGCGCGCGATAAATCAGAGCAATAATAATATTGATAAAAAGAAAATGGTTTTTTAAAAAACATTCGAAATGAGAAAGCGTCTCGGAATTTTATAGATTGGGGAGCTGATAAAAGCTACGAATGAACTTAAAATTTTAGATTAAGATTTGGAATAAAATAATTATTAATATACGGATATTTACTTTCAAAAGGACATTATATAGGAATAAATATTTTTAAGAATTAAGGAAATGCTGACTATGTCAGAAGTTAGATTAATTTAAAAGATTAATGCGAATAAAATGGAAGGATACAAAGGAAATAAATTTTTTATATAACATTATCCCCTCCCCCTAAAAATCCGAATGACGGGTAGATCCGATGATCTACAAGTTCATTAAGGCAAGCAAGAATTTGGATTACATAATATTTATCTGGTATTCTAGTTAATGCCAAAAATTCTCTGATTTTATTAAAGTTAATTCAATAGTTATTTTTGTAAACGCGAACCTGTGGGAATTGTTTAAATACAATTACAATATAAATATTTTAGTTACAAATAATATTTTTTCACTCTTCAAACATAAATAGTGAAAAGGATGAATATGAAGTAAACAAAGCATTTTTGTCTAAGCAGTGAAAAGTATAAATGTCTATAATCAGTAAAAGTCTGAGTCATAGACATCTCATTTCCAATAAAAGTTTCTTGGTATGGATATGAAGGCACAGATATGTCAAGTATTAGCCAGTAATACAGTTTACTGCAATACAGTGTATTGATTCTGTAGTAGGATAATTCCAGTTAATCATAAAGTTCAAAAACCTAAGAAAGTTCCATCACTACTAAGTTCAATAAACAATTAAAGTGCTTGAACAATTAGTGTTTGAACTTGATAAGTTTTGTGCCTTGATAAGTTTTGTGCCTTGATAAGTTTTGTGCCTTGATAAGTTTTGCGGCTTGATAAGTGCACTTATCAAATAAAGTCTAGTCATTTAATAAAGTTCAATCAATTAGATATGAGTTTTAGATGTTTTGCTAGCAAGATTTTTTTCATCATCAACTAATTTACTATCAATGGTTCTCTTTTATCACAATTCTCAAGAATTTTCTCTTTTATAATCTTGTATCACATAATAAATAACAGCAACAATTATAATAACAACATAATAATATCAACAATAACAAACAACTTCAAAATAATACTAAATCATTAATTCATCTGTATATAATTTAATTCCTCATTCTTTTTCAATATCAGTGAGGAATGAAAATATACTTAATAAAAGGAAACAAAATAAATAAATAGTACAATAAGAAATATATGTGGAAAATTATCAACAATTTAGTAAGATAATGTACTCATTCTGTTTTCAGTCAAACAAGAGAAACATAAGCTGTGCAATGAAAATAAGACCTTGAAGTGAATGGTGGATAATAAGTTTAACTATTAGTATTAGTAGAGAGTTTTATTCTATTATTATAATTTAATTTAATCCAGTGAATTTTTATTTAATTTATTTTAATTTAATGTATTATTCTAATCTAATTTGCCATTCTAATTTACTTTACTGTTCTAATTCAATTCAATCCAATATAAGAGCTTCTTAACTCAAATCAACTAATTTACGCCTGCATAAAAAGTTAACTCAAGCAAAAATATATGCAGTAATATTCTTGGGAATTCCTATATACAAGAACATACTATTATACAGAAGAGAATAATTGATTAGTCAATTATAAGTTGATTTCATTAAATTTAGTCAATTTTTGATTTACTAAGTTTAATATTAAGCTATTGATTTAACATTAGTTTGTTGCTGCTCATGTGATAACTTTAATTTGTCAGGAGGGTAATAAGGACGTAATTTTGATACATGGACTATTTCAGTAAATTTATTTTGAGTCTCTCTATTAATTTCAACATTTACATCAGATAATTTTTTAAGGATTTGATAGGGACCACTAAAAACTTGTGAGTGTTTTCTGGTATTGGGATAATGGAATTCTTCATAGATAACAAGATCTCCTATCTCAAATTTTGGCTCCACATAATTTGTATCATAATATTTTTTTACTTTTCCAGTAAAATTCATCAGTGCGTTTTTTAGCAATGTTGAGGGCTTCCTGGACAGGAGGGTAATAATTTTGCTTAAGAGGGTAATCATAGGGTAATTTGCCAAAAAGTAAATAAGCAGGGGGGAATTTGGTTATGGAATGGGGTGTATTATTGTATTCATTAACTACTTCAGTCAGAAGTTAGATTAATTTAAAAGATTAATGCGAATAAAATGGAAGGATACGGAGGAAATAAATTTTTTATATAACATATATATGCTCTCAACTTGTCTTACAAATCATTTCTCTCAACTCGACTTAGTCAACATGTATGATACATTGCCATGTGGATGTGAATATTATGCAGACGTTGTGACATTTTAAGGATTCTGTATAATTATTGTGAGTAAAATATTTTATCTACACTTTACGCGTTCATATTTCCAATTTTATTATTTCAAAACTGTTATCTCGTGGTAATTTAGTGAGGTGTTAATTACAGTTTTTTGGATAATCGATGTGAGTGAAATATATTGTATTTTCTTAATGGTTTTTTATTTCCTATTTAAATATTTCCAAATTTTAATATTTCCAATTGTTGTCTGGTAATAATTCAGTGTACCTGGATGATTCTACTGATCTTAGCATTATGCCAGTAGAATTATGAAACACTGAATTATTATTTAAAACACATGTGGGTGCATCCAGGCTGATGAGTACATGTGCATGTGTTTTTCCATGTCCAATTCATATTTAATTCTCATGTGGTCCAATTTTCCATTGTGTATGGTTCATATTTAATTTGTTAATCCATTTGTGTTTACTTAATTGCAACTCCAATTTATAATTTTTTTTTCCCCCTTTCTCTCTATTTCTTTTTTCAATATTCTTTTGGTATGAGTAAAATTTGGCCAATTACCATTGAAGCATCAGCTATGGTAATATTATGTTTGCACATGTTAATTATTAGCTATGTGGTATTCTGTATACACAGTATCATTGATTATCTCTTTGGAGATTTAAGTTGAATAGAACTTGATATGTTTTTTGAAATTCATAGATATTATAATTATATATATATATATATATATATATATATACAGAGAGATAGAGAGAGAAGAATCCTTTTTTTAATGATTTCTGAGCCGTTTTATTACATATAGAAAAGTTCACCAGTGAAATGGAATAGCAAAAAAGACATGGCCATGAAAGATGTCTTATTTTTCTGCTTGGCTGTCACTTACGCCCTATACAACATATCATTCTTACTTTCTAAATCAAAATTTTATATGGTTATCTGTTCGCCTGTCCGTGCTCAAGATGAAAAACAAATTCTACAAAATATTCAAATAAATTTTCTAAATAAATCACAATATATTCCAAAATCAAGATAAAAAAGTCCTTCCGGCCTATACCGCGAAGAAAAGGCAGCTTTCATAGTCCATGTTTTTAAAAATTCAACTCATTTTACTCAAACACCCGAAGCTAAATTGCTTGGAACCCGATTGTAGAAGATTCAATCCTGGTTTTTGTTAATACTGAAATTAAATGCGAATTTCAGCATGATAGCTACAGCATAACAAATATCAGATTGTTTCAAAATCTCAGCCACCCTAGAAATTCAAACTGCCATATCTCAACCATTTTGTAAGATATAGCCAAAACAGAAAATGTTCTAGAATCCTTGTATCACGTTCTAACGCTTAACATAAACATGTTTTTCAATTTATATTTTTTTTTGTACAACTTTTTCAATTTTTAATTTTTTTAAAAAATGTAACACTGGCCGTCATTTTGAAACAAAATAGCGGATGAAGCTGACTAATACTGAATTTAAATGCGAATTTCAGCATAATAGCTACCGCATAACAAATATCAGATTGTTTCAAAATCTCAGCCATCCTAGAAATTCAAACTGCCATATCTCAACCATTTTGTAAGATATAGCCAAAACAGAAAATGTTCTAGAATCCTTGTATCACGTTCTAACGCTTAACATAAACATGTTTTTCAATTTATATTTTTTTTTGTACAACTTTTTCAATTTTCAATTTTTTAAAAAAAATGTAACACTGGCCGTCATTTTGAAACAAAATAGCGGATGAAGCTGACTAATACTGAATTTAAATGCGAATTTCAGCATAATAGCTACCGCATAACAAATATCAGATTGTTTCAAAATCTCAGCCACCCTAGAAATTCAAACTGCCATATCTCAACCATTTTGTAAGATATAGCCAAAACAGAAAATGTTCTAGAATCCTTGTATCACGTTCTAACGCTTAACATAAACATGTTTTTCAATTTATATTTTTTTTTGTACAACTTTTTCAATTTTTAATTTTTTTTTTAAATGTAACACTGGCCGTCATTTTGAAACAAAATAGCGGATGAAGCTGCCTAATACTGAATTTAAATGCGAATTTCAGCATAATAGCTACCGCATAACAAATATCAGATTGTTTCAAAATCTCAGCCACCCTAGAAATTCAAACTGCCATATCTCAACCATTTTGTAAGATATAGCCAAAACAGAAAATGTTCTAGAATCCTTGTATCACGTTCTAACGCTTAACATAAACATGTTTTTCAATTTATATTTTTTTTGTACAACTTTTTCAATTTTTAATTTTTTTTAAAAATGTAACACTGGCCGTCATTTTGAAACAAAATAGCGGATGAAGCTGACTAATACTGAATTTAAATGCGAATTTCAGCATAATATCTACCGCATAACAAATATCAGATTGTTTCAAAATCTCAGCCACCCTAGAAATTCAAACTGCCATATCTCAACCATTTTGTAAGATATAGCCAAAACAGAAAATGTTCTAGAATCCTTGTATCACGTTCTAACGCTTAACATAAACATGTTTTTCAATTTATATTTTTTTTTGTACAACTTTTTCAATTTTTAATTTTTTTTAAAAATGTAACACTGGCCGTCATTTTGAAACAAAATAGCGGATGAAGCTGACTAATACTGAATTTAAATGCAAATTTCAGCATAATATCTACCGCATAACAAATATCAGATTGTTTCAAAATCTCAGCCACCCTAGAAATTCAAACTGCCATATCTCAACCATTTTGTAAGATATAGCCAAAACAGAAAATGTTCTAGAATCCTTGTATCACGTTCTAACGCTTAACATAAACATGTTTTTCAATTTATATTTTTTTTTTGTACAACTTTTTCAATTTTTAATTTTTTTTAAAAATGTAACACTGGCCGTCATTTTGAAACAAAATAGCGGATGAAGCTGACTAATACTGAATTTAAATGCGAATTTCAGCATAATATCTACCGCATAACAAATATCAGATTGTTTCAAAATCTCAGCCACCCTAGAAATTCAAACTGCCATATCTCAACCATTTTGTAAGATATAGCCAAAACAGAAAATGTTCTAGAATCCTTGTATCACGTTCTAACGCTTAACATAAACATGTTTTTCAATTTATATTTTTTTTTTTGTACAACTTTTTCAATTTTTTATTTTTTTTTTAAATGTAACACTGGCCGTCATTTTGAAACAAAATAGCGGATGAAGCTGACTAATACTGAATTTAAATGCAAATTTCAGCATAATATCTACCGCATAACAAATATCAGATTGTTTCAAAATCTCAGCCACCCTAGAAATTCAAACTGCCATATCTCAACCATTTTGTAAGATATAGCCAAAACAGAAAATGTTCTAGAATCCTTGTATCACGTTCTAACGCTTAACATAAACATGTTTTTCAATTTATATTTTTTTTGTACAACTTTTTCAATTTTTAATTTTTAAAAAAAATGTAACACTAGCCGTCATTTTGAAACAAAATAGCGGATGAAGCTGACTAATACTGAATTTAAATGCGAATTTCAGCATAATATCTACCGCATAACAAATATCAGATTGTTTCAAAATCTCAGCCACCCTAGAAATTCAAACTGCCATATCTCAACCATTTTGTAAGATATAGCCAAAACAGAAAATGTTCTAGAATCCTTGTATCACGTTCTAACGCTTAACATAAACATGTTTTTCAATTTATATTTTTTTTTTGTACAACTTTTTCAATTTTTAATTTTTTTTAAAAATGTAACACTGGCCGTCATTTTGAAACAAAATAGCGGATGAAGCTGACTAATACTGAATTTAAATGCGAATTTCAGCATAATATCTACCGCATAACAAATATCAGATTGTTTCAAAATCTCAGCCACCCTAGAAATTCAAACTGCCATATCTCAACCATTTTGTAAGATATAGCCAAAACAGAAAATGTTCTAGAATCCTTGTATCACGTTCTAACGCTTAACATAAACATGTTTTTCAATTTATATTTTTTTTTTTTGTACAACTTTTTCAATTTTTTATTTTTTTTTTAAATGTAACACTGGCCGTCATTTTGAAACAAAATAGCGGATGAAGCTGACTAATACTGAATTTAAATGCAAATTTCAGCATAATATCTACCGCATAACAAATATCAGATTGTTTCAAAATCTCAGCCACCCTAGAAATTCAAACTGCCATATCTCAACCATTTTGTAAGATATAGCCAAAACAGAAAATGTTCTAGAATCCTTGTATCACGTTCTAACGCTTAACATAAACATGTTTTTCAATTTATATTTTTTTTGTACAACTTTTTCAATTTTTAATTTTTAAAAAAAATGTAACACTAGCCGTCATTTTGAAACAAAATAGCGGATGAAGCTGACTAATACTGAATTTAAATGCGAATTTCAGCATAATATCTACCGCATAACAAATATCAGATTGTTTCAAAATCTCAGCCACCCTAGAAATTCAAACTGCCATATCTCAACCATTTTGTAAGATATAGCCAAAACAGAAAATGTTCTAGAATCCTTGTATCACGTTCTAACGCTTAACATAAACATGTTTTTCAATTTATATTTTTTTTTTGTACAACTTTTTCAATTTTTAATTTTTTTTAAAAATGTAACACTGGCCGTCATTTTGAAACAAAATAGCGGATGAAGCTGACTAATACTGAATTTAAATGCGAATTTCAGCATAATAGCTACCGCGTAACAAATATCAGATTGTTTCAAAATCTCAGCCACCCTAGAAATTCAAACTGCCATATCTCAACCATTTTGTAAGATATAGCCAAAACAGAAAATGTTCTAGAATCCTTGTATCACGTTCTAACGCTTAACATAAACATGTTTTTCAATTTATATATTTTTTTTTGTACAACTTTTTCAATTTTTAATTTTTTTTAAAAATGTAACACTGGCCGTCATTTTGAAACAAAATAGCGGATGAAGCTGACTAATACTGAATTTAAATGCGAATTTCAGCGTAATAGCTACCGCATAACAAATATCAGATTGTTTCAAAATCTCAGCCACCCTAGAAATTCAAACTGCCATATCTCAACCATTTTGTAAGATATAGCCAAAACAGAAAATGTTCTAGAATCCTTGTATCACGTTCTAACGCTTAACATAAACATGTTTTTCAATTTATATTTTTTTTTGTACAACTTTTTCAATTTTTAATTTTTTTTTTTAAATGTAACACTGGCCGTCATTTTGAAACAAAATAGCGGATGAAGCTGACCAACGAACTCGGTCTTGACCTTGGTATGTCCTTATGTCCTATGCACATACTCAGTCACATACAAATCCGTTCATAAATAAGAGAGTTACAACATGACATATGTCAGATATATATATATATATATATATATATATATATATATATATATATATATCTGGAGTTCATGATCGGTGAAAAAATACCAACATTTTTTGGAATTGCTTTCCTCTGAACGGCTGCAATAGGTAGCTTTTTGTAATGAAAGCTACCTAAAATATGCAATTGACAATTGCATTTTATGCTTAAGGTTTGCGGCAAGCATATTGTGTCACTCTATGTTTAAGATTAAGATTAACATTTAAGTTAAAGTGTGTACGTTTATAAAAATTAAACTAACAGTGTGTAAACTAAAATAAGCAAACCAAAAAATTGTAGTAATGCAGAAATTAATTTAGCGCACGTTTATAAAAATTAAACAAACAGTAAGTAAACTAAAATAAGTAAACCAAAAAATTGTAGTAATGCAGATATTAATTTAGAATCAGTTTTTCTTAATTGTCAGGCCATTAACAAGCGCACATGTTTCTGTTAAATGAAAATGTATGTAAAATAGATAAATTTAATATAAAAAGTTTTAAAATTAATCTGTAGAATGTGTAACTATAATACATTAAAAATAACAACAAAGTACATTATTACATTGTATATTAGATAAAGTGGTTTTAATGTATTGCAGGCCTTTGTTATTAAAAGTCTATTTAGATTAAAGCAGGGCTCCCACTGGTCCGTTTTCTGAAAACCAGTATTTTTCAATAAAACATTTCGTTGTATGATTTTGAAACAATTGCGACAAAATCGGCATTCGAGGTAAGTGTCTACGAAATTTATAAAGAAGATTTTTCTTTGAAGAAAAGGTGGTGTTTAAAAAGAGGGGCAAGTGGGATCTCTGTTAATGCCTTGATCGAATAATGGCATTAAAAATTAATCGAGGGAGACTTTCAGTTCCTGTATTTCCTGTATTTAAAATTTAGTTTTAACTTTGTGTGACAAAAATAAAAATAAAAAAAATAATACTATCCCGTTACTCCTCTTTTAGGTGGATTTCGTAAGAAATACTACCTATTACATGCTCCCCTATGGTGGAATTTCAGAAAAAAATTTTGCGGATATACGCCGATCATAACTCCTAGAACCCAAAACTACCCCCAAATAAAACCTTTTTCTACCTATCTATCTATATCACTTTTTATGGACACGATAACTTACATAATTCTGCACAAATCTCTTCCAAAATGATACATAAAATCAAGGGGCATAAAATATCGGTTGAGTTCATTAATGGGCAAAATCGACCGATGTGTGTGTGGTTTTTTTTTTTTTTTTGTGATAACAGAAAACAAAACCATAACTTCTTAATTCTAATACATATCGAATCCGTTTAAAGTAATTATTACGTCTAGGAAAAGGGCTAAAAATTTATGTATGACAGATTTTTTATATCATTAAAAATGGCCTCAAGGAGAGTTGGAGAATAGGGGTTTAACAAGAAAAAAATTCATAACTTCGTAAATTCACAAGATATCAAATCCGCTTAAATTTATTATAAAACTTCTTAATATTACCTACTACTTTTATATTGACAAGTTTTATATGGGACCAACTCTTACAAAAAAATAAATAAATAAATAAATAAATAACAAAAAAATCCCTTCCGGCTCCGCCTACAGGCACAGGTAGATTTTGAAGTGGGCAGTCCCAACTGCCGCATCATGGTAAAAAGGTCCTTTTTCTGAATTTCCCAATAAACAGACAGCCCACAGTCTGCGTCTTCGATATCTACCTGTGCCTGTATGCCGAGCCGTCAGGGATTTTTTTTAATTATCTGCTTTACCCTATATTTTATTTCAGTATTTTTTATCTTTCAGTAAGAGTAATTCTAAATTACCAGTAAATTTTTGCTAAAATTAAATCGACTTTAAAGTATTGTTTCTAACCCTTGTGCTTTTTTATCCACATCAGAGTCTCGCACAGATCGGTTTATATGCAGCCCAAACCAAGCATTTTATTTGATGTCAACCCCAAATCTGACGTATTGCAACCCGAAAACCGAAAACTAGAAAATTAATAGATATTTTAATTTAATTACGAAACAATATTATCTAAATGTATTTCATCGATCAATTTTATCTTTTATGCGCAAAAATAAACATATATATGCTCTCTTATATTCAAATATGTAATTTTTCGTTATAAACAATATTTTGGACATTCTTTTGAAAACACGGGCTACAAAATACGACCCGAAAGATCTGAAACTGAATCAATTATAGTCAACTCAACCTGCAATAAAAATATAGCTGAGCCGACCCGATCCAAACCGTGAGTCGGGTGCGGTACACATAAATTTGGGTTACCCGACTTCATCCAGGAATGTAATTCACATTTATTTTAAATCTCATTGCTCTCAATATCGCTTATTTGGACGCGCAAAAGACGATGATATATCAAATTTTTGAGGCGTCCCTGTAAAAACACTATACACGATACGACGACTACTTTAAAAATGTATTGAAAACACGGGCTACCAAATACGACCCGAAAGATCTGAAACTGAATCAATTATAGTCAACTCAACCTGCAATAAAAATATAGCTGACCCGACCCGATCCAAACTGTGAGTCGGGTGCGGTACACATAAATTTGGGTTACCCGACTTCATACAGGAATGTAATTCACATTCATTTTAAATCTCATTGCTCTCAATATCGCTTATTTGGACGCGCAAAAGACGATGATATATCAAATTTTTGAGGCGTCCCTGTAAAAACACTATACACGATACGACGACTACTTTAAAAATGTATTGAAAACACGGGCTACTAAATACGACCCGAAAGATCTGAAACCGAGACAATTATAGTCAACTCAAATAGTGCTATGTACCTTAACACCAAATGAACATTTCGTAATCATTCGTCAAATCATACGAAAATTAAATCCTGTATAAGCTTAAATAACATATAAAAATTGCAGAGCAATCCGAGCATATTTACGGGAGTTAGAGCACGGCCAGACGGCCAGACGGCCATCCGGCCAGACGGCCATACGGCCATACGGCCAGACAAACCGAAGTCATAAGCACTTTTCAACTAGGTTGGAAAGTGCTAAAAACATGAAAACAAACAGTTATACAGACAAACATACATTTTACTTACCCATCATACGTAGTATAGGGTAAGTCTTGTAATCGTTTTGAAAATCGAAAAAAGTTTTTTGACGTATTTACACGTTTCAGACACTGGAGATTCCGAAAAACATATTTTTAGAAAAAAAAATTGCCGTCCGTCTGTCTGTCTGTATGTCTGCGTGCCTGTGTGTCTGTAAACGCTCTATCTCCCGAAAAATTGGAGATAGATACTTGAAATTGGGTATGTACTTAGTACGTAATAATGTGAAGAAGCTTATTGAATTTCAGTAACCTCAATTATCCGGAACTATTTTTTTCGGACTCTCGAAATATTCGTTCTGATAAAAGGTATATAAAATTTTTCGAAATTGTTTATTTTAAGGACTGAATATAAAAGACAATAAAAAAACATAAATTTTTCATAAAGCATGAAGTTTATCGGATAATGAGTTGCCGAGATATTTGTAATCCTATTTCCCACACTCTTCGATTTTTCATGACCCTGTATTTCAACCAAATTTCAATTCAAAGATATATTTCAATTGGAAATGAGACGCTTAATTACATGCAATAAATCGCTAGTTAATAGGATTATTGTTTTTGGAGTTATAAGGATGTTTCTTTTAAGCAATTCAGTAATCGAGCCTTTAAAGTTTATGACGTCATCAAGGCACGATTTTATTCGAATTGCAATGCATTTTATAAGTAGTTTACATATTTTTTTAGTTTAATATTTTATATTATGCATATCCATGATTTGTAAGTATTAGGGTGGCCCCCAACAACTAGTTTATATATTGGTAATATTAAATTAAAAGCCGTCCAAGAGCTATTTGTGGAGATGACAAATATAAACGAATTGTATAGCCTTTTTCGTTAAAAGTGTATTAAAAAGAAAACATACAAAATTTCCAATGTTGTTTATAAGCATAAGTAAAAGCTGTTTTGATTTAAAGTTGATATAAAAAAGACATTTAGAATATACAAAAATAAAAATTCCCATTTAAGAACGTTTATTTCGCAATGAAATCTCAAAGAGGAATGTCATGCAAATTGTACAATTTAATATCAAAGGAGATTCATTTTCTTTAAACGGCAGAGGTTATTGGTTTATATATATTTTTTCCATGTCCACGTATTACCTTTTGAACGGCTTATCCAATTTTCTTACTTTATTTCTTGGAAATGTCTATGTCTGTCATTGCCACAAAATTAATAAATGTAAATGAAAATATTGAATTTTAATAGTTTAAAATATATGATAATTACAAATATACAGTGAAGTCTCATCGTTACACTTAAACACTTCGTTATGAAGAAAATTCGTTATATAGAAATCAAATTTGTGAAACTTGTAATCATATAGGCCACATAAAATTTAATGTACACATAAAAAGGGAATATCTGAGAAACGTATTTTAATTCGGGCAGTCATTTTTTATGCAGTGTAGATATGAGAATAATTTAATTAGAATAATGTCTAAAAAAGCACAAAACAAAGAGAAGTAAACAAAAACCAAAGCGTACCTTTTCTTTTTTCATTAAAATGTGAGTTTTGATTAAATGATTCAAATGTGTTCATTTTCATACAGTCTGCTGAAATAAATTCATACATCCATCGCAACAGCAACCGCTCCGTTTGAATACTGTACACGCATGAAAGGGGAAAAAACTTCGTTATATAGAATAAGTTTTTCGTAATATGGAGATTAATTTACATGTTAATGATGTTCAAAGTCAAGGTTCTGTAGAAAATTTCGTTAAGTGGAAAACTTCGTTAAAGGGAAGTTCCACTGTATATATATATATGAAAGCTATTAAAATAATTTAATCTTCAGTAGCATCAATACACTGTAAAACAAGGGAAATATCTTTTGATCCAGAAGAAAGGTTAACGAAAATATAATGTAAGCTCTTCCGAGCTGCGAGCTACTGACGATTCCGTAAAGCGTTCATTTATCTTCAGAAGCCATTAGATTTTAAAAATTTAAAGAAGCGTCATTTGTTATTAAAAAATTAATTTTGCTGCCTAACATTTTAGAAAACATTACGCGGTAGTTTTTACAGTGCATTAATTAGTTTTCCCAACACAAAATATCGTTTATCGGCTGCTATCAATTCTCAAGTAAATGTTTTTATGTTTAACAAACATGTTCAACACAAAGACACACTCAAATTTAAAGCGTAAAATGAACATTATTTTGTTTCTCTTGCAGGCTTAAGATCTGTTACGCAGCTGAAAATGCCTACTTACGAATTGATAGCATCCGATAAACCGATATTTCATGTAAACAACGGATTAAGAAAACTGATTGATACACTGTAAAAGTACTCGTAAACGTTTCCGAAAATTATAAGCAGAAAAAAAAAAAAAAAAAAAAAAAGTTTAAGAATTTTTTTTTTTAATTTCGGATGATTTCTGAAGATAAAGGAACGCTTCTCGGAATCGTGTGTATCTCGGATGAAGTTATAGTTCCATAAACCATATTGTTTAGATAAAGAAGCATTTCACTTTTTTTTATAGTGCATGTAATAAAAAGAGAAAGCCGTTGTCGTTTTTGATTAGTTCTATTTAAGGTTGTCCAGGACACAAAAATCTTAAAATTTTTGAAAAATATTTTATTGTATTACCAAAATCTCTGTTTCTTTTCCCGCTTAAAATAACTTTTAACTCATGTTTCTATCTTAATTAGAACAGGATATATTATTTTTTTTTGTTTTCAAAATCTAGATTTCAAGTAGAGATTGTCATGGAAACGTTTTTGCGTTTTCTGCATGACGGGTTTGTTCAAGTTTCTCGTATTTATATTGTTATAAGTCTAGGACCGTGAAAGATAAATTGTTCAAACTTGAAATATGTCTTTTTGAATTATTTTACTTTATTTTTGATTCAGCAAATTTTTGAAAAAAAGAATTACTTTTGAAAATATGATTTTTCAAACATGAGTAACATCATTTTTTTTATAAATGTTTACTTTAAATATTTTTAACTTTTTTAATTAACATTTAAAAAAAAATTCTGAATCTTAATTAAAACTTATATATTTATGTTTAATTAAATGATTTTTTTTTTAATTTGACGAATAATATTACGAGCTATAATGATTTTAAATTACCCCACTTTAAAATAAAAATTATTTTAAATTATTTTGAAAACTTTATGAAAATTTTATGATTTGATTTTGTTTACAAATTATATGGTTAACCATCACAAAAACCCCCCAAATTTCTAATTCAATAAATATTTTTTTTTAAATCTCTCCCAGACTCTTTTAAAGTAGTATATATCATCCATTTTAAATATCAATATTTATTCACATGTCTTTGTCATTTCTGTTTATCGTCAGTTTGGTAAGCTGATCAAAATCTAGGTAATTACCATCATTAACGTGAAAAATTAATATTGTTTTCTTTATATTACTTCAAAATATACGTATCGGAGAACATATTAATATTTACAACATACGGGGAAATCAATATTTAGTGAGAACAAAAACATAATTGGTAGTTTTTCTTTATTCGGGATATTTTTCAGTTCTGAGAAGAAATAAATATTTTATTTCATTTTAGATGGCAGTACGAAAATGAAATATTCAAATTTAATGTAATTTTCTTTATAGGATATTTTAAAAATTGTCTCTAATTTCTTTAAATGCTTTTATTAGTGAGAGGGCTTCAAAGAATCCTAAACTCAAAAGTGTGGGTGTATATTCTTTCCAAAATGTGTCAAAAATAATAAACTTTCAGGGTTTTTCTTCGCATCGAAAAAGACGTTAGAATTAAAATTATTTTTATTTTTTAGCAATTCAAATGTGAAACACTTAAATGTCATAACTTTATAAAATACAACATTCTTCCCTCCAAACATGAATGTTTCGAATTTTCAATACGTGAGTCGGAAAGACTGTTTCTAATGATCTTAATAATTAAAAACGCAATAAAATGAATAATAATTTAAATATACACTGAGAAAAATGACACTTTCAAATCTGATTAAATCGATGTTTTCATTTTGTTATGAAACTTTTTGTTTCATATAGGACGACCCAATGCTTACAATTCTGAAATACCAGAAATACTCAGAAGATTGAAACATGGACATATTCAAAACTGAGCACATACAGGTTAGTTCATACTCATTTTTGATACATGTACATTCTCAAAAATGATTAGGATCAGTTCAAAAACATTTTTGAAATATGGTAATACTCAAAAATGCGCACATAGAAGTCAGTTCATACTCATGTTTGAAACATGAACATACTCAAAAATGATTAGAATCAGTTCAAACTCATTTTAAAAACATGGAAATATTCAAAACTCAGTACCTATAAGTCAGTTCATACTCATTTTTGAAACATGGACATAATCAAATAAGAGCACATGATGTTTTATTCTTGAGTGTGTGCATTAGGGTGGAGCGAAAAAAATTATTTTTTTTTTACAAAAAACTGGTAGGTGCCAAAAGTTGCCTTTATACTAGTACATCGCATATCTGAAATTTTACCGCTGAAAAAAAATGGTTTGAGTCTGCACTTTTGGTCCAAATGTCGAAATTTTGGATAAAATTTGACAATTTTTCAAAAAAATTATAAATTTTCTGTAGAACTGGTTATGATTTAAAAGTGTCATTTGAACCTTTATTGATAAAGATTTAAAATATTGGAACGATAGAACGATATCTTTATTCTGTATAACTGGAGCAAAACTGACAAATTTCGGTAAAAAAGGGGCGTTGCCATTCTGATACATCATACAACGAATCGTTGTTTTGAATGCAGCTCTTCGCGAGTTGCTTTTACAATTACCCAGTACATACCACGTGGAAGTGGGTGCATATCATGTCCCACCTGTACCCAGCACAACCACCCTATCATCTGAGCACACCGTTTTATTTATACAATGAATTGTGATTTTTTTATCAGACTGGCACGAGTTTTCTGTATAACAACCTAGTCTTGGTGTATTTATCTCTTCTTTCTTATCCACAGACTTTGGATGATGCTGGCTGGGACTTCCTTCACGTATCTTTCTACTGCTTGAGTATGAGAAGGCATGCAAAGTAACTCATTGGGGATGTTATTAATGCAATCTATACAGCCGTCTATTATGTTCAACAAAATTGCATCCGATAAATGCATAGTGATTGGGGGTCCTGTTACCGCAAAATTTTCCAATCAATTAGATTTATATAATCAACTGCTTCAATGTTGATTGTCAGTATTTCTAATTTGCGTATGTCATCATTTATTTTACGTCTTGCATTTATTATGTGAAAAGCAGCTAATTGTTTAATGTGATGCAATCAGAATTAGCTCTGAATGTGCAGAGTAACCATTGTACTGAATAACTTTTTCAACTATTCGTTTTATGTCGTTTGCTGTGTTGTTTAGTAGCCGAGTAGTTTCCCATAAGGGTTTAGATATATTCTTTAGCTGTGGATTACATTTGATGGTAAACGATCCTGGGGCATAAACTTAGATCACATACTTTGTGACTGAAAATAGAGACTCCTACGCGCAGTCAATGCGAATAATTAAGGCGAAGAATTCTATTCGTCGTTTTGAGCCATCTTGCGTGGGACAATTTTCCTGGACTCCTATTCGCTAGTTCTTTTGAGCAATATCCTGATGAAATAGCTTTGCAAATGTCCAGCAGGTATTTCTGGTATGTGCTGAGTGCCTTTTCATCGATTTCAGGAAATATGTTTTTTAAATTACTCTTTATGGGTTCAAAAACTGCAATATGAAGTGAATGGCACGAGTACAAGGATTTTCCCATTGGTCCGGTGAATACATGTGGGCCAGAAATTTCCCCATCGATCATGCATAACAAATGACGCAGAGGCAATTCATTTAATTGTAGCTGGCATTTGATCCATTGCCATGGTTGTGCAAGCTTCTCTTCCATTCGACGGATTACTCCAGTATGCTTCCCCGTATTCACAGGACACCGGACACCCATCACAACCCAAGCATGAGAGGCTGGACAAATCAATATTTTCATCTTCTAAAATCTTTAATAAGCATTTAAAAATATCTTTGGATGCTCCAGATGAGGAAATGTTAGGCAAAATTAGTCCTCAAATATTTGGAGCCAGGCTCTTCTAAGATAGTAACACGTTCTTCTTTCATTATTCTACGATACGCATGTTTATCACTTCTCTTTTCTATACACATTGTGTCATCTTTTTGGGAGTAGAAATATAAGGCTCTTACTTCTGCTTTAGGGTTCTGTTTTTTACGTTGAGACGAACAAGCAGATTGCGTTCACGCCTTACCTTGCTTCTATCTGTAACGGGTACGGGTACATTATGTTTTCCAGTGTCCTTTGCTGTACGTACACAATCCTGGAGAACCGCTGAAGCAAGAACTGCAGCAGACCGATCAGAAATCCTATAGCTTTCACATGCTCTAGAAAAAGTTTCAAACTTCATTCGAGTTTCGGTATAGGAGGATGACGATGGGAATTCAATTTTATCTATTATTGAATCATTGCATACTGATACGTTTTCTTCAATTTCACATACAGCATCTTCTAATTGCGGTGCTTCTTTATTTAATCTTCCTTCTATTATTTTTTTTTTCAAAGATTCGTTGTATGCTGTATCAGAATGGTAACGCCCCTTTTTTACCGAAATTTGTCAGTTTTGCTCCAGTTATACAGAATAAAGATATCGTTTTATCGTTTCAATATTTTAAATCTTTATCAATAAAGGTTCAAATGACACTTTTAAATCATAACCAGTTCTACAGAAAATTTATAATTTTTTTGAAAAATTGTCAAATTTTACCCAAAATTTCGACATTTGGACCAAAAGCGCAGACTCAAGCCATTTTTTTTTCAGCGGTAAAATTTCAGATATTTGATGTACTAGTATAAAAGCAACTTTTGGCACCTACCCGTTTTTTGTAAAAAAAAAAAAAAAAAAAAAATTCGCTCCACCCTAGTGTGCATGTTTTCAGAAATGAGTATATACATGTTTCCAACTTAAGTAATTTTGATTTGGAGCGATTTTGACTGTGCGACATACTCAGATTTGAGTATTTTTTGCTCAGTTTTGAAAAAGTCGTATTTAGAGTGTACCTATAAGATCAAACGTTTTTATGTTCATTATATCCTAAAAAACACTAGTAGTAATTATTTAAATAATCCATAGGCATATAAAACAAGTGCACTTCTGGAAATCGCCGAGAGAAACACTGGGGCTTGCTATGTTACGAAATCCTTGATCACATGTTCTGTGGGCGGGGTTATGCTCACGGCGCGCGTTACGTAATATGACGTAACCTCGAACCGATTAGAAAAACAGTTTTGTATTTTGCAGTTGGAATAATTTGTATCGTGAAAAATGGAGCTTCTTGGCGGCTCTCCTGAAATTTAATATTTTTTCAGTCTAATAATTTTTATTAATTTACTTTTGTGTTTACTGTGTTGTCAAATAAAATAAGAAAAGACTACAAGACTTTTTAATGTGAAATCATGTTCGACACACTTCACCAGAATTATTTATTGTGTTTCTTCTTTCGAAATTACGTTCTTTCTGACTGTATCTGCTGCTGATTATGATTATTTTTCATGGCGCCGAATACCCGCGAATACAAGAATATGTTTATACGCTTTAGAAATTGTTCTGAATGGTTCATCAATGTGAATATATAGGAAAAAATATTAATTGGAAGTTTCTTTTTTCTCTTCTCGTGGACTATGCTCGGATAAAAGGTACTGTAAAAACTTTTTATCATTATTATTGTTATTCTAAAATGGAAAAAGTCGATAAGTTAAAATCAAAACGTAAGCTTGCTCGAACTTCATGCACTAAATTAATTACTTCTATCGATAGATTTATGGAAAGTATTGATACTCAAAGTGACAATGATAAATTTAAACTGTCTGAATATTTAATAAATTTGCAAGAAAAACAAGATGAGCTTAAAAATTTAAATGAAAAAATTGAAGAATTAATAGATGATGCAACGGAATTTGAAAACGAAATTCAAAAGTCACTTGAGTATGAGGAAGCTATATCTGATTCGAAAACCAATATAAGAAGTAAATTAAAGCAATTCAAGGTCGAGCAAGCTGAATCCGTGAAAAGTAATAATAGTACTTCTAATTTAAATAATGCATCACAGAATCCTGTCAATTTGCCAAAACTAAACATAACCACCTTTAGTGGTGATTCAAGTAAATTCTTGGAATTTTATAATAGCTTTGAAAGCGCCATAGATTCAAATGAATCATTAACAACTGTTGATAAATTTTTATATTTGAAATCTTTCTTAACCGGTAAAGCTTACAAATCAGTAGCTGGTTTTGCCTTAAAAGAAGAGAATTATAAGTCTTGTTTAACCTTATTAAAAGAAAGATACGGAAAACAAGACCAGTTAATTAGTTGTTTTGTTAATAAATTATTAGAAATCGAACCTGTTAAATCTTCATCAAATATTAAGGGTCTCAGACATATTTATGATGAAAGTGAAGTCAGTATTAGGAATTTGCAATCTATGGGTATTGCTTCAGATAAATTTGGATATATATTAATCCCTATTTTGTTAAAACAATTGCCACATAATTTAGTGGTAGAATTTCACAGAAAAAGGGATCCTAAGAAAATGGGTGATGTAGGGGAATTAATGAAATTCATCAAGTTTGAAATCGAATCTAGGGAGGCTGCAGATCTAGTGTCAGGAATTTCGTTGAAAGGTAAGGAAACGTTTCGTTCGAAAGCTGAATAATCTAAAGAGAAATTTAAAGTAAAAAATAATTTCCCGACATCAGTTGCATTAAATACTGTTACTAAAGGTGTTTGCATTTTTTGCAATTCTAATACACATACTGGATTAGGATGCAAAATCTTATCCAATGAGCAAAAAAGATTTAAGTTAAAGAAAGACGGACGCTGTTATAAATGCTTTTTCAAACACTTACAGTCAGCTTGTAAAGTAAAAATTCAGCCCTGTCAAACATGTCAAAGCACACAACATAATCACTTATTTTGCCCACAAACAAAATGTAAAAAATTGGTTGAAAATCAAGATTCAAAATTAAAACAAGTTAGCCAAAATCCTGAAAATGAAACAGT
This sequence comes from Maratus michaelseni, assembly GCA_963931845.1. NCBI lineage: Eukaryota > Metazoa > Arthropoda > Arachnida > Araneae > Salticidae > Maratus > Maratus michaelseni. Next base: position 212,188,441 of record OZ007600.1, read on the forward strand.
AATGCAATCTATTCATAAGTCAAAAAATTTGAGGAATAATTATATCACTCTACTGCAAACAGCTTGTGTTCAGGTGGAAAGTGGATCTAAAAAATTATTTGCCAGAATACTATATGATTCTGCTTCCACAAAAACCTTCATTTGGAGTGATTTGGCAAAGGCATTAAATGCCAAAATCTTAAGAAAAGAAAAACTTTTCATTTACACATTTTCTAACAGAAATCCTACAGAAAAAGAATTTGAATGTGTACTAATAACCTTGAGAAGCAGATATCATCGGTATAATTCGGTTAATGTTGAGGCATTAATTACGGATGAAATCTGTGGTACCCAATTATGTCAAAATATTAATCCTCAGGTTCAAAACCTTATTTCAAAGGAATATCAATTAGCTGATTTATTCGAGGTAAATTTACCAGTTCAAATTTTGTTAGGAGCTAATTATATTTATGAAACATTATGTGGATCGCTTACCAAAATAAACAAGCAATTATACTTTCAAACGTCTATTTTCGGAACAACATTAGTTGGACAAATGCCAGATAATTATTCGATGAATTCTATTTCTTGTTTAAATGTAATTTGCTATTCGAAAGAAAGAGATTTGACATCTTTAAATGTTTCGGGTGAAAATTTAAATACTCAATTAAAAGCATTTTGGGAACTTGAAGCAATTGGTATTATTGAAAGTAATGAAAAGAAAATTTCTAATTATGAAGTAATAAATAAGTTTCAAGAAAACTTAAAATTCGTGAATGGTCACTATGAAACACGTCTTTTATGGAAAAATTCTCGTGATTTGCTTAAAAATAATCTTGAAGTAGCAAAAAAGCGGTTTTCTAGTTTGGAAAATAAATTCCTGAAAGATGAGTCTTTATTCAAAGAATACAATTCTATTTTGCTTGACCAAGTTAATGAAGGTATAGTGGAATTGTGCCCTAAAAAGTTTTCCGAGAATAACTGTTACTACATGCCCCATAGACCTGTCATCCGAGAGGATAAAATTACAACAAAAACTCGGATTGTTTTCGATGCTTCCTCTAAACAAGCAGATTCCTTATCTTTAAACGAATGCCTGAATCCGGGTCCTAACTTGAACCCAAATGTTCTGGATATTATTTTAAAGTTCCGATTACACAAAATTGCCCTTTCAGCTGACATCGAAAAAGCCTTTCTCCAGATATCTATAGCGGAAGAAGATCGCGACTACTTAAGATTTTTATACTATGAAGACTTTGACAAAAATAAAGAAATTGTCCCCTATAGAATGACTAGGGCTACTTTTGGTGTCACCTGCAGTCCGTTTATCCTTGCCTGTACTATCAAAACCCATATCAATAAATATAAAGACTCTCACAAGAAAACATTTGAAATCCTTAATTCGTCCCTTTACGTAGAGGACTTGTTTACCGGAGAAAATGATGTTGTACAGGCTTTTAATTTATCTAATGAAGCTGTTAATATTTTGAAAGAAGGGGGAATGAATTTAAGAAAATTTGAAACTAATTCCGAGGAGCTTAGGAAAAGATGGATTGATAAGAGCATACCTATTTCTAATTCCGATCCACAAAATAACTCTCTAAAAGTATTAGGCTTAACTTGGAACAATAATGAAGATAATTTGGGACTATAATTACGTCCATTGTTATCAAAATTAAATAATGATTCTTGTACAAAACGGAATGTCTTGAAAATTGCAGCTATGTTGTTTGACCCGGCTGGGTTAATCACTCCTTTTATTATTCGAATTAAATATTTATTGCAACAATTATGGGTAATGGGCATATCATGGGATGAAAATTTTTCTGGTGAGTTAGAAAATGAATGGAAAACTTGTGTTTCAGAAATACAGGATCTCTCACAACTGAAAATTCCCAGATATTACTTTAGCACCCTGATCATGGAAAATGAGGGTCTCCATTTACATATTTTTACAGATGCTAATCCTAAAGCCTATGGCGCAGTAGTATACTTACGATATCAAACATCTAAAGAAAAATTTAAAACTAATTTTGTCATGTCTAAATCTAGAGTTGCCCCCTTAAAGAAATTAACTCTCCCACGTCTTGAATTGATGGGAGCAGTTATTGGTGCAAGACTTGCAAATTATCTTAAAAATATTTTCCAGGTATTCCAGTTTGTTTTCTGGACAGATTCTGAAATTGTCCTTTATTGGATAAAAGGATCAAAAGAAAAATGGAAACCATTTGTCGCGAATAGAATTTCAGAAATTCATGACTTGTCTGATCCTAGTTTATGGAGACATTGCGAAGGCAAACTTAATCCTGCCGACCTAATCACTAGAGGTTGTTCAGGAAAACAATTGGTCAATTCTCAAAAATGGTGGTACGGTCCCGAATTTCTTTCCTTACCTGAAGATCAGTGGCCCATAGTTAAAATACCCGCAACTCAAGTGTCTAATGTTTCTGAAGAGCGGTCTCGAAAAGCAGAAATTATTTCTTGTGTAGTTAACACAAATAACGCTGATAAAATTCAAATTTTAAATTTGTCAAGGTATAGCTCACTGATGAAATTGTATCGAGTAACTGCATGGGTATTTAGATTTATTTTTAATATAAAACTAAAAGCAGAAAAACGAAATCTTGCAGAGTTATCAGCTGATGAAATAAAAAATGCCGAAAATTTTTGGGTAAAGCTTGTTCAAGAAGAAAGTTTTCCTGAGGTTATAAAATGCTTAAAGCTGAACAAAAATATCCCTAAAGAATCTAACCTTTTGCAGCTAAATCCTGTGTTGTCAGAAGAAGGATTACTCTTGGTACGAGGGCGGTTACAAAAGGCTAACTTGCCATTTTATGATAAACATCCTATCGTGCTTCCTCCCAAACACAAATTTACTGAATTGATTCTTAAAGATTCCCATGAAAGGGTTTTGCATGCAGGAGTATCAGACACACTGGTACAAACTCGTGAAAAGTTTTGGATTTTGAGAGGTAGACAGTGCATAAAATCAGTCCTCAACAACTGCACAATCTGCAAGAAATTTAACATACGTCCTGGTCAACAAGTAATAGCACCTCTTCCAGGTGACCGCATTAATGAAGCACCCCCATTTTCCGTTACAGGCCTAGATTTTGCGGAGCCCCTATATGTGAAGGGGAGTGAGAATAAAAATTACATCTTATTGTTTACTTGCGCTATCACAAGAGCAATTCATTTGGAGCTTGTGAAAGACATGTCAACTGCAGAATTTTTATTAGGATTTCGCAGATTTATTTCAAGAAGAGGGCTGTGTGCTATAATCTACTCGGACAATGCTAAGACTTTCAAAAGAGCTGAACTTGAATTAAAAGAAATGTGGAAAGCTATCCGCCATCCGGACGTAAAAAAGTTTTATGCCGATCGGGGAATTTCTTGGAAATTCATTGTCGAACGTGCCGCCTGGTGGGGTGGCTTTTATGAGCGAATGGTGCGTTCAGTGAAGTTTACATTACGTAAAGTCATCGGCAAATCTTCGTTGACTCTAAGTGAACTGGAAACTCTTCTAGTTGAAGTAGAAGCTATCATAAACTCCTGTCCATTGACTTACGTTTATTCTGAACTAGATGAACCATTTCATCTAACACCTGCTCCTTTTATTATAGGAAAAAGAGTTTTGTGTTTACCAACTATAAAAGTAAACGATTTAACCTTACCAGCAACCAAAGAAACTTTAGTGAAACGTTTTCGTTTACGTGAGACAATTTTAAACCATTTTTGGAAGCGCTGGAAGAATGAATATCTCCTCAACTTAAAATCTGCTCACTGCACGGATCAAAATAAAACTTCTGATTTCAAAATAGATGATGTTGTGCTTGTGCATGATGAACATTTACCTAGAGCTTTCTGGAAGTTGGGAAAAATTACAAAAACATTTATTGGAAGAGATGGAAGAATTAGGTCTTGTGAAGTGAAAACAAACAATTCCATTATTAAAAGACCAATAAATCTCTTGTATAATCTTGAAATCAGAAATTTGAAAAACTGAAAAACTTTTTTTTTACTTTCAAAAGACTCTAAATTTTTTCTTGATCATATGTATATTGAACTTCTCTTACTTATATTTTTTTTGATTTTTTCTAGAATAATATTTTTAATTGTTTTTTTTTTTATTATATTTTTAGTAGAAGATACAATTATAACTTGTTTTATTCCTTATTGAAGAAGGTATGTAAGTATCACTGAAATATATATATTTGCATTGTTTCTTGAATTTAATATTTGAAATTTCCTTGTGTTCATGATTTGATCTAGATAGCATATCAGACTTTGATTTCCAGGACTATGGTTGTATCTTGGACAGTTGTATCTTGACCTGAATTATTTTAAATATAAATAATTTATTTTATATTTGACTGTCTTCTTGAAATTCTGGGCAAAACTTTAAAAATGTTTTGTTTTACTTACTTGGTTTCATTCTTGAATCTTATCTTGGATATATTATTATTATTTTACTTTTTATAATTTAATTTAAAACTTGTACTTGGAATAGATATTGATCTTGAATAATATTGTGTTAAATTGTTTACTTGAATACCTTAATATTATTTTTTATTTGAAAATTGTGTACAATTTAGATAATTGAGGTATTATTTGTTAATTGAAAACTAGGTTACTTGTATTGATGTTATATATATACTAGGGGGCCTACCCCCTGCGAGCTACGCTCGCCAACCCCCGCTTAGACTTCGAGGCCTCTAAAAACATGACAGCGTGCTTTATTTTAAAAATATTGGTAAATCTGTAATTGGGTTGCCATGCTTTTAACGTTTTAATGGGACATTTTTTGATTATCATGGCCTCATACACAGCTGTTGCGACAACTGACGACTGTTTTCAGGATTGATAAGTAAAATCAATTACAACTTGAAAACCAGCTTGTATAAAATGGTTAGGTTTAAATTGCGGCTACCTCTCTGACTTTTATAACAACGATCTGTATTCTATTCTTCCTTTGCGTTTAAGGATGAGAAAAATTCCATCTGCTTGTGAATAACATTAAGAACCACGGTATTGAAAAGTACCATATTATAGACATTTTCAGTAACAGGTTTTAATTTTCTCTCTATTTTAGTGCACCATCATGCATATTTTCACGTTATTTTAAATATGTAAATTATTTATTTTAATTAATATGTATATACAAATGTTCTAATAATTATTTATCACACAAAATTAATTAAATATTTTGTACATGCATGCCTGCATTTATTCGGCATCAATTGATGAGATATTTAAACAAATTTGCTATCCGCGATAATTTTACACCATGTTATGTCACTTGAATACTGCCCATAAGAAATTCGGGTACTTTTCCGGTATAGGATCCTTTGCTTTTATGTTTGGCGTAATTCGAGCTTCAAAAGGGATAGATTCGTTAATATACATAGATTTGTTGCCAAAAGTTATGAAAACAAACCCAATGAACTTTTGGTGCTTTTCTATTATAGGGGTCTTGACGCTTTTTTAAAAAGCTTGGCGGAAAAAACCAAGCAGGATATTTTATTCTTCTTCCGTTCAGTTGGGCAATTATTATTTTATATATTCGTTTCAAATATCCGAATTAGTGATTTTATAAATTCTTTTAATTAAATTTTATAAAAAAATAACAAAATGATATCAATAAATAATAATTACTATTAATTCCTTTTCCCCCCCTTCTTTTGCGTTTACATAAATGACGTCATTTGGACGAATTTATTCAAAATATTTTCAGTTTATAAATTAAATTAAATGCTGACAGACGATTGAATCCTGACAATAGAAATGTGTTTTTTTTTTTCAAATTTTCCTGAAAAACATAATTTAATCACAATCTTGTCTTCATTATCGATTGAAAAAAAAGATAAATTCAATTTCAATTTGAAAATGACGAATAAAAAGAAACTAATAATCCCTATCGGGATCCTTTTCAATGTTTTTCCCTTTTTTGTCACAAAAAAAAACTGAGTAATTAGTTGCAATCATTATAGAAATGTCATTAAAATTAGAAAAAAATTAATATCTCGAAAACTAATTCCAATTTCAAAATTCTGTTACCAGTTTTGACATCCGCGGATTTTTATGGACAATTGGTATTAATTTCATCATCAAGCGTTTAATATTTTATTAAAAATAGCCCTGAAACATAATCAGTCGTTTAATCAGTCGTTTCATAAAATCGTTTCATAAATTCGTTTCATAAAATCGTTTCACAAATTCGTTTCATTAGGATTTTATATATATAGGGTAGATATGATGTTATATATGTATGATGTAGTATTTTTGAAAATTTTTTGATGAACCCCCATGTGTTCATGGTGGGGCAGGATGTTACGAAATCCTTGATCACATGTTCTGTGGGCGGGGTTATGCTCACGGCGCGCGTTACGTAATGTGACGTAACCTCGAACCGATTAGAAAAACAGTTTTGTATTTTGCAGTTGGAATAATTTGTATCGTGAAAAATGGAGCTTCTTGGCGGCTCTCCTGAAATTTAATATTTTTTCAGTCTAATAATTTTTATTAATTTACTTTTGTGTTTACTGTGTTGTCAAATAAAATAAGAAAAGACTACAAGACTTATTAATGTGAAATGATGATCGACACACTTCACCAGAATTATTTATTGTGTTTCTTCTTTCGAAATTACGTTCTTTCTGACTGTATCTGCTGCTGATTATGATTATTTTTCATGCTATGCTTGCAACTAAATCGGCATAGATGTAAGCAGTTCAGAATATTGTCAAAAAATGCGCTTACGTGTGATACGTCAACATGGCGTTTTTCATGGAAGAGAGCTTTTACCTGATCAAAGCTTATTTTTAACACTTTCCAACCTAGTTGAAAAGCGTTTATGACTTCGGTTTGTCTGCCGTATGGTCGCCTGCCGTCTGTCCGTGCTCTAACTCCCGTAAATAGGCTCGGATAGCCCTGCAATTTTTATATGTTTTTCTCGTTATCTATAGCATGTTCCCTATTTCAACTCAAGTGTGTAACACTTATAGTTTTTTTTACAGGGACACTCAAAAGAATTCCGTTACATTACGGTCTAGGGGGAAAAATCATTCGCGTTTTATTTTAATGATGTTACACAATTACAAACACATTGTAATTGATATATATCACTAAGGTGCATTGCAAGAAGCTTAATATGGAATAGGGTGAGCATAGCACTTATAGTTACTTTACAGGGGCAGTCAAAAGAATTCCGTTACATTACGTCTATGGAGAAAAATCGTTTGCGGTTCAATTAAATAATGTTTCACTATTTTAAACGCATTGAAATTTATATACTATATCACTAAGGTGCATTACAAGAGGCTTACTACTGTAGAGTGTGTGTATAGCAGTCATCGTTCACTTACAGGGACACACAAAATAATTCTCTACTGTCTGTTAACAATAATTCCTGGAAGTGCGTTTTAAGTTGCTGAACGCGATTTTAAATTTAACTCACTTTTTGTCTATTACGTGGTGTGTATAAATTCTGTAGATCCTATACAGGGCAGCACAAAAGTTCGCAAACACATTTCCGTTTATTGACAGTAACTCCAAAAGGAGAATTTTAATCTGTGCTTCGCGTTTCCTAACTAAGCTAAAATTATAATATATAATAAAAATAGTATATATACAAATCTATAGATCCTATACAGGGCTGAATAAAAGTATTCGGATATTTTTTCGAATATTGTATATGTTGGAAATATATGTTGGAAATTCCTGAAATTACGTTTTTAAATATGTTACGCGTTTTCCAATTTGTTTACTTAGATGTTGTCTTTCAGCTTATTAAACGGTAATGATTTGTAAAATTACACGTGACAAATGAGGTGTGTTCGTTTCGTTCTATATAACTAGTTTTACAATGTAAAAAAATCATCGTTATTATTTCAGTGAAATAAATTATATCGTCTGCTATGAGCGAAATGAGGATGCTACGTTTTTCCTTATTCACGTATGTCATGTTTACAGATGCGAATTTTTTGTTCGACACAAGGCAGCGCTGCAAAATTCACTATGGAGATCTTGCTTTGCGAATGATTACCTCCATGATTTAATATTTCTATGACTCACGATGAATGAAGCTTTTGTTTATTTACTTTAATGGATTGAGATATCCTGTTAACCTAATTTCCATTTAGGTTATCTCAGAATCTATACATTTTTTAATGTAACTCATCTCTCAAGAAAACAATTTAATGCAATTTTATTCGAAAAAATAATTTTGAAAAAAAAAATGGCCGCTTGGCATATGAAAAAAAAAGTGGTTAGCCTGTATTTGTTTTCCTCAGTCACATGACTTGCGCTTTTACTATACAGATTATGTATGATAGGATTTAATAAAATAAAGAAAACTTTTATGAATATCTTTTTAAGTTTTGATTCGATTTTCATAAAATTTGAAATGACTCGACAAAATTGTGCAACAATTGTATATATTAAATTTCAAACCATTTGGTTGGGTCGTTTTGGCGCTGTTATATGCGGACGGACAGAAAAAAGGAGGGACCAGACGACGACTATAGGTGCTACGTATTTATATAATTACGAACGCACCCAATAAACGCATAATGCAGAGATTTCATATTGGTCATAGATAGCAGAACTTGACATGTTGAAATGAGTTTTTTTAACATAAAAAAATTATGCACCTTTGTATCAAGAAATGGTGAGAAGGCAATTTATACATCTATTGAACTTAGAAAATATAAATACGTTATTAGAATTACTATGTAATATTTTCAAAATTTTACTAGCCTTTTGTTTTAAAAACACCCTGTGTAATAATATAAATATAAGAACATTTAATTTGAAGTATGAAAAGTGATTTTTGCGTGTGTGAGTACAGTAAAGCATGGCGCAATTCATTTTTCTTTTCGTTTTTCATTATTGTGCAATTTTTCTGTTTGTGCTTAAATTTTAACAATGTAATGTTAATATCTGATCAGTAGTTAGTATTAGTTACGTACTCTCGTCTCAGTAATCGAGCAATATTGGCAATACACTCTGAATATATTTGATGCAAATTCAACAAAAGTAATATTGCCCAGTATTGGTTTACCGCAACAAGTGAAGGCCATTGTATTCCCCAACAACCTATATATATTGTGAAAGTTCTCCATATTGTAAACACTCCATTACAATTATATAGGTAAGTTTCTCAACAAAATGTGAAAAATATCTTGTTAAATACAGAGTAATAATAAAATAACTTTGCTGTTATAGAAATCCCTAGCGAACGGGATTATTTGCCGTTGAAAAAAAAAATCGTTGTTTTTTTAATGGGACATTTTATTTAAAATAACATATATAATTACATATATAATATATTACATAATTATAATAATTATTACATATATAATATATTACATAATTATAATAATAATTACATATATAGTATATTACATAAATATAATAATAATTACATATATAATATATTACATAAATATAATAATTATTACATATATAATATGTTACATAATTATAATTATAATTATAATTATAATTACAAATATAATACATATATAATAAATTTATCCAAACCACGTAATTTACTGAAATATGGTAAGTTTAAAAACGCATACTGCATTTAAAAACGTATATCCATCGACTATCGCTTACAGACAGTACTTTAATCTAATTCTTTTTGTGTCTCCCTTTATAAGTATTTTAAATATCAATCTTTATTTTCAAGTCATTGTCATTTCAGTGTTGTAAACTGATTAAGATCTAGATGATCAAAGAAACATTATTTATCACGAATAAATTATGAAACACTTTCCAACACTTCCAGAAAACTGTAATGAAATTTCAGTAAAGTAAAAGAAAATATCTAAATAAACAAGGCCAAGGTCAAACCGAGCGTGGCGGCCTACCTTTCGGCTTAAGGTCAACTAGCCTCGCCCAGCAGGTTTTTTTACCTAATTATACTCAGCATTACTAAATTATACTTTGTGATATTGAGCAATAATTATACTATGCAATGCTGAAATACAGATTCTGAAAATACAAGATTTCATAAATACAAATACTGAAAATACCATTTACCAAACCTACTGAGTAGTACCAAATACTACTATGTGATACTGAGCAGTAATCCTACCATGTAATAATACTGTAAGATGCTGAAGTAGATAATAATATAGATAGAAGTATGTACTAAATGAACAATAATGAATGATTAATTATACTACAGTAAGATAAATAAACAATTTAGAAAACAGAGAACGAAGTCAAATACCCAAAATTAGTAATTAGTGTCCATGGTAGAAAATATATTCGAATTCTTTTGAGCAGCCCAGTATATGATCTATAGATTTGTATGTATTATTAAAATTGATCATATTTTCTATATAATTCAATTCAGATATAAAACACATAACACATTTGAAAATTTATTCTCAGAACATACCACCCACTGAAGGTAATTTGAATTTTTTTGTGCAGCTCTGAATATAATCAAGAGGATTTTATCCATACCACATATCGATACCACATATACATACTACAGATTATACCAGTCCATGATTCAAATACAGCATGCTACAATGGACCTCCAGTCAGACGCATATCAATTTCATTTATGTTTCAAATAGTGTAACATGATTGAAATACACCACAAACTTTTTTTTCAAAAATCATAATAAAATGGAATTGTTTTGTGCATTATTGTAAATGAATTATTAATGATTCATATTTCATAGTCTATAGAAAGCACCGTGAAAGAAAGTAGTCCGCCTCAGTGACGCTTATCAATTTCATTTCGTTTGAAATAGTGCAAGAACATTAAAATATATCGCAAAAGACTTTTCTTATAGACCATAATGTATCGGAATTCTCTTAATTGTCCCTGTAAATTAACTATAAATACTGAACACTTCATTTTCAATAGGGGGCATGTTATGCAAAAACGTGAGAGTTACAACGCTGAAAGTTATTCAGACAGACAGATGGACAAATCGAAGTCAAAAACACTTTTTAATTATGTTAGAGAGTCTTAAAAACCACCTGTAAGCAATTAGTGACCATAGACAGCGGCGTGGCCAGTGTGAAGATGCGGACACTCAGAATACCATAATTTAAGAGAAATATTCTTCGCGTAAACCTTTCTAGCTATTAAACAAGGCAAAACGACCTTTATAAAATTAGTAGTATGTAGAACATCTGGTTTCTTACCCTGGGTACATACATCACTACACACTGACAGTAACGTTTGCGAAATTTTTGTGCATCCCTGTATATGAAATATATTTATCCAAACCACGTAATGTACTGAAATATGGTAAGTTTAAAAACGCATACTGCATTTAAAAACGTATTTCCATAGACTATCGCTTACAGACAATACTGTATCCTAATTCTTTTTGTGTCCCTGTAAATAAATGAATGAATGCTATACACTCCTAATTCCGCAGTAAACCACTTGTAACGTACTTTAAGTAAATGAATAAATGCTATGCACTCCTAATTCCGCAGTAAGCCACTTGTAATGCAACATAGCAATATCAATCAAGCACATCATGTATTAAATAATGAGACATCTTGAAAATACACTGCAAATATTTTTTTACTAAGAGCCCATAACGTAACGGAATTGTTTTGTTTGTTCCTACAAATCGATAATAAATGCCATGCACACTGTATTCTACAGAAAGAATTTTGTATTGCATCTCAGTAATGCATATCAATTTCATTATGTTTAAAAATGTGTAAATGGATTAAAATACACGGTAAACATTTTTTTTTTCCATGGACTATAAGTAACGAAATTTTTCTGTGTTTCCCTGTAAATGAACCTTAAATACTACATACTTCATTTACAATCGGAAATGTCCTAGGATAAGCCTAAATAATATATATGAAGCACATGGCAATCCAAGCATATTTACGCGAGTTAGAGAATGGACAGACAGGCGGCCAGACAAAAAAAAGTCATAAACACTTTTGAAATACGTTGGGAAGTGTTAAAAAAAAGGAGTGTGTCACATGTGTTGCAAAAGGTTGTCATGTACAGGTATTTTGCGTTACTATGATCACCATGGTCACCCAAAACGTTCACCCAACTGGTTCCTGTCTCCTTAGGTATTTGAAATCTAAATACACTCGTCAAACCAGTGTCTTACATAGAAATCTCGCTTGAATGTGAAAATCCGCCTAATTGCCATACCATAATTTATTCATGATTTGTCCACAATTTTGGGCATACGATGTATCATGTCTATGCATCATATCCTGTGAATGCAGTTGCTTGAAAATTGTGTTCCCGGTCTGAAACGTTTTGTTTTTTCAAAGTTAAAATTTCAGTGCAAATTCACTTTGTTTAATAACTAAAATTCATTAAGATACAACTAAATGTATATATATTGCTTGAAGGTGCGTAAAAACACACATAAAACATTTAAAAGCACATTAAAGTCCTTTTAAAAATTCCAAACCGTTTTCAACCGAATTACTCGGTCATCATCATTGGAAAAACTAAATTGTTGAGTTGAGTTGTTGTCTCTTCGCGTTTTCATGCTTGCCCGGAAAAACTATTTTACTTCAAGGGTTTGGAATATAAGGTGGGATGGGAAAGGTAATCAATGATGCATTAATTCATTCCAGACTGCATATCATATGATAATACATCGGTACAGACAATTTCTTTTTTAGACATTATTTCTAGAGACTCTCTTATGATAGCTTCCTGGAGATTATTTGTGCGGAATATAATTTTGGATCCATTGAAATCAACTTTTATAGATTCAGTTTGTGCTAATCTTGCTAATGCAGTGTGGGGTAATCACCAGGAAGCTATCATAAGAGAGTCTCTAGAAATAATGTCTAAAAAAGAAATTGTCTGTACCGATGTATTATCATATGATATTCACGCAGTCTGGAATGAATTAATGCATCATTGATTACGTTTCCCACCCCACCTTATATTCCAAACCCTTGAAGTAAAATAGTTTTTCCGGGCAAGCATGAAAACGCGAAGAGACAACAACGCAACTCAACAATTTAGTTTTTCCACTGATGATGACCGAGTAGTTCGGTTGAAAACGTTTTGGAATTTTTAAAAGGACTTTAATGTGCTTTTAAATGTTTATGTATGTTTTTTACGCACCTTCAAGCAATATATTTACATTTAGTTGTATCTTAATGAATTTTAGTTTTGTTTTTTGTTGACTGTTTGGACTCATTTGTTGTTGCCACTGCTGTTTTTTTTTTCATTTCTTTCATATCACCGTTTTTAGTACTATAAATACAGTTTAAATGCATTTTAACCTTTTTTACTGTGAAGCTAATTTTAAGATTAACAGAGTAACTGTAGCCATATAAAATATTTAAAATTGTGTAAGTATAACATAAGTGTGAAAATTTGGTTTCCTTGAACGTTATCGTCCCTATACTGTTAAAAATCTGCAGAAAATTGCCCAGTCATTCAACTGTTTTTATAGAAAACGGTTTCATAACCGTAATTTATCTCTATTCTGACCAATAAGAACGCTTCATAACATGATCAAGTAGCCGTTATCAATAAAAACGGTTGAATGACAGAACAGTTTGCAGCAGAATGTTAACAGTATAGGGGCATATATATCGGCAAAGTTTCTTTATGACCACTTTATGTATAGATATGAATAGGTATACAATATCAAAATTTAAAATCCAATTTCCAATGTAACTACATAATATTACATCCTTCTTATTAAGTCGTATACTTACTTCATAATAATTTACGTAATAATTTTTTTTTTTTTAGTTTATGTACATGATGGAACAATTGATAAATTCTATTTTGCTTAGAATGTGATTAAAGTTGAAAAAGACAAAGCAAATAATATAATTAAAAATCAAAATATTCAGTATTTAAATATCAGCAAAGGCAAATGTTGTTTTGATTTGAAGATGATATTTGAAAAAAAAAAAACGCTCAAGAGTAAAATAAAATATCGCATTTGAGAACATTTACTTCCCTGTGATACTTTAAGCGGAAAAATCATAAACGTTTACAAATTCATATAAAAATGTAAATATAAAATCAATTTCAAATTTCAAAAAAAAAAAAAAAAAAAAAAAAAAAAAAAACTAGATTTTTAGCAGTACACTATATTTAAAGTAGCATATATCAAATATTTTGAAAACAAATATATTTGTTCAAATATCACAACGCTAGAAACTGATAAAATTCTAGATATTCGACATTACGAATATAAAAATATAATGCTGATTTTGTTATGCTACTTCAAAATTTAAGAATAAAAAAATAATGCTAAACAGTATAACATTTAATAAAATCAACGTTTCATGGAAAAGAAAACATAACTGACAGATTTATATTTTCTAAAATAAGGCGTTGAAATTTAAAGTGGGATAAGTCCGTTCTATGTTATTACTAGAAATTTATTGATTTACATTTAAACGGGTTTAAAAAATATTCGTAAGCGGTAATAGACTTATTTTAAATTTTTGGTGGCCTTATTAAATATAAATTTTATGGTTAAATTTGAATGGGTTTAAAAGTATTCGTAAGCGGTAATACACTTATTTTACATTTTTGGTGGCCTTATTAAATGCTTTTAATAAATAAAACCTTAAATGAACCCCAAATAAAAAATTACTGATAATTAGTGATAAGTGATAAATGTGCTCGTAAGGAAACATTAAAAAAAATGCTTTTGTTTTCCAAACTCTTTGAAATTTTTAATGGTTATAAACATAATGGTTTACATTTGAATGGGTTTAAAAATATTCGTAAGCGGTAATACACTTATTTTACATTTTTGGTGGCCTCATTAAATGTAAATTTAAGGGTTTACATTTGAATGGGTTTAAAAATATTCGTAAACGGTAATAGACTTATTTTACATTTTTGTTGGCCTTTTTAAATGTTTATTTAATGGTTTAAATTTGAATGGGTTTAAAAATATTCGTAAGCGGTAATACACTTGTTTTACATTTTTGGTGGCCTTATTAAATGTAAATATAATGGTTTACATTTGAATGGGTTTTAAAATATTCGTAAGCGGTAATAGACTTATTTTAAATTTTTGGTGGCCTTATTAAATGTAAATTTTATGGTTAAATTTGAATGGGTTTAAAAATATTCGTAAGCGGTAATAGACTTATTTTACATTTTTGGTGGCATTGTTAAATGTAAATTCAATGGTTTACATTTGAATGGGTTTTAAAATATTCGTAAGCAGTAATATATTTATTTTACATTTTTGTTGGCCTTATTAAATGTAAATTTAATGGTTAAATTTGAATGGGTTTAAAAATATTCTTAAGCGGTAATAGACTTATTTTACATTTCTGGTGGCATTGTTAAATGTAAATTCAATGGTTTACATTTGAATGGGTTTTAAAATATTCGTAAGCAGTAATATATTTATTTTACATTTTTGTTGGCCTTATTAAATGTAAATTTAATGGTTAAATTTGAATGGGTTTAAAAATATTCTTAAGCGGTAATAGACTTATTTTACATTTCTGGTGGCCTTATAAAATGTAAATTTAATGGTTAAATTTGAATGGGTTTAAAAATATTTGTAAGCAGTAAAAGACTTATTTTAAATTTTTGGTAGCCTTATTAAATGTACATTTTATGGTTAAATTTGAATGGGTTTAAAAATATTCGTAAGCGGTAATACACTTATTTTACATTTTTGGAGGCCTTATTAAATGCAAATTTAGTAAGCAGTAATAGTTATTCGTGTTAACTGAAAAAAATCATGGATTTGGTATGGGTCAATGGGCACGCATCCCTTTCAAAAGCAATGATTGTTCAAAAAGTTGATTTTCTTTGAATGGAATATAAGTGTAATAGCATAAAATTTAATATTTTATTTTATTTACTTATTTATTTTATTTCAATCAGTAGTTGACCCGCCATGTGTTGCCCGGGCCCGTGATAAAACCTTAAATGAAACCCAAATATAAAATTAATGATAATTAATGATAAGTGATAAAAGTGCTCGTAAGAAAACATAAAAAAAAAAAAAAAGCTTTTGTTGTCCAAACCCTTTGAAATTTTTAATGGTTATAAACATAAAGGTTTTACAGGCCGTGTAAAAATTACGTCAGAGATATTGTTATCTGGTTGTAAAATAAATATGTTTCGTTCCTGGGAAAAGGACCTTTTTTCAAATTCGATAAAAGGGGAACTTCCCTTCCCATTCCTGCCTTCAAAATAAGTGAAAGCGCGTCCTTCTCTTCCCCTTGCAATCACCAATTCCCCTTTGTTCACTCCTCTCTCAAACAACGCAGGAGGAAGAAAAGATGCTCTCTCCAGAAAGGGGAAATAAGAATAAAATTAAGAAGAATTTAGAAGGTGTATTTACAAGCGGTAGGGTTGGGAACAGTGCAGGCCAATAGGATATCAATTCTTTCCCAGCGTTCTCGATTCTTCTTAATTCTATTTCGTACTTTATTCACCCTTCAAAAAAAGTTGAGGCATACGTAGTAAGGTCGAATCATGTGTTTCTGCATTCTACAATATATTGTTTCGGACAAGAAATAAATATTTAAAATTACTTTTATGCATTTTGGATAACAACATGAAAATACATATTCAAAGTTGGGCCATGTTTTTTCTATGCTTTAAAAATGAATTTGCACTGAAAATTTAAAATTTTTGCGTCTCGCTTTAATATATTAGTTTTCATTATTCTTTAGAAAAGTTACAAAAAGAACAAAGGAAAAGTAACAAAAAATATTCAGTAATAATTTATTTGCATATAATTATATTTCTTAATTTAGATAGTGAAGAATTTTAAAGTATGCAATATAACATTCTGATTGTGCTTGTTAATATTATGCAACATAAAACAATAATTCTATTCAAAGAGAATTTGCCTCACTTTCAAAATCATTGCATTTGAATTCTCATTGACTCAATAAATTACTAGCAATAAATTTATACTGATACTAAAACTAGTCGTTGGGGGTCACCGTAATACTTACCCATCATGGATATGCATAATGTAAAATAGGAAAATAAAACATGTGTAAACTATTTATAAAAGGCATTGCAATTCGAATAAAATCCTGGATTGATGACGTCCTAAGATTTAAAGGCTCGATTACTGAATTGCTTAAAAGAAACATCTTTATAACTCACAAAAACTATAATCCTGTTAACTAACGGTTTACTGCGTCGGATGAAGCATCTCATTTCCAATTAAAATATATCTTTGAATTGAAATTTGAATGAAATGCAGGGTCTTTAAAATCGAGGAGTGTGGAAAATAGGATTACAAATATCTCGGCAAATAATTATCCGATCGACTTCATTCTTTGTACAATTTTTTTTATTGTATTTTCTATTTGCTCCTTAAAATAAACAATTTCGAAAAAATTTATATACCTTTTATCAGAACGAATATTTTGAGAGTCCGAAAAAAATAGTTTCGGATAATCGGGGTTACTGGAATTCAATAAGCTTCTTCCCATTATTACATACTAAGTGCATACCGAATTTCAAGTGTCTATCTCAATTTGTTCGGGAAATAGAGCGTTTACAGACACACACACAGACAGACAGACAGACGGTAATTTTTGTTTTCTGAAAATATGTTTTTCGGAATCTCCAGTGGCTGAAACGTGTAAATCCGTGAATTTTTTTTTTTCAAAACAGTTACAAGACTTACTCTATACTATGTATGATGGGTAAGTAATTTATTTTGGGGGAATTCATCAAAAATATAAATGTTATTATTTACCCATCATACGCAGTATAGGGTAAGCATTGTGATCGTTTTAAAAGTTTAAAAAAAATTGACGGATTTACACGTTTCAGACACTGGAGGTTTTGAAAAACATATTTTTAAAAAAAAGTGCCGTTCGTCTCTCTGTGTGTCTGTAAACGCTCTATCTCCCAAGCAAATTGAGATATAGACTTGAAATTTGGTATGTACTTAGTATGTAAAAATGAGAAAAAGCTTATTGAATTTTAGTAACCTCGATTACCCGGAACTATATTTTTTTGGACTCTCGAAATAGTCGTTCTGATAAAAGGTATATACAAATTTTCGAAATTGTTTATTTTAAGGCGTGAATATAAAAGACAGATAAAAAAATGCATAAAGAATGAAGTCGATCGGATAATGAGTTCCCGAGATATTTGTAATCCTATGTTCCCCACTCATCGATTTTTCATGACCCTGTATTTCATTCAAATTTTAATTCAAAGATATATTTTAACTGGAAATGAGACGCTTAATCCGACGCAGTAAACTCTTAGTTTATATGATTAGAATTTTGGAGTTATAAGGATGTTTCTTTTACGCAATTCAGTAATAGAGCATTGAAAGTGTATGACGTCATCAAGCCAGGATTATTTTCGAATTGCAATGCATTTTATAAATAGTTTACAAATGTTTTCATATTTTATGTTATGCATATCCATGATGGGTAAGTATTACGGTTCCCCCCCAACGACTATTGTTACTTTGTAATAAGATTTGGCTTTGACTAATTTTTTTCACAAAATAAACTTGTTGCACTTTCAAAATCAACTGCTGAAAAATATTCCAAAAATAAATAAAGCGATTTTTATGTAATTTGGACAGCAACACGAAAATAAAATATTCAAATTTAAGTCGATTTTTCTATGCTCATAAAATGATCATGTCTTTAATTTCTTTGGCCCCACCAATGGCTGAGAGGTTGTGCTCTCGAAGCTGGTAGACGGGAGGTGCTGGGTTCGATCCCAATCGCGCCCGTCGGCTTAATCGTTCGGAGTTTTCCTGGTTTTCTTCGAGCCGTGGATTTATCCATGCGTAAATATGGATTAGGTTCCCTTAGAAAGACCCCCACGAAGGGCACTCCCCCGAGCCTATATCCCTAGTGTAGATAATTGGCCGTCAATAATCAACCCAACCCTTTAATTTCTTTATCAGTTTTCTTGGCAGGGGATTAAAAATCTTCAAAGAACTGTAACGAAAAAGCGTGGGTGTAAACAAACGATAAAGCGTGCCTTTCAAAATTTGTCAAAATGTAATTATATATTTGGATGATTGCTTCTCTCATCGAAAAATACATTAGCATTTAAATTCATCTATCTTTTTCTTACTTTAAATGTAGCACAGTTTAATGTCGTTATTTATATATACTACTTATTTATTCGTTCAAACATATTTACTTGAATGCAAAGTGAAGCGATAATACCGATTTTGATATGATGATTATTTTAAAATGAATAACAAATGTACCTGTAAAAACATAAACTTATTTTTTAAGTTATTAAGTCGGTTTTTGATGCATAATGATATAGGATATATTACAAGTAATTTTTAGAGAAAAAATGATCTAAAAGGAAATTTTATAACACATGATAAAATCAAAATTTTATGAAAAAACAAAAGACATAATCATGAGTTTTTTATTCTAAAATATCTTTTTTTGGATAAGAAAAAAATACTTAAACTGATTTTTATGTATTTGGAATAGCAACATGAAAGTATATATATTCAAATTTACGCCATTTTTCTGTGCTTAGAAAATGAATTTTTCTGTGATATTTTAAACAATTCTGTAGTCAACGTTTTTAAAATGTTCAAAGAACCATGACGAAAAAGCGTGGGTGCGAACGATTAAAAATCGTAACTTTCAAAATTTGTCAAGTTGTAATATTTTAGAATGATTGCTCCTCTCATCGAAAATGTCGTTAGTATTTAAATTAATTCCTCTTTTTCTTACTTTAAATTGTGCACAGTATAATGTCGTTATGTATATGAACTACTTATTTTTTAAATGCATCCTTCGTTCGAACAAAATTATTTGAAATGTGAAATAAGTGATGCTATAACGCCGATTTCGATAAGCTTATTATTTTAAAATGAAATAAAATGAATAACAAATTGTGACTTATCTGTAAAACATACTTCTTTATCTTGTTTTTTAAGTTATTAAGTTAGTTTTTGATGCATGCAAAATATTTACAAGTCAATTTTAGAAAATAAAACTGGTCTGAAAGGAAAACTTATAACACACGACAAAATCAACATTTTATGATAAAAATAAGACATAATCAAGAGTTTTCGCATTCTAAAATATTTTATTTCGGATAAGAAATAAATATTTATTATGGTTTTTATGCATTTTGGAATAGTAACATGAAAATATATATTCAAAGTTAAGCATTTTTTTTTGTCTAATTCTTAGAAGATGAATTTTTCTGTAATTTTTAAACAATTCTGCTGTGAATGTTTTTTAAATTATCAAATAACTATAATGAAAAAGCTTGGGTGTAAACAAACTAAAAAGAGTACCTTCCAAAATTCGTCAGAATGTAATTACATTTTAGGATTATTACTTCTCTCACTGAAAAAGATATTAGCATTTAAATTCATTCCTGTTTTTCTTACTTTAAATATGGCACAGTTTAATGTCGTTATTTATATATAATACTTATTTATTGAATGCATTCTTCGTTCAAACAAATTTACTTGAATGTGAAGTGAAGCGATAATGCCAATTTTGATAGATTATTATTTGAAAATAAAACAAAATGAATAACAAACGTACCAGTAAAAACATAAACTTATTTTTTAATTTATTAAGTCGGTTTTTGATGCATAATGATATAGGATATATTACAAGCAATTTTTTGAAAATAAAATTGATCTAAAAGGAAATTTTATAACACACGATAAAATCAAAATTTTATGAAAATAGTCGTTGGGGACCACCGTAATACTTACCCATCATGGATAGGCATAATATAAAATATTAAAATAAAACATGTGTAAACTATTTATAAAATGCATTGCAATTGGAATAAAATCGTGGCTTGATGACGTCCTAAACTTTAAATGCTCTATTACTGAATTTCGTAAAAGAAAGATCCTTATAACTCCAAAAATGATAATCATATTAACTAATACTTTACTGCGTCGGATTAAGCGTCTCATTTCCAATTAAAATATATCTTTGAATTGAAATTGGAATAAAATACAGGGTCATGAAAAATCGAAGAGTGAAGAAAATAGGATTACAAATATCTCGGCAACTCATTATCCGATCGACTTCATTCTATATGCAACATTTATGTTTTTTTATTGTCTTTTTATTCACTCCTTAAAAGAAACAATTTCGAAATTTTTTATATACCTTTTATCAGAACGAACATTTCGAAAGTCCGAAACAAATAGTTCCAGATAATCAAGGTTACTGAAATTCAATAAGCTTCTTCCCATTATTACATACTAAGTACATAGCAAATTTCAAGTCTCTATCTCAATTTGTTCGGTGGATTGAGCGTTTACAGACACACACAGACACACAGACACAGACAGACGGACGGCAAAATATGTATCTAAAAATATGTTTTTCGAAATTTCCAGTGTCTGAAACGTGTAAATCCGCCAAATTTTTTTTTATTTTTTCAAAACGATTACAAGATTTACCCTATACTACGTATGATGGGTAACACATCATCAACAAAAGACATAATCATGAGTTTTTGCATTCTAAAATATCTTATTTCGGATAAGAAATAAATATTTAAATTGATTATTACGTATTTGGAATAGCAACATGAAAATATACATTCATAGTGTAAACCATTTTTTCTATACTTAGAAAATAATTTTTTCTGTGATATTTTAAACAATTCTATAGTCAACGTTTTATCTTCAAAGAACTGTGACGAAAAAGCGTGGGTGTGAACGATCAAAAATCGTAACTTTCAAAATTTGTCAAGTAATTATATTTTAGGATTATTGCTCCTCTCACCGAAAAAGTCGTTAGCATTTTAAATTAATTCTTCTTTTTCTTACTTTAAATTTTGCACGCAGTATAATGCCGTTATGTATATATACTACTTATTTTTTAAATGCAGTCTTCGTTCAAACAATATTATATGAAATGTGAAATAAGTGATGCTATTACGCCGATTTCAATGAGCTTGTAACGACCGAAGAAATCTATGGCCTAGCCTGACTCGTGAATTGCTGGCTTAGAGTTGTCCAGTTTTGTCCAGGGTTTTGTCGCCTATCTTCGGAGGTTGACTGCCGTGTAAGCCGTGTAATCGAATCGAAAGGACAATTTTCGATATGCAAAGAGACTGCAAGAGATGTTAGTTGGCAGGTCAAAAAGAAGTGAACCGAGCTAAGCTAAGAGAGATGCAGAAGAAAGTGGACGGACGATGTTAAAAAAAAGTGTGATATATGCGTGTGTAAAGTATGAAGGTTTTGTACGCTGAGCCTTGCAGAGGTTTGTAGTGGTTTTAGATGTTTTTATTGTTTAATGTGTATTGACGAAGTTGAATAAAAGTGTTCGATGTTAATCATCACCTTGGATCACTGGAGTTCATTAAGTCATTACAAGCTTATTATTTTAAAATGAAATAAAATGAATAACAAATTGTGAGTTATCTGCAAAACACTAGATTAATTTTAACACAATTATTCAAATTGGTAAAGAAATAATATGAGTTGTAATTTTCCAACTGGACGAAAAATGTCCGGGCCAGGATTTGAACTTGGGATCACTTGGCTGAAGCTGCCATGCTCTACCAACTGAGCTATCCAGCGTTTCCAGCGTATCCAGCATTTACTGGAGTTCCATTACCTGTGATCTATTCTGTTGAGCTGGTTCAAGTATCAGACGAGAATCTGTGATCAATAAGGTTAACTGGGTGAATTATGCCCTCCAGATTCGACCGGGATAGCTCAGTTGGTAGAGCCTGGCAGTTTCAGCCAAGTGATCCCAGGTTCGAATCCTGGCCCGGACATTTTTCGTCCAGTTGGAAAATTACAACTCATATCTGTAAAACATACTTTTTTTAACTTACTTTTAGGTAGATTTCGTAAGAAATACTACCTATTACATTCTCACCTAAGTTGGAAATTTTGAAAAATTTTTGCAGATCTACGCCGATCATGACTCCCAGAACCCAAAACCACCCCCAGTTCAAAAGTTTATATCTATCTATCTATCTATCTATCTATCTATCTATCTATCTATCTATCTATGTCACTTTTTTCTGACCACGATAACTGGAAAAATTCTGCATAAATCTCTTCCAAACTGATACATAAAATCAAGGGTCATAAAATCTCGGTCAAGTTCGTTAATGGGCAAAATCGAACCAAAGGGGGGGGGGGAATGGGGGGGGGGCTTTTTGTGAAAACAGAAAAATCCTCATAATTTCTTTATTATTATACGTATCGAATCCGTTTAAAGTTATTATTACTTCTAGGAAAAGGGTCAAAAATGTATGTATGACAGATTTTTGATATAATTAAAAATGGCCCCAAGGGGGGGATAAAAGGGGGGTTTTAGAAGAAAAAAAATCATAGCTTCGTCAATTCACAAGATATCAAATCCGCGTAAATTTATTATTAATCCTCTTAGTATTATCTAAAACTTTTATATTGACAAGTTTTTTATAGGACCAACCGTTATAGCAAAAAAAAAATTAAAAACAAAAAAAATCCCTGCCGGCTCCGCCTGCAAACAAGTTATTTTTCAAAGTAGGCGGTTCCAACTCCCGCATCTTTTCGAAACTGATACATAAAATCAAGGGACATAAAATGTCGGTCAAGTTCGTTAATCGGCAAACTTAAACCAGGGGGGGGGGGGCTTTTTGTGAAAACAGAAAAATCCTCATAATTTCTTTATTATTGTCTGAGTGCAACGAAGACTCATACACAGCGCAGTATTACTTTGCCCCATATATAGCTACGATGGATATTAAAACCTTTCGTCAAGCATAACTCAAAAAATATTTAACGGATTTCGTTCAAATTTTTACAGCAGGTACCTATAAAGGTGACAATGACGTCTATTTATTACCAAGAATAAATGTCAAACCGTTCGGAAATTATATTAAAAAAATAGATAAAAAAGCACAATTAAAGTACATACGTCACGAAATTTTGTGCGTACGTCATTTTCACCGGCGGGAGATTTTCGTAGACAATCGGAATTGAAAAGTTCATGGAGTACATGGAGCAAAAAAATAAGCACGCACTAATATTCAGCACAATAAAATATATTTCAATTTAGTAGAAATCGAAAATTAATCTGGATTTTTTTCTGTTTGAAAGAAAAACCCCGCAATAACTTGTTAGACATGGTATTACAGATTTGCCGCAAATCTCAGCAATAGCAGCTTTTTTTATCTCGCGTGTGTAAATTAAAAAAAAATAAAATTATTTGGTGTTTAAATAAAAGGTTTCGATTTATGACATTATTTTTTTTTTCTCTTTTTAGCATTTTAAATGGGATTAATGAAATCATGTATTTTAAATTAAATAAGTGAAAGGTTTATATTTAAATGAAATGAATTCAATATGAAAATGTTATAGGAACAATATTTGCCGATTTATCAACTGCGCCAGGATAACATAAAAGTACCAATATATAAAACGGTGTGTAGTATGTAAAATGAAACAATTATATTATAATCGCCCATCGTACAAGAAAAAAAAACTAATATTCTGCATTCAGAGGGAAAAATCCATCTCCTGTGCCGTAAGATTTGTCGAGTTCTTTTTTGGTGATAAGTTTTTCGATGTGATTGTTGGGATCTGCAGGATTTGGTTTACTTTTTCTAAATCTTATTTTTTTGCAGATGTAGTATTATGTAAATATATTTTTTTACAGATATTTTTCTATTTTGTATATTTGGCATTCTATTTTGTGTATTTTCTATTTGGCATTTGGAAAAGAGATTTTTACCTTTTTATCTGTGCCTTCGGAAATATTAAAAAATAAAAAAAGATTTACATATATCAAGCGTATAATTAAAAATAAATGTGCAACGTTAAATTAGCACAAATTAAAATCATTTCTAATGGCAAACAGCTGTTTCAGAGCCCTTAAGCTCCATCTTCAGTGCCAACTCAAAAGGTAAAAACGAATTAAAAACTCCTAGGCCATGACCGCTTGCCTGCCATCTCTCGCCCCGCGGCCAGATGAAATGGCGTTGAATTTTTCAAAACAACAGCGGAGACGAGGAAACACACGTGACAGAGAGACCAATAGGAACACTCCGCCGACCGGGAAAGTTCAAGTGTGGAGGCGAATAAAGGAGGGGGGACGAAGAGAATGAACTAAGCGAAACGCAGCCAGACGTTTGAAACGCTTTGTACGGCAGAGAAAAAACCCGAAAGGGGGGGGGGCAATGAGGATGAATTAAGTGAAAGGTAGCCAGACATTTTAAAAATTTGGTGTACTGGACAAATCATTAACCAAGCTGCTCGAATTTTTCCATATGTAATAAGCTTCCCAGAAATTTAGGTCGTAAATTGATGAGCATTTCTGAATTATCGCACCTTCCGAAAAATTAAAACTGTGACTTTCAGACCAACAATGGTTAGCTATTGCAGATCGTTTAATATCACAATTTTTAACATAGTTTTTATGCTCCCTCAAACGGACTCTAAGCGGTCTCTTAGTTTGACCTATGTACATTTTATCACATTCGCAAAATATTTTATAAATTCCCCAATGTGAAAATCTGTCTATTGGATGTTTGAGGTCTGTAAATTTGATTTTGTTAAACGGTGCATAAACTATTTTAAAGTCGAAACTTTTCAAAATTCTAGATATTTGATGGCTTATTCTCGGAAAATATGGAAGTATACTTAAATTTTCATTGCGAACATTGTTAACATTGGAATGCGTACGTTTAATTTGTTTATTATGAATTGAATCAACTATTTCAACAGGATAACCCCGGTCAAAGGCTATTGATTTGATGTAGTCTAACTCCGCTTTGAGTAAACTCTCAGATGAACAAATTTTTAGGGCGCGATGAACATACGTATTAAAAGCAGCCAATTTTTGATCTAGGATCCTAGTGATATAGATATTCCTCATATCCTTTCTGTTATGAACTCTGTAGATGAACATATACAGTTTACATCTGAACTTGAAAATAACAACCAACTACCTTTCCTTGATGTCATGGTTTACCGCGAAAATGACTCATTTCAAACTACAGTTTATCGTAAACCATTCGCAGTTTCATTACCGCCACACCGCCTTTCATCTCACCCCCCGAATCAAAAATTGGCTGCTTTTAATACGTATGTTCATCGCGCCCTAAAAATTTGTTCATCTGAGAGTTTACTCAAAGTGGAGTTAGACTACATCAAATCAATAGCCTTTGACCGGGGTTATCCTGTTGAAATAGTTGATTCAATTCATAATAAACAAATTAAACGTACGCATTCCAATGTTAACAATGTTCGCAATGAAAATTTAAGTATACTTCCATATTTTCCGAGAATAAGCCATCAAATAGCTAGAATTTTGAAAAGTTTCGACTTTAAAATAGTTTATGCACCGTTTAACAAAATCAAATTTACAGACCTCAAACATCCAATAGACAGATTTTCACATTGGGGAATTTATAAAATATCTTGCGAATGTGATACAATGTACATAGGTCAAACTAAGAGACCGCTTAGAGTCCGTTTGAGGGAGCATAAAAACTATGTTAAAAATTGTGATATTAAACGATCTGCAATAGCTAACCATTGTTGGTCTGAAAGTCACAGTTTTAATTTTTCGGAAGGTGCGATAATTCAGAAATGCTCATCAATTTACGACCTAAATTTCTGGGAAGCTTATTACATATGGAAAAATTCGAGCAGCTTGGTTAATGATTTGTCCAGTAAACCAAATTTTTCAAATGTCTGGCTACCTTTCACTTAATTCATCCTCATTGCCCCCCCCCCTTTCGGGTTTTTTCTCTGCCGTACAAAGCGTTTCAAACGTCTGGCTGCGTTTCGCTTAGTTCATTCTCTTCGTCCCCCCTCCTTTATTCGCCTCCACACTTGAACTTTCCCGGTCGGCGGAGTGTTCCTATTGGTCTCTTTGTCACGTGTGTTTCCTCGTCTCCGCTGTTGTTTTGAAAAATTCAACGCCATTTCATCTGGCCGCGGGGCGAGAGATGGCAGGCAAGCGGTCATGGCCTAGGAGTTTTTAATTCGTTTTTACCTTTTGAGTTGGCACTGAAGATGGAGCTTAAGGGCTCTGAAACAGCTGATTGCCATTAGAAATGATTTTAATTTGTGCTAATTTAACGTTGCACATTTATTTTTAATATAACGGCACAAAGTTTTAATCCACCTTTTAGACAAGCGTATAATGTTATGTTTTGCATTTTTTATACGGACCACTTCTCTATTTTTAGATTTTAAATGCTATTTATTATTTACTAGCCGTTTATTAATTGCTTACAATTTACCCCCCTGACAATAACAATTATTTATCACAAAAATACCTCGTAGGTCTGTTAAATAAGTTTGTTTATGTATTTTCATTACTTATTAAAATATCGAATATGGCGATAAAATTTTATTTTAGCATCGTGCTTAAATTTTTAAGATGGTGCAAAAACATGCTTTAATAAACGTATGTTTGTAAATATTTGAAAAACATGTTTTACCGCTCTCTTGAAAAATTTTGTAAGATGCTAAAACTACCTCTTGGCACCATTTTAAATTTTTTTCGCCAACCGACTTAGGATACGAAACTTTTCCCCATTCAGATACACAGGCAAGGCTGATCTCAAACAAGAGTAAAGCTAGCAACAATATTGTTTTAACTCTATAAGAGTTACAATAATGATATTAAATGCTCCGATTGGCTTTGGGCCCAATTACGAAAGTTTCTCCTAAAAAAACTGTAGAAGAAGTATTTTACATTTGTTTCAAATGAAGCTCGGTCTACAAGGTATTAGTTAAAAATACAAACAACACTAATAGCATGGAGGCAAAAGTTTTAATTTAAATGTATATATTTGAAACCCTTCCCCCCCTACCCCTCCCCCCCAAAAAAAAAGAAAAGAAAAGAAAGTTACAGTAATGAATTTAAAATGGCGTTAAGCCACGCTTTCTGACATAAGCAATTGGCTGCAAACGCGATAACGAAACTTTCACTTAACTTAATAACATGTAGCTAATATAGCCCTCAGGGTACTTTGCAGTAATACAGACCTTGTGGTTTTTTTTTAAAAGCTTGAGACAATTCAGGTTTAAGAAGTTGAGATTTACTGTCAAATGATATAAACAACTATGAACACAAAACTGATGAATTATTATTCAGGTTTATGTATGTATTTAAAAAAATTGCATCTGATTACACTTATTAGATAAATTACTTCTGTTTGCATTTAATAACTGATAAACGGCTTCTGTATATTAAATATTGGGAAGAGGTGGCGAGAGGTAGGAAGACGAGTAAACAAACGGGTAGACAGACGGGTAGAGAGAAGAGTAGCGACATAGGTAGGCTGACGGGTAGCGAAACGAATAGACAGACGGCTAGAGAGAAAGGTAAAAATAGGGTTGACAGAGGGGTAGCGAGATGGGTCACGAGACGGGTAGCGACACCGGTAGACAGGAATATAGCGAGAAAGGTTGCGAGACGCGTAGCGTGGTAGTTAAAGAGACGAGTAGAGAGATGAGTACAGAGACGAGTTGACTGACGGGTAATGAGATTGGTAGCGAGACGTGTAAAGAATCGGGTACAAAAACAGACGGATAGTGAGACGGGTATACAGACGAGTAGAGAGACAGTAGATGGGTACGGAGATGGGTAAGAAGATGGGTAGAGAGGCGGATAGCCAGACGGGTAGAGAGGCGTATAGCCAGACGGGTAGAGCGACTGATAGACAAGTTGTGAGACAGGTAGACAAATGGGTAGCGAAGTGGATAGAGACACGGCTAGACATACAAGTAGTTAGACGGATAGACAGACGGTTAGAGAAATAGATTGGCGGGTAGCGAGACCGGTAGAGAAATATAGAGACAGGTAGAGAGACGTGTAGAGAGATAGACAATCGGTTAGAGAGACGGGCAGAAGAACGGATAGGGAAACAGACAGATTGTGGAGAGACAAACAGACAGGCACAAGAAAAGTCTACGGATTGGCGCAGTAAAGACTCAGGGGCAGAGCCTCCTAGAGAATAATCAAGAAGTATCTGTTAAGCTTAACTTTGAAATATATATAATTTTCAATTTTGCCGATATGGAGATTTAATGTAAAAGGTATTTTACAGAAGTTATCGGAAGATTTTTTGTATACTTTAATAGTAATTTAGACTATGATTTTGCAATCTAGTTTGTAGCAAAGCATGCTATCAACGTGGTTTGAAGTGTAAGAGTTACTATAAACAGTTATACAAATAATAGATATGTAATCAAGGAAGAAAATTTTTTAATTCACACATAAAAAAAGGTGCAACAATGAAATTAAATTTGCGTTAAGCCACGCTTGATAGAATAATCTATTGGCTGCAAATCCAATTACGTAACTTTAAAAAGCTTGGCGTTTTAAAAGATCCGGGTTTTTTTTTTTTTTCACGTTTTGCGCAATACGCGCTTAAGAGAATGAGATTCTTTGCCACATGTTAAAAAAAATTATGACAACACATCTGATGAACGGTACTTCTTTTCTATTTTTTTAACAGTGTATATGAATTTATATATGATATTTTGTAATTCTATCATTTAATTTGCTCTTTTTCTTTATATTGTAATTGTTAACCCTATGTTCTCAGCAATATCACTCAGACTAATCCCTTTGAGGGAAGTCCTAGTTATACGTATCGAATCCGTTTAAAGTTATTATTACTTCTAGGAAAAGGGTAAAAAATGTACGTATGACAGATTTTTGATATAATTAAAAATGGCCCCAAGGGGGGGGGGGAAAGGGGGGTTTTAGAAGAAAAAAAATCATAGCTTCGTCAATTCTCAAGATTTCAAATCCGCTTAAATTTATTATAAATCTTCTTAATATTATCTAAAACTTTTATATTGACAAGTTTTTTATAGGACTAACCGTTATAGTAAAAACAAATTAAAAACAAAAAAATCCCTGCCGGCTCCGCCTGCAAACAAGTTATTTTTCGAAGTAGGCGGTTCCAACTCCCGCATCTTTTCGAAACTGATACATAAAATCAAGTGGCGTAAAATCTTGGTCAAGTTCGTTAATGGGCAAAATCGAACCAAGGGGGGGGGATTGAGGGGGGGACTTTTTGTGAAAACAGAAAAAAAACCATAATTTCTTAGTTATGATACGTATCGAATCCGTTTGAAGTTATTATTACTTCTAGGAGAAGGGCCGAAAATTTATGTATGACAGATTTTTGATATAATTAAAAATTGCCTTAAGAGGAGGGGGGGGGAAGGGGGGTTTTAGAAGAAAAAAATTCATAACTTCGTCAATTCCCAAGATTTCAAATCCGCTTAAATTTATTATAAATCCCCTTAATATTATCTAAAGCTTTTATATTGACATGTTTATTATAGGACCAACTCTTATAGCAAAAAAAAAAAAAAAATCCTTGCTGGCTCCGCCTGCAAACAAGTTTCGTTTCGAAGTAGGCGGTTCCAACTGCAGCATCATCGCAAAAAGGTCATTTCTTCCGCAATTCCCGACAAACAGGCACCCCACGTTCTGCGTCTTCGAAATCTACCTGTGCCTGTAGGCAGAGCCGTCAGGGATTTTTTAATTGTGTTAGCTTTACGCCTACAAATCACGATCTCTTTGTAGCATTCTATTGTGCTTTTTTTGCTTATTAGTCTTCAAAATTTCATGTTCCTAAGTCAACGCCATTGTTTAAAAAGTTATCTCTTAAAAACTTCATTACGTATACATGTAAAATATCAGACGTTTTTGAAACCTCGTGTAATAAGGCATGATAAAATTCTTAATTTAATCAGAAATAATTTCTGAAATTAAACTTTAATGGCACAATGACATCAACAATCTCAATGATAAATATTAAATACGATGAAAATTGTTTCCATAATGAATTTTTGTAACAATATTTGCTAATCATAAATCAGTCCCATGAAACAGCGGTTCCCATGGACGGTGTTTTAGTGGGTTGTGGTGTAATCGATCAGTTTTACAAAAAAATATATTTTATTTTTATCTGCTGTAATATTATCACAAGCATGACATGTTACATCTGTAAAGTAAAACATCGTGACGGATTATACATACACAATTTCGTGAAAATACAATGCTTATTAAAGACTGTGTAAAGAGTGACTTGAAATTAGAGTAAATATGCTTCAATCCTGATAGAGATTCTCTCAATAATATAAAGATATAAATATATCTGATAAGGAGTTAATGTCTGTTTTTCTTTAATAAAAACATCTGTAAAATTACCCTTTTTTTTCAGCATTTGCAATTGAGAACGCTTCGGACCGGAGTCGAAAACGTTATTGTGCTGCATAGTGATGGTTTTATGAAAACTGATGGCCATTTTAATAACTCATGTTTTTAGTAATATATATGTAATGTCTGCTAGTAAAAATTGGTAATTTTACAGATGTTTTTTATTAAACAGATTTTCTTGTTGGTTCAAAATAATGTTACATATTGCATTATTCATTAAAGTGTTTTTTTTTAATACGTGGTAGAAGAAGGTTATGATTTATAGTTATATCGCATTATTATTAATGTAATTATTCACATTTGGAAAACCTATTACTATTTTTCGAGTAAGTTATGCTTGTGCGTGTATAATGTGTTCATGTATAAAAGCAAGCTTTTATCCCAGCTTATGTTTCTTCTATGATAGATTATACAAACTCTTCTATATACTTGTATATTAGTTGGGTCACCACAAATTTCGATCTTTAAGGTGGGCTTTATAAAATAAAGTTTGGGAACCGCTGCAATAAAATAATCAGTAATTAGTAATTGAAATCTATATCCATACTCATTATGATAGTAATTGAAATTTTCAGCGTGATAATTATAATCTGTTAATTTTACCAGAACGCTTGATTTTTAAGTTTACTAAGAAGTCCGTTTTCCCCATTCTATTAATTAAATTGTGTAACAGAATAAAATCGATAATAATTTAATTTATAGGATTAATATTATGTGAACACTAAAGATCGTATCCATCATCTATCTCAACTGCCACGTCGGTTAAGCTCGAAAATATCGTCGAAAGCTAAAAGGCTATTCACGTTTAAACTGATAGTACTTCAGCTGAGATTATCTCCAATCAGGTTAAGGGTCAGGTACCATATGAATGTTCGGACAAGATTTTTGCGCTAACCAGTAATTGAGGTAGATAGTTCATACGAATGTAACCGCAAACTATCTCCATTTACAAGTAACAGACAATATCTATAGATTTAACTTACAATGTATTGTGAAATAGTGCAAACATTTTAAAGTTGTACAAGATTGTCAGTAGTTTCGACTTTTGAAATTCATACATTTAACTTTAATTGCTAAAAATATGCTCTTTATATATTTATGCTTTTTTAGTGCTATTTAAATTAAATGTTAAAACGATACACATTACTTAAATTAATGTATTCAAATCAAATACAACTTGTTAAATGGTACACACAAGAAAACAGTGAGTTTACAAACACATTTAAATCATAATTAAACTCTACGTTTCGTTTACCATCTGCAAACGTCATCAAGATATGGTGTTACATACAAGTCTAAAATTTTGAGATAGACATAAACGTCAAAGAGTCCTGGAGAATATTTGACCGAAGAGTGCGCAAATGTCATCCAGTTCCATGGTAACCAAAAGAAGCAAACTGCCACAGTGACAACAAGTTGGAAATTGTACGTAAAACGGGACAAATGAGGTGCGTTCGTACTATAGCTAGTTATATAAATATTCAGATCTTGGTGATTTTTAATTCTGTGAAATAAATTAAATCGTCTGCAGATTAATTTCTGTAATAAAATAAGTATCTCTGTCGCTTGGCGATTCAACCTCGGAAGCTCCTATAACAAGGAAGCACCGATTTTTTTTAAATTCAAATTTCTTAGTAAATATTTTTATTACTATCTTCTAAAGTTTTGATTCGATTTTCATAAAATTTTAAATGTCTCGACAAAATTCTGCATAGATAATATATCTTAAATTTCAAACCATTCGGTTGGGTAGTTTTTGCGTTGTTATATGTGGACGGACGGACGGACAGACAGACAGACAGACGGACGGACCAGACGGACGGACCAGACGGATGGACCAGACGTACGGACCAGACGACGACAACAGATGATACGTATTTATATAATTATGAACGCACCTAAAAAAGGGGGGGGGAACAAAATGAACAGGCTGTATTAATGGATTGTAATATATTATGTCAGATTTTATGAATGTTACAGTTATATTCAAACATAAAAAATTAAAATACGAATTTTCGGTATTTTTGGGGTGGTGTAGAAAAGGCAAATTCTTAAAGACGTCTTTAGCTTCAGTGAAAGAAAGTAGAACACAGATGCATCTTATGAAAAGAAATCGAAATAATATTGTGGTTGCTAAAAACCTTACAGAGAAATACTCGGAAAAGGGTTGTCTTGTAGTTGTAATGAAAACAATTTTTCGCCCGTAACATATTCGTTTACATGTTCAATGTCTCTATGACTGATTTCTAGATTAAATACGAAATTTCACGTTCACTCATTGTTTCAAAATTTTGTCCATTTTGCAATTGCAAACGTTCACACTCACGTGTTATCGAAAATATTACTAAAATAAATATCTGAAGTTAACATATTAATTTGTTTGGTATGTTGACGTATCAAGAATGAAGGCATTATAGATTCGGCCGCAATGTTGTCCTGACATCCGTTAGGAAGGTATTAGGTCTAATACTCAGAGATACCAGGTTAACAATTTTGGTATAGGCCGAACCAAATTTTGGTGCTGCAGTAGCTGCAACCATAGGATGGTTAGAAATCGTTCCAACATTTGGAGATATGGGTCAACCTGATCTTCAAATGTTCAAACGAAATTTCACCATCTTATGGTTGCAGCATCAAAATTTGGTTGAAATTACAAAAAAAAAAGTCCCTCCGGCCTGTACCGGGAGGAAAAGGTAGCTTTCTTATATCTTCGTTTTAAAATTTTAGCTAATATAACTCGAAACAGCAAGCTAAAATGCAAAGAACCCGATTACAGAACATTCGTTATTACTGGATTTCAATAAGAAATTTGCCACATTAGTCAACTATAGCCAAGTTGGCTTCATGTATGAAGACTTATTTCGGTCGCCAAATTTGTCGGTATTTCGCCAAATGTCGCCAAGTTTGGCGAGAATTTGGCGCTAACGGATATGAGTATATAGTTTTATGCGTATTATTGGGAAAATGATTACAACAATGAAAGATAATAATTTGCGAGAAGTCGCGTTCACTAAAACGCATAAATTAATAGTTGGATTTTTGTAATGTGAGATTGCATCAGTGAGATTTTAAGTGATTTTTGTAGTTAGTAAAGAAATGATTTTGTCTAATGAAATTGTTTTGTTTAAAATATATTTTAAAATTTAGTTTTAGTGATTCAAATATGTTAGCAGTTTTCGAGAAAAAAAAGGAAGGAGTCGTGTCAGGAAATGTCAACTGAACTGGTAAACAATAGTATTACTACGCTGAAAGTATCTTTTCAACGACCATAGGAAAACAAAAAATTACGAAACATTCTAAAAAACACACGAAATAATAAAAATCACACAAAAATAAAATCGTTAGGAAAGCTGCTAATTGTGAAAACACCCACATGAAACACAAAATAGTAATTTATTTGTCTATTTTTCCACAATATATAAAATATTGAACAGCGCTAAAAATATGTCTTTCTGTAAGAAAATAACGAAACTGTCATTGAAAAATACTCTTAAAATGAAACATTTTCATTGCGCACGTTCTTGAAGTAATTACGTTTATGTGTTTTTTACTGAAATTAAAACTGAAATCTGATATTTACTGCACCTGCTTCATTTGCAAATAGTTCAGTAGTTCAAAGGGTTTCTTTAAGGCTTTCTGGCAAAGATATACCTCTTTATCTTTGCCATTATCTATACCTCTTTTACAGATTAAATTATGGCTGCAATGCAAGTATGAAAAGTCGAGTTTTTGAAATGCTCAAAGACAAACGCAGTCTTCCGACAACTAAAGTATTCTTAATGTTCATTTAAAAATTTAGAAATGTTCAATGTGTACTTGATGACATCATATTAATGTTCGAAAATTTTGTCGATTAACTCAAATCCGTCAGGTTCCGCATGCGCTTTAATAGATTAATTCTGTAGGCCAAACTAGAAAGCACTTCAAAAAAAAAAAAAAATAAATAAAAATAAAAAAAATAAATAAAAATAAAAATAAAAATAAAAGTTTGGTACACTGTTACAGGAGCGTAAAGTAGACATTTTTTTCTCAATAATTTTAAGTAGATTTCGTAAGAAATACTACCTATTACATTCTCCCCTAAGTTGGAATTTTTGACAACATTTCTGCAGATCTACGCCGATCATGACTCTCAGAACCCCTTCCCCCCAGTTAAAAACTTTATCTATCTATCTATCTATGTCACTTTTTTATGGACACGATAACTTCAATAATTCTGCAGAAATCTCTCCCAAACTTATACATAAAATCAAGGAGCATAAAATCTCGGCCAAGTTCGTTAATAGGCAAAATCGAACCAGGGGAAGGGAAAATGGGAGGGGGGGGGTTGTAAAAACAGAAAAAAACCCATAACTTCTTAATTATGATACATATCAAATCCGTTTAAAGTTATTATTACATCTAGGAAAAGGACCTAAAATTTATGTATAACAGATTTTTTATATCATTAAAAATGGCCCCAAGGGGAGAAAAAGTGTGGGGGTTAGAAGAAAAAAAATCATAACTTCGTCAATTCACAAGATATCAAATCCGCTTAAATATATTATAAATTCTCTTAATATTAAAACTTTTATATTGACAAGTTTTTTATAAAACCAACCCTTATTGCAAAAAAAAAATAAATAAAAAAATAAATAAATAAATAAAATAAAACAAATAAAAACAAATAAAAACAAACAAATCCTTGCCGGCTCCGTCTGCAAACAAGTTAGATTTTGAAGTGGGTGGCCCCAACCGCGGCATCATGGCAAAAAGGTAATTTATTACCCAATTACCAACAAACAGGTGCCCCACGATCTGCGTCTTCGAAATCTACCTGTACCTGTAGGCCGAGCCGTCAGGGATTTTTTAAGTTATTAAGTTAGTTTTTGATATATACAAAATATTTAAAAGTAATTTTTTAGAAAATTAAACTGGTCTGAAAGGAAAACTTATAACACACGATGAAATAAACATCTTACGATTAAAAAAAAAGATATAATCAAGAGTTTTTGCATTCGAAAATATTTTACTTCGGACAAGAAATGAATATTTAATCTGATTTTTTATGCATTTAGAATAGTAACATGACAATATTATAACTTAGAAAATTAATTTTTCTGTAACTTTTTAAACAATTCTGCAGTCAATGTTTTTTTAAATTATCAAAGAACTATAACGAAAAAGCGTGGATGTAAACAAACAAGAAATTGTCAAAATGTAATTATATTTTAGAATGATTGTTCCCCTCATCGAAAAATACATTAGCATTTAAATTCATTCCTCTTTTTATTACTTTAAATATGGCACAGTTTAATGTCGTTATTTATATATACTACTTATTTATAAAAGGAATTACAAATTGTAAAGTATCTGTAAAAAGATAAATTTGTAACTTATTTTTAAGTTATTAAGTTAGATTTTGATGTATAATGATACTGAATATTTTACTAGAAATTTCTAGGAAATGAAACTGGTAGAAGAGTAAAACTAATAACACCCGATAAAACAAAATTTTTTGAAAAAAGGAAAAACACAATCATCTGTTTCTACATTCTACAATATTTTATATCGGACAAGAAATAAATATTTAAAATTACTTTTATGTATTTTGGATAGCAACATGAAAATACATATTCAAAGTTAAGCCATTTGTTTTATGCTTTGAAAATGAATTTTTCTCTAACTTTTTAAACAATTCTGTAGTCAATGATTTTGAAATTATCAAAGAACAGCAGACGGTGGGAGTAAATGTGTTTCAAAATTTGTAAAAAAGTAAAATTTTATTATTGCTTTATTCATGGAAAAACACGTTAGTGTTTAATTCATTTCTTTTTTTTTTCAACTTTAAATAAGAGAGTGTTTGATATCTACTTTATAGAAATATATACTATTTAGTTTATCGAATGCATTCTTTGTACAGAAAGAATATTTCGCATTTGAAATGAACAGATAATGGGTGAAAGCAATTTTACGTGAGGTTTTCATGTCCACAACTTTGCTCTTTCTTTCTTTTTTTCTTTTTTTTTTTTTTGTATTTTATAAAAGGATAAATAGAATGTTTGCCACTTACGTATTATCCGGGCCTAGTAGATACTTCGCCAAAAATAGTTGTCAATCACTAATTTTGTTTATCATTGTCAATTGCTAATCGTATTCAAAATGGTAATTTAATGTACATTTTATAAATACATAACATTATGAAAATGATAAATAATATAAAAGCAAGTTGAAATAATACAAAACAGTCATTTAGTATACATTTATTAAATACATAATATTAAATTGGCTGATTTTAGCACTAAACGATATTTCCATTGGTTTTTTATGCTCACCAGAATGAGCATAATATAGATATTATGTAATGTAAATATACTGTAACAAAGAAAATTCTATATTATATCTGTCGACGAGCTATATCATATTATATACTTACACGTATATATACTTCGCCACTGCTTTTAATATAGCAACTGTATAATACAAATTATGCAGTTAAAATGAAGAGAGCAAAAAAATAATAATAATAAAGGTTATTGTAATTAATATTTTCGGCGTCATTGTTATTGCTTTGAATTTCCCGCGGATAATACGTAAGTATCCATTTTTTTATTATCTATTTTTTTTTAATCATGACTATTCTCAAGTACCACAAATTGCTAGCCATTCATTGGCAATTTGCGGAAACCATTGGGAAAT
Source organism: Maratus michaelseni (assembly GCA_963931845.1). Lineage (NCBI taxonomy): Eukaryota > Metazoa > Arthropoda > Arachnida > Araneae > Salticidae > Maratus > Maratus michaelseni. The sequence continues at coordinate 212,226,235 of OZ007600.1, forward strand.
GGTAAGTAGGCGTCAAATTTGAAGTGTATCTGAGCAGGATTCTGAGGAACTTACGGTTGGATCACTATTGGTCCTTTGTTGGCAAATGGTTTGTTGTCCAATGGTATGACAAGGCAGATATTTCTTACTGTAGGGCAATAATTAGCCAACACTGACCCAACCTTTTTGTGTCACTTGGGTTTAGTTTCAACCAATTAGTTTCAGACAATGTCTATGAAACTAAGCTGTCCAAGTAACTATAGACATAGCTTCAAATAGACATTATTTCTAAACATCATGCGTAACATAATCTGTAACTATTTTAATGTAATTAACAGCTATAACAGCTTAATGCCTCTGTTCTCATTAATTAAAATATTTATTATTTGATTGCATGCAATTTATTTAACACCTGTAAGCGGAAACATTTTTACAAATTTATCAAAAATTGTTACAAGTTTAGGCTTGTTTTTGTCATTGTAGAAGACGTTAGTGTTTCAATTGATTCTTCTTTTTTAAATTTTAAATTTTCAAAAGTTTGATATCTTTACTTGTATATGCTACTTTAGTTTATCCAAATGCATTCTTCGTTCAAACAAAAATATTTTATATTTCAAGTAAGTGAAACGATAATGTCGATTCCAATATTCTTAATTTTACAAAATGAAAAAAAAAATGAATCCGAAATTTGGAACATAAAGCTTTTATTTATTCAGCAAATTTTAATTATTTAAGGTACTCTTTATACAAACGAAAATTATATTTTATTAATTAGAAATTTATATCAAAAGTGAAAAAACACTATTAGAGCTTTAGGAATTAGTAGAACAAGGTACAGTGAGTAAACAGTAACAAAACGTGAAGCAGTTTATTTTTCAGAACAATATTTTCAAAATTAGTGGTCACCTTAACTCCGCCAATTTTGAATCAATCAACTTAATTCTTTTCCAATAAAATACGTAGGCTTATTCCGAAATATTGAAATCTCGATTTTTCTGTGCATACTATAAAAAGAGAAAAATGTTTATTAATGTAGAGAGAAGATTTGCTAAAATATAATATAACCGCTTCCGCGAAACCCACCATTGCGAAAAGCGTTCCTTTATCTATAGAAACTTTAGAAACCAAAAGATTTCCGAGATTTATAAAAGCAGTTCAGAAACAAAATTTTTCTTTGTTGCTCGTAATTTTCGCACACATTCCGAGCAGTTTTTTCGATGTATCTTTTCATATCCCGAAATACACGTTTTTCAAGTGCTATGAATTTTCAAATAGACGTTTTCAACTGTAAAATATAATTTATACATGCAAGAGTAACAAAATAATGTTAATATTAATGTTGTTAGTTTAGCATGTTTGTTTGTCTAACATGTTTCGTTAACATAAAAATGTTTATCTCGAAAATTGATAGAATCTGAAAAAGTGACATTCGGGATTGAGAAAACTGGGTAATAAACTGTAAAAACTACTCGAAAACTTTCCTAAAACTATGGGCAGAAAAAGAAACTTTCGTTTCAGAAATGCTTATTTTATTCTCGGGAATCTATTTGTTTCTGAGGTTACTGAATATTCCAATTGCAAAACGTAATTTATACATCCAAGAGTAACAAAATAATGTTAATGTTGTTAGTTTGGCATGTTTGTGTGTCTAACATGTTTCGTTAACATAAAAATGTTTATCTTGAAAATTGATAGAATCTGAAAAAGTGACATTCGAGATTGAGAAAACTGAGTAATACACTGCAAAAACTACTCGAAAACGTTTCCTAAAACTATGGGCAGAAAAAAAGAAACTTTTGTTTCAGAAATGTTTCTTTTATTCTCGGGAATCGATTTGTTTCTGTAGTTCCTGAAGATTCTAACTGCAAGATATAATTTATACATCCAAGAGTAACAAAATAATCATATATATTATTTCTGTTGTCAACATCCTTTTTCCTATGAATTTATGAAATACACAAAAACGAATCAGGTATCATTCGAAAGATTTTGAAGTGGTTTCTGACATAGTATACTCGCATTTCGTTAAAACAGGTTTTTTGATCAAAAATTACTGTTAATTATAAATTAAATCGGCATTGTTATCATAAATGAAATGAAAGGTTTTCCTCAAATTTGTGTTGCCACAAAATTAATGCACCACACTATAGGATGCTCAACGATGATTATAAATATATATATATATATATATAAAGTACGAGTTTTCGGCACGGGATTTAATTTATATTTATGATTAAAAAGCAAAATTGAAATTGAAATGTTTATAAAAAAAAAGACACCATTGATCGGTCGAAGCAGTGGTATTTCAATAAAAGGTATGCTTTTTTATATTAGAGTAAATTATATTTTAAATGCATTCAACATATTTTACTTTCTTTCATGTTTTTAAAGAAACGGATAACGTCATCTTCTAATGCAGTTAAAATACGATTGTTAATTTTTTTCTCACCCGTGCCTTTTTCTATCTTCAATCAGTTTTTACTGTAACTTTGATGGAATAAATGAGATGATATTTTGGATGGACTAATGTTATTTGCAGATATTTTTATCCTTAATTTTTAGAGGTTTAAACTTGCATCTAAAAATATTAGATATTGCTAAAATTATTAAACTGCAGTGTGCCCGGGTTCACTGCTATTAATGTTAAAGCTGTTAGTTTAACATATTTGTCTCTCAAACATGTTTTGTTAACATAAAAATGTTTACTTGAGAATTGATAGAATCTGAAAAAGTGACATTCGGGATTGAGAAAAAACTAAGTAATACACTGTAAAAACTACTCGAAAACGTTTCCTAAAACTATAAGAAATATTTCTTTTATTCTGGGTAATCTATTGGTTTTTGATGTTCCTGAATATTCCAACTGTAAATCATTATTTATACATTCAAGAGTAACAAAATAATGTTAATGTTAATGCTGTTAGTTTAGCATTTTTGACTGTCAAACATGTTTCGTTAACATAAAAATGTAAGTCGGAACGTACGTAGGTAAGTTGGAATCGTACGTGTATCGGAAGAAGTTATATGTTCTATTTTCGCATACCTTCTTGCTAGCTCAAGAAATATTTACATTTTTTTTACAGTGTAACTTTAAAAAACAAAATTTCTGGTTGAAATTTTACATTTTTTGTTGAATTGATGTAGTGTCTCTAACAATGCATATTTTAAAAAACGGCTACGTATTTCACCAGCCCTTGGACTTAAAAAAAGAACTATTTTTTTTGTCTCATTGTTCTAGGTTAAGCGTAAGATGAGCTGTCGGGTCCACCGATTCATCCTCTTTCTTCGAAGTGCTCCCACCCATCAGCTGTCAAGACGTCATTTTTAATATATCAACTGAAAACAAAATATAGGTTTCAACTTTAATACACGCATAATAATTTACTGAGAATTGATTTTTATAAACCTTTCGCAGTTCTTAAACAAAATTCCCAAGAATGCCTTAGATTTCTGGCGTCAAAGGGGTGCTACCTCTTAATCACTTAGTTAAAAATTACAAATAAGAATCTTAGTCTTGTTTATTTTATTTATTTTTATTTATTTTTATGATTTTTAATGATAAAACACTCCTTAATAATACTAAAATTTAATATTTGTTTCAGGGAAATGCCAGTAAGGAATTAAAAGCGATTTATAAAATAAATAAAAAAGTGCACTACATTTCAAAATGATATGAACTCTCAGCTTTTTAAACATAAAAGAGAAAGATTTGCTCAGAATGCTACAAACAAAACTTAAGACTCAGGAATGCTGGAAATAGCGCAAACATTTATGTTTTATAACAATATATAATTAAAACAATCACTTTTAGATGAAGAAAATTACATTTCTCCATATTGAGGTGTTGTATATTGATATGAATTGCTGACCAAAAATACAGCTTAGTAGCCAGTGTACGCACCATTTTTTTATTTAATGAAAAACACAATAAAGCATGTAGCGGACTAAGTCTCTTAATGTATTTTGGTCGATATTTTCCCAGCGGGAGATGATAGCAGCTTTTAATTCTGAAATTATGTATATTTGTTTTCCATTTGAATCAACCGATCTAACAAATGTTTTACACCAGATTTAAAACAGGAGAAACAGATAACCATGCATTACATGCACACCATTATTCCAGAACCATTCCCAAGTACTATTTTCCATGCGGAAATGGTTGCATTGTTCTGCTGAAACATCTAGAAAGTTCAACCTATTGCTTCAGCAAAAGACCACAAATTATTAACAAGTAGATTTTGGTAGCTTAATGCATTAATTTGAAGAGATGCATTCAAAAAATGTGTTTCAGAAAGAAACACAACGTTGACTTATCACCAACAGTGACTTATCACCAAATTCAAATGCAACCCATCCGATGAGTGAGCCTCAACCCTGCTGCCATTTTAAAAATATCTCAGATTCCTTGCGCTGATCGTGCCAATAATAGCACCAAACGTCAGAACCATCCAAATTGATTGTTTTTATTCAGAAAACATTACTCTTTTGTATTCAAACTTCCAAGACACGTGAACTTTCGTTTAATCCAGGCGATTTTGCTGGTCTTTTATTCATACGTTCTGGTACTGCAGTGTCTTAGAGCTGCTGGGTACTATTGACAAAGTGCTTTTTGAAACCGCTATCAGTGGATAGCTTGACAAATCACCTAAATTTGTTTTCCCATTGCCCAGTCTCTTTATAATGGCCATTTTTGCTTTTTTGGACAGCTTTAGTGGACGTCCTGGCGATTTCTTTGTTGTATAATAATACTCTTGTAATAGAAAATGCAATATTACACCTGGAGCTCTTTTTAATTTTTTTTCGATATTTCTTTCTGAAAGTCCTTGATTCTTAAAAGCAACTATTTTTTCTATTGGAACTCACTTTGCGGTCACATTTGAAAATTTCCAAGCCAGCGAAATGTCTTCATTTACATATTTCGGTTTATTTTTCTTGGAGTGGCATTCCGTACTCTTGTAAAGTTTAGATGCCCTTTTAATGGCTATTTCGTTCAGTGTGTATATTTTGCAACATTATTTTTTAAATGATTTGTATTTCTAATGATTTTAATATTTGAGTTTCATTTCATCGTTATGTATATGTAATCTTTTTGTACGTATCTCTAGAATGGCATTTTCTCATAATTATTTATGGATTTTCGACACGATAACATAAAATTACTGGGTATCCATATCGTTTTGAAACGCAATGTATTATAATTGCTCTGAAATTCTACAATATCCCAACCCCCCTCCCCAATTCTTTAGAAAATACTTATAAAAGGTTTTCATCTTTTATATTAAGATTCGCCATTTTTAAGAATCACTTTGAGCTGTATAAAAAAAATACGCATAGTTTTCGTTTTTCTTGTTAACGATTTTAAATAAAACTTACTGACATATTCATATTCATATATTTTATTAATAAGGTAATAATTATATTAATTATGTTACAACGTATAACATAGTTAACGCACCTTTAAAATAATTTTTTCATATATTTTATTAATTATATTACTACACACAACATGTATCAATTACAAGAGTTTGAAAATTGCGCTCAAAGTAAAAGCCAAAATTGAAGCAAAGCAATGGTAGCTACCCTCACATTATTTATCATTCTTGAAGCAATGAACCTACCTAGTATAACATTGAAAAGAATAAAAATAATACTTATTTACAAAGTAAAGATACAGTAGAATACAGTTCTAGTTTTACGATAGGTTTATGACCCTTGGTATATGTTAAAAATACTGGATACACTGCATAATGGATTCTGTTACTTTGAAAGTAAGGAAAGCTCGGAAATTAGATCAGTTTAATTAAGTAATAGATTTTAATTGACGTTAATTTGATAATGTATGTATTTTAATATCTATTTGAATAGTTTTTGGTATTGATATTTTAAACATGCTAGTTGTAGTTAATTATACATAATTTGTTATCACTTTTCGTTACATATTTTTTTTAGTCTGATTCCACTTTAACAAAACTGATTCCACTTTCACCAAACAAAAATCATCTATCTCCTAAAAGAAAGAAAAAGTCAGCTTAAATAGCTAATAGTCTTTAAATGTCGTTAATCTATATTAATAGTCATTTTTGTAGCTTTTTGAATAGTTATTATCAAGTTGTTATTTTAAGATTCCTTGTCGTATTCCTTTGTGTCCATACGAACAAGTTAAGAATTTTCATTTAGATTTTTAAATACGGTGATATATATATATATATATATATATATTAAACGTACTGGTGAGAACATGCGTAACTAAAGTTTTAAAATGGAATTTTTATTAATGTTTTTCTCATATAGCAACAATATTCTAAGTTAAAAATAGTTTTGATAAATTCAACCCAAATTTCTTTTTTGCCGAAAACGCCTCCTAGCAAGAAATAAAGTAACGGAATTTAAATAACACGTTTCACTGTGTTAAGTCTTACTCAAGTTAAAAATTGGTAGGACAGATAAAACACAATTTTATTTTACAGCTTTTCCGGCGGGAAAGAGTATAACTAATTTCAATTTTTTTTTCTTAAGTAATTAAAAAAGCTTTAGCCATGGTCAAATTTACGTTTTGATAAAATTTTTCACATGATAAGTTTTGCCCTAGTGGTTCACCTGGTGTGAAAATGAATAACTAAAATTTTAAAATGGATTTTTTAATGTTTTCTCAGCTGGTAACCATATTCCAAATTAAATTAGATTAGACAGGATCAACTCAACTTTCTTTAACACTTATATCGCATCGTAGCAGAAATAAAATAAGCGATTTTAAATAAAATTATCTTTCTGTATATTATTGTATGTTAAACAAACTTAAGTAAAAAATTAGTAGTTTTAAATAATAGACAATGGAAAATAAAACCAAAATAAGTAAGTATGTCATGGGTGGTGTTATATCATCATAACAATGTAGCGAATAACATGTTGTTTAAGAGAGAGCTCGGAGATGGCTTGGTGAAACTGATATGAACTCCTTTCTTTATTCCTTTGGCATATTTAATTTGGCAAAAGTATATGAATCAGAATTTTACAGTTAAATACTAGCATAAGGAGATATTTGAATTTCTAAGAATAAATTACATAAGTTAGTACCACTGAAAGCATGCCAATATTACGTTACAGCAATTTTGGAAACCCGATGAAGATCGCTTAGATCGACTAAATAAAAAGAAGGAGGGATTACAGCTTAGCCATTATATGATTCAGAAAGAAACAAATGGCTAAATTACAAATTGTAATGAACTATAAAAGATGATTAAATATATTTCTGTAGCCGGCACATTTCTTTATTTTTATTTTTTTTTTGTTTGATTTATGTGATGAATCTCGCGTGATGAATAAATAATAGAATTTGCGTGAGAGCATTTAACGTTTGAACTAGCATAATTATTTCTTTCATTTATTTTGAAAGAGAAAACATAGAGTTTAAATAAAATTTAATATAAGTTAATGAATTGCAGAACAAAAGAAGACATTTTAAATTAAGGAAAAGAGGATAATTTAAAACACATGTGATTTCACATCACAAAAGAGAATCTGGATAAACCTCAATTGCCGTTTCAAAACGCTTCAAATATAACTGATATACTGTTAATTTAAAAGAAAAACTTTATTTTCTATTGTTTCAGTTTTATCTGTACATCGCTATTCACATCAAAGATGAAATGTTTGTAGCATTTATTCTATATAATACTCCAAATGAATATAATTTATACTAGAGTTGAAATGTTTCGTAGTTCTCATTATCTATAATGCGAAAATATTCAGAATGAAATAACAATTAAAATAAAATTTATGTGGCAGCTGAAATTTGATCTCGGTAGGAAAAACTCAAAACGATATTATGTTGAATATTATTCAGTTTTTCAAAAGGATTAGTAGATTTTCTATAAAAATGCCTGAGGCATTAATAGATTTTCAAGTTATAGTGTATGTGGCGAAAATATAATAACGTAAATGATAACAGTTAACTTTAAAGTACTAGACTTAAGACAAAATTAATAAAATACATATATGTTATCAAATGAAGTGAACTTTTCCTTCAAAATTCGAAAGGTACATCATATTTTTTTTTTTTTCATCTGCATGTATTTCAAATAAAACCGTGTACTAGCGTTTTATATTATAAGGAAAACAACCAAGTTGAGGTTGAACCTACATTTCGCTATCTGCTTTTATGCTTTTCTAATTGTCATCTAAAATATTCACTAATTATTCAAATGGAAGTAAAGTTATCAATATTTTTAAATTTACAGACGTTAGAGTTTTCCATTTTCTATTGTTACTTATCGGTACACTGTAAAAAATGACCAATGTTTCTTTTTTTATGAAAATATACTATAACCACGGACGAAAATATAATATAATTTTCTGAGTTATCCGAAATTCCGAATAGCGTGTTCCATTGTTTTTTTAATCCACAGAAACCAATACATTTCCAAAATTTAAAGAATTATTTATGAAAACAAAGTATTTTTCGCTGCCCGTATTTTTCCGAAACGTTTCCGAAGGGTTTTTATAGTGTATTAATTAGTGTCATCAGCATGGAATACCGGTTTTTCGAATGTCTTCCATTCTCAAGTAAACGTTTTCAGCCACATAAGTTAATTTATACATGAAAGAGTAAAGAAATAATCTTAATTTTAATGTTATTGTTAACGCTGTTAATTTTGCATGTTTGTCTGTTAAACATATTTTTTGAGCATGAAAATGTTTACTTCAGAATTGATAGCATTCGAAAAACAAGTATTCCAGGCTGAGGACACATTAATACACTATAAAAAGCCTTCGGAAACGTTTCTGAAAAATACGGGCAGCGAAAAATACTTTGTTTTTATAAATAATTCTTTAAATTTTGGAAATGTATTGATTTCTGGGGATTCAAAAGACAATGGAACACGCTATTCGGAATTTCGGACAACTCAGAAGATGATATTATATTTTCGTTCGTGGTTATAGTATATTTTCATAAAATAAGAAACATCGGTCATTTTTTACAGTGTACGATTAAAAATCTACATATCGATAGATTAAAGCACAGCATGGAACTAGGAATATCTTGTGAGTAATCATTATATATTTTTTTTCCTTTCCGGGTTTCCTGTCGGCGTCGGGGCATGTCTAAGCACGACAGGTTCTGTTTAGGCTTCAAATAAAATACTGGGGGTTCGAAAAAGGTTGGACTGATTTGAAAGAATCACAGCTCTAAAAATAATTGAGTAAATGCAATTACTTTCTTTTCAAAGTACTCATCAAATATCCAAGATTTGTTAGATGTAGCTGTTTTAAAGTCGTAACATTCAGCCGATGCGCAGAATCGATGATATGTAAATGCAAATCGCTCCACACATTCGCAATTTCTTCGATGATTCCGGAGTGGAAAGGATGTAAGTCTAAAACTATTGGAGTGATGGGGAAAATGTCAATCAGAAAGTTCTTGAGCATCTTTGATTTAGTAGAAAAGGATCCACTATGTACACAAATAACCTAAGCAAAAAGTTAAAATTGCCAATGTGTGGTGCTATTTGCATTTTCCGATCATCGATTCTGCGCATTGTTTGAGTGTCACGATTTTAAAACCACTACATCTAAAAAATCTTGGATATTTTACGAGTACTTTGAAAAAAAATAATTGCATTTGCTCATTTATTTTTAGAGTTATGATTCTTTCAAATCAGTCCAACCTTTTTCGGGCACCCGGTATTTTGGAAATGAACAGCCTTGAAAAGGATGGTAATATGGATAACAATAGAGAGTTTTCTCCAAAACACGAAAGTAAGAAACAAATCCCTTGATGTCTGTTTTATTATTTTATTTATTTTTTTTATTTTTTTAGTAAAATTACTTATTGTCCATTGTTTTCAGAAACTGGGCTGCAAACACTTGTGCTGTTGACTCTACTTTTGATAATGATTCCGGTGATGCCAACATTTCTGATTCACAAAACGTGGACATAGTGCATATTTTCTTTTAAATATCGATTAGCCTTGCATGTTGTCGTGTACGATTTAAGTCGGCCTTTCCGGTTTTTAGTGGTTTCAAGATCAGTTCCGCGAATACACTGCAATAAAAAGAGATACACTGCCCGAATTTTATAACGCACTTGTTGAGCCTATGTCATACGGCAGGCCTCCTTACCTGGCTGACCCTATCGTATCATGATACCTGTACAATTCGTGTTGAAGATTTGCATAAGATTGTTGAGTTTTATTTATTATAAAGTAAATTCATGAAAGTTTTTCAAACGTAAATGTAGAAAGTTTTAATTTTTGTTATATTACTACAATGGTACGTTACTATGGTTTAAGTTTCATTTATTAGCACTGATCTTCCTATAAATTTGGTTAGTCATTAGAAAGATTTGTTTTGTTGAGTTAACTTCACGTTTTAATGCTTTAAGCTACTGTTTAGTTCTCATAAATTTTCACAACGATAGAAACCTGAATATATTTTCAATTCCCTATTTTAAAGCCGACGTTTATCTGTTTTGTATGTCCCTGTCCCTATTTTTTGCACAGGACCTGAAAAATTAGTATCGATGCAAATGAGTAAGCTAGAAGATATGTTCCATTTGTAGTTTATCTTTCGTCTAGTAGTTGGGCTCATTGTCAAATCAGAAACGTCAGTGTTGCACTGAACACAACAGTACAAACGCTTAATAATTGTCTATATATCGAGGTAATAATGTTCATGAAATTGGAAACGACCGCCGCGCTCGAAGATTGCTCATTTATATGATTTTTCAATACTCAGAATATGAAGGAAGGCTAATTCCACCCGTGGATGTAGTGTCTGTCACAGAGATGCAAATGGTTGCGGTGTTTTACGACCAGTATTATAGTAAAGGAAAATTTGAATTATTCAATACCATATATCTACAATTAAATACATTTCAGAGTTAAAAATATAGTACCGGTGGACAAGAACGATATACTTTTGTGGCTTTGTGACTTACACTACATTAAAGCATGGAATTAGCCAGAAATCATGAAAAACTCAATGGTACCGATTTCAATGTATCGGTTTATGGAAGGATTGAACAGTCTACTTGATAAGGAGCGCCGTGGACGACAATCTGATGATCATATCTGATTGATCACTCGAAACAAATTACATTATTTCACCTGGGAGATTTTCTTCCTAGCCACAGATTTCAGACAAACGATACTGTCAGATATTATGTTACCACTCAGATATTATAAACGTGGCGTCGTTCTTCGATATGAAAATCCAAACTATGATATATTGCTAAGATGAATATCTCAACAGATATGCGAATTATGTTGAAACATAGTCCAAGGTACAGGGTGTTTCACGAAAAGTCCCTAACTTTGAAAATAAATAACTCAGAAACGGTGATAGATAGAAGCATGAAACCAGTGACATGTTTATTAAAAAAATTAAAAGTCTTATACAGAAACTTCAAACTTTTAGTAACAAAATTGCGGCACTAGATGGCGCTGCAGGTGGCATAACCGTAAGCAGGCTGTATCACATCAAAAGCTATTCAAAATGTGCACTTTTTACGCAACACACATATCGGAAACGAAGAATAAAATTGTAAGTAACTCTATGTAGTATGTCACCGGATATCAACCCATAAGATTGACGAATAGCCTCCTCCAGCTCGTCGAGTGTTAAAGTATTGTTGTGGTAAACAATATTTTTCAGTGTCACTTCCGGAATTTTTTTCTCTATACGTTAATAGCTATCAAGTTTCAACGGCGAAATCTTCAACGACTGAGCGTTCTTGGTGTCTGAGCTGTCTTTATAGGGATCTGTTATGATGCTTGCAGCTCCCTCTGTCGGCGCGAGTTTTAACTAAAATTTTGAGGTTTCTGTATCAGATTTTCCGATTTTTTTTAAATAAACATACCACTGGTTTCATGCTTCTATCTATCACCGTTTCCGAGTTATTTACTTTCAAAGTTAGGGTAAATGTAAACCACTTAAAGTACTCCACTCTATTGTTTGTGGGCATACCTACGTCATTTACGTTTAATTACGCTATTTAAATCCCTATACAACATACCCTAAACAGCATATTTGTGTATATACACCAAACTGTTTTCGTAATTGTAATTAACAGAGTGACAATAGGATTATTAGAGTTAGACTAATCTCTGTTTTTTTACCTAAATATATTTGTGTGGGTGCATAGGAATAAGACTGTCATGTCTTATGATATTTCCATTTGTAATAAAACGCAAATAAGCGTTTTCGGTATGATATAATTTAATAAATAATAAATGCTAATACACAAACCTACACTTTATTATTTTTATTTAGCACATATTTATTTTTAGTTAAACTGCACTGCAACAGCTTTCTAATGGAAGTTATCTAACTCTTTGTGCAAATTGAATACCATTTCTCTTTTTTAGCTTTATCTTTTCCATCTTCATGAATTGTGAAATACGTATGGCATTTATGCACAATTTTTCGTGTAAATTACTTATGTTAAGCTCAACTGTTGTGGAAATTTAATTAAAAAACATTTAATTATCAGTATTTTCAGTAATAATGTAAGTGAACATTACTATAATATTCCGTTAATCCTATACGTTTCAAATTACACAATTACGAAAAATGCCATTTCAATAATTTTCACTTTTAATATTTTAAGATACATTAAAAAAAACTATATAATTATTACTATCTAATCTTTCTAATGTATCGTAATATATTAAGAGAGAAAATTATTGATTGAAATAATATGAGTTTGCAGAAAATTCATTCATTAAACTTATGCGCATGAGTGTCTTTTAATTTGCAAAGTATGCCGCTTACAGCGCTATCAACTGATACTCTTTGGAACTTTTTTTCTTATTCCATACCGTTTCCCCCTTCTTCCGGTATATTCAGTTCAGATTTGAAGTCATTCTGTCCAGTGGTTCCTTTTTTAAAACATTTTTAAAGTGAATAGACTTTAATTATAATCACCCTGTAGATAAGTTTAGTAAAAGTACGTAACACACCGGCTGATAAGTTCCCGGTCTGGCATACAGATGGCGTTGCAATCGCCGAACCAATGCTTTTTTTAGTAAATACTAACCTTTAAAAATGTAGCAGAAAAAATGTCATGACGATTCGCCGTGTGGATAAAACGTTAGAGTGGGTTCAGTTGAACGACTTTGTTGATAAACAAAAAAAATGGATAAATAAGAATTTAAAGAATTGTTATTTGATGGGAAAAAACACCGTTCAAACAAAAGCTTGGCTTGATAAGCGTTATCCGGACACTGCACCAGGTAAATCAACTATTATTGACTGGCTTCCTGAATTTAAACGTGGTCGCACGGACACCACGCAAAAGAGGTGGTTACTCCGAAAACATAAAAAAAGTCCACAAAATCGTTTTGGGGAACCGTAAAGTGAAGTTGCAGGAGATAGCTCAGACTCTGAAGATATTCAAGGAACATGTAGGTCAGGGTCGGCGAACCTATGGCACGCGTGCCGTAGCTGGCACGCGAGAGGATATTTTTGGCACGCCATTGAATAAATCAAATTCAGTCAAATTCCCCAAAATTCTACACCTCATTATTTTTCTTCCATTAATACACGAGCTTGACTGGCAATAGCTTTTGACTGTTATAATAAATACTTGTGTACTTGTCATATCAATGAATTACCCATTTCGGAATCATTTAACCCTTAAATGCACAGTGATGCAAATTCGCATCACTTTTTATTTAACTTTTAATAAAATAAATCAAGTTCTTTGCCACCTCTATATTTATATAGAAATATTAATCCTGTAAAAATCACATAAAATATGCTACTAAACAAGGTAAAAATCAAATCTTAAAGTTTCTGGTGTCTAATCCTTAATATAAGTATAGAAATTCAATTCTAAAAGAAAAATTCATGCATTTATGGTTAAATTTATTATCTACCCGGATGTGACTTCAATTAGTAAACTGATCTTGATTGTATTCGATTGGTTGGAAATTTCAGAAATTAAAATGTAGCTTATCGACTTCCAATCCAGCTCAATATGGACTCAGTAATTTGACAAATTGAGAGAGGATTTGGAGATGATCGAAAAAGAAAGACTACCAGGCATATCATAAACAAAAATGTCGTAAAATTATGTACACTTTGAATTCAATTCCAGAAGAAGTTGACATTTGCCCCATGTTGACAATCTCTCCCTCTACTTATGCTTGTGAATCATTATTATCAGAGATGAACAATATTAAAAATTCTAATCAAATCAACCTGTCAGATGACTCCAGTTCATCATGTATTTTATTAAAAATAACCAATTATGAGCCCATCATATGGCATCAAATATGCAATATCAGATATCAAATTAATTTGTTTAACTGCTTTACTTTCTTCTCTTTTTAATTACTTTTAAAATGTAACTACAATTAAACATTGTTAAACCATCATTCTGTATACTGCTGTTGTTCTTGTTGTTATTGTTGTCATGTCAGGGAAAGTGCCATGGCACTTCTCTGAAAGAAGGGCTGCCAGAGCCTCAAGAAAGGTTGGACTTCTAGAGCTGGTCTCCTAATTATGAACCAATTCCAGATAGAGACATGCACCTGGATTGGCACCCTCAGAGGTATCGTTTTCAAACTTGGAGGACATTGGAGTCACAAACAGATTTTACGTGCACCAGCTCCCATTAACTTACACGGTCCCACAGCAGCCGCAGTGGAGAGAGGTTGTCACCCTCCCAAGAACTGACCACGGTCGAGGCTGCTTCACTTTCGGTGATCTTGGCGGAACCGAGCTTAATCCTCTGCGCCACTACGGGACATCACTCTGCATATTACTCCAGTTTATTAAGGCCCCAACCAAAGAAGGAAATAGCGGTAAAAAATGCTAATAAATCTTGCCTCGAAAATATGAGATCCGTTAAACATTCACTTATTTTATCTTCGACTTATGATTTATCTTTTTTGTGCAAACGATAGCAGAAAATTGACAGAAGAAACAAACATTAATGACAATGAGTTAAATGAGAGTAATTACGAACTCGGTGAAGAGAAACTAACACCGATATTCCAAGATGCTATTGCTGCATTACGTACTTTACAAACTTTTTAATTTTCTTCTGAAAAAAAAAAAAAAGATTTTGCAATGCTTATGAAATTAGAAAATAAAATTTAATCAACGGAAACCAAAGAGAAAACAGATTTCTTTCGCAGACTTTTTAGGTAATGTTTTTTATATTTGCTAATTTCTTCTTATGCATTGTAATATATTTTTAAATAATAATTTTCCATTTAATAGCAGGTGTAAAACAAATATTTTGCAGATAAGATTCGTTTTTTTTTCGATGTTTCTTTTCTCTGTCTATTTTTAAATAAAATTACCTCAAGTATAAAACCACCACGTTGCTTAAATTGTCAAAATCAACATCCCAAGGGAGACACCATCTATTACCATAATTATTACAGTCATTTGGCAAGTTTTTTCGATTTGAGTTATTAATATTTTTTACGATTGCTATAATTATTTCTTATACTTATCTTCTTTTTATTACTAATTATTACTATAATTAATTAATCTTTTCATGTGACAAGTTATTTCGGTTTGAGTTTTCAATATTATACATCATTTAATTTAATATGCATGTTGATATTAATATGTTAATATTATTACCTGTTATACCTGTTGTACCTAATATTATTACTATTTTTTTTTTTCGCAGATGAGCGGGGTTTGGGGGTTGGCACGTCATGGTCTCTAGAAATTTTTTTGGAAGAAAATTGGCACGCGGATGTGAAAAGGTTCGCCGACCCTGGTGTAGGTTTTATTTTGAATGAACATTTGTCTATGAAAAAGCTGTTGTCAAAGTGGCTGCCGCGCGTGTTGACTTTTGACCAGAAACAACAACGATTCGATGATTCTGAGCACTGTTTGGAGCTTTTTCGTTATAAAATTATGTTATTTATTATTAAATTATTATTATTATTCATTTATTAAATTATTATTCTAAAATTATTATTATTAAATTATAATTATTATTATTATTATTAAATTATTATTATTATTATTATTATTAAATTATTATTTATTATTAAAGTTATGTTATTTATTAAAGTTATAAAGTTATAAAGTCATAAAGTTATGTTATTTATTAAAGTTATAAAGTTATAAAGTCATAAAGTTATGTTATTTATTAAAGTTATAAAGTTATAAAGTTTTGTTAAAAAGTTGTGTTTTCTTTATTAGACCGGTAACTTATCAGCCCATGTGTTAGAAGAACAATAATTTAATTAGAGAGTTTCGAATGCGCCTAGGCAAATGTAACAAAAATAAAAATGTCAAGAGTCATAATACAATTATTTGAGATAAAAAGTAAATAATGATGTTCTACAAGAGAAATTTCCATGAATAATATGTATGTTGATAAACAAACCTACGCGTATACATTTTCAGTTACATTACATTTGCATTTTTCATAGTATTTAAACAAAAATTATATGTCTGTGAGTAGATAATAAATATTAATATTTCTCTTTCGAATTTTATCAACATATATTTCATCCTGCATTGAATATGAAACATATATAACATTTATCCAAAGTTTTTTCTGCATAACCTATCCTGTAATTTCCCTTTTCTATAATTTATCTCATTTAAATTGAAAATGTACTGGTGCATTTCTTATTTAAAATATGTTGTAATTCAGAAAATATCTGAAGAGGAAAGAAAATTCAAATAAAATTCAACCTGGGACTTACAACTGAAATTTCCATGTCAGAAAAATATCTAAAATAGCAATTTGAATGTTGCTCAATTTTTCATAACTTTTAATAAATATTTATAAGTTTTTAAGAAAACTCCCATTAAAAATGGGTTCCTAATTTAAAATATTTTTAGATATTATATATCTTGATAATTGTTGTAACTTTCTTTACTATGTTTATCTTTTAAAGTATATTAAATTTAAACAAGTCAGGTCAGGGCTAGCATTAGAGGAGGGCGAAGTCGGTGAAAACTGGGAAATTATATAGTAGCCAGTGGCCGGTAGACTCGGTTTCATTAGTGGCCACTTTTTAAAGTTAGTGGCCACTATTATGTTTCAAACTTTCTTGACATCTAGATAAATTATAATTGTTGTATATAAATATATTTTTCTATAAGAGTTTTATACCTATTGTATAAATATGAGTGTATTTCCCATGATTAAACAGTATGTCTTGAAGAAAAATAATCCAACTGGTGAGCATGTGGCAGGAGTCTAAATATTGAAGATACTGAAATGTCTTTAAAATCTGCTTGTGTCCGGTGGGAAATAAGGAATAAATTACTTTAAATGCATGTGGAATCAAAATTTTTAATATATTTTGCAGAATAAAACTGTATTTCTTGAAAAAATGATCCAACTAAAGAGTAATCATAACATGCACGTAAGAGCACATGCGAAAAAGCCGAAATATTGAAAATACAGCTAAGTCGTTGAAATCTGTTTGCATCTGGTAAGAAAAAGAATTAACCATTTCTCTAATTAGATGTAATCAATGTAGAGATGCATATTTCCATGAAAAATGGTGTATTTCACTTGGCAATCGATAACAGATTTTTTAATCGCCACTTGGCGAGTGGCGACTAGGGTGGCGATCGATAACGGATTTTTTAATCGCCACTTTTTAAACTTTAATCGCCAAGTGGCGAGTGGCGACCGCTAATTTTCACCTATAGGCGAAGTCCGATAGTCTCCGGTACATTAAAAATTAGGGGCGCCAAATAAAAAAAATACTCAGTTAAAACTCTACAATAATTCTTTTAGAAGCTATCATTAGAAGGAACAGTTTGACAATTTAACGAATTATAAAATTCGAAGTCTACCCCCATTTACACTCTAAAAACGACATTTTCAAAACTCAGCCAAAAATACTCAAATCTGAGTATGTCGCATAGTCAAAATGGCTCCGAATCAAAATGACTCAAGTTTGAAACATGTATATACTCATTTCTGAAAACAAGCACACACTCAAGAATAAAACATCATGTGCTCCTATTTGAGTATTTCCATGTTTCAAACAACAGTAAACAACAGCTAGAAAAAAGCGCTAGTGCTGCCATCTCTGGTTCTATTTACGATTATGGAAGGATAAACTAAATTTAACATTTTACCCAGAGCCAACATCGAACCCGAGTCCTACTAGTTACAAGTTTATTGCCTTATCCACTTCGCCATCCAGATCACATGAGTGGAATATTTTAAATGAAAGTCATCGAATGATTCGTACGCATGTTGATATTTTTATAGGATTCTTTAATTTGTTGTTGAGAAAATTGGAAATAGTTAACGGGCTTGCGGATAGATTGGGCCAATTTGAGATGGTGGTTAAGATTGTACAACTTTATTATTTATGTGAATAAGGAGAGATATGAACTATACAAATTTTCAATTCGACTGTTATCAGTATATTTCTTAAATGAAAAAGCGCTTCCTGGATATTGAAATTTAACTGACTAAATTTTCTTTTTGACACATTTTAACCGATTAACGCCACAATTATTTTTCTCTTGGAAAATGGAAATATTGCATTTCATTCAAATGAGTATGAACTGACTTCTACGTGCTCATTCTTGAGTATTGCCGTGTTTCAAAAATGCGTTTAAACTAATTCTAATCCTTTTTGAGTATGCCCATGTTTCAAAAATGAGTATGAACTGACCTCTATGTGAACAGTTTTGAGTATGTCCATGTTTCAATATTCTGAGTATTTCGGGTATTTCAGAACTGAAAGCATTGGATCGTCCTATTTAAAACAAAACGTTTCAAAACGAAATAAAAACATCTGTTTATTCAGACGAGCAGGGAAGACCGAGCTATGCTCGGTCAAAATTAAATTTGAGTTAAAATATCATGACCCATGACCAAAATGACCCACCAATTGAATTTTATCGAACATGTGACTCAGCCCAACAGTCTTCTCGTGCCCAAAAACCATAGGATGCAAAATTTAGTGTAAATACTCTGAGCCGTTTTAAAGATAAAATAGCTTGACCCATAATGACCCATGACCAAAATGACCCATGACCAAAATGACCCACTAATCGAAATTTCTCGAACATCTGACCTAGCCTAATAGTCTTCTCGTTCCCTAAACCTGTATGATGCTAAATTTATTTCAAATCCTCTGAACCGTTTTTAAGATAAAATAGCTTGACCCATAATGACCCATGACCAAAATGACCCACTAATTGAATTTTCTCGAACATGTGACCTTGCCCAACAGTCTTCTCATGTCCAAAAACCATAGGATGAAAAATTTAGTGTAAATAGTCTGAGCCCTTTTTAAGATAAAATAGCTTGATCCATAATGACCCATGACTAAAATGACCCACTAATTGAATTTTCTCGAACATGTGACCTAGCCCAACAGTCTTCTCGTGCCCGAAAACCATAAGATGCAGAATTTAGTGTAAATAGTCTGAGCCGTTTTTAAGATAAAATAGCTTGACCCCTAATGACCCATGACCAAAATGACCCACTAATTGAATTTTCTCGAACATGTTACCTAGCCCAACAGTCTTCTTGTGCCCGAAAACCATAGGATGCAGAATTTAGTGTAAATAGTCTGAGCCGTTTTTAAGATAAAATAGCTTGACCCCTAATGACCCATGACCAAAATGACCCACTAATTGAATTTTCTGGAACATGTTACCTAGCCCAACAGTCTTTTCGTGCCCGAAAACCATAGGATGCAAAATTTAGTGTAAATAGTCTGAGCCGCATTTTAGATAAATTAGCTTGACCCACAATGACCCAGAAATGACCCAATAATCGAATTTTCTCGGACATGTGACCTAGCCCAATGATTTTCGCGTGGCCGAAACTCGTAGGATACAAAATTTAATCAAAATCGATAGAGCCGTTTTTTAGATAAAATTAATTTGACCCGCATTGACCCAAAAATGACCCACTAATGGAAAGTTCTCGAACATGTGACCCAGCCCAATAGTCTTCTCGTGCCCGAAAATGGTCAGATACAAATTTCGTCAAAATCATTTAAACCGTTTTTTAAATGCAATTAGCTTGACCATGACCCAAGATGACCCAAAATGACCCACTAATCGAATTTTCTCGAACATGTGACCTAACCCAATGATTTTCTGGTGCCCCAAAACAGTAGGATACAAAATTTCGTCAAAATCGGTAGAGCCGTTTTTAAGATAAATTTTGCATATATATATATACATATATAACCACACACAAGATTTGCTCGTATTAGAATATATGATTTGAAAGTCTCATTTTTTTCAGTGTTCGAATAATAATATTTAGCTTATTTAATATGCCATTAAAAAAGGGTAATCATCCTATTAGAAAAGGGTAATCTTAATATTATGGTATATTTCTGAATAAAATAATCCGCTAAACGTGCAACACTGAATAGGGGCGCTGAAAAATATCTCGTCTAGGGCGTCGTAAATATTAAAGCCGTCCTTGAGTGTGGTTGTTATTCATTTTCCTGTGAAATCATAGCTGTAATAAGAAAGCACATCACTGCGAAATTCTTGCAGGGAAATATTACACGTCGCAAATGAAGATTGCTTTGATTGAGAGAGAGTCTCTCAAAAATTTATTTTTCCTTTTCAAAAAAGGTTTAATTTGTTTTAACCTTAAAATATTGCTGTTATCCTATCTCACAAAACCAGGATAACATAGTATTCGGTTTACAAATTTTTTCGGTTCTTTTTCAAAAAATTGTGCCGGCTGCTCTGAATGTTTTATAGTGACAGCTGTTTTCGGTAGTTTCAAAGAGGATAGACATATGTCAATAATATTCAGTTTATATCGCTTTGAGTTTAATACAAAAACCTTGTTTTTAGGGTTTCGTTCATCTCACAAAATCCTATTACTCCCGTTTCGTTGTCTGTCTGTCACAGAGCCGGTACTCAGAAACTATATAACTTACAGGCTTGAAATGTTGTGTAGATATAGCTGAATACCTACTATGAAGCTCAAAATATTAAAATTTGAAAAAGGCGTATTATTTTAATATAGAGATATAAAAAAAACCAAAAATCTAACAGCCTTTTTCTGTTAAATTTAAACATTTTTCGTTATAGCAGTTGCCAACATTTAAAGATCCACAATAAAATTCTTTCTACAATAATTAAGTTTCTATTGAAAGATTTCCACGTGAAAAATGAAAATGAAATAAAAAGTTTCACCAATTAAAAAAAAAGATTAATATAACGTCATATTGTTAATAAAACGGAAATTTTTAAACATTTCTCAATAATACAAGGAGTATGGGTATGTATAAATACAGAAAGAAGCTTAATATGACTTTATTAGATAATTAAAAAGAAAATTATTAAAAGGTTAAAGAATTAAAAGAAAAACGAGAAAAATAGACCGGTAAATTTTTACTCTATAAAAAACATGACTTTTTTTTTTTTATTAAATTTATTTGGATTGATTAAAGAAATGATAAAGTGTTTTGGAAGGAATATTAAACGAAACCCTTTGTGCGATCTTCGATCACACTTACCCACTTATTTACTGTGTTGAATATGTCAAATTGTGTGTTAACTAAGCAGCATTTTGCGGGATGTTTTATTTTTCTGCTTTAATTGGAAGAAGCATGCAGCTGAAGCCCATCGAATGATGGTGGAAGTTCATGGTGGCGCTGCTCCAAGTGATAAATTATGTTGGGAATGGTTTCGACGTTTCAGGAATGGTGATTTAAGCGTTAAAGACATGCCTCGCTCTGAACAGCCAAAAAACTTCGAAATAAAAGATTTTGAGGCATTACTGGATGAAAATCCCGAGTTAAACTCAAGAGAATCTTGCAGAATCATTGGGAGTGAGTCAACAAGCCGTTTCCGTAAGATTGAAGTCCGTGAGAATGATTCAAATGCAAGAAAATTTGGTGCCTTTTGATCCGAAACCGAGAGACGTTGAAAGGTGATTTTTTACAAAAGTTTTCACAAAATATTTGGAAACGCTCAATTGGGATGTTTTACCGCACCCGCTGTATTTTCCGGGCATTGCTCCTTCTGATTTCTTGTTGTTCGGATGGATGCAGCACGATTTAGCAGGTCACTATTTTATTTCTTTTACAGAAATCGGAAATTGGCTACAAACGTGGATCACCTCAAAAGACCAGTTATTTTTTTTACATGGAATTCGAAAATTGTCTGACAAGGAGAGGACTAAGCTTGGTAATCACAGAGTTTGATTATTTTTATATATGTTGTAGGGTAGAATCCCCTTAGTCTCAGGTTCAACGGATTTTATACAACGCTCCTTAGTTCTCGAGAAATAGGGGGTCTAATATTTTATCACAACTTATATACTTACTTTGTACTTATTTACACGCTTATTTACTATATACTACGTTTGTCGCAGCTCAGTTGTTATGGTGTCTGCTCGTTTATCCGCAGGCCCGGGTTTGAGACCGGGACGAAGTACGTTTGCTTTTCTCATTTTTTAATTTATAAATATATTTGTAATTATAATTTAATAATCTCAATTAAAAATTTTAATATCGTACATTAATTATAATGTTATAACATATATAAATTTCAATTTAATTTATTTGATGTTTAAGCCATTATTAAACATTTCTTATCATTTAAAGAGATTTTTTTAAATAAATCCATTATTGACTAGTAAAAATTCCAAAATCGTTGCAAAAACATACCTAATTTTATTAATTATAAATTAATTCAAAGCCCAAACATACGTATTACAAATTTAAAAATCTTTAATATGCAAAAACGATATGTTGTAATTTAATTCTTATGCTAAATTTTAATATAATTATGCTTCTTACTTTAAAAAAAGTCCTTCCGGCCTGTACCGGGAGGAAAAGGTAGCTTTCCTATATCTACGTTTTAAAATTTTAGCTAATGTTACACGAAAACAGCAAGCTAAAATGCAAAGAAACGTTTACAAAAGATTCGTTAATACTGAATTTGAATAAGAAATTCGTCAAATTATTGAGCAATAGCCAAATTGGCTTCATTTATGAAGACTTATTTTGATCGCCAAATTTCGCGATATTTCGCCAAATGTCGCCAATTTTGCCGATTTTGTCGCCAATGTCGCCAATTTTGGCGCTAACGGATATGAATATATAGTTTTATGAGTATGATTGGGAAAATTATTACAACAATGAAAGAAAATAATTTGCGAGTAATCGCGTTAATGTGCTGTTTTGTTTCAAAATGTCAGCCACCCTAGAATTTCAAACTGCTCTATCTCAGCCATTTTTTAAGATAGAGGTAAACCAAAAAAAGCTCTGGAATCCTTGTATCAAGGCCTAACACGTACTTAAAAATAAATTTGAATTTTTAACTATTTTGTATAGTTATTTTAGATTTTAAGTTAATTTAAATCTTTAAGTGGCCGCCATCTTGAAACAAGATGGCGGACCAAGCTGGCCAACGAACTCGGTCGAGACATTAGTGACCTTAATACACACAATTAGTTTCATCAAAATCGATTCATAAATACGGGCGTTATCGTATGACATAGGTCAGATATATATATATATATATATATATATGGAGAGATATATATATCTATATATATAAATCAACATTTGAACGGAGGGTGGTTTTGGGGTCTGGGGGTCATGATCGGTGAAAATATATCGAAATTTTCCGGAACTGCTTTCCTCCGAACGGCTGCAATAGGTAGCTTTATACTTTTTTGTATTGAAAGCTACCTAATAGAGTAGTATTATCGTCGCATTGACTTTCCTTGTTAAAGCAATATATAAATGATGTTTATTTAAAATCACGAATTGACACAATTGTTCAATATCATTGCATCGATAAAGCATACATGAAATACATTTTAAAAGGGATTAAAAAATGAACTCTTGAATGATGTTTTATACAACGATTTAGTTTCAAATAAAAAATAAATAGGTTAACATTATAATTAATAATTACAAGTATATTTATAAAACAAAAAAATGAGAAAAACAAACGCAGGTCGTCCCGGTCTGGAACCCGGAATAGCGGATCAGCGAGCAAAGGCCATAACAACTGAGCTACGACCAACGTAGTAATGCTGTTACAAAGTAAGCATTTAAGCTGTGTTAAAATATTAGACCTCCCCCCCCCCCCATTTCTCGAGAACTAAGGAGCGTTGTATGAAATCCGTTGAACCTGAGATTAAGGGACTTCTACCCTACAACATATGTAAAAATAATCAAAATCTGTTATTATTAAGCTTGGTCCTCTCCTTGTGAGAGATGGTAAAAGGTAGTAGCCAGCGATGGACAGTACTTTGCTTAATCTGTTCATTCACTTTGATGTGAAATAAATGTATATTTGAACACAAAAAAAAAAAACCGGACCGAACTAATTTGTACTCCCAATACTACCCATGGAAGATATAACAGAGATCACGGCGTCTCATATATTTTATAAATTCGCCACACCTATTTTCAAAACATCAACATCATGATAGCTATCTATTCCATATGTTTAAAAAATCTAACACAAAGATTATAGTTTGAAAGTAGTGGTAGAAAATATATAAAAAATATCGCACGCTGCGACCTCTGATATAACCGATATGTATCGAGGCTTCTTACTGTTAGCAAGACGCAATGAAAAAAATCTCGATGTTCAAACTCCACAATAAATGAAGATGAAACATTACACGTGTTGTGATTTTGAAAGTGAAGTTGATATTTTATACCAGTGACGATGAATCTTTTCACATCTTCAACACAAGATTTTTGAAAAGGATTTTACTTGATCATAATATACGAATATTCAAAAATATACCGGGTGTCCCATAAATTTGTTAAGATTTCAAAAACTCAAAGAATGTGAAGGAACTGGTTTATTTGAATGCGGTTTGCGACAAACTTATTATAATACAGATGTTGTTGTTGTTTCTTTGGTAAAGAAAAAAAAATAGTGAAATTTTTTGTTACTCTAGGCATTCCAATTAGAGGATTGATTTTTGGCTACGGGGTTACGTAAAGTCTCGAATGTACCGTAATAGTCCGTCTTCCTAAGCTGAGTTAAAGTACACCATAATCCTGCTAATATCCTGCATCCATCCGGATATGCTACATGTCTCAGTTAACCCCTTCGCGACGAGCGTCCTTTACAGAATTTTTAATCTTTTACCACCGGTTTTTCAAAACAGAAATTTTCGCATAATTAAATCGCAGAAATGCTTGGATTACATAAGGCAAATCTTATAATAAAAAATAACTGGTCGGAATAATCGAGGATTCTGAGCATCTTATGCGTCACGTATACGTGTCTCTCGTCCCCAAGGGGTTAACGGTGTTGTCACTCGCTTGCAGAGTGTAATTCTTGTGGTGGCGGACACATACAATATTTATTGCTATGAGCTTGTAAATATTTGCATATAAATAAACGTAATTTCCCACGAAATTTTGTGATTTCATTATTGAAGCGCCCTCTATTGACAAAAAAAATAACATTTTTTTTTCTTTACCAAAAAAAAAATATCCTCACTTGAGAATAAATTTGCCACAAATCTCATTCAAATAAACTAATTCCTTCACTTTTTTATGAATTTTTGAAATGTTAACAAATTTATAAACACCCGGTTATATACCGTGGATCAAAATTAATGAATCAAAGTTATTTTGATTTTCATTTTCTAGAATTAAAATTATAGTATTAGAATACACATGTAGTTATACTGTAATAAATATAATACACTGTAATAATTATAATACACTGTAATAATCTAATTTTTAAGTACATTTAATGTGTAGTATCTCTTATTTATTATTTTTGTATATGTCTACATTTTCTGACTAAATAAAGAGTATTATGTTCTTTTCAAACTTCCATTATTATTGACATTTATTGCGTCCATACAGACAACTTAACTGCAACTGTAGTGGTTTTCATCTCAAAAGGTTTAACTTGCGACTTTTAGGACGAAGTATTTAAGAAGGCTTAGCATTTTTCAATTTTTCGGTGTAGTATCTTCCCGACAATCTTCCGTAATCAGGCTACATGAATTAAGCATTCGGCCAAAAATCGTGAACGTATGAAGAATGTGACGTCACGCTTATACATTTTTGGCTTTAAATCCCATTATTTGGCGACAGTTACATTTTATAGACAGTAGTCCACGGAAAATTATACAAGTACCAAAATTTAAATACATACAATAAATATGACAGCTCCTCTTTCACCAGATGAAAGTAATAATGAAAAACCTTCGTTTATCCTATCTATAACACAGTAATCACATTAACTTTTCTCCCATGATTGTGATATTTTATCATAAATTACACGGTATATTTATGACGATTGTTAAGTAATTAGCAACGCTGGGGCCATTCAATGGTAACTTGCGTTACATTTAAAATAATTGACTTTAGCAATATTAGTAATATAACATTAAAAATATTCATAATGTAAAATTGATGTAATTTGTTAATTAAACCTATTTAAAGGAAATTTTGCATGAAAATTACTTAAATTTAGTGCTATTTCTTGAACTCTGGAAATTATATTTTCTATGGTAACTTACGTGACTGAAAAAAGAACGTAAGTTACCATAATAAATTTAATTGCCACTGTGTAAGAAATACCACTAAATTTGGGTAATTTTCATCCAAATTTTGGTTTGGATAGGTATAATTAACAAATCACACTGACTTTACATTTTGAATATTTTTTAGCGTTATATTACTAAAATTACTGAAGTCAATTATTCTAAATGTAACGTAAGTTACCATGGAATGACCCACTGTCGTTTAAGAAGGTTAACAAACTATAAACTAGTCCTTGGGAGCCAACGTAATGCTTACCCATCATGGATATGCATAATATGAAATATGAAAATAAAACATGTGTAAACTATTTATAAAATGCATTGCAATTCAAATAAAATCGTGGATTGATGACGTCATCAACTTTAAATGCTCTATTGCTGAATTGCGTGACAGAAACATCCTAATAACTCCAAAAATGATAATCCTATTAACTAACGGTTTACTGCGTAGGATTACGCGTCTCATTTCCAAATAAAAGATAGCTTTGAATTGAAATTTGAATGAAATACAGTATCATGAAAAATCGGAGAGTGTGGCAAATAGGATGACAAATATTTCGGCAACTCATTACCCAATCGACTTCATTCTTTATGCAAAATTTAGGTTTTTTGTTGTTTTTACTATTCATTCCTTAAAATAAACAATTTCGAAAATTTTTGTGTACCTTTCATCAGAACGAATATTTCGAGAGTCCGAAAAAAATAGTTCCGGGTAATCGAGGTTAGTGAAATTCAATAAGCTTCTTCTCATTATTACATACTAAGTACATACCAAATTTCAAGTCTCTATCTCAATTTGTTCGGGAGATAGAGCGTTTACAGACACACACACACACACACACACAGACGGACGGCAATTTTTTTTTCTAAAGATGTGTTTTTCGGAATCTCCAATGTCTGAAACGTGTAAATCTGTCAAAAAAATTTCGATTTTCAAAACGATTGCAAGACTTACACTATACTACGTCTGATGGGTAAGTAAAAAAGTGTTTTTACGAGCACTTTTACAATTTACTTTAGATAGATTGATTTAATATCAAAGTATTTTACTTAATCAAAATCAAACATAGATTCAAGCAATCACATCCTGCCCTCTTCTATGTTTATTTGCGCATTCAATAGGTTTATTTGATTCTACCCCTGTGTCATTTTTTAGAAAAACACATAAAAGAGATGAAATTTAATGTTTTTGTGAACTCTGATAATTCTGTAAAAAAAGGAATGTATCAATTTCAAAACCTTTTCATCTTCCGAATAAACTAGAAAACATATAAACCCGGGTTTATTTTGTTAAGTTTATTTTTTACTACATTAAAATTTGACAAAAATAAATGCTAGATAAAAAATTAGTTTCTATTTCAGTGATATAAAACTTCTTTGTAAATTGAAAATTAAATTTTTTATGACATTTTTTTAATTTAAAAAATGTTTTCTTTGGGAAATGCAATTCCTTATGATATTATTCTATACTAATGTAGAAGATCGTTTGCACTTTATGGAAAAAAAAGTTATTCTACGTTCAAAGTTACATTCAAAGTTAAATTCTACGCATAAATGACATATTCTTTGCATTAATTTGACTTCTTTGGATAGCCTTGATTTTTGCCTATAGCTCTTACTCCAAATCTCTATGGTAATAGAATTTTCATGTTACAGTCATATCAGTTTCTTTTCCGATACCTCTTGTAAAAACTTTAAGTCTTTTCAAAGTACGTGAAATCATTTAAACAATCCAAATGCAGAAAAAGGCTATTGATGAGGGGTGAGGGGTTTGTCAAGTGATTTTACAGGCATTTCATCAATTAATACACAATTTATTTCCGTTTGGAAGTCTTTCTTTGCTAAATATGCGTCAGTTGAGTTATGGAAGAACGGCTGGGAGACTTTGTTCATATGAAGCGCAATTAATGTCTTTTTCAGATAAAACTGGAATTTCTTCTTCAAAAATGGGTTCTAAAATATTTCACTGATAATAAAGTTGATTATCCTTAGCTTTACTACATTTTTTACCTTTAATTTAATTTCATAACAAAATCCAGCAGCAATCATGAATTCTTTTGGAAATTTTTCTTTACATTCACAAACTCATTTCTTTCTTTTTTTTCTATTAATTGATAAAAAATTTCTCTTATTTTGATACACTCCCTTAAATAAAGCCATGTTTCATCCAGTGTTACGATAAATTTTTAGTTATCACCACCCATGTGTTTGTTAAAGCGTGCTTTAGAAAGCGCCATCCACAGCACATTGGAAGACTTTGGAAAGTTTTCCAAGAGGTGTGGGAGAAAAATGATATGATTGTACTAGAGAAAAATTGACTATGATGAAAATTTTGATCCAGTGTTATAGTCAAGAGTCAGGGCTATACAGTAGAGTAAAATTGTCGCAAAGATTATGGCATATATGTTCAGAAATTAATTGTAAAAACCGTTTTCATAAAGTGCGAACGATCTTCTGTATTATAAATAAGTAATGTTTGTATGTTTGTAGCGGTTAATCTCTGGAACTACCGAGCCGGTTTAAAAAATAATGGTATCAAAATGCTGGTGACTATCTCTGCTCCAACATAGGCTATATTTTATGACGATACAAAAAAAAACCCAAAGGGATGGAGGGGTGAGGGATTTTTTCTAAAATTTCGATTTCTGTCATAATGTTGGGATAGGAAATTTGAAATTGAGTGTGGTGGTTAATGTTAAGATCTAAAGACTTGCTGTGAAGGGTTTCTAAAATGTTCGAAATTTAAAATGGTAAACTGAGTGGGCAACGTTCTAAATTACGATATGTTTGGAACTGTTAGGGCTAGAAACTTAACATATGGCATGGCTGCTACTTTAAAGACGTAAATGCTCACAAATGACAGATTTTTCAATTTCGCAATTTAAAAACATGCAGTAGTAAAAAGTCTTTCTAAAATTCCGATTAATGAGATACAGTTAGTATAAAATATTGGAATTGGGCATGGTTGTTACTTTTAAGATGCAAATGAACCGTTTCTAAAAAAATTGAAATTTAAAAGGGCAAAATGCGCGGAAATCGTTCTAAAAGCGTTCTAAATAGCGATTTGTTCGGAGCTGTTAGTGCTTTAAACTTGAAATTTGGCATGGCTGTTGTTTTAGAGACGTAAGTGCTCACCCAGAAGTTTTTAAAATTTTGAAATTTAAAACGTTGCAGGGGCAAAAGACATTCTAAAATTGCGATTTATGTAATACAGTTTGTATAGAATCTTGGAATTTAGCATGGTGGTTACTTTTAAAATGTAAATGCTCGCTAAGAACGGTTTCTAAAAAAGCGAAATCTCAAATGAAAAATGAAATGAATGGATTAACACAAAAAAAAATATTCCAATTTATGATTTATTTAGAAATACTTTTAGATTTTCTCATTCATTTAAGTCTCATGTTCGTTTAGTGCAGTATAAGAAAGACGTTTGCCGAAAATGTTGGTTAACTAGTAATTTTTAATTATCAGTAGCAGTACAATTTTCTCTAATGAAATGAGGCACAAAAATACCACTTGGCATATTTCAACAACTAATCGTGCAATGCCGCGGGTTTTTGCTAGTAATATTATAAAAGTTAAAGTAAAAATAACTTTTTAAAAAGCATTATATTATAAACATTTAATGTTTATCTTAAAAGTCACGTCTAATTACATGACTGCAATTTACTTACAAGGGAACCAGTTTTGCTGTAGCTCGCACTTAGTATTGAGACCTTGTGCAATTTATAGCCCTGTACTACGAAGTTTGAGAATCGATAAAAAAAATTCTGTTAAAATCATATTTTTTTTTTATTTTACTGCAACATAACTTTCTGAAAATGTAATTTTCGAGACCACTTATCGGACTACTAACATAGATTTTTTTTTTTTTTTTTTTTTTTTTTTTAAGCAGTTAAAAATACAAATTAGTGAATAATAAGTATAAAATACTGAAAAATGTTTTAAAATTGCTTCAAGAACCTGCGAATTTTATTTTGAAAAACGTACAACATTATAATTGCATTTTTGATGGCACAAAATTGGCTTTCTTAATTACAATAGAATTTTTCCCGACAACCCTAGCCGAATATAATAATTTTCTGCTGTGTGTGAGTGAGACTGATTTGGATTCGTAGAACCCTATTTAGCGACTTAACCCGCTTTTGGCTTGAAATTAACAAATAAAAATCTAATAATAAAAAATTAATAGTATAAAACAAATATATAAAATATGATTTTAACAGAGACATTTTTATCGGTTCCATAACTTTTATGTATAGAGCTACAAAATGCACCAGGTCTCGATGCTAGGTGCGAGCTGCACCAAAAATGGTTCCCTTGTTAGTTCCAAGACACTTGCGTTACTATATCTTAATTTGGCGTTAAAAATGCAAGGGTTTACACTCGAATTAAAAATATCTATCTTGATATTTTAAATACATCCCGCAACCAATATCAGGATCAGCAGATTAAATAACACGTAAAAGCAGTCGCAGTCCATTATTTACTGGGCCTGGCCGATAAATGTTGAAATTCTTTCAAGAAAAAATGCCGTTATTTATTTGAAGATATTTTATTATTTCATAATAAATATAAGCTGTTCGAACATTCCTTGAATCTAGTAGACATCTTTAAAATGTATCAAGTAAACTGGATATTAAATGAAGCATATTCGATTTGTCATAATCTCGCTACAAACAGATATAAATTATTAGGAAACACAAGATCACAGAAATTCTAAGCTCCTAGACTCATGCATCACGTTTTATACTAGAGTGCGCAAAGGTAATTATGGCATTGCACTATTACTAACCAATCAACGAGAGAACTAGGTGATGTCTGAACTCTTGACTGAAGGCAACAGAATTTTGAAGTGACAAGGCACTGAAGAGAAACGGCGCGAATTTGAGCTTTGGAATAAAAAAAATAGGAAAAAAGAAAATGGTAGTGATGATAATTTTAATTAGAACAAATTTGACTTGGGAAATACAATGTTGGGAAATAAGTTTTTGAGGAAAATAATCACGGGAAGTGATTTTAGAATATTTTGGAAGTAAACAAAATATTAAATTACGTATTTTAAATAAAAATATATTTTGATAAAAGAAATAAAAGGAATATTATTTAAGATGGGAAATATTTAATAACCTAGCGTTGCAAGATGAATTTAGAAGGGAAAAATTTTATGGAATAACTTTAATAAAGTACGGAATTTTGAATTTTGTAATATATATATATATATATATATATATATATATGTTACATGTATATATATATATATATATGTTATATATGTCACATGTTTACTGTAACGTGACAAATATACAGACATGTTACAATGAAAAAAATGTATTTTAGTAAACTTTATGTGCGGCTTGAGGCTAAAATGAAACAAGAAAGAAAAAACATGCATCAAGCATAGATTATGAAACACTTTCGAACACTTCCAGAAAACTGTAATGAAACATAACCGTTTAATAAATTGAAAGAAGACATCTTAAGTAAACGTGGGAATATAAAAACCTATTTTAGCAATTACCGTCCATCCTTTGAAAAGTACTCAAATCCGTTTGTGCAGCCCTGTATATGATCAATAGATTTGTACATATAATATATAATTCAGTTCCGTTAAAGAGCGCATACCACTGTTGAAAGTAACCTTTCATCATTATTTTCATAGGATAGATTCATATAGAAATAGATCCACACAGGAGACAATTCAAAAGCAACTTCTTCAACATCCATCATCCTACAGCTTCGACTTAGCTCCAAGCAATTTTCATCTATTTAGTCCACTAAAAAACCATCTTGGAAGCAAGATGATGTTCACAGATGATGAAAAGGTTCAACTTGAAGCCCTAATGTGGCTGAGACAGCAACCCAAAGAATGATATGCAGTTGGTGTTGGGGCACTGCTAAAATGGTGATATAATTGCATAAATATTGGTGGAGAATATGTTGAGAAATAAAAATAGTTTTCAAGTAAATATCATTGTACGTTATTATTTAAATATCTTTTGTGACTTACTTACTGACTTACCCTCGTATGTTATATTTATAATCTTAATATATATATTATATTTTTACTGTTATTATGTATGTTATATTTATAACGTTAATGTATATGTTATATGTACATATTTATAAAAGTTTTCACATATGACAAATTAAGAGAATACTTGCGCAGCCCAATATAAGAAGATTAAACAACTTTTTAAGCACCAGAACATTTTAGCTAATTGCAGACTAGTTTCCGTTGCATTCAGCATACCGTCATCAGTCCAAAGAATGATGTGATTTCGTCCATATGCAGAAGGTGTTCACACATATTTTTAACGATTTTCAAAAAATAAATAGATAAACAAAGATAAGAATTCGAATTCCTAACATGTTCAGTCTGATAGCCCTTTTGTTGAACTGTGACATTAAATCTTCATTTCTAAGATAAAAGAGCTTTTCTTAAAATATCAAGGTTGATTTTTTTCTCATTCCGCGACCACAATCTTTCACAGTCCATCCAATGTTTTGGGGTGGAGTTTATAAAGGGATTGTTTTGAAAGTCTAAATGCACAGTAATCCATATGAGACACGTTGGAGGACTTGAGTGGGATGCATTGTCACATTACATCTTCATTTCCAGGATAAAAGGGCTTTTCTTAAAATATCAAGGTTGTTTTTTTCCATTCCCCGACCACAATCTTCCACAAACCATCCAATGTTTTGGGATGGAGTTTATAAAGGGATTGTTTTGAAAGTCTAAATGCACAGTAATCCATATGAGACACGTTGGAGGACTTGAGTGGGATGCATTGGCACATTACATTCTCATTTCTAAGATAAAAGGGCTTTTCTTAAAGTATGAAGGTTGATATTTTTTCCAATCCTCGACCACAATCTTCCACAGTCCATCCAATATTTTGGGATGGAGTTTATACACGGATTGTTTTGAAACTCTAAATGTACAGTAATCCATAGGAGACACGTTAGAGACTTGGGTGGGATGCATTGTAACATTAAATCTTCATTTCTAAGATAAAAGGGCTTTTCTTAAAATATCAAGGTTGATTTTTTTTCCATCTCCGACCACAATCTTTCACAGTCAATGCAATGTTTAGGTATGGAGTTTATACAGGGATTGTTTTGAAAGTCTAAATGCACAGTAATCCATAGGAGACACGTTGGAGACTTGGGTGAGATGCATTGTAACATTAAATCTTCATTTCTAAGATAAAAGGGCTTTTCTTAAAATTTCAAGGTTGATTCTTTTCCATTCTGTGACCACAATCTTCCACACTCCATCCAATGTTTTGGGATGGAGTTTATAAAGGGATTGTTTTGAAAGTTTAAATGCACAGTTAATTCATAGGAGACACGTTGCTGGACTCTGGTGGGATGCATTTAAATGATATAGACTCAATTCTGATTTCATTTTTCATTTTTCCTAAAATTCCAGAAGTAGATTTAGAGGTATCCTTATCTTGATGAAATTTAACACAATGAAGATTGTTTGGGTAAAGTGGTGGAAAGACTTTGAAAACAGGTGTTAAAACATATTTCTGATATTTCACTGAGAAAAATGACACTTTCAAATTTGAGTAAATCGATGTTTTCATTTTGCTATGAAAATTTTTGTTTCATACAGGACGACCCAGCGCTTTCAGTTCTGAAATACCAGAAATACTCAGAATATTGAAACATAGATATACTCAAAATTGAGCACAGAGAGGTCAGTTCATACTCAGTTTTGAAACATCGACATACTCAAAAAAGATTAGAATCAGTTCATGCTCATTTTTTAAACATGTAAATACTAAAAAATGAGTACATAAAAAACAGTTCATACTCATTTTTGAAATATGGACTGGACATACTCAAATAGGTGCCCACGATGTTTTACTATTGAGGGTGTGCATGTTTTTAGAAATGAATTTATACATGTTTCAAACTTGAGTCATTTTGATTCGGAACCATTTTGACTATGCGGCAATACTGAGGCTTGAGTATTTTTTGCTCAGTTTTGAAAATGTCGTTTTTAGAGTGTAATTGAAATAATTTTGACATTTTTTCAGTTTTCCTTATTTTAAGTTGTTGAAGAGAAATATGCATGGCTCAGTTATAATATTTATTTAAGATTTTATCCTTTAATTTCCCTTCTAATTGCTGCCCATTCCAACATAACCCTTTTGCTGGGACAAGTTGATCAGAATTAAAGCTTAGAATTAAATACATAAAGGTTTCTCTGGGGTTGGCTAATAGAATAAATTAATTTATTCAGAAAATAATAATAAAAGGAATCCATAGAGATTAAATTTTGGATATGTTCCCCCCATTGCATTGTGTAATTTCGAAGTAGCCCATTACCCTTTTTGAGAATGATCATTCTTGCCCTTAGCTGACTTTTAAAATGGAAATCTAAATAAACAAACACATACTAGATAATTTAAATGAGAAGACTCCAAATAATTAACACTATTATTTATTTACAATATTTACAGTTATTTCAAGAAAATAAAAAGATTTATCAGAACACATCTGATTTAATTTCCTAACAAAATTTCTCCTATAATATTGGCATTAACATTTTGATCCTTGCAAAGGATCCTTATATTTGTTTGTATTTATATTTAAATTGATCTTTGACAACATTATTTGTTTACAATGAAAATACTGACTTCCATTTGTGACTAAGGTCACACTACCAGCTTCTCTTATAATATTTTGATAAAATCAAATAAACTGGGGAATTACTTAGGTCAGAGTCATATTTACCTATACACATTGATTGAAGAAGGTTTCACTTTGTATCAGAGCACACTTTCCGCTAACTAAATAGCGCTGCACTCAATTGAAAATGTTCATTTCACAAAACTTAGCGCAACTTCACCACTCTCCATATATGTTGTTCGGGTTCGCTGCTTTCTTACCATCAGAATTGCCACTTACATATATTTTCCTCTTTCGGACCGCACAAAATTCATCGCGTCATTTTATTTCACCTCTCACTTTCGCTTCTGATATCGATGTGTGTTCTGTTTTCATTCTTTTTCACAACTGCTTTTTTTATGACCACGGTGGGCCGTACTTTGTTCTGCCCAAAATTTGCATGACAGTGCTTTAAGCCCATCCTTCTTTTTTTTCATTGGGTAGTTGATCTCCCGTTTTAACTGAAATTTGCATAACAGAGGGTCAGTTTCACCTCCTCCTTACCAACCCCAACCAATGGCTATGCATCAGTTGTTTCTGTAGCGTGTTGTTTTCTTTCTCGGAACTACGTGTGTGTTCTTTGATATTATCTCCCAGACCAACTTAAATCAAAGTTCTTCTTATTTGACTTTTATGGCTTAAAATTGTCGCCAGCGAGTCTCTGGTCATAAATTTGCCATCCTAAATCTTTCAACTGAGGCGACTTATGGGAAAGTCCCGATAATGTACTTTCCTTACATTATAAGTTTTCCGTTGTTTTCTCTGAACCGTTATTTTAGATTTTTTCTCATCTGAACGTAACATTGTTGGTTATGCATTTTTTACCCTTTTTTCGGTCAAATGTATATTTTCCCGTTTCTTTTCTTTTTAACACTTTCCAACACAGTTGAAAAGTGTTTATGAATTCCGTTTGTCTGTCTGCCGTCTGTCTGTCTGCCCGTGCTCTAACTCGCGTAAATATATATGTACAGTCCTGCAATTGATATATGTTATTGAGGTTTACTATGGCATGTTCGGTATTGAATATGAAGTGTGTAGCACTTATAGTGTTTTTACAGGGATACTCAAAAAATTCCGTTACATTATGGTATATGGGAAAAAACAATATTCGGTTTATTTTAAAGATGTTACACAATTGTAAACATATCGAAATTGCTATATATCACTGAGGTACACTACAAAAGGCTTACTATAGAATATATATATATTTTTTTTTTTTTTTTTTACAGAGACACTCAAAAGAATTCCGTTGCATTATGGCCTATGGAGAAAAATCGTTTGCGGTTTATTTTAAGAATGTTTAAGGATTTCAAACGTATTGAAATTTATATATGTTACTAAGATGCATTACAAGATGCTTACTATAGAATATTGTGCGTTTAGCATTTATCTTTCATTTACAGGGACACACAAAAGAATTTACTACTGTTTGTTAACAATAATTGCTGGAAGTGCGTTTTCAGTTGCTGAACGCATTTTTAAATTTAATTCACTTTTTGTCTATTACTTGATGTGTATAAATTCTATAGATCCTATACAGGGCAGCACAAAAGTTCTGGAGTACATTTACGTTTATTCACGGAAATTGGAAAAGGGTAATTTTTAATTGTGCTACTCGTTTCCTATCTGAACTAAAATTTAGCATTATATCTAATATATATGCAAATCTATACATCATATACAGAAATGCACAAAAGAATTCGATATTTTTCCGAATATTGTTGATAATTCCTAAAATTGTGTTTTTAAATATGTTATGCGTTTTCCAAATTCTTTGCTTTAATATCACTAGGGAGGGGGGGGGGGGGCTCGGCCTCCCTGCTCGCTACGCTCACCAACCCCCCGCGTAATCGCGCCCTAGCCAACCCCAGACGTAATCGTTTCGCGTTTCCATTATGGATCGCCTCGCGATCCCTTATTTTCTATGCATTCAATTTTTAGATTCCACTTCGTAATTGTTGTTGTAATTTAAATGAAACCTAAATTTATTATAAAAACCAGCTTCATCCATCACCAAACAAATCCAGCCAATCACCTCAATTATTTGTGAAAGAAAAAGTTAAAAAAATTGAAATAAAAGAAATTTATTTCCAAAATAAGTTTCAAACATTTTTCTTTATGATTAGATTTCAATATCTTGAATAGTACTGGATTTTTACCATACTTTGTTGTAAATAATGTTCTCCAAATTCTGATGATTCTTAATGAAAATCTTCATATTTTTAGCTGATACACATCTTGACAATGCATCATACAACTTTTATTTCATTCCTACAATACTTCCTT
Organism: Maratus michaelseni; assembly: GCA_963931845.1. NCBI lineage: Eukaryota > Metazoa > Arthropoda > Arachnida > Araneae > Salticidae > Maratus > Maratus michaelseni. Next base: position 212,263,670 of record OZ007600.1, read on the forward strand.
GTAAACAATGTTCTCCAACTTCTGACCATCCTTAATGAAGATATTGTTAGCAGATACACATCTTGACAATGCAACATACAACTAGCCATGTGCAAAAATTGGGCGTTTAATGTAAACTCCAACTCTTTGAAATGCCTGTCCCTGTGATTTGTTAATTGTCAATGCGTAAGCAAGTCTAACAGGAAGCTGTCTGCGGTATAACACAAATGGCAACTGGGCAGGACTTCCTGTTGTATCTAGTTGAATTCTTGGAATATTGACTACAGTCCCACTTTGATCACCAGTAATAATTTTTGCTGTTAAAACCCTACAACGAATACGTAGAACAAGCAAACATGTTCCATTACATAACCCATCGGCTACTGATAGATTTCTAATCAGCATGACTATGCATCCCACTTTCAATTTTAATCTGTGAGGTGGCATACCAGAAGGAATGAGTAGAATTAATTTTTCCTGATATCAAGACTCGGTTAGATATTTTTCTCATAATCAAATAAATCATATTTCATAGAAATAGTCGGATTTTTTTTCGATTGACACCATCTTTTCGAGTAATGACCACGTCGAGTTTTAAACACAGAAATTGAGTTTTCTCGAATTAGTGACCTAGCTAGATCGATTTCTTATCCTCGAATTAGTATAGTCATCAATTTTTGTGAAAATCGTTAGAGCCGTTTTCGATATATAGCAGCATTCTTAGTGCTGAGTCTGTTTTAATAGATCAAAATGACCTTTCCCGAATTCGAAACCTAGCTAGATGGATTTCTCGTGCTCGAATTAGCATAGGCAACACGTTTCGTGTAAATCGTTTCAGTATTTTTCCATTTATAACAAAAAACATTTTCAGCGCTGAGTTTGTTTTACCCTGTAAAAACGAATTTTCTTGTATTCGGAACCTAACTAGATCTTTTTCTCGTGCTCGATTTAGTATAGGGGGCAAGTCTCGTGAAAATCTTCCCAGTCGTTTACGATATCATTCATAATCGGGATAATCCCTTGCTCGTTTAATATATATGAATAATCGGGAAAATCCCTTGCTCATTTAATATATATGAATTTTGCGACAGTAATATGGTCGACAGGATAACTAACAAGAACCAATTGTATATATAGTGTTACGAATATTGTAAATAGTTAGTGTTTGTGCTTAAAAATAATATAAATAGTTCAATTAAGTTTCTATTCATAAGCTAATATCAATTTTTGTTGCATTGCAATATCTCAATTTGTTGATTTTTTGCAAGCGAGTAAACGCTATTGGATTTCAATGGGAGTCTATGGAAATTTGGCGAAATACTGAAATAGCGCCAAGTTGGCGCCACTTTTGGCAGCCAAATTTGCCGATATGTCACCAAGTTGGCGCCAAACTTGGCGACAGACCCGGGTCCCTTCCCCTTGGTAACCCCATTAATAGCGCCCATTCTATCTAAACTCTCTACTTTCATGTTAATTCCCCCTAAGAAAAGTCAGAAAGTTCTGACCAATCAGATACGTTTCGCTGTATCTACGCAGATTTCATTGGTCCATTTCCAAACCATTACTTTTTTTATATATAGAAGGATATTTCACCGTATTAAACGGTAAAGGTTTGTAAAATTATTTTGGACGTGTTGGAACGTGTTACATAATTTATGTTCGACGTATAATATTTCGTTCTTGTTTATTAATTATGTGAATCATTTTACATGTAACATGTTATCAAAACCATATTTTTTACACCTTTCTTTTAATAATCGAATATGTATTTCTCTTTGGAAAGGGCAAATACATAAACTTGGATCCATTCTTTATTTTCCAGCGACATTTTAAAGTAAAAAATACTTTTAATGATGAAAACGATAGTTAAACTCTCTCCGAATTGATGTCATATAGGTTTTTTACTTTATTTTATCCTTACAAGAAGAAAGTATTGGATTCCTGAAAAATTTTGACTTCCGGTTTTCGACGGATTTATAAGTTTTAGAAAATTCTGAATCCGATTTGACTGTTTTAAAAAATGTCTCTATGAGTCTGTCTGTCTCTAGGTGACAAAATTTTTGTGTGCGTCCTGTCTCAAAAACTAATGCACGGAATATAATAAAATTTTAGATTCAGTTAGACCGTGATATAGATTGGTTCTGATTAGTTTTTGGTGCAAATCGCGCGACAGGTGTGTCTACTATGCTGCATTATTCACAATTTTCAAGATAGCTATATCTCAAGAACTAATTCACAGATTTTTATCAATCTTCAGATTACGTTAGACATTGACATACGTTGTTGCTTATTAGGTTTTGATGTAAATATCCCAAAAGGTGGCGCTGCTATGCTTCATTTTTCAGGATCTACACGATGTCAGCGATAGTCATAGCTTAAGAACTAATGCACGGAATTTCATAAAACTTTAGATTCTGTTAGACAGGACATAAGTTCGTTGTGGTTCGTTTTTGGTATAAATAATCCAAAAGAATGCCTATGCCACATTATTCGTGATTTTCTATATAGCTATATCTCAAGATCTAATGTATGAATTTCATCAAACTTCAGATTCAGTTAGACGCTGACATATATTGTTGTTAATTAGGTTTTGGTGTAAATAGCCCTGCAGGTGGCGCTACTATGCTACGTTTTCAGTATTTACGCGATTTTAGTGATAGTCATATCTCAAGAATTAATAAACGGAATTTCATCAAATTTCATATTTGAGTTTCATGAAAATTTGAGAAACTTTTTTTGAGTTATTAACATGTATGAGATAGAAGAAAATTTTGGAATTGGCATATGCGTCTAGTTTTTATTATTATTATTATTATTATTATTATTATTATTATTATTATTATTATTATTATTATTATTATTATTATTAAAATCGTAGTGACAGTCAAAATCGTAACAAAAATATGTGAACACCCTCTGCATATGGAGGAGAAGCGAATTCGATGGATAGGTTTATTGACAAATAGAATTGCAGGACAATACAGGAAACTGCCAATAAAATATTTTATAGAGAAAGGAACTGGTGTGTTTTCTTAATTTATACTAGCATTTTGTTATATTTCTATCTCTTATCTCTATAAAATTTTCCATTGGCTGTTCCCTAGAATTCCCTAGAATTCAATTGATCAAAAATTCTGTCATTCGAATCCGCTGCTCCTTCATATATACAAGCAAAATTCCATCATTTTTAATCTGAAGAATGATACCAAAATTATTCTGCGGTTAGTTAATACGTTTTGGTGCTTAAAACGTTGTTTTATCTATTTATATAGTATTTATATATGTCATACATGTTATGTTATACATAAAAATATATATTATGTTATATTAATAAGGTATTTTATTTAAATTCTTTCAGATAATGAACAACATTTCTTTAAAAAAAAAAAACTACAATGCAACATATTCTTGTTATATTTTTAAAGTACCTCAAGATATCCAAATATTTAACTAATATATTCTGTGACGATCATTTATTTATGAATTCTTTAGCAAAAGTAATATTACAGTGCACTGCACATGACAAAGTGTATAGGGAAAGAATATTTGAAAAAATTTTCTTCCTACGTTGCCCTGGCATCTCCTGAACTATTTGCTAAACTTCTTATTGTTGTCAAATTCTCTATTTATGTATATTGAATTCCTGATGATAAAGCGACTTATGAACTAACTGATGTTGAAAGGCGAAACAATCAACGAAGACAGGCTTGGAATTTCAGTATAACCGGTTATTTCTCACTCAGAAGGGTAGACAAAAGAAGGACTCATGACCTCCGAATCTGATCCTTTATGATCCGACTGTTGTTTTAAATACTATGAAAGAAATTTTTTTATAAAAATTATTTAAACCATCTATAAATAAAAATATATTTTACTTTTTATACAAAATACTTTGCTCGCTCACATTTTAGCACAGCGAAATAGTCGCAGGTACATATTTTTTTAAAGCTGTTATTTTATCAACCATTTACACATGTGTGTAGTTTTCTCTTATTATAAACTATTATATGAAAATTCATTCTATATATATATTTATCAGGTGAATTCCGAAATGTTTTCTATTTTTTCTTCCATAATGTACTTTATAGTCTATAGAATATATGAAAGGTTCGTATTTTAAAATTTTCAAAATCGATTTTTTCAACCATTTACACATTTGTGTAGTTTTCTCTTATTATAAAATATTATATGAATATTCATTCTATTTACCTATTTAGCAGGTGGATTGTGAAACGTTTTCTCTTTTTTTCTTCCATAATGTACTTTATAGTCTATAGAATATATGAAAGGTTTGTATTTAAAAATTTTCAAAATCGACATTTTCATCAATTTTTTAAGATACTATACTCTCTTGCTGAACATTGAACTTTTACAGTATGACGAAAATAGCGTTAATTTACCGAGTTAAAATTACTCAAATCATTGTTAAATATATATTTTTTATAAATTATTAGAAGTACTTTTCAAAATGACGTTTACTCATTTGAAATATAAGTTATATTTACAATGTTAATATATATGTTATATACTTATGTAATTATACAATTATTTATATATATCATATTTATATACATTTTTATACACATTATATTTATTATATACATAAAAGTATTTATATATGTTATGTCATTCGTAGAAGTACAAATTAAGTTATAATCATAAAGTATTTTATTAAAAAATTATACAATATAAGTTATATTTACAATGTTAATATATATGTTATATACTTATGTAATTATACAATTATTTATATATATCATATTTATATACATTTTTATACACATTATATTTATTATATACATAAAAGTATTTATATATGTTATGTCATTCGTAGAAGTACAAATTAAGTTATAATCATAAAGTATTTTATTAAAAAATTATACAAAATTTCTTAATAAAACTTTTAAATGCAGCAAATCCTTATCATATTATTCGAAATTAACCGAGATATCCAAACATTTAACTATTATATTCTATTATGATCATATATTGACGAATTCATTAGCTAAAGTAATATTACAGTGCACTGCACCTGACAAAGAGCATAAAAGAAAGAATATTTGAAACATTTTCTTCCTACGTTGCCCTGGCATTTCCTAAACTATTTGTCGAACTGCTTATTATTGTCCAATTGTCTATTTGTTTACATTGAATTCCTGATGATAAAGTGACTTATGTACTAACTGCCGTTGAAAGGTGAAACAATCAACGAAGACAGGCTTGGAATTTCAATATACCTATATCTTTTCTACTCAAGAGAGTAGAAAAAAAAGGGCTAGTGACTTCCCCATTGAATCCTTTATGCTCCGATGGTTGTTTTAAATACTATTAAAGATAATTTATTATACAACTTATTTAAGAGATAACCTCCAGCCATAAATTTTGAAAAAATCTGTTTCCTTTTTTTATGCAAGTGAGCTGGCCTGTTTAAAATTTGGTATATAGCATAAATGTTATATACATTTTATTTCATATCAAAATTTTAAAGTCGTTTTATTCAAAAAAGCATATTTTAAGTCGGTAAACATGATTACAAACAAAGTACAAAACGGATTTTAATGAAATTCGCAAAAATGTAGCTATTAGAATTATCTTGTCCTTGAACGAAGAAATTTTATTTATGGTCAAAAGTATATTATTTACGCACGTTAAATTAGTCAAATTTTAGGGGGAAAAAAAGCCTTCTCATTCAAACGGTCGCCATGTTGTTTGCAATCATCATAAATTAATTTACTTCCTTCAAAGTCAATTTTATTTAACGTTTAATTAAAATCGATTGGTTTTTTTTTTTTTTTTTTTTTTTTTTAGATAAGCTGTTTCTGAGTTATCCTGTCCACCGCACACCATTTCCGCTGAGGTGTGATCTCCTCCAATCTTCCGATTTTTGAGGAAAATAGAAATGTAATTTTATTCTACATTTAAAAAAAACTTTTCATACTATTATTATTTTATTTTTTTATTATGAGCAAGTAATTATATTTACAATGTAAATTAACTGAAAATTACTAAAATTTCATATTTTACAAATTATTTGGTTTCGATGTAAATATAGTACAATGCCTTAATAAGAAAATTGCGATATACGGGTAAAACTAGGATGCGCCGCCAGTCGCCTGAGGGGCGCCCGGTGAGTCTTCGACAACCGAACCCAAGTCCTGAGGGACTTTTAGCGCGCACGACTGCGCTTCGGGGGGTCGGAGGACCGCCACCTGCGGATCCTCCAACCCTTAGACCTATATGTCGACGACGTAGGTCGCTGCGATGCGCGGTGGAACCCATTATGGGAACCACCACGAGATGGGGGACGGGCCGGCGTCCCCCAACAGCAACTGGTCCGTCCACATATAACAACGCAAGTACCCAAGCGAATGGTTTGAAATTTAATATATAGAATCATTGCAGGACTTTGTCGACTCATTTCAAATTTTATGAAAATCAAAATCAAAACTTAAAAATATATTAATAAAAGTTTTCTCTATTGAATTAAATCCTATTTTACGTAATCTATATAATAAAAGTGCAAGTCATATGACTGAGGAAAACAAATACGGGTATTCCACTTCGGTATACACCACTTCTTTTTTTAAGATGCAGGAGGCCATTTTTATAAAAAAAAATATTTTTTGGAATAAAATTGCATAAAAGTTACATTTTTAGAAAGATCGTTCGAAAAAATTGTTTGCTTGAAAGATGAGTTACATTAAAAAATGTATAGATTCTGAGATAACTTCAGTGGAAATTAGGTTGACAGTGAAATATTTCAATCCATTAAAGTAAATAAAAACAAGAGATTCGTCCATCGTGAGTCATAGAAATATTAAACCATGGAGGTAATCATTCGCAAAGCAATATCTCCATGTTGAATTTTGAAGAGCTGTCCGGTGTCGAAAATAAAATTTGCGTCTGTAAACGTGGCATACGTAATAAGAGACTAGGAAGACTCACTTTGCTTATAACAGACGATATAATTTATTTCGCTGGTGTAATAGCGATGATTTTTTTTACATTATGAAACTAGTTATAGTACGAACGCACCTCATTTGTCACGTTTAACGTACAATTTCCAGCTTGTTCTCTTCGTCCTTCATTTTTTTTTTTAATTGAAGAATTTTGTTGCTATCACAGAAATGCCATTAAAAATTGCAAAAAAATTTAATTTACCAGAAACTAATCCAATTTTTTAAATTATGAGACTTTTTATGATATCTTCGGATCCATGCAAATAACTGCTGCAAATGTCATTCCCTAATGTTCATATTCTAGGAAGAGGAGTTGTGAAATTGAAATAGACAGTCAGATTTTAATATAATAGATTCCTGGTGACAATGTCCCTTTTTCCATGCAAATACAAAACGCATAACAAGGCATGAAGTGCCATTCGAAAGATTTTTGAACAGGCTTCTGATATAGAGAACACTCATATTTTGTTAAAACACATATACCATGTCTATCTTCGCTCTCTGTTTGAAATCCTTTTCCAGAATTACTGTAAAAACTCGTGTCTTTGCTCCATAGTTGTACAATGATATATTTAAAGAATAACAATTCTGATTTTTGCCAATTTCTGCCAGTGATTGGATATAAACATCAAATTTGCTATTTTACACAGATTTTCAGGGACATGAAAATCCCGAAACAATGGCCATAAGGGAGTATTTTGGTTTAAAACTTATTTCTATGTAAGAAGCGATTTTTAACACCTTTCCAACCTAGTTGAAAAGTGTGTATGGTTTCGGTTTGTCTGACCGTCTGCCGTCTGTCCGTGCTCTAACTCGCGTAAATATACTCAGATTGCCCTGATTTTTTATGTTATTGTCGTTTACTATAGCATGTTCTCTATTTCAACTGAAGTTTGTAGCACTATTTTTACAGTCACCGTTGCATTACAGTCAATGGGAAATAACCGTTTCAAGTACATTTTAATGATGCTACGTCATTTGAAAGATGATGAAATTGATATTTAATTGTGAAGCGCATTAAAACATGCTTTTTTACAATATCGGGTGCAAAGCATTTATTATTCATTTACAGGGTCAAACAAAAGAATTCTGTTACACATTGTTCTATGTGAAAAAATCGTTTGCAGTGTAATTTAGTGATATTTCACTCTTTCAAACATAATGAAAATTATATGTATTACTGAGGTTCACTATAAATTGCTCTCTTGGAAGTGTGGTGTGCATTGCGTTTATTTACAGGGACACACTAAAGATATCGCTTACAGTACATGTGCGATATTTACAGTCTGTGTGTGATAGGTGCGTTTTCAACTTTGGTTTATCGTTTTAAGTTTAACTAGTACGTGAACTTTTTCTTAGTACGTGTGTGTTTATAAAATCGGTTGATCCTATACAGGGTTGCACAAGGGAATCCGTAAGTATTACAGACTGTAGGAGTGAATTACTTAAGGGTAGTTTTTAATTGTGTTACGCATTTTCCTGCTAAACTATATTTAGTAGACTAATAGAAGTTTGTGGAATATAAATAAATTCATATACATTGTTACGCAAAGAAAAACGCACATTGTCGTTTACGGTTGGTAATTTGTTGCGAGTGAGTTTTAAGTTGCCTTTTAGCTTAATATGTGGTGGATACAAAAGTCTTTACATAATATACAGAGCTGTACAAAAGATTTCAAGTGCATTTCCATCGATTGGCGAAAATTGTTAAATGCTAATATTCTAACGAAGCTAAATTTTATCATTCTACATATCCAAATCTATTGATCATACTATTTTTTGACACTGGAAATTAATTTCGAAAACACTATTTTTCAATGTGTTATATGTTTTCTAAACTATTTATTTACATAACTTCTTTAACATATTTAATGGTGAAGTTTCGTTACAGTTTCTGGCTGTGTTAGAAAGTGTTTCATAATCTATGCTTGACGCATGATTTTTCGTTCTTATTAAATTAGAAATTTAATCATGAAACAATTTTAAAATGTTATTAAAAAATTTCTACTGTGCCCTTTCGATATCATTTCTATTATTTACAAATTACTATAAACAAAGAACATATTTTCTTTTATTACACAAAACTCATCTTGTTAATCTTGAACTATTTTTAGTATTTCTTCGAAATTTAATTTCATCAATTTTGTTTTTCGTTATTTTATCTGTACAATATTTTTGTTATAAATAAAACTCCTTTAACATTTATCGTCTAATTTTAGTTCGTTCTAAACTTTAAGTATCCTGAAGAGAAAATAAATTCATTCAAGCTAATACATTTCGAAATTGAAAAGGTATTTTTTCTTATAAAAATTTCTGAAGCTTTTTTTGATATGTCTATTTTTATCTACTCTTAACGAATTTTACTTGTTGTAAAATTCTATTATAGTGAATGCAAAACTATTATGAAATAGCCAAAGATATTAAGAAATTTTGGAGTTTCATAACTTTCAAGCATTAAAAAACTATTATATTCTAAAACATACCTTTTAAAATATCTTGTGGGATTTGCAGAAAACAAAGAACTAGAACTAGAGCTTTGAAATTGAAAATATTTTCGAAAAATATTTGCCCAAGAACGTCTCGTAAATATTAAAGAAAAAATATGTATAAAGGTAGCAATAGTTTTATACAGAAGATAGAGTTTTATACAGTACATAGTTAAGACAGAGCGAAAAATGCCGGGGCCAGGACTCAAACCTAGGTTCTTTGAGAACTAAAATATCTTCTTAAAACACCGTCGAAAACTTTAAAATGCGCTAGGCCTTTCGAAAGATCTGAGTCTTTCTTCGTCAGGCGCAAAAAAGAGATATTAACTAATATTAGCCTGTTTTTATATACATTTATATATTTTGGTTATTTAATTCTTAATTTTCATCTGTTTCCGTTTTTTAATATATCTGTGTGCTTTATTCTTATTTTTATTATTCTAATTTTTTTTCATTAATTTGTATTTATTTATTTATTATTTATTCATTTTATTTTACTTACTTTTATTTTATTTTATTTTTATTTTTATTTATTTTTTATTTATTTTTCCCCCATCCTTATTCCCCTTCTATTTTGTATTCTATTGTTTTGATTTTACTCTTCTGTGATTAGCTGTTGTCTTCTGTTTTCCTTTTGGCTGTTGATTTCTACTTTCCTATTGGCTGTTGCTTCAGCTTGTTTCCTCTCCCTTGTCTCTCATTTCAGTCTTGCTGCTGCTTTCATAGTAGAAGCACGTCTTTTTTGCGCCTGACGAAGAAAGATTCAGATCTTTCGAAAGGCCTAGCGCATTTTTAAGTTTTTGATGGTGTTTTAAGAAGATATTTTAGTTCTTATTGTTTCACACCAGTTTCAACTTATTTTATTTTACCAGGTTCTGTGGCTTGTCATGTCAACGCTCTTCCTACTGAACTATCCCAACGATATCCTTAATGCATAATTCACTCAAAATTTTATAAAAGAGTGAATTATGCCTTCCAGGATATCGTTGAGATAGCCCAGTAGGAAGAGCGTTGGCTTGGCAAGTTCTGGTCCCGGCATTTTTTGCTTTGTTGGAATAAATCTCAACTAAGATACTTCAACCATTGAATATGGTTTACCTAGTTGGAAAAAACATTTCCTCTGTTCATTATGAACTAAGTATATGTTTTGTATTTTTTATATGTTCTCCAAAGAGTTCTCCATATGTTCTCCATGTAAAGCTAAAATGTATATTTTCACTATGGCGACAGCAAGTCTACAATCGGATTTCAAAACACAACGCATTTGAGGGCTGTATTACGTCCTCGTTTATAACAGAAGGGATAGGTCACTCTAGGGATGGTAAATATACACAAGAGAGGGAAGTAAGCGTCCCACCATTCAAGGAACAGGGCTCGCCCAGGCTGTCGTAAGAAGTACAAAAGAATGAACGCAAATTAAGGAGCTAATTGCTGAGAAGGGGATAAGTCTGAGTGCCTCTAAAGTGATTTTCTATATATGAGAACTCAAAAATTACAGGACACAGATATTACTGAATTATGATTATAATTACGTAGTTAGAGAGATTTATTAGAAGAAAACAGGTTTCTCTGGGGAGGCTGAAATCCTGAAATGATCTCTCTAAGACTTGGTTGTCTTTTCTTAATCTCCGCTTATAACAGAGAGTTTCTAGTCTAGGAGATGAGGATTCTATTCAGACGGTGCAAGAGTTGTTTATCTCCGGCAGAATTTTATGCTTTAAAAATAATGCTGTGTTCGTATACTTTTAATAATTTTAAAGAAGTAAATAACTTATACTTGGCCATAAGGGGCCCATCATACCGCTTATAATATTGAGTGTGGACTTTAAGATGCTAGACAACTTGACAAAGGAGATATCATCTGAAGACAAAAAAACAGAGGCCTTAGGTGGTAGCCAAGAAGAAAGAAATATTTTGTGCTGAGCATCTAGATATAGTCAACTCCCGTTGATGCGAACTTTCAAAGGAGGCTATTTTCAGTTCACATTAAATGACGTAAATGTTAGAATAGTGTAAATTAATCTATTTGGTTGAATAAATTGAATCAAGTTAGTTATAGAAATTAAATAAGTTACTAACTTAATTCTAACTCTTAATTACTTAACTCTATTACGTCGCCCAATTAATGTACACCCTATTTATGACCAAGTGCATTATTATTTTGAGATATATAAATTAATAGTACACTGTAAAAAAAAATTAAATGTTACAACACAATTTGCTGGCACCCACATTCCCAACATTTACTGCTGTGAAATTTACCTTAATTAGAATATTTTTTGCTGTAAAATACAAACAAAAACAAATCTTTTTAAGGCACATTTTGCGGTTAATTTGCAGCAGAAAATGCTGGCAATTTGGATACAGCAAATCGTGCTGTAAGTTTTAACTTTTTATTACAGTGTACTTGTCTGTGGTACGATTAAATGATCAAGATTTAATGGTATAATTAACTGTAAATTGCTCGAATGAGTAAAAAATAATTAAAAGAACAGCAAAGTTAACTGTCATAAATGTAAATGTGTACTAATTAGTTATTACATAATTGAAATTCAGATGTTTAACAAGTAAACATAAAAATATTTGTAGTAATAATGATAAGAAGAAACCTTATATTTATGAATATCTTAAATACTGGGGATCAAAGAGATCCAAAATAATGAAGATAAAGTTTAATAATGTTAATTTCGAAATTTTCTTGTATATATGGGTCTTAATGTAAATAAAATTCTAAATAATTATTTTAAATACCGTTTTCTCCTTTCTTTATGCATCACGTGTATTTATTGGCTTTAATATAAAAGCTACAATATTTCTGCAGTTTAAGTTAATGTTAAAATGATTAGAAATTTGTTTCATTAATTTAACAGTTCATAAGTTGGATTTCCTCGAAAATGACACAACGCGATAAATTTATTAAATTTTAACTGTTTCTTTTAGTTTCAATTTATGAAAATTAACCTGTACATATATTATTATAAAACTTATTCTTCATTTTACGAAATTCTCTACAAAGAGCTTCCTTAAAACGATCAAATCAATTTAGAACTATACATTAAAATATTCGCATTTTTAGCATACGTTCAAGAAACTCCAACTGGGCATTGAATTTGGCGACTTTAATTCAGATTCAATTATAGGAGCAGCAATGCAATACAAAAGCCTTTTTTGTATCTATATTATAAAGCAGGAAATATGACCGTGAGTACCGTTGACGTCATACTGACGGTGGCAACACCTGACCATTAAGTTTCGCTTTTAATTAATTTTCCTTAACTTCTAAATATCGTACAATTTCAATTTTTACATCGTCAAAAGAGAAACAAAATATTTTTTCAAATGCAATTTATTCTTAAACTGCATTTTAATTTACTGATTTTTTTATGGCTGTTAAAATAATTTTCAAGCATGATTATTTTTAAACACTATCTCTACCATGTGCAGATCATTACAAAAGATTAGCCTTTTAGCCCTTAAGTAATAAAAACAGTTCAGCAGTTTTTTCCGGCTAATAATCCGTAACGAAATTAAAACTTAATAAATAAATAAAATAATTTATATAAAACACAAATTTGACAGACATGTAATCGAACTACGTTCTTAAACTATTAAAATTATCATAATCAGAAAGACTACTATAAGTAGCGAAATCTTTGGCAATTTCTTCAGATATTACCTCCTGGCATATGGGTGATATGAAAGCACGACTATTAATAAATTTCAAAACTTTATTTAAATATGTAATTTGGATTTTTCATATAAAAATGCTTTTTACTGTTGTTAGTGGTCAATCAAAAAATATATTCACCCAGAAAAAAGTTTTGTTGAATCAACAAAAATTTGGTTGACCCAACAAAACTTTTTGTTTAAATATAGTTCAATAGAAATTTTGTTTGAATCAACAAAAAAAATTTTTTTTTTGCAATCCCAGAAAATTTTTTTGTATCGTCAGCAAAAACTGTTTTGTTAATTCAAGTAAAATGGTTCAATTTTACTTGAATTTTGCTAAAACAACCAAAATGTACTCAACAAAATATGTTTTGTAGTTTTAATCAATTCCTTTTTCTGGGTGTTAAATTTAAAAAATCTGTTAGAGCTTAGAATTAGAGCTTCCGGCCTGTACCTGGTGGAAAGGATAGCTTTCATAGACATGTTATTAAAAATTCAATTCATTTTACTCAACTACCCGAAGCTAAAATGCTTCGAACACGATTATAGTAGATTCAATCCCTTTTTTTTTTAACACTGAATTTGAATGTGAATTTCAGTATAACAAAAATCAGATTGTTTCAAAATGTCAGCCACCCTAGAATTTCAAACTGCCATATCTCAGCCGTTTTTTAAGATAAAGCCAAAGCAAAAAATGTTCCGGGATTCTTGTATCACGCTATAACACTTAACGGAAACAACTTTTTCAATTTATAATTTTTTATACATTTTTTTAGAATTTTTAAAAGAAATTTAAAAATTTAACTGGCCGCCATTTTGAAACAAGATGGCGCATGAAGATGGCCAACGAACTCGATCGAGAACTGGGTATGTTCTGTACACATGATGAGTCACATTCATATCGACTCATAAATACGAGAGTTACAGCATAACAAATATCAGATTGTTTCAAAATCTCAGCTATCCTAAAATTTCAAACTGTCATACCTCAGTCATTTTTTAAGATACAACCAAAACAAAAAAAAAATTCCAGAATCCTTGTATCATGTTCTAACACTTAACGGAAATTTTTTTTTCAATTTACATGTTTTTTGTACACATATTTAAATTTTTAAAAATTTAGAAATTTTTAACTTTTCGCCATTTTGAAACAAGTTTGCGGATGAAACTGGCTAACTCGGCCGAGACCTTGGTATGTCCTATACACATAATCAGTCACATCCAAATCAGTTCATAAATAAGAGAGTTATAGCATGACATGTGTCAGATATATGTATATATTAACATTTGAAAGAAGGGTGGTTTTGGAGTCTGGGGGGTCATTATCGGTGAAAATGTACCAAAATTTTTTGGAATTGCTTTCCTCCGAAGGGCTGCAATAGGTAGCTTTTTGTAATGACAGTTACCTAAAAATAGTTTTTACCTATATCCTGTAATCCGGGAAGTCTGGGTGATTCTTCAGTACTTATAATTCTCAGATCTTTACGTAACTTTGTACAAATTGCTTAAATATTTATGAATACTACATTTTAAGTAAAATTTTGAAAATCGATATTTTCTACGTTTTACTGCACCAGTCCCATTAAAAAACTACTCCTTTCAAAAATGTGCCTATTAAAATGCCTTGGGATATTTAGAAAAACATCAATGATGATTCAGAATTGAATCTCAGAAATAGATGCTTCAAAATACTGTACGAAAAATATTTGCCAAAAAACTCCCGTAAATAACAAACAAAAACGAAAATAGTTTTACTTTCTTTCGATGTCTATGAGAAAAAATAATTAATTCGGGAATATTTTCCCTATTTTTTAAGTATTTGCATAGTATAGGGTGTCTAGAGTGCTATTTGACTATTTTAAAAAACTGTATGTGTGTGAGTGTGTGTTACACAGATTTTGTGACCACTCAAACTGAAAAAGTCCTTCCGGCCTGTACCGGGAGGAAAAGGTAGCGTTCCTATATCTTCGTTTTAAAATTTTAGCTAATGTTACACGAAAACAGCAAGTTAAAATGCAAAGAAACTGTTACAAAAGATTCGTTAATACTGAGTTTGAATAAGAAATTCGCCAAATTATTGAGCAATAGCCAAATTGGCTTCATTTATGAAGACTTATTTTGGTCGCCAAATTTGGCGATATTTCGCCAAATGTGTCCAATTTTGGCGAAAATTTGGCGCTAACGGATATGAATATATAGTTTTATACGTATGATTGGGAAAATTATTACAACAATAAAAGAAAATAATTTGCGAGTAATCTCGTTAATGTGCTGTTTTGTTTCAAAATGTCAGCCACCCTAGAATTTCAAACTGCTCTATCTCAGCCATTTTTTAAGATAGAGGTAAACCAAAAAATGCTCTGGAATCCTCGTATCACGGCCTAACACTTAATTAAAACATAAATTTGAATTTTTAACTTTTTTGTATATTTATTTTAGTTTTAAATATTTAAGTGGCCGCCATCTTGAAACAAAATGGCGGACCAAGCTGGCCAACGAACTCGGTCGAGACATTGGTGAGCTTAATATACACAATTAGTTTCATCAAAATTGATTTATAAATACGAGCGTTATCGTATGACATAGCTCAGGTATATATATATATATATATATATATAAATCAACATTTGAACAGAGGGTGGTTTTGGGGTCTGGGGGTCATGATCGGGGAAAATATATCGAAATTTTCCGGAACTGCTTTCCTCCGAACGGCTGCAATAGGTAGCTTTATATTTATTTGTATTGAAAGCTACCTAAAATTAGTACACGGTTCATCAAGTTTCATATTCAGTTAGACCTTTGCATAAATTGCTACTGGTTACATTTTATTAGTTTATATCGTTCAGTAGTTAAAACTACTGGGTTATGTCTTTCACCATTTTTTTATATCTATATCTACACATATACGAGCTGCAAATACGTCGAAATTAATAACTCTTGGCGGGTCAAGACAAAGGGGTTACGCAGTTGAATGGCTCTTCCTAGACCATCCCAATGTCACCAGGAAAGCCGGCCAAGGCCGCCTCAGAGCAACGACACCTGCACAGAATAGCTACTTGGCCTTAAGCGCACGACGGCATAGACTGACAACGACTCCTCAGTTTGCTCGTGACCTTACTGTTGCGTCGGGAATAAAAATTTACAGGCAAGTAGTATATAGACGTCTAGCTGAGAGAGCCCTTTACGCCCGGCGTCCAGTCGTGTGTGTCCCTTTCACTGCATCAAACAGGAGAGCCTGGTTATTTTAGAGCCGAAGACATCAGTCTTGGACACAAGAATTGGGACGTGTTATTTTCAGTGATGAATCGTGGAACTTGCTATCATTCCTCCTACGTAAAAGAAATCGACAGATTTGGTGGCAAAGGAATCCTTGTCTGGGGCGTCATAATGTTGGGCAGCCGTACCCCACTGCACGTCTTCGATACGGGTACAGTCAACGCACAACGCTATAGGGATGAGGTCCTTGAAGCCTATGTGAGGTTGTTCCAGGGTGCTGTAGGCCCAGACTAATGCGAGGCCACACAGAGCTCACATTGTTGATGATTCTCTTGAAAAAGAGGATATTCGCCGTATGAATTGGCCGTCGAGGTCTCTGGACCTCAATCCTATTGAACATGTTTGGGATGGTCTAGGAAGAGACATTGCACAGCGTAACCCCACTCCCAGGACCCGCCAGAAGTTAAAAGCCGCGCTTTTGGAAGAATGGCTTTGCTGTCACAAACGTTTATTGATACCCTCATAAACAGTATGAGGGCTCGTTGTGAAGCTTGTATAGCAGTGCAGGGTGGTCACGCTCCATATTAAACATACTTATCCCGGGATAAATGCTTTATCTCTGATTCATGATTTAACACTTTTTGATATGCCCTGTATCTTAATTCACAATTAAAATATTTTCCATATTGTTATGTTGCTATATACTTTCTCCCATTGTAATATGCTTCTGTGCCAAATTCTGTGGCAATACAGTGAATAGTTCATCCGTTTTCACAGATTTTATGTTTATGACCTTAATTTTGGACATGAGTGTATCTTAGGTATTTATTATGAGAAACCGTAGTGACTCCAGTTTTGGCTTAGAAAACTCAACAATGAACTCTGCACGTTATGTTTATTACGATGAATATTATAGCTGTATCTCAGTTCTTAAATGGTAGAAATGCGCCAAATTTTAAATTTAAGGTTATTAATTAAAAATATACATAATATATTTTTAATTTCTATATTTATTACTATTATATTTATCTATGCTTACTTTAAAATACTTTTCTTTTCTTTCCTTACTTCGAATTTCAATTGTTTTACGCATATTAACTTATATTCCCTGTATCAAAATTCATTCCATTATAGAATATTGTTTTTATGTTGTAAGCCTAGTTTTTATTTTCCTGAGACGCATATAGGAATTTTCGCGCCAAATTCTGTGCCGTATAACATGAGTTTTTCCATGCGCCGTTAAGAAGTTCCCGCGGGTGCGTTGATTGGTCAAAAGTTTTAGTCGCAATACTGAATTTCGGGGTTTTGTGTTCATACACCATTTTGGTGGAAACTAATGCACGGTCTCAGAGAAGATATTTTTTCACTGTTTTTTATTGTCATTAAAATCCACCGCCTGGCTATCAGAGAATGATGGAATAATATTCGGTGTATGTATATGGAATATGAATATGTAAATAATGTAAATAAGTATATGGAATAATATATGGAATGTTGTTGAGCATGGAAATAGTAATGATTATGGAGCTATGGTAAAATTTCAAATACTTTTGTCTGTTTGGTATGTAAACAAAGAACTACTTTATTTTCTTTCAACGGAGATGCTTCTCATCAAGTTCGTTGATCTAGACTAATCTAAATAAAAATTGTTTTTGAAGAGAACCGCTTGCTATTTTCAACAGTCGAAGAAACCTATATTGGATTATAACTGGCTCATACAAATCGAATTATGATAGGCTGCTAGAAACAATGATATAATTTCGCATCACTGGGCCCTGTGATTTCCGAGTTTTTGAGGTTACATCGATAGATACGCTCACAGATTTTAATAGGGTACATTATAAGACTTTTAACTACTTTGACCTTAAATTTAACACATTTTTTCACGTGACAGAATTTAATAGTTACTTTTCACTAATAATTAAAAAATATTAATCCAATAGCTTATGTTAATCAATATAAAAGACTAAAAATAACTACAAAATATTCTTTTTAAAACAACATTTATTAAGTACTGAATTTAATAAAGTTTTGTCACAGTCAAGACATTTGAAAACTGTTTTTTAATCTAAATGCTCATTTTAATGTGCATTTGAATACATATGTTTTTTTCAATTTAAAATTTGAATTTAGAAATGTCGTAAGAAGTTTTTACTTAAAAATGAGTAAATTAACACACATATTTTAACGAAAATAACATAGTGTTTCAGAAGATTTTTTTTTTTCAATTTATGACAAATAAAATCAAAAATTATTTGTACAATGTCATAATTCGTCTTCCTCAACTGCATGAAAATGCATTTCATGCGAAATTATTTATACAGTCATCTCTCACTTATGCGCGTCTCAGTTATACGCGTCTCTCAGTTATACGCGAATTTCGTAAGGTCCCGGCACGAGGAATAGGAAAATAATGCTATAGATCTCTCACTTATAAGCGCCACTTTGAATTTTCTCTCTCAGTTATGCGCGGAAATGACAACGCAATTCACTTTTTTTTTTTAAATCGATAAATAATTTTCTGCACCTGTCAAGGTCAAAAGACCGTACCGAAAAACGGGGTGGAGAGGGTGGAGAGGGTGGAGAGGATGTTACAGTTCGACTTTACACTCACCCCCTCAGTTCTAATGGTTGCTTCTTTTCTTTCTGTTTTAATTTTATCAAGTCACCTGCGTGTTACATTTCGTCCTTGCCTTTACGGTAGCATCTAGATTCTTTCTTTCTTTCTTTTTTTTTTTTTTTGCAATAAAAATGAGCAAAAGAAAGTTAACAATTTCGTTCAAAATGGAAGTTATAAAAGCAGCAGAAAATGATCCTAGACTGTGAACAATAAATTTAGCTCGAAAATTCGATTTGCCAGAATCATCACTCAGAGGGATTTTAAAGAACAAGGACTCGATCAAAAAAATTAATAGTGAATATTCTGCACAAGCGAAGAAACGATCAAGAATTCAGAATGGAAAATTTAAGATTTTAGAAACCACTTTAATTCAGTGGTTCAGAGAAATGAGAGCTTCTAATTTACCCATTAGCGGTGAGTTATTTAAAGAAAATGCACTCACTTTGTCATCCAAAAAAGGAATCGAAAATTTTTCAGCTTCTTCGGGATGGTTAGAAAAACTTAAAAAAAGACACGGTTGAACAAATCATTGTCTGAGTGGTGAAAGCGCAGCCGTTTCAGATTCAACTGCTAATGAATGGATCGTAGACCTTCCAAATTTAATTCAAAACTTTGATCTTAAGAACGTTTTTAACTGTGATGAAACAGGCTTATTTTATCGTCTTTTACCAAACAAAACAATGGATTTTAAGGGAGAAACAGGCCATGGTGGCAAACACAGCAAAGAAAGACTGACTGTGCTTTTATGTTGCAATGGGGACGGATCAGAAAAGTTACCGCCAATAGTGATTGGTAAATCCAAGAATCCACGGTGTTTAAAAAATGTCAAGAAATTGCCATGGTCTTACGCAAATAGCACCAAAGCCTGGATGACATCGAAAATTTTTTTAGACTTTTTGAAGGAATTCGATATGAAGATGGCTAAAAAAAAAAGAAAGTTTTGTTATTTATGGATCAGTGTCCCGCCCATCCTTCATATCTCCCATTGCTGACACATGCACGAGTTATATTTTTCCCTGCTAACTGTACTAGCAGACTCCAGCCCTTAGATCTCGGTATAATAAGGTCAGTTAAAGAGCAGTATAGGAAAGATTTGGTGCGAAGAATGTTTATATCACTAGAGCAGAAAAAGGAATTCAAGAAAATTTCGATTCTGGATGCCATGCATATGTTGGTTTCCTCTTGGAATAACGTAACAGCCATGACAATTTCTAACTGCTTTAGGAAAGCGGGTATTTTTCATTCAAATAATGCTGAAGTTATTCCATTACAGGAAAATGAAAACAACAGCAATGATTTTAACATAGACGAAGAAGAATGGAATAGAATAAGCCAAGATTCTCTTTCTTTTCAAGATTTCGTCAGTGTTGATGAAAACTTAACATCAACGGCAGTAGTGGGAAAACGAGAGTTCGGGCTCAGGAGGTGGAGGGTGTGGAGGGATGAGGTGGAGGGATGAGGCGGAGGGATGAGGTGGAGGGATGAGGGGGAGGGATGAGGTGGAGGGATGAGGCACCGACCCTCCGATCGCCCCCGCAACGCACCCTAGCGGGAAAAATGGAAATTGTGAAAAAAGGGTTAATTTTCTACTGTAACACGAGGGGTGAAAATAAGAACTCTAAGAAAAGTTAAATGGACAAGATTATCATACTATAAGATGAATATTGATTTTATATACTGATTTTGAATGACAAACACCTTAATGAGTATCACTAATTAAGCAAAACAATGGAAAAATATCAACTTTAACGAAAAAAGCAGATTTCTTAAGAATTTTTCAACTATAAGATGACGATATAAACTTATATGAAGAAATTTAAACTTACATTTTAGTTTTTGAACAATGGACACCTTAACGAGAATAATAATTAAGCAAAATAAAATAACAATTTTAACGAAACTGCTGATTTCTTATGAATTTTTCAACTATAACATGAGAATATCAAACTATAAGATGGATTTTAAACTTATATTATAGTTTCTGAACAATGGACACCTTAATGAGTATAATAATTAAGCAAAAGAAAATATTACTTTTAACGAAAATGATGATTTCCTATGAATTTTTTCAACTATAAGATGTGGATATCAAATCATAAGCCGTAGAATAAACATATATAATTATTTTAAATGACGAACATTTTAATGAGTATTACTAATTAGACGAAACAATTGAAAAATATCAATTGTAAGGTATAAAGCTGATTTTTTAAGAATTTTTCAAGTATAAGATGAGAATATCAACTTATAAGAGGAAATTACACTTATATTTTTTAGTTTTTCAACCATAATACACAGAAAATATTCAAAATTTGAATGAATTTTATACCTAATCAATTGATTTTCCGCACAATAATAGGAGTTTTAACAACCATTATCTAATTTTACTGTGTATACTTGATTTAATTCTGTTTAGACGTACGTAATATAATCTTTTTATATCATTTAGACTTGAAATAAGAAGCATATTTAAATAAAAACCAGTTGTTTATTTATTCTTAATACGCAAACTTTTTTTCTTTCCTAAAATGTAGCATTTCTGAGGAGGGGTAATAATTCCACCCCACATTCTAAGGAAAAGGGGAGTCTAACAATGACCGTCTAGGTCACAACTTTTACTATAATATAAATATTATTCGCTATCAATATGTTTACAAAAAATCCATGTTGGGAGATAGATATGAGTTATATTTTAATAAAGTTTACCCTCCTCCATCTTCTACACGATGCTAACAATTATACAAAACAAAAGAAATACCGATTTTTAACGAAAAAGGGTGAATTTTAATGAATTTTTACACAAGTTTTCGGTATTATTGTACACTAACAGGTATGATATTATTTCTTAGGTGATTACAATACAGAGAAAATTATTCACCTTTAGATTACTTTTCGTGAAATATTTAACAGTAATTATATAAACTCCTGTTTACATCACTAATTTACATTTGAAAATAAGGATTTATAGGATAAAATAAATAATCTTAACTTATACTTAGTAAATTTTACACAATTCCAATTATTTTATACCGTGTTTTTCACGAGTTTTATATTAATTAGTAATTTTATATTAATTAACTTTGAATATTTTCTATGATATGGTTAATCCATTTTTATCACAGAAATACCAGTACCTAAAATTTCACTTAAACTCATATTCTAAGTATTAATATTCACTTATAACTTTACTTTTAGTTATACTTTTACTTGAAACCCTGTGAACTTGTAGAACCCTGCTTACGCATATGGAGTTTAGTACATCACACTGTTATCTAAATGAATATGAATACCTTATTGTTTTAAATTTTCCAATTTTAACAGAATATGCACGAATATAAACTTTAATTTTATCTAAACATTTTATTTCAAATACCCTAGTTTATGAAAACGATACATATTACCAAATATTAGACAACATTTTAAAATGAACTTAGATACTGATCACATACCTATTTTAGCATAATTTATTAGCATACCTAGCATTTCTTCCATTTCTTTCAGAAATATACATATAAAATTATGGATTTACCGAGTATATATCCAATTTTAACTTTCACTTACCAATTTTTACACCATTTCAATGATTTCAATGATTTCAAGCTATTTTATATTACAGAAACGAAAAAATAATTGAATACAGACGCGAGTAAATAATATTTGTATTGTATTTTCCATTCAAAGATTTGAAACTCAAGTTAAAATTTATGTTATAAGTATTGATATCCACTTTTAGTTATACTTTTACTTGAAACCATATGAACTTGTAGAACCTTGCTTACGCATATGAGTTTAGTACACACTGTTATCTAAATGAATATGAATACCTTATTGTTTTAAATTTTCCAATTTTAACAGAATATGCACGAATATAACCTTTAAGTTTATCTAAACATTTTATTTCAAATACCCTAGTTTATGAAAACGATACATATTACCAAATATTAGACATTTTAACATAAACTTAGATACTGATCACATACCTATTTTAGCATAACTTATTAACATGCAATAGCATTTTATCCATTCCTTTCAGAAATATACATATAAATATATGGATTTAACGAGTAAATATCCAATTTTAGCTTGCATTTAGTGATTTTTTACACCATTCCAATGATTTCGAGCTATTTTATATCACAGAAACGAAAACATATTTGAACATAAACGCCTGTAAAATAATATTTGAACTGTGTTTCCTATTCAAAAATTCAAATCTCAAATTAAAATTTATGTTCAATCACTTATCAACTATTTATCCCACATAACTTTTACCATAAAAACATCGTAGAAATTAAATATACGTTAAATGAAAATAATAAATTGTAAGTACCTAAAAATATCAAACACAAAATCTATTAATCAAAACTTAAAAAATTAAAAAAAAAATTAAAAGTTCTTACGAAGTTAAAAAAAAAAATTTACAAATGAAAAAAAAAAATTTACAAATGAAAAAAAAAAATTACAAATGAAAAAAAAAATTTACAAATGAAAAAAAAAAATTTACAAATGAAAAAAAAAATTTACAAATAAAAAAAAAAATTTACAAATGAAAAAAAAAATTACAAATGAAAAAAAAAAATTACAAAATTAAAAAAAAAAGTTTTTACAAAAAAAGTTAAAAAAAAAGTATTTTACAAAATTAAAAAAAAAAAGTTTTTTACATAAAAAAAAAGGAAAAAAATTACGAAGGTTTAATATGTTACAAAAAGTACCCATTTTTTACAAAATTTTTTAAAAATTAGAAGTTTAATTGCTATTATTACCACTATCACTTCTCAGAATTTAGCAGCCTAGACTTTTGTACACTATATATTTTTAATACTATAAAGAAAATTTCAACTGCAATTGTACCAACACTATTATTAAGTTCGCATAAACCAAATTTCATACTGTATTTAGCAAATTTCCAATTAACATCTTCCGTGTAGAGTAACCTTTTCCTCTAACATTTGAAATCGTGTATATCTGCTACTTTCATATTTATAATTAATATTTCAGAATTAAGACCATACTAACCATTTTAATATAAGACCATATTTAAGCAAGATTCCATGATAAAGCTTATTATACTGATTATTTTTATTTAGTACGCATGCGCAGTTTTGTCACATGATCACTTTAACTGATGATAATATAAAATTTTGAAAAGTGATGCAGAGGTTCTCATTTCCCAAGTCAAATTCTTGCAGATGACTGTATAATGTATAGCTCCAGTAAATTTCCTGATTTTAACCCAGTTGGGGAAACAATTTATCTGTTAACGAATAAAGTAAGTTGTACTATATCATTGTAAAACATCAATAAATGATTATTTATCTATTAAATTTTTTCTAAGTATATAATTATATTTCTTTTATTGTATAGATGTTACACCAAGATCAATCAAAACAGCAGAAACTCTCTTTACCAGAAATGGATACCCCAGATGATTCAACGTCAACACATATAAAGTTAAAGAATAATATACATGTGAGTACTTATATGTGATATATTAGAATACATATATTAAACATAATTAGAGTGAATTTACAATAAAATATTGTACCAGATGTTCTATAAAATGTGATGTTTTTTCGTCTATAGTGTTAGAAGGAATTCTAAATATATGCATTTATTTCTCTTGCAGATGTGTTTCACCTGTAACAAATACTTTTCAAGTAAATGGAATTTAAAAGAACATATACAAATCCATACTAGTGAAAAACCATATACTTGTAATCATCGTCAAAAATCATCTACAAGAAAGCGTGAATTATCTTTTACTAGAAAATACAGACCATCAGTTCATATGAAAACACATCCTGTTAAAAAATTGTTTCAGTGTGAAAAGTGTGAGAAAATATTCGTTATTCGTAATAAACTGAATAGACATATGACTGTTATGTTGAACTTGTCGAAGACAGTATCCCAAATCATATTGAAGATGGATATTCAAAAATTAACCAGTAGTTTGAAGAATTTAACAGTCAAAGATCAGATTGGATACTTCGAAAAATTGACTGTATAGAACATAAACCAACATAACATTTACCCAAACTACTCATGCAGCATTATTGATTTGACATATGATATCCAAAAAGTGAAATTTGTAAAGAAAAATCCAAAGTGTTGTAAAGAATTTTATTGATATAATTGATAAAATGTATTGAAGAGAAAATGATATAAATGTAGACAATATTCACAATGTATTGTTTAAATACCCATAATAATAAAAAATGTATCTATACACATCTGTGTTTATTTTTATAAAACATATTTCATTGTTAAAATATATTGTATGATTTTTAACATGAAATTTCTACATGACAGTAAATAACTAATTTTGCTTTACGTAAGACTTGAGATTTATCATAACTTGTTCAACGAAACAACATTTTTCCCCAATGAATATCCAGTTTACACACATACATATGAAAATCAACTTTTGATAATACTATACATCAGATTAATGAAAAATATATAAAATTCATTAAAAAAATGTTTTTACAAATAAAAAATTAAAAATTTTTTACAAATTTAAAAAAAAAAAGTTTCTTTACAATTAAAAAAAGTTTTTACAAATTAAAAAAAAAAGTTTTTACGTATATAAAAAATGTTTCTACAAAGTTAAAAAAAAAGTTATAAAAAAAGTTTACAAAACTAAAAAAATAAAATAAAAATTTAACAAAAAATAAATAAATATTTCAAGTTTTTCTAAAAATATTTACATATTAACAAAAATTTACTCAAAAGTCAGAACCAGACCTATGTCTAACATAGCATTTTTTCGACTTCAGTTGTTAAAATCATAGTGTTAGCGCTGTGAAAATACAAAATAATACCTTCAAATGGTAATCTATCTTGGATCCAATATATGGTATATTAAGAATCATTTGTGATTTCAACAAATTAAATATGCATGAGAAAACCATTAATGTATCAGCAACTGATGGGACTCATTTTGCTGATGTTATATCAATCTATAAATCTGGAAGTTACCGACAGTAACAGTAACCAAAGACTAACAGATAGAGATGCTTTAAGGGTGTTGACATTACAGACAGATACAAGAAACAATTTATATCAGTCTTAATCAAATAAAAAATCTTCAGAGTTTCCTTTAGATTTACCTATTGAAGTGTAGATAACTGAAAACATATCTATCGGTCCAGAAGTGACTAATATAACAGCAAAGCATACAGATAATGGGTATCGCGGACTTTTAGTTTATGTTATCACTTCAAGTGATAAATACTGCTGATTTCGGATAGATATGCATACAAGTAAATTATATGATGAGTCGAAAATGAACCGAGAATTCATATCGGAGTATAACTTAAACATGTGTACCTGCTTATGACTTGAAAAATTCACGACATTCTACAACGACTGATTTCAAATTACACAACCAATAAAATATTTACCTTCAAGGAAAGAAAATGAAACCCCATTCAACTGTTTCAGATATCCAAATTGATCACGTGATCGATGTTGAACAGCAGGATCAGGCCTGAATCTAACATCCCATTTTTTCTCGATTTCGATTGTTTAAAGTTCTTATTTTAAAGAGTAGTACAATGGTTAGGCAACCATTATACTACTCTTTAAAATAAGAACTTTAAACAATCGAAATCGAGAAAAAATGGGATGTTAGATTCAGGCCTGATCCTGCTGTTCAACATCGATCACGTGATCAATTTGGATATCTGAAACAGTTGAATGGGGTTTCATTTTCTTTCCTTGAAGGTAAATATTTTATTGGTTGTGTAATTTGAAATCAGTCGTTGTAGAATGTCGTGAATTTTTCAAGTCATAAGCAGGTACACATGTTTAAGTTATACTCCGATATGAATTCTCGGTTCATTTTCGACTCATCATATAATTTACTTGTATGCATATCTATCCGAAATCAGCAGTATTTATCACTTGAAGTGATAACATAAACTAAAAGTCCGCGATACCCATTATCTGTATGCTTTGCTGTTATATTAGTCACTTCTGGACCGATAGATATGTTTTCAGTTATCTACACTTCAATAGGTAAATCTAAAGGAAACTCTGAAGATTTTTTATTTGATTAAGACTGATATAAATTGTTTCTTGTATCTGTCTGTAATGTCAACACCCTTAAAGCATCTCTATCTGTTAGTCTTTGGTTACTGTTACTGTCGGTAACTTCCAGATTTATAGATTGATATAACATCAGCAAAATGAGTCCCATCAGTTGCTGATACATTAATGGTTTTCTCATGCATATTTAATTTGTTGAAATCACAAATGATTCTTAATATACCATATATTGGATCCAAGATAGATTACCATTTGAAGGTATTATTTTGTATTTTCACAGCGCTAACACTATGATTTTAACAACTGAAGTCGAAAAAATGCTATGTTAGACATAGGTCTGGTTCTGACTTTTGAGTAAATTTTTGTTAATATGTAAATATTTTTAGAAAAACTTGAAATATTTATTTATTTTTTGTTAAATTTTTATTTTATTTTTTTAGTTTTGTAAACTTTTTTTATAACTTTTTTTTTAACTTTGTAGAAACATTTTTTATATACGTAAAAACTTTTTTTTTTAATTTGTAAAAACTTTTTTTAATTGTAAAGAAACTTTTTTTTTTTAAATTTGTAAAAAATTTTTAATTTTTTATTTGTAAAAACATTTTTTTAATGAATTTTATATATTTTTCATTAATCTGATGTATAGTATTATCAAAAGTTGATTTTCATATGTATGTGTGTAAACTGGATATTCATTGGGGAAAAATGTTGTTTCGTTGAACAAGTTATGATAAATCTCAAGTCTTACGTAAAGCAAAATTAGTTATTTACTGTCATGTAGAAATTTCATGTTAAAAATCATACAATATATTTTAACAATGAAATATGTTTTATAAAAATAAACACAGATGTGTATAGATACATTTTTTATTATTATGGGTATTTAAACAATACATTGTGAATATTGTCTACATTTATATCATTTTCTCTTCAATACATTTTATCAATTATATCAATAAAATTCTTTACAACACTTTGGATTTTTCTTTACAAATTTCACTTTTTGGATATCATATGTCAAATCAATAATGCTGCATGAGTAGTTTGGGTAAATGTTATGTTGGTTTATGTTCTATACAGTCAATTTTTCGAAGTATCCAATCTGATCTTTGACTGTTAAATTCTTCAAACTACTGGTTAATTTTTGAATATCCATCTTCAATATGATTTGGGATACTGTCTTCGACAAGTTCAACATAACAGTCATATGTCTATTCAGTTTATTACGAATAACGAATATTTTCTCACACTTTTCACACTGAAACAATTTTTTAACAGGATGTGTTTTCATATGAACTGATGGTCTGTATTTTCTAGTAAAAGATAATTCACGCTTTCTTGTAGATGATTTTTGACGATGATTACAAGTATATGGTTTTTCACTAGTATGGATTTGTATATGTTCTTTTAAATTCCATTTACTTGAAAAGTATTTGTTACAGGTGAAACACATCTGCAAGAGAAATAAATGCATATATTTAGAATTCCTTCTAACACTATAGACGAAAAAACATCACATTTTATAGAACATCTGGTACAATATTTTATTGTAAATTCACTCTAATTATGTTTAATATATGTATTCTAATATATCACATATAAGTACTCACATGTATATTATTCTTTAACTTTATATGTGTTGACGTTGAATCATCTGGGGTATCCATTTCTGGTAAAGAGAGTTTCTGCTGTTTTGATTGATCTTGGTGTAACATCTATACAATAAAAGAAATATAATTATATACTTAGAAAAAATTTAATAGATAAATAATCATTTATTGATGTTTTACAATGATATAGTACAACTTACTTTATTCGTTAACAGATAAATTGTTTCCCCAACTGGGTTAAAATCAGGAAATTTACTGGAGCTATACATTATACAGTCATCTGCAAGAATTTGACTTGGGAAATGAGAACCTCTGCATCACTTTTCAAAATTTTATATTATCATCAGTTAAAGTGATCATGTGACAAAACTGCGCATGCGTACTAAATAAAAATAATCAGTATAATAAGCTTTATCATGGAATCTTGCTTAAATATGGTCTTATATTAAAATGGTTAGTATGGTCTTAATTCTGAAATATTAATTATAAATATGAAAGTAGCAGATATACACGATTTCAAATGTTAGAGGAAAAGGTTACTCTACACGGAAGATGTTAATTGGAAATTTGCTAAATACAGTATGAAATTTGGTTTATGCGAACTTAATAATAGTGTTGGTACAATTGCAGTTGAAATTTTCTTTATAGTATTAAAAATATATAGTGTACAAAAGTCTAGGCTGCTAAATTCTGAGAAGTGATAGTGGTAATAATAGCAATTAAACTTCTAATTTTTAAAAAATTTTGTAAAAAATGGGTACTTTTTGTAACATATTAAACCTTCGTAATTTTTTTCCTTTTTTTTTATGTAAAAAACTTTTTTTTTTTAATTTTGTAAAATACTTTTTTTTTAACTTTTTTTGTAAAAACTTTTTTTTTTAATTTTGTAATTTTTTTTTTTCATTTGTAATTTTTTTTTTCATTTGTAAATTTTTTTTTTTATTTGTAAATTTTTTTTTTCATTTGTAAATTTTTTTTTTTCATTTGTAAATTTTTTTTTTCATTTGTAATTTTTTTTTTTCATTTGTAAATTTTTTTTTTTCATTTGTAAATTTTTTTTTTTAACTTCGTAAGAACTTTTAATTTTTTTTTTAATTTTTTAAGTTTTGATTAATAGATTTTGTGTTTGATATTTTTAGGTACTTACAATTTATTATTTTCATTTAACGTATATTTAATTTCTACGATGTTTTTATGGTAAAAGTTATGTGGGATAAATAGTTGATAAGTGATTGAACATAAATTTTAATTTGAGATTTGAATTTTTGAATAGGAAACACAGTTCAAATATTATTTTACAGGCGTTTATGTTCAAATATGTTTTCGTTTCTGTGATATAAAATAGCTCGAAATCATTGGAATGGTGTAAAAAATCACTAAATGCAAGCTAAAATTGGATATTTACTCGTTAAATCCATATATTTATATGTATATTTCTGAAAGGAATGGATAAAATGCTATTGCATGTTAATAAGTTATGCTAAAATAGGTATGTGATCAGTATCTAAGTTTATGTTAAAATGTCTAATATTTGGTAATATGTATCGTTTTCATAAACTAGGGTATTTGAAATAAAATGTTTAGATAAACTTAAAGGTTATATTCGTGCATATTCTGTTAAAATTGGAAAATTTAAAACAATAAGGTATTCATATTCATTTAGATAACAGTGTGTACTAAACTCATATGCGTAAGCAAGGTTCTACAAGTTCATATGGTTTCAAGTAAAAGTATAACTAAAAGTGGATATCAATACTTATAACATAAATTTTAACTTGAGTTTCAAATCTTTGAATGGAAAATACAATACAAATATTATTTACTCGCGTCTGTATTCAATTATTTTTTCGTTTCTGTAATATAAAATAGCTTGAAATCATTGAAATCATTGAAATGGTGTAAAAATTGGTAAGTGAAAGTTAAAATTGGATATATACTCGGTAAATCCATAATTTTATATGTATATTTCTGAAAGAAATGGAAGAAATGCTAGGTATGCTAATAAATTATGCTAAAATAGGTATGTGATCAGTATCTAAGTTCATTTTAAAATGTTGTCTAATATTTGGTAATATGTATCGTTTTCATAAACTAGGGTATTTGAAATAAAATGTTTAGATAAAATTAAAGTTTATATTCGTGCATATTCTGTTAAAATTGGAAAATTTAAAACAATAAGGTATTCATATTCATTTAGATAACAGTGTGATGTACTAAACTCCATATGCGTAAGCAGGGTTCTACAAGTTCACAGGGTTTCAAGTAAAAGTATAACTAAAAGTAAAGTTATAAGTGAATATTAATACTTAGAATATGAGTTTAAGTGAAATTTTAGGTACTGGTATTTCTGTGATAAAAATGGATTAACCATATCATAGAAAATATTCAAAGTTAATTAATATAAAATTACTAATTAATATAAAACTCGTGAAAAACACGGTATAAAATAATTGGAATTGTGTAAAATTTACTAAGTATAAGTTAAGATTATTTATTTTATCCTATAAATCCTTATTTTCAAATGTAAATTAGTGATGTAAACAGGAGTTTATATAATTACTGTTAAATATTTCACGAAAAGTAATCTAAAGGTGAATAATTTTCTCTGTATTGTAATCACCTAAGAAATAATATCATACCTGTTAGTGTACAATAATACCGAAAACTTGTGTAAAAATTCATTAAAATTCACCCTTTTTCGTTAAAAATCGGTATTTCTTTTGTTTTGTATAATTGTTAGCATCGTGTAGAAGATGGAGGAGGGTAAACTTTATTAAAATATAACTCATATCTATCTCCCAACATGGATTTTTTGTAAACATATTGATAGCGAATAATATTTATATTATAGTAAAAGTTGTGACCTAGACGGTCATTGTTAGACTCCCCTTTTCCTTAGAATGTGGGGTGGAATTATTACCCCTCCTCAGAAATGCTACATTTTAGGAAAGAAAAAAAGTTTGCGTATTAAGAATAAATAAACAACTGGTTTTTATTTAAATATGCTTCTTATTTCAAGTCTAAATGATATAAAAAGATTATATTACGTACGTCTAAACAGAATTAAATCAAGTATACACAGTAAAATTAGATAATGGTTGTTAAAACTCCTATTATTGTGCGGAAAATCAATTGATTAGGTATAAAATTCATTCAAATTTTGAATATTTTCTGTGTATTATGGTTGAAAAACTAAAAAATATAAGTGTAATTTCCTCTTATAAGTTGATATTCTCATCTTATACTTGAAAAATTCTTAAAAAATCAGCTTTATACCTTACAATTGATATTTTTCAATTGTTTCGTCTAATTAGTAATACTCATTAAAATGTTCGTCATTTAAAATAATTATATATGTTTATTCTACGGCTTATGATTTGATATCCACATCTTATAGTTGAAAAAATTCATAGGAAATCATCATTTTCGTTAAAAGTAATATTTTCTTTTGCTTAATTATTATACTCATTAAGGTGTCCATTGTTCAGAAACTATAATATAAGTTTAAAATCCATCTTATAGTTTGATATTCTCATGTTATAGTTGAAAAATTCATAAGAAATCAGCAGTTTCGTTAAAATTGTTATTTTATTTTGCTTAATTATTATTCTCGTTAAGGTGTCCATTGTTCAAAAACTAAAATGTAAGTTTAAATTTCTTCATATAAGTTTATATCGTCATCTTATAGTTGAAAAATTCTTAAGAAATCTGCTTTTTTCGTTAAAGTTGATATTTTTCCATTGTTTTGCTTAATTAGTGATACTCATTAAGGTGTTTGTCATTCAAAATCAGTATATAAAATCAATATTCATCTTATAGTATGATAATCTTGTCCATTTAACTTTTCTTAGAGTTCTTATTTTCACCCCTCGTGTTACAGTAGAAAATTAACCCTTTTTTCACAATTTCCATTTTTCCCGCTAGGGTGCGTTGCGGGGGCGATCGGAGGGTCGGTGCCTCATCCCTCCACCTCATCCCTCCCCCTCATCCCTCCACCTCATCCCTCCGCCTCATCCCTCCACCTCATCCCTCCACACCCTCCACCTCCTGAGCCCGAACTCTCGTTTTCCCACTACTAACGGCCATTAGAGATATTGAAACTGTGTTTGATGATGTGACAGCTGAAAGAGAAGGAGATGATGATGATAATGATGAAACTGATACTGTAATTGTCCCATCTTATGCTACTGCTTTAGGAGCCCTGGACACTTTGAGATGTTACCTACAAAATGCTGATATAGCATCAAATACAATGACGCACTTTAATGCATTAGAAAAGGTCGTTGTACAAACGCGGCCTAAGCAAAAACAAACTACCATTGATGACTTCTTAAAAGAGGACTAATTGACATTTTTTTTTTATGTAAGTATATCATCTTCTATGTCAAATGAAAAAAAATTACTTTATTGTATTTTTTGAAACAATTTTATAGTGAAAGTGTAAGGATATATATATATATATATATATATATATTAGTACACTATACTAATATTACACCCCATTTATTTTATAAAATATCATTAATCATAATTCTTATATTTCAATATGTTTTTCTTTCGAATAATGTGTATAATGTGTATAAGGAATTACTACATACAACGTCCTCTCAGTTATGCGCGGCTCTCAGTTATGCGCGATTTTAAGTCAGTCCCTTCAAACGCGCATAAGTGAGAGGTGACTGTATTTCTTAGAAGCACAAAAGAAAATAAATAAAAAGCAAAAAGTTGAAAAGTAATAAGCATATCATACCCATCAAATTTGTACATTTTCACAACTGTTTCGAATTAAAGTAACGCATGACAGCTATTTTTTACAAAAAAGAAACGATGCAAGACTTTTTTTTTCATTTTGTGACGTATACGGAATTTTCCTATGATTCCTCTGAATTTTTTGTATATTATTTGCCCCGGATGTAACAACCAGAGGGAAAAAAATCGTCCGCGTATCTAAATTCATATACTTAAAACGACGCTGATTAATTGATGTAATTAATTGAATGCTAAAGGGCAAGTTTATATTTTTAATTTTTTTAAGGATTTTTATCTGCATTCAAGGAGTTTTATAAAATTTTGAATTCTATCTTTGGTATTGTTTTTCCTCTCATTGATTTTATTTCAATTTCTACGGCCTATATCAGTGAATTAAAATTTTTGAAATTTCCTGTTATGAATTTTCCTATGAAATAAAAGAAGAATATGTGCCAAATCCATGGGGGCGTTTCTTACATTTTTACACATAAGTAACTTTGTACTTAAAAAGTATATACAGCCTAAAGTTTTAAATGAAATATTTTTATATTTACCCAACATTTATCCATCGTAATATAGAAATATCGATTTGCTGAAACTTCATATTCATATTTAACAAAGAGAATTTTCATGCATTGCAGGTGTCACATGGATATCACATCGTAAAAGAAAATAATATATTTTTTAAAATATGAAAATAATGTTTTCAAAAATGCTGCTCTATTACGATAGATAGATGTTCAGTAAACATAAAACAATTTAATATAAAAGTTTGGGATATAGACCATTTAAGTACAAAACTAATTCATGCGTAAAAGTGTCAGACACCCCCGCTTTCTTAAGCATGGATTATTATTATTATTAAACCGCAGACCAGGCCCCTACCTGCTGGTCATTATGCCCAGCTAAACGAGTTTGTTTCCCTGGCCGCGGGGCGAAATTCGCCTAATCTCTTCGTAGCGGATATCCACCTGACTAGCTCCTTGGGTATCATTGGCTGCAACGCTATTTGGTAAAAGTCACTAAGTTACTGTGTTGGCCGGTTCTAGATTGTTATTAAATATGGTTTTCTGGGTACGTTGTCGAATGAAGAGAGGGGAGAAAAAAAGGGACGTATTCATACTGACTATGGTTGCTAATGTAAACTATAACAAGCTAACATAATTTAGTTTAAATAATTGTGTTTCCGCTATGTATTACATACACTCTAAACACTAACGTCTGAAATTCAGTTTAAAAAGTGTCTTAAATGGATGGTCACATTTTAGGCGAAAAAAAAGTGTCTTAATTTTTAAGACACCTTTTGCATCTGAAGTTAAGACATTGGAAACGTCTTAAACCGCCGCCATTTTTAAAACACTTTATATGTCTTAAAAAGACGCCATTTTTAAAACACTTCAAATGTCTTAAAAAGCCGCCATTTTTTAGACATTCAAAACATCTAAAATGAAAACCATTTTTAAAACATTCGAAATGTCTTAAAAAGCCGCCATTTTTTAGACATTTGAAACATCTAAAATACTCTCATTTTTAAGGCACTCGAAACATCTTATATGATTTTTTTCTCTTATTTACACTGGCTGATTGACAGCAGGCTAAAACTTAGACTTACAATCAAGCTACAAAGGAAAATAAATGGTAGCCAATTATGGATAACTATTACAACAGTCTGCATTATACTGTCATAATTTATTTTGTATTGCAGCAAGCCATGTGCAGTATTCCCAAGTATATTTTTTAAATACTGTTAACCTTTTATACTAATTTTTATGAGAACATTACCAGATAAGCAAAGAATTTTTTTCAAAATTACAATTTTAAATTAATCTATTTTGATTCTTACATATCTGTAGTAGCACATTATTCTTTAGAAAAGACCCAATCTGCGAAGGGTATTCATATCCTATCATTCTAGAAATTAAAATTATTTTTAAAAAGTTACAATCTTCTTTAAGTACTTTCAAAAAACGTTTTTTCCTGATCAATATCCAAAACTAACATATTTATCGGAATTTTTACACTGAAACCCCCCCCCCCAAAAAACAGTATTTTTACAGCTAAAAATGCTGGCAATATGGGTGTCCCTACCCCCCCCCCCCAACTCATCTTCTCCATGTATTGTTTATCTTATTTTTTTTCTTCTTATTTTAACATGGGACATATTTCAAAGACTTTGGGCACTAAGCATTATCTTTTTGTTGACTTATATCACTGTTTTAATATCATTATTATACAATCAATTCTGTCATACATGTGTAAGGTACAAATTTCATTTTTTGGTCATGTATATCACGGATATAATTTTAGTCATTTGCCTAGAGAAAAGATATTTTTCAAAAAATTATAACAAAGGTAGATTTTATATGTTTATCTAACCTTTAATCAATTTAATTTATTATTCAGTATTTCAATACAGAACTTTGTATATCCATTTATTTGAATTTGAAAAAACCTACTAATTTAAATCATGAATATATATATATATTGTATTCTATCAAGTTCAGTTACATTTTCTGCATCTATTTAAAGATTTTTGTTTATTGAATGTAATCACTAAGCTTCCCCCCCCCCCTCCTACAGATCTAGAAAACTTTCTGGCATTTAAACTATCAAACATAAATAATTAATGAAAATATGAAATCATTTAAAATGGATTACAATTTGTGGATTACTAAAATAGGTGTAAAAATAAAAAGGTTCTAAAACATTAAAACCATTTTAAGATGTTAAAAACATTCGCCGGAATCCCAAGCGCTTTCGACTAGAACCTGGCCATCATCAAAGGGAGGAAATGAGAAAAAATTCTGTAACCTCCGGAATGTAAGCTGTTTAAATAGCCGAAGGCGAAACCCCATATGGAGAAGGGGGGGGGAAGGGTTATAGACTAGTCTTTTGAGAGAAGTGTGTTATTCCAACCCAAATGTACCATTAACACCAAGTAGATTATACCAGATTTTTTGTATATTGCATGATAACATATCATTACAGGAATTCCCACCACTTGTCAGGATTTCCACTAACTCCCTCAGTATACATGTAGTATACTCGTTAGTCTTTACTTTACTAAAATATATATCAATTTCTGTTTTTTAATTTAGCCGATAAAGTGCAGTAGATGGTTTTCCTTTTGCTATATCTGACTTATGCTCCCTTATGCGGTCTTGTAATTTCCTAGTTGTCATACTATGTGCACGTAAATAAAAATATGTGTATGTATCTCATGTGCATGTAAATACTTCATTTTTATTTTTACTTTAAATGGGATGATATAAATTCCTGCTTTTTCATGCATATCTATGGGGTCAATTTTCTGTGTACTAGATTTTGTAATTTTGTTGGAGGTTTGGCAATTAACGCTATGTCATATTTCTTTGAAGCATACCGGATTCTTTCATAAAGTTGGGAGATATAATCTATACTACAAAACTTTGAAACTTGTGTTTTATTCTTGGCTATTGTTTTTCTGTTATTAAATTCATAAATTACTTGGTTAATAAATTTCATTGTGTTCCTGGAGTTATTGAGTTAATAAGTTTCATTGAGTTCACGCATTTTGAGTTGCAATTTTCTTAATCGTGGTTAATTCTGCGTTAATATAATTTTGTGAACATACGTTAAATGTCCTTCTGACATAAAAATTATATGCCGCTTTGTTATAATTAAATGGTACTATACTGCTATTAGATATTGAATTATTGGATTGGCATGGTTTCCTGTAAATATTTCTGTCTAAACAATGTGTGAAGTTATACTTAATTAGTTCAACATGCAGAAAAGGCAATGACCCATTTTCCTCTATTTCCATTGTAAACTGCATTCTGTTGTCTAAACTATTGGCATGTTTTAAAAATTTTTTCAGATTTGAGATTCCATGCCTCCAAATTATGAGTATGTCGTCGACATATCTGATCCATAAATCAGGTTTTAAATCCGAGGTGGAGATAATCTGTTCTTCTAAGTGTCTCAGTTTTAGTTCAGCTATTAAACCGGAGATTGGGGAGCCCACACGGGCTCCTTCTGTTTGCTTATAATAATTTCCGTTAAAAATTAAAACATTGTTATTAGTAATAAAATTTAAACTGGATATAAGAGTATTTTTAATGTTGTCGTCATACACTGGGTTATTGCTGATTTGATCTTCAATAATATTTCTGACTTCTTGTACATTAATTAAGAGGTATAATGACTTGATATCAAAACTTCCAAGTATAGTATTGTCTTCAATTTTAAAATCTTTGATTCGTTTGATTAAATATATGGTAGAGTTGATTGCACAATTAGTGGAGGATAACATTACTTTTAGTAGTGGTACAAATGCTTTCTCGATTTAATAGGTTGGTGCTAAATATTTTGAAACAATAGGTCAGAGAGGGAAATCAGGTTTATGGTCCTTCAAACGTCAGATTAAGCGGGGGGGGGGGGGTAGTTGCGGTTTTGTTAATCATAAGTTTAACTTTTATTTCACTAGGCCAAGTACCATGTTTTATTATTTCTTGTGTTTTTCTGGTAATCGTTAAGTTTGGATTTTTTTCAGTTTTAAACAATTCATTTCACTAATACAATTCTCCATTTTGGCAAGGTAATCTGCAGTTGGTAATATTGCAAGTTTATTTGATTTATCCGTTTGTATAATTGTGACCTCCTGATTATTTTTAATTTGCTTGATTACACTTAGATATTTATCGTTCGTTACCCTAGGTATTTTTAAATATTTCTGAACATTATTGAATAACAAGCTTCTAACTTCCTCTTTTTTATTAGTGTGTATAATGTTAATGATCTTTTCAAAGTTCGTTACCACACTTTTGATATCTATTTTTCTCTGAAACATCTGTTTAGGTCCCATACTTAGACATTTAAGCAGTTTTCCGTCTATTTTCTTATTGGTGAGGTTAACATATGGTACTGGTTTTTGCTGTAGCCCTCTATAGGATTTCTTGTCTTTAAGTCTATTGATTTTCCCGTAAATACACCTTTCTTTTTGTTTTTTCTGAATTATCTGGTAAATGTTAACCAAACGCAAAAATTCATCAAAATCCCTGTTATCTAAAACCCGTGACAATTCACTGTATAAGTAGTCACTTACTTTCCTGGTTGAAAGATCAATCAGTTTGAACTTGCTTCTAATATATGCCTTCAGGGCAATACTGTCTAATTTATATCCGATCTCAGAAATTTCTTCCTGAATTACTTTATTACGATTCCTCAAAAATGTGGGGATAACCCTGCCTCGTATCAAGGCCTAACACTAAATTAAAAAATAAATTTGAATTTTTAACTTTTTTGTATATTTATTTTAGTTTTAAATTTTTAAGTGGCCGCCATCTTGAAACAAAATGGCGGACCAAGCTGCCAACGAACTAGGTCGAGACATTGGTGAGCTTAATACACACAATTAGTTTCATCAAAATTGATTTATAAATACGAGCGTTATCGTATGACATAGGTCAGATATATATATATATATATATATATATATATAAATCAACATTTGAACGGAGGGTGGTTTTGGGGTCTGTGGGTCATGATCGGTGAAAATATATCGAAATTTTCCGGAACTGCTTTCCTCCGAACGGCTGCAATAGGTAGCTTTATACTTTTTGTATTGAAAGCTACCTAAAAGGTTCTAAAACATTCAAACCATTTTAAGATGTTAAAAACATTCGTCGGAAGATTAGTACCAGACCAAGTATATTATACCAGATTTTTGATATATTGTACGATAACATATCATTACAGGATTTCCCACCACTTGTCAGGATTTCCACTGACTCCCTCAGTATACATGTAGTATACTCGTTCATTTGCGCGATAATCTTTACCTTACTAAAATATCTATCAATTTCTGTTTTTAAATTTAACCGAGAAAGTGCAGTAGATGGATTTTCTTTTGCTATGTCTGACTTGTGCTCCCTTATGCGGTCTTGTAATTTCCTAGTTGTCATATCAATGCATGTAAATACTTCATTTTTATTTTTACATTTAAATGGGATGATATAAATTCCTGCTTTTTCATGCATATCTATGGGGTCCATTTTTCTGGTCTGTCAAAGGTTTCATATTTTAATTGATACACAAAGGTGAATTTTGTTACAATTTTAGAATATTTTTTCTATATATTTAATGACTTCTGGAGATATAATATATATTCTATATATTTAATGACGATTCTGGATACATAATGGAGCGATGCAATTTGAAGAAAAAATTCAAAACAGAAAGAATGAGACTGGATAGGGAAATTATCAATATTAGGTTTTTACAACTCTGCAAGGAGCACGGGGTTATCCCAACATTATTGAAGAATCGTAGTAAAGTAATTCAGGAAGAAATTTTTCAGATCGGATATAAATTAGACAGTATTGCCCTGAAGGCATATATTAGATGCAAGTTTAAACTGATATTTTGACCAGGAAAGTAAGTGACTTATACAGTGAATTGTCACGATTTTTAAATAACAGGGATTTTGATGAATTTTTGCGTTTGGTTAACATTTACCAGATAATTCAGAAAAAACAAAAAGAAAGGTGCATTTACGGGAAAATCAATAGGCTTAAAGAATAAATCCTATAAAGGGCTACGGCAAAAACCAGTACCATATGTTAACCTCACCAATACGAAAATAGACGGAAAACTGCATAATTTTCTAAGTATGGGACCTAAACAGATGTTTCAGAGAAAAATAGATATCAAAAGTGTGGTAACGAACTTTGAAAAGATCATTAACATTATACACACTAATAAAAAAGAGGAAGTTAGAAGCTTGTTATTCAATAATGTTCAGAAATATTTAAAAATACCTAGGGTAACGAACGATAAATATCTAAGTGTAATCAAGCAAATTAAAAATAATCAGGAGGTCACAATTATACAAACGGATAAATCAAATAAACTTGCAATATTACCTACTGCAGATTACATTGCCAAAATGGAGAATTATATTAGTGAAATGAATTGTTTAAAACTGAAAAAAGATCCAAACTTAATTATTAACAGAAAAACACAAGAAATAATAAAACATGGTACTTGACCTAGTGAAATAACCTAGTGAACAACTACCCCCCGCTTAATCGGACGTTTGAAGGACCATAAACCTGATCTCCCTCTTAGACATATATTTTCAAAATATTCAGCAGCAACCTATTCAATCGAGAAAGCATTTGTACCACTACTAAAAGTAATGTTATCCTCCACTAAATATGCAATCAACTCTACCATACATTTAATCAAACGATTCAAAGATTTTAAAATTTAAGACAATACTATACTTGCAAGTTTTGATATCAAGTCATTATACCCCTCAATTAATGTACCAGAAGTCAGAAATATTATTGAAGATCAAATCAGCATTAACCCAGTGAATGGCGACAATATTAAAAATACTCTTATATCCAGTTTAAATTTAATTACTAATAACAATGTTTTCATTTTTAACGGAAATTATTAAAAGCAAACAGAAGGAGACCCTATTGGCTCCGCCATCTCCGGTTTATTAGCTGAACTAAAACTGAGACCCTTAGAAAAACAGATTATCTCCACCTCGGATTTAAAACCTGATTTATGGATCAGATATGTCGACGACATACTCATAATTTGGAAGCATGGAATCTTAAATCTGGAAAAAAATTTAAAACATGCCAATAGTTTAGACAACAGAATACAGTTTACAATGGAAATAGAGAAAAATGGGTCATTGCCTTTTCTGGATGTTGAAATAATTAAGTAGAACTTAACACATTGTTTAGACAGAAATATTTACAGGAAACCATGCCGATCCAATGATACAATATCTAATAGCAGTATAGTACCATTTAATTATAAGAAAGCAGAATATAATTTTTATGTCAGAAGGGCATTTAACGTATGTTCACAAAATTATATAACGCAGAATTAACCACGATTAAGAAAATTTCAACTCAGAATGGGTGAACTCAATGAAACTTATTAACTCAATAATTTCTCCAAGAACTCAATGAAATTTATTAATCAAGTAATTTATGAAATTAATAACAGAAAAATAATAGCGAAGAATAAAACACAAGTTTCG
Source organism: Maratus michaelseni (assembly GCA_963931845.1). Lineage (NCBI taxonomy): Eukaryota > Metazoa > Arthropoda > Arachnida > Araneae > Salticidae > Maratus > Maratus michaelseni. The sequence continues at coordinate 212,305,054 of OZ007600.1, forward strand.
AAGTTTTGTAGTATAGATTATATCCCCCAACTTTATGAAAGAATCCGATATGCTTTAAAGAAATATGACATAACATTAATTGCCAAACCTCCAACAAAATTACAAAATCTAGTACACAGAAAAATTGACCCCATAGATATGCATGAAAAAGCAGGAATTTATATTATCCCATTTAAATGTAAAAATAAAAATGAAGTATCTATGTACACATGACATACATACACATATTTTTATTTACATACACATAGTCTGACAACTAGGAAATTACAAGACCGCATAAGGGAGCATAAGTCAGATATAGCAACAGAAACAACCATCTACTGCACTTTCTCGGCTAAATTTAAAAACAGAAATTAATATATATTTTAGTAAAGTAAAGATTATTCGCAAATGAACGACTATACTACATGTATAGTAAGAGAGTCAGTGGAAATTCTGACAAGTGGTGGGAAATCCCGTAATGATATGTTATCATACAATATATGAAAAATCTGGTATAAACTACTTGGTGTGAATGGTACATTTGGGTTGGAATAACCCACCTCTCTCAATAGACTAGTCTATCCCCCTTCCCCCCCCCCGTCTCCATATGGGGTTTCGCCTTCGGCTATTTAAGCAGCTTACATTCCGGAGGTTACAGAATTTTTTTCTCATTTCCACCCTTTGATGATGGTCAGGTTCTGGTCGAAAGCGCTCGGGATTCCGACGAATGTTTTTAACATCTTAAAATGGTTTTATTATTTTAGAACTTTTTCTATTTTTACACCTATTTTAGTAATTCACAAATTGTGATCCATTTTAAATGGTTTTATATTTTAATTAATTATTTATGTTTGATAGTTTAAACGCCAGAAAGTTTTCTAGATCTGTAGGAGGAGCGGGGGGAGCTTAGTGATTACATTCAATAAACAAAAATCTTTAAATAGTTGCAGAAAATATAACTAAACTTGTTGGAAAACAAAAAATATATGTATTCATGATTTAAATTAGTAGGTATCAAATACAAATAAATGGATATACAAAGTCCTGTATGGAAATACTGAATAATAAATTAAATTGATTAAAGGTTAGATAAACAAATAAAATCTACCTTTGTTATAATTTTTGAAAAATATTTTTTCTCTAGGCAAATGACTAAAATTATATCCGTGATATACATGACCAAAAAATGAAATTTGTACCTTACATATGTATGACAGAATTGATTGTATAATAATGATATTAAAACAGTGATATAAGTCAACAAAAAGATAATACTTATGCCCAAAGTCTTTAACCCTCTAAGCGTGTGGAACGTAATATTCCGTTCACTAAGCTCCAGGTTTCACTGCAATGTATGCAATGTTTAAGATAATATAATTCTATAGATTTAATGAATTTTCAAAACATTGAAGAATGATTAATACTCTCAAGGGTTACATTCATATTTGTAATTAAGTTTTATTTATAATGCTGAAAGAATCATATTTTTTTAGCATTTAAAACAAAATGCAGAGAAAACAACATTACAATTTTACCCTTTTTCAAAACGCTCAGACGGTTAAAATATGTCCCAGGTTAAAATAAGAAGAAAAAAACAAGATAAACAATACATGGGGAAAATGAATGGGGGGTGGGGAGGGACACCCATATTGCCAGCATTTTTAACTGTAAAAATACTGGTTTTTTTTTTTCTTTTTTTTTCAGTGTAAAAATGCCGATAAATATGTTAGTTTTGGATATTGATCAGGAAAAAACGTTTTTTGAAAGTACTTAAAGAAGATTGTAACTTTTTAAAAATAATTTTAATTCCTACAAGGATAGGATATGAATACCCTTCGCAAATTGCTCATTTCTAAAGAATAATGTGCTACTACAGATATGTAAGAATCAAAATAGATTCCTTTAAAATTGTAATTTTGAAAAAGATTCTTTGCTTAGTTGGTAATGTTCTCATAATTAAAAATTAATATAAAAGGTTAACAGTATTTAAAAAATATACTTGGGAATATTGCACATGGCTTCCTGCAATACAAAATAAATTATGACAGTATAATGCAGACTGTTGTAATAGTCTTCCATAATTGGCAACCATTTATTTTACTTTGTAGCTTTATTGTAAGTCTACGTTTTAGCCTGCTGTCAATCAGCCAGTGTAAATAAGAGAAAAAAATCATATAAGATGTTTCGAGTACCTTAAAAATGACAGCATTTTAGATGTTTCAAATGTCTAAAAAATGGCGGCTTTTTAAAACATTTCAAATGTCTTAAAAAAGGTAGCATTTTAGATGTTTTGAATGTCTAAAAAATGGCAGCTTTTTAAGACATTTGAAGTGTTTTAAAAATGGCGTCTTTTTAAGACGTGTCAAGTGTTTTAAAAATGGCGGCGTTTTAAAACGTTTCCAATGTCTTAACTTCAGATGCAAAAAGGTGTCTTAAAAAGTAAGACAGTTTTTTTCACTTAAAATGTGACCATCCATTTAAGACACTTTTTTAACTGAATTTCAGACGTTTGTGTTTACAGTGTATGTGATGATGTTGCATGCAATTTGAGAAATTTTCTCACATGGAGACAAAACTACAGTAATTGTAGGTTTTTCTCTGCTCTACTAATGGTAAATTTATTTAACTAGGCAATAAACTTAACATTGCATCAAACTAAAAATACGCACGCATAAAAAATTGCCCACAGTGCAGATCATGTGCACCACATCTGACTTATCTTGCTCATACGTAGTAAAAATGAGACGGACTCCGCACGAGCCTGTAAACCTAAGCCCGGAACCGACGTGCGCTTGGGCTCGATTTTTATACCATTCTTTTGTCTAGGACTTCAACTGGAAATTTTATTTATTCACAAATTGAAAAAATAACTTTTTCTATTTGGGAAAACACAGTGTATTTTAAGTTTATTAAAGTGTTCTACAATCCTTTAATAATTAGTTTGAAGGGGAATTTAATTGTTATTGATGAAATATAAGGCGAAATGTTTTATTTGATTTTGAAGCCTTAGCATGGTCAGTGTTATTAACAAAAAAAGCCATGGGATATATCCCTTGTCTATTTTTGCTTTATCTTTGAAATCCTTTTGCAGAATTACTGGAAAACACAGCTCATGGCTTTCTGCCGTAGTATTAAATGATATTTTAAAAGTGTGATAATTGTGACTTTTGAAGATTTCTGCCAGTGGTTGGGTATATATAACAAATTTGCGATTTTAAACAGATTTTCAGAGACATGAAAATCAAGAAATGTGGACATGAGGGACTTTTTTAAATTAATACTATTTTCTGTGTAAGAAGAGATTTCTAGATGCGAAAATTAATCTTGGAACAATTTAAAAATTCTATTAACAATTTTCTAGCGCATACTTTCGGTATTGGGCTCGAGCAAGCTCGGGAAACAAATTTTTTCGGGTTCGGGTGGTCTCGGATTTCAAATCATCGGGTTTGGGTGGGCTCGAGCTCCGAAGAAAGAGCCCTAAATCATCTCTAGTAAATAGCGCTATCTGTAAAAATATTTTTTCAAACATTATGTTCTGGTCCATCGTGTAATTACGTCTATAAAAAAATCAAGACCTTGTGAACTTCCATGTGAATAAAAATGCTGAAGATTTCGTAATTTTACATGAAAATAAAACAATTCGTTGTGGTATTGCTACTCATAATCTGAGTAAATTTCAAAACATTGTATTCGTACTCGTATATTGCTCTTATAGCAGTAAAGAGCAATTTTTGAAACAAATATGCCAGAAATTTTTTGCTACAAAAAACTCACAATAAATCGAAAACTGCCACAGTATAGATAACTGCCAACATACAAATAAACATCCGTATAATGTGAGTTAATTTGACCCAGGTTAAAAACATTTCTAACCAGAAAATATAGCTATGAAAATAATATATATTTATACATAAAGACAGAATATTTACTTAATGGTACAAGAACAATTTTATTAACTTGTAAAATTTATTTAGGATATATATATATATATATATATATATATATATACATATACTGGTGTGCAAAACTTAAGCAACAAACACAAAATGCTAATTTCTGAACACGTGAGTATTCAAAAGGAAATTCTATAAACAGCAAGTGTGGTAAAGAGGTACTACCCTAACAGCACGGTCAGTCGATGTGAAGTCCCCTTGACGTCACACATGGTTAGAAGTGTCACAATCGCTACGGTGAATCAAAATATGGGATCTTTCACTCGTCTCATTATTACTCTCAAGTTATTGTAACACTGAAAAGTCACTATATTTATCGCTTTGTAATGGGTCACCAGGTGACATTACAATGATGTCACCTTGTGATTCTAAAGTCACTGTCAGTTGAAGACTGAAATTTGAAGTCATTGTGAGCATTGCATTGTGATGAGTCGCCAAATAATGTCACAATGATGTCATGGTGACTTTCCGGTGATCGACACTCTATTCTGAAGTCATCATTGCACTCCTTTGTGAAAAGTCACCAGATGATTTCATTTTCTGTCACTTAGGAACTCGTCACAGAACAACTATCATGATGACTTTACAATGGAGTGTTAAAATGACCGTCACATGAGAGTCAGAAGATGACTTCATTGTAAAGTCACCTGGTGACTCGTCATAAAGCAGCAGTCATGGTGACTGTTCAGTGGAGTGACTAAATGAAAGTAAAAATGAGACGAATGAAAGATACCACATTTCTGTTCATTGTTGTGACTGTGACAAAATTGTGACCATTTGTGATGTCAAGAATCCTTCACATCGACTGTCTGTGCTGATAGGGTAGTACCTATTTTCTACACTTGCTGTTTAGAGAATTTTCTTTTGAGTACTCACGTGTTCTGAAATTAGCATTTTGTGTTTGTTGCTTAAGTTTTGCAATCTAGTGTATATATATAAAATCAACGTTTCGACCTGCATCTGCAGTCGTCGTCAGGATGTACAGTTAAAGCGAACTAAAAGTCTAGAGATGAAAACATAAAGTATGAGAGAAAAAGAATTGAATTTCCGCCAATAACATGATTGGAAGGTTTTATGTTCTTACATGAACCTATTGGATTGAATTTCTTAAAATAAATTCTGGTTTGAAATGTGTTTAACCTCGGTTAAATTAACCTACATTCTATGGAAGTTTAGTGCGATGTTGGCAGGTATGAATATAAACAGAATTGGATTGGATTATGCGTACTATCTTCCTCTCTCAAAATTTCTGATGCAAACATTTATTTTTTCTACTAGTGTACAAAACAGTGTATGTTTTTCTTTTCCATTACCTTCAGATCATACACTCTCAGAAAAAAAAAAAGAGTTCGTCAAAAAACGTAAAAAGTACAGGTAGCTAGTTGCCGGAACAACCCTGTGATTAAAAGAGATTTTTCCCCTATTGTAAGAAATTTTCAACTTTTGACTGAAGTATTTCAGGAAATTTTGAGCTTAGAGTATGTGCAGATATAACGTTATCACTATGAATGTGGCATTTTGTCACAAATGGAAGAAATATCTAGCAAACACTTAATTTAAATGCAGTCGTAATTTAATATTCATCTCAGCAGCCGAGTAGTGTATATAGATTTTAAGAAACACGAATATGACAGTCACAATCTTTTTATTCAAACATATCCAACACCGGGAAAAAGCTCTACTTAGCTATTGATAAATTTCATTACTTTCTACAGGAGAACACATGAATTTACCACTTTTCGATGACAACATTCCAATGCTTTCCCACGTCCGTCCCAATTCTTCAGAATCGTAACACACTATCTAACTAACTGTTGATTTTGCTCCGCTCCCGTATTTCAGTAATCACGCGTAAAGAAACAATTAAAGTCATCTGATTGTTTTACACCAATCATAAACGATTTAAAAGAAAATTATTTAACAGTTCCGGTGTATTAATTTTGAAGTAAATTGACTTTCGGGCGGGGAAAAAGCTTCTGGAATCTTCTAAAGCCTCGACCCAGATACACTTCATGTAAACAAACAAGGCACTCTGATTCGAGTGTGTTGCTAAAAATAGATTTCAAACGATGTTTTTAGCTTGCGCAACAGAAAAGAAAAATAAATGATTTATTAATGCGGAATAATTTTAGAATATTAAAGCATTGAAACATTATAAGAAACATTTTGATATTTATAAAAAAATGAATTTAAATAAATAGTTTTTTTTGGGCGGGATAATTTAGGATTATGAGATTTTAGGAAACTAAGTAAAGAATTTAGAGGGATTAAAATAATAAAAGGAGTTTTATTTACGGAATATAAATAGTTAGCGTCATTTTTAGATTTAAGCAATTTGGAATAAATATTATTAGGGGGATTCAGATCTTATACCTTTACATATGGAGATTGATAGACAAGTTTAAGAATAGATTTTAATTTAATAAGCCGATACAATGTATTGAATTTTATTAAAAGGAAAATTTATATAGACTAATGTTAACCTTGGCAGAACAAATTTTAAATTTTGTAATGTTAATTTTGATCCAACCAAAATTTTCTGGGTTTTTTCTAACTTTCTTTTCTACATCAAAATAGTCTGTATTTTTTTTCTTTTTTTTTTTTTGTGATGTCCTTTTTTATGAAAGTGCAAAGTTATTATTAAACACATTAAATGATTATAAAATCATTTAATTCCAAAATTTGGAATACCCCAACTTTTGGTATTCTCATTTTTCTGTCATATGTGCATGTAATCCGCTGTTGGAGAAACCAAGTGCACAGACGTTTTAAATTACACTTATGTTTATTAAATAAAAAAGAGAGAAAGATTGTTTGTTGTCCACCTGTTTGATAAGAAAGTTTGCTTTCTTTCGTCCTTTTCAGCGGTATGTGCAAGAAGACAATATTACTGTTGAATGCATTATGTAACAAAAAGTTATTATTAAATATTTTTAAATAGTTACGATCTATGTTCGGTGTTATTTGATACAAAGTTATCTTTTATTGAATAGTGATATTTTATTGACTTCTTCTCTTCAACTGAATCTGTAAAAAAAGAATAATAAATGTATAACCATATATGTATATCATTGCAAACGTAATAAAAAAAATTTAAAAATAAAATGAATTTTTAGTTATTGATAACTTTATAATTAAGGTGAGGGGACGAGGTATTCAATGCATTATAACGTATGATATCATAAGGGACAAGGGTCCAAAATTACCAAAAAGTTCATAACTTTTTTATATACTTTTCCTTGTGTTTGCTCATTTTTAGTCTTTTGTGTAAAAAGGGACATACGTAAAAAATTCCGTTTCTAATACAAAAGAGTATTAAACAGCACAGTTGACGAAAAGTTCCTGTGATTTGACGAAAGTGCAGCTTTACAGTGAAGGATTTCAGTTATTTTTTACGTTAGATTGGGGAAATTTCTCTATTTTGAGGGGAAATGGGCAACATTTCCGTGTTTTAACGAAATATAAACAACGGAAAAATTTGCTTATTCCACGGAATTTTTTTTTTTTTAGAGTGTATACATTTTTTTATTTTATTCAATAAAGGAAAAATAAGATTTTTTTTTTCTAAATTTTGAACTTTTTAACGCTAAATCAAAACACACTATGAGTGAATTCGACTCTTTTAATAATCTCAGTAGTGTTATAAATCATTCTACAAATAATTAATTCTGAGTCTACTACAAGTTATCTCTCATGAATCATGATCAAATAACTTTTGACTTATCTTGAAAATTCTTATGAGATCTTATGAAAATGATTTAAAGTTATACTAGAGAAAATACTCTCTTGTTTAACTGATTTCATATCCGCTGATTTATCATTCATTCTCACATAATTAATTATGGATTAAAATAATAGAATATTTAATGCAAATAATAACGTTTGTTTTCAAAAGAAAATGTCGAATTACTTGTTTTAATCAATTACTGAAATTAGCTTGGAAATTTTATGGAGATATGAATGGATTTTTCTCTTATTCAATGCCGTAATCGAAAAATATATTTTTTTTTGTAATCACATATATATATTTACTGATAATACATCAGAAACGAAATAATTAACCAATTTCTTTACAAATAAATTTCATTAACTTTGTTATGCATGAGGTTCTATTAAAATAAGTGTAAAAGTAAGTAAAATAAAGAAAATAAGCGTAAAAGTAAGGAAAAATAAGTGCAATATTAGGAAAATATCAAAAAGTTCAAAGATGCAGAATTCATTATTCTGCATAAAACTTACAACGAGACAAATATATAAAATTTATTAAAAAAAGGTAAAAGTCACAGGCGAGTACAGAACCCTCACCTCCGGCTTTTAAATCCAGAGCGCTAGCCCTGCACCACGGAGACCTTGTTCAATATTGCGAACTAATGGGTATTTGAAATGCATGCTGAAGTTTAACCCGAAATTTCTCGAAAACTAAAGCCCATTTGAAGGAAACCTTTGACCTGAATAATTAGGTGTATGACCCCTACACCATACTTTAAATTCATCAAAATCTGTGCGCATCATGTTTGGCGGTCTCCTTGTCAGTTCAATTTCAGTTGTAGCACTTGTAGTCCAAGTGCTACACGACAAAAATAAGTTGAAAACTGCACATCGTGATACAGTTACACCGATTGGTCAGTATCTACTTTATATTAATACAAAGCATATAAGAAGGGGATGCATCGCGGAAAGTGCGGGGGATTCAAGATGGCGGCCGTTATTCAAAATGGCGTCATTTTCGGGAATTAGTGCAATTTCGTTTATATTCATCGTATAAAAGCATGTTTGATGGAAATTTAGATGTTTTTAGATAAAAGATATTATTTGTAACATTTTACAGCACAGTCGAAAAGTATTTATGAATTCAGTTTGCATGTTTGTCTGTCTGTCTGGTCGCGCACTAACTCAACAAAAAAAAAACCGGATATCCAGATAATTAAAATATGGTATTGTAGTATACCGTAACAAGTTTGTTATTCATTTTCAAGTGTGCATCATTCATAGTTCATTTACAGGGGCAATCAAAAGTATTCGGTTACATTATGGTCTGTAGACGAAAATCGCTTGCAATGTGTTTTAATGATGTTATACTCTTTGTAACATATTCAAATTAATATACATCAGTGCGGTGCTGTACAAGATACTTACTATAGAATAAGCAGAGCATAGCAGTTTTCGTTCATTTACAGGGGTTTACAAAATAATACGGTTACCGTTACATTAATGTCTCCGAACACAGTGCCTTTATAACTTGTGTATAAATTTTATAGATCATCAGCTAAATCGATTGTTATTAAGGAAGGTGCTAGGTATGAAATAACTGCAATTTTTAATAATAATATCCCTATTGGTCAGTATCTTCTTTATATTAAAACAATGCATATAAGAGAGGCATAATGAAATGTCTTAGGAATTTAAGATTTAGGCTGTTACTCATTTTTTTTTCCATTTTCGTCATATAAAAGTGTCTTTGATGTCATTTTCGATTTTTTTAATCAATTTTTTTTAAATATCAGAAATATACTTAAAATGAAACTAGTTCAATTATTAAAGTATTTTTTATCGTATAGTGAGTAAAATGAATGGATTAAATAAATAATAAAAATGCATTTTACTAGTGCCTTACTTATACAACATATTAAAAAACGAATGCTACATAACAAATGAATGACATAAAATTGCAGAATATAGAAACTTTAGTTTGTAGCTTATTATTTCTCATTCACATTCGTTTTAACAGTTGCACAATAATGTGCAAGAAAGACCAACCTTCCTACAACTACACTTATTTTTGTAGATTTTGCCCACACATTTTATTAGTTCTTTGCAAGAATCTGCAATCTCGGGCAGCTCCGATCATTTTAATTTCCTTGAAAAATTATCCAACCACAATCCCCAATTTTTTCGAGAGGGGGGACATATTTTCCGCTCATGTGCTTGTCCCCAAATGTGTCCAGCTTGGAAAGCACTCCGTAAAATATGTTGCTCTAGTGCACCCTTGGTTGGTGGAAGATGTTCAATAGGACGATTTTTTTGCCATAAACAATTCCTGTCTAGCACCATTTACACTTATGCTGTTGCATGTTGAACAGTACAACAATACTACGAATTTTTCTAAAATATTTAGAATATCGTCAGGTATGGAAGTTTGCGGTTTTGATGAAAATGCGATAGTAGCATCTTTATAGAGAATCCATGTCTTCCAAACTGACTTTTTTGTTTTTCCTGTGAAATCAGGAGTGCTGTCGCAGCCTGTGAAAGCATGGAATCCTAGTAACTACATTTCTTTTTCTTTTCCAATTGCTGAAGCTACAATATGGACGGGAATAAGTCTGTAATTCTTCCCTGTTCCAAATGCAATCCAAACAGTTTGCAGGTGTCTATTTGACAAAGTAAAGAAATGTGCAATTGCTAAAACTAATACATCAGTATCTATAGAGCGTATAACAATATTTTTCAATCCATTTTCTGCCATGTCTTTGAGGTGCAAGATTATCTGTGTATCAGCTTCTTCATGACCAGAGCAAGTCATTCCAATTAAGGGACTTAGTGCAATATTATTTCCTTTAACTTTTTCACCTGAAGTCGTTATAACTTGTGCATTTTTTATGGTATTTATAGCTAGTGTTGCAAGCAGATTAAATAACTCTTCTTTATTACTTGAATTTCTTAAGAAATCTTGCCAAATTTTAAGTAGTTTGACATGCGATAGCACTTGCCGCCTGGTTCCTGCACCCCTTTTTTGTCTGGTTTCACCTTTAATGCTTAGTGTAATGTATCTATCCCATATAAAATCTATTTTTGGCACCTAAAACTCTCAAACGTCGTTACATAAATGGGGTTTGTTAATGTACTAATCATTAAAGGTTTTAGAAGACTGGTGAGGCTTTAAAATGTTAATAAGAACTGGCCTATCATAAATTAAAGCATCGCATGTTTCTGGAAAGGTGGCAATTTGCAATTCTTTCATATCTAGCAAAGTTCAAAAACACATAATAAAATTAAAAACGCGCATAGACAGCATTCTTTTTATTGAAAGTCCTGTGACCGTGTTATTTTGTGCGCCCCTGTAAATGAACGAAAACTGCTATGCACTGCTTATTCTACAGTAAGTATCTTGTACTGCACCGCACTGATGTATATTAATTTGAATAAGTTACAAAGAGTATAACGTCATTAAAACACATTGCAAGCGATTTTCGTCTACAGACCATAATGTAACCGAATACTTTTGATTGCCCCTGTAAATGAACTATGAATGATGCACACTTGAAAATGAATACCGAACTTGTTACGATATACTACAATACCATATTTTAATTATCTGGATATCCGGTTATTTTTTTTTTTTGAGTTAGTGCGCGACAGACAGACAGACAAACATGCAAACTGAATTCATAAATACTTTTCGACTGTGCTGTAAAATGTTACAAATAATATTTTTTATCTAAAAACATCTAAATTTCCATCAAACATGCTTTTATACGATGAATAGAAACGAAATTGCACTAATTCCCGAAAATGACGCCATTTTGAATAACGCCACCGTCTTGAATTCCCCGCACTTTCCGCGATGCCTCCCCTTCTTATACACTTTGTATTAATATAGAGTAGATACTGACCAAAAGGTATAACTGTATCACGATTTGCAGTTTTTTCACTCCTAGTACCTGGACTATTGTTCAGAAGCGCAAAAATAGTTACGCAGTGAGTTACAAACTTCCTGCAAAGTTTTCATTCCTGACAAAAATTGCCTTTGCCATTTTGTCCGCACTTGGTTCAACTTATAAATGTGAGCAAATATTTTCACACTTGAAATTTATTTTAAGCAACAACAGGAGAAGCTGAACTATCAACAATTCAGATGTTTGTATTAGTCTTAATACGACTAAATATAAGCCAGACTTGACTAAATTGACGACCCAAGTTCAGCATCAGGGTAGCCATTGATATCGAAGAGAAAAGCAAACTGCATTAATTCATGTTTCTTTTTATAATTCTTTTTCTTTTTCTTTTTCTTTTTATGTTTAAAGTTTAAAAAAAGGGTATTGTAATTATTTTCTCAAAAAAAATTATTTTATTATTCACCAAAAATGACTGTTATAAAATTAAAATACAACTGTCCCGAAAAGTCTTCTTAATACACACGTTTTTGTTGATTGTGAACCGCACACCAAAAAAGGTTGCAGACTCCTGATTTAAACTATCTATTTAGGATTGCTAAATTGTTTTCTCAACGTAAAATCGCAATTCAAATAATGTTGAACAATTAATTTATAAAAGCGCGTTAAAAATGTATTATACTCTTTATTTTTTGCTTATGTTTTATTTTCTGCTTTTTAGTACACAAAATATTTTATTGTTGCAGTTTCATAGCCAGTTGGCCTATTTCAGCCAGCATGGTCCGTCTCAAATTTAACTGTACTGTTGTAGTAACTAGTATAGACTTTTAACCATAATAAAGAATATTTGGAGATTTGTCAATTTGCCTAAAAATTAATTTATTAATTTATGATTAAGTTATGAAAATATTGAACTGTAATATAGTAACCTGCGTGCATAATTTCTGAAACTCTAGCACATCAGGAACTGAGTGAAAAATCTATCACAAAATTCTATTTTCACATACATGAACCAAGTTAATTTAAATATAAAAGTGTAAAACCCTCTAGAGAACTGTGAATATTTTATTTTTACCCCTTTTTCACATATAAACGTCATACGAAGTTCAATAATGCTTGTGAAATACAGATATATATGGACGAATCATTTACTTTTAAAATATTCTATTAAAAATCCACCTTTTTAATAATTGTATATCTTTTTGGGGGTTATTTTCTCAAAGAATTTCTGCCCTTGATATAACCATTAACATGTCTAGTTTTTTTTTTAAATATTAAACATCACCAAAATATTAAATAATTATTTATAATAAAATTTTATTGCTTGTAAACATCATATAACGTTCAATTTCAAATTTTGTATGTAAGATTTTTAAAAATTCATTATTTGCTCTTATAATGAGTTCGAAAAACAAAGGAAGACAAATTAACAGCAACAAAGACAAGTTGGAAATTGTACGTTAAACATGACAAATGAGCTGCGTTCATACTATAACTAGTTTTACAATGTAAAAAAATTATCGTTATTATTTCAGTGAAATGAATTATATATCGTCTGTTATGAGCGAAATTAGCATACCTTTTATTTTCCTATTACATATGCCACGTTTACAGATGCGAGTTTGTTTTCCGACAGCAGACATCGTGGCAAAATTCGCCATGAAGATCTTTCTTTACGAATGATTACCTCCATGGTTTAATATTTCTATGACTCACGATGAACGAATCGCTTGTGTTTATTTACTTTAATGGATTGAGATATTCGGCTGTTGCCTAATTTCCACTGAAGTTGTCTCAGAATCTATAAAATTGAACTACACATATTCTAAAATTTTCGTTTCTTCGTTTTCTTAAACAAAAATATTATCGTTCAGTTTGAGAAATGTTTAATTAAGTAAAACAATACTAGCAATCCATATCCTTCTAAAATTTATTGATTTTGAGTTTACTAATTCCTTATATCTCATGAATCATCTAAAGTTCAAATAACTTTGATTTATCTTGAAAATTCTTCTTGAAATATTATGACAGCGATTTTAAGATACAGCAGAGAAATGATTCTTATTTAATTGATTTCATATCCGGTTATTTATCATACATTTTCGCTTAATACATTAGGATAATCGATTATTTATTACCAAAATAAAGCTTATTTTCGGTTGGAAAACTCAAGTTACTAGCTTTAATCAACATTTGAAAATTAGTTTGGCAAGTTTATGGAGTTTATTTCCAGTTAGTGAAAAATTGTACAGCCATAAATGAAAACTTTACTGACATATATGTTATTGATAATAAATACGAGATGTTCAATCATTTCTTATTTTCATTTCACAATATCTGTTCAACAGTTCAACAAAACACCATAAAAAGTTAGTTCTTAACAAATAAATTTTATAAAATCCAAAATACCTTTTAATAATCATTTTGAAACATAAAACACAATTTTCCAAAATGTTAGGTATACGTATATTAAAAATATACAGGGTGATCAGAAAATGAGTATACATTTGAAAAATTAATAATTAACGGAATAATATAGGTAGAGATGTAAAAATTGACACACATGCTTGGAATGACATGGGCTTTTATTGTATCCACAAAAAAGTTCATAAAATGGCCGACAGATGGCGCTTCGTGTGATAAGAAAAGCAATAATTAGCATAACAAATTATGACAAAGCAAAGACGATGTTCTTCAAAACGAATGCTGAACATGTCCACCGTCATCCCGCAACAATAGCTGTAGCCGAGGGACAATGTTGTGCACAGCACTGTGCAGCAAATCTGTAGTTATGGTGAGAAATTGACGTTGGATGTTGACTTTTAGCATGCCTATTGATGTCAGTCGATCGCGGCAGATTCCCCATTTTGATAGTAGAGCTTCACTAACATTGCCTTTTCTGGTAACGTCAACATGCTGCGATTGCTGGTGCATCTGATTCTCTTTCTCATTACAGCTCCTTTTATACACGATTCTCAGGCAGAGTCACTGACGTTTTGCTGTTCAATGCCATCTGTTGGCCTTTTTTTTAAACTTTTTTTTTTTTGTGTGGTTACAATAAAACCCCATGTCATTCCAATCATGTGTGTCATTTTTTACCTCTGTACCTACATTATTCCGTGAATTATTAATTTTTCAAATGTATACTCATTTTCTAATCACCCTGTACATATGATAGTAAATGCTACGTACTCAATACATATAATAATACTGATAATTGCCTGCATGTTGTACTAATAAACATACATATATTTATATAAATGTTTATATACTTGTATTATACTGGCCTCCAAAAGTTAAGGTACAACCGGTTTTTTACGTCTAATTTGCAAATTAATGAATATAGAAACAACAAATTTGGAGGAAATGTGCGCTAAACTGTTATTTAATAAATACGATATAGAAATTTACTTAAGTTAAACGTATAAATGAAATTACAACAAAAAAGCACTCATGGTGGAAAATTCCATTCTTGGAGAAATCAGTACATCGCAGTATTATGCAGTAAAATGTGACAGAAACATTAAAAAACTGGTTCGAATACGCAATATGTCCACCCCGGACTTGAATGCATTGGCGGCATCGACTTTCCATGCGTTCAATTAAATTGTCGGACACCGAAATAGGTAACGCTGACCAGACTTTGAGTGAGCTATGTTCCAGCTCATTTAATGACCTTGGAAAAGGACTTAAAGCCCGCAACCTGTCTTCCAAGATAGTCCCATAAATGTCCTATCGGATTCAAGTCTGGAGAGTGAGCTAGCCATTCCATTCTCTCCAAACCGTGATCCTCAAGATAATCCTCAACAACCACAGCTCGGTGTGGTCTCGCATTATCATCCGTTAGAATGAAACCATAGCCAATAGCACCGGCATATGGGCGCACATATAAATCAAGGATCTCATCCCGATATCTCGTACCAGTCACAGTTCCTCCATGGAACACATGCAGGTCAGTGTGGCCTCCGAGTGAGATCCCTGCCCAAACCATGATTCCACCGTTTCTGTACCTGTGTGTTTCAACAGTGTTTGATGGATGGTATCGAGTGCGTTGTGCGCTCCAGATCAGAAGACGTCCTGAATCGCTCTCCAGTGTGAATCTGGACTCATCTGTGAAGAGTACAGAAGCCCACTGTTGTCTGGTCCAGGAAACATGTCCTCTTGCCCAGCATAAGCGGGCCCTTCTCTGTCGTCTGTTGAGGGACACACACACAACTGGTCGCCTTGCATAGAGACCTGCATTGTGAAGACGTCTTCGCACCGTAGTAGGGGAGATTCTTCTCCCTGATGCTGCAAAGTGGTCTGCAATGAGTTGCGGCACAGTAGTGCGTCTTCTCCTTCGGGCCGAAAGAGCTAGAAACCGGTCTTCTGCAGGTGTTGTAACATGTGGGTGGCCTGGAACATGTCTTCTGGACACAGAATCTTCGGATTCCTACTGATCCCAGAGTCTTTGGACTACACTGCGAGACACATTGAGCCGTCTAGCAGTATCGGCCTGTGACAACCCCATTTCCATCCATCCTACCACCCGCCACCTTAATGAATCGGGCAAACGACTTCTTCTAGACATTTATAGACTCTACTGGCTGTTGTGAACAAAACTGACAACAATAGTTCGAATACAACAAAACTTACACGCGAAATTACGAAAGCTTCGTAATTGCATATTTTTCTCTCATTCACAAATTTTTTGAGCTTCGTAAAACATGTTGTATCTTAACTTTTGGAGGCCAGTGTATTTTAGCATATTATAGCTTGTACACAAATGAAATCGAACATTTTCTATAGAATCTGTGATAATTTGCGGCTGATGATTCTGCCACAGTTCCAATAATATTTCAATAATTGACTATCTTCAACGTCCATTTATCGTTTCTTAAATATATATCTCTGTGTTTGTGTGTATTATTTTTTTCTGGATTTTATTCAAAATAGTTATGAGTTCATTTTCCATTTTATTATTTTTATTCTCCATTTGTGCTTGATGTATCTGTTTTGTTTTATAAGGGTTAATATATGATACGGTCAATATGATTAATCCAGTCATTATTAATAATAATCGGTTATTATTAATAATGACCGGATTAATCATAAAGACCGTAACACACATTGTTGCATATATTGTCTGCATATATATATATATATATATATATAAGCCAAAAAAACTTTACAAACAACTATAGCATTCATGTGATACGTGCTATGGCTGCAAATAACTACAAAAATTATATATAGTAGACCATATTTTGCAAGTATCTAGCTGAATGAATTTTGCACTTGACGGTCAATGACTTGTATTGCTTAAAACCTTTTTGGACGATTTTACAATGATACCTGCATTCTGCATAAATATACAATAAATATAACTTCTTGTACATGAATAAATGGAGATTGTTTCAAATGGTTAAATGTAAGTTGTTTTGCGTGAAAAAAAATAACAACCACTAAAATAATCCCTGATGCATCATCGGGGTAAAGTTAAAGTAAAACCCGACCTTAATTTCGAGGAAACGCCGTATTGTTCTAAATCTATTTTTTCCATTGTTAAATAGAACTCGGAACATTATTATACTTTTTATGTGTCAAATATAATACATATCTTTTATTAAACTAATAATATTTATTCCGTCATAGATTACAACATATGCATGTTACAAATTTACAAAAATATCTCAAAGCAATATTTCATAAAATAGAATAGTTTTCAGCATAACGTATCCACACTACGGAAATATTAACCTCGCAAAAGTAAAACAAATTGGCACATCAGTACATCGCCATAGTAGTTATGACTATCCATAAAAACTACATAAAAACAGCTGCGAAAAGCAAAAGGAAATATAATACTCTACTTAAAGCCGAATCGATGTCTTATAAATTATTTATGAGGGAAAGAAAGATTGGGGAGTTTAGGACGATAAAATTAATACTTTGGAGAACATTTTTCGAAGAACAGCCACTTGTTGGATTTAAAAAAGTATAATCCATTATGTAGCATGAATTACAATTAATATACACTTAAAGAAAAAAATTTCAGACTTGAATATACACAAATTAATACAATAGACCCAACACGGTTGAAAAATTAGGCGAGGCCAGGACTCTAACGTGGGTCTACAGCGTAACGTGCTGTTTAATTTTTCACTCGTGTTGGATCTATTGTATTAATTTGTGTGTATTCAAGTCTGAAATTTAAAAAAAATGTTCTTTCAATATGTCTTTAATGAAATCAGACGTTAATTTATGTGCTTTAATGTATATATTGTGTGATCGATGGAATAGTAATTTATTCATCGTTGTTCCGCCATCTTGTGCTATCTGGTTTCTTGCCGGTGACGTTTCCCAACACGAATTAATAGTGAGAAATTACCGAGCTAGGATATCGGCCGGGTTAATTAATTTGTTAGAACAACAGCACGTTACACTGTAGACCCAGGTTCGAGTCCTGGCCCGGCTAATTTTTCTGTTGTGTTTGGTCTGTTGTATTAATTTATGTGTATTCAAATCTGAAATTAAAAAAAAAATTGTTCTTTAAGTGAATGAATTCAGACGTTTGACTTTTTGGAATAATCTTAATGGACACAGTAAAGTTAATGTTCAGTACAACTTTGGATAATATTTTTTTTTTTCATTCTATCATTTAATGTTAATGAAGAAAATTTAGAATATAGAATTTAAGAATATCTCATATTAGGTACATAATATTAATTTTATAATGCACAGTAAAAAAAAGTTTACAGTAAAAGTTTTTAAACGTAAAAATTATTTCATTACAGAAGTCTTTTCGAAAAACAACCACTTGTAGGATTCGAAATAATTCTTCGTGCAGCATGAAATACATTTCATATTATATTCCTTTAACATTTTTGTAATAAACCTAACACTCGCAGAAAAGTTAATGTTTGGTACAACTTTGGATACTTTTATTTTCATTCTATCAATTAATGATAATGAAATAAAATTTAGAATCCTAGAATTTAGGAATATAGCATATTAAGAACATGATATTAATTTTATAATGTATAGTGAAGAAAGTTTTCAGCGAAATTTTCTAAATGTAAAGATTAATTCATTAAAGGAGACTTTTCGAACAACAACCACTTGTAGGATTTGAAATAGTTCTTTGTGTAGCATGAAATACATTTCATATTAAGATCCTTTGCATTTTTTTAAATAAACCTAATGACTGCCGCTGCTGTGGGACCGTGTACGTTAATGGGAGCTGGTTCACGTAAAATCTGTTCGTGGCTCCAATGTCCTCAAAGTTTAGTATAAGCGTTACCTCTGGGGGTGCCGATCCAGGTGCAGGTCTCTCGTCTGGAATTGGTTCAAAATTAGGAGACCAGCTCTAGAAGTCCAACTTCGCTTGAGGCTCTGGCACATCTTCTTTCAGAGAAGTGCCTTAGCACTTTCTCTAATACGCCAACAGCAACAACAATAAACCTAATACTCACAGAAAAGTTCATATTCGGTACTTTAGATATTTTTTTTCATTCTATTATTTAATGATAAAGAAAGAAAATTTAGAATCTAGAATTTAAGAATATATCATATTAAGAACATGATATTAATTTTATAATGCATAGTGAAGAAAGTTTATAGTGAAATTTTTTAAATGTAAAAATTAATTCATTAAAGGAGACTTTTCGAAAAACAACCACTTGTAGGATTTGAAATAGTTCTTTGTGTAGCATGAAATACATTTCATATTAAGTTCCTTTAGCATTTTTTAATAAACCTAATACTCGCAGAAAAGTTCATGTTCGGACTTTAGATATTTTTTTTTCATTCTATCATTTAATGATAAAGAAAGAAAATTTAGAATCTAGAATTTAAGAATATATCATATTAAGAACATGATATTAATTTTTTAATGCATAGTGAAGAAAGTTTACAGTGAAATTTTCTAAATGTAAAAATTAATTCATTAAAGGAAAATTTTCGAACAACAACCACTTGTAGGATTTGAAATAGTTCTTTGTGTAGCATGAAATACATTTCATATTAAGTTCCTTTAACATTTTTTAATAAACCTAATACTCGCAGAAATGTTCATGTTCGGTACTTTAGATAATTTGTTTTTCATTCTATCATTTAATGATAAAGAAAGAAAATTTAGAATCTAAAATTTAAGAATATATCATATTAAGAACAAGATATTAATTTTATAATGCATAGTGAAGAAAGTTTACAGTGAAAGTTTCTAAATGTAAAAATTAATTCATTAAAGAAGACTTTTCGAACAACAACCACTTGTCGGATTTAAAATGGTTCTTTGTGTAACATGAAATACATTTCATATTAATTTCCTTTAACATTTTTGTAATAAACCTAATACTCGCAGAAAAGTTAATCTTCGATACAACTTCGGATAATATATATTTTTTAATTCTATCATTTAATGATGACGAAAGAAAATTTAAGAATATCTCATATTAAGAACATTATATTAAAATATGATATTATTTTTAAAACGATTACAAAACTTACCCTATACTACGTATGATGGGTAAGTAATAGATCTTAACATAATGCCTCGATTTAAAAACTGTGTGCTTCAGAGTGTTTATCGAACATTTCTCGATAAAACTTACCAATTTTTATATTTTTATATGTAACCAGTGAATAACGTTCGAAGATTTCACACTACAATCTAATATTTTTTACTAATATGTAATATTCATTAGATGCAGGTTTAAAATTATAAAGAAAATGTGAGGATTATAATATCTGCAAACAACATTTAGTTTTTAGTCAAGCCAGAATATCATCTAATTTATTTCATCAAAGTTAGAGTAAAAACGGATCCAAGATTGCAAAAGGCACGCGAGAGAAAAAAAAAATAACAATCGTATTTTAACAGCATTAGAGGATAACGTCATCCGCTTCGGGAAAAACATGGGGCTTAGAAATAAAAATATAAACGTTTCAATTTCAAATTCTCTTTTTAATCCTAAATATAAAATAAACCCGTGCGGTGTTGTTTATAATCATTGCTGAGCATCATATAATGTGGTATTTTATTTTTGTGGCAACAGTAATTTCAGGGAAAACTTTCATTTCTTTCTTGAAATCAATACCGATTTAAATTTTAAACATCAGAAAATTTTAATCAAAAAACATGTTTTAGGAAAATGTAAGTGTGCTATGTCAGAAGCCTGTTCAAAATCCTTTCATATGGTATCTCATTCGTCTTTCTACGTTTCGTATTTTCTTAGAAAAAGGGATGTTGACAGGAGAAATAATATATACGATTTTTTTTTTATATTATGATAAAAAAAAAATTACAGCGGTGACAGCATTAGTTACTTGAATGAAGATATTCTTAAGGACTCAGAAGTCACTTATCAGAAACGTTTACACACGATACAGTTTCGGATAATACTTATTTCATTCAATCACTTACAATTAAGAAGAAAATATTTACCGTCATAAATTTAAGTAAATTTCAAATAAAGACTTTCATGTTTAATTAATTAGAGAGCAATTTGCATGTTCTTCCCAAAAGTAAAATTTTGAAGTTTGACGATTGTTTCAAAAAACTGAAAATATTAAAATATCTATATGTATACATTATGTAAGGAGATTTTTGAACTGTTATATTTTAAGGTAAACGTGGATGTTGGGGATTGTGTAGATTAGAGGAAACGTGTTTCACTTATTTTTCTATAAAGCTACCCTCTTGTTTGAGGAGAAATATCGTGACAAATGAGGTACGTTCGTACTATAACTAGTTTTACAATGTAAACAAAAAAAATCATCGTTATTATTTCAGTTAAATGAATTATATCGTCTGTTATGAGCGAAATAAGCCTGCCTTTCTCTTATTTTATTACGTATGCCACGCTTACAGATGCGAATTTTTTTTCGACACCAGACAGCGCTGCCAAACTCACCATGGAGATATTGCTTTGCGGATGATTACCTCCATGGTTTAATATTTTTATGACTCACGATGAACGAATCTCTTGTGTTTATTTACTTTAATAGATTGAGATCGGGCTGTCAATCTAATTTCAACTGAAGTTATCTCAGAATCTATACATATTTGAATATAAACAGACATTGTTTTTGAACGATGTTTCTAAATATGTAACTTTTATGTAATTTTATTCGAAAAAATTATTTTGAATAAAATGGCCGCCTGGCATATAAAATTGAAGTGACACGCCCGTATTTGTTTTCCTCAGTCACATGACTTGCGTTTTTATTATATAGATTACGTGTGATAGGATTTAATAGAATGAAGAAAACTTTTATTAATATCTTTTTAAGTTGTGATTCGATTTTCATAAAATTTGAAAGGACTCGACAAAATTCTTAAACAATTATATGTATTAAATTTCAAAACATTAGTTTGCTTATTTTTTGTGCTGTTATATTCGGACGGACGGACGGACAGACAGACGGACTAGACAACGACTATAAGTGTTACGTATTTATATAATTACTAACGCTCCTAAAAATAGGAGTAATTTATAATGAATGTAGCTACATGTGCAAATGTTTGAATTTGTCCTGAACCAAACGCATAATGTTATTTAAAAAATTACTCTTTACCATTTTCCCCCCGTCACCAATTCCTCAATATTCCTCCACTTTTTAGAATTATTGAAAAGTGTTTATGAATTCAGTTTGTCTGTCAGTCTGTACTCCAACTCGCGTAAATATACTCCGATCGTCGTGAAACTTTTATATATTATTGAATTTTACTATAGAGTGTTCAGTATTGAAAATGAAGTGTGTAGAAATTCGTTTGCGCTTTATTTTAATAATGTTTCACTATTTCAAACATATTGAAATTGAGATTCATGACTGGTGCATAGCATTATCTTTTATTCACAGGGACGCACAAAAGAATTCTGTCTATAAGCATTAATTGCTGGAATTGAATTTTTATTTTCTTCTATCTTTACAAGAAGAAAGTATTGGATTCTTGAAAATTTTCGACTTCGGGTTCTCAACTGATTTATACGTTTTAGAAGGTCCTGAACACGATTTGACTGTTTTTAGAAAATGTCTGTCTGTGAGTCTGTGCCTTTGTGACTCTGTCTGTCTGTAAGGTAAAGCTAGGAGGGTCTGCGCACAATTAAAAAAAAGGGCAATAAAAAATCTAACTATTAATTTTTTGCTAAACTACCCATGAATAATTTTTACTTCATTTGTTTTTTATGCATTTCTATTGCTATTTTCTTGTTATGTTGTAATTTAATAGAACGGTTGTAATAAAACCAAGAAAGTTATTTTGCGCAATCTGTCCTTACAGGGTTGGTATGATTGCGTACATGGGTAGGAGAGATTGTTACTAATAATAACTACAATTAACTTGTTAACAATAATAATTACACTTAAATGACATTGTTGTAAGGTTTTTGTGAACAAATATTATTGTATTAAGAGTGAATATTTCAACTTAATGATTAAAGATCAGAAAACGGAAATAGTTTTAAAAACGATTAAAAAATTTTAATTAAAGGGGGGGAGGGAAATTAAAGAATCAAAAAAAGCAAGTCCAGATAAGATTACAAAATAACATTAAGTTACTTGAAAACACGTTTAACTTAAAATTAGTCCATTTTAATTTTTAATTTTTTTGTGCAAATTTACCAATAAGCTGCGTAATCTCTCCTAGAATGGAAACTAATGGGAGCAATACGCAATCTCTCCTAGATGGCGGGGTCGGAGAGATTGCGCGCATAGAGGTTCGGGGGGAAGGATTAGAGTGAGCGCGCAGCAACTCCAGGTAGTGGTACAACAGCAATAGTGGAGTGTCTACTTGAAAGTGCACGTTGATTGTTTTGAGCGTCTAAGATAAAGCATTGCTATTTTGTTTTGTTTTCCCAAAGTAAGTGCTTGAATTTTCATAACTATTCGTCAGAATTTCTATACAATGTCAGTAGTACAAAATATTTTAAACTTAAACGATTTCTCATAAGCTACTAATCTAGACTAACAATGTGAGCATCAACGGTTCGTTTTAGTAGCGGCCATGTTTAAATAAAAGGCCGCGCAATCTCTCCTACCGAAATTGGAGAGTTTGCGCATCTGTTACTTAGGAGAGATAGCACATTGTTCCCATTAGTTTTCATGCTAGGAGAGATTACGCAGTTTATTGGTAAATTTGCATAAAAAAAGGAAAAATGAAAATGGACTAATTTTAAGTTAAACGTGTTTTCAAGTAAATTAATGTTATTTTGTAATCTTATCTGGACCTGCTTTTTCTGATTCTTTATTTTATTTTCCCCTTTAATTAAATTTTTTTAATTCTTTTTAAAAGTATTTCCCTTTTCTGATTCTTTAATCATTAGGTTGAAATATTCACTCCTAATACAATAATATTTGTTAACAAAAACCTTACAACAATGTCATTTAAGTGTAATTATTATTGTTAACAAGTTAATTGTAGTTATTATTAGTAACAATCTCTCCTACGCATGTGCGCAATCACACCAACCCTGTAAGGACAGAATGCGCAAAATAACTTTCTTGGTTTTATTACAAGTGTTCTATTAAATTACAACATAACAAGAAAATAGCAATGGAAATGCATAAAAAACAAATGAAGTAAAAATTATTCATGGATAGTTTAGCAAAAAATTAATATTTAGATTTTTTTATTGCTATTATTTTGAATTGTGCGCAGACTGTCCTGGCTTTACCTTGTAGTAAGGTAGATGCCCCTGTTATCGTCATGTTCCTGATATATATCCATCCCCTATTATACGTTATCTAACCAAAAAGTCTCTAAATGGCATAAGCATACTGTGAAGGGCCTCCTATACTCTCAGAAAAAAACTGTAAATTTATGAGCATTACCCTTCAATTTTCACGGGAAACAGTCTTATTTGATGAAAAACGGACTGATTCACTAAATAAGCGGCCTTATCCCTTCGATACTTAGAAAATTAAGGGCAATCCACATATTCTTACAGTTCTAGCCCACCTGTTAGCAAAAATACGGTACGACCCCATACATTTTTCTCCATTAGGGTGTAACCCTTCATTTTAGTCGCGTTTCGAAAAATAATCTCACTTAACCACCACCGTAACATATTTTTTAACCCGCCAAAAATGCGAATCTGTGATGATTATCTAACGTGCTACGTGCTACGGAACAGTAAGTAAAGTGTTATTGTGTTTTAAGGTGCATTATATTCTGTGCGTTATAATGCTATATTACTTTGCCCTGTAAAACTACGGGCTGCACAAAATGATGGGTATGGATTTTTTTTTACGGGGTATGACTGGAATCTCTGCTGCCAGCCTCTGCCCGTAATTTTACAGGTATATTTTTAACAGTGTAGTGTATCATGTGATCACTTGCCATTCAGGTAGGTTGCGGAATTTGTCGCCTATTTCCTATTTTATATTTTTTGGTGTAATCGCTTCTTGTTTTTAGCTGATAAGTTTCCCTTTTTTATGCACGTTCTTTAAAGATTTTTTTATGATGATGTTCATACTATTTTTAGTTTTTAATTCTCTATCAATTGGTGCTGTCGTTGATGGTGTATATTTAACGATTTGTTCAAAATCAAACGATTTTTGCGAAAGCTCCTGTTATGGCCTTCCGGGTGGACACATCAAGTGCACCGGCATTTTTGTTTGTTCCAATTGCGATAAATAATTTGTTTTAACATTTTTTTTAAACTTTAAAATAATTTTTTTTTTCAAATAAAAACTTAAATTGTAATCTCAATTTTGTAAATAACTTTAATTTGATGAAAAATCCAGTTTTAAATCTACTTTTGAATAAAAAAAAAAATTATTATTGAGTATAATGTTTATTTATTTTACACAAAATTATTTGCTTTAGCAGAACAGCACTTTTAAATTGAAAACAATCACGATTTGTGAAGCATGGAACAATGGTGGCTATATCATGTGCACACGTTCCTTTTATGGCCACTTGGTAGACTTTTGGAATTCCATTTTTTTTTTTTTTTTATGGGGAATGCAATAATTTTTTTATAAAAGTCCATTAACCTAAGAACGTAAAAAAATAAAACGGTTTTGATTGTTTCAAAATGACGGCAGAGAAAATTCTTAAACTTTAGCATGACCATACCAAGGACACTCACCTTATATATACACATCTATAGATCATATACAGAGCTGATCAAAAAAGTTCGTATATATTTTTCGACTGTTGAGATAACTCCTGAAATTGGGTTTACAAAAGTGTTATGCATTTTCCAAATTGATTATTTCCCGATTCTTTACTTTATTTTATTATATACTCTTTCACTTCATTAAACGGTGAAGTTTTGTTAACCCCTTCACGACGAGCGTCTTTTACAGAATTTTTAATCTTTTACCACCGGTTTTTCAAAACAGAAATTTCCGCCTAATTGAATCGTGGAAATGCTAAGATAGAATAAGGCAAAGCTTACAAGAAAAAAAATAACTGGTGGGAAAAATCTAGGATTCTGAGCATCTTATGCGTCACGTATACGTGTTGCTCGTTCCCAAAGTGTTAAGGTATTCTGGAAGTGTTGGAAAGTGTTTCATAATGTATGCTTGACGCATGATTTTTCGAACTTGTTGTTTAATTTTTACGAATCAACATTAAAATTGCACAAAAATAGGAGCGTTCAAAAAGAGAAAGAAAATAAAAATCAGTCCCGTGTTTAAGTCTGAATTAATGTCGAAGGTAAAATTTTCTATGGGAAGAAGGATGGGAAGTTTACGAAGATAAAGATTAATTCACTGGAGGAAACTTTTCAAAGAACAATTACTTGTTGGATTAGATAAAGTTGGTTCAGAAACATGAAATAAAATGTATTTTCGGATTCATTAATGTTTTTGAAAACTTCTAATGATAGCAGAATACACTCAACAGAAAATTTAATTTGTTCCAAATAACTTCGGATAATAATTTTTCAACTACATCACTAAAACATAAGAAATAAAGATTTTTCAACAGAAAATTTAAGTAATTTTTAAATACAAAATTTTATGTTGCATTGAACGTCTTTCCCAACGGCTCAATTTAATACAAGACACTCTACTCACAATAGATTGGGCGTTAACTTGTTTGCAACTCGGAAGCCTCTTAATCGACATCAACTGTTCTGCAATATTTCTCTCATCATCTCTTTACTTCTTTTTCTACGTAATTATTATATTTTAATGCTTTTCTACTCTTTTTTCTACTTTTTTTTCTCTTCCTGACACTCTTATACTGCAAGTTAAATTTGATTGGATGGTTTACTTATTTCGGATTGGCTGATGAAGTTCTCAGTCGAAGCTTTTACTTTTCTTTCATTTTCTAGTGCTAATATGCTACATTTATACTTTTTTCTGATGGCTCCTTTAAGAAGTGATATACAACTACTCATATACCGGGAATGGAGTTGTTTTACAACAGGGAATCTCATTGAAACAATCAACTATTCCTGCTTCTGTTTGATAAATGATTATATAATCTTTCCGAGTAAAGTTTTAAACTAGGCGTCTTCAAACTCTTACGCTCGCAAGCCACATCAGCAGATTCTTAAAGTCCCGTGGGTCACACGTAGGCAAGTTAAATAGCATAGGCAATAAATGTATACTGTTATTGATTTCAAGATCAGAAAGCGTTGCATATAGACGCTGCGGAATTGAAACATTCCTTTTGTCCTCTTGATTTAGAAAAAAAAAAATATATATATATATATTCGAATGATTTCTCTCTTCTTTATTCTACATATCTCTCGATTTACTGCATTAAGACACACTTGGAAGCCGTTTTTGTTTGTTTCGTTTTGTTTGTTTAAAAATTATTGGGTTGTCCGAAAAGTTCGTGTCCGTTGGGAATATCAATTCATACCGGGTAATTCTATCATTTAATTATTAGACATTGATTCTGTTATGTAATGTCTAATAATTAACGGGTAGAATTTTCCGGTACGAATTGATTTTCCAAACCGGTACGAACTTTTCGGACGACCCAATAGAAATGACATGGCGGGTCACCTATACCCCGCGGACCATGGGTTGAAGACCTCATATTTTAAAGTAATGATTTTTAGAGAAAACTATAAAATTGAAAGTATAAAACATTTGTTCGAATAAAAACGTCAGGAAATTTTTGAACAATTGTGTTCTAACAGCTTTTATGCAATTCTTACGAATCATCATAAAAGTTGCATAAATTCAGATTTTGAAAAGCGAAAAAAAAGTAAAAATCAATCTTACCTTTAAATTTGAATGAATGTCGAGCAAAGCATTTACGAGACAGAGTAAAACGGGGAAGTTTCTGAAGATAAATTTAGTTCAAAAGGGAACACTTTTCGAAGAAAAATCAATTAATGGATTAGAAAGAGTTGTTTCTGAATCATGTGATAAACTTTCATTTCGAATCCATTATACCTTTTTGAGTAATTCTTTCAATTATTTTGTATGTCTGTGTGGACACAAAAATCACTTATCAGAAAAGTTTTGTGCGATACAATCTCCGTTAGTATTTCCTCAGTGAATCTTTAAACATAAAAACAAGAAGATTTTTCACTAGAGCATTTCAGTAAATTTCTAATACAGACCTTTATGCAGCATTAATTACTAAACAATCTGCCTATTCTTTCCAAATAATGCTTTTAAAGTAACGATTTTTACAATAATCAATAAAATAAAACATTTATTCATATGAAAATTCAAGAACTTTTTTTCAACTGTTCGAACTATTTCTAAATGTCTAATAGTTACAATTTTGGTTAATATTCCCATCATTGAATCATTTTACCGTAGGAAACGAATGTGTCCTACCAGATAATTTAACTAAATTTCAAATAAAAACTTAATGTTGAATTCATTACTAAATATTTTACCAATTGTTTTTAAAAAAGTATTTAAAGTAAGAATATTTACAAAAAACTACAAAATGCAATTTCTACGAATCGTCATAAAAGTTACACAATATGAGATTTTGAAAAGCAAAATAAAGTAAAAATCAATGCTATGTTTAAATCTGAATTAATGTCGAAGAAAGCATTTACGAGACAACGAAGGACGGAAAAGTTTCTGAAGATAAATTTAATTCACTAGGGAACACTTTTCAAAGAACAACCACTTATTGGATTAGAAAGAGTTGTTTCCGAATCATGTGATAAACTTTCTTTTCGGATCCATTATACCTTTTTAAGGATGGGCGTAGAAATCACTTATCAGAAAAGTTAACGTTCGATACAATTTCGGTTAATACTCCCACCGTTACATCGTTTAAACATAGAAAAAGTCGATTTTCCAACAGAAAAGTAAAGTAAGTTTTAAATACATAATTTTATGTTGCATTAATTAGTAAACATTTTACAGATTCTTTCCAATTAATGTTTTAAAGTAATGATTTTTACAATAAACTGTAAAATAAACCATATAAAATATTTATTCTTATGAAAATTCAAGGACTTAATGGAACTGTTCTAAATGTCTAACTGTTACAAATTTGGTTAATATTCCCATCATTAAATCCTTTAACAAAGTGATTCCCAACGTGGGGTGTACGCCCCACTTTGGAACATTTTGAATTTATAAGGGGTCAATTTTCCATAGTTATTATGATATCATTACCTATTTGTTCTTTTGTAAAAGTAAAGTTGTAAATTGAAAATAAAAATTTCACATTTAAATTTCAAAAATAAAATAAAATAAATAAGTTTTTTATTCAATTTTCCAAAATTGTTCAAACAAAAGTTTAAAATACAATCACTACCAGAATAATTATACGAAAAAATTTTAAATGATTGCATAGCTATATATTTTTCTGATTTAAAATATTTTAGAATTTAAGACAATTTTTCAACTATTTATGAAAAAATTCATGTATTTCTTTTCGCTCTGCAATATGTCAGCTGAAGAAACTTTTAGAATTGAAACTATTCAACTGCATATTTAACATAGTTGCGGCGAGCTTCTTTTACAGAATTTTTAATCTTTTATCACCAGTAAATTCAACTGGAAATTTTTGTTAATCTAATCACAATATGTAATAACTATTCTCTGATTAAAAAAGAAAATTTTTCAGTTCAAAATTACTGATAGGAATAACCAAGGATTCTGAGTTCTCTGTACATCACATATACGATGGTGGTTAAAATTGACTGTTTTAACCCTGCAAGTATACACAATACTTTAAAGTACCAGTTGAATCATAATGTTATAAAAAAATATTTGATTCTTCCATTATCAACGACACATTTCAGATCGATGTTAAATACTTTACTCTATCACCGACCAGTAGCATCAGTACTTCTGTGAATTAAAAAATGTTTCAGAAGGATACTATTTCCCCCAAAGCCATTAAATAATAAGCCCAGTCAGATAGTGTTAAATTTGTTAGCGACACACTAGCGCCAAACCTCTGCTGCGGAAGGAGGACAAAACAGAAGTGCGTCGCAGAGAAACGATACGATTTATTTATATCGATATTTTATACGATTTTTATCTATTTTTTATTTTTGCACTTCCTTTAAAAGCTTGCTAATTATTGGGATCTTTTACATTAAAGCTAAAACTACAATGAAAAAAAAATGGTGGAAATTTACTGGATTAATATTTCTATATAAATATAGTGGTGGCGAAGAAGTTGATTTATTTATTAAAAGTTAAATAAAAAGTGATGGAAATTTACATCACTATGCAATTAACCCTTTCCGGCACAGACAAATTCTGTTCGTAAAATGTGAAATTACTGACTGACACCGGAATTTACAAACAACTTTCTTAGAAAATATGAACTCCTTATTTTAAGCTTTAATTTTAGAGGCAAAATTTTATTAAAATATTCTTGGTGCCGAATGCAGCACTCCCAACCGCTAGATGGCGCTATTTTCAACTTGCGAAAAGCTTCCCATTTATCTGACTGGGCTCATTATTTAATGGCTTTGATTTCCCCTATGTACGTTTTTCTAGCTACCATTTTTTTGTGTGATGTGCAATATTAAGTTTCTGGTGTGAAATATCTCAACATTTATAGATAACACCATTGTATATTTTGGATTACTTTTTAAGGTATGGGAAATAACATTTCTTATATTAAATAATTTAATTTATTTTTAAAGTGTTTTATCAATTGGTATTACAAGTAAAGGTATTAAGAAGCAAGAGGCAATTGTTTACATATATATATATACTTATAACTTAGGAATAGAAGAATAACACAGTCTGAAATGATGAATTTTTTTTCTTTCATACGGTGTTCTTGTTATGTATTTTTTATGCTCATTTCAAGGAAAATACCCAAACATTTCTATTACGTTCAGTTTTGACACAGATCAAGAATTTCGACTTGATTACTAAATGATAAATTTAGTGCTAAAAACAATGGGTTTTCCAATTGAAAAGTTATAAATTTAGTGAACACTCGACACTAATAAATCTGATAGCATACTATTGCTATTTGCTGCATAGGAAACAATTGCAAGCAGTGCACACGACAAAAAGGGGGATGTGGACAACTTTGTTCGAAATGAAGAAAATGCATTATCATACCTACCAACTTTCAACTAAACTTCCGTGCAATGTGGGTTAATTTGATACAGGTTAAAGACGTTTCTAACCGAAAAAATATATCTGAAAAAATAATATATATATTCATTTCCATGTTCTTCAGTGAACTTACTTGATTGCATTCCTTAAAAAAATGCTAGTTTGAAAGGTGTTTAAACTCGTTTAAATTAAAGTACATTGTAAGGAAGTTTAGTGCAATGATGGCAGGTATGCATTATAATAATATTTATAAGACTTCTTCAAATTAATAATCCAGAAATGATTCTTACGTATTATGTTTATTGCTGCCAACTAATACAATTGTTTGGCATTAGTAATTAAGGACAGATATCTTCACCCTTTTAAATCGTAGTATTCTGTGATTCAATAAGGAAAATATTTTTAAAACATTGTGATGCCAAATATTCGTAGTACAGGGTGTCCCAAAAGTCTCCGTACAACTTCAAAAATGTATTACAAAAACAATAATAGGCCTACAGCAAAAATAATTTCAACAGTACATAGAGTAACTTAAAAAGTTTTTTTCTACTACCTTAGTATACTTGTATATGAGAACCTTTCGTTGCACGAAGAATATCAAGTCGATGTTCCAATTCCATCCACGTGCGTTTCATCATGCTAACATCAACAGTAGTTACAACTGTTTAGATATTTTGTTTCAATTCCACGAGACTGTTCACTTGAAACAAAAGATCCAAAGTGAAACAAAATTGAATACTGGAATTGAAACAATTGAATATTGGAATTGAAACAAAAGATCCAAACAGTTGTAACTACTGTTGATGTTAGTATGCTGAAACGCACGTGGATGGAATTGGAATATCGACTTGATATTCTTCGTGCAACGAAAGGATCTCATGTACAAGTATACTAAGGTAGTATAAAAAAACTTTTTAAGTTACTCTATGTACTGTTATAATTGTTTTTGCTGTAGGCCTATTATTTTTTTGTAATAAATTTTTGAAGTCGTACGGAGACTTTTGGGACACCCTGTAGTTGTCAGCTAGGACAGCATTAAACAGAGTACCGAAAACGTTTCCACGTGTTATAAATGAGCTACTAAAATTACCAAATATATCAATGCTATCATATTTCATGCCAAATGTGAGAGTATCTTCAAGCAATTTTGTCAAGGCAAAAATACAAACCTTAAAATACTACTTTTGTTTCACACGAAGGTACAGATAAGAAACAACCAAACTCTTCTAGATATAAATGCAAAGATGAATGGCTGAATTTCATTTATACAGTTATATTAAAGCACATTTGTGACAAGATCATTGCCTATTTAATAAGCTTAACAATATGGAAAGTGACGTCATTTGTTAATTCCCTGTTAGGCTGCCTGTATGTAAATAACTATTCATTTTGATAAGAATTATACGTTACATAGCGAGGATATGTTACATCATCTTTTTACAGATGCTTTGGTGGGGCGTGATCAATAAAAAGTTGGGAAACACTGCTTTAAAAGAAGAAAATGAGATTGTCCACCACAAAATTTAAGCAAAGTTCAAATAAAGAACTTGAACTACATTATCTAGTGAATACTTTGCCTATTCTTTCCAAATAATATTTTAAAGTATCGATTTTTATAACAAACTGTAAAATAAATCATAATAAAACATTTATTCTTATGTAAATTCAAGTATTTTTTGCAAATGTTTCAAATATCTAACTGCTATAATTTCGGTTAATATTCCGACCATTGAATCATTTAAACATAGTAAACGAAGATTTTTCGCAAGAAATATTTAAGTAAGGTTCAAATACAGAATTTTATGTTGTATTAATTAGCAAATATTTTACTTATTATTTCCACCAATGTTTTGAAAAACAATTTTTACAATAAACTATAAAATAAAATAAACAAAAGATTTAAATACAAGAACTTTTTCAACTATTCCATATATCTATCTGCTTTAATCCAAATATTACTAATCGTCATAAAAGTTCGACAAAAAAAAAACGTTCGAAAAGCGAAAGATTGTAAACATCAGTCCTATTGTTAAATCTGAATCAATATCGAAGAAAGCACTTAGGAGATCGAGGAGGATGAGTAAGTTTTGGAAGATAGAAATCAATTCAGTGGAGAACATGCATTTTCGAAAAAATAAAACACTTGTTGCATTAGGAAGAGTTGTTTCTGAAATATGCGACAAACTTTCTTTTTAGAAGCATTAATCCTTTTTGAGTAATTTTTAAAAGAATAAAATATTTATATATTTATGAGTATGCAATTCGTACGAATTCTTTTGACCTGTTACAGAAATTTGAAAAAATTATGAATTGTTACAAAAGATCCATAGAAACGAGTTTGAAAAGCGAAAGAAACTGAACATCAATCTATATTTAAATACGAATTAATGCCGAAAAGAATTAACGAGAGACAGAATGATGGAAAAGTTTGTGAGGATAAAAATTATATCACTAAAGAACACTTTTCAGAGAGAAAGCACTTGTTGGATTAGAAAGAGTCCTTTCTGAAACATGGGATACTTTTAATTTTCGGATCCATAATTATTGTTTAATAATTATAATAAACGAAGAAAACATTTAGTAGAAAATTTAACGGTGGATACAATTCCGGTCATTAGTCCCGTCATTGAATCGTTTAAACATAGGAAATGAAGATTTTCGACCGGAAAAATTAATGGGTTTCAAATAAAGAACTTTATTGCTGCATTAATTCGTAAACGTTTTACCTAATTTTGCCAAATCATTTTAAAGTAACGATTTTTACAAAAAACTGTAAAATAAAACAAACAAAAGATTTATTCATATAAAAATACAAGAACTTTTTTCAATTGTTGCAAATGTTTGTTTAAAAGTAAATATTACTAAAGTTCAGATATGTTGGAGAAAAGAATAGAGTTCGAAAAGCGAAAGAATGTAAAATTCAATCCGTTGAGTAAATCTGAATCATTGTCGAAGACCGATTTAAGAAGAGCTGTATGGATGGTGAAGTTTGTGAAGATAAAAATCAATTCACCTGAAAATATTTTTGAAGAAAAAACACTTGTTGCATTAGGAAGAGTTGTTTCTGAATCGTGCGACAAGGTTTCTCTTCGGATGCATTAATCCGTTTGAGTAATTCTGAATAGAATAAAACATTTTTGTGTGTACAATGTGTAAGAACTTATTTGAACTGTTTTGTAATTATGAAAAATTTAGGAATTGTGTTAAAAGGTCCACATAAAAGAGTGCGAAAACCGAAAGTAAGTAAAAATCAATCTTTATTTAAATACGAATTAATGCCGAAAAGTATTTACGAGAGAGCAAGTAATGGGAAAGTTTGTGAAGATACAAATTATTTCATTAAAGAACACTTTTCAAAGATAAAGCATTTGTTGGATTTCAAAGAATTCTTTCTAAAACATGGGATAATTTTAATTTTCGGATCCATTAATATTTTTTGACGCATAAAACATTCAGCAGAAAAGTTGTCATTCGATAAAATTTCGTTTAATATTCCCATCATTGAATCATTTCAACGTAGTAAACAACAATTTTCCATCAGAAAGATTTAAGTAAGGTTCAAATACAGAACTTTATAGGATTGCATTAATTAGTAAATATTCCACTTGTTCTTTGCAAATAATGTTTTAAAGTAGCACTTTTTACCATAAATTGTAAAATAAAAGACATAAAAGAGTTATTCTTTCGAAACTTCAAGGACTTTTTCAAATGTTCCAAATATCTAATTGTTTCAATGCAAATACGAGTATTACCTATCGTCATAAAAGTCGGACCAAACAATTGTGTGCGAAAACTGAAAGAATGTAAAAATAAATGCTATGCTTAAATCGGAATCAATGTCGAAGAAAGCATTTATGAGAACGAGAAGGATGGGTAAGTTTTGGAAGATAAAAATCAATTCAGTGGAGAACATTTTCAACACTTGTTGCATTAGGAAGAGTTGTTTCTGAAATATGCGACAAACTTTTTTTTCCGATGCATTAATCCTCTCTGAGTAATTCTTAAAAGAATAAAATATTTATGAGTATGCAATATGTACGAATTCTTTTGAACTGTTGTTATATAATTATGAAAAATTTACGAATTGTAACAAAAGTTCCATAGAAAAGAGCGTGAAAAGTGAAAGGAACTGAAAATCAATCTATATT
Source organism: Maratus michaelseni (assembly GCA_963931845.1). NCBI lineage: Eukaryota > Metazoa > Arthropoda > Arachnida > Araneae > Salticidae > Maratus > Maratus michaelseni. Next base: position 212,340,208 of record OZ007600.1, read on the forward strand.
TAAATATGAATTAACCCTTAATTGCATACTGATGTAAATTTCCATCACTTTTTATTTAACTTTTAATAAATAAATCAACTTCTTCACCACCACTATATTTATATAGAAATATTAATCCACTAAATTTCCCGTGAACTATGTTGCTGAACAAAGTTAAAAATCTATCTTAAAATTTCTGGTGTCTAATATTTAATATATGTATAAAAAAACACAATTGTAAAAGAAAAACTCATGCAAAGAAGGGTTAATGCCGAAAAGGATTAACGAGGGAGAGAATGGTGGGAAAGTTTTTGGGGATAAAATTTATTCTATTAAAGAACACTTTTCAAAGCAAAAGAACTTGTTGGATTAGAAAAAGTTCTTTCTGAAATATCGGATAAGTTTAATTTTCGAATCAATAAATATTTTTTGAATAATTCTAATGAATGCATAAAACATTTAACAAAAAAGTTGTCATTCGATAAAATTTCGGTTAATATTTCCATCATTGGGAATCATTTCACCACAGCAAACGAAGGTTTTCCACCAGAAAAATTGAAGTAAGTTTCAAATACAGAACTTTATGTTGTGTTAATTAGTAAGTATTTTACCTATTCTTCCCAAATAATGTTACGAAGTCGCGATTTTTACAATAAGCTGTAAAATGAAACGAACAAAAGATTTATTCATATAAAAATGCAAGAACCTTTTTGAACTTTTATAATGTTTAACTGTTTTAATGCAAATATTATGAATCGTCATAAAAGCTGGACAAAAAAAAAGCGTTCGAAAAGAGAAAGGATGTAAAAATCAATCCTATGCTTAAATCTGAATAAATGTCGAAGAGAGCGTAGGTTGGGGAAGTCTGTAAAATAAAATAATCAATTCAATGGAGAACATTGTCGAAGAAAAACCACTTGTTGCATTAGGAAGAGTTGTTTCTGAATCATGCGAAATTCTTTCTTTTCGGATACATTAATCCTCTTTGAGTAAATCTTGAAAGAATAAAATATTTATGAGTGTGCAATATGTAAGAATTGTTTTGAACTGTTGTATAATTTTTAAAAAATTACGAATTGTAATAAACGCTCCACAGAAAGGAGTAAGAAAACCGAAAGAAAGTGAAAATTAGTCTATATTTAAATACGAATTAATGCCGAGAATCATTTACGAGAGAGAAAATGTTGGAAAAGTTAGTAAAGATAAAATTATTCTATTTAAGAACACTTTTAAAAGCAAAAGAACTTGTTGGATTAGAAAGAGTTTGGGATAATTTTAATTGTCGGATCGATTAATCTTCTTTGAGTAATTCGAATGGACTCATAAACCATTTAACAGAAAAGTTAACATTCGAAAATTTTTCAGTTAATATTCCCAACATTAAATCATTTAACCCCTTGAGGGGCGGTGGTATATAATATATACCACTTAATTTTAATTCCCAAACGCCACATTGACACCGTAATTTTGGAATCAAATTTTACTTTTATAATATGCGTGAAGAAACGCTTCTACCTATTTTGAAATAAATTTTGTTTTTAAATCCCGGTGTCATTCACTGATTTCAACATTTTAGAAACATAAGTACTTTGCCCCTGAAAGGGTTAAACACATTAAATGAAGATTTTCTACCAGAAAATTTAAGTAAGTTTTAAATGCAAAATTTATATTTCATTAATTAGTATATATGTCTATTCTGATGTAGATTAAATTTGATTGGCTGCTTTACGCTAGCTAAATTTGATTGGCTAGCTATCTCTTTCCTGATTGGCTGAAGAAGTTTTCAGTGAAATCCCTTACTTTTCTTTCATTTTGTAGTGCAAATGTGCTACATTTATATATATTTTTTCCTGGCTCCTCTAAGATGTGATACGATACAACTACTCATATGCTGGGAGTGGAGTTGTTTACAACTGGGAATCGCATTGGCGAGAATTTGTTATGCATCTAGAAAGTGAAATCTTTCGCTTGATTTTATGCAAAATTGAAGTAGATACTTAGGGGGTCGACTTATCGCGGGTTTTTTATTTTTTGCAGAATTTGCATTTAAAAATTAGGGGGTCGATTTACACGCGAGTCTACTTATACGCGAGTATATACGGTACTCATATACAGGGAGTGGAGATGTTTAAAACTGGGAATTCCATTGAAACAATTAACTGTTTCTGTTTCTGTTTAGTAAATATTTTACTTGTTCTCTTCAAATAAAGTTCTAAAGTAAAAATTTTTACAATAAATTGTAAAATAAAACAAGCAAAAGATGTATTTATTCTTATAAAAGTGCAAATACCTTTTTTCAAATGTTCTAAATGTCTAACTGTTTTAATGCAAATATTACGAATCGTCACAAAAGGTAGGCAAAAAAATCGTTTGAAAAGAGAAAGAATGTAAAAATCATTGAATCAATCGAAGAAACCATTTACGAGAGCGTGAAAGATGGAAAAGTTTTTGAAGCTAAAAATCAATTCAGCGGAGAACATTTTCGAAGAAAAACCACTTGTTGCATTAGGAAGAGTTGTTTCTGAATCATGTGGCAAGCTGTCTTTTCGGATGCATTAATCCTGTTTGAGTACTTTTGTGAGGAAAAAAGCATTTATGAATACGCAAAATGTAAGAACTTTTTTAACTGTTTTGTAACTATGAAAAATTTATGAATTGTAATAAAAGGTCCACAGAAAAGAATGCGAAAATTAAAAGCTAGCCAAAATCAATCTATATTTAAATACGAATTATTGCCGAAAAGCGTTTACGAAAGAGCGAGTCATGGGAAAGTTTGTGAAGATAAAAATTAATTCATTAAAGGACATTTTTCAAAAAGACAGCTCTTGTTGATATAGACAAAGTTCGTTCTGACACATGGGATAATTTTAACTTTTGGATCCATTAATCTTTTTTGAATAATTCTAATGGGCGCAGAAAACATTTAACAGAAAAATTACTCTTTGATATAATTTCGAGTAATATTTCATTCTTTGAAGCACTTATTATAAGAAAAGAAATTTTTCCATCGGAAATTTCAGCAATTTTCAAATATAGTACTTGATGTGCATTTTCTTGTTAAATGATTTTACCTATTACTTTCAAATAATATTTTATGGTAGGGACTCCCGCTCGACGGTCACATCAATAAATTCTTAAAGTTATTTGGGCAACCGCTATAAGTCAGTTATATAGCATAGGCAAGAAATGTATAAACATAAGGAAAAGAAAATGTTGTATACAGGCGCTACGAAAATGGAAATTTTTCATTTCCTTCTTGATTCATAAAAAACATTTTATTCATTTTCATTAAATATTTAAAGGAATAAATCAGAAAATATATACGATTACATAATTCAGTAATAGTAAATGTTATTATTTTGTAACTTTTTAACTAAATGTATGAACCCTCGGTAGGTTTCGTCTGCCCTTTTTCGGATCTGATGGAAAAAATAATGTTTTTTTATTTACTTTTTTTTACTATTTTGTTATACTTCCATTTCAATATTATATTTTTAAATATTTTTATTTATTTTTTTAATTTTTCACGGCTCCCTTTTGTCTCGCAAGTCAATTATCTTTAACCTGGAAGTTCAGTTGGTACGCAGCTAGGTATTCCGTACTGCTAACTACATTTTCCATTGTTCCAACAGAGTCTGAAGTACAATTAGTTGTCGCATAAAAAAGTTCTTCATGTAACAAAAGTTTTATTTTCATAGTCGACAATCTGTGTGAAATTATTCCAATGATGTAATAATGGCTGTATGCCTAATAATTGGCGTAGAAAACATTCAACCAAAAAGTTAATATTCGAGATAATTTAGGATAATATTTCCTTTATTGTATGGCATTGAGATAAGAAAAGAAACTTTACATTTCAGTTTCAAAATAAAAAAAAATCCTGTGGCAGTTTTTAATGATGTACAAATAATGCAATCTATCCTGATGAGAATAAATTTAAAACAAAGATAATATAAAAAATTATATAAAAGATTATATAAAACAAAGTACTGAAATATATGACTATTTTCATAACTATTCAAACTGATATTTATGCATTTTTATGGTATCCATAAATGCTGAATAATCACAGCCTGAAAAGATAAATAAAATAAACTAGTCGGATGTGTCAATCTCAAAACTTTCTTCTATCTCATACATGTCAAAGTTAAACAATAACAGAAAATGAAGTTTGATGAAATTCCGTGCATTAATTCTTGAGATACGATTATCGCTAAAATCGTGTAAATCCTTTAAAAATGCAGCATGGCAGCGCCACATGTGGGGCTGATTATACCAAAACCTAATCAGCAACAACTTATGTCCACATCTAACTGAATTTGAAGTTTGATGAAAATCCATGCATTAGTTCTTGAAATAATTCTATTGCGAAAATCATGAAAAATGAAGCATGGCAACGCCACCTGTTGGACCAACAACATCAAACCAAAACAGCACCAATTTATATCAATGTCTAACTGAATCTAAAGTTTTATTAAATTCCGTGCATTACTTTTTGAGATATGACTATTGCTAAAATCGTATAAATATTGAAAAAATACAGCATAGAAGCGCCACCTTTTGGGAATTTTACACCAAAACCTAATAAGCAACAGAACATGTCAACGTCTAACTGTATCTGAAGTTTGATGAAAATCCCTACATTAGTTCTTGAGATTTAGCTATCTTGAAAATCGTGAATAATGCAGCATAGCAGCGCCACCTGTGGAGTTATTTACACCAAAACCTAATCAGCAAAAACTTATGTCACCGTCTAACTGAATCTGAAGTTTTATTAAATTCCATTAGTTCTTGAGATACCGATATTGCGCACATCGTGAAAAATGAAGCATAGCAGCGACACGGGTTGGACGATTTACACCAAAAACTAATCAGCACCAATATACAGTAAGGTCTAACTGAATTTAAAATTTTATAAATTCCGTGCATTAATTCTTGAAACAGAGCGCCCGGAAAATGTTTTGTCGTATACAGACACACACACAGAGAGAGAGAGAGAGAGAGAGAAAGGCAGACTGACTCACAGACAAACATTTTCTAAAAAAAAGTCAAATCGTGTTCTTGATCTTCTAAAACGTATAAATCCGCCGAAAACCGAAAGTTGGAAATTTTTATGAATCCATTACTTTTTTTCTTGTAAAAATATCGGCAAGCGAAAATATACAAGATCATTGTGCTTAAATGAGATGCTATATCTCATACGTTTGTCACATTTAGGATATATTTCGTGTTTTATCAAATACTAGACTGCGATTTCTGGTACGCTATTCGGTTTTTTCAAACGAAACTCAAATCAAATGAAAATCTCTGAAAAAGTACCTAACTGACAATGTAAGTCTCATAAAAATCCGTTTCCAGAATTTGAGCCATAAACGTACAGAATGAAATTGCGGTATTCAAGCGATGGCGGTATTCAAGCGATCGCAGTATTACGCGTCTGAATAGAATTCTTTGAAAAATTGGGTTTTATAACATCTATTATAAGGAAAGCACTAATTTTCATATTTATTTATCTATACAGTCTTTCATGTACCGAAATATGACTTTGATTATTTAATGGGATATGTTTTTAGATGTGAATTACACTTATGTAATACACTTACATAATTACTTTTATATCCTTTATTTTACCGATAAAAAACAATTTACAATTATTTTTAAAATGATGGATCATTTTGCCATTTGGTGAGGATAAAATGATCCTTTGGACATTTTTTTTTCATTACTCAATTTGAGCTTAAAATATTATTAAAATATGTTTATAATGCATAATATAGTATAAAACATACTAGCAAAGGGTCAAACTTTTATTTAAACATTTATGTTATTTTATACAAGTTTTTTCCCGTAAGGGGATCATTTTATCCCACATTCCCCTATCTAGTTGACAATATAAATTCCATAAAAATCCGTTCCGTAGAACTTGCGTTATAACCGTTCCAAATAAAATTCACTTTCATAATCGGATTGACCTAATTATAGAACTTTCCACCATAGAACTATACTATACTATAACTAAGCAACGTAGAACATGTGTTATACACGAAAACCTTTTCCCAATCATTACTAAACTGACAATGTAGGTTCCATAATAATCCCTTTGCCAGAATATGAGATAGAAACATTCAGAATAAAATTCCCAATTGGATTTTTTTATAGTATATAAAGTAAAGTAGATAAAATGTCAAATATAAGCAAAAGAGATTGATTATTATGCTTTTAAATTAAAACTAATTTGTTTTTAGGAAATGTAATTATTATATTTAATCTAAGCAAAAGTATATCATTGTCACATTTAGAGTACTTAAATCTTAAATGAGATGTCCAAAGTCCTTTAATGAGTCAATGCTTTTATGCATGTCACTTTTTCCTAAATTTATTAAATTGTTATCAATCTTTTCTTTATATTACATTATAATTAACACGTTCACTGCCGAGTTAAAATTACCAGAATTTTATTTTATTTAGAAAATTCGAATTCATACCAAAAAAGACTAATGGCAATATTTACTTTATTTAATTACAGACATTTCGTGATTACATAAAAAAAAAAATTCTTCCTTCGAAATTTCCGGTACGAATTCGTAATTTTAGATTGAAATTACGAATTCGAATTACGAGTATACTCGTAGTTGGCAACGAATAGGTTAAATAAATGAAGAATACTACATTAATTTTATCAAAAAAATATCTTTTACTGTATGATTTGTTTTACACAACTATTTGATAAACGAAATTTTTGTACTTGGAGATGAATGCCTGGAACGCCGTAATATTCCTTAAATGTATAACAACTGTGGTAATGTTACAGTAATGTTATTTATATCTACCAACTTTACGGAGTTTTTGTAAACCAAGCCAACATAATTTTAACCATAAAAAATACTTGATTACTATACCTGTGTGGTTATATATTAATGTCTTACATTTGATAAAATTTCTGGTTTCGACTGAATTAAAATGAACGACAAGTTGTCAGGTATACCTTTATTTCTATTCAGTTCATAAACTGTTTTAACACACCCTTCTGACCACTTCTAGTTTTTGGAATCACTCATTAACATTGTACTTAGTTCGACTTCTTTATACATCTTAATAGTTACAATAGTACTTGGAAACATTCACCCTCACAGTACAATTACGTTGCTGCTAAACTTCATGTTATCATTAGACTCTCTAGTTGGAACTTTATAAGTTAAACAACTAGACTTCCCCTAAAAGTCGATCATTTTACTTGACTATCTATTGTTGCTAGGAGAATATTATATTTCCTATGGGACCGCCATGATTACAGTCGAACAACTTTAATATCTTCGGCAGCTTGTTTAACATCTAGAGGTTGTTAGAAGATCCCTTAAGCATTTTCTTAGTTAAAAATCACACCGAGAAAGAAATCCGTAATAAAAATACACTTCTAAAACTTAATGAAATAAAACTAAAGACAATAACTCTAACCATTCATCTTGAGCCACCATGCTTCTAGAAAAATTAGAAAAAGGCACTTTTGCGTTACCCCTTGGATTGAAAACTTGATCCATTAGTCATATTTCTTTATTATTTTTAAAATATACACCATTATTATTATGTCAATTTTTTTAATTCTTTTTCTAATACAACGAATTTTTCTATCTTGATCATTCGAAATATGCAATTAAGTACTCAGACAAATAAAAACGCTAAATTACTAACTACTATGTGCAAATTCATAAATATATTAATTGAAAAAAGTTCAATTATTGACAATTTCCACTTTTAAAAATCATTTTGCTTTATGAAAATACCACATAAACTTACTTTAGTACATATTCTGAGAGCGACTCCGCATTTTAAAGATCCAATTCATCGCATATAGGTCGTCTATCGGCATCTGTAAGTTTTCTCAATTTTCTTGCTTCAAAAAGCGCATTATATGCCAGAAAATATAGTAATTGTATAAGGAAATTTTTAAAGTGTTGGAACAGTTATATGTGTAAATTTTATGCACTATCATAAAATTTACATTTAAAAAGAGCTTAAAGGGTAAGGGATCCTACATCCTACTCTATTTCATTCAACTAATCACGTTTTTTTTGTCTATTAATCAAGAAAACTCAATTGTTATTCGTACTTTTTTTTTTAATCTTTAATATTTCATTTTTGTACCCAGCGTATAGCCCGCACCTGTAAGTTTTGTCAATGTTCTTACATAAAAAATGTGCATTATAAGCTAGAAAATACGGTAGGTGTATAAGGAACTTTTTTAAGTGTTGGAAATGTTTTTTATGTAACTTTTATGCATTATCATAAAATTTACATTAAAAAGGGCCTGGAGAGTAAGGAATCCTACTCTGTTCATTCAACTAATTACGTTCTTTTTCCTTGTCCATTAATATAGAAATCTCAATTGTTATCCGTCCCTTTAATTTTTCATTTTTCATTTTTTATACCTGGCGTATAACGAGCACCTGTAAGTTTTGTCGATTTTCTTGCTTCAAAAGTGCGTAGTATTTGCCAGAAAATGCGGTAGGTGTATAAGGAACTTTTTAAAGTGTTGGAACAGTTTTTTTTATATTTTTTTTATGCATTATATCAAAAATTTACATTAAAAAGTGCCTAGAGGGCAAGGAATCCTACTCTAGTTCATTCAACTACTCACGTTTTTTTTTTTTTTTTTTCTTGTCCATTAACACAGAAGTCTCAATTGTTATCCGTACATTTTTTTTTTATTTTAATATTTCATTTTTTGTATAACGCGTACCTGTAGGTTTTGTCGATTTTCTTGCTTCAAAAGTGCGCAGTATTTGCCAGAAAATACGGTAGGTATATAAGAAATTTTTTTAAGTGCTGGAACAATTATTTATGTAAATTTTATGCATTATCATAAAATTTGCGTTTAAAAAAGTGCCTGGAGGGTAAGGAATCCTACACAAATTTCTTCAACTAATCACGTTTTTTTTTTTTTTTTTCGTGTCGATTAATATAGAAATCTCAATTGTTATCCGTACATTTAAAAAAAAATATTTAATATTTCATTTTTTGTATAACGCGTACCTGTAGGTTTTGTCGATTTTCTTGCTTCAAAAGTGCGCAGTATTTGCCAGAAAATACGGTAGGTATATAGGAAATTTTAAGTGCTGGAACAGTTATTTATGTAAATTTTATGCATTATCATAAAATTTGTGTTTAAAAAAGTGCCTGGAGGGTAAGGAATCCTACACAAGTTTCTTCAACTAATCACGTTTTTTTTTTTTTTTTCGTGTCGATTAATATAGAAATCTCAATTGTTATCCGTACATATTTTTTTTAATCTTTCATTTTTTTATACCCGGCGTATAACGCGCCGCTTAAGTTTTGTCAATTTTCTTACATCAAAAATGCGCATTATCTGCCAGAAAATACGGTAGGAGTATAAGGAACTTTTTAAATAAAAGTCTTGGTACAGATATGTAAATTGTATGCATTATCATAAAATTTACATTAAAGCAGTGCCTGGAAGGTAAGGAATACTACTATAGTTCATTAAGCTAATCACGTTTTTTTTTCTTGTCCATTAATATAGAAATCTCAATTATTACCCGTACATTTTTTGTAATTATTAAACTTTTTTTTTTATACCCAGCATATAACACACACCTGTATATTTTAAACAATTATCTTCTTTCTAAAGCCGCGTTATACGTCGGAATATGCGGAACGTGTATCAGGAACCTTTTAAAGGGCTGTAAGAGTTTTTTACGTAAATTTTATGTATTATCCTAAAAGTTGTTTAAAAAAAATGTCCAAAACAGTGACAGTAAATTAAGTCGGTATACTCTGTTCCTAATTCATGTTGAAAGAAGGATTTATAAGAAAAGATAGAGAAGTTCGTGAAGATAAACTTAATTCACCGAAGAACACTTTTCCAAGAGCAACCATTTGGCGCATTAGAAAGAGCTGTTTCTGTTGCATGAAATACGTTTTCTTTACGGGTCGATTAATCCTGTTTGCAATAATCCTAATCGACGTAGAAAATACCGAACAGAAAAATTAATGTTCGATACGACTTCGAATAATGTTACTTTCATTTGATTACGTAAATATACATATGAAAGTATGTTTTAAATGTAATTAAGTTTTAAGTTAAGAACTTATCGTTAAATTTATTATTCAACATTTAATTGGTGAATATTGAATATTTATTAGTAATTAGTGTTGGGTTGGGTTGATTATTGACAGCCAATTATCTACACTTGGGATATAGGCCCGGGGGCAGTGTCCTTCGTGGGGGGTCTTTCTAAAGGAACCTAACCCATATTTACGCATGGATAAATCCACGGCTCGAAGAAAACCACGAAAACTCCGAAAGATTAGGCCGACGGGCGCGATTGGGAACGAACCCAGCACCTCCCGTCTACCAGCTTCGAGAGCACAACCTCTCAGCCACTGGTGGGGCTAGTAATTAGTGAATCTTTTATTTCGAGAAAAAGATGGTAAACAAAAGGGAGATTGTACTTCTTTAACCTAAAATTCACGTAATGTTTGCATTTTTTTTGTTACAAAGGAAAGAGATATTATATTTGGACTTTTTACGAGGCGTATTCGGAAAGTAAATGCCGTTGAAAAAAAAAAAAAAAATTAAAACATTTTTTATTTAAGCTAATTTTATTTTTACATGAAAGAGCATACCTTAAACTATTTTTCTATATAGTTTCCGCCAATGTTCAAACACTTGTTGTAGCGGGTGCTCAGCTTATCTATACCTTCTTCATAGAAACTTCACGCCAGTGACGACAGCCAACACTCCCAAACAGTTCGTTAAATTTGCGGAAATTCGTCTGAAAATGTTGTCATTATGAAACGTCTGTTCTCATGGATTTTTTCATGAACTTTCCTTACGAAATCATCGTTGACAACAGAAGGCCGACCACTCCGAGCTTCATCGTGGGTATTGTTCGACCTTCATTAAACTTTCTAACCCACTTTCTCACCATTCTATCAGCAATCGCGTTTTCAACGTAAACATCTTTAACTTGACGATAAATTTCGGCCGGTTTCACATTCCTTGCGTTCAAAAATCGAATAACAGCACGGATCTCACAGTCGACGGGATCAGTAATTTTGATCACCTTTTAAGCATGTTTTAATACATCTTTTGATCACCTTTTAAGCATGTTTTAACTATCGTTTGATCACCTTTTAAGCATGTTTTAATGGGATGTAAATGAGTATATTTTACGTTTTTAACATCTTTTGATCACCTTTTAAGCATGTTTTAATATATATTTTTTTATTGATTTAAATACAAGGTGAATTTTTCATTCCACTTCAATTTCGTTTCGAAATTTTTCTGTTATCAGTAATTGTCTTAAACATTTTAAATGTGCACAGTACTCTGAAAACACGACGTAAACCAGCGAAAATTTCATCAGTTGAGAGCTAGTGAACAAGAAAGACTAGTGCTCATTCGCGGAACGCCTACCGCAGTGGCTCTAGAATGAAACGGTACTTACTTTCCGAATACACCTCGTACATTATATTTATTGGCATTTCTCTTATTTATTTAAATTTTTGTGTGAAAAAAAATGAATCATAAGCTTTGTGCAACGGTGAGTAGGTACCTGCAGGTTCGGGCGATGAACTTCCTATTGGGGACCGTTTTTCTCCAATCACAAGCATCTGATGCAAATTTGGTCACCAAATTATGAAATGTCATTAAAATGTTCGGAGCTTGTGCCAACATTTAGTTTTAATTATTTTTTTTTGACAAAATAGTGATCATGTAAATGAAAAAGGTAATTTGTTCCGCCTTTTTTTTTTAATCTTTTGCGAGCTCGAAAAAATAATTAATTAATGAAAATTATACTTTGCGGTGATATACGCTACAACAAAAATGATTTTCTTTCTTTTTAGCACTTTCCAACCTAGTTGAAAAGTGCTTATGACTTCGGTTTGTCTGGCCGTCTGCCGTCTGGCCATCTTCCGTGCTCTAACTCCCGTAAATATGCTCGGATTGCTCTGCAATTTTTATATGTTATTGTCGTTATCTATAGCATGTTCCCTATTTCAACGGAAGTGTGTAGCACTTATAGTTTTTTACAGGGACACTCAAAAGAATTCCGTTACATTGCGGTCTATGGGGAAAAATCACTTGCGGTTTATTTAAATAATGTTTCACAATTTTAAACGCATTGTAATTTATATATATTACTAAGGTGCATTAGAAGAAGCTTAATATGGAACAGGGTGTGCATAGCACTTATAGTTACTTTACAGGGATAGTAAAAATAATTCCGTTACATTACGTCTATGGAGAAAAATCGTCTGCGGTTTATTTAAATAATGTTTCACTATTTTAAACGCATTGAAATTTATATAGATCACTAAGGTGCATTACAAGAGACTTACTACGGAATATTGTGAGTATAGCAGTCATCGTTCATTTACAGGGACACGCAAAAGAATTCTCTACTGTCTGTTAACAATAATTCTTGGAAGTGCGTTTTAAGTTATTGAACGCGATTTTAATTTTAACTTGCTTTTTGTCTATTACGTGGTGTGTATAAATTCTGTAGATCCTATACAGGGCAGCACAAAAGTTCGCGAACACATTTCTGTTTATTGACAAACTCCAGACGGAGAATTTTAAACTGTGCTACGCGTTTCCTAACTGAACTAAAATTATCATCCTATGTAGTATATATACAAATCTATAGATCCTATACAGGGCTGAATAAAAGTATTCGGATATTTTTCCGAATATTGTATATGTTGGAAATTCCTGAAATTATGTTTTTAAATATGTTATGCGTTTTCTAAATTGTTTACTTAGATGTTAGCTTTTAGCTTATTAAACGGTATGATTTGTAAAATTATTTTGGAAGCTTTGGAAAGTGCTATATAATCTATGCTTGACGCATGATTTTTCGTTCTTGTTTTAAAAGAAAATGAAGGAAATCGTTCGAAGAGTTCTCGAGAAAATTTGTAAACCAATTTGAAAAATGAAAAAGATGGTTTCATTAAAACTTCATGATTCGAGACGGTTTCTCGATTATTTATTTATTTGTGTTCTTATTTTCGACTTGGTTTCGAGACGCAATAAACTTCGGGCATAGAGCTGCGCGTAGAAAGCCGTTTCATGGCCACTGCAGCGTTATATTCAACGAAAAAACAAAATTCTAAGGAATTCTAATATCACGAAACCGCTTTAAGGCAATAACCTACACATTAAGGACTAGAGGGATACAAAGAATGCAAAAAACAAAAATTGAAAATGTGGACCCAAAGACAATAATTGATTCATTCAGCTGTTGGTTCGTTGGTTGATTTAATGACGGCCGATTATGTACACGATGGATATAGACCCTAGTGGTGAGTGCAATCCGTGGGTGTCTTTCTAAGGGATCCTAACCCGTATTAACGCAAGGTTCGAAGAAAAACATGGAAAACTCCGAAAGGTTAGGTCGACGAGCACGACAAGGGTTTGAACCCGGCAACTCTCATCTACAGTTTTGAGAGCAGAACCTCTCAGCCACTGTTGGGGCTCATTCAACTGTAGTTGGCAAGAATAAAACATTCCTTTTGTGCAAAATCTCAGTTCCATTTTTAACTGTTTGATTTATTTTCTACGCAAGCTTCCAGGGCATGACAAATGCAGGCACCAGGTCGCCACTGGCAATCAAGTTTTTTTTTTAAATCTGGAAACTAAATTATATAATCTGGCGTGTTTTATTTTATTTTATTTTATTTTATTTTTATTTATTTATTTATTTTTGTACAAAAATTAACCTAAGAAATAAGCGCAAACTGCATTTTTTGTCTCTTACCCAGTACTAAGAAATAAACTTAGAAACTATATTCAAACAAAAAAATATTTTTAACTTTTACTTTTAATTTGGGAAAAATAAGTTCATCAAGTGCAAATTTTAAAATAACAAAATCAGAATTATTTGATGACTTCCACGGGAAAATAGGCAAAAAATTGTTTTCCCGCTTCACTATTTCATCAACCCTCCCCCCCCCCCCCAACCTATTAAATATAGATTTTTTAGCACTCAACTATTTTGACCTTAATAGCATTTGGCAATCAACGTAAACATTGTATAAGAATCGAATTGAGAAAGCGTTTCGGCTGATAGTAAGTACAGTGACATGTCACTTTTACGATATTTTCAGTAATTACTTTTTCGTACCACTATTTTAAAACAGTAAAATTTGATTTATAAATTCTGCGATTAAATAAGTAGAAAATTTCTTTAAAAACAAACTGGTGCTAAAAAATAATTACCGTTTATCGCGTATAGGTGAGAGGTCGCTGTATTTTAAATACTTAAATTAAAAAAAATAGATAAATTCCGTTCATTACTGGCCCATTTACTGCATATTATGTTCATGTACCCTTACTCTGATATATACACCAGATAAAAAAGATTATCAACTTAAAACTATTCGAAATAGATACGTTATTTACTAAATTTTTGCAAAACAATGCAGATGTCGCTGCGTTTGCCCTATTATCGTGCATCATCATTGCACATTTATCGGCTACAATTTTTCAGCACTTGTTAAAGCATTACTGGGACAGCCGGTTTCCACACTATGTATTCTAGACGCAGTAGCCATAGCCTAAAGTAACAAGTGACAGACGTGCCACAAACAAATAAATTAATTAAATGACAAAAAACAAATAAATTAAACAAAAACAAAACATTAAACAAAAAAATTTAAAACAAATAAATTAACTGATACCGGTAAAAAGTTGTAAATTTTATTATTTATATATTTTAAAGTTTAAAGTTCGTTGACAAACATGCACTACTCATCATGAATTCTTGTTACTTGCTTCTTTATCGGAAGCGGACGCAATAAAAATATTTTAGCGGAATTGGCACACTGCCTTTTAATTACCAAAGCTGCCATTAGTATCAGTATCACATCTTCACGTGTTCATTTCTCATTAACGGTATTTTCAACTATATACCATATACAGTAGATGCCGCTTAATGTAATCACGGATTATTGATTGCCCAAAGTAAATTAAAATGCACTTTCTTCTGGTTTTTTCTCCATTAATATTTCGTAATTGGAACAATTTTTAGACATTGCCATCATTGACCTTTAATGTAAATGGGAATACCACTGAAGATTGTAAATAAACAGTCGTGCGCCAAATCGCATTTGCTCAAATGCGCTTAAGCTATGGACTCAATTACGGAAGATTAAACAGAAGAACAGATTAAACCTAAAATAAAGCACTTCGGTGCTAAACTGAAATACGTTAAGAAAAAACAGATTTCTGGTTTAAATATATATTTCTACAGTTTTTTTATATTATTGTATTATCTGAGTCTATCATAACATGTAAATGTCTCAACAGCTGATATTGTCTGGACCGTCTAATGCCGACTATAACACCATTTTCTGAGAGATACTTTAGTTTCGTAGAATAAAGAGAAACGATGTTTAATTTATTGGAAATATGCATTATGAAAACCTGCAAATATTATACACCATGGTTTTGAAACATTTATTGAAACAAAATTAAATTGTAATAAGCAAAATTACTATAATTTCCGGCGTATAATCCGCAGCTCAAAGAGTCGTTTTTCGACCCAGAAATTTTATTCAATAATTGTAGTTAAATATTTTCAGCGATCTTTTAAGTTACATTTTATAAAATAATATTTCTGGGTCGAAAAACGACTCTTTGAGCTGCGGATTATACGCCGGAAATTACGGTACGTTTTTTGAAGTTTTAACATGTATGAGTTAGAAGAAAGTTTTGGGATTGGCACATCCGACTAATTTAAAAATGTTATCTAATATTAGAACAAGTATTATTGTCTTGAAATTTATTGAATTTTCGATAAACTAATTCTAATTTATAAATTTTAAATGTAAGCAAGGAAAGTCAAACACACTTAACAATAGATTCAAGATAAATAAATTAACTGATACCGGAAAAAATTGATAATTTTATTATTTATATATTTGAAAGTTTAAATCGCAACTTGGAAACCCATTGAACCTATCACAAGTTCAAGTTCAAGTTTGTCATATCGATGGTGGTAAGGCATTCTTGATACCTGCTTCTTCAGCGGAAGCGGGTGAACTAAAAATATTTTGGCGGATCTGACACCGAAAAATGTCATCAACAGCACGACTGATCAAGAAATCTGACACACTACCTTATAGCTGACATTAGTGACAGTATCGCATCTTCACGTGTTCATTTCTCATTAACGGTATTTTCAACTATGCACTATATACAGTAGATGCCGCTTAATGTGATGAAGGATATTGTTATGAATCATGTAATGTTATCAAAATCAGCCGGCACCAATCGCCTGTATTCAAATCTACACTGACATCAATTGCTTCATGTGATCGCCTTTTCCTTTAATGTTACCACATTTTCTGAAGATCAGTCCCAGAAACGTGTGCAATTGAAACGAAGTTCTGTAATAAAATTAATCATTAAATGTAAATCAGAATTTTTTTATTATTATTATTTTTTTTTTTGCTTAGGATAGCTGACATCGATCTCTAACCGGCCTTGTTATGACCTTTTCGATTTTGGTTGTAGTTTTTTCTTTTTCTTAAGTGCGCTCATAATTATATAAATATATAGCATCTATATTCGTCCGTCCGTCCATCCGCATATAACAGAGCAAAATCTACGGATCAGAATGGTTTGAAATTTAATGTATATAAGCAGCATAATGTTGCAGAATTTTGTCGAGTCCTTTCAAATTTTATGAAAATCGAATCAAAACTTAAAAAGATATTAATAAAAGTTTTCTTCATTCTATTAAATCCTATCATACGTAATCTATATAATAAAAACGCAAGTCATGTGACTGAGGAAAACAAATACGGTCTGAACACTTCTTTTTTCATATGACCTTGCTTCATATGAAAAAAGGTCATCATATGACCAGTCATCATATTTGAATATTTTATTCAAAAATATTTTTTCGAATAAAATTGCATAAAAGTTACATTATTAGAAAGATCGTTCAAAAAAATTGTTTTCTTGAGAGATGAGTTACATTAAAAAATGTATAGATTCTGAGATAACTTCAGTGGAAATTAGGTTAACAGCCGAATATCTCAATCCATTAAAGTAAATAAACACAAGAGATACGTTCATCGTGAGTCATTGAAATATTAAACTATGAAGGTAATTTGCAAAGCAAGATCTTCATGGTGAATTTTGCAGTGCTGCCTGGAGTCGAAAAAAAAAATCGCATCTATAACCGTGGAATACGTAATAAGGGAAAAGGCATACTCATTTCGCTCATAACAGACGATTTAATTCATTTCAGTGAAATAATATGAAAGTGAGTTTTTTTTTACATTTTAAAACTAGTTATACTATGAACGCACCTCATTTGTCACGTTTAACGTACAATTTCCATTTTTTTTTCTTTTTTTTTTCGGATCCGATTCTGAAATTGAAAGTAACTTTTTAAAGAAAATTTGCAACTAAAGTTAAAAAATTAAAAACTAGCCCGGGTAGAGGTGAACGTCAGCTATCCTATGAAAAAACAAATTATTTAAAAATATTATTATGCAACCGAGAAAGTTGAAAATAACGTTTCCATAGACTTAAGTTTAGCTTAAGAGTGTTTTCAAGTGACTAGTGTAGGCTCTTCAAGCTTGATTTTCGTTAGTTCTTCTGTGAAAACTTCCTGCAAATCTGCGCGTAATTACGAGGGGATGACGGTGTAAAACATGAAAAAAAACGTTTTTTAACGTAAAAATGTCTGTGTAAAACATGAAAAAAAACGTTTTTTAACGTAAAAATGTCTGTGTATCTTTCTATTTCCAATCTTGTTTTATCAGAGCTCAAATAATAAATAAAAATGGGTCAAGTGCCAGTATAACTTGCGCTCAAAGGGTTCCTTACATTAAATTTATTAATTACTATTTATTAATTGATAAACTCCTACTACCCTTATCTTTTTTTTCATAGTTTTAGTTTCAGTAGATTTAGAAATATGAGGTGGGGTGGAGGGACTTATTCTTGTAAATGTATAAATAACTTTAAAAAAATTGAATTTTATGATATCAAATATTCTGTAGATTATTCAAAAAATTAGTGAGATTAATGAACAATGATTTGTAGAGCTGATGTTAAGACCTCTGATCTATAGATTTACTATTTTAGTTAAAAAGGAGTACGGCTTCGTACTTCAAATAACGTAACATTGGGATTCAAAGAATTCCATTTATATATACATTTCCTTTCAGAGTGAATTTCTTAGGTTGCTATATAACAAACGGTGAGGATATTTGAAGGCGAGTTAAGTGTGTTATAATTTAGTAAGTTTTGGAAAAGGTTTCCCCCTCTCAATCTCTCTTTAAATTGGGCCTATTTTTGGATAGTCTGTATTTAATCTGGCACCACTGCTAATTCCCACCTTACTCTTATAAATAAATTGTTGTGTTTTACTAAACATGTTTCATGGCCTCCTTTGTTGATAGACCCGACATGGATGTCACACCATAGCGTAAAGGTGACAAACGTGCCACAATTCGCTATTGATTGCCCAAAGTAAATTAAAATGCATTTTTTTCGCGGTTTTTTTCTCATTAATCTTTCGTAATTGGTACCATTTCTAGACATTGCCATCATTGACCTTTATAGTAAATGGGAATATTACTGAAGAATGTAAAAAAAACACTCATGCGCCAAATCGCATTTGCTAAAATACGCTTGAGCTATAGACCCGATTACGGAAGATTAACCAGGAGAATAGAGTAAACCTAAAATAAAGCACTTTGGTGCTAAACTGAAATATGTTAAGAAAAGACAGATTTGTGGTTTATACATACATACATATATACAGGGTGTATCTGAAATGCTTCAACAAACTTAGAGGGATGATAGTACTCATAAAGACGAACGAAAAATGTAATGGAACATGGGGTCGCAAATGACGTTTAACCCTTTCAGGGGCAGTGGTATGTTTAGGAAACCACTTAATTTTAATTCCAAAACGCCACAATGGCACCAGAAGTTTGCTAAAATCTTTTCCATTTAATATGTATGTGAAATATAGCCTTTTGCTTATTTACAAATAATTTTTTTGTAAATTACGGTGCCAGTCATTTATTTCAACATTTTAGTACTAAAAGTACTTTGCCCCTGAAAGGCTTAAATGATGAAAATCGAGAAAATGCGTCTGGAAATGGACAAACTGAGAAAAGAAAAAAATACTCCAGAAAATTATTTATTGCACAGAATAGGTACAATACAGCTGGTGATGTCCAGAGAAAACAAATATTTTATAACAATTGTTCGATTTTCATCCTTTAAGCCTTTCAGGGACAAAGTACTTTTAGTACTAAAATGTTGAAATAAATCACTGGCACCGGCATTTACAAAAAAATTAGTTTGTGAATAAGAAAAAGGGCTATATTGCACATACATATTAAATTCAAAAGATTTTAGCAAACTTCTGGTGCCATTGGAGCTTTTTGGAATTAAAATTAAGTGGTTTCATAAATATATTACTGCCCCTAAAAAGGTTAAACGTCATTTGCGACCCCATGTTCCATTGCATTTTTTGTTCGTCTTCATGAGTACTATCATCCCTCTAAGTTTGTTGAAGCATTTCAGATACACCCTATATATATATATATATATATATATTATTAAATCTTCCTTCGAGATGTTTCTCTGTTTTATGCTAAATTAACACCACAAACACATTTTCACTAATTCCTTATTTCCTAAAAATATCTATAGTTAATTCTATTGAATCCCCCTTAAATTAATTATTGTTTTGTCCGATTTACTAAAATTTAAAGCTTTTAGTTATTCCTAAATTAGATCATGATTTTTGATCATTTCTGTGAAATCGAATGCTTTTTCGGATGCCATTTTCTTTTTTCTTCATAGAGATTTTTCGAGCCTTGGGTTCTTTTTACTATAAAATGTGCTTAGGCATAGAAAGTGTAGGAAGTGTTAGGAAGTGTAAATGCTTAAAAAGTGTCAGAACTCTTTATTCTATCATTCCGATTGGTCCTGACGTATTCCTTATTCTCGCATTGGTCAGAGCGCGCGTTACGTCATGATTTGGAATTTCTCATCTTATTCACAAAAAGCAGGTGCAATCGATCTTCAACAGATTTTCCCCGAATTTTCAATTGTTAAACAGTTCCCTTGTTATGCGTTTGACTGACCATGTACTCCAAATTATTAAAACTATTAATTTGTTCGAGAATTAGGTTCGACGGATTTTAGTAACAGCTTGTGACATCTAATTTCTTAGAAATGGCACTGCCCTTTTAAAATCATGTATGGACTGCTTCCTTGATGATGGTTTAACCCCTTCAAGGGCAAAGTACTCTTGTAGCTAAAATATTGATTGACACCAGGATTCACGAATGATTTTTTTTTTTTAAATAAGTAAAAGCTTTTCCTCAAGTACCTCATAAATTAAAAATTTGGTTATAAAATTCTGGTGTCATTGTGGCATTTTGGGTTTAAAGTTAAGTGGTATATATTATATACCGGTGCCCTTCAAGGGGTTTATAAAAGAATGGAATTATTCATCACCTTGTTTTTGTTTCATCTTGGAGAAATACTAACTGTTTCGATTCATTACCTTATCCAACCACGATACGACTGTATTACATTTCGGATGGCCGACTGTCTACTTTGATATGGTAATGCTTCCATTGTATAGAGTTTTCCTCCAGTCTCAATATTTTATCTAATCCAGGCCTCCCACTCGGTCCGTTTTTTGAACACCACTTTTTTTCAAAGAAAAATACCCTTTATAAATTCCGTAGAAACTTGCACCTAATGCCGTTTTTCTTGCAATTGTTACAAAAGCTTACCACGAAATTTTTTCATATAAAATACTAGTTTCCAAAAAACGGATCAGTGGGAACCCTGCGAATCGATTTCAAGTGTTGTAATACACAATCTTCCATCTCATCGACTTCAGCTATTGTAACATATATATATATATATATATATACAGTAATCCCTTAACATTCGCGAGGGTTACGTTCCAGGAAAACCTCGCGAATGTCAAATCCGCGAATGTTGAGTCTATCTTTCTGCACTAAAAAGGGAGTTACGTTCTATGAAATTTTAATTAGAGTGGCACAGCATTTCAAAGAACAAAGGGATATATTTATTAATGTAAAAGTAGTATTTATTTATTAATGTATTTTAAATGTATTTATTTATTAATGTAAAAGTTAAATGTACGCACATATTCATAAACATGACATTTATTTACGAAAGATAATTCAAATTAACTGACTAGAGAAATAATTACAGCTAAAAAAATCATATGTTTTTGTATAAAGTAGTTTTGGCTCTCTCTATTCACAAAGAGATGATAATGTATTAGTGGTTCCGTATGCGATACAATATTTAAATACAATATTTAAATACAGCTAAATGCTTCAGAAATGCTTTCATTTATTTTCCATCTAAGAGCAGTTTCAGCTGTATCTCTAGGACAACCTAAGTTAGAGTAATACTATATTAAAGATGCTGTTACCACTTCTGATATCACTATTGCATTGAATATTCTGCTGTTGTTATTATTTTACTTTTCTACAATACTCACTCCTTTTTCATTTGACAACAGAAAATCGATTTGAAAATAGATACTAAGAAAACACAGAAAACACAGGGAAGTAATCTTTAACCACTATCAATTCTGAAAAAGAAAGAGATAATAAAAAAAATCGCGAATAATCAAATCAGATTCTCGTGAATGTTAAGTTTTTCCGCATTTTCATGTTCGCGAATAATCAAAACTCGCGAATGTTAAAACCGCGAATGTTGAGGGATTACTGTATATATATATATGTATATATATATATATATATATATATATATATATATATATACAGTTTTTTATTTTATTGTATTATCTACGTATATCATAAAGTATAAATATCTCAACAGCTGATATTATCCGGACCATCCCTCTTTTAAATGTCATTTTTAACACTATTTTCTGAGAGATACATTACTTTCGTAAAATATAGAGAAACAATTTTCAATTTATTTAAATATGTAATATGAAAACCTACGAATATTATACATCATGGTTTTGAAACATTTATTGAAAAGAAAACTTGAAATCTAATAAACAAAATTACGTTTTTTGACGTTTTAACATATATGAGATAGAAGAAAGTTTTAGGATTGGCACATCCGACTAATTTAAAAATGCTATCTAATATTAGAACAAATTTTATTGTCTTGCAATTTATTGAATTTTCGATAAACTAATTCTAATTTATAAATTTTAAATGTAATCAAAGAAAGTCAAACACACTTAACAATAGATTCAAGATAAATAAATTAACTGATACCGGAAAAAGTTGATAATGTTACTATTTCTACATTTGAAAGTTTAAAGTTAGTTGGTGATATTGATGATGACAGAAATTCTTGATACCTGCTTCTTCAGCGGAAGCGGATGAAATCATATATTCTAATACGAGCAAATCTTGTGTGTGGTTATATATATATATATATATATGCAAATTTTATCTTAAAAACGGCTCTAACGATTTTGACGAAATTTTGAATCCTACCGTTTTGGGGCACCAGAAAACCATTGGGCTAGGTCACATGTTCGAAAAAATTCGATTAGTGGGTCATTTTGGGTCATTTTGGGTCATGGTCTAGCTAATTGTATCTAAAAAACGGTTCAAACGATTTTGACGAAATTTTGTATCCGACCCTTTTCGGGCACGAGAAGACTATTGGGCTGGGATACATGTTCGAGAACTTTCGATTAGTGGGTCATTTTTGGGTCAACGCGGGTCAAATTAATTTTATCTAAAAAACGGCTCTAACGATTTTGATTAAATTTTGTGTCCTATGAGTTTCGAGCACGATAAAATCATTGGGCTAGGTCACATGTCCGAGAAAATTCGATTAGTGGGTCATTTCTGGGTCATTGTGGGTCAAGATCTAAAAAGCTGCTCAATTTACACTAAATTTTGCATCCAATGGTTTTCGGGCAAGAGAAGACTGTTGGGCTAGGTCACATGTTCGAGAAAATTCAATTAGTGGGTCATTTTGGGTCATTTTGGGTCATGGTCAAGCTAATTGTGTCTAAAAAACGGTTCAAACGATTTTGACGAAATTTTGTATCCGACTATTTTTGGGCACGAGAAGACTATTGGGCTGGGTCACATGTTCGAGAACTTTCGATTAGTGGGTCATTTTTGGGTCAAAGCAGGTCAAATTAATTTTATCTAAAAAACGGCTCTAACGATTTTGATTAAATTTGATCCTACGAGTTTCTGGCATGCGAAAATCATTGGGCTAGGTCAAATGTTCGAGAAAATTCGATTAGTGGGTCATTTCTGGGTCATTGTGGGTCAAGATCTAAAAAGCGGCTCAATTTACACTAAATTTTGCATCCAATGGTTTTCGAGCACGAGAAGACTGTTGGGCTAGGTCACATGTTCGAGAAAATTCAATTAGTGGATCATTTTGGTCATGGGTCATTATGGGTCAAGCTATTTTACCTTCAAAAAGGTTCAGAGGATTTGAAATAAATTTAGCACTCTACAGGTTTAATGAACAAGAAGAATATTAGGTTAGGTCACATGTTCGAGAAATTTCGATTAGTGGGTCATTTTGGTCATGGGTCATTATGGGTCAAGCTATTTTATCTTAAAAACGGCTCAGACTATTTACACTAAATTTTGCATCCTATGATTTTCGGGCACGAGAAGACTGTTCGGCTAAGTCACATGTTCGAGAAAATTCAATTAGTGGGTCATTTTGGTCATGGGTCATGATATTTGAACTCAAATTTAATTTTGATCGAGCATAGCTCGGTCTTCCCTGCTCGTAAAAATATATTAGCGGATCTGACACCGAAAAATGACATCAACAGCACGACTGATCAAGAAATCTGACACACTGCCTTATATTTACCAAAGCTGCCATTAGTGCCAGTATCACGTCTTCGCCAGTTCATTTCTCATTAACGGTATTTTCAACTATACACTATATACAGTAGATGCCGCTTAATATGATCAAGAATATTGTTATGAATCATTTAATGTTATCAAAATCAGCCGGCACCAACCGCCTGTATTCAAATCTACACTAACATCAATTGCTTCATGTGATCGCCTTTTCCTACTACATTTTCAGAAGATCAGTCCCAGAAAAGTGTGCAATTGAAACGAGGTTCCGTAATAAAATTAATCATTAAATGTAAATCAGAATTATTTTTTTTGGTTTTGGATAGCTGACATCGATCTCTAACCGGCCTGACACTATTTAATCATAAGTATGTCTTCCAATAAAGAAATAATTTAACATTTTGAGGCCTTTTTTTTTTTTTTTTTTTTTTGGATATCGACAACAACTTTTCTGTAGCCGCAAAGCTGACAGAAACATAACATTACCAAACTTTTTTTGCGAAGAAGTACAAAATAATGAACAGGAGAAGGAAGATGACTAGAGAAAATTTATTGAAAAATATCTCCAAATGCGTAAATGAGGTTGTTGATGGAAATCTTGAAACGAGGTTCTATAAAATCGCTTCGGCAATTTTCAAAAACAGTGAATATAAACAATACATTAAGACCAGTGGAACCTTGTAAAGATTTCGAACTGCAGTCTAATATTTTTTAGATGCATATTTAAACTTCTCAAAAAATTAACTAAAAATATCTGACTAAAAATATCTGCAAGCAACATTAGTGAAGACATAATATCATCTCATTTATTCCATCAAAGTTACCGTAAATACTGACCGAAGATAGCAAACACATTATATATATTAGAGTGGCCCTTAGCAATAGGCAATTTTCCGAAAGTAAAAATTTTCCTGCTCCCACCGACTAATCCTGTTCCAATCAATAAAAAAAAGGACTGTGCAAAATTTTAGCTCAATCGGAAAGTTTTAAGGCGACCCTCAAATGCTTTGAAGTTGTAACATTGCATACTCAACGTGTAATTCCGTTCCAAAAACGTTATATTCTTTCGTATTTTGACAATTCTTTTCTTCTAACAGAAGTTCACGTAGACACATCCAAGCAACCTGTCCCAGCTGTTGTTTAAAAACGTTCTAAATCATAATTACCAAAATTCAATTTGAAAAATTCCAAAAATATCGTCAAAAAGTTAGAAAATAGTAGGATTGTTTAATAAAGTTCACAATCGCTATAAGAGAAACACATTTTCATTTCCAACAATAATTGCTATAGAATCAAGAACATAATATGGACAATGTCCACACTAAACAATGTGAACACTTTTTAGTGTTCAGTGAAAACTAGAGATTGAACATTATTTTTTCCGAAGAGAGGATTAGTGGCAGTTGGGTATTTCTTACGGTTTTCGCTAACGATCTGTAAAACAAATTATTTCTCACTTTCATTTTTTGTGAGAATGTCGTTGTAATCCTAAATGAGTTTGACACCTCCTTCTGCCACATCATTTACAACAGCCGTCTTCTCAAGTGTTTCAAGTCCACTTTTGTAACTAGGATCGTCCTTCAATGTTGAAGGATTTTTCTTGAGTAATTTGGTGCTGATAGAAAAATCTCGCGAAGACATTTTTTGTATCGGAAGTTACAAAAGACGAAAACTCTATGTTTGAAAAGGAAGAAAAAATCCTTTTGGTTCATAATATACCTTTTCGGTTTATTTTCTTCTTCCGATCTTTCACCCGTATCTACTTCCAGCATAACTTGAGACATATTTGACTTAATCTCTATCGAAACATCGTCATCAAATATCGATAGAGCCACAGTTTCCGGAGCTAAGTACAATAGATGGTTGGAAAAATTTTTAGATGTACCTTGACAGATTTCTGGATCAATATCCCGATAGTTTATCAGTTGACGCATTAATAGGAAATCATGTTAAGGTGCTTCTATGCTACGTATGACATAAAACAGGCCAGAACATACACTTGAGCAAGAAAAATACATATTCTTCTTATAGAACTCTTCTCCATATGGGTTAATTGAAATTAATCTGGAAACATGTATATTTTAAATGTATAAATTGCTTTTGACATCCACCTAGCATGACTTACAGCTCCTGGCATACGAAACGCTATCCCATTCTTCGTAATGCCACCAAGAAAGATCATTGTTAACTCCAACAATTCTCGGTAATCATCTCGCTGTTGTTTCTGCGTAGAATGGTAGTATTCAAGAAATCTAATAAGGGTAGAACGGACATCATCAGGCACTTCACTGCTACGAGTCATGTAAACAATCTTATTCCGTTTAGTCCAAATTTTTCTAAATCTTTTGAAAAATGCCATGTGTGGACCAGAAGTTGCACCCATCAGTGAGTCGGAACAGCTCCTCAAAACTAACTCATACATGTGGTGACGGGAAGGGAAGTACAACAGGTCGCGATTGAACATTTTTTCTAGATTTGTGCAGGCACCATTTATCCGACCTGTGTTACTTGCTGTCGTGTCACAGCAAAATGCTTGAATTTTGTCAGCTATTCCCCATTTATCTGCTGTTTGGTAAACAGCCATGGCTTGCTCTTCTCCTGAAGATGTTGGGATTTCAGGGACTCCCAACAGTTGCTCCTTGTCTTGAAAAGTTGCTATTATTGCCAGTCTGTCTACCTTTTGAATTCCTGTGAGTTTCTGTATTTCTTTGTGTCTTGCCTCTCTAAATTGTTTTCTAAGGCGTTGAAAAGAAGTGCGATTTATTACCAGGCTTTGAGTATCACGCCTGAAAGCTTCTGCAGCAGCCATTAATATGTAAACCGCATTTTGGTCAGTGATTTTGCATCTATCAAAAATATCAGAAAGACGGAGAGTAAAGAATTGCAATTTACCTCGAGTGGCTGAAACTGCTGTTGATACTGCGGTTGTTGCTGTTCCTGATATTTTCTGCTCAATGACAGAAGAATTTTTACTGTCATCGTCACCACCACTGCTTTCGCTGCTTGATTCAGAATCGTCAGTTACTGATGAAGCAAACTTATAATTACAAAAATATGTTTCCATTTCTTCATAAGTTCTTTTTTCTTGGCAGTTTCCGTTTCAGTGCTCGTTCTTCCTTGTATTTTAGTGTTTGATCTACACTTTTCCTTTCCACTCCGCCTTCCTTTTTGGCGCTGCGGCATTAAGAATTTGTTATCCTCTTCAAATTTCATCTTTACCAAAGCATCTGAATGTTCGATGTCAAATAGATCGTCCATCTTTTCCATAAAAAGTTTTCTTTTTTCTTTTTCCTTGCCCTCAGCTCTATTTAAATTTTTCTGTAAAACTTTCCATTCATCATAGAGTTTGAGTAACTTATCAATGCAATAGTCAGATCTTCTAGTAGGAATTCGAGCTTTCTGCCAGAAAAATTGAAACCTCTTGAATCGCCAGTGCTTTCTTTCGTTGTAAGATTTACAACTCTTACATTGTAGAACAAAACACTTAACACTTAAAGTTTCGAGGGTAGTTTGGCTCCCATGACTTGATTGGAAATGTAGCCAAGAAGAGTGGCTAAATAATCTTTTCTTAAATTGAGTGATGAACTAGCTGAAAAAATGATGCCATTTCACGCTTCTACAAAAAACACGTTACAGTTATACAAACCGTTCTGAAAGAAAAGCAAACGTCAAATCAATCATCAACGGCATGATATTTGGCCACAAAATAAGTGTGCAAAGTACATAACATTATAAAAATGGAGAGGTTATATGCATGGTTTTCTAACATTGCCAGGGATACAAAGACAACACAGAAACATTTATATCATAATGCCACAACAAAATAAACAAGCATATAGACGTTATTACAACGAAAATTATTTTTATTTACAAACACGGATGACAACGACCACCGTTGTTTAGTGCATGTGTTTCTCTTCACCTGCGCTCTGCTCCCAACTTTGCAAATTGCTTTCTCCATTATACTTATGGTAAATTAACCTTTTAAATACTATGAATAAGTCTGGACAGTTTTTTTTATTTAAAAGAAAGTTATATATGAGCCAAAAGTATTTTACCTGAAAAAATGACTTTTCGGGCAAAAATTTCAAAATTTCATGATCGATGTGGGTCGCCTTGCAGTTGTCTAATTGAGCTAAAATTTTGCATACACTGTTTTTTTGTTAATTGGAACAAAATTGGGGGTGGGAGCAAAACTTTTAGAAAGTTGAAAAATAAGAGCCACTCTAATATATATATATATATATATATATATCGCATTTTAAGTATTTGTCTTAACTACATTAGAGGGTGACATCAACTGTTTCGAAAAGAAGTACATGGGATAAAGAAAAATAAATTGAGAATTTGAATTTAAATTTTGCTTTTTAATCATAAATATAAAATACACACACCCATGCAGCAACAATGCCGCCCCCCCCTTTTTTCTTTATAGAAAAATTTTTTTAATAATCATTGTTGCGGTATTTTATTTTTGTGGCAACACTCATTTGAGAAAAATCTTTCATTTATGAAAACAATGCTAATTTTTATTTTTAATTAATTGCAATTTTTAATCAAACTACGAAAACGAAATGTTTTAACGAAATGTGCGTGTGCTATGTCAGAAACCGCTTCAAAATCCTTTCATACGGTTTCTCATTTATCGTTCTACGTTTTTTATTTACTTAGAAAAAGGGATGTTGAGAACCGAAATGATATATAGGATTATTTAAGAGAAATTAGAAAAAACAACATTCAATAAATGTCTTCTACATTTTTTTTCAAAGCCATCAATGCTATTATTAAGTATATTACTCAACCACTTATTGTTACACTGCAAGGAAAAAAAAAAGTGTTGATTTTAATAATTCTAGCACGGCAGCTGCCAGTATTATACCGCAATATTAAAAGTAATAAACAGTAAAATAAACAGCAATTGGCTACGCGGCAGAAAATTTACAAAATACGATAATACAAAAATACGAAATTACAAAAATAAGCAAATTACAAAATAGGGCTATTTTTTAGTGAAAGCTCAATCAGTGATCAAGCCTTATTGGTATTGAGTTTTTAAAGTTAACTTTAAACGGAATTCATTTTTCGGTACATAGTTACGACAGTAGACAAGCTAACCTTACTTTTTTCCTTTCCCTGTCATTTCCCTTGTTGTCTAAATATCGTTCCCTTGTCTCTCTTTCCCATTGCTCTACTTACTTGAAATTTAAAATTTTATTTTGGGATGTTTAACACTGAAAAAGATTTTTGCTTACAGTGTTTTCTTACTTAGAGACAGTTCTTAAATACAATAGAACACAATTTTAAAGGGAAAAATATTAATTTTAAAAAATATTTAATACTCAAATTGTTCTGTTAAGAGTAAATGAACCATCTATCTCAGGAATCGTAAACTATCAACATAGCAGGGATGCATGTTGAGCAATATACAAGCAAACCTCATCAACATAAGTTTTTGTCAAGGTTTTCTCATATTCCGTCAGTTATTTCTTGAGACAGAGTGCCCACAAAACTTATGTCACATACATACATACAGTTAGACAGACTAACAGACAGACAGACAGATATATTTGAAAAATAGTCAAATCGTGTTCAGGATATCCTAAAACACGCTTGTGTAAAAGCTCAATCATAATGTTTCATTTCGAAATAAAAATAAATTATTTATAAAGCATTTTATCTCATTTATATATCATTTTATCTGATACCCGCATAGAAACAAACTTCCTTTTATGTAGTTTAAATGATTTGTCACTTCCAGATCTTTATAGAAGAATGTAATGCAAGTTAATTATAATTACTTCAAAGTAATTTTTAGAAGAGAAATAATTAATTGATGGTATTGAATCAAAGGTATTTTTTGTTATGTTTAACAATTTGCTGCAAAGTACATCTTGTGCCTTTGATGAGCAATCGAGGGACATTTTTATATTTTTCAGAACATTTTGAGCTTTTCAGACATTGTTAGTCGTTTTTATCACAAGACTTTTCTTAATTGGTTTCATACATTAATTGGTTAATTGTATAAAGATAGCTTAACTAATGGATATTTGCCCTGATTTGTATAATGGATATACTGATTTTTAAGTTAAGTATTGAATTATCTTTTCTTTGATCTTAAAAGTTACATAGATGTTCAGGGCTGTATTTTTAGCAGCAAACACATGATAGAAAAGATATTTATGATGTTTCTTTTAAAATGCTATTTATGTTAAATATCTAGAAAAACACGCTTAAAATTTCATAAATCTTTCAGTTAAGGATAGCTGCCAACTTTTACGAATTTTTGTTACCATTAAAATTTAATAGAATTTTTTTCCTTATGTAATCACACGATTTTGTCGATTTAAAAAAAATTCTATCAAATTTTAGTGGTAGGAAAAAAGCGTAAAAGTTAGCAGCTATGGTTAAGGTTAATCTAATACAATGCTAGGATTCTTTAACATACATAAGTAAGTACAGGGTGATTATAAAAAAAACTATCCCGATATATGAGTCCTTAACTGTCAC
The DNA here is from genome assembly GCA_963931845.1 of Maratus michaelseni. Taxonomy (NCBI): domain Eukaryota; kingdom Metazoa; phylum Arthropoda; class Arachnida; order Araneae; family Salticidae; genus Maratus; species Maratus michaelseni. The sequence goes on from OZ007600.1 coordinate 212,370,583, forward strand.
ACCGTTCACAGAAACTGGCTAAAATTTTCGTTTTAAGTATTTTGAGGTATGCGCTCAAGAATCGTATGAAAAACAACAGTTAAACTCTAACAATTACGGTTACAGTGACAAAATTTTGAAAATTTCAAATGGCAACACCTATATTTTTTATTGGAATGTGATCTTCATAGTGAAAAACCATAAAAAGCGTTGGAACGGTACCTGTAGCACAAAAATTGCCGGCGCTAGACAGACTAAGAAGAAAAGTGAAAACAACGAATAAGGACAGAGAATCAACAGAAAACAAAACATTTTATAGTGTTTCACAAATTTTCCACGTCACACACGAAGACACGTTGCATGCGGCAATGGTGAATAGCACTGAATAATAAAATGTTTTACTTTCTGTTGCTTCTCTGTCCTTTATTGGTTGTTTTCACTTTTCTTCTTAGTCTCTCTAGCGCCGGCAATTTTCATGTCACAGGTACCGTTTCAACGCTTTTTATGGTTTTTCACTATGAAGATCACATTCCAATAAAAAAATAGGTGTTGCCATTTGAAATTTTCAAAATTTTGTCACTGTAACCGTAACTGTTAGAGTTTAACTGTTGTTTTTCATACGATTCTTGAGCGCATACCTCAAAATGCTTAAAACCAAAATTTCAGTCAGTTTCTGTGAACGGTGTGACAGTTAAGGGGTATATATCGGGATATTTTTTTTATAATCACCCTGTACAATTAAAGCATTTTGTAACAAGATACGATATTACGAAAAGCACGATATAACGAAATGCTCATAACCATTTAGTTGGTCTGTATGTTAAAGAATACTTAATTCGAAACGATATTACGAAATATTTATAACGAAAAGCACGATATAACGAAAACAATTCGAGCATGAAAAGTGAAATAAAAAAGATATAGCAAAATGTTCTTTTTTTTTTTTTTTTTTTACTTAACGCGGGAAACAGAATTTTATTTTTAAATACCAGCATTTTTCCCCATGACATAACCTTCAATCTTTTTCTTTACGGCCAATCAGATATTTTCAATACTTCTAATAGAGATTTAGGAGAGGGGCAGTGTTTTAAGATAGACAGACGGGCGACAGCTTAGCTGAACTGGATTGTTCGTTTTTATTCGATGACTGATTTCAATGACATATGCTTTTCCTGGAAATTTATCGCGTGTTAATTTTTAAAACTCTGTGTACGCTGGCTATGTCTGGCAAAAGAAAATATTTGAGTTTAGAAGAGAAAGTGGAAATTATAAAATGCGTCTAGAATAATGTTAAGAAAAGTGATGTAGCGAAACAATTTCCAAGTCGCACTTTTAGCACAATATTGAAAAATCGAGAAAAAAATTCTTAAAAATTTCGAAAATGGTGCAAGTTCCACAAAATTTAAACGTATATGCACAGCGAAATATGCAGATGTGGAGGAAGTATTATTTTCATTGTTTAATGGTGCAAGATCCAAAAACACCCCTATTAGTGGAAGTAATTTGCAAGAAAAAGTATATGCATTTGCCGAAAAACTTGGATATAAAGACTTTCATGTAAGTGATGGTTGGTTGAGTAATTCAAAAAAAGATATGAAATTGTGTGTAAAAAATTATGTGTGTTTGAGAAGAAACAATTGAAGAATGGAAGAACGAAAATATTTGAGGATTACGATTGAGAAGATATATTAACATGGATGAAACTTTGTTTTTTCTTTTGATGCCTGATAAAACTCTAACTTAAAAAAAAGAGACTTGCCACGGTGGGAAAAGGGGCAAAGATCGCCTTTCATTAGCATTATGCTGCAATGCCGACGGCTTTGAAAAGCGAAAACCTTTTGTAATTGGAAAAGCAAAGAATTCACGGTGTATCCCAAGGAACGTAATGAAAGTTTTGCATGTAATACACAGGCATAACTGCAAAGCTAGGATGACAAAATGTCTTTTTGAAGAATAGATTTTAGATTTTGACAAAGAGATGCAAAAATCAAAAAGAAAAGTTCTGCTTATTTTACACAATGTATCCTCACATGTGAGTTCTGTTTGTCTTAAATGTATAAAATTATTTTTTTTTGCCACCTAACACTACATCCAAAATACAACCATTAGACCAAGGAATTATTCGTTCGTTTAAAACTACATACCAAAAGGTACTTGTCAAAAAAATAATCGTGAATTCAGATGACAAGAAACAAAAATAGACGTGCTGAAAGCAATTTATATGATAAATAACTCTTGGTCCGATGTTTCGAAAGAAACTATTGTTAACGCTTTTTCAGTTTCGGGAATATTCCAATCACCTTCAAATAATAATGAAACTGTTTCTTTACCTGAATTGGAAGATACAGATGAATTGATTTCATCCTTCAACCCGACTTCCGACTTTAACTTTGATCATTTAATTTAACTTTTATCAGCTTACTAGCATAATGAAAACTTGTTAAAGAATGAAATTAACATTGTCTTGAATTGGATGTTTGCGCACAGTATAATTTTAATGTAACAGAAATGTAATGAATTGAATTGTATTGAAACTTAATTTCATACAATAAAATTATATCTATAACATGAAAATATGCGCATAAAATAAATTTTGTATTTATGCATTTTTTGCATAAGAGTGCAACAGCTATTGCACCAAGAATTGAATATTTATAAAATTAGTTGTAGTACGAACGCACCTCAATTGTCACGTTTGACGTACTATTTCCAACTGGTTTTAATCAGAGTTATGCATTTTCCTTATAACTTATTTAATGACAAAACACACATTTATAGTCTGGGCGTAAAGTTGATATCAACTCGGAAGCCTTTCAAAGCTGATCAAGCCTTTTAACCACTGTTTTAAATAAGACAATTTTTTTAAAATAAAAATGACTGTTACGAATAATCAAGGATTATAAGCTATTTTTGCTCCAATAATACGTGACGCTCGTCCAAAAAAATTAATAAAAACATAATTTTTAAAAAATTTCCCTTAAAAAAGAAATAATTTAAATAACTGTTTTTTTTAATTACTTGCAAATGTGTATACTACTCGAGAAGAAAAATAGTGCTATGCAGCAAGACAATTGGTCAAAAATGGTCCTTATCTAACCTTGTCCTTTCACCAGACAATATTATTGCCTGGACACAAAGGCTGTGATTTCAAAACAGTTTCACCAGAAACAGAATCAATATTTCTAAGTATTTCCTATAAACACATTTCGTTTCCAACATCTTTTTTTTGTTTGTTTGTTTTGTCGATAACGTACTGCTTTCTAAAATATTGACTTAAAAGAAGATATTGCTTTGAAGTTTTTGTATATTTGTGATAAGTGAACACGTTCCGAAACTGTGTTGCTTGATTTTTTTGATTGGACATATATCCATTTTTATGAATTATTTTATGTCCCATGTATATACTCAATGTTAATATGAAAATCTCAATTCGTATACACAATTTTTTTCTTAACTTTCACTTTTATAACTGGCGTACACTCTAAAAAACAAGTTGGAAATTGTACGCCAGACGTGACAAATGGGGTGTGTTCGTACTATAACTAGTTTTATAAATATCCCGATTTTGGTGCAATAGTTGTTGCACTCTTATAAAAAATTCATGAATACAAAATTTATTTCGTGTACAGATTTTCATATTATAGATATTAATTTTATTTTATGAAATTAAGTTTCAATACAGTTTTACAAACAATTAATTAAAATTCTGTTAGATTAAAATTATACTATGCACAAATACCCAATGCAAGACAATGTAAAAAAATCATCGTTATTATTTCAATGACATGAATTATATCATCTGTTAGCATGATAGATTAATTTCCGTAATAAAATAAGTAAATTTTTTTAAGTTGGCAACATTTTACATTTTGTTGTCATTTACTGAAAATTCCAATGGAAAACTAAGCCTAGCTTTGAAAATTTCAGAACTTGAAATCTGTATTAAGACTCTTTTTACATTTAATATCTATTTTTCCGGAAATATCTATCCAAAAAACTGTCGGTAGATTATAGGCTTGCTATAATTAAACAATTTTAGTATACAAATTCGTTTTTTAAATTCAGTAATACGGAAATACTATGACTCCATCTTAAATACGTAATCACCATGGCAACCTAGAATCATTACCTATGATGGGATATCATTGAATTAATTACGTACTATAAGATTTACTAGAATGAAGAAAACTTTGTAAAGAAACACCCTGAATTTTAAGTAAAAAAACACATTAAATGTAATTTTAATTTTTGAGTTAATTGTAATGTTATTGTTAATGCTGTTAATTTTTCACGTTTTTTTTTTAATGAAAATGTTTACTTGAAAATCTGTAGCACTCGAAAAACCGATATTTTAAATTGAGTAATACCCTATAAAACTTATGGGAAACGTTTCCTAAAATCAGTGGCATCAAGAGAAACTTTGTTTTTATAAATACTTCTATAAATCTGGAAAATATAATGGTTTCTATAGGTACTGAACGCTTTTCGGAATAGATAGTAACTGGGAGGAGTTTATTGTATAATTTCGTTCGTGGTTATATTATTATTTCCTAGATTAACCCTCTGAGCGTTTTGAAAATGGGTAAAATTGTAATGTTGTTTACTCTGCATTTTGTTTTAAATGCTAAAAAAATAGGATTCTTTCAGCATTATAAATAAAACTTAATTACAGATATGAATGTAACCCTTGAGAGTATTAATCATTCTTTAATGTTTTGAAAATTCATTAAATCTATAAAATTATATTATCTTAAACATTGCGTATATTGCAGTGAAACCTGGAGCTTAGTGAATGGAATATTACGTTCCACACGCTTAGAGGGTTAAGAATCATCTGTCTCTTTTTACAGTTTATATATTGGTAATCTAGAAAATTCTGCGGTTTTTCAATGCCAAGCGCGATTTTGTCTAGTTATTTTGCTACAGCTGATAAGGAATAACCTTCAATGACCCAGATATGTACATTCGGTCTTTTCTGCTTGCACTGCATAATTCTAGCTTGTGTTGTGGCATAATTTTTGTTTCAGTGGAGCGCTAAGCATGGAGGATCAAAAAGTTCATTTTCGTCATATTATGTTCTTTTATTTCAAGAAAGGTAAAATCCTTGTCAGACTGCTCGTAAAATTTGTGCTACATATGGACAAAGTGCCGTTTCAGTTGACACATTTCGAAGGTTGTTTGAAAAGTTTAAGCGCGAAAACTCCACTCTCGAAGATGATGCCCGCTCTGGACGGTCGTCTGTGAAGGAGGACATCTTAAAAGAAGCTATCTCTGACAATCTACGTCACACATTTCAGGAGCTATCACACAGACTAAATATTTCAAAAAATACAGTGCGTGATCCTTTGATAGCTTCTTTTATAAGAGGTCTGTATATAGAAAAAGTGCTGTCTCAGTTGACACATTTCAAAGGTTGTTTGAAAAGTTTAAGTGCGAAAATTCCACTCTCGAAGATGATGCCCGCTCTGGACGGTAGTCTGTAAAGGAGGACATCTTAAAAGAAGCTATCTCTGACAATCTACGTCACACATTTCAGGAGCTGTCACACAGACTAAATATTCAAAAAAATACAGTGCGTTATCCTTTGATAGCTTCTTTTATAAGAGGTCTGTATATAGAAAAAGTGCTGTCTCAGATGATACAGTTCGGATGTGGTTTGAGACGTTTAAGCGTGGAAATTCCACGATCAAAGATGATGCCTGATCTGGAGGGCAATCATCTGTAAAGGACGACCTCTTAAAAGAAGCCATCGCTAAAAATCTACGTCACACATTTCAGGAACTATCACACAGACTAAATATTTCAAAAAATACAGTGCGTGATCCTTTGATAGCTTCTTTTATAAGAGGTCTGTATATAGAAAAAGTGCTGTCTCAGTTGACACATTTCGAAGGTTGTTTGAAAAGTTTAAGCGCGAAAATTCCACTCTCGAAGATGATGCCCGCTCTGGACGGTCGTCTGTAAAGGAGGACATCTTAAAAGAAGCTATCTCTGACAATCTACGTCACACATTTCAGGAGCTGTCACACAGACTAAATATTCAAAAAAATACAGTGCGTTATCCTTTGATAGCTTCTTTTATAAGAGGTCTGTATATAGAAAAAGTGCTGTCTCAGATGATACAGTTCGGATGTGGTTTGAGACGTTTAAGAGTGGAAATTCCACGATCGAAGATGATGCCCGATCTGGAGGGCAATCATCTGTAAAGGAGGACCTCTTAAAAGAAGCCATCGCTAAAAATCTACGTCACACATTTCAGGAGCTATCACACAGACTAAATATTCCAAAAATTACAGTGCATGATCATTTGATAGCTTCTGTTATAAGAAGTCCTCTTTTACAGATGATGGTCGCCCAAAGTGGGCATCATCTTCGCGGGTGAAATTTCCGCGCTTAAGCTTCTCAAACGACTTTCGAAATTGTGTCATCTGAAACAACACAAAGTTTACGAGTTGTCGGACTAGCATCTCTACCTTTCTTGAAATAAAAGAACTTAAAAATAGCAAATAAAATCTTTGTGCAAATGAAACCTTTGGAAAATCACTTTTTCAAATCTCAAACACCCTATTGATCGTATAGATAACCGGGATATTTACCAAATCTCTTGCCAGTGTGGTCTATCTTATATTGGTCAGCCTACTAAGCGGGCTCTTAGATTTCTTAAAAGATCATGAAGGTTATATTAAAAATCAGGAGCTTAAACGTTCTTCTATTGCTCAACATTGTTGGTCTTTTCAACATAGGTTCCACTTTTCCTCAGTAACCATTATCTATAAACGTTCTTCTAACCTTGATTTTGATTTTTGGGGAACTTACCACGCATTAGAAATTCTCACTTCTTAGTCAATGACTTATCTACTACTCCTGATTTTTCAATTATTTGGAGAGCATTAATTTAATTTCCCTTATTTAGTTTTCTTTTGTTTCTTTCGTTCTCCGGTTGATGTATCTACTTATCCACTCAGTTGTTCCATGCAGCTTTCTTCTCATTGGTTGATTTTTGGCGCGTTCTCTACCCGCATCGGGCATATAAGACACTGCTTCGCTGTCGTTTTGCTCAGTCTTGTTTTTTCTAGCAAGCTGTGCTTTGCTCTTTGTCGCACTGAGGAAGAATCTCGTTTGTGAATTCGAAACAGCTGTTTGCTGATATATTTGTGTATTATTTGTGCATTTTTAACGATGGTTTTCTGCTTTTTAAAAGAGCATTGTATGACGAAAATTAACTTTTTGATTCTCCATTTTTCGCCTGCACTGCAACAAAAATTATGCCACAACCCAAAATTTTGCAGTGCAAGCAGAAAAGAGCTAATGTACATATCTAGGTCATTCAAGGTCACTGCTTCAAGGTCATTCAAGGTCAGAAGTAGCAAAATAGCTAGACGACATCGTGCTTCGCTTTTTGAAAAACCGCAAAACTTTCCAGATGACCTATTAAATAAATTTTTTTCCATAACTGTCTGGGTCTATTTTACTCTTTAAACGAAAAATCGAAAATTGTAAGCATTTAATTTCATCTATGGCCTCATTGTTGTATTAATTGTATGTAATGTAAATTGTGTATTTTAAATATTTTGTAATATACACTCAAGCAGAGAGATGGATCAACATATGTAAATAAGGATGCAAGTATGCGTGGATGTCAATTATAAATATGAAATATATATTATAGAACTTAAAATTATGAAAGAAGTATAAAATTAAAAAGCACCTATTAATATCAAGGTAGTGTTTTCTTATTTTATATTTAATATCCTTTGATTAATCTACAAAAAACATAGAAAGCAAACTCCTAAAAAAAAACAGTCCTTGAAATCGGCTATTTTCTTCTGACACAATGCAAAACTCTTGGTGTTTTTCTGCATCAGCTTTTGTTTTTTCAGTTTTTGCACCTTTTATATTTGTTCAATTTTTTATCATATCCCGAAATTGGAAAAAATTTGAGAACACTTTGTAAATCAATATTTCTACAGTACGTTACTACCTATTTCACCAGGATTATTCACGAAACCTGTTTTAGAAGATTGCACTTTTGTCAAGTATGCTAAAAATATTCTTATCTTGGAAAAATCTTATTTTCTTAAAATGGTTTCTTTTTCTGAACATTCTTTTAACTGCTTATACATAAAAAACAAAAAAAAAATCTACATTTATTCTACTCAAAGATTAAATATGAGCTATTGTATGAAATCTAAAGTTCTATTTAAAGTCAAAACTTTAGTGCATTCAATAGAAAAGTTATAAGTACGTAAAGAAATATTTATCTGGTAAATTTTCAAAGTTAATACAGCAGGTGTCACATAAGTTCTTTCAGATTTCAAATATTCATAACAATTTAAGAAATTGGCTAAGACTTGGCAAAGAGTTGGATATTTTGTGGCAAATGAAAAAAATAGTTCAGCTCCATTAAGGTTCATGATATTAAAAGATATTATACAGCAGGGGTATTTATTTGCATTTGATAATTTATACATTTTCAATATAATTTATAAATATTTGTTTATATTATCAAATTCAAATAAGTAATTGTTTCAGTATTTTTTTATGTCTTTTAACCCTTTCGGACAAAATAATTCTGTTACTAAAATGTTAAAATGATGGACTGTAACCAGAATTTACGAATAAATTTATTTTAAAATAATTAAATGCTTTTCCCCCACGTATTTATAAAAGCAAAATTCTATTCAAAAATTCTGATAGAACATTGGCAGTTGGAAGATTAAAATTTTGTGGTATAAATAATATATCACCGCCATTCAAAGGATTAATAAACGTGGATCTTAATAATACCACCTATTGATAAAATTTGCAAATATTTTTTTCTCTTGCTATAAAAAATTCGACTCTTGAACGAATCTTATTTTGCAAATTGAACTCGTACGGCACACTTTGTTAAAAATTTTATGTGTGTGTATATATGTATCGTTTTCAAAGTATGTGTATGAAAACATTTTCAAAGGAAGAGAGAGCTCATTTTTACAATAGCCCTAAGGAATTATTTTTAAGCTAAAAAAATTTATATATATATCTGTCTGATTGCCGTGCCAAATTAACAAATTTGTTTTAGATATCTGTAACACACGTTAGCCAAATTTGGCGATGGGTTATTATTGTTGTTTTATGTTTGTGTGCAGTCTTAGAAAATAATAAATACCTCCCACTAATTCTGACGAAAACCATTGTTTAAATATAAAATTTGTAACAATGGACTGAAAATAACATGAACTGTTAAATGACATATATAATAAGGTTTGGGATCATCGTGCACATTAAAGTTCAATAAACTAGACATATTCTATATTGAACATATGCTACTAAACTGAAAATCTATATTAGAATAACATTCTAATAAAGAACTTCAACTGGTTACTCAATGCAACATCGATTAGAATAAATCAACATATTTCATGTTTTCAAAGATTCCTTTACAACAAGTCAACTAGATCCCTCTTAATTTGAAAGCTTCTCCTACAATTTCTGATGTCGTTCATTTTTTTTTTTCAACTGTCGTTCAATGTACACACGTAGTTAAATGTTTATTTATTCCGTTGAAAATGCAATATAATTAGTCAAAATCAGTATCGTTTTTATTGTCAAAGCATGTTATAAGAAATAACAAATTTACAGACGAGATAACCAAAATTCTTTTTCATTTTTTATTCAGTAGAATTACATCCTCACATTCCACTCCTATACTCTTCATTTAAAAGCTTCGATTAGAAAGTTCTGTTGAACCTTTGGTTTCATCTGTCCAAGTAACACCAATACCTCATTGCACCATTTACTCCTTCTTGCAATGGTAACAGGAACAAGTTTTTGCTGATTTGAAGGTAAGATGTTTCATCCCTCCTATGCACATTACTTCAACCAGCACCTGAAAAAAAATTACTTCTCTTACATAAATGTATACAATAATTTGAAGTGTTTGTAAAAAACTTTGCGCGGAGACCGTTAAGGGGTCTCAGGACTCTTAATCCTTCAACATTTTCGAATTTTAATTTTTTTATATATTAAACTCCTATCTTTCCTGAACATTTTAGTGTAAATGTATTCTTGAAATTCCCCCCATTAGAACAGACGTTATGGCTTTTAGAATTATACCCACTCAAAGCTGAATCATACTCAATTTTGAAGGAAAACATAATTTTTCTCAAAATGATGTTTTTGGGCACAACGCGCATGATATCTCAAAACCTTATCAATATTTTTTCATGAAATTTTCTAAAAATATGTGTCATGTTAGTCTACATAAATTGAACCTAAAATTTCATTTTTATTATTAAAAAAAAAATTTCGCAAAATTTATAGTTAAGTAGTTATAATGTTGAAAATCTTAAAAAATTGTATTAGCTCAATACAACTTTGCATTAAAAATATAAAAATGCTTTAAATACAAATTTATTGAGGTTCAGTGTAATTATTACAATATGTAGTATAATAATTAGACTCCAAAATTTTTATTCTAGATGCAAAAATTATTTTGTAATCGTGCCCGTAAGCTGTCATGCCAATTTTCTGCTCGACAAATGTCTGACAGTTTCAAGCCCCCTATAAATATTAATTCTGCATCTTGTAACTTTTTAAATGTGTGAAATGAAAGAACACGCTTATATCTTTTCATCCCAATAAAAATTGTGTTTTTAAATCATATACATTTGAAGATATTAAATGTTAAAAATGGTCATTTTTTTTTCTTTTTTTCTAATTTTAAGAATCCTGAGACTAGAGCAACAAAGCTTGGAGTACCACGAGATACACAAATGAAAAAATCCCCAATTTCGATTTAGAACATTTTTTTTACGTTTTCGGATTTTACGGATGGAGCGGCCTTCCGAAATTCGATCTTTATACCAGATATGATTCACTTTCCGTTTTTTTCCCTAAAATTTGTTCCGCAGTCATAGAACGATGTTTTGGATATTTCACGATTTTATTTCCCTTGATATTAAAATGATTTACAGGTTTTACGTCTCCTTTTCACACATACATGGCAGCGACAGACTCCGATAATGTCTAGTCGTTTTTCCGAGATGAATTAAGACTTTCCAATTTTCTTGAGTTGAAAATTTTGTGTTCTTAACCCGGAGCTCAAAAAATTAATAAGTAAAAAACATACAGTGTCTTAAAAAAACGTTAGATATTAAAAAGTTCAAAAATGAAAACACATTAAAAATACACTACAGATTTGTGATTTAGTTACTGGACTGAATTAAGAATTCGTAGTTGAACACAAAGCTTGTATGTATTAAATTCAGGTAACCTATCATACCACACCTGAAAGTTGCCCTTAAGAAAATACCGAATTCAAATGAAAAATGTGTAGAAATAAAAGTAGAAAAAATAAATACCATTCAAGTTATCGATGAATTGCGCGCACGATTGAAATTCATGTAGTTTTATTTTTAAAAAGTCTTACAGAATTCGACGCAAATTTAGAAGATAACTCTAAGCGTTTAGGAATAAATAAATTCTCAAGGTTAATTTTCAGCAAACGATCAATTTTGAAGGTCAAACAACAAATCAGTAAGTTTACTTACACATGAGCTGCCAACATATGTTAAAGTCAAACTGAGAACTAATTACAACCAATGTCCACAACGATTTATCAAGTGTAAGTCCCTGTGATCGACGAATACTTATGGCATATAATAGAGACACAGGATCGTCCACAAGGTTTACATTAGAACTTCGACCTTTAATTACTGAGTCCACAGATCGAATTTCAAAAGTCAAACTATGATATTACATCTGTCTTACTAAGTGCTTTGTTTGCGGTGAAGTACGTTGTAATTGTCGACTCATTGTCGAGTAATCTTGATCATTTCATTGTAAGATTGGAGTGAGTACATGAGTTGGTACATGATTGGAGTGAGTGGAAGCTTCGCTCTCCTTCGAGTCCCTGCATTTCAATAAAAATGGAATAACTACTAAACTTACATATATATCAAAACAGAAAAAGAATAGGGTATTTATTCCCAAGCAGCAAACAATCCCTTGCCGCACTTCCGCCCACGCTGTCAGAAAAACTCGTCCTTATACACTAAATTATTCCTCATTTTTTAACGAATAATTTCCGTTATCCAAGAAACCTATTTTTTCCGCGAATTCTTCCCTTAAGTCTGAAAAGGAGGGAGAAATTCTGTTTACTCCCTGCGCGCATGCATATCGGCTCAAACAATACTAAACTTAGAATTTATTTTAAAAATTAAAAAAAATTAAAATGCTATAAATTAAGGTATCTTATTTAATTAAAAACGACAAAACAACAACAAAAAATGTTTTCGAATTAAAAAAAGAGTAACAATTAGTTTTCTTATTCATTTAAAAGTATTCAGAATTTATTTTTTAATATTATAAAAAAAATATCCGCATTTAAAGTATATATATTAGTTACAATGAAAATATTATATGGGGAAAATCGGTTTTACTCAAAAAAGCAAACAATTCTCCTCGAATTTATTCTATAATATTCGTGTTTTACATCTAACAACTCAATTAAAAATATGTATAATTCATATTTTTATCTTCTATTAATACTAAAGTGTTAAAATCCCAATCGCCATCTTATATCGGAAAAATCTTCCCGAAATTAACTTCAAAATTCATAGTTTTCTAAACAACAAATTTATCAAACCGTATCCATTTCAAGAAAACACGATATATTTATTTCAAAATCCTCCTTCGACGAACATCTGGTAGCGCAATGGTTAACATACCATTGTCCCGTGTTCAAATCCAAAGTCGACGACAATGTTCTTGAATTAATAAGTACTTTGGTGAGAGTTCCTAGGTTATCAAAATGAAAGAATGGCCGTTACACGACTACATTAATTGATGATGATACTAGACAACATGAAAAACTGGAACAAATAAACTTCGTTACTTCGAAAATTAGGACCGTCAAAGTCGACCCGACGGATGCCCGACGTCACGTTGCTCAAGCAATATGTCCTTCTCCTTTCCTCAATTTTCATCCTTACTCGAAGGGTCTTTCTCAGCAAAAATCCTGTTTTCTAATTTATAACCAATCAGCGATATGATTTTATTATCAAGGACTTTTTGAACGCATATGACATGTGCAAGTCAGTGCTTCAACAGGTGAGTATGGAACTGTAGCATTCCAGTTATTAGCTCGACACTCTAATCATAAGGCCATTACACAGAGCTCCTATTGGTCAATTTTTTGAAAACCAGTATTTTTTAAGGAAAAATTTCGTGGTATGGTTTTGCAACAATTGCAACAAAAACGGCATTCGAAGTAAGTTTCTACGAAATTTATAAAGAAGATTTTTCTTTGAAAAAAAGTGGTGTTCGAAAAGCGGATCAAGTTGGAGCTCTGCATTACAATAAGGGAGAGGACTTTCCATACCTAGGATTTTTCTTGCATGTATATGGAATGAACACGGTAGGTTTCAAAAATCGAGTATAGAAATGAATCCCACAGGCTACCAACTTGATACTCTAACCATTCAAAAATTATAGGATCTAAATAACACATGGACTGATAAGTTCCCGGTCTAATAAAGAAAACACAACTTTTTAACATAACTTTATAACTTTATAACTTTAATAAATAACATAACTTTAATAATAAATAATAATTTAATAATAATAATAATAATAATAATAATAATAATAATAATTTAATAATAATAATTTAATAAATAAACAAAAATAATAATTTTATAATAAGTAACATAATTTTATAACGAAAAAGCTCAAAACAGTGCTCAGAATCATCGATTCGTTGTTGTTTTTGGTCAAAAGTCAACACGCGCGGCACCCACTTTGACAACAGCTTTTTCATAGCCAAATGTTCATTCAAAATAAAACCTACACGTTACTTGGATATCTTCAGAGTCTGAGCTATCGCCTGCAACTTCACTTTGCAGTTTCCCAAAACAATTTTGTGGAATTTTTTTATGTTTCCCGGAATATTCACCTCTTTTGCGTGGTGCATCATTGGTGTCCGTACGACCACGTTTAAATTCAGCAAACCAGTCAATAATGGTTAATAACGCTTATCAAGCCAAGCTTTTGTTTGAACGGTGTTTTTTCCCATCAAATAATAATTCTTGAAAGTCTTGTTTATCAACAAAGTCGTTCAACTAAAACCACTCTAATGTTTTATCCACACGGCGAATCGTCATAACATTTTTTTCTGCTACCTTTCAAAGGTTAGTATTTACTAAAAAAAGCATCGATTCGGCGATTGCAACGCCATCTGTGTGCCAGACCGGGAACTTTTCAGCACATGTGTTATAGGCATTGACAAAATTGATAATTTCACATGGATATCTTCATTATTAATCCATAAATTATACTCACATCTTCAGTTTCCATAATGTTGCAGCACTGGCCGATGGACCATACACCTTGTTTGCTGTTCGACTCGATAATCCAGTTTGGTGAAGGGGTAGAATAGGAGGAACAGAATCCTCTGCAAGCGTTTGTTGTTATGTCGAAAACTACACAGCCTGGGATGCGAATCTTTCGGGTATGACCTATGGGAAAAAAGAACTCTATGTACATGGTCATCGAAAAAGAATGCCGGGATTACAAATTTATATTACGCAAATAAAGAAACATATAGGAGCATAAATTTAGTATTACAATAATACGACAAATACCAAGTTTTATATCTATTTCAATACGTTTCGATATGTGCACCATTAGTCGTTCGACAGACGTCCAGACGATATTCAATCTAACTCCATGTCCTATGAAGCATCTCTGGAGTTATAGATTCAGTTTCGGCTGTGATGCGACGCTTTAAATGGCTGATATCTGTAATTCTTTCACTGACCACAGTGTTCTTAATGTATCCCTCAGAAGTCCAGAGGCGTAAAGTCAGGGCTTCGTGGAGGCCACGGAAATAGGACATCTCGTCCAATCCTCGATACTAGAGATGTAAACTAGCAACGAGCGGAGAAGAAACTTACATTTTTTCACTACATTTCAACACAAGAATTATTTCCATAAGTTTAAGAATTATTTTTTATAAAGTTGCAAAATCCCGACATTGCTAATCGTGGACTTGCGAATCATAGGATTACTTGAATGCGAGCACCCTTCGTTGCACTAGCATACGATGTACAACACAGCTACGAAAAGTCCTTTTGGCCTGTACCGGCAGGAATAGATAGCCTCCTTATTCGTTAGTTTTTTTTATAATTTTACTGGAAAACACGAAGGTAAAATGAGTGGAACCCGATTACGGAAGATTCATTCCCAGTTTTCGTCAATATTTAATTTGAATGAGAATTTCGCCAAATTAATCAGTTATAGCCAGGTTAGATTCATTTATGGCAACCTATTTTTGTCGCCAAGTTTGGCGAGAATTTGACGCTGGCGAATATGAATATATAAATATATAAGAGTTGGAACGATGGTTACAACAATGAAAGAAAATTTGGAAGAAAGCATGTTCACTAAAACTTATAAATTAAAACCTTTTATGGTTGAACCCTGCTGTCTTGTTTCAAAATGTCAGCCACCCTAAAATTTCAAACTGCTGTATCTCAGCCATTTTTTAAGATAGAGGTAAAACAAAAATTGCTCCGGAATCCTTGGATAACATTTAACACAGCAAAATTTTAGGATTTCTTTTTTTTTGTACATCTTGTTGAATTTGAAATATTTAAATGGCTATCACAGCGCGCCCTTCCGGTGGAATATCCCCAAATTCAACTGGGACCTGCTGGCCATAATCAAAAACATATACAAAAAATCTGGTTAAATTCTCTGCATAACTTCATGCACTTTTCGATGATACAGTAATGAAAATGGAACACAATTCTCTATCACAGAGCCGTCTGTCGTAGAAATATCCCCAAATTTAAGTGGGGCCTGTTGGCCATTGCCAAAAACATATAAATGAAATTTGGTTTAATTCTAGGCATAACGTCATACACTTTTCGATGCTGCAAAGAGGACATACACACGGACACACAGACATTTTGTGAGACATGTTTTTCGGAATATCTGACTCTTAAAATGTACAAATCCGTCGAAAACCGGCAGTCGAAAAAAATTACGATTACAATACTTTCTTCTATTATAGATAGACAAAAGTAAAAATAAGTAAAAGAGGAAGAAGGAGAAAATACAAAAGCTTCGAGGAGACGAAAATAAATGACTCCATTTCACCTGAACTAGAGGTATTTCCGAAGTAAACACCGTGGAGTGGGAACACCGTAAGTGAAGAAATATCAAGAGAAAAAGAAATAAATTCACTGGGAAAACTCTGCTCCAAGAACAACAATTTGTTGGATTAAGCAGAATTATTGTTCTAAGGCTGAATATAATTTTTTTTATGTCTATTAGTGTTTCAGGATTTTAATACTATTGGACGTCGCGGTTGTACTTTCCCGCTATTATATAAATCGCCACAAGAATAGTTCTTTCACGAGAGAAATATAGTAAATCATTTAAAAAACATTTCACGATTCTTAAAAAATAAGCAAAAGAAAAAGAAAAAGAAAATGTACACTGTTAAAAATTTGCAGCAAACTGTCCAGTCATTTGACCGTTTTTATAGAAAACGGTTGCATAACCGTAAACTAACTCTATTCTGATCTCCTTATTGCCCATATTATGGTCAGAATAGAGTTAAATTACGGTTGTGTAACCGTAATTCCGTTATTATCATATTTTGAACATTTATATTAACAATAATGAATAATAACATTTTTGTTATTATTATTATCATATTTTGAACCGTAACCGTTTCAAAATATGAATATGCGAGCGACATATTTGCAAAAATCGCTCCCATAGGTTTAATATTAGCGTTCGACTGTTTTCGCATGACGCATATGTCACTGTAGTTACAATAGGATAAAAATCGCATTGTTGATAAATTGCAATGCTAAAGCTGAAAGAAAAGTATTTAAGATCATTCTAAAATATATAAACCAACGAAAAAAAGTAGTTAGAATAAAATTAAATTAAATTCTTGAAAATAAATAAAGATAGAAAATAGAAAAAAGGCTACATTTAAAGATAGTCAATTAATTGAAAGATTGAATTCGAACAACTATTCGAACTGGAAGTATAAGTTAAAAATGCTTCTAATAAAGGAAGAATTATTTGAAGTAATATCCGAAGAACTTCCAACTCCTTTAAATGAGGATTTGAATAAGATAGATATAGACCGGGCGGCGGCAGCACAGACAATCACCTCATCGAGTTCACGGCTGAAATTCTAGAATTAGTTAAAACTCGATTCGCATATTAAAACGCAATCGGTCTGCCAAGTCATATCTTGGTGGAAAACACGTGAAAACCCAATTTTAGCGGTTGACTCGTTGGTTTGCCATTGTGTTTTCCTGCACCCAAAATTATGAAAACATGGAGAACTGGATACAGGAAAACACAATGGTAAACCTACGAGTCAACCGCTAAAATCGGGTTTTCACGTGTTTTCCACCAAGATATATATGACTTGGCAGACCGATTGCGTTTTAATATGCGAATCGAGTTTTAACTAATTCTGCAATTTCAGCCGTGAACTCAATGAGGTGATTGTCTGTGCTGCTGGCTCCCGATCTAACAGGAAAGCTAGGGCATTAATTAACATGAGTATACAAGATGCACAAATAGTGCATGTAAAAAATTTCACCACAGCCAGGGAAAACTGGAACGTGCTAAAAAATACGCACGAGAGAGCAAATAACAGCAGTAAGCAGTACTTATTAAGAAAATTGTACAGCACAAAACTACCTGAAAGCGGTAACATGTCAAAGCACATAACTAACATTCTACAAATTGTAAATAAATTATCCGCCATCGGTGAGAATATAAACGATTCTCACATATCTGCACTATTTTTATGCTCATTTCAGCCCAGTTATATTACTCTTACTACGGCTTTGGAAGCCAGGCCCGAAGACGAACTATCTCCAGATTTTATTAGAAGTAAATTAGTCGATAAATACAATCGCAAACCCGAAATGTCTGAAAAACAGATAGCGCGGAAAAAGCATTCAAAACACATAGAAAATTCACAAACTATGATAATGGAAAGAACATCAAATCCTGAGCCTTCGCAAAATGAAAAATCACAGCAACAATGTGTGCTGGCATCACAAGATCAGATACACAAATCAAACTCCCAACAATTTCAACAGCAAAAACAAATCGAAACATTTTTTACCGTCTCTATGTTTTGAAAACACCGAAAATTATAGAGAGTATACTAACCGCGACAAAAAACACGACTCATCAGCAAATAAATTCAAAAACCCATCAATTCGAAGATCGAGTACTAATAACAGAAAAAATGGGGGGGGGGGAATTTGGATCCTTGATAGTGGCAGTAACTCGCATATAGCGAATGATAACAAACTAACAACATTCCGTTCGGGAGATGTTTTATTAAACATAAAATCCCCCAACGGTCAAGCGAAATGAACAGAGTTACAGGAAGTCCTATATCTTCCAGCTCTAGAGTCTAACTTAATCTCTGTAAGCCAGGCTACCAAAAACGGATGCAAATTAATTCTTGAAAATGATAAATGTGATATAACGTTCGATGGGGAAATATACATGAGAGTGAAAAATACAAACAACTTATACATTATTGAACAGTTAAACAACTTAGAAAAAACAGAAAATCACGCAAACGTTACATTCAGCTGTAATATTAATCAATGTTTAGAAGTTTCGCATCGGAGACTAGAACATCGAGATAACGAAGCGATCAAAACAACTGTTAAAACACAATTAGCTAATGGAATAAAAATCAAAAACTGCAGACACAATAATGAAATATGCGAAACCTGTATCAAAACCAAATTAAACGACTCGTCATATCCTAAATCAGCTATAAATAGAACCAACAAAATCCTCGAGTTAATACACAGCGACGTGTGTGGTCCTATTAGTCCACCAACACTAGTAGGTAAACAATATTTTCTTACACTAATCGATGATTACTCAAGATTTACAACAATATACCTATTATCCAGGAAAAGTAAAGTAATCCATAAATTGAAGGAATTTATAGCAATGGTAAATAATCAATTTGGTAAAAAAACGAAATAAATAAGATCCGATAATAGAGGAGAGTACACTAGTAATGAAATAGAGGAATACTTAAAGGAAAACGGGATACTACACCAGTTCACAATACCACATAGTCGAAATCAGAATGGGGACGCTGAAAGGAAGCATAAAAGCTTACTTGACATGACACGGAGCATGCTTTCAGAAGAGAATTTAAATAAACATTTTTGGGGTGAAGCAATACACACTGCGACATATCTACAAAAGAGACTGCCAACGAGGGCGAATGATAAAACTCTGTATGAAACGTGGAAAGGTATCAAACCTAATCTCCGCCACTTAAGAGTTTTCGGATGCAAAGCATTTGTTTTCATTAATAAAGTACATCAAGGGAAACTTGATAACAGAGCGCAAGAAGGTATCTTTGTCGGAAAACGACACACGATCCAAAGGATATCGCATACATACAAAAGACAAACAAATAATAATTGCCAAAACAGTACAATTTATAGAACATATAACAAAACACTAAAAAAACATTGAGGAAAATACAAATCTCAAAGAAATCTCCACTGATGATAGAAAACAAGCACAAAAGCATGAAAATTACATCAAATTGAAATTAATGATAATGAAAAGCAACCATGCGAATCCAAACAATCACCAGTAGAACCGAGAAGGTCGAACAGATCCAACAGAGAAGTTCCACCAGATAGATTTGTCAGTTTAGTTAAATATACACAAACAATTGAACTAAAGAATTGGAACAATATTATGCAAATGAACAATCCACGCAAAAAGCAAAATTGACTTAAAGCCACAGAAAATGAAATCGACTGCCTAACAAATATAAATCATGGACATTAGTCGATGCCCCACCAGGCAAGAAGGTGATTGGTTCGAAGTGGACATTCAAATTCAAACGCGATAATTTAAATAAAATACAGAACTATAAAGCACGACTAGTAGATCACGGTTACAGTCAGAAATTTGGAGTAGATTATGATTAAACCTTTGCTCCAGTTGTCTCTCATACTATTTTCCGCGCATTTCTCACAGCTGCACTACATCATAATCGTAAAGTTAATCATAACGATTTAAACATCGCGTTTTTACATACGAATCTACAAGAAGAGGTATATAGGAAACAGCCCGAAGGATATATAGCAACGAATCAACAGAATAAAATGTGCAAATTACAAAAGGCAATTTATGGGCTTAAACAGGCCACCAGAGCATAGTACAAAAAATATCGGAAAGCCTTAAAGCTTTAAAATTTGTAGAAAGTACATCTGATTCCTGTCTTTTTACACACAAAAATAATGGAAATTTAATGTATATTATAGTCTATGTAGATGATTTACTAATTGCAGAAAAAAAGAAGAAATGACAGAGATAATAAACAATCTTAGGAAAGAATACGATCTGAAAGATTTAGGAGAAGTCAGTAACTATCTCGAAATAAATATAAGAAAAAACGATAAAATTTTCTACCTAAATCAAAAATCTAAAATGGAAGAAATGGCAGATAAATCTAATCTTCAAAACGCTAAACCTTATAGCACGCCTATGGAAGCAGGTTATAACCGACTTGACGATAATAAAAACCTATTATCGAATAATGTTAAATTTAGACAAGCGATAGGAACATTGCTCTGCATTTCAATGTTAACTAGGCCTGATATTTCGTCCGCTGTTAATATATTTAGCCGTAGAAATGAATCACCTCGTGAAAAAGATTTGAAGGCTGTCAAAAGTGTTATAACATATTTAAACAACACATAAATCTAAACTTAGCCTTAAGTTTGAAAAATAAGCCTATTCTTGAAGTTTACGCGGATGCGGACTAGGGAAGTGATTTGCAAACTAGAAGATCAACCAGTGGCAACCTATTCATGTTAGGAAAGTGTCCTATTCAGTGGATAACGAAGAGGAAAAGTTATATTGCACTTTCATCAGCAGAAGCTGAATATGTCTTAGCAAGCAACGCAACATAGGAAATATTATGGATTACAAAACTCTTGGAAGATTTAAACTTACCACAAGAGAAACCTATAACCATATTCGAAGATAACCAACCATGTATTAAAATGGCAGAAAGTGACAAATATACTCGTAGGAGTAAACACATCGACATACGATTTCATGCAATAAACAACTTAAAGAAGATGGAATAATAGACCTAAAGTATTGTCCTACAGAATTCATGACAGCCGACGCACTTACAAAACCCAACCCCAAACCTCATTTTATGAAATATCAAAATAACTTAAACCTACTACCTTATACCATACAGGAAATTAAGGTGGAATAATGGAAAATCCAATTAATCTAATCGCCTATTTTGAATATAGAACTTTAAGACATTCATCCAATTAGTGAAAGTGAAAGCTGACATCGCGCGCAATCCTTCAAAAACATTTCATCAGAAAATACCCATCGCGTGATGAACTTTTCGAAAACCACCACATGACGCTGAAACGTAACCAGACTCCATCATGCGGAATTTACATGACATCATCGCGTATTTTCATCAGAAAGGACTCATAAACATTTATTCATTCCACACTCTGTTTTTCACAATGTAAACATGTAAGGCGAGAGTCTATGTACTGTGATCTGAATAATAACATTTAAATTTAAACTACAGATATTAAATACATGTAATAAAGCTTAAAAGATGGTCTATAATTTAACATCAACATACACATATTAATTTTATATTTCTTTCAGCAGCATTTAATAAAATGACGTGCACCAACGACATACGAATCGGATAAATATCTATCCCAAAATGGATTATCTTTTCCAGTGAGACGTGCTACCGTGGAATATCTCATCTCAACACTCCGAAGAAATAAAAAGGTAAGAATAATGTTTTCCTTACCTATCTATTAATGCATATTGATGAAATAAGAAAAAAGAAAACAAATATTTTAAACTGCGCTGCCGTCCTCTGCTCAGACTCATTTTTGTGAAACAATCTTAAACAAGAACGAAAAATCATGCGTCAAGCATAGATTATGTAACACTTTCCAACGCTTCCAAAATAATTTTACGAATCATACTCTTTTATAAGCTAAAAGATAACATCTAAGTAATCCGAATACTTTATTCAGCCCTGTATAGGATCTATAGATTTGTATATATACTACATAGGATGCTAAATTTTAGTTCAGTTAGGAAACACGTAGCACAGTTTAAAATTCTCCGTCTGGAGTTAAATAATACGGAAATGTGTTCCCGAACTTTTGTACTTCCCTGTATAGGATCTACAGAATTTATACACACCACGTAATATACAAAAAGCGATTTAAAATTAAAATCGCATTCAGTAACTTAAAACGCACTTCCAGGAATTATTGTTAACATACAGTAGAGAATTCTTTTGTGTGTCCCTGTAAATGAACGATGACTGCTATACACACACTATTCTGTAGTAAGTCTCTTGTAATGAACCTTATATAAATTTCAATGCGTTTAAAATAGTGAAACATTATTTAAATAAACCGCAGACGATTTTTCTCCATAGACGTAATGTAACGGAATTCTTTTGACTGTCCCTGTAAAGTAAGTATAAGTGCTATGCACACCCTATTCCATATTAAGCTTCTTCTAATGCACCTTAGTGATATATATAAATTTCAATGCGTTTAAAGTATTGAAACATTATTTAAATAAACCGCAAATGATTTTTCCCCATAGACCGCAATGTAACGGAATTCTTTTGAGTGTCCCTGTAAAAAAACTATAAGTGCTACACACTTCAGTTGAAATAGGGAACATGCTATAGATAACGATTATAACATATAAAATTTGCAGGGCAATCCGAGCATATTTACGGGAGTTAGAGCACGGACAGACGACAGACGGCAGACGGCAGACGGCCAGACGGCCAGACGGCCAGACGGCAGACGGCCAGACGGCCAGACAAACCGAAGTCATAAACACTTTTCAACTAGGTTGGAAAGTGTTAAAAATGCAAGAAAGCAATTTCAAACACTTTGCAAAAATGCTGCAAATGTTATGCATATATAAGATATATCATAAAATCAATATAATGCTGAAAGTATTACAAGAGAAAATATCAATAACTGGTGAATATTGATAAGTTGTTCTGAAATTTTCCACGATCTTTAAAAAAAAGGAGAAACTGAAAATTCTCTATGGAGAAGAAAATAAATGCCTTCATTTTACCTAAACTTGATCTACTTTCGAAGAAAACATTCTCGAGTGCTGTAATAGAAAAAGTGTCAGGAGAGCAGAAATAAATTCACCGGGGATCTATCATCCAAGAACAACAACTTGTTGGATTAGGTAGAATTGTTGCTTTAAAACTTAATATATTTTATTTTGAAATCCACTAGTGTTTTAAGATTGTAATGTTACTGGACGCAGGAACCACTGAGAGAAAAGTTAACGTCCCAACTTCCAGTAATAAGTCACTTCAAAAATTAGCTTAATATTAGTTTAATTAATAACGTTTAAATAGATTTCAACAAAATTATAATTTTATGAACGAATACATACAGTTTTCATTTAAATAAAAAA
The DNA here is from genome assembly GCA_963931845.1 of Maratus michaelseni. Taxonomy (NCBI): domain Eukaryota; kingdom Metazoa; phylum Arthropoda; class Arachnida; order Araneae; family Salticidae; genus Maratus; species Maratus michaelseni. The sequence goes on from OZ007600.1 coordinate 212,394,118, forward strand.
ACTTTTTTTAAAAATAATTCTTAACATTTTCCAGCATATTTGAAAAATGCTTATGAATTCGAATTATCTGACAGTCTGGCCTTACTCTAACTCTCGTACGTATACTCGGTTTCCCAGGTAATTTTTATATCTTATTTATGTTTACTATACAATGTTCTTTATTTAAAATGAAGTGCGTACCATTTATCGTTCGTTTACAGGGGACACAAAAGAATTCCGTTACACAATGGTATATAGAAAAAATCGTTTTCTATTCACTTTAATGATGTTACAATACTGCGAACATAATGGAATTGATACGCATCACTGCGGTAAACTAAAACTTGGATTATCAGGAGTATATAATAAATAGCAATTATAGTTCATTTAGAACAATGCTCAAATAAATTCCATTACATTATGATTTATTCGGTAAAATTCTTTTGCAATGCATCTCAATGATGTTATGATATTTTCAATATAATGAAATGAAAAGGATCACTGAGGTACAATACAACATTTTTTTATATAGATGAAGGAATGCTTAGTATTTATGGTTTCATTACAAAGACACATAAATGTATTTGGTTACAAGACGGATTATTATCTATTTCATTGTATGAAAAAATGAAATTTCTTAATAATACGCTGTTACTGTTGGAAAGTTTTTCATAGTCTAACCTCATGTTCGATTTTTCGTTCTTGTTATTTTCTGATATCACTTGGAATATGTAGTGGTCCGGATTCCTGTATTTTGGATAATGAGAGTTTTGCTGTAAATTAAGATATTTCTTCATCTTAAACATATCTATGAATACTTTTTTTTTTGTTTTGTGAAATCATTTATCATAACAAATCGATAATAGATTTTAATACGTTCGTAATTAATATAATCCGAAGTACTATGTTCAGTTGAACACCAAGCCAAAAACAATATTCTCATTCAATTAATTTACATTATACTGATTTGTCAAATATTTCTGCCAGACTCGTTTTTCCGATAAAGATTGACAAAACTGCCAGTTTCTAATCTTTTGTAAAAATATAGCAAATATCGTACGTATGTGAAACCTATAACTCCCTCTAATGTTGAAAGTTTCCAATAAATGTAAATCTATATTATAAAGCAAAAACATGTTCATGAGTAACGTTGACGTCAAATTGACGGTAGCAACAACCTGGCCAATAAATTTTGCTGTACGGCATTTTTTCTTCAAATTCTAAACATCACACAATTTCAATTATTACACTATCGAATAGGGAAAACAATGTACTTTCAAATGCAATTTATTTGAAAACTCTATCTCAATTTATCGATGTTTTGTGGCTTTTAAAATAATTTTTAAGCATGAATATTTTTTAAACTGCATGCAACCCAATTATGTAAGACTAATGACGCCATTGGTACTCATACAATGCTGGCCATGACCGGTGATTTAGAATTCTAAAATCCGGACGCTGCGATACCGCACCCACCAAGTGCTCGAAAGGAGGCGGCTGAGGTCCGGTTCTCATGCGAGAGCATGGTCCCGTAGTATAATCGCCCTGTGGTATTTACTGGCAGCCCATAAGACCGAACCAGAGGCCAACGAACTAGCCAAGAGTCCCCTTGATAATTGCTCTGCCGCCCGCCAGTTCAGAAGATGGAAAATCTGCAGAGGCGACCACTTGCTCCGTGCCGGTGGACAAAACATAAAAAATAGTAAAATTTTAAAAGTAAATAGACATAAAAAATAGGAAGGTTAGTCCACCACATCCGACGCACCCCAGGGTGACTAGTCCTGCGGCATCCGTCGGTGAAGTAAAAAGTAGGTCGGCTGGACCTGGTAACGTCCGTGCTCCGCTAACTAATCCGCTCTAGATACAGTCACCTGCTTCCGGCACCCTTAACCAACAGGCATCACGGTTGGTATCCCTACACAGAAGCAGTTCGGTGGCGTCCGCAAGATGCTGCTTCCGGCGATGGAATTCCGGATGGCACTTTATAGATGGCACCCCGATGGCACTTGCGGGTTCTGGGCGTAGCCCAGAACCCGCAGGACCAGACGCAACTATGGACTCGGGAGTGGAGGTACCTGCTGTCGTCAGGGGTCCTGCTTTAACCCTCTACCGAAAATGGAAAGGACCACCACAGCGTCCTCGGCGGAGCTCCTGGTCCTCCTCTCGCGCTTAAGTGGTTGAGTCAGTACCACTCGCGCCCTTCACTCAATTATGCTTGCCAAACGGGATTAGAATTTCATAAATAAATAAATAAATAAAATGCAAATTTAACAGATATCTAATTATGTTCTTAAATACTGAAACAATCCGAATCACAAAGATTGCTAAACATAGTGAAATGTTTCGCAATTGACCGCTGGCATATGGCTAATACAAAAGTAGCAAAATTGCTTTTGGGTGTACTTGTTAGGCAATTTAAGAAATCATGCTAAATGTAAAATATCTATTACAGTTTTAACCCTTCTTTGCATGAGGTTTTCTTTTACAATTGTGTTTTTTTATACATATATTAAATATTAGACAGCAGAAATTTTAAGACAGATTTTTAACTTTGTTCAGCAAAATAGTTCACGGGTAATTTACTAGACTAATATTTCTATATAAATATAGTGGTGGCAAAGAAGTTAATTTATTTATTAAAAGTTAAATAAAAAGTGATGGAAATTTACATCACTATGCAATTAAGGGTTAAATTAAAAACGTTTTTATTAGTCTATGTTCTGAACATCGGGCATCTTTAAACCGGGTTGCCCGAGTAGAATTGCCTGGATACAAGATTGATAAAACTTTTTATAAAAATCACGATCTTTTTAAAAAAGGAAAAATAAAGAAAAATAAATGCTACAAGCAGATGAAAATAAATATCTTCATTTTAGCTGAACTTGAAATACTTCCGACCAAAATTGATCAGCACTGTAAGGGAAAAGGTGTCAGGAAACATAAATAAATGCACCAGGGGAACTCTTATCCAAGAATAACAATTTGGTGGATTAAGGAGAATTATCGCTGTTATGTTGAATACATTCCACTCTGAGTTCCATTACTGTTTTAGGATTTTAATGCTATTAAACGCAGGAAACACTAAAAGGAAAAATTTATGTTCTAATATAACGCCCAATAATGTAACATTTAAAGATAGTAAAACATATGGGAATTTGAAAGAATTTATATTGAAATTATTTTTAGACAGATTGTCTTTCTGAACTAAGATTATTTTATGCAACAAAGTTTCTGAGTGCTTTCAATCGCTGAAAAAAACTTTTGTTTCATGTTGGATCCTGGCGGTATTTTACATAACATCCTGATCAAGAAAAGGTAAAATTGTTGTAGACATATTTTTTCTCTGAATTACATTGTAAAAAACATCGGTTAATTTTACAGAAAAAAAGTGTCTTCCAGGACGCCGGTAAAAAACTGTTTATTTTACGGAAGTAATCTGTATTTATTACGAATTTTCTGTTGTTTTAACAGTTTTTGCCCGCAAGTTCGTAATAAATACAGATTATATCTATAAAATAAACAGTGTTTTACTGATGTCGTAGCTGACAGTGTTGCTTCGGTAAAATCAACAGTTTTTTTTTTTACAGTGCAGGATTAAGGAAGATTTCTTATTAGTCACTTTAATTTTAGTTTTTTGAGAAAACCGAAAGTTATATTTATTGTATATGTCGTGTTGTGTGTATCCCTAGCCAATGAGAAGGAACATAACATAACTGAAGGGATGTCAAAGGAATTTTGCAATTTTGCCAGGAAGGCTTGTTGAACAATTTTTATATGGCGTTAGATTACATAAAGTTATGGACCATTTTTGAGGCATGTCATAGTAAAACCATACGACTGACAATGATACACATAGTAACGCCCAGGCTCAATCACTGGTCCTAAACGCTTGAAATTAAGAGAATAGGTGATTTTTTATAACATAGGTTCCCACAAAGTTAAGATTTAAGAGAATGCTTATGATGATAATCATTCAAATTTTGTGTGCAAGTTAAAAATATAATTCTTTATCTTATCCACGCTGAAGCATAAATAAAATATTCCAATAATAAAGTATTTTTCTTGTTTTTCTTTTCACATTATCGCAACATTTTCTAAATACAGTGAAACTTCCATTTAACGAAGTCTCATCGTTACACTTAAAAACTTCGTTATGAAGAAAATTCGTTAAATAGAAATCAACTTAAATTAATGAAATTGTTTCTTCAAATATGACAAACAGGTACTGCATTCAGAAGTATTTGATTCAGTTTCGATTATGAAGCCGTCTTTTACAAAACAGTTGTGTACGGTCGATGAAATCACGTCGCATTCCAAAGCTTTGGCTCACGCTTTCATCAGCTCTAATACACAGGCTCTCAAACTAATGTTTTTACTACATTTTTTTTTTCTGTCTTGTTCGATAATGTACTTCAAGATTTTTTTATTATTCCTTAGTCTAATGGCTGAAGTTTAGAAGTTGTATTGGCAGAAAGCAGAAACAAAAATAACTTTCATGTTCTTCGATTTGCATTTTGAAGCACATTCTTGGGATGTACAAAGCAATTGTCTATCAGCAATGGAAAGTCAGAATGGTAATTGTCTGACTGTAATTGATATTTTTTGTTTCAATGCATCTGACGCCATTGCGTCACTGCAACTTCTATATCATTGAATGTAAAAAGTGGATTTTGACTTCCCCAAACTGTCCTCACTGGAGTCTCGGTGTGAGAAAGTAATGATAACAAGTGTCTTTCTTAGTGTGAAAAAATTATTTTATTTAGCACTAAGCAGAATGGAAATTATTTAAATGTGTTCATTTCCATACAAATCGCTGAAATAAATTCGCATATCCATCACAACAGCAACCTCTTAGTTTGAATTCTGTACACGTACAAAAGTGTAATAAACTTCGTTATATAGAATATATTTTTCGTAATATGGAGATTAATTTACATGCTAATGATGTTCAAAGTCAAAGTTCTGCAGAAAATTTCGTTAAGTAGAAAACTTCGTTAAATAGGGACTTCGTTAAAAGGAAGTTCCACTGTATATACAATTCCAAAGATACAAAACATGATTGAATGAATTTTAAAAGTCTTTTCAGTTCTTCAAATATACAGTCGTGTGACAAAAACTGTACTAACACATGATATTTTATCACCAAATTGTAACAAAGAGCTGAAAGTGATATCATTCGACTGTAAATTGTGTCTACTCTCCAAATATGTATACAATCCTTTAAATAAGGGTCATCTACAGATTAAAAATCGTGTCAAATTTCATTTTTCAAATGGAAACACCCAATTTTAACACTTTATTTGAGTTCCTTAGATCAAAGCAGCTCAAAAAAGGTTTATATGCTTTTTAACAGATTTTCAATCAAGATGGTTCTACAATTCGTTTGTGTCTTCATTTTTTATGTATGTCTACGCGTAACTCATGAACGGCTAATCCGATTTTCGTACTATTTTTTTGTTGTTGTTGGGAAAGTCCCGGTCTGCAGATGGTACGGTTTCAATATCCTTGGGATCTAAAATTGATGTGCTTCTCTGTCTGTCTGTTTTCATATCTTTTTATAACTTTGTAGGCTTTAACTTCAGTAAAAATTTACAAATTGTCACGAAATGTTAATATGGTGTAACGGTACACTGCACTGTTTCATATATTTAAATTAGTCGTCTTATTTTATGTTTTTTATAGGCCCACTTCAAAAATTTTAATATATTGTTGCCTACTGAGCGTCAAAATAAGCGATATTGTCAACAAGGATATTTAAAATCTATATATATTACACTATCGTACGTGGCAAATAAATCGCGATTATCTGTTAATTGTTTAATGGCACCGCCCGAATGAAACGCATCTCATTGGTTATTGTGTAAAAGTCCTTTCGCAGGATTTAGACCGATGTAAATTGGGTTTATTTACGTCTCACTCTTTCTCTGTAATTATAGAGCTTCAAAATAGCATCCAAATTACTGATTTAAGCGTTCCAGAGCATAACTGTGGGACTTTGAGTGAAACGTGCAATTTTTACCAAGACTTTTCTTAAGAAATCGCGATTATTTGATAATTGGGTTAGGTTTTATTTGTTAATTTTAGGTGCAATCGTAAGAACTTCCCTGATCTTTTCATTCTTTAAAAGTAAGTGTAGTAATTCTCCCTGACCTTTTCATTCTTTAAAAGTAAATGTAATAATTTTCCCTGACCTTTTCATTCTTTAAAAGTAAATGTAATAATTTTCCCTGACCTTTTCATTCTTTAAAAGTAAGTGTAATAATTTTCCCTGACCTTTTCATTTTTTAAAAGTAAATGTAATAATTTTCCCTGACCTTTTCATTCTTTAAAAGTCAGTGTGATAATTTTCCCTGACCGTTTCCTTTTTTAACCCTTCTTTGCATGAGTTTTTCTTTTACAATTCTGTTTTTTATACATATATTAAATATTTGACACCAGAAATTTTAAGATAGATTTTTAACTTTGTTCAGCAACATAGTTCACGGGAAATTTACTGCATTAATATTTCTATATAAATATAGTGGTGGCGAAGAAGTTGATTTATTTATTAAAAATTAAATAAACAGTGATGGAAATTTACATCACTATGCAATTAAGGGTTAAACGTAACTGTTATACTTTTGAAATTTTAGCTCTTATTTCATTTTTTTTACAACTTTTTAGTATAAATAAATATTATTCAGTCTTTTCTTTTATGAAGTCCACTCCACTGTTATATTTTTCAATGACAGTCTGCCCGGTCAACGCCGGGTGGGTCAGCCAGTGAACATAAATTTCAGTCTGCATCGAGTCGGGTAATCAGATTTTACCCATAACCGACCCGACCTGCGGTTTGGGTCGGGAAGCGTTGGCAATTTTTTTTCCTTTCGGGTCGGGTTGATTCTAGTTGTTTCGGGTTCGGGTTTGGATTTAAATGTTGCTAGTTGGATTCAGCAATCGATTTTTTCAAAACATCCACAATATTATTTAAGATGAAAAACTACACATTCGAATATAAAGAAATATATATATATATATGATTTTTTAACACAAAAAAATAAAAATTATATTAGAAATATAATTACGTAGTCTTTTTTTATAATTTCATTAAAATATGGATTAATGCATTATTAAAATATGAAACTGAAGAGCGTCGGGTTCTGTTTGGGTGTCGAGCTCTACGAGTATTTAAGAAAAAGTATGTAAGCTGTAACCTTTTCCGGGCAAAATCCAAATATGTTCTCCAAAATGTGTATTATGATTTGAAAAATGAATGTTGGTATAATTTTTTAATATGTATATTATCCCTATTTGGAAAATTCCATTCATATTCGAGCAGAAGACACAATTCCCAGTCGAACGGTATATCTGCTGGAAATTTCAAGAGACGGTTCAATGTTAGGTTATACCCATTAAAAACATTTTTAAGAAGCGATAAGTAAGGCAAAAAATATGGTATCGGAAGTTTGTTTTATAACCACCTGCCAATTTTGATTTAGAGTTTTCAATTAGAGATAAGAAACTTTTTAATATTTCATAAAAAAGATGGAAAAAACAAAATGTTACTCCAAAAAATGTCTTTCAAGTATTAAAAAAAATCTCAAAAATTCTTTAAAATATCCTCGACTCCTTATATTTTCTTAAAAGAAACAAAAACTAGTCGTTGGGGAGGGAGGGGGGCACCGTAATACTTACCCATCATGCATATGCATAATATAAGATATGAAATTATAACATGTGTAAGCTATTTATAAAATGCATTACAATTTTAATAAAATCGTGGCTTGATGACTTCATAAACTTTCAATGCTCTATTACTGAAGTGCGTAAAAGAAACATCCTTATAACTCCAAAATTGATAATCATATTAACTAACGATTTAGTGCGTCGGATTCAGCGTCTCATGTACAATTAAAAAATATCTTTGAATTGAAATTTGAATGAAATACAGGGTCATGAAAAATCTCAGCAACTCGTTATCCGATCGACGTCATTCTTTATGCAAAATTTATGTTTTTTTATTGTATTTTATATTTCGAAAATTTTTACTAAGTACACACTAAGTACATACTAAGTACACACCAAATTTCAAGTCTCTATCTCAATTTATTCGGGAGATAGGGCGTTTACAGACACACACACACACACACAGACAGACGGATGTCAATTTTCAATACAAGTAAATTCCAATTAATTTTTCAATTAATTTTCCATGAGTGAAATTCGCCCGAAACTAATGAGAAACAAACAAGTTGATTTTTCATTGCTAAACTGAGCGTTAAACCGACTGAGTAAAAAAGTCTCATTAGTTTCGGGCGAATTTCACTCCTGGAAAATTAATTGAAAAATTAATTGTAATTTACTTGTTTGTGTTGTCTATGCTAGAATAGTTGTGAATAATGTCGTCTAAAATTTGCCACAGAGTTTGTGTGTTCTGGATGACAGTTTTCATCTTGTGCTGGACTTTTTGTGAATAATGTCGTCTAAAATTGGCCACAGGGTTTGTGTGCTCTGGATGACAGTTTTCATCTTGTGCTGGACTTTTTGTGAATAATGTCGTCTAAAATTTGCCATAAGGTTTGCGTGTTCTGGATGACAGTTTTCATCTTGTGCTGGACTTTTTGTGAATAATGTCGTCTAAAATTGGCCACAGGGTTTGTGTGCTCTGGATGACAGTTTCCATCTTGTGTTGCGGTTGCAGCATATCCGACGACGTATATCCGACATGTGAGAGATGCCGATTTGGGATGTTGTCTCTTGCAGCTCAGTGGTAGAGCCTCAGAGCACTGTTTTGGGGTCAGGGGTTCGATTCCCGGCTTGGGACATTTTTCAGTCTGTCGGATTAAGGCTCAGTTTAACAATGAAAAATCCACTAGTTTGTTTCACAAAACTTTCTGCTGTACCATTCTAATAAATAATGTAAATAAAGCAGTTAAATATTAACAATTATAAATATGAAGCATAGTGCAAATCTTTGGAATTACCATGTAGTTACAGTGTCCAATTTAGAATAATAAAGAAATATTTAAAACATTTAAACTAACGTGTAAATTAATAACTACAAATATAAAATTTGGTGCATTTCGAATTAATAGAAACAGATATACATCTATAATGTTCGTAATATTATCATAGCACACTAGTGCTTATATGTTATAAACACCAATTTATGTATTTATAAGTTATATATTTATAAATTATAAGCACCAAATTACGTCAAGGTGTGGTGAAATATGAAGTTTTGTTGAATTCCGGTCATTTGCTTAAAATCAAAATTTCTGTAAGACACAGATAGACAGAGGATAATCATAATCATATAATAAATTATAACACCTTGTAATAATATATTTCTTTTAAATGCTAAAGGTGTAAATTAACAACATAATATACAGCAAAATAACTTCTATTAGGTTAACCATATAATAAGTTATAACACCTTGTAATGATATATTCTTTTTAAATGCTAAAGGTGTACAATTTTTGGAATATTCTCATTCTGTTTTCGAAAATGACTCGGAAAGAGTCGAAACATGTAAAACAACTAATAAAAGTTATTTTAATTTATATTATGTTGTTAATTTACACCTTTAGCATTTAAAAAGAATATATTCCATTAGGTTGTTGACATGTTTCGGCTCACTTCGAGCCATTTTCAAAAACAAATGCGAATATTCTATAATCACACGGTCTTTGAAGTTATTATTTGAAATGCTATCATTTAATTTCCATGTACTTTTTTAAAAATTACGCACGTTATCTTTTATTGTTGGCTCGAGTTACTCCATGGTTACAAATATAAAAATAAAAGATAATTTGCGTAATTTTTAAAAAGTACATGATAATTAAACGATAGCATTTTAAATAATAACTTCAAAAACCGTGCAATTAGAGAATATTCTCATTTGTTTTTGAAAATGGCTCAGAGTGAGCCGAAACATGTCAAACAACCTAATAAAAGTTATTTTATTGTATGTTACATATTCAAGGCATCCCAAAATGTGTAAATTTAGCAAAAACTGGAAGTAGAAAACTTTTACGAATTCAGTACCTTCTTCTGATAAATAAATATAAAAGAAAAAAATAGGTTTGTTAATGTAGATAATATGTGTACATTTCGTAATACGTAGTTTTCTAAAAGATGCAAATTATTTAACAAATTACTTGTCATACAAACATAAAATCTATCAGTAACTCTTAACACTATATGTATTACCTTTAAACAAATATAAATACAAATATCTATAAGATGATCTTTTTATTTTTTTTAAACGTTGAAGAATAATGTATTCTAATAACAAGTTATCGTTTTAAAAGTTTTCGCCGTCCTTCGGAAAGAAAACATAGTAATAATGTCCCAAAACATGAAATAAAATAAAAGTGCTCTAAAAAAACGAAAATAAATGTCTTTGTTTTACCCGAACATAAACAGCGTCTTATGTAAACGTTATCGAACGCAACAGAATAATTTTTTTCGCGAACTGAAATTAATTCTCCAGAGAACTCTAATTTTATTACTTAGGTAATCCATTTGTTGAATTAGAAAGAATTATTGTTGTAAGGCAAAGTACTACCTTGAGATCCATTTGTCTTTTGAACTTTAATTAGTACGGAGATAGAAAATACCAAAGTGTTAATATTTTGACATTTTTTGTTACTTTTGTTTTTATTTTTATTATTACAGAAGTTATTATGTAAAATGTGCAACATACTAATCCACTTGATGAAAACTGATTACGATTAATAACATAAACTTTAAACTACTTTTTTCTAGATTTCAAAATTTCATATACAGTGTGAAAAGTGTATAACATACGAAGGCATTCAAAATACACTGAATACGATTAATAACAGATTAATCAACTTTTTTCTAAATTTATAAATTTTGTATATAGTGTGAAAAGTGTATTATATACGAAGGCATTCAATATACACTGAATACTATTAATAACAGATTAATCAACTTTTTTCTAAATTTCTAAATTTCGTATATAATGTGAAAAGTGTATAACATACGAAGGCATTCAATATACGCTGAATACAAAGAATTCTATTGCACATTGTTCTACGGGGAAAAATTGTTTGTAGTGTAATTTAATGATGTTTCACTATTTCAAACATAGTGAAATTTATATGCATTACTGGGTGCACTATAAATTGCTCACTTAAAAGTTTGGTGTGTATTGCGTTTATCTTTCATTTATAAGGATACACAAAATATATCGGTTACAGTGCAATAATTACTGTCTCTGTGTGGTAATTGCGTTTTCAATATTGGTTTGAGTTATAAGTTTAACTAAATTTTTGCATAGTACGTGGTGTGTATAAACTCGGTTGATCATATGCAGGGCTACACAAAGAATTTCGTAAGTATTACAGACTATGGGAGTGAATTGCTTAGGGTAGTTTTTAATTGTGTTACGCATTTTCCTGCTGAACTATAGTTAGTAGACATATAGAAGTTTGTGGACAATACATATATTCATATACAGGGCTACGCAAAGAACAAGGTACATTGTCGTTTATGTTTGGTATTTGCTGGAAATTTGTTTTAAGTTACCTTACACGTTTTTAACATAAATTAAATTTTAGCTTAATACGACATGTGTACAAAGTCTTTAGATAATATACAGAGTTATAGAAAAGATTTCGAGTGCATTTCCATCGATTGGCGAAAATTGTTAAACGTGATTTTTTCAAATGAACTAAACTGTATCATGCTATGTAGTATATATCCAAATCTATAGATCATATACAGGGCTTCACAAAATAATTCGATTACATTTTTGACTATGGAAGGTATATGCTAAAACTGGACTGTTAAATGTGTTATATATTTTCTACACTGTTCCTTACATATCTTATTTCACCTTATTTAACGGTGATGTTTCGTTACAGTTTCCTGAATGTGTTGAAAAGTGTTTCATAATATATGCTTGACGCATGATTTTCCGTTCTTGTTCTATTTATTATAGGCCCTTTTTGTTCCACTAGACGTCACACCCTACACAAATATTTTTTTCCGATTTCATCCAAATAAACGTGGTTAGCGACCCCATGTTCTATGGTACGGTTTCATCCTCTTGATGCCTTCTATCACCCCTCTTAATTTTTCGGTTGAATTTTGGAACACCCTGTATAATGAAAATACACTGCTCAAAACAATTAAAGGATATTGCAGTTTTAGGTGGATTTTGTATCTGGGAAACTTTTTAGCTGATTAATACATGGTCGACAGACATAGTAGGTTATATGAGAATAAATTGCACATGTTTGGCAGAAAAAAATGCATTTTATTGCGCATTTGTGTACAAAAGGAAAAAAACACAATTTGTGCATATGAGAAAAAAAAGAATAAGAAAAGGTGTTTTCTTCAAAGAAAATCATTTTCAGTAGGGTGTATGGTTTCCACGGGCGGCCAGCAACGTTGAACACCTTTGAGGCATGGACTCAATGAGGCTATTAATGACGAGTTGGGGTATTCTGCCCCACTCTTCCAGAAGAGCTCTTTCCAGTTCTTGGAGAGTTTGTGGGGGTTGTTGGCGGCCAGAAACTCGTCTTCCTAGAGCGTCCCAAACGTGCTCGATTGTATTCATGTCTGGAGAACACGCTGGCCATTCCATTCGAACGATTCCTTCCTCGAAAAGGAAATCCTCCACCAGGTTTGCACGATGTGGCCTGCAGTTATCGTCCATTAAAATGAAGTTATCTCCGATTGCTGCAGCGTAAGGGACTACAATAGGTCTGAGGATCTCATCCCTATATCGGCGACCAGTCAGAGCTCCATCTCGAATGATGTAGAGGTCAGTGCGCCCGTCAATGGAGATGCCACCATACACCAACACTCCTCCACCGTCAAATCTGACACTTTCGTGCACGAACGCAGGATTATTCCTACTGCCACGGTCCCTCCAGATGAAAATACGCCTATTATCCGGATGCACAGAAAAACGGGACTCATCAGAAAACAGAATATTGCTCCATTCATTTCTCCTCCAGTTGACATGCTCGGTTGCCCACTCCCTGCGGTCGCGACGATGCCTTGATGTTAATCTAACACATACCATCGGTCGGCGAGCATACAGACCTACAGCATGGAGCCGGTTTCGGACAGTCTGAGTTGAAATCGTGGTGCCTGTAGCCGAGCGAAGGTGTTGTTGGAGAAGAGTAGCGTTCATGTTTCGGTGTCTCCGAGCTGTTAACGCTAAATACCGATCTTCATTGGGCGTTGTTGCCCGTCTACGGCCTTGCCCTTGTCTTCGGCATGCACATCTACTCTCCAAAAAACGGTTCCAGATCCTGAAAATGACACTTTGTGACACTCCAATGGCTTGCGCTACTTCGGCTTGAGTTTGGCCCCCTTCTAACCTACCAACAATTCTCCAAGCTTCTGAATCTGTCAAATGACTTCGCTGAGACATCGTACTCATCGAAACAAAGCAATCACTGAATGCCGATCATCCTTGTCTTCATTCTCTTTTATCCAGTTGAAAGTCAAATTTCATTCGCTGCCGCTGAAGCGACGTTTTTGACGTCGAACTCAAAATTTGCATACTCCACAGTTTGAAAACCAGAAAAATTTGCATTTGTGATTCTCTTCTTCTATTTTCGGCAAAAAAAATTTCGTTTATATCTTTATTTTATATAAAACTTCAAATATCCTTTAATTGTTTTGAGCAGTGTAATTGAATAAGCTCAAATCCAAAATTTTCGAGTTCGACTATGTATGCCTCAAGTGAAGAGTCAGGATACTATATTTATAGTCTTTTCACAAACAAGTAATACAAAAAAAAAATTAAGTCAATTCCTACTTTTTATTCATAAATATATAAAATAAACCCGTGCAGCATTAATGTCCCATGTTATCTTTATTGAACATTTTTTTATAATCATCGTTGCAGTGTTTTATTTTTGTGGGATCAGTCATTTGAGGAAAATCTTTCATTTCATTTATGAAAACAATGTGATATTTTTTTTTCTTCCATATAAAACTAAAATTAATTAATTTAATTTAATGAATTAATTAATATTTGAAAAAACTGTATTAACATCAAGTGTCATCCACTACAAGTTTTAAAAAAATGTATTTGAACTTGAGTGGATGAATAGAAAATATTTTATTAACGATTGAAAATTTGAACACGATATATAAATATATAGAGAGTGTGAGCTAATAGTAGGAATTTAAAAACTATAAGAAAGACAACAATGTGTGTCCTTTTCAAAGCTACTCATTAAAAATCTATTTATTTTTTATTTTATTTTAAAACTTTTGATCATTCTTAATTAGAGCCGTATTTAATAGTGTTCCGATACATTTTGTTAATACCAAAAAATTATTGCATATTGTTTTGTAAAATGGTGCAAATCGAAGAGAACAGTAGAATAAAGCATTAGTTTCAATATAAAATTATAACAATTTATAAGAAATAATACTGTAAAAAATTAATTAGTCTTTAATTTTTCAGATTCGAGATTTTTTCAATTTTTGTAGTATTTCCATAGGTTACTTTTGCATCCAGAATCTATTAGGGCTGATATACCATACTTTCTAATGTTTACCATCGATAACGCCATGGCAATTTTCTCAAATTGTGGAATTTGTTTAGTTAAAATAACTTTTAATTTTTTAACTAGTAATTTTTACTAATCACAGAATGCCTCTCATTAAATAAATCGAAGAGTAGTATTTTGAAAAAGAGGTAGACATTTTAAAATTTTAAAAAAGCTCCGACTTGGCGATATTGCAGTCACAGTTAAGGTAAGTGTGTTTCACAAAGTGTATTTTCTACATCAAACATGAATTGAATTAAACATAGGGAAAATGTCATTGGCTTGGCGGACCGCAGATAAGCTGTCGGCGGGCCAAATGTGGTCCGCGGTCCATGTGTTTGGCATGCCTGTTTTAAAGTAACAGAATTGTAACTAATTGTTTGTAAAAGTGTATTGAAAATTAATTTCATAAAATAAAATTAATATCTGTAATATGAAAATCTGCGCATAAAATAAATTTTGTATTCATGCATTTTTCCATAAGAGTGCAACAGCTATTGCACTAAGATCTGAATATTTACAAAACTGATTATAGTACGAACGTACCTCATTTGTCACGTTTAGCGTACAATTTCCAACTTGTTTATTTTTGTTATAACAGTCTTCAACTCTTAAAATAAGAATTAAATTTTTTCTTGTTTAAATCATTTTAACTTCATAAAATCATTTAATATTAAGTCAAACGATATTATAAAATATTCAAACTAGTCATTGGGGGCTACCGTAATATTTACTCATCATGGATATGCATGATATAAAATATGAAAATAAAACTTGTGTAAACTATTTATAAAATGCATTGCAATTCGAATAAAATCGTGGAGTCATGACGTCATAAACTTTAAATGCTCTATTACTGAATTGCATAAAAGAAACATCCTTATAACTCCAAAATTGATAATTCTATTACCTAACGGTTTACTGCATCGGATTAAGCGTCTCATTTCTAACTAAAATACCGGGTGCGTCATAAATTCGTGCAAACTTTAAAAATTCATAATAAAAGAAGTCATGCTCGGAAAATTTTTTAGTTTGCGCGAGTATGGTCGGATTTTGGACTTTTTTCCATGTATAATAAAAAATGATTCCAAAAGTAACCGATGGAGGCCGTTCACACGTCATACTGAAGCGTTTTATGCAAATCAGGCTCGCAATAAAACACATGGAAATGGATTCGTCATTCGATCTCGGCAGCATGCTATCGTTACCAGATCGAGCGCTGGTGGTTAAACTTTTCTACAAGAATGGTGAATCCACAACTATTGCATTGTGAAAGTTTCGCATGGAGAAAGGACTTAAGGCGCAAAAAAAAGCCCTATTTCATTGAATGGGATACTCAATTTAGTACGACGTTTTGAGGAAACGGGGAGTTCGGAAGATCGTCCACGTAGTGGCAGACCATCCTTGAGCGCGTATTGCGTCTATGTTGTAAAAAGTGTTATGGAAGAATAGGCAGCCGAGACATCAACGGGGAGTAGCGGTGCTCGAGAGGCTGGGAGAATAACGAGGATTCCGGAATCGTCGATTCGACGTATTCTGCACGGAATCTTGGATCTGTATCCGTACAAGATACAGAATCTTCACCAGATATTTCCGGCAGATACAGATAAAAGACTAAAATTTGCTACATGGGCGCTGGCACAAATGGAGCGTGACCCACAATGGTTGCTGAACGTCATGTGGACGGATGAAGCACACTTTTTCACTGCATGGTGACGTCAATACGCAAAACAGTCGTATCTGGGCGACGTCAAACCCTCGTGAGTACCTGACCTAGCCACTGCATGCTCCTCATGTGACTCTTTGGTGTGGTTTCACCGCGTCTTTCATTCTGGGTCCTTTCTTTTTTGAAGAGCCTTGTCCTGAATACGGCTGGAAAACCTGTACAGTCACTGCAGAATGGTATCTTACGCTTTTGCATGACCACATTGTGCTTGCATTGCAGGAAAGACATGCGTTACCTGTCGTCACCTTCATGCAGGATGATGCCGCGCCCCACTTTTCAAGTGAAGTCAAGCCTTTCCTGTTGAACACTATCACTGAAGACCGAGTGATAAGTCGAGGTTGTAAGTTTGAGTGGCCCGCACGATCTCCAGACTTGACACCGGCAGATTTTTGGTTGTGGGGATACTTAAAGTCTAGTGTATACCGGGGCGCCCCAGCCACTTTGGTGGAACTGAAAGATGCCATTCGACGGACCGTCGGTGGCATAGATGCCGACATACTACACTTAGCTGTAGCAGGCGTATTGAAACGCCTCACTTGCCTAATACCTGGTGGTGGTGGTCATGTTGAGCATCTTTCAACCTTAAAATAAATGCACAGTGTCATGTTATTTGTTTCATTATCTGTTTGTGTTTGCCTGAATTGCAAAAAAGCCTCAGTATGACGTGTGAGCGCCCTCTATCGGTTACTTTTGGAATATTTTTTTTTATTATACATGGAAAGAAAATTCAAAATCCTTCTGATCATACTCGCGCAAACCGAAATTTTTTCAGAGCATTTCTTCTTTTATTATGAATTTTTAAAGTTTGCACGAATTTATGACGCACCCGGTATATCTTTGAATTGAAATTTGAATGAAATACAGGGTCATGAAAAATCGAAGAGTGTGGCAAATGTGATTACAAATATCTCGGCAAATAATTATCCTATCAACTTCATTCGTTATGCAAAATTTATGTTTTTTTATTGTCTTTGATATTTACTTCTTAAAATAAACAATTTCGAAAATTTTTATGTACCTTTTATGAGAACGAATATTTCAAGCGTTCGAAAAAAAATAGTTCCTGATAATCGAGGTTACTGAAATTTAATAAGCTTCTTCCCATTATTACATACTAAATACACACCAAATTTCAAGACTCTATCTTAATTTGTTCGGGAAATAGAGCGTTTATACACAGACAGACGGACGGCAATTTTATTTTTCTAAAAATATGTTTTTCGTAATCTCCAGTGTTTGAAACGTGTAAATCCGTCAATTTTTTTTTCGATTTTCAAAACGATTACGAGACTTACCCTATACTACGTATAATGGATATGTAATAAAAACATATTTCACAGGACACAGAGTACACTGAATAATCTTTTAATGCTCTTGAAAACGGAAAATACCCGACGAAACGGAAACTTTAAAAACAAACTTTATTTTATTACCACTTCCAACTACTTCGTATAAAACAATTGTCTGCGGTACGAAAAAATCTTTTTTTCTTCAGGGACCTAAAAGGTAATTCACCGGAGAACACTTATCCAAGAACATCCATTTGCAGGATTAAGGTGAAATATTGCTGTAATTCTGGATAAGTTTCACTTTGAGATCCATTATTCTTTTACATCTGTAGTAAGTGTTCCATTAATTCTACAATCTAAAAACGACATTTTCAAAACTGAGCAAAAAATACTCAAATCTGAGTATATCGCAGAGTCAAAAGGGCTCGGAATCAAAATGACTCAAGTTTGAAAAATGTATAGACTCATTTCTAAAAACATGCACAAACTCAAGAATAAAACATCATGTGCTCCTATTTGACTATGTCCATGTTTCAAAAATGTGTACGAACTGACTTCGATGTGCTTCGTTTTTGAGTATGTCCGTCCATGTTTCAAAAATGAGTATAAACTGACCCTAATCATTTTTGAGTATGTACATGTATAAAATATGAGTATAAACTGACCTCTATGCGCTGAGCTTTGAGTCTGTCCATGTTTCAATATTCTGAGTATTTCTGCTATTTCAGAATTGAAAGCATCGGGTCGTCCTATTTGAAACAAAAAGTTTCATAACAAAATTAAAACATCGATTTACTCAGATTTGAAAGTGTCATTTTTCTCAGTGTAACACAGCATGTCGCGACACACATGTGTGCCATGATATTCTCGTACGTGTGTGGCACTATTCCTTTGCAAATTCAAAGATTTTTTTTTTCATTTTTGATACAATGTACGTATATTAAAATTTCATTTATATTCCTCTATATTTCATTGTTTAGAAAATGAATACCGACAGTTCTTTTAGCTGTACAGTGAGAAAAATGACACTTTCAAGTCTGTGTAAATCGATGTTTTCATTTTGTTATGAAACTTTTTCTTTCAAATAGGACGACCCGATACTTTCAATTCTGAAATACCGAAAATACTCAGAATATTGAAACATGGACTGGACATACTCAAAAATGATTAAAATCAGTTCAAACTCATTTTTGAAACATGGACATACTCAAAAATGAGCACATAGAAGTCAGTTCATACTCATTTTTGAAACATGGACATACTCAAATATGAGCACATGATGTTTTTTTCTTGAGTGTGTGCATGTTTTCAGAAATGAGTATATACATGTTTCAAACTTGAGTCGTTTTGATTCGGAGCCATTTTGATTATGCGACATACTCAGAGTTGAGTATTTTTTGCTCAGTTTTGAAAAGTGTTTCGTTTTTAGAGTGTAGATATTACAGAACATGAATAGGTTGATTCATATATTTTTATCCGGGAGGGATTGTTGCAGCTACGTGAGGGGGTGAGGCGGAGGAGAGGAAGACACTTTTAGACCATTAATAAACATGAAATCACAAATTTTCCAGGAGAACATTTCTATGATCCCCCGGTCCATCCTCTGAATTCAACACTGCCTAAAGTAACCTTACCGTTTCCCTGGGTTATTTTAAATATATCTAGATCTTATTGCACTAATGTGTGTTTAATCGATAATGTAACTTTATAAAAATAAACTATAAAAAATGTCATCGCAAAACAGGAACCTCTTATCTCTCACTGACGAAGATTTAGGGACTTCATTTCGTCGTAGGAAATTTATCTTTTCTTAAAGTTTTAAAATCTCATATACATTTAAATTATTAATTTTTTTTTCTGCTCCATACAGGTGCATAAAATATAAAATTGGATACACAGGCAAGAATTAGCTTAGGGGTTACCAATAATTTGAGGTTTATTTAAGGTTATTAACCCGGGCCTGGACAACGTAGGGTGTGTCAGCTAGTAATAAATAAAATCATATCTATTCTTTTTAAATGCCTATTTGCGCAAAACATCGGACGTATTTGCAACATCACTTAATTTAAAAACATGCGGAGCTTGAAAAAACTGTAAATTAATTTACTGATTTTTTATGGTTTTCAAATAGTTTTCATGCATGATTTCTTTTAGGTAGATTTCGTAAGAAATACTATATATTACATTCTCCCCTATGTTGGAATTTCTGATTTTTTTTTTTTTTTTTTTTTTTTTTTTTTTTTTGCAGATCTACGCCTATGATAACTCCTGGATCCCAAAACCATCCCCATTTCCAAAACTTTATCTATCTACGTATATATATCACTGTTTTATGAACACGATAACTTTCGTAATTCTGCACAAATCTCTTTTAACTTGATATATAAAATCAAGAGGCAGAAAATCTCGGTCAAGTTCGTTAATCGACAAAATCGGACCAAGGGGGTGGGAATTGGAAGGGTTTTCGGGAAAACAGAAAAAACCCATAACGTCTTAATTATGATACATATCGAATACGTTTAAAGTTATTATTACTTCTAGGAAAAGGGCCAAAAATTTATGTATGACAGATTTTTGATATCACTAAAAATGGCCTCAAGGGGTGAAAAAAATTAGGGTTTAAAAAAAAAATTCATAACTTCAATTCACAAGATGTCAAATCCGCTTAAATTTATTATAAATCTTCTTAATATTATCTACAACTTTTATATTGACAAAATTTTGATAAGACCAATTCTTATAACAAAAAAAAATTGTATTGCGGAAACCTCTCCTTCCCTCCCCATAAAACTAGACTTTCCCAGCGCAGCACATCACGTGAAATTAGTACTTAACTTCAAAATCTACCTGTGCCTGTAGACAAAGCTGGAAGGGATTTTTCGAATCTATTTCTTTCTCTTGCAACCCGACTACGGCAGATAATCCGTATGCACTTCGAACAATGTAAATAGTTCAGCAATTGTTTCCGTCTGACAACGAAATTAATACTTCAGCAAAAAAATAAATAATTAATGCACAAGTTTAACAGATATGTAATCAAACTAACTCTAAAATCATCAGCATGAAAAAGGTCGCTGTAAATAATGATATTTTTGGCGATTTCTTTGGCTATCAACCCCTGGCATGCGGCTAACACGAAAGTACCGTTTTTAATAAATTTCAAAACATTATTTAAATACATAATTGATATTTTCATATTAACCCTTTAAGCACCATATTTAATTTAGTGATAGTAATGCTAAACTATCCAGATATATTAAATTTCGTCTAAAGTACTTTATGTCATTATTTTTAAATACATGTGAATAATTTAATTACGTGTAATGTAAGGTAATGAAATAAAAGTTTATTTATATTATACAAACAGAAATAAGGTTTGGAGTTCCAATCTCCATCGCTTGATTCAAAGGTGTCGTCACTATCGTCTATGTGATCATCAAAATTAGGAACATAATCACTGTCCGTGCCGCACATAATTATTCAATAAAATAAGTATTTATGAGATTTACAATTAAAATCTAAATCGAAACACTACAATTTACGAAAGACAAATGAACAGAATGACCAACGCATAAACCATGAACACAGAACTAAAGAAGGACTTCCAACGAAATAGTGTTAATATCGTGTCGCTACTTTGGAACTAAATGGCAGCTGCACAGCTACGCGTACGGTTCTGCGCAGCCGGCGAGAATCCCTACTAAAACAGCGCCACCTACGACATCAAACCTAAACTGTATATCAGATACCAACTAGATGACAGACGGTTTGAAGAAGCAGACGAACTGGTGACGTATGGGGAAGATGTCCTACACATGCGCCAACTATTTGAGACATTTTTCCAGGAATGATTTCCTTCTTGGAAAGGCTATTTCGTTAGAAATCCTACTTTAGATCTATGTTCATGGCATAAACAAATCAACAACACACACGTTTTTTGGACACGTAACGCCATCTATTGGGTGCGAAAACAATCATTGCTATAAATCTCGTGCAAAAACCAATCACAACAGCAATTAGAGACGCAAAAAAACAGATGTTTAGAACATTGCAACCTAAACTTAAAATGAGAACGTACGCACGTACGTCCTGGTATTTGAAATAGAAGAGTTCATGACGTACGCAGGCACGTCGTGGTGCTTAAGGAGTTAAATTGCTTTTTGGTATTAGTGGGCAATCAAAAAAATTCCATATTATAAAGCAAAAATATGCCCGTGAGTAACGTTTGCGATGTCATGAGCAGGGCTTGACAAATGAGGTCGCCGGGTCGCCACTTGCTACCAAGTTTTTTGATCTGGCGACCAAGTTATTTAATCTTTCGGGGGGATTTTTGTAAAACATTTGACATACGAAATGAACACAACTTGTATTTTCTCTCCCGCACCCCTACTCGTGCGCGGCAAGCAGTGTTCTTCCTCTTCTCTGGTACTTTTAATGGAAAAACTAAATTTAAAAGGTATTTTCCAAATCATGCACAGAAAACACCATTCTTTTCAGCTATAGCCAGCTAGAATGTGTCATGTGATTAGAATGTGGGGGGAAGAGATGGGATATTTCAATAAAACAGTAAAAAATAGTGTCAATCCTGTCTCAGTGGCATCTAAAATTGGATACAATGATAAAAAATACTCAAGTTTTTTTGTAAGTTTCAAATCTGATTTTTGTGTTTATATAAGTGGTCAAGATATAAGTGAGTGATTATAATATTTATAAGTTTCATTGGAAAACTTAGTTTATATTATCTTTCTAAATTATGTACTATTCTAAACTATGTAACTAATAATTCTAAACTATGCTTTTTATTATATTTTTTCAATTAATTCATAAAAAACTCTTGTATTATTTTTTAATCAATGACTCTTGTTTTTTTAATCAATGGGGAAGGGGATGTAGGATAAATATTTTTTACTGGCGACTAGTTTTTTTCTTTTTTTTTTTTTTTTACTGGCTACCAGATTTTATAAAAATTGTGAATACCTAGTCATGACAATAGAGAAAGAAAATGTTTTAAACATATGCTATTTTTAGGAATAAGTGCGCGATGTAACATCTCCCTAACGACAATACTTTTCAACAAAAGCAAATTTATTTGCTATCGACAAATATTTTTGCCATCCTTTAAAAAGGGATGGCAAAATAATCTAGTTATAATAAATTTTGGTTTAAAATAAATTTAAAATGAAACAAAAATGTTCTACTAAGTTAAAAATAAATAAACAAATACTTTAAATTTACGTGAGCTTGAATCGCATTATATATATATATAACGTTTTTGAGATGAAGAAGAATTTGGGAGAGCTGAAATTAATTCACCGGGGAACACTTATCCAAGAAAAGACACTTGTTAGATTAAGGAGAATTATTGTTGTACGGCAAAATAGGTTTTCCTTTGAGATCTGTTATTACATGCTTTCTTTTAACTTACAATTATGTATCTATGTGGCAGTCAAATCCTGTCACTCATTTTTAGGGTTTAGTTCATCTCACGGAACCCTACTACTCCCGCTTCGTTGTCTGTCTGTCACAGAGCTGATTCTCAGAAACTATATAACTTACAGACTTGCAATGTTGTGTACTTATAACTGAATACCTAGTATGAAGCTGAAAATCATAAAAAATCGTATTATTTTAATTTAGAGAGATAAAAAACCAAAATTCTAACAGCCTTTTCCTAATAAATTAAAAAAATTTTCGTTATAGCAGTTGCCAACATTTACAAATCCACAATAAAATTCTTTCTACAATAATTAATTTTCTATTGAAAGATTTTCACATGAAAAATGAAAATGAAATAAAACGTTTCACCTATTGAAAAAAGAATTAACAGGACGTCCTATTGGCAATAAAACGGAAATTTTCAAACATTTCTCAATAATACAAGGAATATGAGTATGTGTAAGTACATAAAGCATGTTAATATGAAGTCATTAGAGAATTAAAAAGAAAATTAATCTGACGTCCTATTGAAAGTTTAACGGACTTTTTCAAATGTTTGAGAATAATACAAAGAGAGTATCAATATGAGTAATAGAGAAAGCAAGTAGATAGGACGTCAGCAAGTAATTATAACGTCATATGAGTTTGAGGAACGTATTGAATCATGATAAAAACCCGATTATGAAAATATTGGCATATTTTAACATTTTGAAGGTCTCTATACAACATGTTTTTTTTTATTATTATTCGATGTCTAAGGGGGGACAACGTTGGCCCGAAACTTGTATTTTACCCATAGAAATAACTTTGCGATTGTTTAATATTAGTAATTGAAAAAAAATAGATTCATTGTTGCAACATTCGTCTATTTTAACCACATTTTTGCCCGCATCATTTACGACGTTAGCATTTATATGAATTATATAGGAATGAGTATGTATTGATGAATACATATGAATACAGTGAATATTTCTTTTCAAGTACTAATGACAGCGTTACCGAAATAGCGCCAAATTTTGGCCACCTTGGCAAAATATCACCGAATTTGGCGACAAAAGTAAGTTGCTTTATATGAAGCCAACTTGGTATAGCTGGCTCATTTGGCGAAATTTCCATTTAAATCCATCGTTCTTCCATAATCTTCTTCCATTGGCATAGCCTACAATTTTCTATAAAGTACCATAAGACAAAAAAGAAATTAAGAAAGCCTGTTTTTATTTTTTTAAGCATACATAGGGTGTTCGCACATTTTTTAGACGATTTCGGCGTTGTATTTTTTAACGTTTAAAATATGAATATTGCTTTCTGAAATAATCTATATGATAATCTTGTTTCTTGATGCTAATTCTGCGAAATGCTTTCGATGGTAGAAGGTTTTTTGTAAAATTTACAGGGTTATTGCTTTCCATGCCTGTTTAAAAACTTTCCAGATTCGATCAATCGTGGTGGTTTTGCGCTTTGAAAGATCTCTTTTCAGCAGACCAAATACACAATAAACCATAAGAGAAACGTTAGGTAACTTCTTAGGAATAAGTTGAAAGGTATAATTGCAATAACTGTGTGAGTTTTTAATGTTTTCAACGAATACAGCGGTCGTTTTTCGGTATGAAAAGTATGAGCGGTAACTTTGCTTTGATGCAGTTTCACCCTTTAAAAGTCGTTGAAATAAAGAAAATAGTATTTTTTCTGTAAATATCGGATGTAATACATTCTCTTAATAATATAATGAATTGATTGTAACATTTTTGTCCAATATATTCTTATTTTTATTTTCCCATTGTAAGATAAATTTGCGACAGTCATAAATCCTTACCTGAAACTTCGTTTTCAGCCTTGAAATGGGCTCTTTTTTAAAGTTTTTTTTTTTCATTTTGAGTCTTTTTACTAAGAATAAGTACTGATTTTCGGGATAGCTCTTTCCAATTAATACTGATGTTTATTTTGCACTTAGAAATTTTTATACTATGCCCTTTACAATCATTGTAAACTTCCGAATAAGAATATTTCTTTTCGGAAAACAAAAAAAAGTATCCTCTGATTCACAGTTTGTTTGAATGCGCATCTTGATAGAAGAATAAATTTGAAAGCATCAGACAATAATATAAATTACAAATAATAAGTTGTTGACAGAAAGTTTTCCTCTAAAATAATTCCATTTTTTAAAATCATTTATCAAATTTGTCTAAAAAATGAACGAACAGCCTCTGTACTTATTGCTTTAAGACTTTAAATCTAATGGACGCAAAAAAGTTGAATGGAAAAATTAATAGTTTTGCGTGTCTCCCAAGAATGTATCAATTAAGCCTTTGCAATACGATTTCTTTTATTTTAAGATTATAACATTATTTGATATAATCGCAATGGTTCAAAAAAAAAGAAGATAATGTTTAAAAAAAGATATTTATTTATCGTATACTTTGGAGTATAACGCGCTCCCGCCTCGCAGTGGAGTATTTGAAACAAAATCCTGGCCAAATTTAATTTTCATGTGTTTTACAGTTAAAACCATTGTTGTTGAGTTACTATTAGTAAATACACTTAATTAATGTTATTTATGCATAAATGTATGTATTAAATAAATAAATATATAATACAATGTTTACTTAATTGTTTATTGTTTATAAGAGGAAAGTAATTGTTGATAAATTTGTTTTATTTACAAGTAATGTTTAAGTAAATGCGGTTAATTTTACTACACATAAAATTTTAATTATTTATGAAAACGGGTGTATATAATAAATATGTTACTTGCATTTAGAATTTACCAAAGTTGAGTCTCTATAGTACAGAGATGCTGGTTTTTGAGTGTTTTAATAGGTTTGCAGTCCTCCCAAAAAACATTGCTATCAAAAAATGACAACAATATCCGGAATTTTTTTTTAAATTGCTTTCAAAACTATATACAATAAGATTATAATTCAAAAATTGTTCGACAAACACCGACACAGCTTTAAAAAGCTTTGAATATATTAGGTAATACATTTCAATAAATATATTTCAATAAATTAGTTATAAAAATGCTTAATATTACCCCATTTTCAATTAAAATTATTTTTCATTATATGGAAAGTAAAATTATTTAAATGCATATGTCAAAAGTATACATTTAAACACAATAACAAAGCTGAAACATAACAAAAAAGCACGTCTTCTCACAAACTTCCACTTCAACTGAGGCTAGGAGCCGTGGGAAATGACTCATACTCCTGACACACATAGATCGATGCACCAGTTAGACAGCTATTATAAAACATGCTTTTTATAATTATTGCGCAAATTTTAATTTCTGTCTTTTTGGCCAGGATTTTGCATCAAATACTCCACTGTGCGCCTCCTTGATTTGAGACTGTATTTTTCTACAGAATGTTCACAAAGTCTCTTTACAATTCCAAGCTTTTACTACTTTACTACAAACGCAAAGGACCAGATACATGTATGAAAAGTAATACAATATGAGGGGTATATATTAAAAGCATTTTTTGCATTAATTATTAAACCTCTATATGCGCACCATAGGTTACACGAAGCATGTCAAGGTGGTAATCTTCGACATTTTTCTCTTATACTCTTTTTCGTCTACTCCTTGCTTTATCCAATGAGGAGCAGGTCTCTATTGTTGTAAAGCAGCGAGTTTGATTGCGCCGCTATTATATTTGCGGATATATTTTTTCACAATAATAAACAGGTAAGATAAATTTGCTTACCTTTATTTTTCAGCATTCGGTCCAGGCATCTAATTAATCCAGGTTTCTGGACAGAAGTTGGCATAATATATTTTTATCCAAGATTTAGGAGTATTCCTTGTATGGAGTGGTATCCGAAGGTATTATTTGTTACACTATTTGAAATCATGATAGATTTCTGAGTTAGATTTAACTAAGTGGTAAAAGATTATATTAGTAATTTAAATAATAAGTACTAGAGTTGATCATTTTTAAAGTTTAATTATACATATCAAAATTAAATTGCATTTACAATTACAATTAATAATAAGCATTTGCTTTTACACATTTAAGGAAGAGCAAATACATTTTGCATATTTAACCCGTGAAAAACATTATTCCGAATGAATGATAGTGACAAGAAAGTTTCTGAGTTCTTTAGATGACATCACTTTAAAGGTCTTTTATTGGAGGAAACTTACATCATCTTTTTGCATCATTGGGAATCATCAAGTTCATTCCGTCACTTCTCTGACGCGATAGTAAAAACCTCTTGATTGCACGTTATTTCACTTTCCGGTCGAAATCCGCGGTCTTTTCATTCATAAAGCTCGTTAAAAGAGTTCAAGTTTCTTTCTCTCATTTTAAGATGATCAATTGCACAGATTACTTACTGGTTATTTCCAACATCTATGAATTGCGAGTGCCATTTACAAATTGATAGACATGTGCACAGAAATTCGTGGAGACTGGCGCAGTATTGGATGAAACAAGGAGTGGACGAAAAAGAGTAGCATAGGAAAACGTCGACGATTACCACCTTCACGTGCTTCGTGCAACCAATCGCGCACATATAGAGGTTAATTAATTGATGTAAAAAAACGCTTTTAATATATACCCCTAATAATGTACCACTTTCCATACATGTATCTGTTGATTTATATTTGTAATAAAAGCTTGAAATTGTAAAAGGACTTTGTGGACAATGTGTATTTTTTACGTATTCGTCGTATTACCTACACCCCTTCTTTGTTAATGAACTTTCATTTATCATGAAAATGTAATAAAGAGCATTAAAAAGGACTCTTAAACCTTCAAAACATTCAATTTTTACAAAAGAAAAAAAATATATAAATAAAAATTATATTAAAGGGTAATCATTTCTGAACACTTTAAACAAAATGAATGGCACTGTTAATAGTTGTTAAGGGGTCAGGTAACCTTTAAAATGTCCGAAATATGAAATTTTTTTTATTAACTTATAATTAAATATGATTCTTTAGGAACAATTTAAAATAAACCCCATGCAAAAATTCACTTTAGAAGTGGAGTTATGTCTAAAACAGTCTGAGCTTTTTGTATATGACAGTTTGATCTTTGAAGTCAATTTTCTCAAAACATCGATTTTGGTCATTGCGCGCACGATTTAAGAAAAATGATTGGTTAGAATTTCATGAAATTTTGACTGAATGTCTTAACCAAACAGATGCACAAAATGACCTACGATTATGTTTCTCAAGTAACAAGTTTAGAATTTATGACTACTTTTGTAGTAACAAAAACTCGATATTTCGAATTTATCTAAAAAAAAATTTTTTTCTCAAGAACTACTCATTTTATTTTTTTCATCGTAGGTCATTTTGAGAACACATTATATATGTACTCATTAAAATTTTTTTGAATGGTTTTAGCATTTCAAATGTGAAAAATCGTGCGCGCAGTACATGCAAGAATAATTCTTTCGTAAAAAAATTATTATATTTTAAAATAAATTTAAAAGCTTTATATGAGTGTAAACATTTTTGGAGAATTTTAATTTATAAAATAAACCTTTATTAATATGTATTTAAAATTTTATAATTCAAAGTCAAATAGTTACGGAGTTATGATAATTCTTACAGAGGTCTCCTTTTCATGTATTTTGTGAGTTCAAAGGTTACCTGACCCCTTAAATATGAAATATTTGAAAAAGAGAACTTTAAAGTCATTTTTCTCAAAATTTGATTTTAGGGCATTGCGCGCATGGTAGTTAAAAAACCTTTCGATATTTTTTTCACGAAATTTTCAGGATATATATATGGTGTACAGTAGGTTCTATAAAGTAAACCTAAATTTTCATCCTTTTTTTTTTCTTTTTTTTAAAGCATATTTTTTCTTAATCGCATAATATTATATAATATAGACCACTAAAAAGTTTAAAACAAGATTAAAAAAGCATATGGCAGATATCAAATATGACAGAAGTACTACAGCACTGGCAAGACTACATAGAACCGACACTTTAAAAATTGATTTTAAAAATAGTAAAATAATTTATACATAAAGGCTTTATTTTCCATCTATTATCCGCGAATCAATAGAAATCTATATGCGTAACGTGAACATTACAATGAATGCGCCTCATTAGAATTACCTAAAATTTGGCACGAGGTACTTTTCAGTTTAAAAAAAGCAATAAGAAAATATTAATTTTCACGTCTACAGTTGACTATTTCAGGCACCTGCTTTTTTGCATATATGATCTTGTGATTTATGTTTTCAAGTTTATTTTGAAAAATGTACGAGAATATTTTTATTTATCGTTATATATCTTGAAAATGGCGCCGTAAAAGCGCTGAAACATATGTAGATCATTAAAAGGTTTTTATAAGCCTTTTGTGTTTTTCTTTGTATCACTTAAGCATTTTATGTATATTTTAATATTTTTACTTGTTGTTATACTACTAAACTTTTAAAAATATTATATAAGCGCAATACAGTTTCGTTTTTAAAACATAAAAATGCTATATATAAACACATGTTTTTGGTTTGTACAAATAGCAAGTACAAATAGATACCAAAAATTTTGTTTTACTTGTGGAATTTCTTTTGTAATCATGTGCACAACCTGTGATTCTATTTTTTGTTCGACAAGTTAAACTAATTTTCCTCATTATGATCTGAATAAAATATGCAATGAAAAAAAACTTGTATCTATTACCACTTTCAAAATTTGTATTTCTTTGTAATGCATACGTTTTAAACTATAAAATGACAAAAATGTACAGAAGTTTAACAATTTTCGACATTTTAAAAATTCTATGATCTCATAATTTACAAGGTTATTGCAAATATTATTTTTTTTATTCGGTTTGTTGTTAGCCCTCTAATTGACTTCGTGACTAAACCTTCGCTGAGAAATATGTGATGAGATATATTCTTTACATACCTGAAGTTCAAGAAGAATTCGTCAAGTATTTCTCTAAATATTTGACGAAACGTCTCAAAACTAAAGTGCCCGTTGACTTTTGGACAAGTACGAGGGTGATTCAAAAGTTCTCGTCTGACAAAGACAACACAAGATTTTTGACAAAGTTACATTTTATTTTCCAACGTAGTCCCTTTGTAATTCAGTGCATTTGAAACACACTCTTGTGCGCGAATTGTTTAGTGCAGCCCTGTACTCGTAGTATTTTTACCATTTTATATCCATGCATGGTTGTCTCGAATGGTGTTTTCCACACTTTTGCTTCCTCTCCTAACATTTTTTTTCTTTTCTGTGTAATAAAGAACTCTTCCATCTCAGCAATAAACATATACTGGCTAAAAATAATGAAAGACGGTCGAGAACTTTAGTAGAAAATTGATTACTATACACTGTAAAAAAAAATTCCGTCAATTTACGGAAAAGGGACTGGCAGCAGAGTTACCGGAATGTTTTCGTTTTTTGGGGAAAGTTCCGTCTTCGTAGTAAGTAAAATCCATAAATGGTGCTATAAAGTCGCGAGGGAGTTGAAGCGCATGCGTGGCGATCAAATATACTGTAATCACATTGGATGATAGATTTTTACAGTAACAATTCCGTATTTGATACTCTGTAATCTTAAAATGGCAACATATACACGGGAGAGATTCCATTTTTCTAACAAAACGGAAAATTTCTGATCAAAATTCACGGAAGACAACCTGTCAATAAACGAAAATTATTAACAGTGTACACTGTTAAAAATTTGCAGCAAACTGTCCAGTCATTTCACCGTTTTTATAGAAAACGCTTACATAATCGTAATTTAACTCTATACTGACCATATTATTGCCCATACTATGGTCAGTATAGAGTGAAATTACAGTTTTGTAACCATTTTCTTTAAAAACGGTCAAATGACTGGACAGTTTGCGCAAATTTTTAACAGTGTATGCTAAAAATAATGAACAATGGACCTTGTATAGATCCAAATTTCAGTCCTAATCATTTCGAGAAAATGAGTTCAATGTTTATCATTTTTAGCAGTATATTGGACCATTATCGTTTTTATACTGTCTAATTATAATACTAAAAATGGAAAAAACACTTTTTCAGTGCCTAAAAAATGAAAAATCGTAAAATTTAAAATGTGATAACTCGGTAAATTTTGTCGTACAGAAATGATTTTTTTATTGTTTTACATGTTAAAAAAATGGCAAAGTTTTTTTTAAATTCAACTTATAGGGCCCAGGGGCCGTATGAAAATTTAAGTTTCGTAACTTCTACAAAAATAACTTAAATGACGTTTTATATGATGAAGAACAATATTTTTCTAATATGCATCTAATTCTAAAGGTTTAGTAATTAGGTATTGGACAACGTTAAGGGAACACACCATGCATATATGTATGTTACATTTCTTCTTTTTTCTGATATTATCCAAATAGGTGTGTATTCATATTTCATTTTGATTTGTATTCCCCATTTGTGAAGTGTATTTCTATGATGTCTCTTTATGGTTATATATATGTAATAATAAAAAAATTTCGCCATTTTTCCTTAATTAATTTATTCCAAATTCTTACAATTCTATTTTTTCCCTGTCTTTTAAAATATCTCTTAAATCTAATTTATATTTTTATTCCATAGCTTTAATCAAAATATTTTTTTAATTATTATTGTAAAAATCTTAATCTGTTAAAAGCTACACGTTTTTGCAAAAACCTTAATTTATTTCTTCTTTTGAAACATTTAAATTTTATTTCTCTAGAACGTCTCTTAGTATCATTTTTATTTTTATTAATATTACCATTCGATATCCCATAATCCTTTCGGCTCGCGCGTCTTCCGGTTTACCTCAAGATTATGCGGTATACAGTAATAAGTTCCACGGCTTTGCAAACTTCTTATTGGCTAGTCCTCCCCTGCATTGCGAAAATATTCATACTCTCGTGACCTTTAAAACTCGTTGCACGGGCTTGGAGATCAGAATTTGTACGCTTTTCTTACTGCCAATAAAAGCACGTCACCTGGAGGAGGGATCTTGTCAAGCTGGTGTAATTAACTCTAATTCTTTTAACATCTACATGCTGTCAGATATGAACTCTGAAATTATTCGTTAGTGGAATTACTCCATATTTAGTATCGTGTCAATAAAAGAACTGATATCAACTACTCATCTTTTTTATTCCTACGGGAAAACTACATGTTTTGCATAACCATTGTCTTGCCTTGGGAATCATAACTGCTATGTATGTTTACGACGGCCACTGCTCTATTTTTACGGAATACTGGAGTGCTAATTCGATTTCTTATTGTGAAATGCCATATATATATATATATATATATATATATATATTTGTGTGTGTGTGTGTGTGTGTGTGTGTGTGTGTGTGTGTGTGTGTGTGTGTGTGTGTGTTAACTAAAATCCACTATTTACACCACACTGAGCTATTGTTAAGTACCTTGAAATATAAAATTAATTATCTTAATGTATTCTTAAATTATCAACTAGAACAATCAACGTTTAAATTATCCTTGGTATTGAAAGTATAATTTCAAAAACTTCCAAATGTATTCATTAATCTATAGTGAGTTATAAAATAATCGCAGAAATATCGTATAAAAGATAGCTATTTCTTTTGATACTAATGGTAGTATTTACAAACGAATTAGTTGAATGTTCGAACTGGATTACCTTAAATGAATGTCTTTTATTACTCGACTGCCAAGAAGTGTTACGTGTTTGACGCGTATCTGGGTACGTATGTGGATTTCTTTATACCCTCGAAACATCCCAACGGCTGGATGGATTTTAATGAATGAGGTCTGATAAACCTTAACCGTCCGATTGTTATAGGCTAGGTTTTGTTTTCATAAATTCAAAATGGCGACCGTAAAATACAAAATGGCGGTAGAGATTTAAAAAAAAATTACACATCCTATTGAGTGCTATATCATTGGATAGGTCTTTTAAAATGAAGACGATGTTTCCTAGACTATTTTACAGTCAGAAGCTCCGTTTAAATATTACACAACCTGAAAGTTGTGTAGGTAGGATCTCTAGCTTAACTGTAACTCTAACCTTCATAGACATCTATAGGTCAAACAATGTTTATAGATAGGAACTAACAATTAAACACAACTTAAAAGTCATCAATGCAAGGAAATAATTAGTTCGCTTTTTACGCAGTCGGGTTTTTTTATTGTTTTAATTTAATTTTTGAGTTGTTGTAATGTGATTCAACTATACGTTGACATTTATGCAGTGTTGAGTTCGGGTGTAACAATAAAATTACATTTTGAAAACTTGATGTATGTTCTGTTAAGAGAACATTTATCACAAATAATTTTCCAAGCAATCCTTTTTGTAGTAATTTCCAAATAGATAACTTATCACATCATAAGATGATTTAATGGTATTGTGTAAGAATCGCTAATTTCTATTTGCACCTCTGTTTGACGTACTTTAATCTATTTTAAGTATAAATCTAATAAAATCATCAAAACGCAATCAACATAGATAAAAATTCTTAATTACTGGAAATACAATGAAAAATATTTCCGAATGTATTTATCCAGATTAAGACACCATAGTAGTAATACAGTACCATAAGTTAACGTTATTTCGTTTGACTTTTAATGATATTTTCAAAGGAATTATTGGTATGCACTAATTCAATTATTACCTTGAAATTACAGTGTCATTAGGTGACATTAAAACGTTGTTGAATTATAAGTTACAGAATTCAATTAAATTTTGAAATTTTGATGAAAGAAATGTTTAGAGAATATTTCTTAAATAACAATCTATTGTATTAGTCTAATACGATACAATTACTTTTCGATCTTTTCATGCAAGATCTGTTTAGAAAAAAATCTTAAAGTCTATTCCGTTGAATTAGAGTGCTACACAATACAATTATCAGGTGCGTTTGTAATTATATA
Organism: Maratus michaelseni; assembly: GCA_963931845.1. NCBI lineage: Eukaryota > Metazoa > Arthropoda > Arachnida > Araneae > Salticidae > Maratus > Maratus michaelseni. The sequence goes on from OZ007600.1 coordinate 212,427,910, forward strand.
AATACGTAGCATCTATAGCCGTCGTCTGATGTCCGTCTGTCTGTCTGTCCGTCCGCATATAACAGCGATAAAACTACCCAACCGGATGGTTTGAAATTTAATATATATTATCGTTGCAGAATCTTGTCGAGTCCTTTCAAATTTTATGAAAATCGAATCAAAACTTAAAAAGATATTAATAAATGTTTTCTTCATTCCATTAAATCCTATCGTACGTAATCTATATAATAAAAGCTCAACCCATGTGACTAAAAAAAGCAAATACGGGCAAACCTCTTCTTTTTTCATATGCCAGGTGGATATTTTGATTCAAAATAAATTTTTCGAATAAAATTATGTAAAAGTAACATTTTTATAAAGATTGTTCAAAAAAATTGTTTGCTTACATTAAAAAATGTATAGATTCTGAGATAACTTCAGCTGAAATTAGGTAACAGCCGAATATCTCAATCCATTCGATTCAATAAACACAGGAGATTCGTTCATTATGAGTCATAAAAATATTAAACCATGGATGTAATCATTCGCAAAACAAGATCTCCATGGTGCATTTTGCAGCGCTGTCTGTTGTAGAAGAAAAAATTCGCATTTGTAAACGTGGCATACGTAATAAGAAAAAAAAAAGCATGCTCAGTTTTCTCATAGCAGACGATATAATTCATTTAACTGAAATAGTAAGGATGAGTTTTTTTACATTCTAAAGTCGGTTATTACACGAACGCACCTCATTTGTCACGTTTAACGTACAATTTCCAACATGTTTTGATGTGGAAAAGGACTTTTGGGAAACCTCATACATTACATAAGATTCGATAATTCTATTTGTACTCCTTTTGACGTAATGCATTAATATACAGGGTGTTTCAAAGAGATTTACCCGATCTGAAATGAGCATTTATGAAAAATATTGAACATAGACATGTAAGATTAATTTTATATTGCATCGCTAATCATAAAGATTTTTTACAAACCAAATTAAAGGTGCTCAATATGCCCACCTTTGGATGCACGGCATATGTGTATACCGAAGTAAAACTGGCCCAAACTTTTACGAGCATGTCTGCATCCACTGCTTCCACGGCTGCTGTAATGCGTATCTTCAGTATGGCTAATGTGTCTGGAAGGGGAGACACATAAACCTTGTCTATTATAAACCTCTACAAGCAGAAATCGCACACTGAAAATTCAGGCGATCTTAGAGGCCTGACAAACACTGCAGTGGCGGGCGAAGGAAGAGCATTAGCGCTACCTGTTGGCAACTGCATGAAACTTCAGATTTCCCTCTTTCTACGTATACATTATTCGATCTAAACGGATTAAGAGATGAATAGCTCTGATTTTTTGAAATCGGGTGATTCTTTTTAAAAAACTTTGTATTTTGTGAAGAAATCTTGCCAGATTAATGTATTATCAAATTAAATATGACTGATAACTGGTTTTTATGTATGAGTTGCTCTATAAAGTTGACTTCTAAATTAAGACAAAATCATGTTATCTTTCTCGCACGCGCAGTAAAACATTATTTCATACAAATGTTCATATTTCATCAAATATTTAGCACATCTACATAATAATTGTAGTGTTTTCTTTCTACTGAACTTTGTTAAGTTACCTGAATGTGGCATTCAATTTGGTTGAAAACGATGCATGCTATAATCAACAGCATACGGTATTTTTTAAATTTTCTAATTAAACCTTTATATCCCCATGAATATATTTGCTATTCTTACAAAAATGTTGTGCAAAGCCAACATAGTCAAGTACTACAGTTACAGATCATTTCGAATAGTTTATTTTACAGGGTGATCGCAAATATTATTATTTTTATTCAACTTTTTGTTGATCCTATAACTGATCTCGTGACCAAATTTTACTAAAATATGAACAGTGTTGCCAATGGGCTACTTATTTTAAAATTCAGTTTTCTTAATTGCCACCAGTTTTTTTTTTTTTTTTTTTTTTTTGAAAAAGTAAAATTCATCTTATTTAATGACAGTTTAAAAAAGGCGAACACAAGGCGAAGAATTATACTATTGCAAAAAAGTGGTGCCCATCAAGGAATCTGAATTTTAAAAAAGTAGCCAACTGACAGCACTGAATATGAGGTCAAACATGTTCTTTATATCCCTGATGTTCCTGAAGAATTCGTCAAATTTTTATCTAGATAATTTGACAAAATGTCTAAAATCTAAAGTGACTGGTGACTTTCAGCTATATAGTGCATGTAATATATAACTTCTGATACACAATAATAATAGAAATGTTGCCGGCTGTATAGGCATTTTACATGTTTCTTTAAAAGTAAACATTATTTGACAACAATTTGGAAATTTACATTTTATTAATTCTCTAAAAAATATCATAAGAACGGATGAATCCGTACACAGAATATCAACTTTTTATTGCTGACAAATAGCTAATTCCCAAACCGTTTGTATTAGCAGTATCCACTACAAAAAAAAATTCTGTATATATATATCTATATATATATATATATATATATATATATATATTATATGTGTAATACTGTGTAATAATGGAACACCTCAGTGAATACTCTTATAGATTATACAGATTATTTAAGAATATCTAGCTAGATTAATATTCACATGAAAGAATAATACACTTAAAAATTCTGTACAAGATTTAAAAGAAGGGGATATTAGAGCATCATTACTGCACTTAGTTGTCGAGTTCGGTGGCTATACTTCGGCCGTCTGCTCGAAGATACGTCTTCACTAGCCCAAATCTCAATATGCTCTGCCTTCTTTGAGAACTCTCTTCTCATGTTCAGAGTTGTTATAGATTTTGCACGTCTTGCATTTCAATCTGGGCTAGGCATCTACATCGTACAATAAAATACTTACTTTGCTTGTTACAATGCCATTTGGCCATGTGAAAGTACTATTTCATTTGTTGCTATGGGTTAATGGCGTATGAAATTACAAACACATATATACGGGTGTTTTGGTGTGAAATATCTGTCTTTTAATGGAAATGGAAACTTTCTGTTTTGGGTGCAAATCGTAAATTTTCACGGAATAAACGAAAAAAAATCTTTTTATCCTTATATGTTGATTGTTAAATATTCCTTCCAGAACAGTTGAATCTTAGGTAACGGAAATTCATCAGAATCGTGACAGCACGTTTGCTCATCAATTACAACTCATTGCTTTTTTCAGATAACTATGCGTTGGGGGAAGGACAGTGCCTTTCCGTGAAACTCTACTGGGGAATTTTCGAGTCACATTTCAGCTAATAAACTACATTCTTTTAATTTATGTACCCTCCTCCCCTTATTGTTTTGGTGCCATCTATCAGAAATTAAGATAAATATTACACGTTATACTTAATTTTTAACTTAATGATAGAAAATCGGATAAAATAATCTAAAGTCATACTAATGCATTCAAAAATTACAATTTATAGGAACCAGAAAAAAATTAAATGGTCAAAAGTGATTGTTTTTTATCTAAAGCCCTATAAACAGCATAAATTTGATACGAAGCTATCATATTATGCCAATCATATTTTATTTAAAGCATACTGATAAAATTTTTTAAATATGTACATTGCTTTTCAATTTTTTGTTTATTATTAATATTGGAATTTTCTTTTAATCGAAATTTAACTTTTTTTTAAATCTCATTTTAACAAATATCTAATAATTTATGAAAGATAATTCCTAAATATCATTAAAAATAAAATGTATTAAGAATGTAGTTAAAAATGCAATTTACTTAGAGTATTTCTCTTAGCGACTCATGCTTTAACGATTTATGTATTGACATCCTCAGGTGTGTAAGAACTCAGCGCCTTCGGGATTACTGTCACCACTAAATTTAATTTGTATGTTTCGTCTAATGACAATACTAATAAATTTTAGGCGAAGAATACATAAAATTTAGTGATGACAATCGGCCCACTGGTGCTGAGTTCTTACATCCCTGGACATCCTGACTTCTGATTTAAAAAAAGAAAATGTTTTCTGCTTTTAAGTATGCTAATAAAGACGTATTCTTTAAAAAAAAAAAAAAAAAAAAAATCAGTTAAAAAATTAAAATATTATTGAATATACCTCTCTATATTAATATCGTTGAATTCATGTGTATTTTTTAATAAAAATGACAGAACTCTTGCTATTAAAAATCATAATATATAACCTAAAATCATGTTTTGAGAATGTTCTTTTGATAAGTTTAAAAGAGTGCACCCATGTATCCTCACTATCACTATGATCTCCTCACTAATCATCATCTTTTAACTGACTATTTGTAACTACGACACTTGTATCTAATGTGTTTTAATACATCACCACCCACATTCAGTGGCGTAGCCGGAGTGGGTGTCCAGATGCTCTAAATACCACTAATTTTGTGAAGTTCTCTTTGCCTTACCTAATCGGAGAATTTTCTGCGATAATCAAGGCGAAGAAAACTTTACAATATTACTGGTAGCCGGAGCATTTGGACCCCTTCCCTGGCTATGCCACTGCCCACATTGACAAATCTCATCCGAGAACACCTCATGGGAGAATCTTTAATTTTCTAAAGGATATAGGCTTTGGTTTTGAGATATAGTTATTTGTATACTTCATTGTTTTGACAATTAACAATATTCGCTTACACTTCTAAATGCTGAACCAAGCTTTAAAGACTAGTAACGTGAGTAACAGGTCTGAGTAAGACGAGTCTATTCTTGATAATAGGGAAGTGGGCTACGAAACTATCGGAATACTATTCATTCTCCCCAAAAGCAAAACTAGGCGAGACTCCCTTTCATTACCTAGTTTCGTACACAGAATCGTACAAAGTGTACAATAGAACAAGAACACCTAGTGAAGGAATGACACGTGGCCAGACGGTTTAAGCGAAACCTGAACTTCTCCTATAAATTCCATTCTTCCCTCTATTTTCTTGGCATCATGCCAAGGTCAATCTTTAAAGACTTGTCAAGCAGTATCTGGATGGGTAATCCCATCCAGATAGTATTTCTTACTGAACTATTTTTGCTTTTATGCTTTACTGTTTTAAGAATTAACAATATTTGTTTTACACGCTTGTATGACTGTATATGGAGGGGAATCCCATCCAGATAGCATTCCTGATTAAGCTTTGTTTAATATTTTTATTCCGTATTAAATATATTTTAATAACAATGTTTTTAGTATCATCTTTTGTGGATTTGTTTTATCTTTAATTTTAACTTTTATTTTGGCGCAACTTGTTCTTTCTTGGCAGCATACCAAAGTCAATCTTTAACCCCTTGGGGACGAGCGACACGTATAAGTGACGTATAATATGCTCAGAATCTTCGATTATTCCCACCAGTTAATTTTTATTGTAAGCTTTGCCTTATTTAATGATAGCATTTCTGCGATTCAATTAGCCGAAAATTTCTGTTTTGAAAAACCGGTGGTAAAAAATTATAAATTCTGTAAAGGACGCTCGTCACGAAGGGGTTAAAGACTAGTCAAGCAGTTTCTGAACGGCTAACCCCATCCAGATAGTATTTCTTACTGAACTATTTTTGATTTATGCTTTACTGTTTTAAGAATTAACAATATTTGTTTCACACACTTGTATCACTATATCTGGAGGGGAATCCATCCACATAACATTTCTCATTAAGCTTTATTTTCTATTTTTATTTCGAAATAAATTTATTTTAATGACAGCGTTTTAGCATCATCTGTTGTGGATTTTTTTTATGTTTTCTTTCAATTTTTATTTTGGCGCAGCATGTTATTAAAAAGATATTTTGGCATTAAACCCTATACAACCAACCAACCGTCATTTGATAAGAGGAGAAATGAAATAACCGAAAACCGTGTAACCACTGGATATGACTGACTAGCGTAATGAAGAGAACTCTCGTCTGTAGTTGGTGAGTTACCCCCGTTCCGGGCTAAGCTATAAAGAAAGGGCATTTTTACAAACAAACATATCCATCAACCAATCTACCACTACATTTTTGACGTAGCTATCATTGCAGGAATTATTATGCCGACGTAAGCCAATCATATCATAGACCAGTTTAATGTAGACCAATCAAATTTCCCCATCTAATATGTACAGTAGGAGTCATAAAGAACAAATAGGTTTTTCTCCCTAACCAACAGTAATGTAACCAACAGTGACGTCAGCTGCCCTTACCTTATAGGAACTCGTGCGCGTGTTAAAGTGCATGACAAATACTTGGGTTTTTTTCCTGTTTTGAATAACGGAAAATTTCCATTGGGTAAACGGATGAATACCAAAACGAGAGTTTTATGAAAAAAAATTAACAATAACGGAAATGGAAAATAGACAACAAATTTTCTGTCAGTACATTTTCCGAGTTTTTTTTTTTTTCCTTTTTTTTTTTTTCGTCTTAAAAAATGTCTCAAATGTTTTTCTACGTGATCGTAGAAGCTGTTTAAGTAAAAATATTTTTTTCAAAAATTCCAAAATTTAAATTTGTATACAGTCTCCTGGTTCTTTGAGTAATATTTTGGAAAATTTTTGCATGATCTAGCAAGTAAAATAAAAATAAAAACTTCTGTCCTTTTAGGTCAAAAGCTTACTGAGCTATATTCTGAACTTTCTGAAATTTCAGCGTTTTTCGCCACTAAAATCACCTCTTTCCGGTTATTAGTGTCATAAAAAAGTGAAGTTCTTTGTATCATAACTCGGTAAATTTGGTAGTACAAAAATTAATTTAATTATTTTAATATTTAAAACACACTTTGATCAAAAATAAATGTACAACGTTGAAACAGCACAAATTAAAAACATGTATACTGGCAAACAGCTGTTTCAAAGCCCTTAAGCTCCATCATCAGTGCCAATTCAAGAGATTAAAACGAATTAAAATCCCCTAAGCCATGTCGGTTTGGTGAACATGTGAACTACAGTTTTTCGTAAACCATTCGCAGTTTCATTACCGCCACACCGTCTTTCATCTCACCCCCCCCCCCCCCCCCGAATCAAAAATGGGCTGCTTTTAATACATATGTTCATCGCGCCTTAAAAATTTGTTCATCTGAGAGTTTACTTAAAGCAGAGTTAGACCACATTAAATCAATAGCCATTGACCAGTGTTATCCTGTTGAAATAGTTGGTTCAATTCATAATAAACAAATTAAACGTACGCATTCCAACGTTAACAATATTCGCAATGAAAATTTAATTATACTTCCATATTTTCCGATAATAAGCCATCAAATATCTAGAATTTTGAAAGATTCGACTTTAAAATAGTTTATGCACCGTTTAATAAAATCAAAGTTACAGACCTCAAACATCCAATAGACAGATTTTCACATTGGGGAATTTATAAAATATCTTGCGAATGTGATAAAATGTATATAGGTCAAACCAAGAGACTACTTAAAGTCCGCTTAGGGGAACATAAAAACTATGTTAAAAATTGTGACATTAAACATTCTGCAATAGCTAACCATTGTTGGTCTGAAAATAACAGTTTTAATTTTTCGGAGGGTACAATAATTCAGAAATGCTCATCAATTTAAGACCTCAATTTCTGGGAAGCTTATCACATATGGAAGAATTCGGGCAGCTTAGTTAATGATCTGTCCAGTACACCAAATTTTTCAAATGTCTGGCTACCTTTCATTTAATTTATTCTCACTGTCCCCGCCCACTCCTTTTTCTCCTCCGTACAAAGCGTTTCAAACGTCTGGCTGCGTTTCACTTAATTCATTCTCTTCCTTCCCCCCCTTTATTCGCCTTCACACTTAAACTTTCCCGGCCGGGCGGAGCGTTCCTATTGGTCTCTTCGTCAGATGTGTTTCCTCGTCTCCGCTGTTGTTTTGAAGAGTTCGCTGCCATTTCATCTGGGCGCGTACGGAAGACGGCGGCCAAACCGACATGGCTTAGGGGTTTTTAATTCGTTTTAATCTATTGAATTGGCACTGATGATGGAGCTTTGAAACAGCTGTTTGCCAGTATACATGTTTTTAATTTGTGCTATTTCAACGTTGTACATTTATTTTTAATATAACGGCACAAATTTTAATCCGTCTTTTTAGACACTTTGATCAATCAGCGTACAAATGTATAAAATAAAAATTTAAATTTAAATTTAAAACCATATTTAAAATGTACCCAACGTTTTGGTCTTTGTCTGCAAAACCATTTTCAGGGTTTTTTTTTTAACCTTCTTTATTTTACTAATTAAAGCATGGAGAAAGTGTTTTATATGTATTCTAAACTCAGGCACCGTATAAAAAGTAAATTTGCGTATATTTTAGAAAAATAACTATACTGACGTTAATCGCTTGATAGAGATTAACATTCGAAACACTTTTCAAATTTAAAGTATACCTCTATAAGTAACGATTTATGAGTTAATTACTGGTCAGCGATTACAGAACTGTATATTGTGTACGAGTCACTATGTTTATTTTCCATCATGTCGTCGCTACCATGTCAAACTATCGAATATGAAAAAATGCATTTTTCATTTATTTTAAAGATAGGCCGATTGTCACCACTAAATTTTATTAGAATTCTTCGCTTAGTAAAAGTACTAACAATAATAAAATTTCTGCGAAGAACAGGATTGCCAGTTTGGCCTTCTTTTTATTAAGATATGCCGAATTCATACCAGAAATTCTGAAAAAAAATTACATTAAGTAATCTCGAAACGTCTGTCATTAAATAAAGCAAAAATTTCTATTTTAAATTTCTGAAAAAAAGAGACTTAACTGGCAACCCAAGTGAAGAATACTATTAATATTTAATGGTGACAATCGGACCATTTTTAAAAGTAATGAAAACTGCATTTTTTCACATTCAATAATTTGACATGGTGGCGACGATATGATATTCCTGTATATACCTCAGAATTAATATAATTATATTAATGTAACTTACCAGAGCAAAATCAGCATTAATAAATAAATAACCATAATTAGAACAAACCTAATCTTGGTTATTCTAGACTTACATAATCATTTGAGTAACATTCTTCAAAACAAATGTTCTCTTTGTCTTTCAATGACAAACTTTATGGCGGATTTCTCGACATGCGCTAATTAGGTTGTCTCAATCAATATATATGGCATATGTATTTCATTATTCGCTGACACTGACGCAGCGCAAAATTTGAATGTTACGAAATACAATTACTTTTGCAATCTTTGATAGAGTATCTATTTAGAGAATATTTCTTGCAGAGCTTATACAGGGTGTCAACTCTCGACGGTGTCGAATGGCTAATTCGTAAACCGTTAGTCATAGACATATAATTCCATTTGCAAAAATGTTTTAAATGAGGTAAAGAAGTATTTTAAAAGCGATGTAGGTCAATAAAAAGAGATTCTTCAATAGTTACGAAATGTAAATTTTTATACAGTTTCCCTGTCCTATAAGTGATATTTAGCAAACATATCCTATCACACTAACAAGTAAGACTAACTCTAATCCCACTCTGCAAACCGCAATGTTTTAGCATCATTTTTGTTTCTTTTAATGAATTTTTAAAGTTTTAACACGAAGTTATGGCGCACCCGGTATATATACAGGGTGATTGTACAAAAACTATTCCGATATATGAGCCCCTGGCTATCATACCGTTCACAGAAACAGAATGAAATTTTGCTTTAAAATATTTTGAGGTATGCCCTTCAGAATCATATGAAAAATAACAATTGAACACTAAGGGTTACGGTTAAATGAAAAATACGGTGAAGTGAAAAAAATTCGAAAATTTCAAATGGAAACACCTACTTTTTTTTATTGAAATGTGATCTTCATAGTAAAAAACCATAAAAAACGTTGGAATGGTACCTGTAGCACGAAAATTGTCGGCGCTAGGTAGACTAAGAAGAAAATTGGAAACAACTAATAAGGACAGAGAAGCAACAGAAAACAAACATTTTATTGTGTTTCACAAATGTATATCTCAAATGTATGTTTCAGAAATGTATATCACAAATGTGTATTCACAGAATCATATGAAAAACAACAGTGAAACTCTAAGAATTACGGTTACAGTGACAAAATTTCGAAAATTTAAAATGGCAACACCTACTGTTTTATTGGAATGTGATCTTCATAGTGAAAAATCATAAAAAGCGTTGGAACGGTAGCTGTATCACGAAAATCGCTAGGCAGTCTAAGAAGAAAAGAGAAAACAAATAATAAAGAAGAAAGAAGCTACATAAAGTAGAATATTTTATTGTTCAGTGCTATTCTCCATCTGCCGCATACAAAGTGTCATCGTGTGTGAAGTGGAAAATTTGTGAAACAGAATAAAATGTTTTGTTTTCTGGTGCTTCTCTGTCCTTATTGGTTGTTATCACTTTTCTTCTTAGTGTGTTTGGCGCCGGCGATTTTCGTGCTACAGTTACCGTTCCAACGCTTTTCACGGTTTTCAACTATAAAGATCACATCCCCCCCCCCAAAAAAAAGGTAGGTGTTGCCATTTTGAATTCGAAATTTTGTCACTGTAACCGTAACTGTTAGAGTTTAACTGTTGTTTTACATATGATTCTTAAGCGTATACCTAAAAATACTTTAAACCAAAATTTCGTTCAGTTTCTGTAAACGGTGTGATAGTTAGGGGCTCATATATCGGGATGTTTTTTTTATATAATCGCCCTGTATACATATATATATGTGACTCACGTTTCGTGATTGCATACAGTAAAGATTCTCGATATTCCGATATGAATACGGCATTTCTGAATAAAAAGAAATTTCTGAAACGGACACATATATGCATTAATGATGATAATAGGTTAATAAACTTCTAGAATTAATCCAATTATATTAATTTACTCTGAAATTATCAACTAAATAATCAACATTGATAATTGGGTAATCCTAATTATAGCAAATGTAATCTCGAACTTTTCCAAATGCATTATTCTAGATTTACAGACGTCTAAGAGCAATAGTCTACCAAAAATAAACATTCTCGCTGACTTTTAGTGACAGACTTCATAATGGAATTCTCGATATGCACAAATTAAATTATCTGAAGGATTTTGTTTTTCTCGATAAACTGTGATTAATTACTCGATGACATTGAAGTAGTGCTAAATTAGAGTATTACAATCTACAATTATTTCTCGAATCATTGATGGAAGATCTGCTTAGAGGATATTTTTCAAAATGTTTGTAGTTTCTGGAGTGTTATCAGTTGCTTCTATCATCAAAAGCATTTATTGTATCGTAATTGGGTAATTTACTAAGATTTTCGTAACAAGAAAACCACGCATTAGTGTAATAATGATAAAAATATAAGTAAGCAGCAGTCGAAAGAGCATAGTGAAATGTGTTTTTTGACACATAAATTATTTGCTCTCGTCTGCGTTTCGAGATATGAAATCTTAAAGTTTGCTAATTTATTTATTTAATTTAGGGAGAAAAAGCGTGGTTTTGATTCAGAAATTTTAATAATTAAATTAATATAAAATACAAAACATATGTATATACCAGTAACATATGTATATACAAATCTAATTAACCAACTATTTATCATATTTTATAGGAGACGTGAATTAAGCTATATTATTCTCAACTAAAAAGAAATGGCGCATCTAGTATTTGTCGAGAATTAAATAAAAACTTGATGAAACCCGTCAAAACTTGACGGAAAAAATTACTATAACAATATCAGTAAAATAAGCTTCTTTATAACATAAGAAGGGGTGCGTATGAAGCAGTCTTTCAAATATTATATTTTAAAAGTTTTTTCCCCCAGTGAAATCCAATACTACTTCCGATGCAAACTCCAAACAAACAATCTGTAAACAGCTGTGTAATGCAAATCAGTTTGACATTATACCGCCATATTCCCCACGGCAAGAAAGAAAATTTTATGGACCTATAAAGTATCATACAAATAGTATATCCCTACTTTCACCTGATATTCAGTAAATAAAAGAACATAGTAAATAAAGCACACATCCCCCCCCCCCTGTGATAATATAACCGAATTAGCTCCTATGCGCATGTGCATTGCATCTGCCCAACGGCACCGTCGAAATTCGACGTTAAAAAAAGTTTTTAAATGTTTAAATTAAAAGTTTTTTAATTTCCTCTTTAATCATGGTTTTTTTCAATTCCATATCTTCTAAAACGCATCCATTGTTTTAAGCTAATCAATTGTTTTGTAAAGATGAAGAATTTTTTTTACAATAATAAATCTATCTGCAGATGAGGGAGATTTTTAATGTTTTCAAGTGTAATTTTTTTGTATGGTTTCTTTGGTTCTTTACATAATCAAGATGATTATTCCTTTTCCGTCACAGTCGGGGACTTTTCCCTCTTATACAGTTAAGTATGCAATAGATCTTTAAAAAACTAATAAAATACAGCTCCTAGCATATTCTGATGCAACATATACATCAACGAATTCAACATACCAATTTTATGTTAATCATAAACTGAATATATATACAGTGTGATTATAAAAAAACTATCCCGATATATGAGCCCTTAACTGTCATATCGTTCACAGAAACTGAATGAAATTTTGGTTTAAAGTATTTTGAGGTATGCGCTCAAGAATCATGTGGAAAACAACAGTTAAATTCTAACAATTACGGTTACAGTGACAAAATTTCGAAAATTTCAAATGGCAACACCTAATTTTTTTTTATTGGAATGTGATCTTCATAGTGAAAAACCATCAAAAGAGTTGGAACGGTAATCGAAAATCGCCGGCGATAGACAGACTAAGAAGAAAATTGAAAACAACCAATAAAGGACAGAGAAGCAACAGAAAGTAAAACATTTTATTGTTCAGTGGTATCCACCATCTGCCGCATGTAAAGTGTCGTCGTGTGTAAAATGGAAAATGTATGAAACACAATAAAATGTTTTGTTTTCTGTTGCTTCTCTGTCCTTATTGGTTGTTTTCACTATTCTTCTTAGTCTGTCTAGCGCCGGCAATTTTCGTGAAACAGGTACCGTTCCAACGCTTTTTATGGTTTTTCACTATGAATATCCCATTCCAATAAAAAAATAGGTGTTGCCATTTGAAATTTTCTTAATTTTGTCACTGTAACCGTAACTTTTAGAATTTAACTGTTGTTTTTCACATGATTCTTGAGCGCATACCTCAAAATACTTTAAACCAAAATTTCATTCAGTTTCTGTGAGCTTTATGACAGTTAGGGGCTCATATATCGGGATAGTTTTTTTATAATCACCCTGTATATATATTTGACAGATTTTCGTTTAGCGCCAAAATGCTCTATTTATGGATAATCTGATGTTATGATTTATCAGGTTTTTTTATTAATATTATTTTTTTCACTTTTCATGATGGTTAGGGAAATCCATTTTCAATTGTGGCAATTTTCCCAGGGGCTATTTTACATTATTAAAGCAAACTGATGGTCATTGTTGAGATAGAATTGAAAAATATTTCATGCTTGAAAATTATTTAAAAAGTCGTTAAATTAAACGGCAGTTTTAAAATAAATTTGAATCGAAAGGTAATTTTTTTCTAATTGATGATGTAAGAATTGAAATTGTAAAATGTAGTAAAAAATTTAAGCACGATGAAAGCTAAAGCGATAGTGCCGTTTGTTGTCACAACCGTTGTACATTTCTAAAAATTGCCACTGTGTTTTGGCTGGCATCCAAAAGTAGACTACCATTTTGTGATATCGAAAGAGAAATTCACAGTGAAAGAAATAGGACTTCGCCGCTAATAAGGAACTATTAAATGAACTTATAACAAATCTACCAAAATAATTCCTATAAAATATTAGAATTACATTGTTTATTCTAGCGAAAAAAACAATCATTATTTCCAGTTTTTTTTTTTTAACCATTGGGAAAATAGTTGTTGCCTTCGGTTGAGAATGCACCAAATGAGGTTAGCATTTTACTATTTTAACCGTTTTTAACGAAATTCTGTAACTTTAGAAGAATTTCTTAAGCGTTTTTAACGAAATTCTGTAATTTAGAAGAATTTATCTTTGAATAGGTAATAGAAATGCATAAACGCGTTACAAAAATGTTAAAGTTACAAAAAGAATAGATGCAAAGATACACTGTTAAAAATTTTCTTCTATTGACAGGTTGTCTTTTGTGAATTTTGATCAGAAAGTTTCCGTTTTGTTAGAAAAATGGAATATCTCCCGTATATCTGTTGCTACCCAGCTAGAAAAAGTTTGCAAAAAAAGTGCACAAAATCCGAGCGTATTTGGCACCTCTACTTATGCATAAAAACTGCAAACTGAATTGTGCACAAAAAGTGCATAAACTGTATCCCTAAATTGTACACTTTTTAGACTTTTAAGATTACAGAGTTTCAAATACGGAATTATTAATGTAAAAATCTATCATCCAATGGGATTGCAGTATTTTTGATCGCCACACATGCGCTTAAACTCCTTCCCGTCTGTATCGCGCCATTTATGGACTACAAAGACGGAACATTCCTCAAAAAACGAAAACATTAAGGCAACTCTGCTGCCAGACCTTTTTCCGTAAATTGACGGAATTTTTTTTACAGTATACTGTTAAAAATAATCTGAAATTCACGAGTATTTTTTTTCCTGAATTTCACAGAAAAAGTCCCATTTCAGAACAAAAGGGCATTTTCAGGTAAAGGCAGAAGATTTCCTCATATAAGAAAGCAGCCAACGGAGTTATTCCGTTATCTGCTGCATGTTTATTTTCAATGCTTCAAAAACTGACATGGTGCTGCACAGAAAAACAAAAAATTCCATAAATTAAAATTTCAAGTTTATTTAAAACAACAACAAGAAAATAGTGCTTTCGAATTGAAAAAAGCAAAACTTAATTCTTTCCATTCTTTTAATATTATTTGCAATTCATTTTTTAAAGTTATAAAAAAGTATTCGCACTTAAAATATATTGTAAACAAACAGATTAATATATATATAAAATAGCTAAATTAAGTGAAAAAAAAATCGATTCTATTTAAAAAAGCAACAAACAAAAATAATGCTTTCGAATTAAACTCATTCCTTTAAAATTATTCGCAATTTATTTTATAAAGTTATAAAAAACACTCACACTGAAAATATTTTCTAAACGAACACATTTAAAAAATACATAATAGTTGATTAAAAATCGATTTTTGCAAAAAAGCAAAAAAAATTATCGAATTTATTTCAAAATATAATATTTATATTTTACATCTAACAATCAAATTAAGAATATATATAATTCATGTTTTTATCCTCTATTAATACTATAGTTTTCAACCATCATCTCATTACGAAATATCCCTGCAATTAACTTCAAAATTACCAGTTTTCTAAACCCCAAATTGTTTAAGTCCCAAGCTGCGATTTCAAGACATCCCGTATAATCGTTTCCTACTCTTACTCTAGCAAGGACCCGCTGGTCTTGCGGTAAAGCACTCGGCTCAAGCCACTAACGTCCACAGTTCAATCCTCAGGTCTGGCAGAAAATGTTCTTCCATAATATAAAATATTAAATACTCCCGTAATAATCGATAGATGGCAGCACAAATAGAGATGACATTTTTTAAAACCGAGTTTATTTATAACGGAAACATACCGATTCTTCAAACGGAGTTTTCCCTTCCTTTATCTTTCAAAACGGAAAATGTACTAACGGAACGGAAAAAGTCCGGCAACTTTGCTGCCAGTAGTTTTACCTTGAATTGAAGGATTTATTTTTAACAGTGTATGAAAAATAAAGTAGAAATTTGGTACTTTATTGTTATAGCGGCCACCAAGGATGAAATATTTTTGTTTCTGTTTCCATTAATATATTTTAAATTTGGTACTTTAGTGTTATAGCGGCCCCCAAGGATGAATCGCCAAGCGACCAAGATTTATCGCCAAATTATAAAGCATGCATGACATTATACGAATATATGATATATATATATATAACATTTCTTGACGCATGTGGCCAAGTTATAGTCATATATGATGCATATATGATGTGTATATATATGACATGTGTATATGATGTATATACGACATACAAGACATAAATAACATGTGTTTAATGACGTATATGGCACATATAGGAGTGTTTGGCATATATATATATATGCGTATATAGAATGCATATATAAGCTTTGCGATGATCTTGGAGAAATCATAATAATAAGTTAAAATTACGTCATGTTGACACAATCATATAAATTTTTCTTTTTGGTTTTATCAATGTTAAAATGCATTTCAAGCTAAGCATACCGTCATTTTCACTGGCGCAAACTTTTCACACGTACTTTGTATACGTTAATTTTATGCGTAAATACCATGTATACAAATAAAAATATATTTGTATTTAATTGTAATGAAAAATGGCATCAATAAAGTTATAATGCATAATAATAAAATAAACCCAATGAACATTATTCCCGTGACGTCACAATAAATATGAATTTTTATTCGCATATAAAACACGCGGATAAATATTTTTACCAAAATTTAACTTGCAAATTAAAAAATTCGGCCTAAAAGCCA
Organism: Maratus michaelseni; assembly: GCA_963931845.1. Lineage (NCBI taxonomy): Eukaryota > Metazoa > Arthropoda > Arachnida > Araneae > Salticidae > Maratus > Maratus michaelseni. The sequence continues at coordinate 212,444,354 of OZ007600.1, forward strand.
TGTGCTTTTAATATTATTTCTCTTTTATCCCCGCAACCATAGAGTTCAGAGAATAAACTCTGTGCCTCGCAACAATGGGCGTTAATCCGATTGCCGACTTTATGACATTATAAGCAGAAGAAAAAGTTTAATTGAAAATTGCGGCTAATTAATTAAATTTTCGAACAAACGAATGCACGATAAGAAATCTGTGTCCAAATGTCTTCCATTTAAAAAAAGAATGATGTAATTTGATGCAGTAGTTTGTTCTCACGGATTATCGAAAGAAAACGCTTAGCGTTTTAAATATATAGATCATGCACTCGTGACATCATATTTCACTTTTATATTTTAACAGAATAATAAGGCTACTGTAATTTGTGACTCGTGCTGTAGCCAGTATACATGTCAGGACACATAGTCGTTACCACGGAGTGGTCGTTACCATTACCTTTTTTACGCTTGAAGTTTCGCTATGGTACTCTATTGTGAAATGTGGTATATTTTTTAATTCAATATTTGAAAAACGGCATAATCATTAAATTTGAAATTTATATCAAGAAAAATACAATTTTTTATCTTTCTAAGGCAGTTTGTCTAACAATTTTCTGACAAATACTTTTCAAGCTATTAATTTTTTCAGTAACTTTAAATGTTTCATTTTCCGAGATTTATCTCTGGCAATGATTAGCGAAAAAGCCAGTCGTCAGCAACGCGTAGCTTTTTATTAAGGGGGATTGTAATATAAGAATAAAAGAAATCCGCAAAAAAAAAAATGCTATTGACAAATATGGTATAGAACCAGAAAAATGATTAAAGCATAGAAAATCGTGGCACCAAGAACATTTCATGAACTTAAATCTCGTGAAATGACTGCAATGGTCAACTTTCTGCAAAAAACAAAAATGCAAGGGCGTTGAAAATGGAAGTGGCCGAGTTTGCACTAACCGAGACTTGTACCAAGCACAGCGAATATGTCGGAATATTCCGGAGCACTAAACTGGGAATAGACAAGTCACTGGAGTTTGATGATGTTGTTACGTTGAAAAATACCGAATCCTCCTTCCATACTATTAAATAAATAAATTATCAAATTTTAAGACTTTATATCTCGATAACGGGGAGACAAGGACAAATGATTTATGCATCTAGAAGCACGTTTCACTATGCTCTTTCGATTGCTGCTTATTTAGATTTTTTTTTTCATAATTACACTAACAGCGTCGTTCTCTAGCAGGGAACGTGATTTAATTTTGGAATCCAATATTTTATTTTTTACTGACTCAGGCATGCCGAAGCTTTTTGCGTATGCATGCCGAAAATTTCAGAATTAATTTTTACCTACATTATTTAAAATTTATCTAACGTTCCAAGAGTACTTTATTTAGAAAACACCTTATAACAGTGGTTCAGAAAGTGGGGCATACGCTTCGGGCAGTTCGATTTTAAAGAGGGGGTGGTTTGTTATTAACCCATCACTCGTCAGGTTTTTAGGTGCGTTCGTAATCATGTAAATAAATAGCACCTATAGTAGTCTTCTGGGTCAGTCCGCATATGACAGCACTAAAACGATCCAACCGAATGGTTTAAAATTTAATATATATAACCGTTGCAGAATTTTGTCGAGTCATTTCAAATTTTATGAAAATCGAATCAAAACTTAAAAAGATATTAATAAAAGTTTTCTTCACTCTATTAAATCCTATCATACGTAATCTATATAATAAAAGCGCAAATCATGTGACTGACGAAAACAAATACGGGCTGACCACTTCTTTTTTCCTATGCCAGGCGGCCATTTTTATTCAAAATTATTTTTTCGAATAAAATTGGATAAAAGGTACATTTTTAGAAAGATTGTTCAAAAAGCTTGAGAGATGAGTTACTTTCAAATATGTATACATTCTGAGATAACTTCAGTTGAAATTAGGTTGACAGCCCATTATCTCAACCCATTAAAGTAAATAAACACAAGAGATTCGTTCATCGTGAGTCATAGAAATATTAAACTATGAAGGTAATCATTAGCAATTACAGATCTCGCTGCGCTGTCTACTGTCGAAAAAAAGTTGCATCTGTAAACGAGTCATGCGTAAATAAAAAGAGAAAAGGCATGCTCATTTCGCTCATAACACACCATATAATTTATATCACTGAAATAATAACGATTTTTTTTATACATTATAAAACTAGTTATAGTACGAACGCACCTCATTTGTCACTTTTAACGACCAATTTCCAACTTCCTTTATTATTATTAATATTGTAGGCTAAAAATAAAAATAACATATACACATACTTAAAATAAATTAAAATGTAAAGGTTTTTTTTTAATTAAATTTTCAAAACGTTCTCATACTGAAGTTCAAAGTACAATATAAACTGGAATAGATATATTGAATGAAGTTTACTGTATTACTACAATAGTAAAACGATAATTTTATATTTAAAATTTTGATAATTTTTCTGGTTGTAGTTGTATTTTTTTTCGTTTAGTAATTATTGAATGAGAACTTACACATAACACACTTTAACATAGTATATAAGTATACTTTATTGACATAAATTTTGAATTTTAAATTAGTTTATATTCGGCCGTCAACTAGAAGTAATAGAGAAGGGAAAGACTGCAAACAGAGAAGCGAAACATAGTGGAAAATAAAAATGGCTAAAGATGATAAAGGTAAGCTACGCCGCAGGCTCCCTGAGGAAGCGCCCTGCGCGTCAGACGACCACCGAACCCAAGTCCTGAGGGACTTATATCGCGCCAGCAGGTTTGTGTCCCTGCGGCGCTTCGGCTGGTTAGAGGACCGCCACCTACGGACCCTCTAACCTTGAACCCACGTGTCGACGACGTAGGCCGTTGCGATACCCTGTGAAACCACGGGGAGTCACCGTGAGACACTTAGAGACGGGCCGGCGTCCCGCAACAGCTTCGGAGCTGGAAACCCAAAAGGGAACCAGGCCCTACGCCTTAAGTCGGGATGTTCCAACCCGTACTTGCTCTGCCACAACTCGAGGGGTGTGAAAACCTACAGAGGTAGTCACGGTTCCCTCTCGTAGTGGACCGCTAAAGATGATAATGCAGAAATGCTTCTTGTATATTGTGTTATACATCGATGTGTTACACATATTCTTCGGTTGGATATTAATGGAGTGAATTAAAAGAAAATTAGGCGTCAAAAATTATTTTAAAAATCACAAAAAGCTCAGTAAATGGAGATATAATTTTCGAACAAACTGCATCTAAAAGTGTTTTCTTTTCTATTTGATGGTGTAAAAATTGAAAGCATACAATATTGAGAAAAAATTAAATTTGCCAAAATAAATAAATAAATAAATAAATAAATATATTGGGCAGGTTGTTACTATCGTTGATATGACGATTCATGAATTTTTCTTTCCACAGCTTTCTGAATACTAGCGAAAACTGCAAACCTCTGAATAATAGGCCTACGCGCTGACACAAAGATGGCGGCTGTCGTAGACTCATTTTTTTCAGCGCTTGTATGGGTCTTTAATATTAACACCAGTATTTTTTAAAGTATTCTTTGTTTCATGCGATCGCAAAGAAATAAATCAAATAATATTGTACGATAGTCACCATTTTTGTGTCAACACGTAGGCTTGTTATTCAGAAAACTGTGGTTATTTGTTTACAATATAGATAGATACGCAGAATGAAGTGCCATTCTCTAATAAATGTCATAGCAAAGGATGACTACATACATATTACCAAAGGATAATTAAATCTATTTACATCTTTCGATTTCTTTAATATACCTCCAGAACTAATCCGATTTCCTTAATGCATTCTCAGATTATCAAGATACAATTAACTTGGATAAATAAATAATCATAATTGTGGTAAATAATAATCTGAATAAGGCCAGAATTCATCCGTTTACGAGCAATGTTGTACCAAAAATAAATTATTCCCTTTGACTTCAATAATAGACAATAGGATTCTAGATATGCATTAATTAGAATATTTCAAGGACTTTTTGTTCTTTAGATAATTATAATTTGTTATTCATTGAACTAAACCAATACCAAAGTAGGTGGCTTAGCGTTTATTTTCGGTTTTCAATAGGGTAAAAAAGAAAATTCTTTTTCTAAGATGTTTTGATTGTTTTCATTCATTTCAGAATGTATATATGCTGCCATTTTGATTGATTTTTGTTTGGAGATTGTTTGAATATGCTATACAAGTTCAAAAATATTGTTTTATTTAGCCAAATTGTATGCAATTGAATTATATCAATTTCATTTTTATTTCGATATGAAACACTCATAAAACCATCGTGATTTTTATATGTAAATATCTATTCTATAACTAAAACATCCCGCAGGTGACTCTGATGTCATATCGACAGAGATGAGAAATAAATTTCAATTTTATCGCAAAATTATTAACATGAAACATCGCAAATTTTCAATTTTTACTCCATCGAATAGAAACAAAGACGTAATTGAAACGTAAGACGTAACTGAAACGTAAGACGTAATTTAAGCGTAAGACATAATTGAAACGTAAGACGTAACTGAAACGTAAGACGTAATTGAAATACATTAATATTTGCAAAGTAAACATACTTTTTTAATCTTGAATAACACAATTAAACATTCTAAAATAAAACAATCGGACAGATATTAATTATAGACCTTAATTATTATTAAAAATTAAATGGAATTAAAAAGAAAAACTAGAAAAGAAAAAAAATGTCCCTATCGAGGGAGTGCGGGAAGCAAAAATCAATATATATCAACCTCCTCTGACTGTTACATAACCAGAGTAACTTTGAGTTTTACAATAACTTCTTAAATCTTTGAAGAAGTGTCTGCTTAAAAAATGCTTTTGACCATCTTTGATGGTACTAAAGATTTATGCTCTGTTATGTCTCTGCATTAAAAGCTTTATTAATTATTTTATCATAATATAGTGTATTCTATTATTAAATAATTTTCTAAAAAATTGAGTTTTAATTTGTCTTTGGTAATCAAAGGTCTGATTACTTTTTTACAAAATTTGACAAATTGTTTAAATAGACATCCAAAATAAAACTGTCAAAAATATAACTCCCTTTAAGAACTCGCCAAAGTAATGCATTTATACATTACTTAATGATGATTAAAATAGTTATTTTTTTATTTCATCCAATTAATATTCCAAAATAAACATATTTTTGCAGGTAAGAAAGTTTTAAGCATCTATTTTGTATAGTACTTTTTCGAAAACGTTTTCGTTTTTCAAACATGTTTCTATTATAGCCATAAAAATGAAGATTTTACATTTTCAAGCATGATGCGACGATTGCATCATGACGCTGAGAACGCATTTGCGTCTAGCATTATAGTCCGGGAAGCAGCGTCACATTTTCCAAAACAGTTTTTGCGTCGATGATTTTGATATATATATATATGATAGATAGAGGGCACAGATAACGAAACTAATACTGACGGTATTAGTTGCGTTCCTATTATGATACCAGACGGTATAAAAAGTGATATTGCTTTCCAGCTGGCATACCTGAGAAGGGGGGAGGAGACATAGCAATTTCATACAACCGGCATCAATGTGAAATGCATGACAACCCGATGACTGATGTCACCCCGACTCGGGAGAAGTCATAAGTAACCGGGTTAATTTCGCATTGCAGCTGACTATGCGATGTTACTATGGCACCGTCTTTTCTCTGCTTGTACACTAGTTGACTGGCAGTATCGTTTTTTAGGGTTTCGTACTTAAAAAGTAAAAACGGAATCATTATAAGATCACTCCTGTTTCTGTCTGTCCGTCTGTCGGAGCACTTTTTCTCATAAACTATGAGACGTGGAGAGTTCAAACTTGGGAAAATTATAAAGCCTTTTTACCTACATATTTTCAGATTATTCGCTATTCACAAATATGTTTAAGAAAAATTAAGAGGACTAATTAAATTACTTGAAAAAAAATTTATTTTTGTATATCATGTGGGGTATCTTGTGAAAGATCTCGTATTATCGAACTCAAAATTATATTAGTTTTAATTTTAGGTATTATATTTTCAGAGATATCCTCGAAAATATACTACAAAAATACCCCCCCCCTTTTATCTGAATCTACAGAAACAAAAATTATGAAAAAAATTAGAGGTAGTAGGATTTTATTTAAACCTTGCAGGAAAATTATAGAGATTTTCTTAGGTAAAATAGATTTTGAGAAAAATGCATTTTTCTGTCAAACACAAATTTTACTTTTCGGGTGGTCAGCGGGGGAGATGACGGGCGTTCGAGGTATCTATCAACGCAGAATCATCCAAGGATATTTGATGATGATTTTCAAAAAAAAATTGTCGATAATTAGCCGAGATATTAATTAGGTTGCTTTAAAAAAAAGTTTCTTTTTTATCTATCGTGTACTATCGTATCGTTCGAAAGATCTTGTAACATCGAACTCAAAAATATATTTGTTTTAATTTGAGGTATTATATTTTCAGAGATATTGTTGAAAGTGTACTGCAAAAATATGCCTCCTATTTCCGAATCTACTGAAACAAAAATTATGAAAAAATGAGGGGCAGTAGGAGTTTATTAATTAATAAATAGTAATTAATTTAATGTACGAAATCCTTTGAACGCGAGGTACACTCGTACTTGACCGATTTATTATACCATCTAATTTATCGTGCATACCACTTTCATCTGCGTTAAAATTGTTTGAATAAATGTGATGCTGCCTTTCGGGCTACATATAATTTTTCTAATTTTGCAATTTACTTATTCAAGATGCATAAAATTGTGTAATCATAAGCTGAAAATAATTTATTTTATGTTTATACAGTTGTGGTGGTTGTTACTCTCTCTATCTTTACAAGAAGAAAGTATTGGATTCATGAAAATTTTCGACTTCCTGTTTTCGACGGATTTATACGTTTTATAAGGTCCTGAACACGATTTGACTGTTTTTAGAAAATGTCTATCTGTGAGTCTGTGACTGTCTTCTGTCCGTATGTGACAAAAATTTTGTGGGCGCTCTATCTCAAGAACTGATGCACGAAATTTAATAAAACTTTATATTCAGTTAGTCCCAAGTATTAGTTGGTTCTGATTAGGTTTTGGTGAAAATCGCCTAATAGGGGCGCTACTATGCTGCATTTTTCATGATTCCCGCAATAGCTCTATCTCAAGAACTAATGTACTTATTTTCATCAAACTTCAGATTCCGTTAGACCGTGACATATATAGACGTTGATTACGTTTTGGTGTAGATATCCCAACAGGTGGCGCTGCTATACCACTTTTTTCATGATTTTTGCGATAGCTATATCTCAAGAACTAATGCACAGAATTTCATCAAACTTCAGATTCTGTTAGACCTTGACATAAATAGATGCTGCTTATATGTTGGTGTAAATAGCCCAACAGGTGGCTCTGTTCTGCTACTTTTTTCATTATTATCACGATAACTCTATCTCAAGAACTAATGCACGGATTTTCATCAAACTTGAGATTTAGTTAGACGTTGACATAAGTTGTTGTTGATCAGGTTTTAGTCTAAATCTCCCACCAGGAGGCGCTGCTATGCTACATTTTGCAGGGTTTACATGATTTTAGCTATAGTCATATTTCAAGAACTAATGCACGGAATTTAATAAAACTTTAGATTCAGTTAGACCTTGATATAAATTGATGCTGATTAGTTTTAGTGTATGCGAAACCTGTGTGACATAGAAGAAAGTTTTGGGATTAGCACATCCCACTAGCTTCTTAATGTCTTCGAAAATGCTCATTTTGAAGCATGCGCAGAAGCATTGCAAAATGTCTCCTCTTTTGATTTAATTTATTTAATATTTGCACTTGTAATAATATTTATTATGGTAAAACCTTGAAAATAAAACCATACTAAATATTGTATAGGTTTTATTTTATTTTAAGAATAAACCTGAAATATAATTTAGAATTATTAACAAAACTCATACCATTATACTACATCAATAATTTATTTTGCATTTCATTGTTGTTTATTTTGTGTTACATTGGCGCCTGATAAGTGCTTTTTGGGTAAATTTTTATCCTTCTGGTCGCAAAGAGTTCCTCAAATCTGATTTAAGCCATTATTATATAAGTGTTTAAATATAAAACAATTTACATATTTTTTAAGAAAAAATAAAACTGACTTCAATGGATTATTTCTTATCTTATTACACTGATATTTACTTAGGCATATTTTAGTGATAGTGGTTTGACATAACAGAGTGTTTTGGTGGTAATTCCTTATTGTTATTCACATTCGCTTTAAATCCCTGTATCACGAATGTCTCTCATTTTCACGTGGTAAGAGGTGATATATTAAACTTTTTTTGCGTTTTGTTGCAAAACAGTTTATACAACAAGAACGAAAAATCATGCGTCAAGCATAGATTATGTAGCACTTTCCAACGCTTCTAAAATAATTTTACAAATCATTACCGTTTAATAAGCTGAAAGATGACATCTAAGTAAACAATTTGGAAAACGCATAACATATTTAAAAACGTAATTTCAGGAATTTTCATTATATACAATAATCGGAAAAATATCCGAATACTTTTATGTAGCCCTGTATATGATCTATAGATTTGTATATATACATAGGATGCTAAATTTTAGTTTAGTTAGGAAACGCGTAGCACAGTTTAAATTCTCCTTCTGGAGTTTCTGTCAATAAACGGAAATGTGTTCGCGAACTTTTGTGCTGCCCTGTATAGGATCTACAGAATTTATACACACCACGTAATAGACAAAAAGCTAGTTAAGATTAAAATCGCGTTCAGTAACTTAAAACGCACTTCCAGGAATTATTGTTAACAGACAGTAGAAAATTCTTTTGTGTGTCCCTGTAAATGAACGATGACTGCTATACACACACTATTCTGTAGTAAGCCTCTTTTAATGCACCTTAGTAATATATATAAACTTCAATGCGTTTAAAATAGTGGAACATTATTTAAATAAGCCGCAGACGATTTTTCTCCATAGACGTAATGTAACGGAATTATTTTGACTGTCCCTGTAAAGTAACTCTAAGTGCTATACACCTACTATTCCATATTAAGCTTCTTCTAATGCATCTTAGTGATCTATATAAATTTCAATGCGTTTACAATAGTGAAACATTTTTAAAATAAACCGCAAATGATTTTTCCCCATAGACCGCAATGTAACGGAATTCTTTTGAGTGTCCCTGTAAGAAAACTATAAGTGCTACACACTTCAGTTGAAATAAGGAACGTGCCATAGATAACGACAATAACATATAAAAATTGCAGAGCAGTCCGAGCATATTTACGGGAGTTAGAGCACGGACAGACGGCCAGACGGCCATACGGCCATCCGGCCAGACAAACCGAAGTCATAAGCACTTTTCAACTAGGTTGGAAAGTGCTAAAAAATGAAGATTACTTAAAAAGCCTAAATTATTACTTTGTACCTTAAAAACGTATTCAAATATTGTAGCGACTGGCCAAATTTTACATAATTTAGAACCTGTAATGTAAAAAAAAAAGATAAGAAAATATACTATTTTTATTTTTTTTCTATCTTTGCAAAGATAAAGCATTGGATACGTAAAAAAATTTGACTTCCCGTTTTCGACGGATTTTGTCGTTTTAGAAGGTTCTGAGCACGATTTGTCTGTTTTTAGAAAAGGTTTGCCCATGACTCTGCCTGTCTGTTTGTGACATAAATTTTGTGGGCGCTCTATCTCAAGAACCAATGAATGGAATTTAATCAAACTTCATATTCCGCTAGTTCTTGACATAAATTCGTGCTGATTAGGTTGTGGTATAAATCACCCAAAAGGTGGCGCTGCTATGCAGTATTTTTATGATTTCCATGATAGCTATATCTCAAGAACTAATTCAGGGAATTTCACCAAACAAGATTTTCTGTTAGACCTTGACATAAACAGACGCTGATTACTTTTTGGTGTAAGTTGCCCAACATGTTGCCCTGCTATGCTGTATTTTCACGATTTCCGTGAGATCTGTAACTCAAGAACTAATGAACGGAATTTCACCAAGCTTCAAATTCTGTTAGATCTTGACATAAATAGATCCTCATTAGTTTTGGGTATATTCCGCCCAACAGGTGTCGCTGCTATGATCTGTTTTTTGTTTGTTTGTTTGTTAGTTTGTTTTTACGATTTTCGCGATAACTATGTCTCAAAAACGAATAGGGTGTCATTCAATAATGATTGCAGACGATTTGATTTATATAGAAGAAAGTTTTGTGATGAATACAACATACTAGTTTATACGGTACTTTTGGGTTATAGCGGCCCCCACAATTACGAGTATGTCAAGATTACAGTTACGATTTCTCCAAGATCATCTAAAACCTTATATATGAATTATAGATACACATTTATATACTCCAAACGCTAATATATGTATCATATACGTCATTATATACTTATTATTTGCATCTTATATGTCATATATACATCATATACATCTTATATACATATCATATTGTATATATATGGCATTTATGCGTCATATATGAATAAAACTGGGCAATATGTGTCACGAAATGTTATATACATTATATATTATTATAATGTCATATATGTTTTCTAATTTGGCAATAAATCTTGGTCACTTGGCGATTTATCCTCGGGGGCCGCTGTAACCCAAAAGTACCATATACTAATGACATTGATATGGAATCACAATCAGAACAAGACCTTAATCCCAAATAAAAAGAATTATCAAACAAAGTAAAAAATGACAGATTTTTCTTAATCTACGACAATATAATATAATCACGAATACATTTATAATATAGACTCGTCTTTGTTAACCATGATTCTGAAAAGTGTTTCTTTATCTTTAGAAACCTCAGACATCAAGGGCATTTTGATATTTAAAGAATCATTTATAAAAACAAAATTGCCCTTGCTGCCCGTAATTGTCGAAACGTTTACAAGTAGATTTTAAAGTAATCAATTTTCTAAACCCGGAATATACTTTTTCCGATGCTATCCATTCTCAAGTAAACATTTTCCTGTTCAACCAATATGTTTAACAGACAATCATGCATAATTAACAGCATTAACATTAACATTAAAATTAAGATTATTTCTTTACTCTTTCATGTATAAATTAACTTATGCAGCTGAAAACGTTTACTTGAGAATGGATGACATTCGAAAAACAGGTATTCCAGACTGAGGAAATTGATTAATACACTATAAAAACTCTTCGGAAACGTTTCTGAAAAATACGGGGAGCAAAAAATACTTTGCTTTTATAAATAATTCTTTAAATTTTGAAAATGTATCGGTTTCTGGGGATTCAAAAAACAATGGGACACGCTTTTCGGAATATCGGATAACTCAGAAGATTATATTATATTTTCGTCCGTGGTTATAGTATATTTTCATAAAATAAGAAACCGTGGTCATTTTTTACAGTGAACGGAAACATCCTTTCAAAGGTTATACGTGGACATACGTAAAAAACAATGTACAAATGAATTGTAAAAATCATATCTAGAATGTCTCTTAAAGATCAATACCCCTCTGAAATACTCACCGACTCTATGGCAACCTGATCGCTCCCAAGCATGACCGGATACTAACGCCACTGCTAGGAAAAGCACAAATCCAGACATCCTCGTCTTTCTTGATGATATTTCAATTGACGCCATCTTGTCCACTTCAGAAGGTTAACTCCTATTTTAAGTTAAGAACGTTTTAGTGACCTAGAATAATAATGGAAACTAATGAAATACTAGACGAGCAACTATTAATGAATAAAATTGTGTTGTATATAAATAGTATGTACAAAATAACAGAAACTATTCTTGAAATACAAGAATTCATATTTAATTTGTTATCTAATATCTCTAACAAAAAATCAATATTAGTAGAACATTATGCCAATATTGATTCATGGGTTTAACACTCCAACGACCATAAGCAGTGATTAATTTGCGCCGGAGTTCAGTACTTCTTTGATTTATTGTTGTATTTAAATACTAGTCTATGTAGAACGATATGTTATATAATAAAACCTTCCCTGAAACATTATCTAACAGTTAAAGTTCTATGAAAATCCATTCAGCAGAACTCGAGTTATAAGCAGCCGGACGAAATTTCCTATGTATATAGTAAAAGTAAATAGACGTAGATAGCTATTGTAGCAATTCCTCGTTAACCAGACTTAATAAGTCTAATTAAATCTTCTCACTCATTTTTCTTTAATCTACTCACACATGGAGATCTGAAGTGTAAACCCGATATGGGCCCCTAACTTCAGAAAAGGCCGCTTCCAGATGTTCAACATAAAATTTCGTCTGTGCATACCGCCAGTTTACTTCACGATCTCGAGCATCTGTGCTTTCTAATAAACTTAGAAATTATTGCAGTTATAAATTCGTGTTGCTTGCTAAGAAGCGACGTTACAGGAACATTTATGTTCTCGTATTTTCTAGCCACTTGAGTTGTCCTGCAGGCAATACGGATATCAAAGAACTCTTCATCTTTGAGAGACTGAACATATGCGAGCACTTCAAAATCTATCCAATCTATATACCCAACAGGCGGGAGGCCTGAGGAAGTAGTCTGTTTTGAGTTGCGGCCAAGCAACGAGCTCTTAGATTTCTCTAGTGTGTTAGAAGGTCTATGTACGCGGCCCCGTGCCGGTTAGGCAAGAACCTTGCCAGGTCATTGAAAGGACTTTGATTCCTTGAATGTAAGAGAGCGCCTTGCTCTGAAAAAAACTTCTCCTTTTTAGAGACTGTTTATTTCGGCTCCCAGGGCCGAGTAGTAGTATACGGACATCCGGATACAAATTCCCAAAATTATAACGTCCACATATGTTTGCTTATGTATTGTGTTGTGTGTACTGTGATAAAGTGACGTAATTAAATACATGTTTGCTAAAAAACTGTTTGATGATTATTAATAACGCTACAGATTTAATATAATTTACATTTGAATTTTTAAAAAATACGCCAAAAAGGCTGTTGTACACTTGAAAAAACACCCTTTGGCTTAAAATCAAATTGTTTGGCCACAAAAGTTAAATCAAAATCGCGAAAAACAAAAGATAAATCGCCAAGTATTGTTTCAATAGCAATCTTGCACATTGTATAATTTTGTAAGCATTACAGATATTCCCAATCATGTTTAAATTAAATATTTTCGCTTTATAATATTATCTAAACTGTTTTTCTTTTCTTTCTCTTTTTTTAATAAAATTAGTAACAGTTTTTTTCTTTTATTTTTCGAGGTGTATAGCTAGCCGTTTCAATTTCCCCAACAACAATATGGTCGCCAAAAAATGAGCAATGGTAAACTTTTCGTCCAAAATAACATAACTTTCCCTGATAATTCTATAACTAATTAAAGTAGAACGATATGTTATATCTTAAAACCTTCCCTGAAACATTATCTATCGACCAGTGCAGCACTAAAATTTGCAAAGCTGTCTGTATGGTTACGCCAACTATTTGATTTTCTTTTATCTCTGTTGTTATTAGTCCATGTATGTTTTGCCGTTGTGATGATACGTAGGGGAGATGGGGGATGAATGGGACAAGAGATGGATGGGACGTTCTCAATATTTCAGGCAATAAACTTTTCTTTTTAGTTGCTTCCTATACTCATAGATTTCACTATCATAGTGTGCTTCAGAACCAAAAGCAAGACCACATGGCTGTTTTCATTTTCCCTCAAATTTGCATTTCATGAAAACTCTGCTCAAAAGTAATTTTTTTTACATTTGAAGTTACTTAAATATCTTATGCAATACAAACAATTAAGATATGTTGTAGTTTTTTATTTCAAGGCTCAATATTGGTAATTAAAATGAATGAATATTAACCATTGTGACAAAATAATTTTTGATACAAAATGGCTGACAATTGAATATATGCATCATGGGGATGATTGGGACATTTCAAATGGGGATGAATGGGACTGTCTCATTCATCGCTAGAGGATGCTGAAAAACATATTACAAGCGTCTAGTCCCTGCACTTTAGCTTTTGGCTACGATTTCAAAAAATGGATCACTCTGCTGCCCGCATACGCATTGCTCTAGACAGTTTCAACGAGAACCATATTGATTTTATTCCATTCCGCGGCAGTTTTTTTTTTAATTCGTAAAAGGATTATGATTTAAAACATTTAGCGTAATATAACTAAATATTTTCTTTCACAATTTTCATTACTTTTAGTTTTTTTTTTTTTTTTTTTTTTTTTTTTTTTTTTTTTTTAACATTCTTAAAGAAATTCAATTTCAGACTTTTACTAAAATACATTTTTTTTCCTCCGGATTTTTCAATTTTAAGGATTTTTAACGATTTTATGGTGTTTTAAAGGGAATTTTTAACATCCAAAAAACAATTTTTAACATTAAAAAAAACATCACTGCACACACGAAACTCGCTTTGCAGCAATCTCTAGAATGCACGAAATTCATTCAAGCCGCGGTCAATAACTTGTGTATGTACGCTTCGCGTACATTAACCGAAAAAAACATCACTGGACGCATGAAACTCGCTTTGCAGCAATCTCTAGAATGCACGAAATTCATTCAAGCCGCGGTCAATAATCTGTGTATGTACGCTTTGCGTACATTAACCGAAAAAAACATCACTGGACGCATGAAACTCGCTGTACAGCATTCTCTAGAATGTACGAAATTCATTTATAACCAAATTTCATATTTATTTCCATTTTGTTTCAAACTTTCCATCGCTTATATGTTGAAAAATGGAAACTTTACATTTTTTTTATTAAAATTATTTTTTATAACTCAAATAAATACTGAAAAATAAACCTTACATTTTTTTTATTCAAATTAATTTTTATAACTCAAAAATAAAACCGTCCGCGGATGGGATTCGAACTCAAGACCACAGAATGGAAGAGAAATGACATACCACAGAGCTATACGCACTCATTTTGAAATGGCTTAGAACAAAATTTTAAAGTATCAGACAAGCACGCATGCGCGCAGCACAGTGATCCCTTTTTTTAAATCGTAGTCAAAAGCAAAAGTGCAGGGGCTAGACGCTACTAACATATTTGTTAACTAAATAATATTATACAGGTTAATAAATTAATAATTTATGGTAATTATTCTTTTAAAATTTCATTCTCATTGTATCCATCGTCTTCAGCCATTGAATGCTTCCGTTTATGGGCCTTATAAGACAAAGCTGAGATGAGTCCAAGATGATTGGCTGACAAATAATCCTGGAGATCATATTACAGTTTATAATCTCTGAGCTTTTGCCAAGGAGGCATTTTTGTCAGCTTTTAACATTGAATACAGGGAGGGAAATATATTGTGTCCCATTCATCCCTGCTGTGGGGAAGATTGGGACAGAGAGGAACTTTTTTTAATTCCATAATATATTTCTATATAATAATAATCTTGACTAGATATTATGCATACGATGTAGTCAAACACTTAATGTATGAAATGTAATATATAATATTGATAATAACTTTTAAAAGATATTTAAAATAAATATTTTTGTTAAAATGTCCCATTCATCCCCCATCACCCCTATTATGTCCGTAAATTGTAATTAAATATGTAAAATGGTCTTCACTCGTCCACATTTCTCGAATATGTGTTCTTACTTATTTTAATTAATCTTCAATATATGATAGTTGATTCAATTTATTTCAATTTATTCTTTCATTCAAGCTTCTAGAAGTCATTAGCAACTCCATGTATAGCAAGACGAGAGAATAGTTAATTTTTCCTTGCATTTCAGTATAAGGATGAAGTGCGTTGTGTAAAAAATTTTGTGTAACAGGGTTTTGCAATCCAGTCTCCTATTTTCCATAACCCTGTACATCAATTCTTACTCTTCTTAAGTCACCAGCTTTTTTTCTTATTTTGTCTGTATTAAAGCATTTCTGTACAATCTTGCACCCGCGGAATACCAGGAATTTCTTCCAGAAATCTCGGCCTTATTTAACCTCCGAATATTCCCGATTAAACAAGGAAACTATTTCTCACAGAAATTGCTGGTGTTTCATGGGCGTCAGGTTAGACAGCCATGTATTAAAGTTATACATGAAGTATCTAGTATGTATTGAGTTATGACGAGAAAATTGAGATGCCAAAGTATAGTTGTCGAATTTAAAACTTTTTATTACCACTGAAATTTGAAATCGTAGATAAATAAGACAAACATTACTGTAAGAAATTTCTGATACTCCGCAGGCGCAACGTTGGACAGCCTCGTATTAAACTTATATATAATATATATGGTATGTTTTAAGTTATGGGAAGAAAACTGGGATACCTAAGCATAGCTGCCACAATTTACGCTTTTCTGTTACCTCTAAAATTCTACTAACACTTTTGGGTATTTATTTATCACAGATTTTGAGAATTAAATAAAGCAAAATATACTATTAAATTTTAGTGGTAAGAAACCGTTTAAAAGCTGCTCGAAGTAAAGTTAGCCTAGCTATGCCAAAGTATAGGATGTCAATAATTAAACTTGGTATTTACGAGCAGTCTGTATCAAAACCTATGCAGCAGCATTTCATGAAAATTGGATAATGGCATAATGAAATGATAGAAATTTTATCTAGCACACAAAATAACTAGTTTCAAAAACTACCAGATGGCGTATTATAGCTTTATAAAGAATATAACATGAATCTAAAGATTTTAACAATCTCCTGTTTGCAACACATGCTCGATATGATCTCCACCATTGTTTCCTACTATCTGGAAGTGTAAAATCCTATGTTCAAGTGTTGAAAGCAGTGTATGCCGGGGAATGTTACGCACATGGTGTGCTATGCTATATTTAAGGTCGCAGAAACATATGATGGGATCACAGTACAACAAGTCTTTCAGGTAACCCCACAGACAAAAGTCGCAAGGATTCATGTCTGGGGATAAGCGAGACTAAGCAGTAGGAAAATGACGGCTGATGTATTTGTCATTGTCACAAAAATGGAGGCGCTGTACCTGTTTTACACAACGAGAAAAGTGTGGAAGGGCACCATCCTGCATAAACACTGTTGTTGAAACACATCACCTTGCCGGAAGAACCTGTTGGTTGGCTGGTTGATTTATGACGGGCGATTATCTACACGAGGAATGGGCCCTAGGTGGGGGGGGGTGCTCCATGAGGACCTGAAGAACCGTAATCATGGACTGAGTCAATAACGATGCGTTTCGTTGACAGTTGATGAAACATGTCACAGGACCTGCGGCACTCAGTGCTTCAAAAAATAGACCCAAAATCAATGTAGCAGTAAAACCTCATGAAACTGTTACATGGGAAGAGTTTAACATCGGTTGCAGACACTGATGTTGTTTTTCTGCAGCCCAAATACGGCAATTATGCGAGTTAACTGCACCATCCAGATGAAAGTGGGCCTCATCCGTCCACAAAATGTTCCATGACCATTCATTTTGAAGCTCACATTGCGCAATAAACTGCAATGCACAGGTTTTTCAGCTACTTAGATCAGCTGGTGAGAGCTTTTGCAGAAACAACAGTTTATAGGGATAGTAGCGTAACATCTTCTGAAGAAACTTATGAACCGTGGAACGATGTTGGTCAACATTTTCTGCAATACGCCGAACACTAGTGCTGTCCTTGAAACTTGATATCCTGTCTTCCTCCACTTGCGTCGCTGCATTATCCACTACCTGTACTGCAATACACCTTCTTCTTCTTTCTGGCTGAACGGCCAATGATTCCGTTGGACCAAATTTTAAAATCATGTTTCTTAGTCCTTGGCTGAAGAGTGGACCTTTCTGTAACCGCTTCAAAGACCGAAATTTCCGCAAAGCAGTAGCAGAATCACCGTTTTGGTAAAACATTTTCACCAGTAAAGCACGTTCCTGCCCACTCAACATCATCTTCCTTGACTGGGAAACGGGTGTGATTTCAGTTTTTCTGTCGCATCTTTATATCGCGTGTCTTGCTGCGAGAGGACAGGATTACTATGGTTAGGACATTTGCATATGCCAGAATGTTATATTGCACAACGACACCTAGTGGTGATTTTTGAAACTTTTTTTTTTTGCGCTAGATAAAATTTCCATCATCTGATTATGCTATTAACTAATTTTCATGAAATTCTGCTGCATAGTTTTTGATACACACTTCTCGCAAATGCAGACATTTCGCATGATTATGGACATCCGGTATATGAGTTTCATAATTTCACATGGTTAAGCAAATCTGCTTAACCATGTGACTTCTGGTTAAGCAGTCACATGTAATCCTGTGACCATGTAACAATGTGCAGTGGTCACATGTAACCATGTGACCACTTTTTTTCTTACAAAAAAGAATATAACCACAAAACTATAACAAATATTATCTTTACTTGAGACAAAATGATAAAAACATAAAATCCTAAAGAATCACAACGAAAATTTTCTAATAAGATTCTCTCTTATGGACAAGTACTGCAAATGGACATGAAACCCCCCTCAAATGTATAAGTACTGCACTGCACCGCAGAAAGTAAGATGGAGTATCAAATATTCTAGGAATTTTCTGTAAACTTATAAGAATATATATCAAGCAGTAGAACTTTCAGAAATAGATTTTTTTTATGGAACACTAGCTAGAAAATGAAATGAAGATGAAGATGCATCTTCGCTGGACATAAAGTGTTGTTTTAAAGAATACTCTCTCTCCAAATAATTTGATTTTTGGTTCTGAAATTTTTATGAAGTCTGAGTAGAAGTGAAAAAGAAAGAAAAAGTGTAGATAGGTATTGAAATTGTACATGTTTAAATAATAATAATAATAATAATAATAATAATAAATATACTTTTTCTTTTAACTGCTAATTTGTTATGATATTCTTTATCTAGTGATTTTAAAAAATTGTACATTTTTTTCTTCACCAAAGTTTATAATAAAATTATTTTATAAATTTTAAATATTGAATTTAAAAAAATATATATATTTATTAGTTAAGAATTTTTCACAGGGTGCGAGCGCGAAAACAATTAGTTTGTAGCAAATATATATGATGAATAAATAGAAATATATATATAATAGAAATAAATAAAGAAATTCAAATATACACATGATGTTTCAAGATTCCACATACATAATTTAAAGGACGATACATAACATTGATTGAACCATGTTTATATAGGAAAGCATGATTGAAGAGGATAGACGGACAGCGCTTGGATGTAAACCTCTTGTATCACATCCACATGCATTTGATTTATCTAGCCCCAATTTCTGTCTTTATTAAGCCTTCAAGACAGAGTTTCCGAAATGCATGCTGTATTTAAGATGGACCTCGTCACAATAATTAATATAGTCGCTGTTAATACATGCATAATTACAGGTAATTTCGAAAATGTTTTATAGCGCATGCCTGCAAAATAATATATGTTTTTGCACCATTTTAGGTGTTTTTAATGACTTTTGAAACGCCGAATTTTAAGATACCAAGATTTTCTATCTATCGCATAATACTTCTGGAGACAGCATCACATTTTAAAAAACAATTTTAGCGTCGATGATTTTCATATGTGTGAGAGATTAGAAGATACATATAACTCTCGATTCTTGACATATAATCATTCAAAAAATATAATTAAAACTTTATAATTATTATATATAATTAGCTTAAAAATTTATTGTTATTAAATCGTTTTTATCTATCTCCCTCCTTCTCTCTATAAACAAATGCATAGCTGTCAACCTTCCGATTTTTTTCGAGTCACATAAAGTATCAGATAATTCATTTAATGGACCAATGCAAATGTGACGAAGTACTTACGGTGTTCAATATTTCCTCGTTAACCTTCCATCGATGTGTAACAATCCAAAGGTCTTGATGCGTAAATGGATTCAGCCTGTTGTGGATCATGACAGGCAAAAACTAAATTTTATTTCACGGAATCCTTCGTCCCCCGTCTTTGTTTAATCGTAATACAAAATTTGGCTACGTTCTCGCAATGAGATCGCGCTACAGAGCACGCTCAATATTGTCACTTTAATTATGGTCACCCTGTATATTAAACCCAGGATTTCAGTTGAGACATCTAATAGCTCGGTAAAAGGGATCTAAATTTTCAAAAATTGTATACGATAGTGAAATCGAAGTTAATAAAATCATTTCATAAATTGTATCGTGTTTACTCGTGTATGCTACTCACATTTTTCCCCAAAATTTTAGGACTAAAAAGCGGGAATGCACGAAGCATTTTTGACAACTATATGACACTAGGGTGGTCACAAGAAATCAATTTTCGAATTTTTTCGGGGGTACCCCCCTAAAAGTTGCCAATTGGCTGAAAAATGAGATTGCCAAAGTTTCAGCTCATTTGGATAATGTTAACCCGGTCCTCATTGAGGTCAAAAGTTTTGAAAAACCGCGATTTTTCACAAAAAATTATAGTTAGCCCTTCATAAAATGAATACAAAAGAACCTAGAAACCTAATGCTGGTCTCATTTCATAAAAAATGTTTTTGCATTGAAGAACCAAACATCTTTTTTATGTAAAAAATTATAGTTTTAAAAATATATAGCATTTTTTAGTACCAAACATGATGCGAATTCTCAAAATTGACTTTTTATGAAAATATGAAAAAGCATTGTATAACATTCTATTTCATCTGCTTTTAGATTTTGATTTCTTTATTTTTTCATTTTGTACATAAAAATGGTTTAGTTAAAAAAAAAAAAAATCCAAAGTAAATGAAAAAAATCGAAATTTAAACTGAATGAATTATAAGAAATAAAGAGCAAACTTCTCACAAATAACGTTCAAATGCATTTCATTATTAAAGTTGCGTTATAAAAAACAAATCATTATAGAGGAAATAAAATATTATCACTTAGAATTATTACATTAAGGTGGTAATGGCTTCGATAATGTGGCTTTTGAAGAGTCTGAGAAAATTTTTCTGCATTCAGATACAACTTGTAACAGAAACTGCTTTTGTTCTTCATCTTTCGTTAAACATGAATTGAAGTCTTGAATTAATTTTATTCCCCTTTCAGCTGCGTCATTGACAACCTTAAAACCATTCACTATTTTTTGCTTTCAAATAATGTTTATTTTCACACCATACGTCGGGATCAGTATTTAAAAATTGCATATTAATCTTAAATCTCCTAAAAATATTTACAGTTTGAGATGAAACAAAAAAATGACTTCTTTGTCCAATAAATATTCCACTCCATTAAAACCCATTTGTTGCTCTTACATCATCATCATCATCATCATTTTCTTCTTCAAATGACATTAAATTTTCAGCCATACTTATTTTGACTGTTTTTTCCAAAGTATCATCGAAGAATGAAAATGCAACTTGCTCCAAGTTAAGATACCAAAGATGTTTTATCATTTTAGAAAGCGCTTGGTCTGCAACCTCTTTATCAATTTTTCTGTAGTCAACAAATGATTTTAATAATTGTAGGTCTTGATTGGGATCCAAAGCCGGAGGAGGAGCATTGAACCACGCTTATACATATATACTGATTATAAACAAACAAATGTCTCTAATATCTTCTTCTTCTAAATATGTTAATGATAATTTATCTCTGAAAATATATATTTTGAGAGAATAAATGGTCTTAGCCACCCATCTGGCGTGAAGAATAGCGCCAGGTACTCTGAAAAAATGTCTTTTGGTGGAAGACGTCCTATAAAAATTTTTAAAAGTTGGATAAATTCTTTATAGTCATCCTTGGGGTGTCTATGTTTTAAATATTCGATAAGAAAACTTGAAATTTCGTCTGAATTAAGTATTTTATATCTGATATTTTCATCTTCAATAGCAGTTTTGTATTTATTCTTGTGCAGCTTAGACCACCCAGTCTGAAATTTTTTTTAATATATGGGTGTGGGACAGTGGTTGTGTCCACTTTACAATCAAAAATTGCTCTGAGAATAATTTCTAGAATATGGTGGCGACATGGTAAATAGAGAACATTTTGTTCTAATAATTGCTGCATTTAGGCGACCTGTGTTTACTGCAGTGGTATCAAAACACATTGCCTGGATTTTACCAACTACCCCCCATTCTTCAATTGCTGAAAATACAGATTTTGCCTAGGTTATTCCCATACTATTTTCAAGCTGAGGAATACCTATCAACTTTTCTTCATCCCCACAGCTAATTAATACCGTTACCCTGTCTACATTTTCTTTATTCAAAATATATGTAAGTAGTTTTCCATCCCGGTGAACAACAGCTCCCTCTAAATCGGAATTTTTAAATCTGTTTTTTATGAGCTCAGTTCTTTGTTTTCGAAATTGTTGTCTTCGAAGTCTTATTGCACTTCTACTTAAAATTAAAGTAATTGGATTATGACCTAATGCTATAGTTGAAATTATTTTAACTGCGTCTCTATGCTACACCTATCTAACAGTAAAGACATTTTTTCCGTAATAATCTCTTCGGTTCCTCGTGAGTACTTCCTTTCTTTCCAATCATAGTAAAAAAAAGGGATGCATTTGACGACTGCTGATTGTCGGAAGGTTTCGTCGATTATAAAAAAAAGACTTCTTAAAGATAGAAATAAACAAAAATTACCTTTTATTAAAAATAGAGTTTCAGAGGTTCGTGTTAAATGCATTTTAACTGCAATACAAATTCAGGAGCTTCTTCTTTCGAGGCGCAAAACTAGATACCTAATAATTAACTATAATTCGTGAAAATATTTTAAAGTTGCAGTTTTATTTTGTCTTTTAATATAAAAAAAAAAACAAAAAAGTGGTCAGAAGTAATTAGAATTATTCTGCTGTCATTTTCCATTTATTTTTCAAAAATGCAGATTTGAGGATATAGTTCACGACTTGACCTAAAAAATGCTAAATGTCATTAAATATAAGTTTTGTTGAGAGTAAAAGTTCAAGGCAACAACATTTTTTATCAAATAAGACAAGAATCAGTGTTTTAGGACAAATGGTTTTCACTTAATCAAGAAAAAATTGCAATTTTTCACCAAAAATCACAATTTTTCAATAATTCAACCTCGATGAGGCACGGGTTAATATGATTCAATTGAGCTGAAACTTTAACAATATCATTTTCTAAGCAATTGGCAAATTTTAGGAGGGTCCCCCGAAAGATAGGATGAAAAAAAAATTTCCCCATGTAACTTGTGACCACCCTAATATGACACCATACATGTTTTCACTGCGTCACCAAATACAACACATACACAGTGTGTCCCAAAATTTCCCGGACTGATCCCATAAACAAAACATGAAGAACTGAAATGAAAATTTTACCTATGTTTATTCGAGATAATCCCCTCTGGACTCAACATATTTTTTACAACGAATGTAATAGTCATCAAAACACTTGTAGAAATCTGTCTGTACAATGTGCGTCAAATAGTCGATTGCAGTCGCTTAAGGTGGTCTCCTTTAGGTGCAATTTAAACTTGGGGAACAGTAAATAATCACAGGGTGATAAACCTGAGGAGTAAGGACGATGGTTGAGCACGGCGACCCCTTTAGAAGCCAGAAACTCCCGCACAAGGATCGAAGTGTGTGCTGGTGCGTTATCGTGCAAGAACGGACAACTACCTTGTTGTCGGTACCGAGAACGAACTCTGCGTAATCGGGTCATGAAACGTTTGAACACTCCCAAATAGCAACATCCAATAATAAGTAGTACCTGCAATTTTATGTTCGTTCGTTGTTCGACTTTCGCGAGCTCCAGACATGATCATGTTACACTGTTGCAACAAACTGGATGCACTTAGCGACACACAACAGATAGTAATATGGAATTTATTATCGCTTTACAAGACGAAGTGTAGTCGTTCTTCCGACATCACCTGCGGACACGCAGCGCCATCTATTGGCCGATAATTTAACCATTAAAATTTTGTTACGAACTGTGTAAATATTGCGATACAGTTCTACGAATATATAGAAATAGCAAAAGTGAAATAAGCGAAGTAATACGACTTGTACATATCCTTAGTTTGTTTATTATGAGAAAATACACAGTATTACTTACTTCTGCGTTTTCTGCCCAAATAACCGGAAAAATGATTTAATATTATCTTCAATTCGCATAAACGAAAAATAAGTAAATTTAAACTTGCCATATATAAATGCGTCATACATATTTATTATATTACAAAACTAAAAGGGTCGGAAAACATACTTACTCTTTCAAAATTCCCAGCATGTATTATCACAAGCACTTTTTCTAGAATCGTCACTAGTAAATCCTGTATTTTATGTATCATATCATCTTAACTTATTTTCATAATATTTTATATTCCTGTCAGTTTGAAACTTTCAATAAACTTCTCTAGAGGAAGTTTTTTTTTAGTCCGGATTTCTAAATGTGTTTTTTTTTTAATTTTTTAACTTTCTGCTGCTAAAATATTATGGTGCTCGTTATACATGAAACATACATGTACGCTCGTTATACATGTGTTTTATCTTCTCCCAATCAAAAACAAAGATGCGTATTATATATGTAAGTACGGTAAGTCATATTAATACAAACAACACATTTCATAAAATCCATATGTTAGAATTTAATAACAAGTATTATTCATGAACTTCAAGAAATCATATTTTACAGAGTAAAATTTCTTTTCACTTGTATGATTTCTATTTAATCTCTCAGAACTGTGTTTTTTTTAGAATTTACGAAATGTAATGCCAAAGTTTTAAACACAAAATCTCATACGTTTAGGTTTAATAACATTTTAGATCAAGAAACTGCTTATTCCTTACATTTGAACGTACAGTTATTCAAAATACCCTAAAATAAAAGGAAAATATTCATAAAAATATAATATTTTCACACACACAACTTCGTTTAAAACACCTAGATAAAAGAAACGCGAAATCAGCTGAAATACTGTGATTGTGATGCGTGATTTGATTCAGATGTAGATTTCATGATGAACAAGAGTTATCTCCTTGAAGTGATAACAATATTTTTAGGTTTACTTTTTCTATCTTATTTCCTTTTAACGTTTTAGAATGTAAATTTAGCTCAAAATAAATCGGACAAGGTAGTAAAAAATTTGTGTGCAAAAGAGATTAAAGGGCTCTTCGAGTACCGTTACATGTTGCAATATACAGGGTGTTTCCAAAAAAATTATCCTATTTTTTAAAAATCACAACTGTTCAGCATTTAATCCGTTTCGATCGGATAAAATAAAGTATAGGTAGAAGTAGAGAAATCTCGAGTTTCACGCAGTTGCTGACAGTTAGCGCTAATGCTCTTCCTTCGCCCGCCACTTCAGTGTTTGTCTGGCCTCCAAGATCGCCGGACCTCTCAGTGTGCGATTTTTTATAGAGGTTTTTTTTGTGGGGGGGTTTATAAAAGACTATATTTATGTACCTCCCCTTTAATCTACATTAGCCCGAACTGAAGATATGCATAACAGCAGCTGTGGAAGAAGGTGGATGCCCACATGCTCGCAAACGTTTGGGACGAATTTGACTACCGTATAGACATATGGCGTGCTTCCAAATGTGGACATATTGAGCACCTTTAATTTGATTTATAAAAAAACTTTATGATTACCCATGTATTATAAAATTAACCTTAAGTGTCTATGTTCTATAATTTTCATAATTTGCGCATTTCAAATCCTGTGATTATTTTTGTATGTACACACTGTACAACGCACTGTATAAACGAAGAACAGTTATTTTTAATTTTACATTTTTGTAAATAAATCCTTCATGTAAATCTTATGCTAATAAAGTCAGCAGAAACTTTTTTTATAAACTGCGTTGTCTAATGTTTTTTGTAATGAGTAAAACGACATAGAGGTTCACAGATTTTACTCGTAAAAACTTTTACAAAATTTCTCCACACGCCTATTATAAAAAAGAGCGCCTGAAGAAGGACTGCAGCTCTTTAAAATTCAATATTTCAACGGCTCTGTCCGGGTCCTCCGAGATCGCGTTGTTTGCTTTTGTTACCGGGCCTGCCACAAAGAGCAAATTCACTTGCACCAAGTCAAAATCAAGATCCATACTACTTAAAATTTTCCACATACTTTGTTCGGTTGTATGGATTGTTTACAATGATATTTTCATATTATTTATTGTTTTATTTAGTAATCAATAATATTTTTCGGTGTATTTAGATTATAATGCTATAAATAACTATATATTATAACTGTTCTACAAAGGGCTATAACAAGGAGACAAGCGTTTGAAAGGACCTCTAGGCTAATATTTTATTTCGATATGTATCATAATGCCTTTATTAGGATCTAGAAGATTTTACCTAATCATAGAAAAAAAAATCTGATATATATCTCATTTTCTGATATCTATATAATAAAACCGTAAGTCATGTGACTGTCATCAACAGTTCCGGGATGCCCGCTTCACTTTTTCAAATGCCAAGCGGCCATTTTTATTCAAAATTATTTTTTCGAATAAAACTGCATAAAAGTTAGATTTTTAGAAAGATCGTTCAAAATAAATTAATATTTGAGAGATGACTTACGTTCAATTATGTATACATTCTGCAATGACTTCAGTTTAAATTAGGTTAGCAGTTCAAATTCTTTATCTATGAAAGTAAACAAAAAAAAAAGATTCATTCGTTGTGAACGTTTAAAATAGTAAACCATGAATTTTTGGACCGCTGCCTGGTGTAACAAAAATAATCCGCACCAGTGAGACAGTCAAAGTTTACCATAATTCTGTTTTATACAACTCAACTTACTTCCAGATCTCTTCTTGACGTAAGTTGAACTCATTTAATAATATTTAATGGATCAAATTTCGAAACGAATTGTCAGCTTTTATTTTTCGCGTGTGCAAATTAGAAACGGTACTTTAATTTTGAAATCAAATGTTTTGATTTATGGTAGTATTTCTTATTTATCTATTTTCTTTTTTAAATTAAAACTGTGAACGTCATGTACTTTAAATTGGTACAGCTGTCACGGACGCACCGGGGTTGGCGCGATTTTTGTTTTGCGCCAAATATGTTTAAGAATCTCCGCATTAGCGAACATATTGCAACTGATAAGCAAACGGACATGAAGCAGTGTTGCTTAAGCAGTTTTTGTCAAGAAAGATGAAATACATAACAACAAAAAATATGCGAAATGCTACCACGATCGCAAAAGTTCTTGATTTGTCTATTAGATTTTTCCGGTTTGGCGAGGGATTAAGGAAAAAATAAATTATGAATAAAAATAATTTGTTACAATGCTTAACATACATTTAAGGGCGACCAAACTGGTCGCCAGTGGCGGCTAGTGATACTATAATCGTCCAAAGTTTTGTACCTCCTCCAAACAAGCAAGAACTGGTGCTGTGATGGTACCTAGAAATTGTGTGTCACTCACGTGATAACATGCACTTTTAGATAAAATTTGTTTTTTATTACTCATTTTTAGTGAAAACAATACAATACAACCCATGAATTTGACAATATATGCAAGTTTACATATGGGCATTGAAGGGTTAAATTGATTAGGTAAAATTTTGAAAGAAGGATCACGTATCAAATTATCTTTTCAACTATTAAAAACTGTTTAATAAAGAAAGTTAGACTCCCTCCAGCCAAAGAAAATGTCTATATAACGTCATTAAATATTATCTCCAAATTATTTCAAAATGCTAAAGCGATGAAAGTGTTCAACCAATTTGAAAACATGGTGCTCAGTTCAGTATTTAAGTTCAAACATTCTACAATTGGAATATTTATGTCCATATTCATGTTTAAAACTAAAACTGTTAGGACTTTTTTGTCTTTCCACGCTTTTTTGGTGCGTTCGTAATTATATAAATACGTAGTACCTATAGTCTCCATCTGGTCCGTCCGTTTGTCCACATATAACAGCGCAAAAACTACAAAATATATATTATCATTGTAGAATTTTATCGAGTCACTTCAAATTTTATGGAAATCGAATCAAAACCTAAAAAGAGATTAAGTTTTCTTTATTCTATTAAATCCTATCGTACGTATTCTATATAATAAAAGCGCAAGTCATTTGACTGAGAAAAACAAATACGGGCAAACCACTTCTTTTTTCATGTGCCAGGCGGCCATTTTTGTTCAAAATTACTTTTCGAATAAAATTGAATAAAAGTTACATTTTTAGAAAGATCGTTGAAAAAATTGTTTGTTTGAGAGACGAGTTACATTAAAAAATGTATAGATTCTGAGATAACTTCAGTGGGAATTAGGTTAACAGCCGAATATCTCAATCCATTAGAGTCAATAAACGCAGGAGATTCGTTCATTATAAGTCATAAAAATATTAAACCATGGAGGTAATCATTCACAAAGCAAGATCTCCATGAATTTTACAGTGCTGTCTGGTGCAGAAAAAAAATTCGCATTTGTAAACGTGGCATACGTAATAGGAAAAAAAAAGGCATGCTCATTACACTCATAGCAGATGATATAATTCGTTTCTCTGAAATAATTAGGATGATTTTTTTTACATTGTGAAACTAGTTATAAGCCTATGTCACGTTTAAAGTACAGTTTCCAACTAGTTTATTTATTCAAATAATTGCACCTACCGTAGTACAATTACTCCGAAGTTAAAAATATAAAACAGATAGAGGCGAGAAGACTGTTTAAAATGCATAAAATTAATAAATGGACAAATTTCATGTTCTGAAGGGGAAAAAAGCTTCATCAATTAGTTTTAGCCGGTGGAGCTATCTTGGTTCAGCACCCGCATACTCCAAACTAATGCAATTTGGGGTTTCGTAGCTACAACTGCGTATAATGTTGTTGGCAATATACTGATAATGAAATAGAGGGTAATACAAAATAATTGCCCTGAATACAAATGCCAATAACTTAATTGTAAACAATAATTGAAAGAAATGCCATAAGTATATTACAGAAAAAATACAACGTTTTGTTTGCGAACTTCATAGCTGTTCTATGTGTCGTTTTATAGTTACACAGAAAACATCAAAGAGATAGACCATTTTTCACCAGACACGTTGTGAATGCATTCTGCATGACTACTGTTTATGGAGATATTCCTTCTTTGCCTATAAAAGTGATCCAACTGAAAGTGCACTTAGAAATGCACTGACATGAGTGTCTAAATAAACATTATGAGTTGTAATTTTCCACATGTACAAAAAATATCCGTGTCAGGATTCGATCATGGGATCTCTTGGCTGAAGCTGCCAGTGCTCTACCAACTGAGCCATTCCGGTCGAATCTGGAGGACCTAATTCATACAGTTAACCTTATTGATCATAGCATCTGGTCTCATATCTGAATCAGCTCAACAGAATAAATCGCAGGTAATTTGGAACTCCTGTAAACGCTGGATACGTGATTACACTAGATTCATTTTAACACACTAGATTCATTTTAATCACGTATCTAGCGTTTACTGGAGTTCCAAATTAACTGCGATTGTTGAGCTGATTCAGATATCAGACCAGATGCTATGATCAATAAGGTTAACTGGATGAATTGGGTCCTCCAGATCCGACCGGGATGGCTCAGTTAGTAGCGCATGGCAGCTTTAGCCAAAAGATCCCAGGTTCGAATCATGGCCCGGACATTTTTTGTTCAGTTGGGAAATTACGACTCATATAATTTCTTTAACAATTTGAATAATTATGTTACAATTAATCTAGTGTAAATGAACATTATTCACAATATATGGCGCGAAATGGATTAATTGATTGATTGGTTGGTTGATTTCATAGATGTTTTGTGTATGACGTAAAGGAGCCACATGGAACAGTTATGAAGTATGCAAACAAAATTTTGAGCTTCTTCCTAGGACGTGCTTAGAGAATTTTTACCGATACTTGTTTACAACGAAGTTATTGTCATTTATAACCAGGGCAGTCATTTTGACTTACCCTGTATAATGCATGATTCCAAAACGCAATTTTATAAGGAATGGAACTATGATATTTATTTTTATCAAAAATTTTATTTTGTTAATGAAAAATAAAAATTAATTAAAAAAAAGTTTTCAAAAAACGCCGATATTTGAGATGTTGGTCGATGCGAATTCGCACTAGTGCGGGGTTCACGTATCAACTATGCGCCAGTAAAATTCATATTCGGACTTTAATACTCATATGTGCAAAAGTACGCTAAAAAGAAATACTAAAATATTTAACATTACCAACTTTGTTTGATTCGGTATTATTAATTTGAAAAGAAGATCTTGCTTCAATTCCAATATATTTTTACAAACTACAAACACACTGCTTCGTTTTACCTAAATATACGCATTTTATAAAGCATAACTCAGGGATCGTACGCTTTTACCACAATTTTTTAATATAATTTTTCGCCTTGCTTAACCCTTTCACGGACAAAGCACTTACAAAATGTTGAAATGAATGAATGACACCGGAATTTAAGAACAAATTAATTTGGAAATAAGAAAACGGTATATTTCACATACATAATAAACGGAAAATTTTATACCAAAATTCTGGTGTCATTATTGCATTTGAGAATTAAAATTAAGTGGTTTCATAAACATACCACCGCCCTTTAAAGGGTTAAACGCAGACTACAAATCCTGCAATTTAACAAGGCATCTTAAATTTCTGCTATTTAAATATTAAATAGAAAAATTCTATAAAAAAATTGTGATAAAAACGTACGAACCCTGTAATTAAATCAAAACTTCCCTTACATCTAAATAACACCAACTTCTCTTTATAAAGACAGAAAACATGTATACAATAACAGTGCTTTTAAATATAATTCGACTCATTACAATGTGTCGACGCAGTACGCAAAAATTCGCTAATGCTTTTTGACTTTATCGGATATAATGTGGAGAAAGTATTTTAGTCAACGAAAATACGCCATCAGCACACAATCTATACATCAATACTAATTCCAGTTACTTAGGGAAACCCAAAGCATAAAATGGCTCATTAGCACCTGTTATGAAAACGGCTAAATTTCTGTACCAGATTCTGAAAATCTCTCATAAATAAGTTTTTAAAAAATGAATTAATCTTATTCTCTGGATATTAACATAATTTAGAGCCCATACATAAATTACGTTGCAATTCAAGAGGGGGGAAATTGTCCACAAAGTGTGACATGGTCTTACAAAGGGTGGGATAACACATTGTGAATTCAAATTTAAAACATGAAATAATTAACAAGCTTTAATTGAGAGCAGCATAATAAAGTTCATTAAAAAAATACGTATTTTATCCGAAAAGTATAATAATTTTCACAATATTTTTTTTCCACGAAATGGGAATGAAAGAAAACAAGTTGGGGAAATTGTACGTCAAGCGTGACAAATGAGGTGCGTTCGTACTATAACTAGTTTTATAAATGTTCAGATCTTTGTGCAATAGATGTTGCACTGTTATGCAAAAATGCATGAATACAAAATTTATTTTGTGTGCAGATTTTCATATTATAGATATTAATTTTGTTTTTTGAAATTAAGTTTCAATAAACTTTTACAAACAATTAATTACAATTCTGTTACATTAAAATTATAACATGCGCAAATATCCAATACCAGTCAATGTAAAAAAAATCATCGTTATTATTTCACGGAAAAAATTAATTATATCGCCTGTTATTATGATATGATTAATTTCCTTGACAAAATAAGCACATTGTTATACTAAGCACAAGTTGGCAACATTTTATCTTCTGTTGACATTTACTGAAAATTCCAATGGGAAACTTAAGCCTAGCTTTGAAAATTTCAGTACTTGAAATACATATTTATACACCTTTTTTTCCATTTGATATCTATTTCTCCGGAAACATCTATCCAAAAAACTGTCGGTAGATTATAAGATTGCTATAATTAAACAATTTTAGTATACAAATTTGGTTTTTAAATTCAGTAATACGGAAATAATAGGACTCCATCTTAACTAGTACGTAATCACCATGGCAACCTAGAACCAGTACCTTATAATGGAATATTATTGAATTAATTGCGCAAGATATGATTTAATAGAATGAAGAAAACTTTTATGAATATCTTTTTAATTTTTGATTCGATTTTCATAAAATTTGAAATGAATCTGCAAAATTCTGCAACGTTTATATATATTAAATTTCAAACCATTCGGTTTGGTAGTTTTTGCGCTGTTATATGCAGACGGACGGACCAGACGACGACTATAGGTGCTACGTATTTATATAATTACGAACGCACCTAAAAAGCCTGCATCGACCCTTGACAGCAAACATTTTTATTTCGCCAAATGAAAAACTTATATGGATGTCGAATGCGAGTCTTAAAAGGCGTCGGTAAGCCAGGTCTCAAAACCTTCGCTAATGTTAAACATATGTGCGTAGAATGCATTCATATTTTTTTAATATTAACTCCAGAAATTAATATTTTTAATTTTTTTTTTTTTTGCACACTTCTTAAAGGATGTCTCTCTGTTTTTTAACAAACAAAATATTTCTAAAAATTATGCTTAACCCTTAATTGCATAGTGATGTAAATTTCCATCACTTTTTATTTAACTTTTAATAAATAAATCAACTTCTTCTCCACCACTATATTTATATAGAAATATTAATCCAGTAAATTTCTCGTGAACTATGTTGCTGAACAAAGTTAAAAATCTATCTTCAAATTTCTGGTGTCTAATATTTAATATATGTATAAAAAAACACAATTGTAAAAGAAAAACTCATGCAAAGAAGGCTTAATTTAATAATTTATGTTTTAAAAGCTTAGCAAAGCTGATGAAACAGTGGGTAAGATTTTAAAGCTCCAAATGAAACTAAGTATATATTTTAGAAATATTTTGACAACTGAAAAAGAGAGAAATCCTTTAAGAAGAGTACACAGAAAAAATCCGTTAAAAATATTAATTCCTGAGCAAATGTTTTAAAAATGCGAAGGGAAAGTCATTAAGTCACAAAAGATAATTAAATAATAACTTACAATGATATTCACTTCAAAACTATTTTTATTTCTCAACATATTCTCCACCAATATTTATGCACTTATATCACCGTTTTATCAGTGCCCCAACACCAGCTGCATAACATTCTTTGGGTTGCTGTCTCAGCCACATTAGGACTTCAAGTTGAACCTTTTCATCATCTGCGAATATCCTCTTGCTTCCAAGATTGTTTTTAAGTGGACTAAATAGATGAAAATCGCTTGGGGCTAAGTCGAAGCTGTAGGATGGATGTTGAAGAAGTTGCCAACCAAACTGTTGAGTCATCTCCTGTTTTCAACTTAAAGTCCTAATGTGGCTGAGACAGAACCCCAAAAATGTTATGCAGCTGGTGTTGGGGCAATGATAAAACGGTGATATAGGTGCATAAGTATTGGTGGAGAATATGTTGAGAAATAAAAATAGTTTTGAAGTGAATATCATTGTAACTTATTATTTAATTATCTTTCGTGACTTACATAATGACTTTCCCTCGTACAAATGCATTTCACTCCCATACGTTTAAAATTAGTGAGAGGTATTTAAAATATCAATCACCAACACCCTTAATTGGCATCGTGAATTTTTTGTGCGCAACTGGCATCGTGGTGCAGAGCTGCCAAGTCTCCGGCTTTTTGGATACCAGTATTTTTGTACAGAAAATGTTGTTTTATGTAATCGGGACATTCTGCGATTTAAAAGAACAACATTTTCTCTAAAATAATACTGGTATTCAAAAATCCGGAGACTTGGCAAGTCTGGTGGTCGCATTTTGTGAGGCCAAATTGCGTGGGGCTACATAGCATCATAACCATAGGCGCTAACTTCATGGCTGTGGAATATTCAATCAGGCATAACTTCTGCCACTAATTTTCAAAAGTTTTTTTCTGTGCTATTTACTCGTTGTGATTAATTAAGCCAAAAATAACATTTCAAAATTAGTGGCAGGAGTTTGCCGGATTTGCCTCCCGGCGCACAGTGGGGCGTTTTGATGATCTAGGTCAGCGGTTCCCAACCTTTTCTCTTTCACGTACCCCTTTCTTAGGCATTTCGTCTATGCGTACCCTTTCTCGAATAAAGATTTATTCCTTAGTAATGGTCTTATGTTAGTTATTAATGCCAGTTGTAGCTCTTTTAATTATTCCAGCTTTTGATACACAAAAAGATATCAACAGAAAATCGTTCAAAACAGTAAATAATATTTAAAGACTTCAAACTAAGCCCATAAAAAAGGAACAAATCTAAGCCAAGTAACACGTGTTATTGACCTGATGCCGCCCGGTTGAATATTATAATCAGACTATTAGTTTTTTTTTTCCTTTTAACATTTTTAGAATCACTAGATAGAAATGAACTTTAAAAGAACAGTGGAAGAAGTGGGGAGATAAAAGAAAACTATTCAAAAAGAGACAATTTTGGAGAAGAGGATGGGGGTACATAACGTAATCTCACGATGTAGGCGGAGCTAATGGCACCGAATTATTAATCAATTAGTCTTTTTCCTTCATTTTACCAGTAACCCATTAGAGTTTACAAAAATCTCTATTTCTAAACAAAAATTCTATAACTTTTTTTTTTCAAGTTTTCATTGTAACCTTTTATTTTTCGCATTTTCCGCCATTACCGATGAAATTTTCACGTACCACTAACTCGTCCGCCACGTACCCCCAGGGAGGGGTGCGCGTACCCCAGGTTGGGAAACGCGATCTAGGTGGACAAAATTAATTTTTCCGATTATCTCAGAATTTTTTTTTAACGTATTTAACAAGACCTGTTGAAACTCTATTTTGTCGAAATCCGTACGAGGTTTGTCAAAAAAAAATCCGTGTTGTCGATTAACTACGAATGTAAAAAAGCCATTTGCGCAGTTGGTTTGAGATAATTTCAACGGTTACATTAATTTCCTGTAAGTTCGAAAGCACGTCGTGATTATTCTGTTTTATTTGAAAACACGAGTTTACTGGACATATGTCACATGTTTGTCAAAGTAAGATTTAACCTTAGTTGTTTGAAAATAAGCGCCATTAAAACCCGCTTAACCGCTTTTTTCAGAGGTTTTGATTCTGGATGATCCATGTTGTTCGTTACAAATTTTATCTGGATTTTTAACATAGTATTAAACATTATTAAACAATAAGCCATTTTTTAAATCAAAGTGAATTATTCCTAAAGTATTGTAACTTAAGTAAACTTAATAAAACTCCTG
The DNA here is from genome assembly GCA_963931845.1 of Maratus michaelseni. Classification (NCBI taxonomy): domain Eukaryota; kingdom Metazoa; phylum Arthropoda; class Arachnida; order Araneae; family Salticidae; genus Maratus; species Maratus michaelseni. The sequence goes on from OZ007600.1 coordinate 212,479,406, forward strand.
CAAAATTGTACAAATCATTAAGTTTTTATTAATAAAAACAATCTTTATATTAACTTGCAGTTATGTATGATTAGTTCACATCTTGCAAGTCAATTTTAAACCACTTTTAACTATCCGATTGAGCTGAAACTTTGAATGCATGTGTAATTTCAGTGACAATACAATATTATTATAATTTGAGAACATTATTAAAATATCATTAAATATTATTATAATTTGTTAAATAAACCAAATATTTATCACTGTTTGAGTATTTTATTAGTCATACATTCGAAACACCAGCAAAACCTAATTAAACTTCGCAATAATTTTGTCCACCTAGATCGTGAAAAAGCAACACTGTGCGTCGCCCTAGTTAATTCGGGGCCTATGATCACAACATCAGTTAGGCGTTAAGTATATTTGTTTCCTTTTTCTGTCAATTGTAAAAGCTTGAAATAACTGCACAAAAAATCTTAACGGTTTATATTATTTATATCACTAGATAAATCGTATATAACATTTTTTACATAAAATTAGATATAATTTAATAGTTGTAAGTACTATGACTTAACAATAGGATTGTGATATCAATCAAGTGTGACAACGTGTGATTTAGAAGGAGAAACGGGTAAAAAAAAGCACGAAATTTCCGTCATGTTATTAATGGATGGCCCCCTTACTTTCGTTAGCTTTATTTCATGCACCGTCGATAGGGGAAAACAATGTATTTTCAAATGCAATTTGTTTGCGAATTGTATCTCAATTTACTGACTTTTTATGGTTTTTAAAACGATTTTCAAGCATGATTTTTTTAAGTCTAATTCTATCACATGCAACTTGACTACGGGACATTAACCCGTTTGTACTTCAAAACAATGTAAACCTTTCCGAATTTGTTTTCGGCTAATACTTCATAACGAAATTAACACTTCGTCAATAAATAAATAAGTAAATAGAATACGATAAATAAAACACACATTTAACTGATATGTAATCGAACTATGTGCTTAAACACTGGATTAATCAGATTCAAAAATCAAAATCTTTGTCAAATTCTTCTGCTATTAGCCTCTAGCATGCGGCTAATAAAAAAAGTATTGCTTTTAATATTTTAAAAAACAATTAAATACATAATTGATATCTTTCAAATAAAAAAATGTTTTTTTATGTGTTCTTAGTGGCTAGTCTAAAAATATATATTAAATGTAAAAAAAAAAAAAAAAAAATCTATCAATTCCGATTTTTTTCCTTTTATTTATCTAATTATTCTCATTATGTACAGTGCAATTAAATCAAAACCTCTTCTGTTGCTAAAGAACATTATACTCTATTTATAACTTCAGCAATTATGTACACTATACATATTTTTAAATATATTTAAAGTCATTGCAAAGTGCTGCGTACACAAAACACGATAATGCGTTTTGACTATTTATTCAACGTAAAGGGTCGAGATTATTTTACGCAACGAAAATATACCATCAAACCACCATTTTTGAACCGATTCTAATTCCCAATAGAGCATTGGGTAGTAAAGCCTAATGGATAAAATGGCTTACTAGCACTACATTTTTCTAGAAGATTCCAAAAGTTTCTCGCGAACGAATAAATTTTTAAAAATGACTAGTCTTCTCTGTATGTACATCATTTATTTTCGTTAGCTTTATTTCGATTCGAATAGTTAACAATAAATTTTTGAAAAGTCTTCTTTCGTGCAGAACATAAACAAGAACGATAAATCATGCGTTAATCATAAATTATGTAACACTTTCCAACACTTCCAAAATATTTTCGCAAATCTTTACCGTCTAATAAGATGAAAGATGATATCTAAGTAAACAATTTGGAAAACGCATAACATAATTAAAATGCCATTTCAGGAATTATTAGCAATATTCTGAAAAATATCTGAATTCGTTTGTGCAGCCTTGTATATGATCCACTGATTTCTGCATATACTATATAGAATGCTAAATTTTAGTTTATTTAGGAAACGCGTAGCAGAGTTTAAAATTCCCCTTTGGAATTTCCGTCAGTAAAGGTAAATGTGCACCGAGAACTTTTGTGCTGCCCTGTATATGATCTATATAGAATTTATAAACAACTTGTAATAGACAAAAAATGAGCTAAAAACGCATTCAGCAACTGAAAACGCACTTTCAGCAATTATTGTTAACAGACAGTACCGAATTATTCCCTGAATTTGTCCCTGTAAATGAATGATATACACACATTACTCTATAGTAAACATCTTGTAATTCACCTTAGTGACATTATATATCAATTCCAATATGTTTAAAATAATAGAACATTATTAAAATAAACCGCAAGCGATTTTTTTCTAAGGACCGTAATGTAAGGGAATCCTTTTAAGTTTCCCTGTAAAGGAACTATAAGTGCTATGTACAACATATTCTATAATAAGCCTCTTGTAGCGCACCTCAGTGATATATATCAAATTCAATATGGTTGAAATTGTGTAACATCCTTCAAATAGATCGCAAATGATTTTTCCCCATAGACCGTAATGTAACGGAATTATTTTGAGTGTCCCGGTAAAGGAACTATAAGTACTACACAATACATTTTCAATACCGAACATGCCATAGTAAACCTCAATAACATATATCAACTGCATGACAATACGTATACATTTATGCAAGTTAGAACACGGAAAGACAGACAGACAAACAGACAAACCGAATTCCTAAATACTTTTCAACTATGTTGGAAACTGTTAAAAAATTGCCAATGGGTGATTTTCTAACAATATATTCGAAAGAAAACAGCTCGGCCACCTATCACTGTATTTCACAAGCATTATTGAACTTTGTATGAGGTTTGTATGCAATACAGAACTAACAAGAAAGAAAAATCGTGTGTCAAGCTTAAATTATGAAACACTTTCTAACACATACAGAATAATGTAACAAAACTTCCCCATTTAATAGGATGAAAAATTGTATCTAATAAACAAATTGGAAAACGCATAAGATATTTTGAAAACCCAATTTCAGGGAATATCATGTTTACTCGGAAACGTTTTTACATTTTGTTTTTAAGTTCTCACATGTATGTATAGATACTGCACAATATGTTAATTTTTTTCAGCTAGGAAACGCATAACACAGTTAAATATTCCCTTAAACATGGATCCCCTTTAAACATGAATCAAGTGTAAATACATTTATATTAAAATTTTGATTAAGCTTTTTAGAAGAAATTATTAAACGAGGCTGACACATAAAAATCTCTTTCTCACTGTTAAATACTATTTTAAACAAGTTGAAATTGTACGTCAAACGTGACAAATGAGGTGCGTTCGTACTGTAATTAGTTTTATAAATGTTCAGATCTTAAATATTAAATAGAAAAAAATCTATTAAAAAATTGTGGTATAAGCGTACAAACCCTTGATTAAGTGACGTTTGTCTTTTTTTAGCTCACAGGCTATCAAAGCCTGAGAGCTAATGTGTTCGTAGGTTCTGTATGTACGATAACTCTTGATAGAAATATCCGATTTCCTTCAAATTTTGTATAAAAATTCATTCTGATAAAGAGCTTCCCTGATTAGTTTTGATATTCTTGGTTAAGTATAAAGGAGAGGAACGGGGAGCTAAGCCCCTCCCCCTTAATTTACATAAATGGATTTTTCATGCAGAATTATCTGATTTGCTTTAAATTTTGTATTCTGATAAGGCGTTTCCCTGATTAGTTTTGGGAGTTCATTTGTTAAGAATAAAGGAGGGTAACGGGGGGGGGGCTAATCTCCCCCTTAATTTAGTTTCGAATTCTTATTTTTCGAGGGGAATTATTTTTTGAAATAAGAGTATAATATACAATTAGTGTGAATAACCTTTGAGCTCAAAGCCATCAGTTTAACTAGGTACTTTTCTCTTTTTTTTATTATAGTGTTGAATATTGTTCATATCTTTTTTGTAAGTTCTCACAAAAATTTAGGTGTAACTATCTATCAATTTCTGGATATTTTTTATTTCCTTGAAAGGTATCAAATAACTGATTTGAGGCTTTTAATAAATAAAAAATAAATAAATAAATCAAAAATCAAAATGTGATTTTTTTTATTATTACCGATACATTTAAATGCATTTCAACTGATTGAAAATCGTCAAGTATACAATAACACACTAATGCAGTTATCCTACTCCTATAAGGATTCGAGGTATTTTAGTAACGGAAATGCGCTATCAGCATACTAGCTGTACACTGATTGAAATACCTGATAAGGCCTAGAAAAGCCTAATGCGTAAAATGGCTCATTAGTACCTTTATGAAACCTGTCTGATTTCTGTGGCAGATTCCGAAAATTTCGAAAAACGGAAAATGTTACAAATCTATTTTTAGAAATTACTATTTTCTCTGTATTGTATACTATAAGCGTCATCTATTTTCGCAAACTTAATCTTCTTTCAGAGTTTGATTATAAGTGTTGTTCATTACTTTTCATTAATAGGTTTGGAATTAATATATATATATATTTATATATATTTATATTTCAATAATACCTTTTTCACTTTCTTCTATATTTTCTAGAAGAAAGTATTGGATTCATGAAAATTTTCGACTTCCGGTTTACAACGGATTTATACGTTTTAGAAGGTCCTGAACACGTTTTGACTGTTTTTAGAAAATGTCTGCCAGTGAATCAATCTGTCCGTCTGTCTGTATGTGACAAAAATTTTGTGGGCGCGCTCTATCTCAAGAACTAATGCACGAAATTTAATAAAACTTTAGATTTAGTTAGACCTCGATATATATTGGTGCTGATTAGTTTTTGGTGTAAATCGTCCTACAGGTGACGCTGCTATGCTGCAGTTTTCACGATTTTCACTATAGATATATCTCAAGAACTAATGTACAGAATTGCATCAAATTTTAGATTCTGTTACACCATGACATAAATAGACGCTGATTACATTTTGATGTAAATAGCCCGACAGGTAGCACTGCTATACTACTTTTTTCATGATTTTCGCGGTAGCTATATCACAAGAACTAATGCACAGAAATTGATCAAACTTAAGATTTTGTTAGACCTTGACATAAATAGATGCTGATTATGTTTTGGTGTAACCAACCCAAAAGGTGGCGCTGCCATGCTACTTTTTTATGATTTTTACGATAGCTCTATCTCAAGAACTAATTCACACAATTTCATTAAATTTCAAATTCAATTAGACGTTGACATAAATTGTTGTTGATTATGGTTTGGTGTAAATCTCCCAACATGTGGCTCTGCTATGCTGTATTTTTCATGAGTTGCGAGATTTTAGCGATAGTCCTACCTCAATACTAATGCACGGAATTTAATAAAACTTTAGATTCAGTTAGACCTTGATATAAATTGGTGTTGATTCGTTTTTGGTGTATGTGAAACCTAACAAGCTTTGACTAAATCCAAAGTAAGGGGTTAGAACTACAGTAGCCTCCAAAGTGTAATAGACAAGTTTTTAACACTTTCCAACATAGTTGAAAAGTGTTAAAGTGTAATAATTTCGGTTTGTCTGTCTGTCTGCCGTCTGTCTGTCTGTCCGTCTGTCTGTCCGTACTCTAACTCGCGTAAATAAATTCGGATTGCCATGTAATTGAATATGTTATTGAGGTTTACTATGGCATGTTCGGTTTTGAAAATGTAGTATGTAGCTCTTACAGTTCATTTACAGGGCCACTCAAAAGAATTCCGTTAAATTACAGCACAGGGATGCACAAAAGATATCGAGTACATTGTCGTTCATTGATCGAAATTGCGGAATGAAAATTTTCAACTGCGCTGTGCATTTTCTAACTGAACTAGCATACTAATTTGCATTCATACAAATCTATTAATCGTATACAGGGCTACACAAAAATATTTTTTCTGGTTAATAATGGTAATTACTGAAACTGGGTTTTCATATACGTTATACGTTTCCCAAATTGTTTACTTGATATTACTTTTCACCTTATTAGTCTGTGAAGTTTTGTTAGTATTCTGAAAATATTGTAAATTGTTTCATAATCTATGCTTGACCCATGATTTTACTTTCTTTTTTTTATCTTGTCGTTTGTCATGAACAGAATGAAGATAAAGACAAAAAATATTATACTTGTATAAAGTATCATAGGTAATATTACGAAAATTAAATAAAAAATGAATATTTTCTACAAAATTACACATGTAGCATACATTTGCGATAGTTTACAAATTTTATTACAACAAAAGATGTTCAACAAAACTTTTTTCTCAACATGTTTTTAGCATTTCCCAGAACACACTGCGGTCAACTGTGGAACATGCTATCTTACGATTCCAGATGGTATCTGTAAATGATGGTCGTCATGTGGAACATGATATGTTGTAATAAATTTTTTAAACTATCGTAAATGTATGCTAAATGTGTAATTCGTTAATAAAACGCCCTCTGGTGGTGAAATTTTGAACTATTTTTTATCGCTCAAACAAATTCCCGTCCCTTCATTATGTTCTCCACAAAATTTCACTACTTTCTGAAAAAAATTTTCGTCTGTATGGAACTTTAAAAGAGGGTCATTTAATTATGGATACCCTGTATAAGGTTAAGTTAGGAGAGATGGCGAGGTCGGACAGATTGCGCACATAGAGGTTTGGGGGGAAGGAGTAGAGTGAGAGATTAGCGACTCCAGGCAGTTGTACAACAGCAGTAGTGGAGTGTCTACTTGAAAGAGCACGTTGATTGTTTTGAGCGTCTAAGGTAAAGCATTGCTATATTGTTTTGTTTTCCAAAAGTAAGTGCTTGAATTTTCACAGCTATTCATCAGAATTTCTATACAATGTCAGTAGTACAAAATATCTTAAACTTAAATGATTTCTCATAAGCTACTAATCTAGACTAACAATGGGAACATCAACGGTTCGTTTTAGTAGCGGCCATGTTTAAATAAAAGGCCGCACAATCTCTCCTACCGAAATTGGAGAGTTTGCGCATCTGCTACTTAGGAGAGATGGCGCATTGTTCCCATTAGTTTCTATGCTAGGAGAGATTACGCAGATTATTGGTAAATTTGTATAAAAATGAAAAATGAAAATGGACTAAGTTAGATTTTAAGTTAAACGTGTTTTTAAGTAACTTAATGTTATTTTGTAATCTTATCTGGACTTGCTTTTTCTGATTTTTTAATTGTTTTTCCCTTTAATTCAAATTTTTTAATCGTTTTAAAAATTATTTAATTTTTCTGATTCTTTAATCATTAGGTTGAAATATTCACTCCTAAGACAATGATATTTGTTCACTAAAACCTTACAACCATGTCATTTAAATGTAATTATTATTGTTAACAATTTAATTGTAGTTATTATTAGTAGCAATCTCTCCTTTCCCTGTGCGCAATCACACCAACCCTGTAAGGACAAATTGCGCAAAATAACTTTCTTGGTTTCATTATAACTGTTCTATTAAATTAGAACATAACAACAAAATAGCAATGGAAATGCATAAAAAACAAATGAAGTGAAAATTATTCATGGATAGTTTAGCAAAAAATTAATATTTAGATTTTTTATTGTTATTCTTTTGAATTATGCGCAGACTATCCTAGCTTTACCTTATACTGTTCTGTATGTTAATAATGTACATTTCGAAATTTATATTCGAAATAAATATGAATACGAGAAATCGATTTCTAGAAGTTTCAAGAATGCGAATTCAAAATTACAGCTCATTCCACAAGTAGTTTTTGAGTTATGCTTAAAGACCTACCCACATTGGTTTGCAAGGATTAACAAGTTGGAAATTGTACGTCAAACGTGGCAAATGAGGTACGTTCGTATTATAACTAGTTTCAGTTAAATGCATTATATCGTCTGTTATTATGATATGATTAATTTCCGTAATAAAATAAGTACATTCTAAGTTGGCAACATTTTATCTTTTGTTGACATTTACTGAAAATTCAAATGGGAAACTTAATCCTAGCTTTTAAAATTTCAGAGCTTGAAATCCATATTCAGGCTCTTTTTCCATTTAATATCTATCTTCTCCGGAAACATCTATCCAAAAAACTGTCGGTAGATAATAGGATTGCTATAATGAAGCAATTTTAGTATACAAATTCGGTTTTTAAATTCAGTAATACGAAAATAATAGGACTCCATCTTAAATAGGACGTAATTGCCATGGCAACCAAGAATCATTACCTATCATGGGATATCATTGAATTAATAACGTATGATGGGATTTAATAGAATAAAGAATGTGACTATAACTTGGTCATAGAGGTTATAAAATGTCATATACGTCATATATGACTATAACGTCATATATATTAGATAACCTGACGATACATCTCGGTCGCTTGACCCTTAATCCTCGGAAGCTGCTATAACAAGGAAGTACCGATTTTTAACAAATTCAAATTATTTAATAAATATTTTTATTAATATCTTTGTAAGTTTTGATTCGATATTCATAAAATTTGAAATGACTGGAAGCAATTCTGCAACGATTATATATATCAAATTTCAAACCATTCGGTTGGGTAGTTTTGCGTTGTTATATGCGGACGGACGGACCAGACGACGATTATAGGTTCTACGTATTTACACTGATGTCCAGCATTTAAGGAGCAGTGGCCGATTTTAGACATTTTGTCGAATATCTACTTAAATTCGTGAGGAAATGTCCGAAATGCCCTTGAACTTTGAGGATGTAAAGAACATGTTTGACTTTATGTTTTTCAGTGAAGATTTTGTCGAGAGGACAATTAGGGGGGCAATAAGGATTTTAATAATAAAATAATATTGTCGATCACCCAAGTAACAGAAAATGCTAAAAATTATCTGTTGCTGTAGCAAATGACTACGAAGGTCCTGTTCAACATTTGTGTGCATTTGCGTAAGCATAGCACGTAAATTCGTGAAGATGTTAACGTTTCTGTGAAAAATTCAAAAGGGTTTTTTTTATAGCATGCAGAGTTTTCAACCGAATTTAACACCACTTTTCAAGAACTTGAAAACAAAAAATTAGAGAAATAATATACTGCAATTAATATATTAATATGCTGAATATTTGATGAGATATGGGTATTTATATCAAATAAATTTTAACTGCGCATGCGCGATTTACATCAAATATTTTTTGTCATAATTTTACAGTCAATACTATAAGGAAACTCATATAAAAAGACCAGTCAAATATCGTGGAAACTCAAAAAGTTACAGACAATAAAGTGAGTTAATTTGATAAATTGAGGAGAAAATCTCATATAATCCTATGGGATTTTTCCCCAAGTTATGAATTAGCTTATTGTATTGACTGTAACTTTTTGAGTTTTTTCAGAATTCATATTCTAAAAGATATCAGTTCAAAACCATTCACTTATTTCTAAAAATTTCTGAAATGTGTTTTTAGGTGCGTTCGTAATTATATAAAAACGTAGCACCTATTGTCGTCGTCTGATCCGTCCGTCTGTCTGTCTGTCCGTCCGTCCGCATATAACTACGCCAAAACTACCCAACCGAATAGTTTGAAATTTAAAATATATTATATTTGCAGAATTTTATCGAGACATTTCAAATTTTATGAAAATCAAATCAAAACTTTAGAAAATATTAATAAAAACATTTATTAAGTAATCTGAATTTTAAAAAAAATCGGCGCTTTCTTGTTATAAGAGCTTCCGAGGTTGAATTGTCAAGCGACCGAGATACTTATTTTATGACAGAAATTAATCTGCAGACGATATAATTCATTTCACAGAATTAAAAATCATCAAGATCGGAATATTTATATAACTAGCTATAGTACGAACGCACCTCGTTTGTCACGTTTGACGTACAATTTCCAACTTGTTTTTTTTCCTCTTTAACTGATTTTTCTGACCAAATTTCGCATCCTCCAAAACTATCTATTCAAATAAATAAAGCACCTTCTATATATAACCTCGGCAAATTGCATTTCCAATAATTTTAAATACATTCATCGAAAAGCTTTCAGAAAACAAAAATACGCTAATGCATTTTGACATAAGCTAACTTGTGGTTTAAGAGTATTTTAAACAACGGAAATAAGCCATGAACATACTAGCTGTGATCCAACTTTTATTCCCGATAGAATAGAGCGACGCGGCGCGGCCTGAGTAAGAAAACCTAATGTGCTAAATTCGTTCATTAACACCTGTTATGCAATTTGCTACATTTCTATTTAATAGTCTAAATTTATCTTTAAACGGAGCTAAATTACAATGAATTCTTAAAAATCTTTTCTCTCGCATATCCTATATGTACTGTATGTTTTCGTTAGTATTATTCTACTACGGAGGTTAAATAATATGTACAAGGTAATAAAAAATTAACCAGGACTAAGTTGAAATTGTAATAAAACTAGTCGGATGTGCCAATCCCAAAACTTTCTTCTATCTCAGTCATGTTAATACTTCAAAATTCGCTATCACATCGCCAATAAAATCAATATTTTTCGTCATTCTGTTGTACGTCAGCTGCTTGCGAATCGTCGGGTTACCGGGATGCGATCAACTGATGTATACTAAACTACGAAAGTCCTTCTGGCCTGAACCGACAGGAACAGATAGCCCCCCCTATTGCTTGGTTTTACGATTTTAGCTAATTTTACTGGAAAACACGAAGGTAAAATGCATGGAACCCAATTAAAGAAGATTGAATCCCAGTTCTCGTCAACAATGAATTTGAATGAGAATATCGCCAAATTAGTTCTTTACAGTCAAGTTGGCTTCATTTATAACAACCTATTTTTTCGCCAAATTTGGCGATATTTCGCCAACTGTCGACAAGTTTGGCGAGAGTTTGACGATGGCGAATATAAATATATAGTGATAAGCATATAATAGGAACAATGGTAGGAACAATGGTTGCAACAATGAAAGAAAATTTGCGGAAACAATGTTAACTAAAACTCATAAATTAAACTCGTTTATGGATGAATTCTGCTGTCTTGTTTGAAAATGTCAGCCACCCTAAAATTTCAAACCGCTATATCTCAGCCATTTTTTAAGATAGAGGCAAAACAAAAATTGTTCCGGATTCTCCGGATCAAGACCGAACATTTAACGAAAAAAACTTTTAGGATTTCTAATTTTTTTTGTACATTTTTTTGAATTTGAAATCTTTAAATGGCTATCACAGCGCTCCCTTTCGTCGAAATATCCCCAAATTCTAATAGAACCTGCTTGCCATAGCCAAAAACATAGAAAAAAATGTGTTTCAATTTGAAGCATAACTTCATACACTTTTCGATTATACAATAGTGAAAATGGAACATAAATATCGATCACAGCGCCCCTTTCGTCGAAATATCCCCAAATTCTAATAAAACCTGCTTGCCATAGCCAAAAACATAGAAAAAAAATGTGGTTCAATTTGAAGCATAACTTCATACACTTTTCGATGATACAATGAGGATGGACAGACAGACATTTTGTAAAAACATGGTTTTCGGAATCTCTGACCCCTAAAACGCGTAAATCCGTCGAAAACCGGGAGTCGAAAAAATTTTCGATTACAATACTTTCTTCTATTATAGATAGAAGAAAGTAAAAATACTAATAAACTCCACCTAAAGTTTTATCATCTCAACATGACAAATAAGCATTAAAGTGGTATCTATACTAATAAAAGAAAGTTTCGCTATGTATGTCTGTGTGTGTGTCTGTGTGTGTGAGTGTATCTGTTGGCGATGGCTAGGAAAATTTAGCGCACCTAGTCTGTAAATTCAGATTTAGGTAGTCCAAACCCTCTCCTGGTGTACCTGAGCGTCAGAATTTTAATATTTTAATTACTTTCTGAAATATTAATTAAAATGCACAAAGAACTCTCATTAAAAATACGCTTTTATTCTCTTGGGTTGGTTGGATCACTGGTTGGTTGCATCGATTCTTAACAGAAGTAATTAAATAAACCAGAGTAGCGATGCATAAATGAGGATTTCTAACTAAATAGTGTCAATATGGATTGAAGTTATCAGCGTAGAGGAGCCATGCGCATGTCGCGCCACCTGTACATGACAAATTACACATACGTCCCACTGATTGAAATATTTTCCAGGCACATTTTTCTTCATGACAATTAGTCGGGTTTAAGTTTTATTTTATTTTATTTTTATTTTTTAAGACATTTATTCTTATGATGGAGATTGTTAAAACAGAAAACTTTATTTAACAGATTCTTTTTTATATTTGCGGGAATGAAGAGGAGCAAGGGTCTAATTACATTTAAGCTTCAAGGTGTATTTCTAGAAAGCAGTTACCAGAATTTCCGATTAATAGTGTAAGCCAAATTTCAAATTAAGTTCCTAGCTTAACCAAATGAATCAATCATTAAAGATGTATTGTGATCCTCCTAATTAGTTATTTGCTGAAGGCCACTTGAACAACCCCCGCCCCCCCTCCCGGCCCGTCCTTCAAGGTTTTTTCTCTAACTCTGCTCCGTTTCCATATCTCAGCAACTATCTTTCCGATTTCAGCGCAAGTGATTTCAAACATTATAATTAATTTAATAGTCACCCTTTATAACATTAAACTAAATTTATGAGTAGCGGTTACCACTATTTACGAATAACAGTTTAAGCCAAATTTGTAATTAAATTCAAAGCTTAAGGAAACGAACGAATTTTGAAAGATGCATAGTGGTCCTCCTAATTAGTCATTTGCTGAAGGGCATTTGAACATCCCCTCCCCCCCCCGGGACCTCCTTCAAGGTTTTTTCTCTAACTATGCTCCGTTTCCATATCTCAGCAACTATTTTTCCGATTTCAACGCAAGTGGTTCCAAATATTATAATTAACTTAATAGTCACTCTTTATAACATTAAACTAAATTTATGAGTAGCGGTTACCACTATTTCCGAATAATAGTTTAAGCCAAATTTGTAATTACGTTCCTAGCTTAAGCAAACGAACGAATTTTGAAAGATGCATAGTGGTCCTTCTAATTAGTCATTTGCCGAAGGACACTTGAACAACCCCCCCCCCCCCCCGGCCCGTGCTTCAAGGTTTTTTCTCTAACTCTGCTTCGTTTCCATATCTCAGCAACTATCTTTCCAATTTCAACGCAAGTGATTCCAAACATTATAATTAACTTAATAGTCACTCTTTATAACATTAAACTAAATTTATGAGTAGCGGTTACCACTATTTCCGAATAATTGGGTAAGCCAAATTTGTAATTAAGTTCCTAGCTTAAGCAAACGAACGAATTTCGAAAGGTGCATAGTGCTCCTCTTAATTAGTCATTTGCTGAAGGGTACTTGAACAACCCTCCCCCCCCCCTCCGGCCTCAAGGTTTTTCTCTAACTATGCCCCGTTTCTATATATCAGCAACTATCTTTCCGATTTCAACGCAAGTGATTCCAAACATCATATTTAACTTAATAGTCACCCTTTATAACATTAAATTATATTTATGAGTAGCGGTTACCACTATTTACAAATAAGAGGTTAAGCCAACTTTGTAATTAAGTTCCTAGCTTAACAAAACGAACGAATTTTTATGCATGCATAGTGGGCCTCCTAATTAGTCATTTTATGAAGGACACTCGAACATCCCCTTCCCTCGGCACCTCACTCAAGGTTATTTTCTCTAACTATGCCTTATTGCAATAACTGGGCTAATAATGTTCCAATCTTCTCGAAACCAGCTCAATTTTGTAGTGCGCCTACTATACAGTAACGTAGGCAGCGGGGACCTGTCTCAGAAGTTTGTTTAGAACAGAATGCTCCCCTGGCGGTGGTACGGGGAAATAAAAGATTTTCTAGAGCGTACGAGCATGACGGGTATACGGAAATATGACTCATTTTTCATGTCAAGTGACAGCAATGTGGGTACTAAAAGTTACAATTAGGTCACGTTGTTTTTACACGTTGCTTTCACGTTGCTGTTCTGGAGTAAACTTTTCTTTTTAATTCAACAAACATTTTCAACAGACAAATATGCTAAATTAGCAGGTAAAATTAACGTTACTTGGTTACTCTTACATGCATACATTTTGTCACGCAGCTGAGAACGCTAACTTAAAAATTGACAGCATCGTAAAAAACCAGAAAAATAAAAAGTAAAAAACATTGATAATTACAATAAATTCAAACAATACAGCAACATAATAATTTCAAGCAAGACTTCAATGCAAATTCAATTCCGCTTTTTATCTTATACATGTAAACAGTTTCAACAACATCATATCGCACATTTTTCTTCCGTCTTACTTTAGCCCGGAATTTATAACACTTTTAGTACAGAAATCAAATTATTCTGGAGAAATGGGCATCTTTAAGTTAATGCCTTTTTTCCGACAAAAAAGCGATTGCAGCTTTTCTTTTCATTTCTTTTTTCGGCCATCACATTTTTCGAACAATATTGCTTTATACATATATATATATACAGAGTTTCACCCAGACAGTTTCAGAAGGGTGCTGCACCCTGCCTGCACTTTGGTTTTCAAAATAGCACCCTTCTTGCCCCTCATAAAATAATTAGCACCCTTCTTGCCCATCAGTAAAAAAGTTCACTTTCTCCTTTTTGCATTAACAAATTTGCTTTCATAGTAAAAATTGACTGAATGTTGTCTTGAAAATAGTGCCCTGACTTTTACATATCAGGCTTTAAAAACCAAAATAATACCTTTTAACAATTAAAACAAAGTACCCTTAAGAATGCGAAAAGTGCCCTCAAGAATCCAAAAAGTGCCCTTAAGAATAAAAAAGTGCCCTTTTCTCACTAACAGCACCCTGCCCTTTTTTAAACCTGGGGGAAACTCTGATATATATATAATACAATACATATATAAATCCAAAAATTTTAAGATTCTCAAAATTAAAATAACTTGGAAAAAATATTTAAAGATAAGTATGTGAAGAAAAAATGCAATGCGCAGAAGGTGAAAATTATTACAAGAAGCAATTGGAAACATTAATGTTATATAAAAATTTATTTCCATCGTATCCTTCCATTTTATTCGCATTAATATTTTAAAATTAATCTAACGTCTGTCATAGTCAGTATTTCCTTAATTCTTAATAATATCTATTCCTATTTAAAGTCCTTTTAAAAGTAAATATCCGTATATTAATAATTATTTTATTCCAAATCTTAATCTAAAATTTAAGATCATTCGTAGCTTTTATCAGTTCCCCAATCTATAAAATTCTGAGACGCGTTCTCATTTCGAATGTTTTTTAAAAGCCATTTTCTTTTTATTATTATTATTATGCTAAATTTTTCGCGCGCTGAGGTAGTTTCACTCCAAAATTAATCCGCTACCAGGTTCGGAATTCTTTACCGTCTTAGCTCCTCCTTCGCACCTCATTTGCTGGGCTGGAGCTAGCCTCTCACTCATTGGACACATTGGTTTGTACGCTCGCGACGTAAATTACTGTATGTCTCCGCTGAAGGAACAAAACCAGGTCGCATCGGTCGGAGCACTAGATTTTTGACGTTTTCGGAAGCTAAACAAATATGTGTCTGGTGTTTTTATGTCCGTAGAATATTCAACTGGCCCAGTAATATCTTAATTCAATGAAGTGAAGCAACGTTAGCCCGAGGGCTATAAGTTTTAGACCTTTGGGAATTGTTTCTGTGTTGTTCGTCTTCTAATAAAATTATTTGTCTGGAGATTGGCTGGATTTATTGGAAAACTTTGGTGGACTCATTTCATTGCCTTCTACTTCGCCATATTCGCTAATATCGACTGCAACTTGCTATATCGTTGAAGGACTGCCATCTTTTCATCGTATATTATTCATCGTAATATCTCAACCTCGTCAAAATGCTACAAAAAGCCCGTTAGGATTCCATGAACTTGCGCTGAGCTATGCCAATGTTCTGATGGACGGATGAGCTGCGAATGTATTGCCGGCTACTGTTGTACATCTTCATAGCGAAGAGTGTGCGTCTAGTTCTCGCGAAGAGTGTGTCGATTAGTTGTTCTTCTGATCGTCTGATAAACGGAGAAGCTGTGATATGTTGCTGAATGCGGATGCTGTACATTTTCCATTGTGGTGTGTGCAACTGATTCTCACCAAAATATGCATCGAATTTTTTAAAAAGTGTTGGAATAATTTATCCCTGGAAACACCAGATGCAGACCAGTGTGAATGTTCTACAAAACAACATCTCAATAATGACGGAATGATCTAAATAATATTTTCTTTTACAGAAAAAAAAATTAAAAAGTATCATTATACAAAAAAATAAATAAATTGATCGGTCTCAAAAATTTCAAAAAGTAAACAGGCAGACAACTTGTGAACGGAATTACGTAAGTTTGAAAAAAGTTATTATTGTATGTATTATTTATTATTTTATTTATTTTTATGTTATTTAAGTTTCGCTCAGATTTTCTTATTTGTTGTATTATTATTATTACTATCATTATTTATTAGAGATGGAGGTATTTACATTTGTTATTTAATTTAAATTTTATTTTACATCTGTTGTGTTAATTCTCTTTAATTTTTATATTAATGTTATTGCGATCTGGACTTGTAAAAGTCCTTGGTGATTACAAAATGAGTGAAAACGAAATGAACATCATTCCTTTTTATTTCGAATCTGGAATGAACATTCAATCTTGGTCAAACCATTTTGACAAAACATGCCTTTCTGAAAAGAAAGATGAAAACTGGAAGATTAAAAATATTTCAAAATATTTGAAAGGAGAGGCTCTGAAGGTATTTACCAATGAATGTTTAGAATGTAAAGCTTTTGACAAAATAACTGATATTCTTACTGAAAAATTCATAACTGTTCATGTTCCTCGATTTTCAGAATTTGCTTCTATGAAATTAAATGATCTCAATGATTTGGATAAGTACTTTCGAAAAAAATTTGAAATAGGTAGACAACTTTGTTTATGTGAAACTATAATAGTACAGGGATTAACAGACGGTCTCAAACCTGAGTACCAGAATTATATGATTAGTAATCCTCCAAAAAATACAATAGACTGGTACCTAATGGCTAAACAGCTAGTAGTAATTCCTACTTCCCAGGTCAACAATAGTAATTCTAGGAGTAATTTTCAGAATTATAGATCATTGCCACAATATGATCAGGCACCTAGACATTGGGTTTGCCCAAGTCGAAATTTTCATATGCCAAATTCCAATTTTCATTCACAGAACAATTTTAATGCTCCAAATTCTAGATTTATCAATCCTAGGTTGCCTACTACACATTTTCAGAGCAAATACCCAAGTAGACCATGTCGAATGTGTTTAAATAGAGGTATCCAAAATGCTTATCACTGGGAGAGGAATTGTGTATTCAATGTGAGCCCTTTGCAATCTTCTGCACCCCCTCTTAGTCAACCACAACCATCTATAGGACATAATATACTATAAACATAATATACACATAAACATACATAAACATATACACATAAACATACTATAGGACAGTTAATTGTATCAGGATATGTAAATAACAGGGCACTACCTTGTGTGATTGACTCTGGCTCAACCATAAGTATTTTACCTTTTAAAATTGTTAAATTGTTAAATGCTAAAGTTATAAATATTCCACCTGTTATTATTGGCCAAGCCAAAGGAACTGTTGTAATGGATAAAGCTTGTAAATTATTGTTTAAATTAGGTAATGTGCAACAAAATATTAGATTTTTGATATGTAATACAAATTTAGATTATGCTATATTAGGTTTAAAAGAATGCTGTAAGTTTAATTTAATTATTGACTGTGCTACATGTCGAGTATTACAAGGAGACCTTGTTTTAAATGAATCTAAGAGCATATCCAGTGATAAATTAAGATTATTTCATTTTAATGTTAACTATGATTATCAGAGAGTGCAACCCGATTATGGAACGATCATATCTCCTCAATCCTTTGTTCCATCTAATGTTGATAATTCTAAATTAATTGGAGAAATAAATTCTATAGAAAATGAAACTTTAAGGGAAAGTATAAGGGATTATTTAGACATTTTTTCTAAAAATAAATTTGATGTCGGGAGAATTAATATTGAACCGCAACGTATTTTTCTTAATTCTGACCTACCAATATCTCTGAGGCCATACAGAACTTCCCCTTTAGAAGAAAAAGAGATTTCGGATCAAATTCAATCACTGTTAGATGCTGGTTTAATTAAAGAGAGCAATAGTCCCTATTCTGCCCCTGTTACATTAGTAATGAAAAGAGAAGAATGTAAGAAAACTAGATTATGTGTTGACTATAGAAAATTAAATGCAATAATGAAAAATGACGCCGAACCCCTACCTCGTATCGATGGAATTTTAGATAAACTGAGTAGTGCACAGTATTTTTCAACTTTAGATTTAGCCTCTGGCTACTGGCACATACCCATACATCCATCAGATACTGAGAAATTGGCTTTTGCTACCAACTTTGGGCTCTTTGAATGGTTAGTTCTGCCCTTCGGGATTAAATTAGGCCCCCCGATATTTAATAGAACCCTTAGAAGAATACTTACTAAATACAAAATAGACTTTGCTTGCCATTATTTTGATAATATCATTATTTTTTCTTCTTCATTAGAAGAACACATGCAACATTTAAACCAAATATTTGAATTATGTAGACGTGAAAACATTAAACTTAAACTATCTAAATGCAATTTTGTTCAAAGTAAAATTAACTTCTTAGGATATACCATCCAGAATGGCACATTAACACCTGCTAATGCTAATATTGAAGTAATAAAAAAACTAAAACCCCCTTCAAATGTAAAAGAACTTCAGAGATTCTTAGGATCTATCAATGTTTATCACAAGTTTATAGATAAATATGCCGAAATTCAAGTCCCTCTTAATAGATTACTCAGGAAAAATACATTATGGGAATGGAATACAGATTGTCAAAATTCTTTTCAAAAATTAAAAGATGCCTTAATAGCCAAACCTATCTTAAAAATTTATGACCCTAAGTTACCCCTCTATATGTTTGTTGATGCCTCACAGGTGGCAGTAGGTGCAGTCTTAAAACAACCTGATAGTAATAATTTTTTACATCCAATTGCTTATTACTCTAGAGGATTGAGAAGTTATGAGAAGAATTATTTTATTACCGAGTTAGAGTGTCTTGCCATCATTGACATGTTAGACAAATTCTATCATTATTTTCATGGTGTACATTTTACAATTCATACTGATCATGCATCTCTTGTATGGTTAAAAAATACTAAACATTTGAGAGGCAGGTTATTTAGATGGTCTTTGAAGTTGAGCATGTTTCAATATAATATAGTTTACGAAAAGGGATCCACAAATGTCGAAGCCGACATGTTGTCGAGAAACCCAGTTTCACATTTTATTCAACCACTTACTTTTCTTCTGGACGTTAAAGAAATTATAGAGAGGCAGGAAAAAGATAATGTGTGTGGTAAAAATTATCTAAATGAAAATGGACTTATGATTATTAAAAGGAAAGGATTTCGAAAAATAGTAGTCCCCATGTCTTTAAGGAGAAAAATACTAAATGTTGCTCATGAAAAATTTGGTCATCCTGGTATCCAAAAAATGTTAAATTTAATCTCCCCTAATTATTATTGGCCTGACATGACGCAAGATATAACCAATTTTGTAAAACATTGTGATATTTGTCAAAAGAATTAAAAACCCAGACAGAAAAAATTTGCCTTATTACAAGCTATGCCCACCACAGATCAACCTTTTGAATGTATTTCTATTGATACTGTGGGAGGATTCAATTATTATAACTCCACCAAAAAATATCTACACATCATCATCGACCATGCAACCAGATACGTTTGGGCATTTCCTTCCAAAAGTGTTACCACAGAAACATACACAAATTGCTTAAAACAAGTCTTCAATATTCAATTCCCTCAACAATTATTCTGTTTCAACAAAATTTTCGATATACAGGGTCCTCAAAAAGTATTAAGTGATAAGAATGCAGCCTTTACTTCACCTAGATTTAAAACATTTTTGCGGAATCACAATATTAAGCAACGTTTAACCACATCACATCACCCTCAAACGAATGGCAAGTGTGAGAGAGTGAATCAATCAATAGTTACAAGATTAAAGTGTAAAGTTAATTCTACTACTTCCAAAATTCCTTGGACCAAACTTCTGACTGAAGTAGTTAATGAATACAATAATACACCCCATTCCATAACCAAATTCTCTCTTGCTTATTTACTTTTTGGCAAATTACCCTATGATTCCCCTCTTAAGCAAAATTATTACCCTCCTGTCCAGGAAGCCCTCAACATTGCTAAAAAGCGCACGGATGAATTTTACTGGAAAAGTAAAAAATATTATGATAGAAATTATGTGGAGCCAAAATTTGAGATAGGAGATCTTGTTATCTATGAAGAATTCCATTATCCCAATACCAGAAAGCTCTCACAAGTTTTTAGTGGTCCCTATCAAATCCTTAAAAAATTATCTGATGTAAATATTGAAATTAATAGACAGACTCAAAATAAATTTACTGAAATAGTCCATGTATCAAAATTACGCCCTTATTACCCTCCTGACAAATTAAAGTCATCCCATGAGCAACAACAAACTAATGTTAAAGCAATAGCTTAATATTAAACTTAGTAAAGCAAAAATTAACTAAATTTAATGAAATCAAATTATAATTGACTAATCAATTCTCTTCTGTATAACAGTATGTTCTTGAATATAGGAATTCCCAAGAATATTACTGCCAATATTTTTGCTTGAATTAACTTTTTATGCATCCGTAAATTAGTTGATTTGAGTTAAAAGGTTTTTATATTGGAGTGAATTGAATTAGAACAATAAAGTAAATTGGAATAGCAAATTAGATTAGAATAATACATTAAATTAAAATAATTGAATAAAAATTCACTGGATTAAATTAAATTATAATAATAGAATAAAATTCTCTACTAATAGTAATAGTTAAACTTATTATCCACCGTTCACTTCAAGGTCTTATTTTCATTGAGCAGCTTATATTTCTCTTGTTTGACTGAAAACAGAGAGCACATTATCTTACTGAATTGTTGATAATTTTTCACAGATATTTTTTAGTTTACTATTTATTATTTTTGTTTCCTTTTATTAAGTATATTTTCATTCCTCACTGATATTGAAAAAGAATGAGGAATTAAATTATATACAGATGAATTACTGATTTAATATTATTTTGAAGTTGTTTGTTATTGTTGATATTATTATGTTGTTATTGTAATTGTTGTTGTTATTTATTATGTGATAAGATTATAAAAGAGAATATTCTTGAGAATTGTGATAAAAGAGAACCACTGATAGTATATTAGTTGATGATAAACAGTCACATCTTACTAGCAAAACATCTAATACTCATATCTAATTGATGGAACCTTATTAACTGACTGGACTTCACTTAATAAGTACACTTATCAAGCTATACCTACTTATCAAGGCACAAAACTTATCAAGCATCACAAACCAGTACTTTAATTGTTTATTGAACTTAGTGGGGATGAAACTTTCTTATGTTTTTGAACTTTATGATTAACTGGAAATATCCTACTACAGAATCAATACACTGTATTGCCGTAAACTGTATTACTGGCTAATACTTGACATATCTGTGCCTTCATATCCATACCAAGAAACTTTTTTTTGGAAATGAGAGGTCTATAACTCAGACTGTTACTGAATAAGAGGACTATTAGACATTTATACTTTTCACTGCTTAGACAAAAATGCTTTGTTTACTTCATTTTCATCCTTTTCACTATTTATGTTTGAAGAGTGAAAAAAAAAATTATTTGTTACTAACTTATTTATATTGTAATTGTATGTATTTCTGTATTTAAACAATTCCCACAGGTTCGCGTTTACAAAAATAACTATTTTAATTAACTTTAATAAAATCAAAGAATTTTTGGCATTAACTAGAATACCAGATAAATATTTTGTAAACCATATTCTTGCTTGCCTTAATGAACTTGTAGATCATCGGATCTACCCGTCCTTCGGATTTTTAGGGGGGGGGGGATAATGTTATATAAAAATTTATTTCCTTCGTATCCTTCCATTTTATTCGCATTAATATTTTAAAATTAATCTAACTTCTGTCATAGTCAGTATTTCCTTAATACTTAATAATATCTATTCCTATTTAAAGTCCTTTTAAAAGTAAATATCCGTATATTAATAATTATTTTATTCCAAATCTTAATCTAAAATTTAAGATCATTCGTAGCTTTTATCAGTTCCCCAATCTATAAAATTCTGAGACGCGTTCTCATTTCGAATGTTTTTTAAAAGCCATTTTCTTTTTATTATTATTATTATGCTAAATTTTTCGCGCGCTGAGGTAGTTTCACTCCAAAATTAATCCGCTACCAGGTTCGGAATTCTTTACCGTCTTAGCTCCTCCTTCGCACCTCATTTGCTGGGCTGGAGCAAGCCTCTCACTCATTGGTTTGTGCGCTCGTGACGTAAATTACTGTATGTCTCCGCTGAAGGAACAAAACCAGGTCGCATCGGTCGGAGCACTAGATTTTTGACGTTTTCGGAAGCATAAACAAATATGTATCTGGTGTTTTTAATTCCGTAGAATATTCAACTGGCCCAGTAACATCTTCATTCAATGAAGTGAAGCAACGTTAGCCCGAGTGCTATAAGTTTTAGACCTTTGGGAATTGTTTCTGTGTTGTTCGTCTTCTAATAAAATTATTTGTTTGGAGATTGGCTGGATTTATTGGAAAACTTTGGTGGACTCATTTCATTGCCTTTTACTTCTCCATACTCGCTAATATCGACTGCAACTTGCTATATCGTTGAAGGACTGCCATCTTTTCATCGAATATTATTCATCGTAATATCTCAACCTCGTCAAAATGCTACATATATAGTGGAACACTTTTTCAAGGGCAATATTCCACTAATATAAGTAAAATGTAATCGATTTGTGTTTGAGTAACTAGCCATGAACCAAATTTATTAACTCAAATTGGCCGATCAATTACAAAGTCGAATATAAAGAAAATTGAATAAAAATGAACAAATATTGAATAACTCAACATGTTATATGCAAAAATCAATGAATAGAGAACAGTATTAAATACAAAAACGCATTTAATAAAGAATTGTTAAACAAAAAGAGAAATATAGCAGTAAAACATACCGATCCAGTGACATTTTAGCTATAAAAAACCATACATATAAACTTAAAAAGAAAATTCATAGAATATTTCTTACTCCATCTTACTTTCTGAGATGCACCGAATCACTTATCTATTTCATTGTTATAAAAGAGAATCTTATTAGGAAATTTTCGTCTTGCCTCTTTAGTACTTTATGCTTTTTATTGTTTTGCCTCAAATAAAAATAAATGTCTTTTGTGAAAGTTGTTTCGTGATAGGATCATTTCTTAAAAAAGAGACTAGATGATTGAAGTAAACATGCAGTATAAAAAAAAGACAAATGTTGCTTAAAACCCTTTCACCGTCTAAGGGTTCCTTTGCATTTTCATAGTAAATCCTAGGCTATATACATTTTTAGGTGCGTTCGTAATTATATAAATACGTAGCACCTATTGTCGTCGCTTGGTCAGTCCGTCTGTCCGTCCGTCCGTCCGACTGTCTGTCCGTCCGTCCGTCTGTCTGTCCGTCCGTCCGTCCGTCCGCATATAACAACGCAAAAACTACCCAACCGAATGGTTTGAGATTTAAGCTATATTATCTTTGCAGAATTTTGTCGAGACATTTCAAATTTTATTAAAATCGAATCAAAACTTTAGGAGATATTAATAAAAATATTTATTAAGAAATTTGAATTTTTTTTTTTAATCGGTGCTTTCTTCTTAGAGGAGCTTCCGATGGATGTTAAATCGTCAAGCGACCGAGACACTTATTTTATTACAGAAATGAATCTGCAGACGATATAATTCATTTCACAGAATTAAAAATCATCTAGGTCGGAATATTTATATAACTAGCTACAGGACGAACGCACCTCGTTTGTCACGTTTGACGTACAATTTCCAACTTGTTATTAAATGCTTACTTTTAGCTTGCAATTATGTATGTATGTGGCAGTCAAATCTTGTCATCAGGTCTTAATTTCTAAGGAAAAATGTACTGGAGCCCTAATATTCTACAGTACTAACACCCTCAGCGTACACCTACCTCCCCCCCCCCCTCCGCCGTCACCCCAATCTGCATCTCGTACATTATTTTCAAAATTTAAAACTTTTTTTTTTTTTTAGCAAATTAAAAATTTTAAATACGAAATCTGCGTACACTTACCTATAAACTATTCCACTTTTTAGTTATTACTACTTCCAAATTGAAAACCTTTGCCTAATCTTAATGTTAATTAATCGCAGAAATCTGCGATTGAATAAGCTCAGGATTATGATTCGGAAATAGTGTTAACACAAAAAAGGAATAGTTCGCAGCTATATGCAAAATAGAAAAAGACTATTTCTGTTTACACTTTTTTCTGATCAAAATGGCATTAAAATGATTTGAAATGGCGATAAATAAAATTTTGAATTTAAGACAGATTGAGCTCGAGCCTGCCTAAACCCGAAGACTGATATAAAAAGTGAGCCCGTTTCATCTCCATCTCTTACGTGAGCGACACATTACGTCACTTATAAGTGTTTCGATACAAAAGAAGGCAAAAGATTGGAGATGGGGGGTAAAGGAAAAGGTAATTTAGGATTCGTTTGTCGGAAGCGTTACTGCACTGTGCTCCGGAGCGCAGTGTTTATGAGCTGCGGTGAATTCTAGCAAATATTTATTTTTTTATTAAAAACAGAGAAGTACCGGAGCTGAGCTCCAATGCTTCGACAGCAATTAAGCACTGCTTGTCATTCATTTTTCTTCCACTTCCTGTTTACATAGAGCTTTGAAATTTGGAATATATATGTATTCCTGAGGACAATACATGAATTGGAAAATTTCTTTATTTTTAATTCAATCCCTAAGAGGAAGCAACGTCGACCTAAAACATGTATTTTAGCCATAGAAATAACGTTGCGATTGTTTAATATTAATTGAAAAATAGCTCCATTGTTGCAACATTCATCCATTTTAACCATATTGTTACCCGCATTATCACGACGTCAGCATTTATCATATATTATAATATGACCAAATCTTGTGTGTCTGTCTCTCTGTGTGTATGCGTGGTTATGCAAATTTTATCTTAAGAACGGCTCTAACGATTTTGGCGAAATTTTGTATCCTACAGTGTTGGGGCACGAGAAGATCATTGGACTAGGTCAGATGTTCAAGAAAATTCGATTAGTGGGTCATTTTGGGGTCACTATGGGTCAATGGATTTCAATGGGAGTGAAGGTTGAAACAGTTATTAAGTTATAATAATGTATAACACCTTGTAATAATATATTTCTTTTAAATGCTAAAAGGTGTAAATTAGCAGCATAATAAACTGTACACTTTTGTTTGTGATTATGTTATCCATTCCTTGATTAAGAAACATTTGCCTTTTATTTACAGTACATGTGAAACGAAGGAGTAAACATATCAAGGTTTTCGTATCAGCATACACGCTATTTGAGGAAATTTTCATTTTCTGTCATAATGCAAAGAGCGCTACATTATTTATGTATATCCTATATGCATGATATTTGGGAGATTGTGCATGATATTTTCGAGTTAATTGAGATACATCCGTTCAAACACGCACTATCCCGTTATAGTGGCTGTCACAAGTATCAGAAGTAAAGTTAATATGTTTCGAAATCATTCTTAATATTTTGTCCCAACTAAACAGCTGTCCCAAATAAATGGTGTTTCAAATAACTAGAATCTTATTGCATTTAACTATTATTTATTTATTAAATTTTCAGAGACTTATTTTGCCCCCTATTAGTCTACAAATATCCAAAAGCAAGGACCATTTTCGTACGTTCGGATTTTTATAATTTGGGTTTTAGGTCGTATTTTTTCATTGGCTCATAATTTGCTAATAACATGTCAATAAAAGTGAAGTGGGGGTTAGAAACTAACCAAACAGCTTTACTACCCACAAAAATGTAATAGTTAGACGATTTAGTCCTAAACATAGCATAAATAAACAAACGGGTCATGGACTCATATCGCTTGCTCAGAAATATAAGATACGTTTAAGCAATAACAGTGTTCACCTTCATGCATCATTTAAGGGAGTGATAATCTCTTTCATTTGGAAATGAAATAACAATCTATAATTAATGCTCAAATAAAACTTAGGCCAGACAATAAGCTAAAATACATTTTATGTTAAAGAACAACTTTTCTTCCCGAAAAAACGCAGTAACGGAACTCCGCCGTCGTTTCAGCGTAATACATCACCATTGCACACCTTTTCTAAGCGCATACCTTAAAGCAGCTACATCCAAATCGCCATCCTGTTTCTTTGAACGGTATTGAACCGTATACACACATCAAAAAAAAGTTTTAGGTAGCTTCATTACAAAAAGCTACCTATTGCAGCCGTTCGGAAGAAAGCAATTCCAAAAAATTTTGGTATGTTTTTATCGATCATGACCCTCAGACTCCAAAACCACCCTCCGTTCAAATGTTGGCCTGTACTATGTTTTCGAGAGTGTGAATCTAGGCGTTGCCTTACATGTCCTTTAGCTGATAAGTCCCAGATTTCAAATAATCACAATCTTAATTTGGTAAAATTTTGCAAAGCATACAATGTAATCTATTCATTGAAATGCAATTCGTGTAATATGGAATATATTGGACAGTCTTGTCAAAAATTACATAAGCGGCTAAATTTACATCGTTCTCATATTGATAAAATTAAAAAATCTAAATTTCAAACCACTCATAATATTGAATATACTCATTTCAAAAATCATGATTTTAAAAATATTACTATTAAAATACTTAAAATACAAAAAAATTTTACTGAACGACTTTTTCTAGAATCTAAATATATAAGACATTTTAATACTACCTATCCTTATGGATTAAATCAATTAGTATACAAAAAATCACATCCTGTATTTTCAGATTTAACTAAATATGAAAATTATAAAAATCTTTATTCAGGATTAAATATTTCAAACATAATAAAAACTTCAAAATCTGGTAGAGGTAAACATAATAACAAAAAATACATTGATGATATTGTGATACAACAGGAGCTTGATGATCTTGAGGCAAAATTTTGTAATGATTATTGTTGGCTTGCTATCAGAAAACATGTTTTTAGTATTAAAAAGAAATATCTAAACCAATATTTCAAGGTATTTAATAAGAATCAATATTCTCCACACTTTTGTGATATCTTTTATGATATTCTTCATTATAGAGCAAACCTATTAAATACAAGTCTTTCTAATAAACCTAAATATAAAACTAATAATACACAACTAATTATAAATTTTTCCAATCATGTATTTAATAATATCAATTTACACAATATCATAAACAACACTACTAATAATTTTCCAATAAAAAATTTACCATTCACAAGGCATATAAATATAATCGCACACTTGGACGGAAAATTTTTAATTACAATTCTTTTGCAAAACAATTGTTCTCTTCAAATAATTACCCTTGTTATTGTAATGACCCAAAATTTCAAAAGTACATAAATACAACACATGGGCATATCATTACTGGTGATCTTAATATTATAGAACAACCTATTTTACAAAAATTAATGCATAATGGAACAAAATTTCGCCTTCCATATAGGTGTAATATCAAATCTATAATATTGCAGTTTATTCAAGATATTGATTTATTTATATATAAAATTGCTATTGATTACAATAAACCAATCGAGTATTTTAGTGAATGGAGATTTTCTGTTATAGATAAATTAAAAAATGAAATTATAAAAAATTATCAACATATTACACATGCAGCTTTTAAAAATATAAATAAACACATATCAGAATTACAAAACAAATTTATAATTACTTATGTAGATAAATCTACAAATAATTATGCTATCATTTGTAAAGAGTACTATAAGGTGTTAATTCACAATGCAATTAACACAAGTAATATTTTTAATAAAACTAAATTAAATATTGAAATTAATAATAGAAAATTATTAAATTATCATAAATTACTAAAAATCAAATGTAATAATTTAAATTATCCTTATCTTGTTATAATTCCAAAATTTCATAAAAATCCAATTAAATTTTGCACAGTTACCATCGGGTGTAACACATATAATAATAATGCAAGCAATTTACTACTTAATATTTTAAAGCAAATTTATGATATAACGATAAAACATAATAACCAACATTGCCTAAAAAACAGTTTTCAACTTATTAATAAAATACATAATATCAATCCGGTAAAATTCATAAAAACATTGGATTTTAATGATTTATTTAATAACATTGATATAAAAGACTTACATAAAACAATGTGTATATTATTTAAAGAATTTAAATCTCAATTAAAATTAAAAGATCATATTTCCGTTAATTATTTTAAAACTTTACTAAATTTTACATTGCATAATAATTACATCATATATGACAATATTATTTATAAACAATGCCAGGGAATTCCGCAGGGTGGGACCGCTTCTAGTATATTGTCTGACCTTTATTTATATTATTATGAAAGAAATATTGGTCCGAACAATGATTATGTATTTTATCGCTATATTGATGACATTATCATTTTTTATTTCAATGATAAAAATTGCACATCACCACTCAATTTTTATCCTAATCAGCTTAAATTAAGTGAAAATGATTTGATTAATAATAATATAAATTTTCTTGACTTAAAAATTAAAATTAATGATAATTATAAATTAAGTTTTGATATTTATGATAAAAGATTTGATTTTCCATTTAAAGTAAATATTTTTACCAATTTTGCTTCTTGTTTACATAAATCAGTTTATTAAAATATAATTATAAATTATCTTCATCGTATAAAATACCTATGCTCAGATATAAATAAAAACAAAAATATTTGATTTATTCATGATCATGCACAAAAATTTGGTTATCCCATTTTTTTGATAAATTCAATCATCAACTCTTTTAAATAACAATTATTACATCATATAAATATAAACATGGTATGTAATAAATTATTGTTTTAGTGTGAGATAACATATAGCAAATGATATAGCAATTTACAATTAAAACATACATCAATAAAATTAAAACATTAGGACAATAATTAAATGATTGTACATTATATACACTTTATAATGTTTCTGTGATTGTGCGTTGCCGATCACCTATATTTTAAGTGATACTGGTGTTCAGTTTTTAATACTTATAAATTATAACATATAACATATAAGAACAATTCTTAAGTTGGTTGTACATTATTTACACTTTATACAGTTATTGTGATTGTGCGTTTAGTCGATCACTTTTTATTAAGTGTTTATAATGATCTGTTAAAAATGTCTATAAAATATAAAAATACTGTAAAAATGTCAAAAATACTGTAAAAATAACATATACAAAAATACATAAAATTATACATGGATGACATTGTTAACCATAAATCACAAACATCACTATATGTAATACATATATATATATATAGTTTATTTTTATTTCTATTCATTATTTATTTATTTATTATTATTATTATTATTATATATATTTTTTGGCATGATGTTTAATTTTAATTAGTCTTTTAAATACTGCATTGCATTAAAAAGTTTGAAACACATTAGTAATATAATTATTATTTATTATTTATTACAACTTATTACAATTTTTATAAGTTTGAAATATTTGAAATTGTTTTTGATATATTAAATTTGATATTTAAATCAATCTCTATCTTTTTCAAATTTTCTATATATATATATATAAATATTTTTTTTTTAGGATGTTATAATTCATTAACTAATAAATACATGTATGATACCTTAACTATTTTTGGTAAATACTATTCGATATATAGGTAGATAGAAGGTAGAAATATGTATTAAATCAGAATTCATTAACTTATTTGTAGAAGTATATAAAAAGATTAATTTTTTTTATAAATTCTATAATATGTATAAGTAGTTTAACATAGATGGCAGCACCAGCACCTTGTATTAAAAGAAATATCTCTTTTACATAATATATACTGTTGTTAAGAATCTATGAAATACTATGTAAGATAAAATTAATTCTGTGTAAATTTATTCATATAATAGGATTTTGTACGATTTTAATGTAAAACTACAATGATAATAATATTTTCTAATATTTATATATCATATTAAATCTAATATAATTAATATATAACTAAAACTTAATTTTGAATAATTATATTTCCAATAGAGGGAAGCACTTTACATGTCATATAAATGTTAATAATATTGTTAATAGTAATTTTAATTTATATATAGAGGGTGCTTACCGCTTGTGTATTAATTTTACTTTTAAAGATTAAAATTAAATGGAAAATTTGTAATTTCACAAATATAAATTTGTTTTTAAGTGTATTATCACAAAAGTAAATTTGTGTGTGTTTAAATCAATTTGTATTATGGTGTAATAATTAAGGTGTTATTTCAAAAAATGTACTCTCAACTTAACTTTCAAATAATTTCTCTCAACTTCACTATTATAATCAAGTATGAGATATTTCATGATGATCGCCATGTGGTCGTGTTGGGATCATGAAAACATTGTGATAGTTAAGGTTATTTGGATAATAATTATGAGTAACATATTTTATCTACTCTTTACAGTTTATTTATTTCCAATTTTAAAATTTAAACTGTTATGTGGTATTAATTTAGTATAGTGTTGTATACGGTTTTATGGATAATTACTGTGAGTAAAATATTTTATCTATTCTTTACGGATTTTTCCAATTTTAAAATTTAAACTGTTATCTGGTAATAATTTAGTATTGTGTTGTATAAGGTTTTATGGATAATTACTGTGAGTAAAATATTTTATCTATTCTTTACGGATTTTATTTCACATTTTATTATTTCTAATTGTTTTCTGGTAATAATTCAGTATACCTGGGTGATTCTACTGATCTTAGCATATATGCCAGTAGAATTATGAAATACTGAATTATTTTTTAAAAACACATGTGCGTACATCCAGGCTGACGATTATATCTACATGTGTTTTTTCATATCCAATTCTGATTTTATTCTCTTGTTGTCAAATTTTCCATTGTATATGGTTCATGTTTCATTTCTTAATCCATTTTTATTCAATTGATAGCAACTCCAAATTATTATTTATTTTTTTATCTTTCTCTCTCTTTTTTTAAATTTTCTTCATGTTTTCAGTATTTTTGTTCAATTACCATTGAAGCATAAGCTATGGTAATATTATGATTTCACTAGTTAAACTATTAGCTATGTGGTATTCCGTCTTCACATTATCATTAATTATCTCTTTCGAGATTTAAGAAGAACTTGATATGTTTTTTGAAATTCATAGACATTATAATTATATATATATATATATATATATATAGATATATATATATATATATATATATATATATATATATATATATATATATATATGTGTGTGTGTGTGTGTATATGCATAATATATATATATATATATATATATATATGTCGTATGTCATGCTGTAACTCCCTTATTTATGAACCGATTCGGATGTGACTGAGTATGTGTATAGAACATACCAAGGTCTCAATCCGAGTTCGTTGGCCAGCTTCATCCGCCATCTTGTTTCAAAATGGCGGCCATTTCAAAATTCAAAAAGATGTACAAAAAATTATAAATTGAAAAATTGTTTCTGATAAATGTTAGATCGTGATATAAGGATTCTAGAACATTTTTTGGATTGACTATATCTTAACAAATGGATGAGATATAGCAGTTTGAAATTCTAGGGTGGCTGACATTTTGAAACAATCTGATTTTCGTTGTGCTGTAACTCTCATGCTAAAATTTGCATTCAAATTCAGTATTAACGAAAACCGGGATTGAATCATCTATAATTAGGTTCCAATCATTTTAGCTTCGGATGTTTGAATAAAATGAGTTGAATTTTTAAAGCTACCTTTTCCTCCTGGTACAAGCCGGAAGGACTTTTTTTATGTAACTGTTTATACACACACACATATATGTATGTGTGTGTGTGTGTGTGTGTATAATGTTTATTATTTTACAAATAACTACTTGTTTTCGTTACAAGTTTATTTGCATTATGAATATCTACTACAGAATGTTTCAACATCGAAATTTGTAATTTCAAAAAGTTCAAAGTTTAAAATTAAAGAACGGTTACTTTTTAAATCTTTTATTATTTACTTTCATTACTAGAAATACTTTTTAGATATTTTGTAATATAGCAGCAAATATTTTCACAATATCTATTTAAAGTTAAACGTGGAAAGCATATAGCTATGGGAAATCACTCTAGGTATCTGACGATCAAATAACAAATAATCAAAATCGACATTATTGTTTTTTGTTAAACTTTACACTTGCAGTAAAACGTTTTTCGCATAAACGTATTTAATACAAATTTCTCTCACTTTAAGTTGCTTAAAAAAATATATATTCAGTTACGCCGTAAATGTCTGCGAAAATTTATATTCGAATGACTACGTCCTTACTGTGCCTTTAAGCTGTTCGCTTATAGACAAAAATATTTTTAGCAGAGAAATTTAATTTATAACAAAAGTGGTGCTTAATCTATTTTGTGCTTGATATTTACGAAGAAAAAACATTTTCTTCTTTTTTTCTGACAAAAACTTGAATAAAACTGTAGAAACAAGAAAGGTTAGAAGGAAATTTTTCTTTCATAGATGTAAAAACAAAATAAATATTTAATTATTCAAATACTGCTACGGGATATTTCAAATTAATTATCTTCTATAACATGTATATTTCTGTAAAATAAAGCTTGGTATTGCATTTAAAAAAAAGTTTCTTAATCTACGAAAATATAATATAACAACGAACGAAAATATACAATAACCTCTCTTATAGACAAAATATTTTTAGCAGAGATATTTAATTTATACTAAAGTGATTCTTAATCTATTTTGCGCTTGGTATTTCCAAAGCAAAAACATAAAAATATTTCCTTATTTTTTTCTGACAAAAATTTGAACAAAACTGTAGAAACAAGAAAGGTTACAAACAAGCTGAGTTACTAATATTTCCAAAAAAAACTAAAAGCGAGTAGAAAGGAAGTGGAACTACAATGGATCTCGGCCCATACACGGGAATGAAGCGGCTGACCAACTAGCCAAAAAATGAACTAAAATAATACAAATGCCAAACAACGAAATACCTTTCAATTCAATATCAAGAATTATAAAGAGAAAAATGGATTCTCAATACGAAAGGAGAAAACTAAGTGAAATCGAAAATAAAGAATGGAAAAATGCAATATCTCATGCCCCTTACAACAGCAAGAAGAACAAGTGTTGCCTTATTTAGACTTGCCACGGGACACGATTGTCTACCTAATTACCTTTTCAGATTCGGTATTCTTGAAAGTCCAAATTGCCCTATTTTTGGAGAGGATGTAATCTTGAATGCACAGCATTTACCACTGTGCCCCGCACTATCAAGTAACAGTACATCTGGCAGATATTGGGAGGCTAGGGAACTAATGAGGACCTCAGAACGTCAGCCTAATTGATTGTATTCCCTGTTTACAGTTGACTTTTTGTTTTCTCTAAAGTCTCTATATGTCACTCTTGTTTCGTTTATTCTTCTGTTCATTGTTCAATTGTCTTGGTGGCGTATAATAGTGTATAGATGTTTGTCTAAGTGCCATTGCTTTGAAATAAAATAAAAAATATTTCCAAAAACGTTCTTTATCTTTAGAAACCTCAGAAATCAATATATTCGCGATATTCAGATAAGCATTTATAAAAACACAGTTTCTTTTGTTGCTACTGATTTTTGTGTAGTTTTTATAGTGTATTAATCAGTTTTCTCAACCCGAAATATCGGTTTTTGGATGCTTTCCATTCTGAAGCAAACATTCTCATGTTCAACAAAAGGGATAAATTAACAGCATTGACATACATATTAAAATTAATAGCATTAACATTAACAATAAAACTAACATTAATTAGTTATTCTTACGTGTTTAAATTCTCTAACGCCGCTGAAAATGTTTTTTTGAAAATTGACAGCATCCGAAAATTAATACACTCATTACTCATTAATACACTGTAAAAACTACTCAAAAATTAAAGAGCGATTACTTTTTTTAGTTTTTGATTATTTATTTTCATTCTTACAAATACTTTTCAGAATTTTTTGTAATATAGCAGCAAATATTTTCAAATTATCTATTTAAGGCGAAACATGAAAAGCATATATATATTTATGGGGAATCACTCCAGGCATCAATATAAACAAATATTTCAGATCGAGATTATTGATTTCCATTACCCTTTACACTTGCAGTAAAATGTTTTTCGCACAAACGTATTTAATAACGTAATTTCACTCACTTTAAGTTTTTTTTTTTTTAAATAAATACAGTTAAGACATAAATGTGTGAGAAAATTTTTATTGGAATGACTACGTCCTTACTTTGCCTTTAAGCTTTTCATTTATAGACAAAAATATTTTTAGCAAAGAAATTTAATTTATAACAAATGTGTTTTAATGTATTTTGTGCTTAGTATTTCCGAAGAAAAAAAAAATCCTTCTCTTTTTCTGAGAAAAACTTGAACAAAACTGTAGAAACGAGAAATGTTACAAGCAAGTTTATCTTTCATAGATTAAAAAACGAAATAAATATTTTTTCCAAAACTTCTACAGTGTATCTTAGATTCATTATCTTCGATAATATCTTTACTTCTGTAAAATATTGGGTTGTTGGGAAAGTACCTTACGTTTTGAGAAAAACAACACGCACCGGAAAATTCTGCCCGTCAATTATTAGACATCAGTTATCGGAATTAATGTCTAATAATTAAATGATAGAATTTTCCGGTACGAACCAACTTTCACAAACAGAAATAATTTTCGGAAACACCCAATAAATTTTGATATTTGTAAAAAAAAGGACATATACTTCTAGGAAAATATAATATGACCACGAACGAAAATATACAATAACTTTTACGAGTTGCTAATGTTTCCAAAAACGTTCTTTATCTTTAGAAACATCAGAAATCAATACATTTTCGATATTCAAAGAGGTATTTATAAAAGTAACTTTATTTTGCTTCTACTGATTTCTGAGTAGTTTTTATAGCGGATGAATCAGTCTTTTCAATCCGGGATATAGATTTTTCGGATGCTATGAATTCTCAAGCAAACATTCTCATGTTCAACAAACATAATAAATTAACAGATTTAACATGAACATAAAAATTAATCACATTAACAATGAAATTAATAGCATTAACATTAACATTAAAATTAATAGCAATAACATTAACATTAAAATTAACATAATTTCTTATTCTTACATGTTAAATTTTCTTAACACAGCTAAAAATGTTTATTTGAGAATTGATAGCAACCCAAAAACTCGTCATTCTGTGTAGAGAAAACTCATTAATACACTGTAAAAACTACTCGAAAATTAAAGAGTGATTACTTTTTAATTTTTTATTATTTATTTTCATTCTTACAAATACTTTTCAGATTTTATTGTTGTATAGCAGCAAATATTTTCACTTTATCTATTTAAAGCGAAACGTTAAAAGCTTATATATCTGTGGCGACGCCATCTTGTACGGGCAGTAGAAAACGAGTATCTCGCAGGAAGCGATCGAGCTAGCCTTTTGCTCGGCTCTTAAGATCTCACCTACTGCCCGTGGGTTCCCAGGTTCAATCCTGGCTCCCGCACCTACTCCCACATTGGTGACCTACGCCGACATCATCACCTCCTCTGGAGTCCAACAGATGGCAGCACTGAAACACCCCAGCACGCAAAGCCTGTGAAACGATCACAGCACGAAAGCCTATGACGACTCTCATAGCACGAAAGTCTGTCACGCCGCACATATCGCATAACGGGGTCACACGTGCGCACGCCGTGACAGCAGCAAGCTGGCAACCGCCGCGCAACACGAGTGCACATCGGTCGTTCAACGTCAATGAGACGTTCTCCTCACCGGGGTGGAGTACTGTGGCGACGCCATCTTGTACGGGCAGTAGAAAACGAGTACATCGCTGGAAGCGATCGAGCTAGCCTTTTGCTCGGCTCTTAAGAGCCTATGCTAGTCACGCGAAGAAACGCTCCAGCTAATGTTAAGTCTATGGGAAGGTTATCGCGCGATTTCTCGCTCGCATTTTAATATTTTTAAAGGATTTTTTTTGCATAGGATAGCTGAGGTCGATCTCTAACGTTATTAGTGTTTACTTTTTCGATTTTGGTTCCAGTTTTTTTATATAAGGGTACTTTCATTTTCAGAACCGGTTCCAACCGGTTTCAAAATTGAAAATGTCCGCTTATGAAAAAACCGAAACCCAAATCGAAAAAGTAAAACCTAACAACGTTAGAGATCGACCTCAGCTACCCTATGCAAAAAAAAATCATTTAAAAATATTAAAATGCGAGCGAGAAATCGCGCGATAACCTTCCCATGGACATAACATTAGCGTGAGCGTTTCTTCGCGTGACTAGTGTAGGCTCTTAAGATCTCACCTACTGCCCGTGGGTTCCCAGGTTCAATCCTGGCTCCCGCACCTACCCCCACATATCTATGGGAAATCACTCCAGGCTTCAATATAAACAAATATTTCAGATCGAGATTATTGATTTCCATTAGCCTTTACACTTGCAGTAAAATGTTTTTCGCACAAACGTATTTAATTCCGTAATTTAATTCACTTTAAGTTGCTTTTTTAAAAATAAATTCAGTTACGACATAAATGTCTGAGAAAATTTTTATTGGAATGACTACGTCCTTACTGTGCCTTTAAGCTTTTCAATTATAGACAAAAATATGTTTAGCAAAGAAATTTAATTTATAACAAAAGCGTTTCTTGATCTATTTTGTGCTTGATATTTCCGAAGAAAAAACATTTCCTTCTTTTTTTCTGAGAAAAACTTGAACAAAATTGCAGAAACAAAAGAGGTTGCAAGCAAGTTTTTCTTTCATAGATAAAATATATATATATATATATATTCACAAACTTCTACAGTGCATTTCAAATTCATTATCTTCGATAATACCTTTATTTCAGTAAAATATTGGGTTGTTGGGAAAGTTCCTCACGCTTTGGGAAAAACAATATACATCGGAAAATAAAATTCTGCCCGTCAATCATTAGACATCAGTTAACGGAATCATTAGACATCAGTTAACGGAATCATTAGACATCAGTTAACGGAATCATTAGACATCAGTTATCTGTCTAATAATTAAATGATGGAATTTTCCGGTACGAACCAACTTTCATAAACAGAAATAATTTTCCGAAATACCCAATAAATTTTGATATTTGTAAAAAAAGACAAGTATTTTTTAATCTAGGAAAATATAACCACAAACGAAAATATACAATAACTTTTTACGAGTTACTAATGTTTCCAAAAACGTTCTTTATCTTTAGAAACCTCTTACATCCCTATATTTTCGGTATTTGAAGAGGCATTTATAAAAATAAACTTAATTTAGCTTCCACTGAGATTCTGGGTAGTTTTTATAGTGGATGAATCAGTTTTTTCTCAATCCGGAATATAGATTTTTCCATAACAGTGTCCTCAGGAACAGTTGGTCGTCTGGATCGCGGTCTATCACAGGTTCAGCCTGTTTCTTCGAATTTCTTTGCTAAATCAAGAAGCGCTTGCGGGCTACATGGGCCACGTAATTGGCGATGGTTTCGACGGTAAACACGCAAGGTTTTTCGCAGCATTCATCCCATTTTGATGAAAGAGTTTTACCAATTCACCACGAACTGTCGCTGGAAAAGTCATTTCGTCGGCATGTGCGTTCTCCCGACTGAAGAACAAACATTCCCACCCCACTTTTTATCCGTTTTCTACGCTGACTATCTGGCGAACGGCGTTCCGTGATTGGTGTTTATCCTCTGTCAGATGCAAATTTCCTTCGTGCGCCCTGATCGTGTTTTTTTTTTCCTTTCGCAGAACTGTTTTTGTGCGTGCTTAACACGTCCATTTATTGCGATACACGTACCGTTCCTACGCTCTTTCGGGTTTTCGTAGGCGCTGAGCATTTTGCGATGAAAAAAAATAGGCGTTGCCATTTGAAAATTTCGAGTTTCTGTAGCTATAACCGTAACCGTGAGTGCCAATTTGTTGCCGTTCACAGAATACCGAGCTCATACCTGTGAATAACTATATCTGAAATCTCATCTCGATCGGTTTAACAGACCGGCCGATAGAGTTCGATATATCGGCAAAAAAATTTTATGACCACCCTGTATATCTATGGGAAATCACTCCAGGCGTCAATATAAACAAATATTTCAGATCGAGATTATTGATTTCCACTAGCCTTTACACTTGCAGTAAAATGTTTTTCGCACAAACGTATTTAATTCCGTAATTTCATTCACTTTAAGTTGCTTTTTTAAAAATAAATTCAGTTACGACATAAATGTCTACGAAAATTTTTATTGGAACGACTACGTCTTTACTGTGCCTTTAAGCTTTTCATTTATAGACAAAAATATTGTTAGCAAAGAAATTTAATTTATAACAAAAGTGTTTCTTAATGTATTTTGTGCTTAGTATTTCCGAAGAAAAAACATTTTCTTCTTTTTTTCTGAGAAAAACTTGAACAAAATTGCAGAAACAAGAAAGATTTGAAGCAAGTTTTTCTTCTTGCACAGATGAAAAAAAAAATGTTTGTTTATTCAAATACTGCTACAGATTATTTCAGATTTAATTACTACAGAAATCACTTTAGGCTTCAATATAATCAAATATTTCAGATCGAGATTATTGTTTTCCGTTAGCTTTTACACTGACAGTAAAATGTTTTTCGCACCTACGTAATATCATTCACTTTAAGTTGTTGGGTTTTTTTTTTTAATAAATTCGGCTACGCCATAAATGTCTGCAAAAATTTGTACACCGCCCCCTGAATACTAGTCCTGTGCGCTGACACAAAAATGGCGATTCTCGAAAGTGGATCTTAGTTAAGCGTTTGTACGGTCCCCTGAATTTAGACCGGTATTTTTCAAAAGTTTTTTTTACTTTTTTAAACTCAGAAAAATAAACTGAAGAAAACTTTTAGAAATTATTAGTATTCAAATTTAAAGACCCGTACCAACGCTAAAAAAAATTCGCCTACGGCAGCCGCCATTTTTGTGTCAGCGCGTAGGTCTAGAATTCAGGGGGCGGTGATTTGTATTGGAATGACGACATGCTTACTGTGCCTTTTTAAGCTATTCGCTTATATACAAAATTATTTTTAGCAGATAAATTTAATTTATAACTAAAGTGATTAAAATATTTTGTGCTTGGTATTTCCGAAGAAAAAACATTTTCTTCTTTTTTTTCTGAGAAAAACTTGAAGAAAATTACAGAAACAAGAAAGATTAGAAGCAAGTTTTTCTTTCATAAATGAAAAAAAAGCAAAATAAATGTTTATTTATTCAAATACTGCTACTGGGTATTTGAGATTCATTATCTTCGAAAACCTGCAGATAACTGAAAAATAAGCTAAACTTTGATATTAGAAAAGCTTTACCCTGAACCCGAACGAAAAACAAGTGCAAATTAACAAATAATTACAATTTATATGTTTATGATTTAAATGTATAAAAACTTGTAAGTAACTAGTATAGTTACAGAGTTCATCGCTTTTACCACAATTTTTAATGGAATTTTTATATTTAATATTTAAATAGCAAACATTGTAGATGCTCCATTAAATTGCAACTTTTCTGCATTTAAATAGAGCGAAAAATTCTATTAAAAATTTTCGGTAAATGCGTACCCACAGTTACTATGTAAAAAAAAACATACATAATCTAAAACTTAATTTTTATTTATATACAGTCGGCCAAATAAAGCGAGAGCACCCACACATGTTGATCTTCCAATTGACACAGAAGAAAACGGAAATAATCATTCGAGTGGAAATTATGTCTTTGTTTAATTTATGTTAAAAATAAATAAGCTTATGGGTTCGTATTCTCTTCACACTAAACTTGTGCCAAACTATGAAATTTTCAATTACAACCTAAATTTGACATATTTTGCTTTTTTTTAGTAAATTTTACCTTAAGATACCAAACAAGAAATCATTCCGGTCAAGTAGTTAATGAATTATGAAACGTTGGAATTCTTAATGTTAAATTCATTTTGAATCGTTGCTAGCAGATTCTCCTGTTTAAGGTTTCTAGAAATCGATTTCTCTAAAAACATTCAAGGTTACCTTTCCTATTTTTTTCCGAAAATTAATTTCAAAACAAATATTTTTTTTTTGCAATGAATTTCTAAAACAATTGTGAATTGTAACCTATGAATTTTTAACAGAAATCGGTTTCTAGAAGCTTCCTATAGGCGAATTTAAAATTACTACTCTTTCCGCGAAGTAATTCTTGAGTTGTGCTTAACCGTTTGAGTGCTATGAAGCGCGATAGCGCCGCAATGTATCTACGGATCAATTTTGTTTCAACCCAGAAATTTTATTCAATAATT
Source organism: Maratus michaelseni (assembly GCA_963931845.1). Classification (NCBI taxonomy): domain Eukaryota; kingdom Metazoa; phylum Arthropoda; class Arachnida; order Araneae; family Salticidae; genus Maratus; species Maratus michaelseni. The sequence continues at coordinate 212,519,883 of OZ007600.1, forward strand.
GAAATCATTTAATTTTTATTCAACAGTTGAAGTATTTACAGCGATCTAATGAGTTACATTTTATAAGATAAAATTTCTGGGTTGAAACACAATTTGTTTGATCCGCAGATACATTGCGGCGTAGTACTCAAAGGGTTAAAAAACTAACCGTATAGATAACTTTTCTTGCTGATATAGAAAACGAATGTAACACTAAGAAACTTCAAACATATATAATTCCTAAATTATTTGACAGAAGGAATTCCCGTGGAACATCAGATAATCATTAAAGAAAGTCTTGAACACAATAATGAAGATATTGTAATATTTGTACTTATTGCTATTACAGAATCAAGAAAAATGTACAGAGTATTGTACACATTAGTGAAATTATTGTCAAAAGTGTATTAATTGAAATATCCCAACAGTGTTATGAAGTAGTGTAAAAATCAATGAAGTTCTTGAAAATGTTCTAAATGTATATACATATTTAATAACCAAGAAAATTTTCATGAACAAAAATTTCTTAGAAAAACGTTCAAAATGTACCATTGTCTATATATGAGTTTATAACACAGTCCAGGGTGTCTGTGTGCAAACAAAAGCAACAGATGTGAACAAAATCATATGGATACTTCTCTATTATCCCGTCGACCATTTTTCATAACAAAAAACTATTGCCAAACTGTAAGATTAAACGCCAAAAATGCAGTACCCTTTACTTGATGTCAGAAGCATTACATGTGTTTGTTATGTCATCAAGTGGTTTTTAATTCGACATTTGCGTGTATTTTTCATTCTGTTTTACTGATTTATTAGTTATTTCATTCATTAAAATAACAATTGTGTCCTTAAATTCTTATATTTTATTTATTTATTTATTTTGATATTCCAATGGCAACGTTCTCCCGTTTATTTGGCGTTACAGTTTGGCGATAGGTTTTTTGTTATGAAAAGTGGTCGACGGGATAATAGAGAAGTACCGTCATATGTAACTATGTAAATGACTTTAAAACTGTAAAGAGTTCATGAAAGAATATGACAAGAAATAGACATTGAAAACGTAAAAAAATGAACAAGTCGTATGTAAATGACATTAAAAACTGAACAAAAAAAAAAAAAAGAAAGAAAGAAAGAAGAATTCAACACATTCTATGTATGTCAAAATGAACAGTGGGCATCTGTCTTCGCCCCAGGATTGCACTTATCAGAGGCGTAGCGTCAAGGGGGGCACGGATCACTTTACTACCAGTATTTTTTCATACTATATTTGGCCTTATTTAATTCATACCGTTCAAAGATTAAATAAAGCTAAATGTAGTATATAATTATACTGGTAGTAAATTGATCGTGCCCCCCCTGACGCTACGCCACTGGCACTTATACTCAAAAGCGAAAGCTGGGATCCCGGGGCTGTCATTCCTTGGAATACTAAGGTGAAATTTATCTAAAAAAACAGATTGTGATGCCAAAATTAGCTATTCAGATTGAAATTTTCAGAGTTTGGTACATTTTCAGTATAAAAAGACCCCCTAAGCTTATTTTTAAACATAAATAGAAACTAGATGGATGTGACAATCCCAAAACTTTCTTCTATCTCACACAGGTTTCGCATACACTAAAAAGAATCAGCACCAATTTATATCAAGGTCTAACTGAATTTAAAGTTTTATTAGATTCCGCGCATTAGTTCTTGATATATGACTATTGCTAAAATCGTGTGAACTGCAAAATGCAGCATAGCAGCGCAACCTGTTGGGAGGGTTAGACCAAAACCTAATCAACAGCAACTTATGTCAACAACTAACTGAATCTGAAGTTTGATGAAAATCCGTGCATTAGTTCTTGAGATAGAGTTATCGTGATAATTATTTTCCTGTAATTAAATTCCCAGCTGGTCACGCCTATGTAGTAATTCTTGGATCCGTCTCCTTTAACTAGGACTTCCCTCAAACGAATTAGTCTGAGTGATATTGCTGAGAACATAGGGTTAACAATTACAATATAAAGAAAAAGAACAAATTAAATGATAGAATTACAAAATATCATATATAAATTCATATACACTGTTAAAAAAATTGAAAAGAAGTACCGTTCATCAGATGTGTTGTCATAATTTTTTTTAACATGTGGCAAAGAATCTCATTTTCTTAAGCGCGTACTGCGCAAAACTTTAAAAAAAAAAAAAAAAAAAAAAAAAAACGGATCTTTTAAAACGCCAAGTTTTTTAAAGTTACGTAATTGGATTTGCAGCCAATAGATTATTCTATCAAAAGTGGCTTAACGCAAATTTAATTTCATTGTTGCACCTTTTTTTTTGTGTGTGAATTTAAAATCTTTCTTCCTTGATTACATATCTATTATTTGTATAACTGTTTATAGAAACTCTTACACTTCAAACCACATTGATAGCATGCTTTGCTACAAACCAGATTGCAAAACTATAGTCTAAATTACTATTAAAGTATACAAAAAATCTTTCGATGACTCCTGTAAAATAACTTTTACAATAAATCTCCATATCGGCAAAATTGAAAAATTAGATATATTTCAAAGTTTAGCTTAACAGATACTTCTTGATTATTCTCTAGAAGGCTCTGCCCCCTGCGCCTTTACTGCGTCAATCCGCAGACTTTTCTTTTGCCTCTCTGTCTGTCTCTCCACAATCTGTCTGTGTCCCTATCCGTTCTTCTGCCCGTCTCTCTAACCGATTGTCTATCTCTCTACACTCATCTCTACCTGTCTCTATATTTCTCTACCGGTCTCGCTACCCGCCAATCTATTACTCTAACCGTCTGTCTATCCGTCTAACTACTTGTATGTCTAGCCGTGTCTCTATCCACTTCGCTACCCATTTGTCTGTCTGTCTCACAACTTGTCTATCTGTCTCTCTACCCGTCTGGCTATACGCCTCTCTACCCATCTTCTTACCCATCTCCGTACCCATCTACTGTCTCTCTACTCGTCTGTATACCCGTCTCACTATCCGTCTGTTTTTGTACCCGACTCTCTACCAATCACATTACCCGTCAGTCAACTCGTCTCTGTACTCATCTCTGTACTCGTCTCTTTATCTACCACACTACGCGTCTCGCAACCTTTCTGGCTACATTCCTGTCTACCGGTGTCGCTACCAGTCTCGTGACCCATCTCGCTACCCCTCTGTCAACCCTCTTTTTACCTTTCTCTCTAGCCGTCTGTCTATTCGTTTCGCTACCCGTCAGAATACCTATGTCGCTACTCGTCTCTCTACCCGTCTGACTACCCGTTCCCAATATTTAAACAATTCATTTAATATACAGAAGCCGTTTTTCAGTTATTAAATGCAAACAGAAGTAATCTCTATAATAATACCGTAAGTCATGTGACTGTCATCAACAGTTCCGGGATGCCCGCATCGCTTTTTCATATGCCAGGCGGCTATTTTTATTCAAAATTATTTTTCGAATGAAATTGTATAAAAGTTACATTTTTAGAAAGATCGTTCAAAATAAATTAATATTTGAGAGATGACTTACGTTCAATTATGTATATATTCTGCAATAACTTCAGTTGAAATTAGCTTCGCAGTTCAAATTCTCTATCCATGAAAATAAACAAAAAAAAATTCATTCGTCATGAAGGTTTAAAATATTAAATCATTAAACCATGGAGATAATCGTTTGTAAAATAAGTTTTCCGTGAATGATTTTTTATAGCGCTGCCTGGTGTCAAAAAGATAATTCGCAAGAGGACCTGTGAGACAATTAAAGTTTACCATAATTCCGTTTGATGAAGTGCTTATACAACTCAAATTCTTTCCTAATCTTTTCTTGACGTAAGTTGAATGTAAACAAATACAACTCATATAATAATATTTAATGAATAAAATTTTAAAATGATCAGTTAATTTGGTATTTATGTATTATACGTGGCAGGAAGAGATATCACCGAAAATGATTGTTAATCGCCAATCATATTTACCATTGTTAATGACTAATCACGTTCAAGACAGTAATTTAATATAAATTTATGAGATACATAATATTATTAAGTACTTTTATGTTATTTGGGCGCAAATCTCGCCAATAGCATTTTTAAAATCGCCAATACCAGCTTTTATTTTTCGCGTGTGCAAAATAAAAACGATACTTTGATTTTGAAATCAAATGTTTTGATTTATGATATTATTTCTTATTTTTCTATTTTCTATTTTAAACTAAAAGTGTGAACGGCATGTATTTTAAATTCTAACAGCTGTCGCAGACGCACCGGGGTTGGCGCGATTTTTGTTTTGCGCCATTTTAGCGAGAAAACCCCATTTTCAGGTACCTGTTAGATATTGCTAAAACAGCATGATTCTTTTTTTTATTATTATTATGAAATAGTTTATTTTATATTAAAAAACACAAACATTTATTATAAAACACACACAGAGGTTAATTTATTCAGCCAATAATTATATCGCCAAAATGATATCCAGTGCGACTGTGACAACTGTACCCAAAAAGACCCATCATTAAAAATGGTAAATAATATAAAACTAAAGTAAAATAATACAAAAAATAATTTAGTGTGCATTTATAAAACACATAAAATCATAATGATGGCGTTTAGCTTAGATATTGACGATGATAGTTTTATTGACGGTATTTTATATCCTCCGGAATGAATATGATATATATATTCTAATCACATACTATATACCTATGAATATAATATACATATCTATACCTACTATATCAATAAAAACGTCTTCAATTGTCTTTTATATTTCAACTACATAATATTAACTATAGAGTTACAATATACAGAAAAAACGGGTTGCTGTAATTATAATTATAGGCGCCAATGTTTGTGTGGCGTATTTACCTGTTACTGCTCTTAATAGTTAGTAGACATTAATCAGAAATGCCGAAGTTAGGGAATTACGCAAGTATGAAAACTCCTGAACTATATCAAAAAAGGGGAGCAGAGAAAAACAAAGTCGAAAAAAGATCGGCATCTAGAAGGAGGTTCATGAATTTTAATAAGATTATACGCCACGGGTCAAAAGTGCTGACAGCAAATGTGGTTTAAAGGGAATGTGATTATCAAAAGTGCAATGTTTCACCAAACCATACTCGAAAATTACGTGTAATAATATGCAGCCCGATTATGGCACATTATTCAAGATGTTTTAGATGAGAATAATGATAGATTTTCTAATCTTCCGTAATCGAGTCTACATCCAAAGTTAGCGAGAAACAAAATAAAATATTATCAACAATATGGTTCAGTGTAAATGTGGATATCATTAAAGACTTTCACAAAATGGATTTCATTGCACCAAATCGTATTAACTAAAATACTTTAATTGGCAATGGACCCAATTACGAAAAATTACTTAATATGTTTAAGAATCTCTGCATTAGCGAACATATTGCAACTGATAAGCAAACGTACATGAAGCATAAATGCTTAAATGGGATAAGCAGCTTTTGTCAAGAAAAATGAAATACATAACAACAACAAAAAAATATGCGAAATGCTACCGTGATTGCAAAAGTTCTTGACTTGTCTGTTAGAATCTTCCGATTTGGAGAAGGATTAAGGAAATAAATTAAATTAGGAATGAAAGTAACGTGTTACAATGCTTAACATACATTTAAGGGAGACCAAACTGGTCGCCAGTGGCGGCTAGTTTATCTAATAAGTGTAATCAGATGCAATTTTTTTAAATACATACATAAACCTGAATAATAATTCATCAGTTTTGTGTTCATAGTTGTTTATATCATTTGACAGTAAATCTCAACTTCTTAAACCTGAATTGTCTCAAGCTTTTTAAAAAAACCACAAGGTCTGTATAACTGCAAAGTACTCTGAGGGCTATATTAGCTACATGTTATTAAGTTAAGTGAAAGTTTCGTTATCGCGTTTGCAGCCAATTGCTTATGTCAGAAAGCGTGGCTTAACGCCATTTTAAATTCATTACTGTAAATTTCTTTTCTTTTCTTTTCTTTTTTTTTTTTTTTTTTTTTTTTTGGGGGGGGGGGGTGGGGGGTAGGGGTGGAAGGGTTTAAAATATATACATTTAAATTAAAACTTTTGCCTCCATGCCATTAGTGTTGTTTGTATTATTAACTAATACCTTGTAGACCGAGCTTCATTTGAAACAAATGTAAAAGACTTCTACAGTTTTTTTAGGAGAAACTTTCGTAATTGGGCCCAAAGCCAATCGGAGCATTTAATATCATTATTGTAACTCTTATAGAGTGAAAACAATATTGTTGCTAGCTTTACTCTTGTTTGAGACCAGCCTTGCCTGTGTATCTGAATGGGGAAAAGTTTCGTATCCTATGTCGGTTGGCGAAAAAAATTTAAAATGGTGCCAGAAGGTAGTTTTAGCATCTTGCAAAATTTTTCAAGAGAGCGGTAAAACATGTTTTTCAAATATTTACAAACATACGTTTATTAAAGCATGTTTTTGCACCTTCTTAAAAATTTAAGCACGATGCTAAAATAAAATTTTATCGCCATATTCGATATTTTAATAAGTAATGAAAATACATAAACAAACTTATTTAACAAACCTAAGAGGCATTTTTGTGATAAATAATTGTTATTGTCAGGGGGGTAAATTGTAAACAATTAATAGACGGCTAGTAAATAATAAATAGCATTTAAAATCTAAAAATGGAGAAGTAGTCCGTATAAAAATGCAAAACATAACATTATACGCTTGATACATGTAAATCTTTTTTTATTTTTTAATATTTCCGAAGGCACAGATAAAAAGGTAAAAATCTCTTTTCCAAATGCCAAATAGAAAATATACAAAATAGAATGCCAAATATACAAAATAGAAAAACATCTGCAAAAAAATATATTTACATAATACTACATCTGCAAAAAAACAAGATTTAGAAAAAGTAAGCCAAATCCTGCAGATCCCAACAATCACATCGAAAAACTTATCACCAAAAAAAGAACTCGCCAAATGTTACGGCACAGGAGATGGATTTTTCCCTCTGAATGCAGAATATTAGTTTTTTTTTTTTTTTTTTTTTTTTTTTTTTTTTTTTGTACGATGGGTGATTATAATATAATTGTTTCATTTCACATACTACATACCGTTTGATATATTGGTACTTTTATGTTATCCTGGCGCAGTTGATAAATCGCCAAATATTGTTCCTATAACATTTTCATATTGAATTCATTTCATTTAACCTGTTCGGGACCATGGGTGCATATATGCACCCTCAAAAAGAGCATACAGAATTTGTTTTAGGCACCAGTAAAAAATAAAAGTAATATTTTCTTTATCTGATTAGAGCATTTTTGTGATAGTTTATGTAAAGGTAGCTTTCTAAAAAAAGGTGGTGCCAACCGAATAAAATTTGTGTAAAAGCTGCTGGTCCCGAAGGGGTTAAATATAAACCTTTCACTCATTTAATTTAAAACTAGATTGAACCCGTCAAAACTTGACGCAAAAAAATACTATAACAATATCAGTAAAATAAGCTTCTTTATTATTTATGAAGGGGCGCGTATAAAACAGTCTTTCAAATATTTTATTTAATTTTTTCCCCAGTCAAATACAATACTATTTCCGATGCAAACGCCAAACAAACAATCCGTAAATAACTGTGTAATGCAAATCAGTTTGACATTACCACCATATTCCCCACGGCAAGAAAAAAAATTCATGGACCTATGAAGTATATACAAATAGTATATTCCTACGTTCATATCATATTCATTAAATAACAGAACGTAGTAAATAAAGCACACATCTCCCCCCCCCTGTGATAATGCAACCGAATGAGCTCCTATGCGCATGTGCATTGCATCTGCCCAAAAGCACCGTCGAAATTCGACGTTAAAAAAGTTTTAAAATGATTAAATTAAAAGTTTTAAAATGTCCTCTTTAATCATTGTTCGTTTCAAATCCATATCTTCTAAAACGCATCCATTGTTTTAAGCTAATCAATTTTTATGCAAAGATTAAGAAGTTTTTTACAGTAATAAATTTATCTGCAGATGAGGGAGATTTTTAATGTTTTCAAGTCTAATTTATTTGTATGGTTTCTTCGGTTCCTTGACATAATCAGGATGATTATCCCATTTCCATCACAGTCGGCGATATTTTTCCTCTTATACAGTTGGCAAATGTAAAAAAAAAAAAAAAAAAAAAAAAATGCAATTCCTAGCATATCCTGATATCTGATGGAACATATTCATCGACGAATTCAACATATCAATTTTATGTTCAACATAAACTAAAAATAGTCTTTTTTTTCTGACAGATTTTTGTTTAGCGCCAAAATGTTCTATCTTATGGATAATCTGATCTTATGATTTATCACTTTTTTTTTTAAAATTATTATTCACTTTTTATGATGGTTAGGTAAATCTATTTTCAATTGTGGCAACTTTCCCAGTGGCTATTTTACATTATTGAAGTAAACTGGTGGTCATTGGTAAGATAGAATTGAAAAACTTTTCATGCTTGAAAATTATTTAAAAAGTCGTTAAATTAATCGGCAGTTTTCAAATAAATTTCAATCGAAAGCTAATTTTTTTTCTAATTGATGATGTAAGAATTGAAATTGTAAAATGTAGTAAAAAATAGAAATTTGTAGTATTTCGAAGTGATGCAAGCGCGATGAAAGCTAAAGCGATAGCGCCTTTGTTGTCACAACTGTTGTACATTTCTAAAAATTGCCACGGTATTTTGGCTGGCGTCTAAAAGTAAAAAAACATTTTTTGACATCGAAAGAGAAATTCACAGTAAAAGAAATAGGACTTTGTGCTAATAAGGAACTGTTAAATGAACTTATAATAAATCTACCAAAATAATTCCTATGAAATATTAGTCTTACATTGTTTATTCTAGCAAAAAATACAATAATTATTTCAAGATTTTTTTCTACCATAACACTATTTTTAATAACTTTAAATTTCCTGAAATCCTTTACTTTTGTGATTTTTTTTATTAACAAAGGAAATCTTCTATCCTATAATTAAAAAAAAAGCAATTGGTAACATGTAATCAAGGTATGCAGTCAAGATGAAGAAATCAATGACGGCTCCAATTCTAATCTTTATAATCATGAATGCAAAAATCAGTAAAATTATGTCATGTTAACACAATCATCTACATTTTTCTCTTTAGTTTTATCAATGTTAAAATGCACTTCAAGCAAAGCATAACGTCATTTTCACCGGCGCAAACTTTTCACACGTACTTCATGTACCTTACATTAATGCTTAAACACCATGCACACAAATATAAATATATTTTGTATTTAATTGTAATGAAAAAATGGCATTACCAAACTTATAATGCATAATGATAAAATACACCCAATGGACAATATTCCCGTGACGTCACAATAAAAATTTTTATTCGCTTATAAAACACGCGGATAAGTATTTTTACCGAAATTTAACTTGCTAATTAACAAATTCGGCCTTAAAACCGCGTGCTTTTAATATTTATTATTCCTCTTTTATTCAACCACAGAGTTTAGAAAATAAACTATGTGCTTCGGAACAGTAGGCGTTATCCGATTATGACGTCATTAGCAGACGTAAAAGTTTAATTGAAAATTACGGTTCATTAATTAAATTTTCGAACAAACGAATGCACGATAACAAATCTGTGTCCAAATATCTTTCATTTAAAAAAAGAATGGTGTAATTTGATGCAGTAGTTTGTTCTCACGGATTGTCGAAAGAAATTGCTTAGCGTTTTAAATATATAGATACAGGCCTTTCATTAATCCCATTTAAAATGCTAAAAAGAGAAAAAAAAAAGAAATAATGCCATAAATCGAAACTTTTTATTTAAACACCAAAGATTTTTAATTTTTTTTATTTACGCACGCGAAATAAAAAAAGCTGCTATTACTTAGATTTGTGCCAAATCTCTAATACCAAGTCTACCAAGTTATTGCGGGGGTTTTCTTTCAAACAGAAAAAAAATCCAGATTAATTTTCGATTTCTACTAAATTGAAATATATTTTATTGTGCTGAATATTAGTGCGTGCATATTTTTTTGCTCCATGTACTCCATGAATTTTTCAATTCCGATTGTCTACGAAAATCTCCCGCCGGTGAAAATGACGTACGCACAAAATCTTCGTGACGTATGTACTTTAATTGTGCTTTTTTATCTATTTTTTTTAATATGATTTCCAAACGGTTTGACATTTGTTCTTGGTAATAAGTAGACGTCGTTGTAACCTTTATAGGTACCTGCTGCAAAAATTTGAACGAAATCCGTTAAATATTTTTCGAGTTATGCTTGACGAAAGGTTTTAATATCCATCGTAGCTGTATATGGGGCAAAGTAATACTGCGCTGCGTATGTGTCTTCGTTGTACTCAGACAATAAAAGGTATTTCATATACTCCTGAATAATTCTCAAAATTAATTGGGTCAATTTTACGGCAAATGATATTCTTTAATTTCTGAGGGGTCTGTACTATAATTATATTCGGGTATTGTTTTAAACTTTTTATAATCTTAAGTTCTTTATAAGCAGGTTTTATAGGTTTGTTAAAAAGTTTTCTCCCTTCATGAAACATTATAGGTTCCTTATTTCTTCTCTATGTTTATCTGTTGTCGCTTGAATTACACTTTCTATTTCTGGAATAACATTCTTTAAATCTGGTATAACTGGAAACATATATTTAGGTCCTAGTTCTAAAACATCAGATTCTTCTTTGCTTAGCTTACGATTTGATAAATTCAGAAAATCTACGAGTTGACAAATAGGCTTTAAACTTCCTTCTGAAAAATTTTCATAAGACGGACCTTTATAGCATGTACTGAAAATAAATTGAATAATGAATTAGATAATATTCGTAAAATTGCTTGTAATCATGGTTTTAAAGTACACCATATTAATAAATTAATCATGGATATCACCAATAATAAGAAACCAAAAAAGAAAGTTGATTCGCAAAAATACAAACTTTATACTCTTCAATATTATCCAAGTTTTTTTGAAAAATTAAAACACAACCTTAAACGTTTCAATATCTGCTTAATAGCCAAACACCCTCAGAAATTAAAGAGTATCATTTGCAGTAAAATTGACCCAATTAATTTTGAGAATTATTCAGGAGTATATGAAATACCTTTTATTAAAGAAGACGGATCCAAGAATTACTATGTAGGCATGACCAGAAGGAAATTTAATTACAGCAAAAAAGAGCATACAGCGGATAGTAATCATAATAGAAAAACTACAGTCCTAACAAGATTATATCAAGAAGAAACCATCCAAATAAATTTCAATGACAGTAAAATAATATTTCCCTTCAGTCTATACTATCCATCCATAATAAGAGAAACCATAGAGATACTAACACGCAAAAATGCAATATGTAGCGATGCGGCATCTCTTAATTTACAGAAACTGTGGCTCGAGTTACTCCATGGTCACAGATATAAAAATAAACAACCAAGTAAAAATAAAAGATAACGTGCGTAATTTTTTAAAAAGTGCATGAAAATAATAACTTCAAAGCCCGTGCAATTATGGAATATTCTCATTTGTTTTTGAAATTGACTCGGAGTTAATCGAAACATGTCAAACAACCTAATAAAAGTTATTTTAATTTGTATTATGTTATTAATTTACATCTTCTAGCATTTAAAAGAAATATAGTGTTAAAAAGATACAAAAGAATTGCATAACCTCCTTCTTTCACATTCGGTTGAAAAAAAAAAAAGTCCTTCCGGCCTGTACCGGGAGGAAAAGGTAGCTTTCCTATATCTTCGTTTTAAAATTTTAGCTAATGTTACACGAAAAAAGCAAGTTAAAATGCAAAGAAAACGTTTACAAAGGATTCGTTAATACTGAATCTGAATAAGAAATTCGCCAAATTATTGAGCAATAGCCAAATTGGCTTCATTTATGAAGACTTATTTTAGTCGCCAAATTTGGCGATATTTCGCCAAATGTCGCCAAGTTTGGCGAGAATTTGGCGCTAACGGATATGAATATATAGTTTTATGCGTATGATTGAGAAAATTATTACAACAATGAAAATTTTTGTAATGTGCTGTCTTGTTTCAAAATGTCAGCCACCCTAGAATTTCAAACTGCTCTATCTCAGCCATTTTTTAAGATAGAGGTAAACCGAAAAATGCTCTGGGATCCTCGTATCAAAGCCTAACATTTAATTAAAAAATAAATTTGAATTTTTAACTTTTTTGTATATTTATTTTAGTTTTAAATTTTTAAATGGCCGCCATCTTGAAACAAAATGGCGGACCAAGCTGGCCTTCGAACTCGGTCGAGACATTGGTGAGCTTAATACACACAATTAGTTTCATCAAAATTGATTTATAAATACGAGCGTTATCGTATGACATAGGTCAGATATATATATATATATATGGAGATATACATATATATATATATATATATATATATCAACATTTGAACGGAGGGTGGTTTTGGGGTCTTGGGGTCATGATCGGTGAAAATATATCGAAATTTTCCGGAACTGCTTTCCTCCGAACGGCTGCAATAGGTAGCTTTATACTTTTTTTGTATTGAAAGCTACCTAAAAGATGTTATTTCTGATATCATATATTAGGATATCGAAATTTCTTCTTTTAATATCTTTTATGTCGAAAGATAGAAATAACTACGACCTTTACAGTTTGATTTATTTTCAATTTACTTTAATTCTTAGATATTTTTGTCAAAGTTTTTGTAATATAGCGACAAATATTTTTAGAATATCTCTTTAAAAATAAACGTGGAAACGCATACACATATGAGAAATCCCTCTAGGCATTAAAATAATCAAACATTAAGTATCGGCATTATTGTTTTTTCGTCAACTTTTACATTTGAAATAAAAAAAATTGCGAGAAAACGTATTTAATAGAAATGCCACTCGCATTAAGTAAGTTTTTATTTTCTTTTAATAAATTCGTTTACGGCGTAAATGACGTGTGTGAAAAGGTAGTGACTAGTAGTGACTGCAGTGACTGGTCCGTGCCTTTCAGCCGCTCACTTGTACATACAAATATTTTTAAGGAAGAAATTTAATTAATAACAGAAGTTATACTTAATCCATTTTGCACTAGGTACTTTCGAAGAGTTATAACATTTTACTTGTTTCTTTTTTAATGAAACTTGAATAAAACTTTTGAAATCAGGAAAGTTAAAAAGAAGAATTTTCTTTTCAAATTGGAGGAAAAAGTAATAAATATGTATTTATTCAAAGATTGCTATAGGGTATTTCGGATTCAGTATCTTCGAAAACATGCATATTTCTGTAAAATAAGTTTGGATATTATAAAGAATTTATCTGGAACTCAAAAGCAAAGCAAGTGAAGGTTCAGAACAAATTTTAATTTAAATGTCCATGGTTTAAATTTACTAAAATTTCTACCTATTTCAAAACAAGTTGGAAATTGTACGTCAAACGTGACAAATGAGGTGCGTTCCTACTGTTATTATTTCAGTGAAATGAATTATATTGTCTGTTATTATGATATGATTCATTTCCGTAATAAAATAAGTGCATTTTAAGTTGGTAACATTTATCTTTTGTTGACATTTACTGAAAATTCCAATAGGAAACTTAAGCCTAGCTTTGAAAATTTCAGAACTTGAAATTCATATTTAGACTCTTTTCCAATTAATATCTATTTCTCCGGAAACATTTATCCAAAAAACGGTCGGTAGATTATAGGATTACTATGATTAAACAATTTTAGTATACAAATTCGTTTTGTAAATTCAGTAATACGGAAATAATATTAGTTGTATAATAATAGAATAATAAAATAATACCATCTTAAATAGGACGTAATCACCATGGCAACATAGAATCATTTAACTGTCATGGGAAAACATTGAATTAATTTCGTATGATAGAATTTAATAGAATGAAGAATGTGACTGTCCCTTGGTGATAAAATGTCATATACGTCATACATGCCTATAACGTCATACATGTCAGATAACTTGGCGATACATTTCAGTCGCTTGACGATTTATCCTCGGAAGCTGCTATAACAAGGGAGTACCAATTTTTAAAAGAACAAATTACTTAATAAATATCTTTATTAATATATTTTTAAATTTTTATTCGATTTTCATAAAATTTGAAATGACTCGACAAAATTCTGCAATGATTATATATATTAAATTTCATGAATGGATAGATGGACAGACAGACGGACGCACCAGATGACGACTATAGGTGCTACGTATTTATATAATTACGAACGCACATAAAAATATACAAACGAATTGCATAACCTCCTTCCTTCAAATTCAGTTTTTTTAAAAAAAAAGGATGCTATTTCTGATATCATAAATTAAGATATCGAAATTTCTTCTTTTAATATATTTTATGTCGAAAGATAGAAATAACGCAACCTTCATAGTTTGATTTATTTTCAATTTACTTTAATTTTTAGGTATTTTTGCCGAAGTTTTTCTAATACAGCAGCAAATATTTTTAGAATATCTCTTTAAAAATAAAAGTGGAACGCATAAACATATAATAAATCCCCTCTAGGCATTAAAATAATCAAATATTACAGTATCGACATTATTGTTTTTTTCGTCAACTTTACATTTGAAGTAAAATGATTTGCGAGAACACATATTTAATAGAAATGTCACTCGCTTTAAGAAAGTTTCTATTTTCTTTTAATAAATTCGTTTACGGCGTAAATGTCGTGTATGAAACGGTATACTAAAGTGATTGATCCATACTATGCCTTACAGTCGTTCGTTTATAGGGAAAAATTATTTTAGCGATGAAATTTAATTAATAATAAAAGTTATTCTTTATCAATTTTGCACTGGGTACTTTCAAAGAGTTATAACATTTTCTTGTCTTTTTTTTTTTTTTTCTTTTTCTTTTTTTTTTTTAATAAAACTTGCTTAACACTTTTGAAATTAGGAAAGTTAAAAACAAGATTTTTCTTTTCTAGTTGAGAAAAACGTAATAAATATGTATTTATTCAAATATTGCTATAGGGTATTTCGGATTCATTATCTTCAAAAACATGCATATTTCTGTAAAATAAGTTTGGACATTATAAACATATTATCTTGAACTCAAAAGAAAAGCATGTTAAAGTTTAGAACGAATTTAAATTGAAGTATTCATGCTTTAAAGATATAAAATCTTGTATCTTTTTAAAATAAATTAAAAATCTAAGAGGGAATTTTTATTTATGCACCAATTAGCATTTTCCTTCTATAACCTCTTGAGACGTAAAATTAAAATAATATTACAAATACACATCCATTGCTTTGGCACAAACAACTAGTCGTTGTCAACCACCTTAATACTTATCCATCATGGTTATGCACAGTATACAATATGAAAATAAAACTTGTGTAAGCTATTTATGAAATGCATTGCAATTCGAATGAAATCGTGGCTTGATGACGTCCTAAACTTTAAATGCTCTATCACTGAATTGCGTATAGGAAACATCCTTATAACTCCAAAAATGATAATCCAGTTAACTAACGGTTTACTGCGTCGGATGAAGCGTTTCATTTCCAATTAAAATATATCTTTGAAACGAAATTGGAATGAAATACAGGGTCATGAAAAATCGAAGAGTGTGGAAAATAGGATTACAAATATCTCGACAACTCATTATCGGTTCGACTTCATTCTTTATGCAAAATTTATGTTTTTTATTGTCTTTTATATTTATTACTTAAAATAAACAGTTTCGAAAATTTTTATATACCTTTTATCAGAACGAATATTTCGCGTGTCCGAAAAAATAGTTCCGTATAATCAAGGTTACTGAAATTCAATAAGCTTCTTCTCATTATTACATACTAAGTATATACCAAATTTTAAGTCACTATCTCAATTTGTTCGGGAGATAGAGCGTTTACAGACACACAGACGGACGGCAATTTTTTTTTTCTAAAAATATGTTTTTCGGAATCTCCAGTGTCTGAAACATGTAAATCCGACAAAAAATATTTCTTTTTATAAAACGATCACAATACTTGCCCTATACCACTTATTTTGGGTAAGTAAAATGACACCATAGAATACAAAAAGAGCCCTTTTTTATGAATCTACAGGGTGTTTCACAAAGGACCCCTAACTTTAAAAATCAATAACCCGGAAATGGTGATAGATAGAAACATGAAACCAGTGGTAAGTTTATTAAAAAGATCATAAGAATCTTGTACATAAATCTCGAAATTTAGTTAAAAATAGCGCCGATAGATGGCGCTGCGATAAATAGGCGCATCGCATAAAAAGTGATTCAATATGTGCACCTATTACACAACAGACATGTCGGAAACGCAGAGTGAAATTGTCATTGACTCTCTGTAGTGTGTCACCGGAAATCGACACACAAGCTTGAGAAATAGCCTCTTCGAGCTCGCCGATCAGATTTCAATGGCGAAATCTTGGACGGCTACTCTTTCTATGCTTCTGAACTCGCTTTAGAAGGATTCTTAACGCTCTCAGCGCCATCTATTGGTGCTATTTTTAACTAAATTTTGAGATTCATGTACAAGATTCTTACGATCTTTTTAATAAACATACCACTGGTTTCATGTTTCTATCTATCACCGTTTCTGGGTTATTGATTTTTAAAGTTAGGGGTCCTTTGTGAAACACCCTGTATTAATTGCTAGCCTCTTTAAAATATTAATTTAATTATCAATAACCTAAATTTACGCAACAACAAAATTTATAGGCTTGAAACAAATTAATGTTCTACAAATCCTCTTTTTTTTTTTTTTTTTTTTTTTTGTAAAGCGTTTAAATTAAATATTTGTGAAACTTACTTTCTTGGCGAGACCGTCTTGAAGGCAATGCTACCATTTATAGGTTTTGTTTCAAAGTAAAAAAAACATTCAGCAGTATAGAAGTAAAGTAAAAAAGTAAAAAAAAATCAACTATATACTTCTTTTAATTCTTAAAAGATGTAAAATAAAAACATTACCAACAGTAAAAAGACTTTTTTTAGACTTTTTACCGCTTAATAAGGTAAATGATGATATCTAAGTCAATAATTTGGAAAACGCATAACATATTTAAAAACCCAATTTCAGGAATTACCCACAATATTCGGAAAAATATCCAAATTCTTTTGTGCAGCCCTGTATATGATCTATACAGTTGTATATATGTGCTACAAGAAATGCTAAATTTTAGTTCAGTTAGGAAACACGTAGCACATTTTAAAATTCCCCTTTCTGGAATTTCTGTCAATAAACAGAAATGTACTCGAGAACTTTTGTGCTGCCCTATGATATATAGAATTTATATGCATCATGTAATAGACAAAAAATGAAATAAATTTAAAAACGCATCCATCAATGTACAATGCACTTTCAGTAATTAATGTTAACAGACAGTTCCGAATTATTTTATGTATTCCAGTAAATTAACGATGAAGGTCATACCCACAATATTCGATAGTAAGCCTCTTGTAATACACCATATTAATATATATCAATTTCAATATGTTTGGAATTGTGTAACATCATTAAAATAAACCGCAAATGATTTTTCCCCATAGACCGTAATGTAACGGAATTCTTTTGAGTGTACCTGTAAAAAAACTATACACTTCACTTTCAGTACCGATCATACCATAGTAAACCTTAATAACACATATCAATTGCATGACAATCCGAATATATTTACGCAAGTTAGAGCACGGACAGACAGACAGATAAACCGAATTCATAAACACTTTTCAACTATGTTGGAAAGTGTTTAAATAGCATTTGTTACTGCTACTAAATCTGGCGTGCAAATAAAATCTTGCAATAAGAAACATTTTTTTTTTTTAGGTAAAATGACTAAATCTAAAATTTGGAGGAAGAAAGACATAATTTCCTCCAAAGTATTATCTTTTCTAACAATAAATATTTTCTAGATTTTTTTTAGATGTACTGCATTACAAAAAGTAAGATGGAGAATAAAAAATTGGAGCAATTTGTTTTTGCAGGTTATATATATATCCAGCAATACTGTTCTCGGAAAACGCGGTACTTGAGATGCTCTCGCACTCAAGATGAAAATTGAAATAAAAGAATATGAAGACACATATTTCTAGCAAAGTCGAAAAACATGTCGTATCAGAAATGACCATCTTTCTAAAATAAGTTGATTATAGTTCTGAAAATTTTATGAAGTCCGAAAGAATGTAAAAACGAAAAAAACAAAAACTAAGTGATATGGTGGAAAGAAAAAAATGGGAAAGAATTTTCAGCGAAACATTTCTTTTATAATCTTTGTACTTTAACTGAAATAAATATCTTATGAAACATTTTTTTTTTCAAGAAAAAGGAAAATGTATTATTTTTTTTTATAAATTAAAACAAGACTTTTCAAAATTATTGTAGAATATCCTTCATTGGTCGAACACATGTATATGATCTAAACAGCGGCGGATTGTAACTGGTTTTTAAGGGACATGCATGACTTAGACCTTTATGTTTTATTATTATTATTACTTGCTATTTAACCCGTTCTACGCACGGGAGTCAGGGCTGTAGCTAGACGTAAACGATAGGGGGTGCTCAATAAAATGTAGGGGCTCATACTATTTCTCTCTCTCTGACACATGCACGCACAAACACAGATATACATGTTCAAAATATTATATAGAAAGGTAAATTAGTGCATATTCATGTTATAGGTACTATATTTCTTATTAAACTGTTTATAATAACTTTATTCGATACTAAGGAAAGTAAAGTCTGCAGACAGCGATGTAATGGAGGATATACGGTGGATACGCCGTATACCTTCTGGATTATTTTAAGGAATACCGTATACCCTTCTTCTCAAAAACACTATAGCATATACTCTTTAGGGTATACCCTCTACCTAAAGCGTATGCCCTCTGTTTTTTTTACGACTACATCACTGGCTGAAGAATGAAAAATTTCAGTGTATAATTATACTACTTACATAATAAGTGATGATGTCAATAAGGAAATAAAAAGCTGACAGTTTACCTGTTTCAAAATAGTTGCAACCCTTAATTTTTTCTAAATATTCACTGCTCTTAAGGATTCTAAAGTTATGTTTTTATATGATAAAAAACATTAGAAAAATCAAGGATGTATTTTGCATTTTTAAATTATTTTTGTGTCTAGTCAAATGCTAAAACCACTTGCATTTAAATTGGCTATTAGCTTTTTTCATTAGTATCATTTATAAATCAAGGATCTTATATATATATATACAGGGTGATTCATAAAAGATGGGCAGAACTTTAAGGGGTTATAGTACACTTAAAGACAAATAATATTAAATAGGAGACTAAGGGTCCCAGACGTATTCCCAAGGAGATAGGGGGCATTAAAGTTTAGGGTCCGAAATTTCAAATGATTATAAAACATGGAAAAATTGGTCGATTCGTTTGCGGTTTTTGCAAAAAATTTTCTTTATGCCAGTATTTTCTTGAAATAAAATTTTAAAGTTCAATTTCAAAAAATGCCGATAGGGGGCGCTTTAGACTTTGGAGTAACAAACAACTATTTTTTAACGTTATTTTTTGTATTTCTTTAAATGATTTCGAAAGCTTAGACTTAAACTTAAATTTTGATCTAAAAATCTGAGTCCTAACGAGTAGTTAAGTAGCGTAAACTGAAATTTGAAATTTGAAACCCTTCTCCCCCCAGAACAAAAATCAGTTATTCCCGACCTTTGTGTCGTAGATTAGGCTCTAACTACTGCCGCGTTTTGCTAAAATTATTCTTTATGTCAGTATTTTCTTGAAAATAAATTTTAAAGAAAATTTTCAAAAAATTCCGATAGAGGGCGCTTTAGACTTTGGAGTAACGAACAACTATTTTATACCGTTATTTTTTGTGTCTCATTAAATGCTTTCTAAAGCTTAGACTTAAACTTAAATTTTCAGCTCAAAATCTGAATCGCTGAGCGTGGTTCAGTAGCGAGGGGAGGGGGTTCAAATTTCAACTTCTGAACATAGTTCAGTTTGCACTACTTAACCATGCCCAACGATTCTGTGCTGTGATACGAGGCAAAAATACAACTTTCGTCAAGGACTGCATAGTCGGAATTCACTCATAAAGGCACTGGCACAGTTGGAAACGTCGCTCATGCAAACGTTAAAGCTCCATTCCTGACGCTAGTCACCGGGTGAAGAAGGAAACAGAAAGTATGCAAATGTCAAATGGGGAAGAAGAAGAACACGTATGCAAAATTTCGACACGATTCAGGCATAAAAACCACTGAACGGTGAGTCAAGTGTAAGTCGCTGTAGTAATGAATCGGAAGATGGTGCCCTTCACGAATAAGGAAAAGGCTGAGATGCATTTAATTTACGGAGCGGCAGATGGAAATGGTGCAGAGGCACAACGAATGTACGGAGAGCGATTTCCTAACAGGCGGTTGCCTAACCGCAAAACTTTCGAGCGCTTGCACAGACAGTTGTGTGAGACGGGATCATTTCTCGCTTCCCGGTCGAATGCAGGTCGTGCAAAAAAGGACGAATCAGTAGTTGTTGCAGAAGCCATTCTGGATGTAGTAGCGGCGCAGCCAAGTACAAGTACACGAACAGTGGCTAGCCAGGTGGATACCTCACAGTCCACGACTTGGAGGGTACTGAAGGATGAACATTTGCTCCCGTTTCATGTGCAACGAGTCCAGAAACTGTCTCCAGGGGATTATCCAAATCGTATTGAATTCGCCCGCTGGTTTCTGCAGCAGAACGCGCTAAATCCACATTTTGGACGAACTGTGCTTTTCACCGATGAATGTACCTTCACACGTGAAGGTACATTTAACACACACAATGCACATGTATGGGCGGATGTCAATCCACATGCTACGTATCCACATGCTCATCAGAGACGCTTTTCCATCAATGTTTGGGCAGGAATCCTCGGAGACCACCTAATCGGACCGTACCTTCTTCCTGAACGCCTCAACGGTAAAACATACCTCACATTTCTGCAACATGTGCTGCCAGACCTATTAAACGTTGTTCCTCCACGCATCCGGCGGGTCATGTGGTTCCAGCACGATGGAGCGCCAGCCCATTACGTACGAGACGTCCGCAACTATCTGGACATCACATTTCCGAACAGATGGATTGGTCGAGGTGGTCCTGTTGCTTGGCCTGCTCGCTCGCCAGATCTTTCACCCCTCGATTTCTTTTTTTGGGGACGATTGAAGGCTCTTATGTATGAGACACCCATTGAATCCCCCGAGGAACTGGTCGCCAGACTTTCCGCCGCTGTAGGGGAAGTGCTCGAAAAGCCTGATGTTTTCGCGAATGTTCGCCGTTCCATTCGTCGCCGTTGTTCTGCGTGCATAACCTCTGGTGGTCACAATTTTGAACATTTATTGTGATTACATGTTAATAAATATGCTTTGGTAACATAATCCTAATTTGTGTCTTTTTACCTCGTATCACAGCACACAATGTGTGGACATGGTAAACTGAACTGTCCTCAGGAGTAGAAATTTCAAACCCCTCTCCCCAGAAACTTAACCACGTCTAACGATTCAGATTTTGGGCTGAAAATTTAAGTCTAAGCTTTAGAAAGCATTTAATGAGACACAAAAAATAACGGTATAAAATAGTTGTTCGTTACTCCAAAGTCTAAAGCGCCCTCTATCGGAATTTTTTGAAAATTTTCTTTAAAATTTATTTTCAAGAAAATACTGACATAAAGAATAATTTTAGCAAAACGCGGCAGTAGTTAGAGCCTAATCTACGACACAAAGTTCGGGAATAACTGATTTTTGTTCTGGGGGGAGAAGGGTTTCAAATTTCAAATTTCAGTTTACGCTACTTAACTACTCGTTAGGACTCAGATTTTTAGATCAAAATTTAAGTTTAAGTCTAAGCTTTCGAAATCATTTAAAGAAATACAAAAAATAACGTTAAAAAATAGTTGTTTGTTACTCCAAAGTCTAAAGCGCCCCCTATCGGCATTTTTTGAAATTGAACTTTAAAATTTTATTTCAAGAAAATACTGGCATAAAGAAAATTTTTTGCAAAAACCGCAAACGAATCGACCAATTTTTCCATGTTTTATAATCATTTGAAATTTCGGACCCTAAACTTTAATGCCCCCTATCTCCTTGGGAATACGTCTGGGACCCTTAGTCTCCTATTTAATATTATTTGTCTTTAAGTGTACTATAACCCCTTAAAGTTCTGCCCATCTTTTATGAATCACCCTGTATATACAGTATGCCCACTAAAGTCCCTTGCCACCCTCTTAACTTCGGAACGGCTCTGCTATATTCATAAAAGTAGTGTCTAGGTATAATAAAGTAGCCATGCGCTACTCAATGAAACCACCTACAGAGCCACCTGGTGGAAAACTGCGGAGTTAGCATTCCTATCTCGAAAACGGAAAGAGACAGAGAAAAAAAGTGATTTACAAAGTTGTAGAGCATCATCGATTTTGTACGAAAATACATTAATGCGAAGAATAGAACGGTTAAAACGCGCATTTGTTTTTTCGTGATTTCCTACACTGTGACGTGACAAAACGATTTTAGAAAGAAAAAAAACAACTAGTTATAAAAATATACCTTTATTTAAGATGTTCAAGCTTCTCACCGTAAGCTCCAATGCACATTTGGATCCTTGTTTGAATTTCACGTTGCACATGTTGAAGCATAGAGGGTGACCCGTTGGCACAAGCATCCGCAATGCATCGTTTAAGGTTCTGCAATGTTTGTGGAGGGGTCGTATACACCTGCTGTTTCATAACTGGTTGTTTTTTTCTTTCTAAGATCGTTTTGTCACGTCACAGTGTAGGAAATTACGAAAAAACAAATGTGTGTTTTAACCGTTCTATTCTTCGCATTAATGTCCACAATGTGTTTTTTCGTACTAAATTGATGATACTCTACAACTTTGTAAATCACTTTTTTTCTCTATCTCTATCCGTTTTCGAGATAAGAATGCTAACTCTGCAGTTTTTCACCAGGTGGTGCAGTAGGCGGTTTCATTGAGTAGCGCATGGCTACTTTACTATACCTAGACAGTACTTTTATGAATATAGCAGAAGCCATTCCGAAGTTAAAAGGGTGGCAAAGGACTTTAGTAGGCATGCTGTACACATATGAACTAGGATGACACAAATACGAAACATAATGTTTATTATAAGCATCATATTTACTATAAAACTCATTAGAATAACTTTGTTTTATGCTCACTGGGCAACAATTTTTAACAAAGTTCATGTATCAAAATGAAAACACCCAATTCTTAATGAATTCAACGTGCTGAACACGAATATCACCATGAAAACTCTGTTTTGGCTCTTGTTTCTGAGATTAAGGGGTGCAAAGATATAATCAACCTAATGCTTAAATGTTACTTTTGTTAAAACATTTTAAAGAAGAAACTGATTTATTGCACATTATAATAAATAATATTTCATTTTTAGATGTTCCCGTGCATATATGAATTAATAAAACATGTAATAAAATAAACATTTTGAAAAAAAAAAAAGAATTTCAAAAAATAAAATAAATAAACACATATCATATGAAAAAAGCAAGAATTTGTTCTGTATATTTTATGTGTCCATTTGCCATTGAAATACCACACAGAAAGTATTGCGTAACTCTTTGCAATCCATTAAATTAACATCTGGCGTATATTACGTAACAGCCTGTGTCTTTTCTGATAAAAAGAGTGCAGGTGTTCGCTCACTCGTCAGTTCGGTATTTGACTTCGTTGAAGACTGAGCTTTTATATTTACGTGTAATCAGTTTATAATTTCATTTGCAGCAATGTCGTGAAAATGCATTAACGGTGCCAATAACTTTTTTTGCATTTGCCGTAACGTAACATTTGAATCACAGAAAAAGCTTATTACTAACGCAATCAGAAAGGCATATTTTCTCTATTTCAGTTGTAGAATAGGCGACCAAGATAAAAAAAAATGGGCGCCCCACGTATGCTGTATCACCTGTGCAACAACACTTTTTCTGTGGGTGACTGGTAAAAGAAGAAGTATGCCATTTGCTGTTACCGTGAGTTGGAGAGAGCAGAGCAATCAAGTAAATTATTGTTACTTTTGTATGATTGAACCAATGTGGAGGCCTTACGAAGAAAAAGAAGAATGCTGTTCATTATCCACAAATATGTTCGGCCTTGCGACCAGTTCCGCATTGTGAGGAGCTTCCAATTCCTAAGCCACCGAGTGATTTTGCAATTAATTCTGACGAGGAGGAGGAATGTATTGAACCTGTAGATATAGTACCTAGCAGGTCACAATTTCATGTACATAGTGATGAAGAATACATAAATCCCTCTGATTCTGCAGTACATAAAATCACATCGAATGATCTCAACGATCTTGTTCGTGATTTAGATCTGTTGAAAGCCAAAGCAGAACTACTCGCATCAAGATTACGACAGTGGAATCTTTTGGAAGTACATGTCAGAGTGCCTTCATTTCTTAGCCGTCATATAAAAGTTCTACATTATTTTCAGAAAAAAAATAGTATTGTGTTCTGCTCGGATATTAAAGACTTGATGAATGAATTTCGACTAACACTTGATGTAAACGAGTGGCGTCTATTTATAGATGCGTCCAAAATAAGCTTAAAGATGATTTTGCTTCATAATGGTAATGAACTGCCATCCATTCCTATTGCATATTCTGCGCACATGAAAAACACTTATGAACACCTGAAACAGCTCTTACAACTATATAAATACACTGAAAATGAATGGTGTGTTTGTGCTGACTTGAAAGTAGTTGCACTTTTGATGGGTCTTCAACTGGGATTTACAAAATTTTGTTGCTTCCGGTGTGAATGGAGCAGTCGTGCTACAGATTTACACTATATCCAGAAAGACTGGTTCCCGAGGATGTATTTGAAACCCAGAAAAATGAATGTCACGAACACAACGCTTCTCTCTCCAGAGAAAATCATCTTACCTGCTCTACATGTAAAATTGGGTATTGTGAAGCAGTTCGTTAAAGCTATGGATACAAATAAACCAGCTTTTGCTTACTTGCATACAAAATTTCCCAGACTGAGGGAAGCCAAAAATTAAAGAGGGAATTTTTGTGGGCCCACAGATTAGAGATATTTTTAAGGATCCGAAATTTGAAAACCTGTTAAATCATGGTGAAAAAAAAGTATGGGATTCAGTCTGTCAAGTTTGTACTAATTTCCTTGGAAACGTCCAATCCGAATATTACGAAGATCTTGTTAACGACATGCTTTGCTTTATATCAGAAATATGGATGTCGTGTGTTCTTAAAGCTACATTTTTTAGATTCCCACCTAAATTTCTTCCCTGCTAACTGCGGAAAATCAGCGACAAGCATGGTGAACGTTTCCACCAGGATATGTATGTGATTGAGTAACTTTATCAAGGAAAATGGTCTGCGTCTATGCTTACAGACTTACTGCTGGACGATTCTTAGAGATAACCAGAACGTGGAATATAAGCAAAAGAGCAAGCGATTTCGTCGATAAAATTGGTAAGACTGTACTTTATTTTGTCAGTTTTATTATGTACTGTATGTATTTAGAAGACTGTACTTTATGTTGTCACCTTTATTTCTTTATAAATTAAATTGGAAACAAGACATACAATTATTAATGTGTTCTTTTATCCCTATCATACAAAGTCAAATCTCAACATAACAAAATAACTAGAGCCAAATTCCATTTTTTATTGCCATATTCATGATTAGCAAGTTAAATTAATAAATATTTTAATACTTTCATTCAAGACACATTTTCATTGTTGTCCAGTGTAATGGAAAACGCTGCAAAATGAAAAAATTCAGCATATAACTAATGCAAACGTGAATGTTTGCATCAGAAAAAAGCTGCTAATTCTGAGTATGTGCAGGTAGGATGTGTGTATATTGAAGCACTTATTTGCCGTTTTTAAACAAATATTACAATTTAGTATTTATGCAAAACTGTAAAAAGCCCCCAAAACTAAGTTCAATTTATGAACAGAGTTTCATTTAGATTTTTTTAAACAGAATTTAATTTAGTGGCCATGGCAACTTTCCCAGGTGGGGAGGCGGGGGGCTCAAAAATTTTCAGGGGGTGCTGAGCCCCCCCCCCCCTACCTACGGTCCTGACGGGAGGTCATAAATTTAATTTTAAAACCAAAATTAAAAATGAAAATCAGTACAACCAAATGTATCTATTTGTAATATGTATAAATATATTTTTCTACTGCTGTTTATTTTTTTAATGAAATTTAATTTATCTTGTTGCTATAGCAGCAGACGATAAAATGATATTTTTAGGATAAAGAAATAAATAGAATAAAAAGTTTTGTTGATGTTTGTGATACAATGTTTTTCTTTATTTTTAGAAAAAGGTAATAAATAAGCGCGATTAAATAATCTCTAATTATTTGAATGCGAAGTACAAGAATTATCGTAATACCCGCTACAGCTTCTTAGTATTGCAGCATGGCGTACGTAATATGTATATCTCACATTGCAGCAAACATTTGGAACTGGTTAGAACTCGCGCGATTACGGGTTAAACAAAGAAAATGGCAAAAATTCGTCAAAAACATAAAATAAGAAATATATATATTTAATTTTTTTTTACTTTTTTCCCCAATCGTTTATGGGGCCCCCCTACCAGCAACCCGTGTGTGATATGTCGTAGCCCTGCGCCCTGTGGTTTCCGAGTTTTTGAGGTTACATAGATACCCGCACAGATTTTAATAGGGTACATTACCACTATTATTTAACAGAAATCTTCGTCTTATTTAATTCCAGAATTTCTACAATTAACTAAGGCGAAGATTTCTATCGAAAAATAGTTGGTAACAAGAAGAGTAAAGGCTAACAAAAAAGAGTAAATCCCTAAAGCGGTAGTCACGAGGTGTAAATCTGCGTAAAATGAAAGCCTGTCTAAATCTGATGTTTTTCCAGTTTCATTACGATTCAGTTTTAATAGGTTTTACTATATATATTTTAGTATATATATTATAACATTACTTTTAGAAATGCATAAATCACTGCCACACAAGAAATTTTAATAAAATGACACATACAGGTAATCACACAAATCCCATGCAGTTGCGTCCAACCTCAAAAATTAATAGAACTTTTATAATGAAGAAACAAGAACGAAAAATCATGCGTCAAGCATAGATTGTGTAACACTTTCCAACGCTTCCAAAATAATTTTACAAATCATTACCGTTTAATAAGCTGAAAGATAGCATCTAAGTAAACAATTTGAAAAACGTATAACATATTTAAAAACGTAATTTCAGGAATTTCCAACATATACAATATTTGGAAAAATATCCGAATACTTTTATTCAGCCCTGTATAATATCTATAGATTTGTATATATACTACATAGGATGCTAAATTTTAGTTCAGTTAAGAAACGCGTAGCACAGTTTAAAATTCTCCTTCTGGAGTTTCTGTCAATAAACGGAAATGAGTCCGCAAACTTTTGTGCTTCCCTGTATAGGATCTACAGAATTTATACACGCCACGTAATAAACAAAAATTGAGTTAAATTTAAAATCGCGTTCAGTAACTTAAAACGCACTTCCAGGAATGATTGTTAACAGACAGTAGAGAATTCTTTTGTGTGTCCCTGTCAATGATCGATGACTGCTATACACACACTATTCTGTAGTAAGCCTCTTGTAATGCACCTTAGTGATATATATAAATTTCAATTCGTTTAAAATAGTGAAACTTTATTTAAATAAACCGCAGACGATTTTTCTCCATAGACGTAATGTAACGGAATTCTTTTGACTGTCCCTGTAAAGTAACTATAAATGCTATACACACCCTATTCCATATTAAGCTTCTTGTAATGTACCTTATTGATATATATCAATTACGATGTGTTTGAAATTGTGTAACATCATTAAAATAAACCGCAAATGATTTTTCCCCATAGACCGTAATGTAACAGAATTCTTTTGAATGTCTCTGTAAAAAGACTATAAGTGCTACGCACTTCCGTTGAAATAGGGAACATGCTATAGATAACGACAATAACATATAAAATTTTCAAGGCAATCCGAGCATATTTACGTGAGTTAGAGCACGACCAGACGGCAGACAAACCGAAGTCATAAACACTTTTCAACTAGGTTGGAAAGTGTTAAAAAGGTACTTTGCCGTTATACTAACACCATGCCAAAATGTATGCTAATGCATCCATCATTTATTTACACCCTGACCGGGCAAAGAATTTTTATTGCAGACAGTGCCAAATATTGTGACTCGCTATTTATTGAATACGAATCATTTTTCAATTATTATAACGCAAAAATCTTCATTTGCTATTTATTGAATACGAATCATTTTTAAATTATTATAACGCAAAATTCTTAATTTGCTATTTATTGAATACGAATCATTTTTCAATTATTATAGCGCAAAAATCTTAATTTGCTATTTATTGAATACGAATCATTTTTCAATTATTATAAAGTAAAGCTAGGATAGTCTGCGCACAATTCAAAAGAATAGCAATAAAAAAATCTAAATATTAATTTTTCGCTAAACTATCCATGAATAATTTTGACTTCGTTTGTTTTCTATGCATTTCCATTGCTATTTTGTTGTTATGTTGCAATTTAATAGAACAGTTGTAATAAAACCAAGAATATTATTTTGCGCAATCTCTCCTTACAGGGTTGGTGTGATTGCGCACATGGGTAGGAGAGATTGTTACTAATAATAATTACAATTAAATTGTTAACCATAATAATTACACTTAAATGACATTGCTGTAAGGTTTTTGTGAATAAATTTTATTGTTTTGGGAGTGAATATTTCAACCTAATGCTTAAAGAATCAGAAAAAAAGAAATAATTTTAAAAACGATTAAAAAATTTTAATTAAAGGAAAAAAATTAAAGAATCTGAAAAAGCAAGTCGAGATAAGATTACAAAATAAAATTATGTAACTTAATAACACGTTTAACTTAAAATTAGTCTATTTTCATTTTTCATTTTTGTATGCAAATTTACCAATGAGCTGCGTAATCTCTCCTAGCATAGAAACTAATGGGTACAATGCGCCATATCTCCTAAGTAGCAGATGCGCAAATTCTCCAATTTCGGTAGGAGAGATTGCGCGCCCTTTTATTTAAACATGGCTGCTACTAAAACGAACCGTTGATGTTCACATTGTTAGTCTAGATTAGTAGCTTATGAGAAATCGTTTAAGTTTAAAATATTTTGTACTAATGACATTGTATAGAAATTCTGATGAATAGCTATGAAAATTCAAGCACTTACTTTGGAAAAACAAAACAAAATAGTAATACTTTATCTTAGACTCTCAAAGCAATCAACATGCACTTTCAAGTAGACACTGCACTACTGTTGTTGTACAACTACCTGGAGTCGCTGCGCTCTCACTCTACTCCTTCCCCCCGAACCTCTACGTGCGCAATCTCTCCGACTGCGCCATCTCTCCTGGCTTTACCTTAATGCAAAAATCTTCATTTGTTATTTTTCGAATCGATAATATTTTTTATCAAGTTATAATTTTTCGCTGACGCTGTGATGGATTTTACCATTTGACAGTTATCTGATGATGAGGAAACTGCAATAAAATTGTTTTAGGCCAGTGAAATTATACATAAAGAAAGTTTTTTGCGAGATGCCGACTACGAACTTTAGATCACAAATATAATTTTGTTGACTTAACACTGGATGCAATGCCCAATCTGTTGAGTGATTATGGAGAATGGAAAAATGGTGTAATAAAATACACCCTGTTCGTCATATTTAGAATCCTGTCTCATAGCGTTCGTGTGGCTACGCGACGAAATTATTCAAAAAAATGAAATATTTATTCAGTCCCAAGAGACATTTGCAGTTTCATGCCTTCAGTTTATGAAACTGCAAAGCAAATATCGAGTTTTATGTTATGATTTTATTGTATAATATTTATTTGGTCTTTTATTTTAAATAACTATGTGTAGTGAATTAAAAAAATAGTTCGTAAAAGTATGTAATTTCCAAATGTGATATTTTTTTAATTGTCACTTTTGAACCAACAATGTTAGCTTTTTTCAAATGATTCATTTGACGCCAAGGTTGGCGACAATGGTGTTGATATAACGGAAAAGTACCGAAAACTAGTTGGATATGCCAATCCTAAAACTTTCTTATATCTCATACATGTTAATGCTTCAAAATTCGCTATCAAACTGCCAAAATTAATCAAATTGTTTTGTCATTCTGTTGTACATCAGCTGCTTGCGAATCGTCGGGTTACCTGGATGCAAGCAGGCGATACTAAACTACGAAAAGTCCTTCTGGCCTGTACCGGTAGGAAAAGATAGCCTCCCTATCGCTTGGTTTGGAGATTTTAGCTAAATCAACTGAAAATACACGAAGCTAAAATGCGCGGAACCCAATTACAGAAGAGTCATTCCCAGTCCTCGTCAATATTGAATTTGAATGAAAATATCGCCAAATTAGACAGACATAGCCAAGTTGGCTTCATATATGGCAACGTATTTTTGTCGCCAAATTTGGCGATATTTCGCCATTCGTCGCCAAGCGTGGCGTGAATTTGACGTTGGCGAATATAAATATATAGTGTTAAGCATGTAAATGTTGAAACGATGGTTACAACAACGAAAGAAAACTTGGCGAAACCATGTTCACTAAAACTCATAAATTAAACCCGTTTATGGAGAACTTTGAAATTGAAATCTTTAAATGGCTAGAACAGCGCCCCTCCAGGCGTAATATCCCCAAATTCAACTGGGACCTACAGGCTATAGTCAAAAACATATACAAAAAATTCGGCTCAATTATCTGCATAACTTCATACACTTTTCGATGATATAATAGTGAAAATGGAACAAAAATAGCGATCGCAGCGACCCCTTTCATCGAAATATCCCTAAATTCAAGTGGGACTTGCTGGCCATAGCCAAGAACATAGAAAAAAATTTGGTTCAATTATCTGCATAACTTCATACACTTTTCGATGATACAATAGTGAAAATAGAACAAAAATAGCAATCGCAGCGCCCCCTTTCGTCGAAATATCTCCCAATTCAACTGAGACCTGCAGGCTATGATCAAAAATATATACAAAAAAATTGGTTCAATTATCTGCATAACTTCACGCACTTTTCGATGATAAAATAGTGAAAATGGAACAAAAATAGCAATCGCGGCGCCCCCGTTCGTCGAAATATCCCCAAATTCACCTGCGACCTGCAAGCTACAGTCAAAAACATATACAAAAAAATTGGTTCAATTATCTGCATAACTTCACACACTTTTCGATGATATAATAGTGAAAATGGAACAAAAATCGCGACCGCAGCATCCCCTTTCGTCGAAATATCCCCAAATTCAACTGGGACCTGCAGGCTAAAGTCAAAAACATTTACAAAAAATTTGGTTCAATTATCTGCATAACTTCACACATTTTTCGATGATATAATAGTGAAAATGGAACGAAAATCGCGATCGCAGCATCCCCTTTCGTCGAAATATCCCCAAATTCAACTGTGACCTGCAAGCTACAGTCAAAAACATATACAAACAATTTGGGTCAATTTGAAGTATAACTTCGTACACTTTTTGATGATACAATGAGGACACACACACGGACAAACAGACATTTTGTAAAAACAGGTTTTTCGGAATCTCTGACCCCCAAAACGTGTAAATCCGTCGAAAACCGGAAGTCGAAAAAAAAATTCGATTACAATACTTTCTTCTATTATAGATAGAAGGAAGTAAAAAAAAAAAATTTCGATTACAATATTTTCTTTTATTATAGATAGAAGAAAGTAAAAATCTTAAAATTAAAGTTTTTAAAACTACTAGATGGAACCCGTCAAAACTTGACGGAAAAAAATATTATAACAATATCATTAAAATAAGCTTCTTTATTATTTAAGAAGAGTGCAAATGAAACAGTGTTTCAAATATTTTATTTTAAAAGTTTTTTCCTCAGTGAAATACAGTGCGATTTCCAATGCAAACTCCAAACAAACAATCCGTAAACAACTGTGTAATGCAAATCAGTTTGACATTACCCCTACCATATTCCCTACTTCAAGAAAGAAAATTTCATGGACCTATGAAGTATCATACAAATAGTATATTCCTACGTTCATCTCATATTCAGTAAATAAAAGAACATAGTAAATAAAGTACACATCTCCTCCCCCTCCCCCCCCCTGTGATAATGCAACCGAATGAGCTCCTATGAGCATGTGCATTACATCTGCCCAAAAGCACCGTCGAGATTCAACGTTAAAAAAAAATTTAAAATGTTTAAATCAAAAATTTTAAAACGTCTTCTGTAATCATTGTTCATTTCAAATCCATATCTTCTAAAACGCGTCCATTGTTTTAAGGTAATCACATGAAGAATTTTTTTACAATAATAAGTCAATCTTCGGATGAGGGAGATTTTTAATGTTTTCAAGTGTAATTTATTTGTATAGTTTTCTCCGTCCCTTTATATAATCAGGATGATTATCCCTTTTCCAACACAGTCGGGGATCTTTTACCTCTTGTACGGTTAAATACCCAATAGATCTTTTAAAAAAGTACAATTCGTAGCATATTCTGATGCAACATATGCATCAGCGGATTTAACATGTCAATTTTATGTTAAACAAAAACTCAAAATAGTTTTTTTTCTTTTTTGACAGATTTTAGTTTAGCGCCAAAATGATCTTATGAATAATCTGATCTTTAAATAATCTAAATATATGAATAATCTAATCTTTATGATTTATCAGGGTTTATTATTATTTTTTTTTTCACTTTTTATGATGGTTAGAGAAATCTATTTTCAATTGTGGCAACTTTCCCAGGGGCTATTTTACATTATTGAAGGAAACTGATGGTCATTGTTAAGATAGAAATGAAAAACATTTCATGCTTGAAAATTATTTAAAAATTCGTTAAATTAAGCGTCAGTTTTCAAATAAATTTCAGTCGAAAGCTAATTTTTTCTTTCTAATTCATGATGTAAGAATTAAAATTATAAAATGTAGTAAAATGTAGTAAAAAATTGAAATTTGTAGTATTTAGAAGTGATGTAAGCGCGATGAAAGCTAAAGCGATAGCGTCGTTTGTTGTCATAACCATTATACATTTCTAAAAATTGCCACTGTGTTTTCGCTGGCGTCCAAAAATAGACTACTATTTTTGACATCGAAAGAGAAATTCATAGTGAAAGAAATATGACTTTGCCGCTAATATAGAACTGTTAAATGAACTCATAATAAACCTACCAAAATAATTCCTATAAAATATTAGCCTTGCACTGTTTATTCTAGCTAAAAATACAATCATTATTTCAAGTTCTTTTTTTCTACCATAGCACTATTTTTAATAATTTTAATTTTCCTGAAATCCTTTACTTTTGGGAATTTTTTATATTAAAAAGTGAAATCTTCTAACCTATAATTAAAAAAAAGTAATTAGTAACATGCAATCAAGATGAAGCAATCAATAAAGACTCCAATTCTAATCTTTATAATTAAGAATGGAAAAATCAGTTAAAATTACGTCATGCTGACACAATCATATACATTTTTCTCTTTAGTTTTATGAATGTTAAAATTCATTTCAAGCTAAATATAACGTCATTTTCACCGGCGCAAACTTTTCACACTTACTTTGTATATGTTACTTTTATGCGTAAATACCATGTATACAAATCAAAATATATTTGTATTTAACTGTATTGAAAAAGGGCATCAACAAAGTTATAATGCATAATAATAGACGCTTTCAGTCGTAACGTCAATCATGACGTTTTGCTTGGAAACTGACTCTAAACAAACGGTTGCTATGTTGTATTTTCTATTATATTTTATATATGTAGCTATATCTTATAGCTATATCTCACGGTAAAGTGTTTCAATACATTATATGCAGCGGTAACATTTTTTTACGATTTATATTTAATAAGAAATGAAACATAGCAACCGCTTGTTTGGAGTATCCAACCAAAACGTCATCACTGACGTCACACTGAAAGCGTCTATAAAATAAACCCAATGAACAATATTCCTGTGACATCACAATAAATATGAATTTTTATTCGCTTATAAAACACGCGGATAAATATTTTTACCTAAATTTAACTTGCAAATTAAAAATTTCGGTCTAAAAGCCACGTGCTTTTAATATTACTTCTCTATTATCTCGCAACCACAGAGTTCAGAAAATAAACTATGTACCTCGCAACAGTGGGCGTTAATCTGATTGCCGACTTTATGACGTCATAAGCAGAAGAAAAAGTTTAATTGAAAATTACGGCTAATTAATTAAATTTTCGAACAAATGAATGCACGATAACAAATCTGTGTCCAAATGTCTTTCAATTAAAAAAAGAATGATGTAATTTGATGCAGTAGTTTGTTCTCACGGATATTCGAAAGAAATCGCTTAGCGTTTTAAATATATAGATTATTCAGTAAATTAATTATTCATTTGCGATGTTGGAAGATGTGAAAGCGATTTAATAAAGTGAATTAAACACTTATTGTAGGCTAGCTTATTGTAGCAACCCATTATGTTGCGTTGGTCATTTATAACATCTTTTTCTTTGGGAGACGGGGTTGCTGGGGAAAAATATTTATAATATTAATACTTTTATGTTTAAAAAAATTATAAGTAAGGAATCATATTTACAATTAAAATGTATAAGTCATAAGCAAAAAATGTAATTGTTTTCATTTATAAATCTTAATTAGACATTTCAATCAATGGAAAGGGTCCTTAAAATTTATCGATAAATTCTCAAGTTTCTCAGCATTGAAAGATTCGTTGATTGAATAATTCTCCAGATTTTTCTCGGTTTTGTCAAAAACAATTTTAGATATCAGAAAGCGACAAACTGCAGAATGTTGCAAGAAACATTTTATATCAGCCCCTGATAAGTTTAGCGTTTGTTATGCAACCGTTTTTGGGACTATTCCGGGCAAACAGACAGACAAAGAAAATTAAACATTATTTTTTACTATACATGGTGTCTCAAAAACATTGACCTCGGTTTTGATTCCTTAAATATTGATCATAAGCATATTTTATAAATCACAAAGTTACGTAAAACATTGTACAGAATTTTATGAAATCTATTACATTTTTCAAGGGATTAAATTTGAAGAAATACGAAATTTAAATTTTTATACATCCTCCGTACAAAAATTTTTCCCTACGAGTAAAATGTGTCCCATATACTAATAAGGTCATGTGAAAACTGTCAACATTTTATCATAAAAAGTCGCAGAGATATGTTTAAAAAAAGTTGGTGAGGGTTAATCATAAATTAAAATGTAAACATTTACAGTTAGAGTGCAGATGACGCGACGTAGAAATGCGTCATAAGCAGAGCTTTACGAATGTGATAAAATCTGGTAGCCAGAAAAAAAGTCTAGTAGCCAGTAAAAAATATTTACCTCCCCCTCCTTCCTCGTCATTAATTTTCAGAAAGCACAAAAGTTTTTATGAATTAATTGAAAAAAAAATAATAACAGGCATTGTTTAGAATTATTAGTTACATAGTTTAGAAAAATAATATAAACTAAGTTTTCTAATGAAACTTATCAAAATCATATATCTTTTTAAAAATATATATATATATACTGTAAAGAGTGAATTAACCGGCATGTTCGGAAAATGCCGATTGCCGAATGCTTCAAATGTCCGGATAGTTGAATGCTACAAAATCTATATCTGCTGAGGAGCGCATCGACGAATTAGAGAAGCATGAAAACAAGTTTTCGCCTATTTTTCTGTTGAAATCTCAAATAATTCTGATTTGATTATTTTAAAATCTATATTTGATGAATTTATTTTTGCCAAATTAAAAACAAAAGTTAAAAATATTTTTTTGTGTGAATATAGTTTCAAAATTTATTTTTTAATATTGGGAAAGGGGGGGGGGGATTGATGGCATTTGTGCTCATTTCAAGAACGTTTAGGTCAATTTTTGTACAAAAAAGAAACAACAACAAAAACCCCATTTGATTAAATAACTTGGTCGTCAGATAAAAATATTTGGTCGCCAGTGGCGACCGTATTTGTCAAGCCCTGAAAGTAAATAAAATAGATCTCTTATCTTTAGTTTTATTTACAAATTTACATAACTATGCTTCCTGAAAAATACCTTAAAATTTTACAAGATGAATTACAGAATAAAACTTGGAAATGGCACAGTTAATGAACATTAAAACAGCTTAGAAATGTTTGCATATGCAAATATGTGCCTCTTATCGGTGCGTCACATAATCGCAATAGACGCGTCATTACACAGTTTAGATACTTTTATACCAATAAATATCACAATTATTATTTATTTAAGCAATCATTGTTTTCTTTCGAAATTTGTGTACAACCCCTAAAACGCGATCATCCAACATGATTTTTCACCTTTGCGAACTCATATCCAGGCATCGAAAAGTGGTTTAAAACAGCATTTATGTTTTTTCATATCTATGCGACTTTTTATGATAAAATGCTGAAATTTTGTACATGACTTTATTAGAGTAAGGGGCACATTTTTGTACAGGGGGGTGTAAAAATTTTAATTTTATATTTTTTCATATTTAATCCCCTCAAAATTTTAGTCGATTTCTTAAATTCTGTACCTTTGTAAATTATAATATATAGGGTGTCCCAAAAGTCTCCATACGACTTCAAAAATTTATTACAAGAAAAAACATAGACCTACAGCAAAAATAATTACAACAGTACATAGAGTAACTTAAAAAGTTTTTTTCTACTGCCTTAGTAAACTTCAACATGAGATACTTTCGTAGCACGAAGAATATCATGACGATATTCCAATTCAATCCACGAACGTTTTAGCATGATAACATCAACAGTAGCTATTGCTGTTTATGTCTTTTGTTTCAATTCCATGAGACTATTAAATTTTGTTCGGATTTCATCAAACAGTTGTAACTACTGTTGATGTTAGCATGCTGAAACACACGTGGATGGAATTGGAATATCGACTTGATATTCTTCGTGCAACGAAAGGATCTCATGTACAAGTATACTAAGGTAGTAGAAAAAAACTTTTTAAGTTACTCTATGTACTGTTGTAATTATTTTTACTGTAGGCTTATTTTTTTTTTTTTTATAAATTTTTGAAGTTGTACGGAGACTTTTGGGACACCCTGTATATCTATGATCAATATTTAAGAGATAAAAGACGAAGTCAATGTTTTTCGGACACCCTGTATATTCAAACAATCAAATAAACTTAGAAATGGGTGTTTTTCGGAAAGTCAGAGACACTCCAATTTTATATATACACTATATTTCCAATGATGACCGGTCACTTTCGATTTTAGACGTTTTGTTAAAGATCTGGAAAGATACATGAGGAATTATCCTGAAACTTCAGGAGTGTGAACAACATGATAAACGTCATATATTTCCGCGAAGATTTTTTCCGAAAATCTCATAAGGGGCCGTCAACAAATTGAAGAAAAACGAATATCTTTTGGATAACCCTGTAAAAACTAATATTGCAAAAGCATTCAAACTGTAGATTATGATTAAGTGACTTATTGTAATAATTTGGGTTCATTTTTATGAAGATAGCATATATACTCGAAGAGAAATTCAGGTTTTTATAAAAACAGTCCCAAATTTTACTAAGTTTTTTTGCTTATAATTTGCAGAGTTTTTAATATAAAAACAAGTTATTTTCAGAAAATATGACAAACAAAATTGTACACAATACCCTGCAATCAAAATTAAAAAATAATAATAATTGTATGAAAAATGAACAGGTTTACTAAATATCGTTTCACTGCGATGCGCGAATTCAATCAAAATATACTGTGCATAATATATTAGCTAAATGTATAGATCAACTTTTATGAAAGTCTCAAAAACATAGTTTGAAAATTCTGATAGTAATCGTTGATAGAATAAGCTCGAATTTCGCTGTTCCCAAAAGGAAGCAAAAATATGAGGGGTTGCATCCAGGGGTTGTATTGTAGCTTATGAAAGTTGAGATAATAAGAATGAAGTGTCTCTCAATCTATATTTGATACAATTATTATTATTTTTTAATTCTGATTGCAGGGTATTGTGTACAATTTTGTTTGTCATATTTTCTGAAAATAACTTGTTTTTATATTAAAAACTCTGCAAATTATAAGCAAAAAAACTTGATAAAATTTGGGACTGTTTTTATAAAAACCTGAATTTCTCTTCGAGTATAAAATCGCAAATGACCGGTCATCATTGGAAATATAGTGTATGTATTGATCATATTCCGAACGAACGTCGAGAAATCGCGAAGCTCGTTTACAATGCAAGCAGTTATCGAGAATCGACCTTCATGCAACCATGAACGATCAGGGCCCGCTTAAGATTTAGAAGTAGGGGAAGCCTGACGTAACATGGGGGGTCCCGCTCTACTAATCATGCTTCAACAATTTGAAATTTTACCATCAAAATTTCGAGTAAACAACACTTTTAATATTAAATTAAAACTAACTACCTATATACATATGAAAAAATATTTATTATATACATAATTATACATAACAAGTTAATTTTATAAATGAATTTACAAATATGGAACTGGTGCGAATATTCATGATCGGCGTAGGCCTGAAAAAATGTTCCAAAAATTCCAACTTAGGTGAGAATGTAATAGGTAGTATTTCTTACGAAATCTACCTAAACAACATAGTATAGCTGTAGTTGTAGAAACTACTGTGGAGGAAGAAGAATAAAAGAAAATTCGGAACGTGTTCGTACCTAACAATTGTAAATGCTAGCAGTCAAAAAAGTAGACAGTTTAATAAAAAAAAGACACATTACAGAGCAATAATATATTTTTTCAATACAAAAGAAAATTAAAAGGAAAAATGAAAAAAAAAACATGATGAGGAACACTAATTTTTAGCCATAATGCTGGAATATTTTGAACTCTTTGGATTTTCGCTTACCGAGCAGTTGCCGAACAGTTGATGTCGGTTAAGGAGCTTCCGAGTTGCAATCAACTTAACGCCAAGGCTATAAGTTTAGTATGGTGTCTGGTAAAAATTGAGCCGTTGGGAAAAGTTAATATGTAGTATTAACTACATGAAAATGAATGTAAACGATAGATGAAAAATTAAGAAATGAGATGAAAACAATTTTAGAATAAAAAAGTAAAGCGAATGATTTTAATGAAAGAGTCTAAAAAGAAGTGAAATGGTATAGCTGTAGTTATAAACTACTATTTATAGTGAAAAAGTAAAAAATGGGGTTCTCTCGGAACTTGTTCATAAAACAGCACATAAATGCCAGGTGGTGAAAAAAGCAGGCAAAGCTTAGATTAAAACAAAAAAAAAGGCACTTAAAAGAGCCATGCATTTTTTTTTTTTTTTTTTTTTTTTTTGTATAGCTTACGATTTTCGTTTATAACATGACAAAACAAATTGAAATAAATAAAAATAAATAAAAAAAATTACTAATATTTCATAAAATTTCTGACATGAAAGTATTTTTCTAAACGTTATATAAAACTTATTCAATAAAATAAAATTTTAACTGCCAATCCTCGCTATTTTTCAACATCACTATTCTTTAAAAAAGTATTCTTCGTTTGATTTTATCACAGAGTTTGTAATATTAAGTAACGCACATTTTTCTTATTAGAAATAACGTTATTCAAAAAATGGGATGGTTGAAAGCAATATAAGGGAAAATTCTACTTCTTTGGCCAAAAATTCATGTGATATTTACAATTTGTTTTCAGTTGCAAAGGAAAGAGATGGTACTTTCGGATTTTTTTTTTCATTATAGTTATTGACACTTATAGTTATTGAATGTTTCACTCATCTATTTAAATTTTTATGTGTAAATAATAATAATAATAATAATAATAATAATAATAATAATAATAATAATAATAATACGCCTTTCTGAGACGGTACCTGAAAGTGCGCGCCGAACACTTCCAATCAGGTGACCGTTTTTCTCCGGTTACAAGCATCTGAAACAAATTTGGCCGCGAAATTATGAAAAGGTATTAAATTTTTTGTGGTACTTATATCAACACGAGCAGGGAAGACCGAGCTATGCTCGGTCAAAATTAAATTTGAGTTCAAATATCATAACCCATTACCAAAATGACCCACTAATTGAATTTTCTCGAACATGTGACTTAGCCCAACAGTCTTCTCGTGCCGGAAAACCATAGGATGCAAAATTTAGCGTAAATTGAGCCGCTTTTTAGATATTGACCCACAATGACCCAGAAAGGACCCACTAATCGAATTTCTCGAACATGTGACCTAGTCTAATGATTTCCGCGTGCCCGAAACTCGTAAAATACAAAATTTAATCAAAATCGTTAGAGCCGTTTTTTAGATAAATTTAATTTGACCCGCTTTGACCCAAAAATGACCCCCTAATCGAAAGTTCTCGAACATGTGACCCAGCCCAATAGTCTTCTCGTGCCCGAAAATAGTCGGATACAAAATTTCGTCAAAATCGTTTCGACCGTTTTTTAGATACAATTAGCTTGACCATGACCCAAAATGACCCACTATTTGAATTTTTTCGAGCATGTGACCTAGCCCAACAGTCTTCCCGTGCCCGGAAACCATTGGATGCAAAATTTAGTGTAAATTGAGCAGCTTTGTAGATCTTGACCCACAATGACCCAGAAATGACCCACTAATCGAATTTTCTCGGACATGCGACCTAGCCCAATGCTTTTATCGTGCTCGAAACTCGTAGGACACAAAATTTAATCAAAATCGTTAGAGCCGTTTTTTAGATAAAATTAATTTTACCCGCGTTGACCCAAAAATGACCCACTAATCGAAAGTTCTCGAACATGTGACCCATCCCAATTGACTTCTCATGCCCGAAAATGGTCGGATACAAAATTTCGTCAAAATCGTTTGAACCGTTTTTTAGATACAATTAGCTTGACCATGACCCAAAATGACCCAAAATGACCCACTAATTGAATTTTCTCGAACATGTGACCTAGCCCAACAGTCTTCTCGTGCCCGAAAACCATTGGATGCAAAATTTAGTGTAAATTGAGCCGCTTTTTAGATCTTGACCACAATGACCCAGAAATGACCCACTAATCGAATTTTCTCGGACATGCGACCTAGCCCAATGCTTTTATCGTGCTCGAAACTCGTACGACACAAAATTTAATCAAAATCGTTAGAGCCGTTTTTTAGATAAAATTAATTTGACCCGCGTTGACCCAAAAATGACCCACTAATCGAAAGTTCTCGAACATGTGACCCAGCTCAATTGACTTCTCATGCCCGAAAATGGTCGGATACAAAATTTCGTCAAAATCGTTTGAACCGTTTTTTAGATACAATTAGCTAGACCATGACCCAAAATGACCCAAAATGACCCACTAATCGAATTTTCTCGAGCATGTGACCTAGCCCAATGGTTTTCTGGTGCCCCAAAACGGTAGGATACGAAATTTCGTCAAAATCGTTAGAGCCGTTTTTAAGATAATTTTTGCATATATATATATATATATATATATATATATATATATATATAACCACGCACAAGATTTGCTCGTATTAGAGTATATGATTTAATTTTAGAAGTTCATTTTTTACAAAATGAACTTTTCTTTTAAATAAAATCGGTCGAATAGTTCTCGAATAAAATTATAGCCCAGTTCGAAAAACATGGTTTCGAGAAAAATTATGCCAGCACAACTAACTTTAGTTTGAATTGCGGTTGTTACAAAACAAATTGCGGGTAGTTTTTTGAAAAAAATTCAAAAATAATTCGGCGGAATGAGCTGTAATTTTGGATTTGAATATTTAAAGATTCTAAAAATTAATTTCTGTTAAAAAAAATCATAGATCACGATCCCTATTTTTTCTGAAAAAAAATTACAAAAAATATGTAATTTCGAAAAAAAAATCCAAAAAACATACGAGTAACTTATTATTATTATTTTTTTAACAGAAATCGGTTTCTGGAACTTTCTAAACAGAAATTCGTTTCTGGAACCTTCGAAACAGAAATCGGTGTCTGGGACCTTCTAATATGCCAATCCAAAATTACAGCTTCTTCAGCCAAATAGTTTTCATATGTTTAAAAACTAACAGCATTGCAATATAATAAATTATAACACCTTGTAATAATATATTTCTTTTAAATGCTAAAAGGTGTAAATTAACAACATAATACAAATTAAAATAACTTTTATTAGGTTGTTTTACATGTTTCGATTCACTCGAGTCATTTTCAAAAACAAATGAGAATATTCCAAAATTGCACGGCCTTTGAAGTTATTATTTTCATGTACTTTTTTTAAATAACAAATGTTCTCCATTTACATTCAAAATTTAAGCCTACATATTTTTCATAAGACGGGCCTTTATAGTATGTACTGAAAATAAATTGAATAATGAATTAGATGATATTCGTAAAATTCCTTGTAATAATGGTTTTAAAGTACATCATATTAATAAATTAATCATGAATATCACCAATAATAAGAAACCAGAAAAGAATGTTGATTCGCAAAAATACAAACTTTAAACTCTTCAATATTATCCAAGCTTTTTTGAAAAATTAAAACACAGCCTTAAACGTTTCAATATCTGATTAATAGCCAAACCCCTCAGAAATTAAAGAATATCATTTGCAGTAACATTGACCCAATTAATTTTGAGAATTATTCAGGAGTATATGAAATACATTTTATTAAAGAAAACGGATCTAAGACTTACTACATAGACATGACCAACAGGAAATTTAATTACAGAAAAGAAGAGCCTGTAGCGGGTAATTAAGTATAATAATAAAACTACAGCCCTGGCAAGATTATATCAAGAAGGAACCATCCAAATAAATTTCAATGAAAGTAAAATAATATTTCCCTCCAGTCTATACTATCCATCCATAATAAGAGAAACCATAGAGATACTAACACGGAAAAATACAATATGTAACGATGCGGCATCTTTTAATTTACCGAAACTTTGGCTCGAGTTACTCCATGGTCACAGATATGAAAATAAACAACCAAGTAAAATCAAAAGATAACGTGCGTAATTTTTAAAAAATTACATGAAAAATAATAACTTCAAAGTCCGTGCAATTATGGAATATTCTCATTTGTTTGTGAAAATGACTCCGAGTGAGACGAAACATGTCAAACAACCTAATAAAAGTTATTTTAATTTGTATTATGTTGTTAATTTACACCTTTTTTGCATTTAAAAGAAATATAACAACATTGCATTCAGTTTTACAATTACTGCAAACAAATTAAACGTTTGCTGTTTCAAACTCTAAACATTAATAAAATAGATATTATGAGGTTTAGAACTGCTTGACTGAATTACTTCTCGGTAAATATGTTAAAGTAAAACGCCATTTGGTGATTATAATGTATAAAAATGATGTTCTCCTATTTTTTTTTTTTGCCTATGTCCGAAGGGTAGAACAGGTTCTACTTATACAGTAGAACTTCCCTTTAACGAAGTCCCTATTTAACGAAGTTTTCTACTTAATGAAATTTTCTACAGAACCTTGATTTTAAACACCATTAACATGCAAATTAACCTCTATATTACGAAAAACATATTCTATATAACGAAGTTTAATCCACTTCCGTGCTTGTACAGCGTTCAAACGGATAGGTTGCTGTTACTATGAATACATGAATTTATTTCAGCGGATTGTATGAAAATTAACACATTTTAATCATTTAATCAAAACACACACATTTATAATGTGTTGTTTTAGACATTATTCTAATTAAATTTTTCTCATATGTCTACATAGTTTAAAATTGACTGTCCGAATTAAAATATAATTTTCAAATATTTCCATTTTATGTGTACTTTTAATTTTGAATTATGTGCATACAAGTTTCATAAATTTAAGTTGATTTCTATTTAACCAATTTTCTTCATAACGAAGTGTTTAAGTGTAACGTAACTTCGTTAAATGGAAGTTTCACTGTATTTCTAAAATTTATTGCACGTTTCCAAAATTAGTACCTAACTAGCTGACCCCCGCCGTAACCTTCGAGAAACTCAAGTCCGTGACACTCCCCAAAATACAGCGGGGGAAGACAATGTTTCCGTCCAGTGTCCAGCAAGGTAAGATACTCTATTTTTCTAATAATGATCACTAGAATTAATTTCT
This sequence comes from Maratus michaelseni, assembly GCA_963931845.1. Taxonomy (NCBI): domain Eukaryota; kingdom Metazoa; phylum Arthropoda; class Arachnida; order Araneae; family Salticidae; genus Maratus; species Maratus michaelseni. Next base: position 212,563,990 of record OZ007600.1, read on the forward strand.
GTGAAATATTTTTGATACCTGTCTATTATCCCGTCGAACACTTTTCATAACAAAAAAGTATCGCCAAACTGTAACGCCAAATAAGCGGGAGAACGTTGCCATTGGAATATCAAAATAAATAAATAAATAAAATATAAGATTTTAAGGACACAATTGTTATCTTAATGAATGAAATAACTAATAAATCAGTAAAACATAATGAAAAATACACACGAATGTCGAATTAAAAACCACTTGATAACATAACAAACACGTATAATGCTTTTGACATCAAGTAAGTGGAACTGAATTTTTGTCGTTTAATCTTACAGTTTGGCGATAGTATTTTGTTATGAAAAGTGGTCGACGGGATAATAGAGAAGTACCATATATTTTTTTTAATTTTAGGAAGCTGTATATAAATGAATGTACAAAACATACATGGAAATATTATTTTATTATTGTTGCTGTTCATGAATATTTTTTAAAAAGTTATCAATTTCTACTTTGCCTGCTTAAGATTCAAAGGAATGATATATTTCCTTAAAAATATGCCTAAAAAAATCTGTTATATAGTTAATATTTGCATGTAAAAACACCATTATAAAAATAATCACTATAATTTATTTCCTGAAAATTTTGGAAAAAAATTATGTAAATGAATGTAAAAAAAAACATATATGGAATTTTATTATTTTTTTATTATTGTTATATTATTATAATCATTTTACTTGCTTCATTAATATCTGAAAATAATCTCCAATATCTACTTTACTTGCATAAGACTTAAAGGAATGATATAAAACACTAAAAATTGCTTTAAAAAACTGTAATATAGTTACATTTGTAAATAAAAATCATCATTATAAAAATAATCACTAAAAGTTATATCTTTGAAATTCTGGGAAAAATTTATAAATGAATGTTAAGAATGAAAAAAAAAAAAGAAAGGAAATAAAAATAAAATGAATGTAAAAACATGCATAAAATTATTTAATTATTATAGTTTTACTTGCTTCATTAAGATCTGAAAACAAAATCCTCAGTTTGTACTTTGATTGTTTAAGCTTTAAATCAATGATGTAAAATATTTTGTAAAAGCTTAAAAAATATGTACTATAATTATTTAAAAATCATTATTCCAATAATCACAAGAAGTCAGTTTTTTTATTATTTATTTATTTGGATAAAATGTTTATCAGTGAATTTTAAAATGATACATGAAATTTCTTAATAATTATAATTTTACTTGCTCAATTAATATCTGGAAAATAAATCCTTTTATCTATTTTTCGTTTGTATAAAATTTATTTGTGGAAACTGAATATATATAAATGTAAAAAGCATACAGGTAAATATGAGTCTACTCTTATTGTTTCATTTACTGTACTAGTACTTATACTGTACTAGTACTTATGAATATTCTTAAAATTTTCTCATTTTCTTGAGACAAAATTTTGTATATATTTTTTAACATAAATACGAACATTTTTACATTAAAATATCCATCAACTTAAGGAATTACAGCTGTGTGTAATAAGTATCGCCATTAAAGAATCATTAAAATTAATTAATTGAATATATTAATTAAAGTATACATAATGGAGTATACATAAATGAGCATACGGGAATATTAAAATAAAAAGTGCACACAAAAACATGCGATTCCATTACCTAAAAGATGATTAAAACTTTAATTAGATTTTAAATTTTAAAACATTAAAATCGAGCACTTTCGGCTGTGAACCCAGCCTTCATCAGGATTTATAAAAAACAGGTGTTAAAACACAAACGTCTAGATCCCATTTATATTACAGTATGTCTCTGTACTGCGAGCCTGCGGGAGAGTTCAAATCATTGACATTCACCAACGGTCGGTCGCCGTTGGTAATGGAATCGCATGTTTCTACGTGCACTTTTTATTTGAATTTGACAAAGATGAATTTAAAGCATTCCGAACTTGTTTTATACAGGAATATATTTGAAAATATTTATTATTATTACTATGTGCTTATTATAAGCTGTTTCGTATAAAAGTTTATTTTTGTTTAGTTTTGAGAGAAATATCCATGTCTTTTTGTAGTGCATCATAAGACGGAAACGCTCCCCCATGTTTATTGAGTATCACGGCCTTGTGTCTCGAACGATCCATATTTTTTATTCACATAAATACATACAGGACGTTTGACAAATTACATAAATATTCTTCTTGAGGACGGGATAGATGCAAGGAAGTAAACAGCACTTAAGACTCACACACAATGACATCCAGGATTCGAACCCGAGGACACCAACCACGCTGCTGGGCCGGCATCTCGTTCATTAAGAGCCTACATCAGTCACACGAAAAAACGCGCAAACTAAAGTTAAGTCTATGGGAAGGTTCTTTATCGATTTCTCGCTCGCATTTTAATATTTTTAAAGGATTTTTTTTTTTTTTGCATAGGATAGCTGAGGTCGATCTTTAACGTTGTTAGTTTTTACTTTTTCGATTGTGGTTCCAGTTTTTTTTTTTTTTTTATATAAGGGTACTATTACTTTCAGAACCGGTTCCAACCGGTTCCAAAATTGAAAATGTCCGCTTATAAAAAAACTGTAACCAAAATCAAAAAAGTAAAAACTAACAACGTTAAAGATCGACCTCAGCTATTCTATGCAAAAAAAAAAAAAAAAAAAAAAAAAAAAAAAACATTTAAAAATATTAAAATGCGAGCGAGAAATCTCGCAAGAACCTTCCCATAGACTTAACATTAGCTTGAGCGTTTCTTCGCGTGACTAGGGTAGGCTCTTAAAACTAAAAGAAATGACCATAAATATCAACACACGTCTGAGTTCCCGATCGCTCGCATTTAAGAGATAAAAACGTAAGTCATGTTGGGTAAGTCGATAGCGCATATGTCTTTCACACAGAACGTTTCGTGTTCGATCCTTGAGATTGCCAACAGTAAAAAATTTTCTTTTTAATAAGCGATTACTTCTAAAACTGGTGTCAATTAAAATTACAGAAAAAAAAATTTAAACGCTTTAAATAAATAAAATAAACTTTAAAAAATAAAAATTAAATTAAATTAAAAAATAATTTAACACACTTTAAAAAAATTAAAATTCCCTCCTCTAAAAAGAATGAAATCTATATGTCTGTTCGTGTATATTCCTAATCACTTCCGGTCTAAAAAATAAACCTGTTATCAGCACTAACCTTGAGCTTCCGGTGACCTTCATCATCCGGTGCCGCTTATGCACAACCGGTGTTCTTATACTACTAATATAGTGTGTATAGCATTCATTGTTCATTTACAGAGACACACAAAAGAATACATTACAGTCTGTTAACTGTGGTATATATTATATACCACCTAATTTTAATCCGTTTCAAACCAGAAACTTTTAATTAAATTTTACTTTTTTAACTTTGACGAGAAAAAAGTTGAAAAATTACTTATTCTTATTTTGAACTAAATTCTTTCCTAAATTCCGGTGGGAATTCAACGTTACAGGAGCACAAATGCTCGCCCCTGAAAGGGTTAAGAATAATTGCTTGAATTGCATTTTCTGCAGTGGAATGTAAAATTAACTCATTTTTAGTGTGGTGTACATAGAAGCACACTAGCAGATAACACTAATACACACATAGAAGTACACTAGCAGCACATACAGGGCTGTACAAAAGACTTCGCCACTTCGGATAGGGACAGCAATTGCAGTAAATAATTTTCTTTTTTTTTGTGTTATGTGTTTTTAGTACTTTTCAACATAGTTGAAGCATGTTTATGAATTCGGTTTGTCTGTCTGTCTGACCATGCTCTAACTCTCGTAAATCTACTCAGATTGCCATGAAATTTTTATCTGTTATTACGATTTACTATAGAATATTGGTATTGAAAATGAAGTGTGTAGCAGTTATAAATCATTTACAGGGACACACAAAAGAATTGCTTTACATTAGGGTATATGGGGAAAAATCGTTTCCGGTACATTTGATTGATGTTATGATATTTCAAAGATAATTAGATTGATATGTATCACTGGGATGTACTTTAACATGCTTTTTCAGTAGTATAGAATAAGTAGCAGTTATACTTCGTTTCAAGAAACGCACAAAAGAATTCAATTATAATATGATCTATGGAGAAAATCGGTTGCGGGGCATTTTAATGTTGTTATGATTAGTGCTCGCAAATATACGTATAATACGTATAAAACGTATTGTAACCGATAACGATTTTGGATAGGATTAATATGGAAAAAAGGCTTAATAACGTATACGTTTAAACGTATATAAACGTATATTCGCGAGCACTAGTTATGATATTTCCAACATGGTGAAATTTAAAAGAATCCCTAAAGTGCACTACAAGATGTATCCTACCGAACAGTTGATGTCAGTTAAGGGGCTTCCAAGTTGCGATCAACTTAACGCCCCGTCTATTGTAGTAAGTAGAATGTCTTGTATTAAATTGAGCCGTTGGGGAAAGTTAAGATGTAGTATTAACTACAAGATAAAGGAACAACTACAATAAAAAGGATAGCTGTAAAATTAAGAAATAAGATGATAATAAATTTGGAATAATAAAGTAAAGCGAAAGAGATTAAAAATAGTCTAAATGTTGAGAAGAAAGTGAAATGGTATAGATGTAGTTATAACTAACTACTTGTAAGGAAGTTTAAACAAAGAAAAAATAGGGTTCGGAACATATTCGTGAAACAGCACATAAATGCCAGGTGGTGAAAAGGTGGGGAAGGCTTTAAAAAAAAAGGGCACTCAAAAAAGCCATACATTTTTTTTTTTTTTTTGTCTAGCTTAATATTAAGTTTTAATTAAGAAATTAGGTATTTATAATGTGGAAATAATTACTAAGTAAAAAATGAGACAGAGATAAATTTACACTTATGGTGAGCACTAATTCTCACGTATTCTATAGGTTGTTGAATGCCAAATATACCGCCTGTATTCTTAACTTTTTCTTCTAAGTAACAATATTACAAAAAAATACATGCAGAAAACTGCAGCTAAACTTTTAATCTTTTTTGTATAATTAAACAATGTAACCTCTCAGAGAGAAATATTTTCGTACTAATAATGAAATAAATGGATTAAAAATGTCAACATTTAACGAGAAAAACATTAAAATTCATTTGTAAGCTTAAAACTTTTATTTTTCTTTCTACTACTATGTATTTATAATCCCTTTTCTAAGTTACAAAAAATATTTAATTAATTTGTTATGCAGTTAGAGTTAGCCATTAAGGGGACAGGTACTTTTGAAATCTGAGAAGTTTTAATGTTTGTGATCTTAAAAATTGTGTATTACAATTTTGTTTTTGTTTCACGTACAATCAAGAAACAACGTAATAGGCGGTATGAAAAAGGAATAACGAAACAAAACATAATAATTCTTTTCACAACCCATTTTCACAGACATTATTTTATTTTCAAACACATAAACAAGCAGTGTACATATCTAAAAGTATTAAAAAATACTTTTAAAACTACACAAAACTAGTCAATATCTTAAAAATTTTAAAACAGTAAAAATATTTTCACCTGTCGCTCTCAGGCATCTTCAGTCACTGATGTTATGTTTTCTGCTTCGTCAGTTAATCTGTTGAAAACCCCCATTTTGCTTTTTTCTAATAACATATGGCGCCATCTGTTATCTATTTTTGCGTGTGTCATATCATTGCATCTTTCTGAATTTGGTGTAAATATTTATGTGGCTTCCCTCTGTAATGCGTAGTTTAAATTATTATAATTGGCTAATTTTTCAACATTATTGAAGTCTATTGCAACTGGAGAATGTTGAAAAATTAGCCAGTGTTGAAAAATTAGCCAATTATAATAATTTAAACTACGCATTACAGAGGGAAGCCATAGAAATATTTATATTCAAATTCAGAAACATGCAATGATATGACCCACGCAAAAATAGATAACAGATGGCGCCGTGTGTTATCAGAAGAAAACAAAATGGGGGTTTTCAACAGATTGATTGACGAAGCAGAAAACATAACATCAGTGACTGAAGATGACTGAGAGCGACAGGCGAAAACATTTTTACTGTTTTACAATTTTTAACAGATTGACTAGTTTTGTGTAGTTTTAAAAGTATTTTTTAAGACTTTTAGACATGTACACTGCTTGTTTATGCGTTTGAAAATAAAATAACGTCTGTGAAAATGAGTAGTACAAAGAATTGTTATGTTAAAAATGACATTATGAACGATCATAAATAACAAAAAAAAAAAAAAAAAAAAAAAAAAAAGGACTCAAAACATTTTGAATCCTGACAAATCCGTAGTAAAATCAGTTTGGAAAAATTAATTTAGTCCTACATTATTAAAACTTTAGTTATCTTCTTTTAACACTTTCCAAAATAGTTGAAAAGTGTTTATGGATTCGGCTTGTCTGTCTGTCGTCTCTCTGCCCGTGTTCTAACTGATGTAAATGTACTCGGATTTCAATGAAAGTTGTATGCTTTATTAAGGTTTACTATAAATGTTCAGTATTGAGAATGAAGTGTGTAGCATTTATAGTTCGCTTACAGGGACATACAAAAATTTACGTTACATTACGGTCTACGGTTAAAAATTGTTTGCGGTGCAGTTTATTAATGCTACGATATTTCAAACAAAATGCCATATATATAGATCATTCAGATGGACTACAACATGTTTTCTCAGGAATATAGGATAAGTAACATTTAATGTTCGTTTACAGCGAAGCACAGAAAGATTCCATTACATTATGATATATGGGGAAAAATCGTTTGCTGTGCATTTTAATGATGTCATGATACTTCAAACATAACAAAATCACTCAAATGAACAGCATATTTTCTAAATATTATAGCGTGCATAACATTTATCGTTCATTTGCAGAGACACACAAAAGAATTCGGTAACAGGACAAAGATGGATAATTGCTGGAAGAGCGTTTTCTGAGGTGGTATGCATTTTTTAATTTATTTAATTTAAAGTGTATTAGGTGGTGTGTATAAATTCAATAAATCGCCTACAGGACTACACAAAAGTATTTGCACACATTACTGGATATAGACTGAAAATGGATTTGTACTGAATTATGTGTTTTTAAATCACTTATCTAAATACTTCATTTGGTTCTTTCATATGGTTAAAAAAAAAAAAAAAAAAAAAAAATTAATATTCTGTCAGTGTTGGAAAGTGTTTTATAATCTAAGCTTGATGCATGATTTTTCATTCTTGTTTGAATTGTTTATTTAAATATATCATATCATTGTATAAAAAACTTAAATTTCTTAACAATATTCTTTTAGGGTTGGAAAAATATTTCATCATCTATGTCGGATGCATGGTTTTTCGTTTTTGTTTATCATTTTTTAGCACTTTGCAACATAGTTGAAAAGTGTTTATGAATTTGGTTTGTCTGTCTATCTGCCGTCTGTCTGCCTGTCCGTGCTTTAACTCGCGTAAATATATTCGGAGTGGCATGCATTTGATATATATGTTATTGAGGTTTACTATGGCATGTTCGGTATTAAAAACGAAGTGTGTAGCACTTATAGTTTTTTGACAGGGACACTCAAAAGAATTTCGTTACATTACGTCTCTGGAGAATAATCGTTTGCGGTTTATTTTAATAATGTTTCACTATTTCAAACGTATTGAAATTTATATATATCACTAAGGTGTATTACAAGAAGCTTACATAGAATATAGAATATTGTGTGTATAGTAGTCATCTCTCATTTACAGGAACACACAAAAGAATTCGCTACTGTGTTTTAACAATCATTCCTGGGAGTGCGTTTTCAGTTGCTAAACGCGCTTTAAATTTAACTCATTTTTTGTCTATTACTTGGTGTGTATAAATTCTGTAGATCTTATACAGGGCAGCACAAAAGTTCGCGAATACATTTCCGTTTATTGACAGAAATTCCAGAAGGAGAATTTTAAACTGTGCTACGTGTTTCCTAACTGAACTAAAATTTAGCATTCTATGTAGTATATATATAAAATTCCATAGAAAATATACAGGGCTGCATAAAAGTATTCGTATATTTTCCGAATATTGTTGGTAATTCTTCAAATTATGTTTTTAAATATGGTATGCGTTTTCCAAATTGTTTACTTAGATATCATCTTTCACCTTACTAAAGGTTACAGATTAGTACAATTATTTTGGAAATGTTGAAAAGTGTTACATAATGTATGCATGAGGCATGATTTTTCGTTCTTGTTTTAATTACACTAATCCCTTAACATTCGCGAGAGTTACGTTCGAGGAAAACCTCGCAAATGTCAAATCCGCGAATGTTGCGTCTATCTATCTGCACTAAAAAGGAGTTATGTTCTATAAAATTTTAATCAGAGTGACACTACATTTCAAAGAACAAAAGAATATATCTATTAACAATACGTTAGGCGTAACATATATGTAGAAGGTGACTGTACACACATATTCATAAATATGAAATTTATTTAATGGAGATAATTCAAACTAACTGACTGGAGAAATAATCACTGTTAAAAAAGCATGTATAAAGTAATTTCGGCTCTCTCTATTCGCAAAGAGATGATAATTTATTAGTGGGTCAATATGCGATACAATATTAAAACACGATATTTAAATACAGCTTAATGCTTCAGAAATGTTTTTATTTTCTAAGTGCAGCTTCAACTCTATCTCTACGAGAACCTGCACCTGTTACTTTACCACTTTTAATATGCCCATTGCAATAGCTATTCTGCTGCTGTTATTATATTGCTTTCCAAAAACATTCGCTTCTTTTTCAGTTCAGAACTGAATGTTGGTTTTTTAAATCCTTTCCTTCTATATTAAAAAAAAGTAATCTGGAACTGAGCCAAAAACGAAATGGACCAATCAAATTCTGCGTAGATATTCCGGGTTATTCTCATCGCTTTTTTACAAGGGACTTTTTTGAGGAGCGATTACTTTTTTTCTAGCCATCCTACGGATTCGAAAATCGTACCACCAGACGCGAAATATAACAAGCTTTCAGAAATTAAAAAAATGATCACGGTAGGACAATAAAAACTCAAAAAATCCTTAAAAATCGAGTAAAAAATCTTTTATTGAAAAAGTTATTTTTTTTTTATATTGTTGCAAATTTCTAAATAAGCGCAAATGATTATGTTTTATCTCAAATAAAAAATGTATTTGCACGAGACTATTAAAAACAATAATGAAAGTTTAAAACAATAATTAAATGATCACGTGTTGAAAGCAGGAAATAAAGAAAATTACGTCATAAGAATTGCGTTTACACATGAATATTAAAAATAAAAAAGATGAATTAAATGAAAAAGCATTATAACCTGATGACAGAAGATAGTCGCCGTTCGTGATATCATCATCATCATCTTTTTTAAAACTGGATACATTACCAGGTTTTAAGAGGCTGTGAAATCAGAACGGGGGTTGGTGAGCGTAGTGAGCAGGGGGCTGAGCCCCCTAGTAGATACTGAGAAAACACAGGGAAAGTAATCTTTAACCACTATAAATTCTGAAAACGAAAAAGACAAAAAAAAAATAATAATAATAAATCGCGAATAATCAAAGCAGATTTTTGCGAATGTTAAGGGATTACTGTATTATTTGATTAGAGACAGAAAAAAAATTAAATTTAAAACAAGTTGGAAATTGTACGTCAAACGTTACAAACGAGGTGCGTTCGTACGCACGTTTTAGAATTAAATTCATGATATCCCGTGCGTAGAACGGGTTAAACAGCTAGTTAAGTATATATTTTATGACACTGTTCATACAAATATCTTAACTAGTTATATAAATATTCAGATATATATGTATCAGCTAGTTATATAAATATTCAGATCTTGATGATTTTTAATTCTGTGAAATGAATTATATCGTCTGCAGATTAATTTCTGTCATAAAATAAGTATCTCGGTCGCTTGACGATTTAACTTCGGAAGCTCCTATAACAAAAAAGCACCGATTTAAAAAAAAAAATTCAAATTTCTTAATAAATATTTTTATTAATATCTCCTAAAGTTTTGATTCGATTTTAATAAAATTTGAAATGTCTCGACAAAATTCTGCAAAGATAATATATCTTAAATTGCAAACCATTTGGTTGGGTAGTTTTTGCGTTGTTATATGCGGACAGACCGACAGACGGACGGACAGACAGACGGACAGACAGACAGACAGACGGACGGACAGACGGACGGACCAAACGACGACTATAGGTGCTACGTATTTATATAATTACGAACGCACCTAAAAAGAGAAAAAATTCTATAATAAGATTTTCCATCTCAGCAGTGAGTTATCAGTGAATAAATAATGTACTACGTCACGAAAAATAATATGGAGTGGAACAAATTATTTTTTTCTTCTTGAGTTCCTATTCCCGGTAATATTGTTCACAAACTGCAATTTCACCTCCATGTTATCTAAAAGGTTGCCAAGGGATTATATTATTGTGAGCAAGGTGTTGTTTCAGAGATCATTACCCAAAAATAATTTGATTACTATTCTCTACATGAGAAATTAAAGAAAGAGAAATAAAACATAAGTAATAATATGGTGGAGATGTAAGCTTGTGGGATTGAAAAGATATCATGAAAAAAGGTTTTCTATTTTTTCTGCTGTACATTGTTTTAAAACTTTAATAAAAATAACTAAATTGAATTACTTGACAGCGAACTGCAAACTAAATGTAACATACCGATTTGCCACTTAACTTCAAAATTTTTGACAAATTTCTTTAATTTTCTAAATATCGGTTTGAATTTTTCAACTTTTTGACACGAGGATTTATAAAACGATGAGTTTGTTCTCACTTTGAATCATTTATCTTGATTATTAAAACAAAAATTTGGTTGTGACAAACGAAACGTTTATTTTTTTTTTTACATTTTCCACACTTTATTGCTGTATCCAAAAAGTTACTCTTGGATATGTTACGATGTTACAAACAACATACACATTCGTCGGATGTTTCTTTCTATTTTTTTTCTTTTGTTGTTGTTGTTGTTGTTTTTGTATGTTTATAAGAATTGGAATTTTTATTTTAAAAAATCAAATGCATTTTAATCTTCTACTAGCTGACACCCCACCGGCATTGCCCGGCCCCGTAATAATAAATTTTAAAAAAGAAATCAAGTTTTTATTATTTTATATCTTTAACCCGATTTTGTATGAAATGATATTTTAAAATAAAACATTCGCGAAAAAATATCAATATTTAGTGATAAAAGCGCTCATTTTCTTATTTTTTTCGTAGGGTCGTTTCATAGTTTTAAAATAAAAAGCGCTTTTTTTTTCGAACTATTTGAAATCTTTATTGGTGTTAAATAAAACGGTTTTACAGCCCGTTTAAAAATTTCGTGAAAAAATATTGTTATCTAGTTGTAAAAGAAGTGTTTTCTTCTTGCTTTTTTGTTTGTTTTCACGTCGGCTTGTTTCACATAGCAATAAAAAAAAAATAGTTCTCATCTTCCGAACTCTCTGACATTTCAATCAGTTATAAATATAACTGTATCCAAGCTCTCTTTAAAAGTTTGCGAAAAAATATGCATATTTAATAGTGAAAACATGAGTTCTTAAAAAAAAAAAGCTTTAGCTTTCAACCTCAGAGCAAAACTATATTAGAAGGTCTATGTTTTCAATGCAATGGTACGACTCAATCCGTTTTCAATCAACCCTTTTCAATCCCCCTAGGCTAAACAGGTGATGGCTAATCCATCAGATTTCCCCCTTTCTGAGGGGAGATGCCTTTAAAAAAATCGTTGAAGCTGTGCGCAAAGAGACCGTTTTCGTGTGGAAAAATAACGTTGGAATGTGTCACAATGCGCTTTTCGTTATATTGACGGGATTTTAGATACTCTAAAAGGAGACAAATATTTCTTCATTTAAAAAAATGTGATATAACTGTGAACGAAAATATAAAATAACCCCTTCCGGGTTAACCACGATTCCGAAAAGCGGTCTTTAACTTGAAAACATCAGAAACCAACATATTTTCCAGATTTAAAGAAGCATTTATAATATATATATATATATATATATATATATATATATATATATTTCTTGCTTCCACTGGATTTCGAAAACGTTTCCGTGTAGTTTTTATAGTGCATTAATCAGCTTTATCTACACTAGATTAATTTTAACATAATTATTTCAAATTGGTAAATAAATCATACGAGTAGTAATTTAAGGTTAACTGGATGAATTATGCCCTCCAGATTCGACCGGGATAGCTCAGTGGTGGAGCGTGGCGGCTTCAGCCAAGCGATCCCAGGTTCGAATCCTGGCCCGGACAGCTTTATCTAACCAAAATATAGGTTTTTCGAATGCTATCAATTCTTAGATAAACATTTTCATGTCCAACAAACATGTTTTACAGACAAACATGATAAATTAACAGCATTAACATTAGCATTACACTCTAAAAACGACATTTACAAAACTGGGCAAAAAATACTCAAATCGGAGTATGTAGCGTAGTCAAAATGGCTCCGAATCAAAATGACTCAAGTTTGAAACAGGTACATACTCATTTATGAAAACATGCACACACTCAAGAATAAAACATCATGTGCTCCTATTTGAGTATGTCCATTAGGGCGGGCCGAAAAAAACTTTTTTTTTTTTTTTTATTCGCTATACCGCGGAAAACTTGGCTTTAGGGTTGCTTAGTAAAATAAAATGAAAAAAAAAATTAATTACATTTTAATTTTTGCGGCAGAGCAGCTGAAATAAATTTATTGGAAAGCAATAGTTTTCTTTCTTTTTTTAAAGCTATACAAGAAAAAAAATCGCTATAGTGAAAAATCTTTAAAAGAAAGATATAAAAATACATTATAATAAAAAAAGAAGCAAAATTACTTCATTTGAGGTAGCGCAAAGCATTTAAAAAATCCTTAAATTAACGCAATCAAGTTGTATTCACTCAGTGAATGTTGGCCGGGTCTTTTTTTCTGTTTTGATTCGCTATACCGAAAAAGACTTGTATCTAGGGTAGCTAAGTAAAATGCAAAAGCAAAATAAATAAAATTTTACTTCTGGTGGTAGCGCAAAAGGCCTAAAATTTGTGAAAATTTAGAAAACTGATTAATACACTATAAAAACTACTCGGAAACGTTTCCGAAAATCCTTGGTAGCAAAAAACCTTGTTTTTATAAATGCTTCATTAAATCTCGAATATATAATGAATTCTAAGGTTTAGAAAGCTTTTTGGAATCATGAGTAACTTGGAATAAGTTACTATATATTTTCGTTTGTGGTTATATATTACTAGCAGACTACGCCCGCTGCGCTGGTCGATTTCTCCAAAAGAGCCTTGAATCAAACGAAATATATCGGTGAATTTAACCTTGTATTTTAAAGTAATCTGTACTTTTACCTGGAATATCCTAAAATAGCATTAAAACGGATACTTATTTCACTAAGTTATGTTTTTTTAATACGGTTTACTATTACGTTTACAATTTATTTACCGTTTTCCATTGATTTATATGTTTTATAGCCACATTTTTAATAACGTGAATTAACCTATATTATTCACAACTAAAAAGACTACTCTAGTATTTGTCGAGAATTAAATAAAAATCATGCACTCGTGACATCATAATTCACTTTTATATTTTAACAGAATAATAAGGCTACTATAATTTGTGACTCGTGCTGACACATTGCTGTTATTATTTTTTGACGCGTGAAGTTTTTGCTATGGTACTCCATTGTGAAATTGGGTAATTTTTTAAATTCAATATTTGAAAAATGGCATAATCAGTGGATTTGAAATTTATATCTAGAAAAAATACAATTTTTTACCTTTCTAACGCAGTTTGTCTAACAATTTTCTGACAAATAATTTTGGAGCAATTAATTTTTTCAGTAACTTCAAATGTTTCATTTTCCAAGATTAATCTGTGGCAACGATTAGCGAAAATCCCAATCGTCAGCTTCGCATACCTTTTTATTAGAGGATATTTCCGTAAACAGCAAACAGACATTTTTTTTTTTTTTTTTTTTTTTACAGTGTATGCGCTAAGACAATTTTTAGCCTCAATAATATCTTTTACGATATCCCTTTTTAACACTTTCCAACATAGTTGAAAAGTATTTATGAATTCGGTTTGTCTGTCTGTCCGTCTGTCCGTGGTCTAACTCTCGTAAATATACTCGAATTGTCATGAAGTTATTATCCCTTATTGAATTTTTTTACTATTGAATGTTCGGTATTGAAAATGAAGTCAATAGTTCATTTACAGGGACACACAAAAGAATTCCATTACATTATGGTCTATCGGGAAAAATCGTGGCTGCACGAAAGACTGCGAATATGGGCAGCCATTGCTGAAAATGGATTTTTACTGAGTTATGTATTTTTTTAAGGGTGTATTCAAATCCAAACTGCTTATTTTGAGACACATTTGTAAATTCATTTTTGCTCTAAAATGCATCCAATTGGCAAGTTCTCTTATTCAGAAACTTTATAATGTCCGTATGGTCTCGATTTTTTGATAAAGGCAGAATATAGTTCAAAATATGCTGTCAAAGTGGACATTTTGAACCGAATTTCGAGAAGCGATAGCGCTGGAAACAAAAAAAAATGATCGTACTGTGAAAATAATTGTCTGTAAATCAATTTCTAATTAATTGAATGAAAAATAAAAACATGGGGCCCTTATAAATGTCTTTATAAATCACGCCACCAAGTTTCCTGTTGTTACTTTTAAAAATGAGTCTGAGAATGTGTCTCAAAATTTTGAGTTGTTGAGCGTGGAAAAATATTTTTCTTTTTTAATACCGCCTTAATTTGCTGATTTAGATGTGTCATTTCATGGTATGGAAAAGTTTAATTTCTTAATAATATTCTGTTAGTGTTGGAAAGTGTATCATATATGTATGCCGAATGCATGATTTTTCGTTCTTATCAGTGTTGCCAGATAGTCGAAAGTCAATTTCCCTAAAAGTTCTACAATTTTCCCCAAATCAATGTTTTTTTTTTTTTGTTTTTTTGTCGAAAAAGTCCCCAAATCAGTTTTTAGTTAAAAATGTAAATTTTAAAATTCAAATTAAATTATCACATTTAATCAGACAAAAACTCTCCGGTCAACGTATGTACTTGCACTGAGGAGGGGCTAAGTTGCGGTGTATACCGAAACATTTGCATGCAGTAATTTAATGTTTTTAGTGTATTTATGTAATGTTTATGTCTGATTAAATGTGATAATTTAATTAAAATTTATTCATCAAATGTTAAAAATGTTTAGCTATTTTATTTAAAATTCAACTTTACCACTATAAAATTATTTAACCAGTTTATGTTTAAAAATTTTCACCCAAATCGAGCCTTTTCTAAAAAAAGCGAAAATTGCGAATTGCCATTTTTATTGTGATCAATTACTTTTTTGAAGAAAATAATATGAATTAAGGAAAGATAAGTAGATATTACAATTAAATTAATATATTAGAACTCAAAATATTTGTAATCGACGAATCCCGATCCAGTGTTATTAGGTGACTAAAAGTAAAGTTTCACCCGAAAACATGAAATAAAGAAAACAAATCCCCAAGTTTTCCCCAAAAATGTTGATATTCCCCAAACGTTTCTCCACTAGCAACTTGTCCCCAAAAATTTCCCTCGGAGGCTCAAAATTCCACAAAATAGGGACAAAATCACCAATCTGGCAACAGTGATTCTTATTAGTGATATTTCCAGTATCAGTATAATTGCAGTAAACATCGTAAACATCTAATAGATAAAAAATGTTATAAAATACTAATTTAATTAGAATTAATATAATACGGATTGTTTTTATACATAAAAACACAAGCGGCGTACTCCATACGCCAATCCCTTTTAAAGTTTAAATGTAAATTTTTTATGATATTCTTCTTTAATGCAATGTCTAGTAATAGTATAAATTACTAGTAAAGTAATATAATATATAAGTAATAGACATCGCATTTATAAACTAGTCGGATGTGCCAATCTCAAAACTTTCTTCTATCTCACACAGGTTTCGCGTACACTAAAAAGGAATCAGCACCAATTTATATCAAGGTCTAACTGAAACTCAAGTTTTATTAAATTCCGGGCATTAATTCTTGAGATATGACTATCGCTAAAATCGTGTAAAACCTGCAAAATGTAGTATAGCAGCGCCACCTGTTGGTAGATTTAGATCAAAACCTAATCAACAACAACTTATGTCAACGTCTAACTGAATCTGAAGTTTGATGAAAATCCGTGCATTACTTCTTGAGATATAGTTATCGTGATAATAATGAAAAAAGTAGCATAGCAGCGCCCCCTGTTGGCCTATTTACACCAAAACGTAATCATCGTCTATTTATGTGAAGGTCTAACTGAATCTGAAGTTTGATGAAAATAAGTGCATTCGTTCTTGAGATAGAGCTATTGCGGAAATCGCAAAAAATGCAGCATAGCAGCGCCACCTAGTAGGCGATTTTCACCAAAACCTAATCAGCACCCATTTATATCAGGTAATAACTGGATATAAAGTTTTATTAAATTTCGTGCATTAGTTCTTGAGAAAGAGCGCCAAATTTTTTTTTGTCACATACAGACAGAGTCACAGACTCACAGACAGACATTTTCTAAAAACAGTCAAATCGTGTTCAGGACCTTCTGAAACGTATAAATCCGTCTAAAACTGGAAGTCGAAATTTTTCATGAATCCAATACTTTCTTCTTGTAAAGATAGAAGAAAGTAAAAATAATAATTTAATTAAGAAAGAAAATAGGAATAAATTACACAAATACACGCGTGGCATAATCCGTATGCCAGTGGCAACTTACCAGTAAAAATAATGAAAGAGAGCAGAACAAACTGTGAATTTCAACTTTAAAGAACTTTAAACACTTAAGGGTCTTTGCAAAGAGGGTAAATAAAGCGCAGATGATGATCACGTAATTAATTGGGATTCGCAACAGTTTTTTCACTGAAGGGTACTCAGTGCACCGTCCGTATCTTTAAAAGGTAAGATTAATAACACGCTGAAATAAATCAGTAACAGATTCTCTTCCGCAATGCAACAACGGTATAACAGTAGTTTTTTCTATGATCGAGGTACTTTTATCAAACATGACAGGACGATTTTTCAACGATTGAAAGTAATAAAAAAGAACGTGTCTTTAAAGGTTGATATTAATAATACACTAAAATAAGTCAGCAATAGCTTCTTCTCCACAATACAACAAAAGATTTTTTCCGTGATCGAAGTGTTTTTATCCAACATGACACGAAGATTTTTCAGCGATTGAAAGTAATAAAAAAAAACTCGTGTCTTTAAAGGTTAAAATTACTAATATGCTGAAGTAAATGAGTAATAGATTCTTCTCCACAATATAACAAGAGATTTTTTCCATGATCGAAGTTCTTTTATCCAACATGTCACGACGATTTTTCAGCGATTGAAAGTAATAAAGAAAATCCGTGTCTTTAAAGGTTAAAATTACTAATACAGTGGAGTAAATGAGTAGTAGATTCTTCTTCACTATACAACAAGAGATTTTTTTCCATGATCGAAGTAATTTTATCAAACATGACGACGACTAATTCAGCTATTAAAAGTAATAAACAATTCTGTGAATAAAAATAAGAGAGCGACGTCTTGTAATTGTGTTTTAATACCTTTATTAGCAACGTATTGTTTATTTTCCTAATCCTTTTAACAAATTAAAAGTATTTTAATGTAACTCACATGAGAGTTTGTATCGTTTAATTAATGCAAAAATGATTAAAAGCTTATCTGTATCATGCTGAGCAATTACTTTTTCGTTAATGATTCAAATTTACGAGGAAAGATACAAAAGTAACAGAACTAGTTACTAGAAGATAAAATGTTTCACATAGTGTTTTTGCACAAAACGAAATTATGTTAAATAAGCATCATTATTTTGTAAAATGAAACATTCGAGACACTTATTACGCAAATTGCTTCGTTAATTTTTGCCCAATATTTTCGTCCACAGTTTCTTATTATACATATTATAAAATAGACGCAATTCCGCATTTTTTAAAATTGTTTTAATAAAAATTTTAAAATAAAAAAACCCCACAAATATCATTTTGGTGGAGCACGAAAATTAAAAAGCATTTTAAGTATAATTCCATAAATCTACCT
Source organism: Maratus michaelseni (assembly GCA_963931845.1). Lineage (NCBI taxonomy): Eukaryota > Metazoa > Arthropoda > Arachnida > Araneae > Salticidae > Maratus > Maratus michaelseni. Next base: position 212,582,102 of record OZ007600.1, read on the forward strand.
TTATAAAAACTTTAATTTTAGCAATACAAATTTTATTTCTACTGGTAAATATATATATAGAGATAAATATATATAAAAATTAACCCTTAGAATTCGCACTTTTTGTACTGTTTGGTGCAGGTGAAAAGTTTAATATCTACTGGTAAAAACAAAAATATTATAAATTAACCATTGAATACTTACTTTCTGCACTGTTTGGTTCAGGTGAAAAATTTCATTTCTAATGGCCAAAAAATACATTCTAAATTAACCCTTAGAATACTTACTTTTTGCACTGTTTGATGTAGGTGAAAAATATAATTTCTGCTGGTAAAAATATATATTACAAAAAACCCTTACAATACTTACTTTTTGCACTGTTTGGTGCAGGATATCCCCATGCGACGGACTGTAATTTTGACTTCTTATGCCTACAACTGTATTTCTACAATAACTTCTATGATATATTTTTTGCAGAAATTTATATTGAGAATTACTGTATTGAAAAAGTAATAGAAAAGTTTGAAAAAACTAGTCGTTGGGGGCCACCGTAATACTTGCCCATCATGGATATGCATAATATAAAATATGAAAATAAAACATGTGTAAACTATTTATAAAATGCATTGCAAATTGCATTGTAATCTATTAAAATCCTGGCTTGATGAGGACATAAACTTTAAATGCCCTATTACTGATTTGCGTAAGAGAAACATCTTTATAACTCCAAAAAATGATAATCCTGTTAACTAAGAGTTTACTACGTTGGATTAAACGTCTCTTTTTCAATTAAAATATATCTTTGAATTGAAATTTGAATGAAATACAGGGTCATGAAAAATCGAAGAGTGTGGAAATGTGGTTACAAATATTTCGGCAACTCATTATCCGATCGACTTACGAGGACTCACAAAATTTATGTTTTTTTATTGTCTTTTATATTCACTCCTTAAAATAAGCAATTTCGAACATTTTTCATTCGAACTTTTATCAGAACGAATATTTCGAGAGTCCGAAAAAAAATAGTTCCGGATAATCGAGGTTACTGAAATTCAATAAGCTTCTTCCCATTATTACATACTAAGTACATAACGATTGGAATGACAACAAGAAAATTGAAAGACCGTATAAAAGAACATAAAAGTAATCTAAAATTTAACAAATCATCCACTGCTCTATCGAGACTTCACCAAACCCGAAACGTTCAAATAGATTTTAATAATGCTAAAATAATATGTCCTATGAGAAATTACTATTATTTAATAATTCGAGAATTTGTAGAAATTATAAATAAGCAAGGAAAAGTGTGCAATGATGTACTGTCTTACAATATTCCGAGAATTTGGCTTAATTTAATCAAGGAACAGTAAAATCTGCTTTTTTCCCCCTTCCTCCTTCTTTCCTCACCTGTTTTGCTATGTAATGGTATCGACCGGCCGTTGGCGAATGTGAATGATTTGAACTCTTCCGCAGGCTCGCAGTACAGAGACATATTGTTTTATAAATGTGATCTAGACGTTTGTGCTTTAACACCTGTTTTTATAAATCCTGATGAAGGTTGAGTTCACAGCCGAAAGTGCTCGATTTTAATGTTTTAAAATTTAAAATCTAATTAAAGTTTTAATCATCTTTTAGGTAATGTGAATCACATGTTTTTGTGTACACTTTTTATTTTAATTCGACAAAGATAAATTTAAGCATTCCGAACTTGTTTTATATTTTTAAGTGATTTATATTTTACTTATTTTTATGAAAAAATTTCTGGTACGAATCGAAATAGTTTCATTTGGTATTGATCAAATGACCGGTTACTGGTATCGTAATATCCGTCCTACATTCCGCGGATCAAACAATCAGGTTTGGACCCAAAAATTTTATTTTATAAAATGTAACTTACTAGATCGTTGTAAATATTTGATTGCAATTATTGAATAAAATTTCTGGGTTGAAACAGAATTGTTTGATCAGCGGATTATACGCCGGAAATTGCGGTGTATCTATCTATATTATAAAGGACAAACGTGTCCGTGCGTAACGCTGACGTCATTTTGCGAATGGCAACACTTGACGATGAAATTTCGGTTTTGCGATTTTCGCTACTGCAATCTATATTATAAAGGGCAAACGTGTCCGTGCGTAACGCTGACGTCATTTTGCGAATGGCAACACTTGACGATGAAATTTCGGTTTTGCGATTTTCGCTACTGCAATTTTTTTAATTTCTAAAGCTTGCACATTTTCAATTTTTACACCGTTATAAAAGAGAAAAAATCTACTTTCAAATGCAATTTGTTTGAAAACTGTATCGCAATTGACTAATTTATTATAGCATTTAAATTAAATTTCAAGCATGATTTTTTTTTAAATTTATATCGCTTGCAGACGATTACAAAATATTAATTCATTTGCACTTCAAACAATATAAGAAGTTCAGCATTTGTTTTCAGCTAATATTCTATAACGAAATTAAAATTTCATTAAGCAGTAAATGAAACACAAATTTAACAGGCATGTAATCGAAATAAGCGCTTAAAACGGTTGAAATTATCAGAGTAAAAAAAAAAAAAAAAAAAAGAAAGAAAAAGAAAAAAAGAAACTGCTGTAGATAACGAAATTTTTAGCGATTTCTACAGATATTAACTTCTGGCACGAGACCAATACGAAGTTACCGCTTTTAATAAATTTCAAAATTTTATTTGAATGTATAATTGACATATTTCATATAAAAATGCTCTTTGGTGTTGTTAAGGGTTTAATCTAAAATAAATAAATAAATAAAAATAAATAAATGTAAAAAATCTATTAGAGTTTAAAAAAAAAAAAAAAAATGGTTTCCACATATATTCTCTGTCCCGCGAGGCCCGGGTTGGATGCCCTAGTTTTGTTAAAAATGCAATTAAAGCTTTTAATTTAATTACATGCCACAAATTTTTAGGAATATTTTTATTTTATTTAACGTAAATTAGATACAGCAGTTCTGTACAGTAAATGAGTTTTAATGTTTTTCATCGTATTTTCTTTTTTAATAAAATGAATTCATTACAGGTGTTTAAATGTCACTTGGGACTTGTATTGTTAATTATGCAAGAAAGATTAAAAGGTTAATTGTATTTTTCTGCGCAGATTACTTTTTAGCTCACAGGCTATCAAAGCCTGAGAGCTAATGTGCCCGCCCGTTCTGATGTAGTATGTACGTATGTACGTAACGCGATAACTCTTGATAAGAAATAACCGTTTTGCTTAAAACTTTGTTTATAGGTTCATTGTGATAAGGCGCTTTCCTTATTAGTTTTGGAGGTTCATTGGTTAAGTATAAAAGGGGGATCGGGAGCTAACCCCCTTAATTTAGATAAATGGGTTTTTCTTGCAGAATTATCCCATTTTCTTCAAATTTTGTATATAGGTTCATTGTGATAATACGCTTCTGTGAATAGTTTAGGGGGTTCATTTGCTCAGTATAAAAGTGGAAAGGGGGGATAATCCCCCCTTAATTTAGATAAATGAGTTTTTCATGCCGAATTATTCGATTTTCTTCAAATTTTGTATATAGGTTCATTGTGATAATGCGCTTCTCTGAATAGTTTTGGGGGCTCATTGGTAAAGTATAAAGGGGGAAAGGGGGACTAATCCCCCCTTAATTTAGTAAATGGGTTTTTCATGCAAAATTATGAGATTTTCTTTAAATTTTGTATATATATTCATTGTAATTAGAGGCTTCCCTGATTAGTTTAAGGTGTTCATTAGTTAACAATGTGGGGGTAAACGGGGGGATGACCCCCCCCCCCCCTCATAATATATTGTCGATTTCTTTATTTTTCGAGGGGCTTATTTCAAATTCTTTGAAATAAGAGTGTAATATACAATTAGTGTGAATAGCCTGTGAGCTCAATGACCTCAGTTTAACTGGGCAGTTTTCTTTTTATTAGTAATTGTCTTAAACGTCTTAAACTAGTTTTTCATCTAATAAAACAAAAAAAATAGCAAATAAAACCTTTATGCAAGAATATTAAAAAGAAGAATACTAACGTTAAAAAATGCACAAATAATACACAAAAAAGCAGCAGAAAGCTGTTTTGAATGAACAAGAGAGATTCTTCTTGAGTGCGACAAACAGTAAAGCACAGCGTGCTAGAAAAGGAAAAGTGGATAAACGACAGAGGGGCCGTGGTTTATATACACGATGCGTGTAGAGAACGCACCAAAAACAACCAATCAGATGAAAGCAGCATGAAACAACTCAGTGGACAAGTAGAGACATCTACAAAAGAACAAAAGAAACAAAAGATAATCAAAAAAGGAAAATTAAATTAATGCTTTCCAAATTTGGGAAAATCAGGAGTACTAGATAAATTTTTAGCAGCAAAAAATTTTTTCCGTCCATTTATTCTTGCAATAACAATTGTTCAACATAACCTCCAGAACATTTTATGACACAACTAAGGCGACTCACAACGCCCGTTACAACTGAATACAACATGTCGGAATGAATAGCAGAAACTCTCCGTTTAAATAGAACACCTTCACCAACAACGCTCGATCGGGTAATGAGAACATTCTGAAAGCGAATGAGAAATCCTCGTGTATCCCGGTCTTTTATTGCAGGATTAATTTGCATAATTCTGCCGAATCTCTCGCATGTTAGCGCCATCTACAGCTGACTTTTTTAACTAAAACTTTTTGCTGCTAAAAAAAATCCGACTACCTTGTAAGCCCTTTCTTGCAAACCGCACTTTTTTATCATAATTTCTTCCTTTTTTATGAATTTTTAAAATTTTAACGAATTTTAGGTTCACCCGGTATATGTTTAATTATATATACTAGATGGAACCCGTCAAAATTTGACGGCAAACAACTTGATACTACCATAAAAATAAAATTTATAGTTGCTTTAACTTGACAAATTTCATAGTAGGGAGCATAATATAATTAAGCGGTCACAGACCTTTCCATCAATATATCACATGAAGGGTGTGTGCAAAATTTAGAAAGCACCCCTTGGGAGGGGGCAAAGTGGGGAGATGGACACCGGAGATGCATAATATGATTAAGTGGTCACAGACCTTTCCAATGATATATAACATGAAGGTTGTGTGCAAAATTTAGAAAGTAAGGGGGGAGGGGGGGGGGGGCGGGGGGCAAAGTGGGGAGATGGACATCGAAGATGCATAATATGATTAAGCAGTCACGGATCTTTCCAACAATATATGAGATGAGGGGTGTCAACAAAATTTAGAAAGTATCCCTTGGGGGGGAGGCAAAGTGGGGAGATGGACATCGGAGATGCATAATATGATTAAGTGGACACAGACCTTTCCAATGATATATAACATGAGGATTGTGTACAAAATTTAAAAAGTACCCCTTGGGGGGGAGGGGGGAGCAAAGTGGGGAGATGGACATCAGAGATGCATAATATGATTAAGCAGTCACGGACCTTTCCAACAATATATGACATGAGGGGTGTCAACAAAATTTAGAAAGTATCTCTTGGGGGGGGCAAAGTGGGGAGGTGGACATCGGAGATGCATAATATGATTAAGTGGTCACAGACCTTTCCAATGATATATAACATGAGGGTTGTATGCAAAATTTAGAAAGTACCCTTTGGGGAGGAGGAGAGGGGGCAAAGTGGGGAGATGGACATCTGAGATGCATATGATTAAGCAGTCACAGACCTTTCCAACAATATATGACATGAGGGGTGTCAACAAAATTTAGGGGGGGGGGGTAGTGGCGGGATGGACCCCGGAGATACATAACATGAATAAGTGGTCAAAGACTTTTCCAGCGATATATCACATGAGGGGTGCGTGCAAAATTTAGAAAAGTGTCTCACTTGGGAGGGGGGATGGACCTCAGAGATGCATAACATGAAAAAGAGGTCACAGGCGTTTCAACATGCAACTTTTTTCTTGAAGGCATTTGACAATATTAAATTTTTTTTTTACCTAAGACAATTTAACGATATTCTTAATATTTTTGCACAATTCGTCAAATGTTCATGGAAAAAATCATGAAATTCGCTAATCAATAGTTGATAAATTATAAAATTCAACAATCGATAACGGAAAAATCACGAAATTCATCAAATGGTCTGCACACTGATGTGATGATCAAAAGGGTTTTGAAGTATAGGACAAAATTAACTTTTGCCAAACAGCGAGTAATACTGAAAATTTGGCAATGGACTTTATTGCCACCACTGGTCAAACATAATAGTCACACTCACCAATTACGATGATTGAATGGAAAAAGATTCTTTTTCTCTGCTGTCGCTCAACAAATTTCGAAACCATTTGGCGAATTTCACGATTTTTTCCCCAAAATTGACGTATTGTGATTTTTTTTCTCGAAGCCATTCGACGATATTTGAAAACTTCTCCCCCCGAAACCAGTTGATGAATTTTGTGATTTTTCCACTGTCGATTAATGAATTTTGCAATTTTTCCGCTATCAATTGACAAATTTAGCAATTTATCGACTATCGATTAACGAATTTCACGATTTTTTCCATGAACGAACAAATTGCGCACTTTCTTCCCGCTAATGTTTGACACATTTCGCCCTTTACAATTCAGCCAATGAGTTGAACGTTGTTTCTTTCCAGAAATGTCAGGAATGAAACAATTATTCTTTAGGATAAATTCCCTTCGTTCGATGCCCCATGTGTGCGATGCAGCAACGGACGTCACAGACTTTTTAGGGCACCTGCAGACTAAAAACATCTAACCAATCTTCGCGGGTGAAAAAATCCCAGATTTCGTCAAATGATTGAGGGAAAAACACTAAATTCATCAAAGGATCATGGGAAAACATGACTTTCGTTAAAAGACCACAGAAAAAACGTGAATTATGCAAAAGGATCGCGAAAGATAAGCAAATTTGTTCAAAGAATCGCTAAAAAGGAAATTTCACCAAATAATCATGCTTTTTTACTAAATTTAGTCTAAAAATTGCAGAATAAAATGAATTTTATCAAAGAATCGCTGGAAAATGCGAATTTCGTTAAGGATCGCGAGAAAAATGCGAAATTCTTCAAAGGATCACTGAAAAAACATGAATTTCGTCAAAGAATTTCTGAAAAAACATGAATCTCGCCCAATAACAGAAAAATCATGGTTCATAATCATTATATCATACATTATCAAAAAAGGAAATTTCACCAAAAAATCACGCTTTTTTACTAAATTTCGTCTAAAAATTGCGGAATAAAATGTATTTTATAAAAGAATCGCTGGGAAACGCGAATTTCATAATCGATCGTTAGAAAAATGCGAATTTCTTCAAAGGATTGCTGAAAAAACGCCAATTTCGTCAAAGGATTGCTGAAAAAACACGAATCTCCTCAAAAGGAAGCAGAGAAAGTGCAAATATCGTCAAAGGATCACAGAAAAACGCAAATTTCGTCAAAGGATAGCAGAAAAAACGTGTATTTCGTCAAAGGATTGCAGTTAAAACATGAATTTTGTCAAATGATTGCTGAAAAAACACAAATTACGTCATAGGATCGCTGAAAAAATCATTAATTTCATCCATCGGCACATAAATATCATGAATTTCGTCTATCGGGGGCATAAAAATCCTTAATTTCGTCGGTCGGGTAGAGAATTTTTTTTTTCATCAATCGGGCGTGTAAAAATCATGAGTTTCATTTATCGGTCACCTAAAATACACAAAATTCTTGATACGGGCACATAAGAATCAAGAAATCAGTTGATCAGGCACGTACAAATCATTAATTTCCTCTATCGGCACATAAAAATCACGAATTTTGTCTATCGGGTGCATAAAAATACTTAATTTCATAATCTTTTACCAAATTTCGTCTAAAAATTGCAGAATAAAATGTATTTTATAAAAGAATCACTGGGAAACGCGAATTTCATAAACGATCATGAGAAAAATGCAAATTTCTTCAAAGGATCACTGAAAAAACACGAATTTCTTCAAAGGATCGCTGAAAAAACATGAATCTCGTCAATAGGCAGCAGGGAAAGTGCTAAGATCGTCAAAGGATCACAAAAAAAGCAAATTTCATCAAAGGACCACAGAAAAACACAAATTTCGTCAAAAGATAGCAGAAAAAACGCGAATTTCGTCAAATGATTGCTGAAAAAATCATTAATTTCATCCATCGGCACATAAATATCATGAATTTTGTCTAACGGATGCAGAATTTTTTTTTTTTCATCAATCGGGCGTGTAAAAATCATGAGTTTCATTTATCGGTCACCTAAAATTCACAAAATTCTTCAAACGGGCGCATAAAAAGCAAGAAATTAGTTGATCAGGCACGTAAAAATTATTAATTTCCTCTATCAGCACATAAAAATCATGAATTTAGCAATCGGGTGCATAAAAATACTTAATTTTGTCAGTCGAGTGCAGAAAAAAAAAATCGTCAATCAAGTGTGTAAAAATTATGAGTTTCATTTATCAGGCATGTAAAAATCATGAAATTCTTAAATCGGATGCATAAAGATCATGAATTTTGTAGGACGGGCACTAAAAATCACAAATTCATCAAGTGGGTGAGTGAAATCACGAATTAGTCAAGTGGGCACATAAAAATCACAAATTTCTTCAATTGAGTGCATAAAAATCGTAAATTTTGTCCCTCAGATGCAGAAAAATCATTAATTTCATCGATCGGGTGAGGAAAAATCCTGAATTTTGTCAAACAGATGCAGAAAAAACACAAAAGGAAAAAAGAAAATCAGAAAATCCTGTATTTGTCCAGTTTTTTTCATATTTTTAATCGCCAGTTTTCTAAGTTTTATCGCCGAGTGCTTATTTTCACCTTTAGGTGGCAATAAAGTCAATCGCCAATTTTCAGTATTGCTCGCTGATAGGCAAGTGCTATTTTTATCCTGACAAAATGGTTATCGTATCAATGGATGGAAAAGGAAAAGTGTGTAGTGTATATAAATGAATTCTGCATTGACTGTCACCTTGTATAATGACAATTGTGTACAATTTATCGCGTTTGATGGAGTTTTTAAGTTTCAAGTTTAGATTATTATATTATTAGGTAGTTTTTCATTTTATCTTTATTTTATTTTATTGAATCATTGAAGGTAAAACAGATATCTATTTCTGTGTTCATGATTGAGTTCTTTAGATATGTTTTGATTCTTCGTATATTGTTAGCAAAATTATTTAGTGCACATAATATAATTGTAAAGCATGCTTTATATACATTCTGGTGCATTTTATTAGTTGAAATTTGTTACATTTTTCGAAATGATTGTTGAATTTTGTCATCTTTTTTCCCGCAACCAATCAATAAATTTCATGATGTTTTATTGGTGATTGGTTGCGGGAAAGTATTGTGAAATTCAACAATCATTCAAGAAAATGTAACAAAATTCTACTAACAACAGGAGCCTCTAAACAAACCAGTTCAAAATATGCATTCATATACATTAGATGCTGTACCATCTGTCCATTTACATATTAAAATGTGTACTAAATGATATAAAACATTTTAAAAACTGAAATTTTACACTTACATCTTAATTGTAAGTTTCATTGTTTACATGAGTGGATTTTAAGGAGTCTACTGCATATATATATACACATATACTAAAATTATCTATCTAAATCCATTTGAATCATTGAAAGTTTTGTTAAGATTTGATCGTATTTCAATCTTTAGAATGCTTTTCTATTACCCGACATAATACCAATAAATTGTCATACTAAAGTTCCAAAACCTTTAAAAAAATTGTCAACAAACCAAAAAATTCCATGCAAAACACATCCATACACACTATCATAACAAAATCATCAAAATGCACAGGTGGTAAAGCTGTTTAGAAGCTCCTGTTGTTAGTAGAATTTTGTTACATTTTCCCGAATGATTGTTGAATTTTGTGATCTTTTTCTCGCAACCAATAAATAAATTTCACGATGTTTTATTGTGATTAAACTATGAATTTTGTTATTTTTTTACATATAAACACAATTGCCGACTCAGCAAGTTTCTGGATTTGTCCATGTTAGTGAAACTTTTTTTTTTTTTTCATGCAACTGCTGGTCAAATTTTTAATCAATTTTTACAGCCGAATGCAACTATTAAAGCGTCTGTAGTATTATATTCAAAAAGGTAAATTTCAGCTTTATAAATCCTAATAAAATCTCGACCATTACTTTTTGGTTTAAGCAATTTAAAGTAGCAAAATATACATACGACATATCCAAAGAATTCAATCATGAACACAGAAATACATATGTGTTTCTATGTTCATGAGCTCAATATAACAAAATAAATAAAGATAAAATGAAAAAATACCTAATATTTATAGTAATCCAAACTTTGAAACATGCTGCTTACGATGACTCCCGACTAAAGATCTCAGAGACAGGAAATGCCCTCACCTCATTGGCTGAAACAAATCTGTCTGTAGAGAGTAAAAGCCTCTAGCTGATTGGCGGAATGCTCGCGCATGCGTATAAAAGTCAAATTCGCATGAAAAACGAAATACCAGGTTAGCTTTAAATAGATGGATATATAATTAAAAGAGAATCACATGTGCAAAAATCAAAGGAAAAGATAATACATAGAAAAGGAGAAAATAATCATACATAGAATTGGTGTTATGTATGTATACATAGAAAAAAAATAAAACATAGTAAATTGAAAAACTGAAAATGCAAATATAAGAAACTATGAAAATATTATGTATTCTTCAGAAAAGCTTCATAGGAATAATTCATAGTAAAGATATGTTATTTTGTCGAATATTGTCAGCATTAAGCCTGAAAATGACAATATTCAGCTCCTTATAACATTTCGAAAAAACAATGTGTGAAAGAAATCATGATAATCAAGAAATAAATGAAAATTCTACAAAAGAAGATAATAAACTTAAAGTTATGTTTAACAACTCACCAAGTAGAAGAGAACTGTCAAAGATGCAACCGGAATCAGATAAACTCTATGAAACACAGACAAGCAAGTTATCACATGCCATGTTGGAGAAAGAGTAAAACATTTTTCGAGTTTAATTAGCTTTCTAAAAATGTAATTCAAAGAAATGAAATGAAACTAACTCAATCAGACAAAAATATAGTCCTTATTAAGAAATAGTTTTAGAAATAAAAAGGTAAATTTAGAATGATGTAACTTGGAACGGGCAAATACATTTTTAATAGATTCAGACGATTGCTATAGTAACTCATTTGCAAAAAATGAAGTATTAAGAAGTTGAACAAAACTACATAAATGTCAGAAAACTTTTCTTAGAATCGCTATTCTATATTTAGACGCTGATATTCAAAATCGAGCAATACATTTTTTACACAATAGTTCTTCCTTTTTTTTTATGTGTACTCCTATTTTTTTTTATTATTATAATTATTGCATTTTCCATATATGGGTCATACTCAGAAAAAAAGGAAATTTTGGCTTCGAAAAAATGATTTTTTTTTCAATCCCCTATCTTTTGTTCTAATAAAATGTTTGCATGTAGAAAAATATCAGCAGAAATCATTTGCCTGATTTATCGTTTTAATACCAGAACCGCGTGAAAATTTATTTGGAATTTTAAAAATGTTTTACACCAGAATTTTTATTTAAAACTACATAACTTATTTATTTAACTTTTTTTTTCTATTACATATATATGTAAATTTTTCCGCAATGCTAAATTATTCTATAAAATATCTCTATTTAGTAATGTTCCGTATATAACCCCGGCTTACTAAAATAATTATTTTCTTATTCTTTAAATAGTCCTTCACTGTCCATACGTAAAGCCATTTTATCCTAATCCACTTAATAGTATTTATTCTATTTTACTCTATTCTGAAAATGGCGCTTCCCACTTATATTTCTTATTTTAAAATCCTTTTTTATTAAAATCCTTATTAAATAATCCCTATCATTTCCCGTATCTAAAATCACTCTAAATTCTTTAAATAAGATATATTAAAAGTCCCCTATTGTGTTTCATTATTTAAATATTTCTCACTTTTAATCTGTGTCAATTATTAAATTTTTTCCTCGTATTCTAAAAAATCGTCTGCAGTCAAAGAATATATTTTATACCTATTCTCGAAGCTAAAATATTGCTTCAATTTATTGTGTTTTTAAATCATCTCGAAAATTCCAGTGCTTTTTTTATAGCAAAATTTCTGGTTTCAGTCGAAATATATTGATTTGATATATATCAAATTAACTCTGTATCGCGGTTTTAGTGGTAATTAATAAATTTGATTTCTAGTGTAGTATGGTAATGATGTGGGATTATGCAATTGGATCTTTTTTAATTTTTTCACGGCATTTTATTTATCATTTTCGTTATTGAAAAAGTGTTTCTTCAGTGGTCATTTTTTTTCCTTGCCCATTTTGAATATAACAAATAACGGCTAAATTTGCTAATAAACTCAAGGTAGGGTGAGAAACTCCATTAACACTTTTTTTAATTGCGGTTTGACCATAAATGAATGAAAGTTAAACTAAGTCTTAAGTAAAACTTAGAAAATTTAGAAAATCTTCAAATTTGCCATCTCTATGGTATGTTGGCATCATCATGTTTTCCAAAAGATATGGTAATGACTACCATGGTAATGACAGTTTTAATGTTAAGTTTGATGGTAGGATTAATTACAGTGATTGAATGTTTATAGTATATTTAATTTCAAAATTGTCCCAGACCTCTTTATAATTCAATAAATAATGTTATTAATTATTACTATTGTATTTTAATAATATGAAACATGGTTATGACTCGTAAAAAACACACTGCTCAAACTTTCTAAATAAAAGTATCAAAATGAAACAGCACTTACCTATTGCATCAGCAAAGACACTCACTGTTTGTAAATACATGTTTTATCCCACACTGTAGCAATATAAAGCGCGTTTTAACGCCCTCTAGTGAGCATTTTTAACGCCCTCTAGTATTTGCTAAGAAAGCAAACACTTTACACCATGGTAATGATAACTACGGGGACAAACTTTTAATTAAAGATAATTAAAATATTTTTTGCATTGAAGTTAAAATGCTAATTATATAAAACTAGTAAATCTTCAGATCAGGAACCTCAACGTCAACTCTGAAAGTCATTGTTTTTTAATCTCACTTTTTATATTATTTATCATCTTCCAATCCGCAATTTTTTTTATTTTTAATTACGTATATATTTAGAGGCATGTAAAATAATTCGAAGGTTTCAGAAATTAAAAACGTTCAATTAAACACGGTTTATGCATTAATATTCTGAAATTCTTATGAACTTATTCTTGTATTTTTTATGTAATAAAAAAAATACATTTATAAAAAAAAATACATAAATATTGCAGCAAATTAGTGCGAGTTACTTGAATTTTATTATTTTGATATTCTTTGAAATAGGGTTGCTAAGCAACTAATAAATTAAAGTCCACAGTAAAAAGAAATGCATTTTAAAATTTGTAAAATATATCAAAGTAAAATGTGTTATTTCCCGAACAGATGCAAAACATTTTCCAATAATTTAAACAATTAATTTTTAAATTCTAATAAATGTATCAGCAAATTTTCAAAGCTATTGGATATATTTAAAACATCAATATAAAAAAATTAGCATCTATAACTTTATGTTTAAATCAATTATTCAAATATGTGATTTTCATTTCAGTTAAGAATGAAATTTGAAAATCGTCTGCATTCCCATAGGAAAGCATTATGACCTAAAAAAAATGTTCTATATTTTTCGAACGAATGAACCAAATGTAATTAAAACCCATACAGCTAATTCCGGGTACCTCACCAACATACTCACCAAAAATCAACTTAATCGGATCATTTTTGCGGCAGTTATCGCGGAACAGACAGACAGAAACCAAAAACTTTTCGGGTCTTAACAGTGAACATCAACTGACGTTTCGGCAACTAGTAAATCTACAGATCAGGAGCCTCAACGTCAGCTCTGAAAGTCAATGTTTTTAAAACTCACTTTTCATAATATTTAATATCTTACAATCCGCAAATTAAATTATTTAAATTACTACATATATATTTATCTACCCTATATATATAAAATCCTAATGAAACGAATTTGTGAAACGATTTTATGAAACGAATTTATGAAACGATTTTATGAAACGACTGATTATGTTTCAGGGCTATTTTTAACAAAATATCAAACGCTTGATGGTGAAATTAATACCAATTGTCCATAAAAATCCGCGGATGTCAAAACTGGTAATAGAATTTTGAAATTGGAATTAGTTTTCGAGATATTAATTTTTTTCTAATTTTAATGACATTTCTGTAATGATGGCAACTAATTACTCAGTTTTTTTGTGACAAAAAAAGGAAAAAAATTGAACAGGATCCCGATAGGGATTATTGATTTCTTTTTATTCGTCATTTTCTAATTGAAATTGAATTTATCTTTTATTTCAATCGATAATGAAGACAAGATTGTGATTAAATTATGTTTTTCAGGAAAATTTGAAAAAAAAAAATAACATTTCTATCGTCAGGATTCAATCGTCTGTCAGCATTTACTTTAATTTATAAACTGAAAATATTTTGAATAAATTCGTCCAAATGACGTCATTTATGTAAACGCAAAAGAAAGGGGGGAAAGGAATTAATAGTAATTATTATTTATTGTTATCATTTTGTTATTTTTTTTGTAAAAGTTAATTAAACGAATTTATAAAATCACTAATTCGGATATTTGAAACAAATATATAAAATAATCATTGCCCAATTGAACGGAAGGAGAATAAAATATCCTGCTTGGTTTTTTTCCGCCAAGCTTTTTAAAAAAGCGTCAAGACCCCTATAATAGAACAGCACCAAAAGTTCATTGGGTTTGTTTTCATAACTTTTGGCAACAAATCTATGTATATTAACGAATCTATCCCTTTTAGAAGCTCGAATTACGCCAAACATAAAAGCAAAGTATCCTATACTGGAAAAGTAGCCGATTTTCTTATGGACAGTATTCAAGTGACATAACATGATGTAAAATTATCGCGGATAGCAAATTTGTTTAAATATCTCATCAATTGATGCCGAATAAATGCAGGCATGCATGCACAAAATATTTAATTAATTTTGTATGATAAATAATTATTAGAAAATTCGTATATACATATTAATTAAAATAAATAATTTACATATTTAAAATAACATGAAAATATGCATGATAGTGCACTAAAATACAGAGAAAATTAAAACCTGTTACTGAAAATGTCTATAACATAGTACTTTTCAATACCGTGGTTCTTAATGTTATTCACAAGATGATGGAATTTTTCTCATCCTAAACGCAAAGGAAGAATAGAATACAGATCGTTGTTATAAAAGTCCGAGATGTAGCCACAATTTAAACCTACCCATTTTATACAAGCTGGTTTTCAAGTTGTAATTGATTTTACTTATCAATTCCGAAAACAGCCGTCAGTTGTCGCAACAGCTGTGTATGAGACCATGATAATCAAAAAATGCTCCATTAAAACGTTAAAAGCATGGCAACCCAATTACAGATTTACCAATATTTTTAAAACAAAGGACGAAAAGTTTTTAGAGGCCTCGAAGTCTGAGCGGGGGTTGGCGAGCGTAGCTCGCAGGGGGTAGGTCCCCTAGTATGCATATAAAATAATTCGAAGGTTTCAGAACTTAAACGTTAAATTAAACACGGTTTATGCAATAATATTCTGACATTCTTATGAATTTCTTATTCTATTTTTTAGATTTAAAAAAAATACATTTCTTCAGGGGGGGGGGGGGTTCAACCCCACTGAACCCTCCGTAATCTTATTAAATTTTTATTCGTGATTTCCTATTATTTGTGTGAATGATTCTAGTATATCTTCCATTTCGTTCTGCACAGTGGTTTTATTACGATAAGAAAAAATTTTGAAAATAATTTCATGTTATCCTAATACCTAAATAGCAATATTTACCAATCACGAAACACTCGTATCTGATTGATACGTTGAATAATATCTCGTGTACAAAAGTAACTTATGGAAATGTAAACTGAATCTACTATATATTTCACTTATCTATTTCAGAAATCTAGTATTATTACAATTTTTGTTTCGGAAAAACAGTTTTGATGGTCATTGTACAATATTTATTTGACCTAAGTACATCCTGATCTAATTCGATGGCAATAGCATACTAAAATCTCCCCAAAATAGGCTTATTTGGAAACTTTTAAACCTATTGTGTAATCATTCATAATCGTGCCCACTGCCAATTCACTAAATAGCAACCTTGATTTGGCGCTATAATGTATTTTTTGTGATAGCATTTTATGATCTCAGTTTCCAGTAATTGTGCTATTTCAGGCTGTATGATGCGTTTTACTACGCTAATTTCTTTAGATTAACTATCTCGTTGTACGAGATATTACATTCCATTTTTAAAATAATACTAATTTTCAACCACGAAAAATCTACATCTCTTCCAGAAAATTAATCATATCTCATATAAAAATGTTTCGGCTATCATTCTATAGTAGTTAAAAGGTAACTTGTACAAAATAAATTCTCATTTATTTCAATAAAATATTAAAATCCTCCAATAATATTTTATTTTGCGAATAAAATATTGTAGCAAAATCGTCTGAGTTACTTGAATTTTATCATTTTGATATTCTTTGAAATATGGTTGCTATGTTACTGTTAAATTGAAAAGGAAAATAAAAATGAATGCATTTTAATATTTGCAAAAAGTGATAAAATAAATGTATTATATTATTAGAACAGATGTATAAAATTGCACCAAAAATTATACACCTAATTTAAAAAATCTGACGAATGTATAAACAAAATTTCAAATTAATTTAAATAATTTAACACCTGACTTGATAAATTTTAGCCTTCATAACTTACCGTTTAAATACATTAATCAAATGCGACATTTTATTTTCAACGACTGAAAAATTTCAAAATCGTCTGAATTCCCATTATGACCTAAAAAGAAATGTTCTATATTTTCCGAACGAATGAACCAAATGTAACTAAAAACTATACAGCTAATTCCGGGTATCTCACCAACATACCTTACCATAAATCAAACTAATCGGATCATTTTTACGGCAGTTATCGCGGAACAGACAGACAGACAAACAGACAGACAGACAAACAGACAGACAGACAGACAGACAGAAACCAAAAACTTTTCGGGTCTCCACAGTGAGCCTCAACTGACGTTTCGGCAATTAAACATTTGCAACTTTTTAATTCTTTTAAACATTAAAATTATAATTTTTCTCGTGTTCAAACTATTACACAATGAAGTTATTTTCAGTATTTTTTAAATAAAATTAAAAGTTATGTTAGACTCCTTAAACTTCTTCTTTATTTATTTATTTATTTATTTGTCAAGGACTTAAAATTTCCTTTTTTCTGAGAATCACCCATATAGTTCTGTCCTTCCATGAATTTTATCTTTTATCCTGACAAAAAACTGTACAAATTAATACTGTTTCTTTATTTAAAAAAAAAATAGATTGAGTTAATTTAGAGTTAATACGGAAAATGACATAGGGATCGGGCAGTAATTGAATGAAATTAATTTCTTTATTCGGAATTTTTAAAAAGTTTTGTAGATACTTTTCCCTTGAATTAATTTTTTTTCTCACAAAATATTTCTTCAAAGCTTTTAAAGAAAAATAATTAATTTATCAATCGATAAAAAAAAGAGTCACTTTTTAGAAATTGTTTAAGAAATACAAGTTGAATTTGTAGCAATGTAACATATAATGTGTAAAAATATATTTTTAATATCATGCTGGGATTATTACTGACACTTCAACTCATTTGCAAAAAAAAAAAAAAATTAAGTTGTCTTTTTACGAATTTACTCTAAATATCTATTTACTCTAAAAAATAAATAAATAAATAAATAAAAGAACTAATATCTTTTTATGTGTCCTTTTTTTTTATAAAGAAGTTGTAAATTTATTATTTTCTTTCTTTATTAGAAAAATTAAATTAGGGATAATATTCAAATTGCAATATTAAAAATTAGGAACTAATGGCTGAAATTGGTAGCTGTTTTGACTGTAATTACTTTATTTTTGGCTTTAATGGCTTTAATTACTTTATTTGAAAGTAATATACTTTTAAGTAAGGTTGCACTCAGAAACTTATTTTACATTGACTTATAAAAATGATATTTTCTAAAAATATTTTTCGAAGAATTTAAACTAAGTGCACCCAGAAAAAGGAATTGATTAAAACTACAAAACATGTTTTGATTTTGTTTAAATATTGGTCAATAGAAATTTTGTTTGAATCAGCAAAAAAAGTTTTTTTTTTTTTTTTTTTTTTTTTGCAATTCCAAAAAAAATGTTTGTATCGTCAGCAAAAAATGTTTTGTTAATTCAAGTAAAATGGTTCAATTTTACTTGAATTTTGCTAAAACAACCAAAATGTACTCAACAAAACATGTTTTGTAGTTTTAATCAATTCCTTTTTCTGAGTGTGAAAGAAGATAATTTAAACTAAATTTAAAAAAAAAGAATTTAAACTAAATGAAAGAAAAGACTTTGACTAAATTAATCAGGAAATGACGGTGAAAATAAAGAATTTCGCTTAGTAGCCACTGGCCGGTAGGTTTATTTTTTTTTTTTTTTTAGTAGCCAGTTACTGGTTAGTGAGAATAATTTCTTTAGTAGCCAGTAAGTACATTTATGTCATTGAATATTTAATTAAAGAAATATATATGGCATTCCAGTAAACAAGTAATTAATGTACTAAATAAAAATACTTTAATTTATATTGTTTTAAATAAGCTTGAGATATTAATTTCCAGTCTGTTTTAAATTTAAATATAAGTTAACAGCAAAGTTATACACAACATGCTTATTTACCTACCTACATAAGTCACACTAAGTTTAGGTACTTGTGTAGCTAACTACATAAGTACCTTTTTTTTAATTATTTGTCTAGAATTAAGATCTGAAAATAATAAAATAGGTATGTTTATGCACTAAATAATAACCCATAAATAACCCATAGCATGATATACATTACACATGCACAATCTGTGACCAGCGGGCCAAAAGTAGGTAACATCTCTAGAAATTCAGGAATTGTGTGCATTTCGCCAATTAGTTTCGGAAAAAATTTCCAACTTCTTCATTCGGGAGATCATGAATTTCATCGATTGCACGTGTAAAAATCATGAATTTCGTCGATCACGCGCGTAAAAATCATGAATTTCGTCGATCGCGGGCATAAAAATCATGAATTTCGTTGATTGGGCGTGTAAAAATCATGAATTTCATCGATTGGGCTCGGAAAAATCATAAATATCATCGATCGGGTGCGTAAAAATATTGAATATTGCCGAGCGAGCGCAGAAAAATCATGAATTTCGTCATTCGGCAGCGTAAAAATCATGAATTACTTCGGTCGGGCGCGTAAAAATCAATAATTTCGTCGAACGGGCGCGTAAAAGTGATGCATTTCGTTGATCGGGCGCATAAAAATCAGAAATTTCGTCGAACGAGCGCGTAAAAATCATGAATTTCGTCGAAAGAGTGCGTAAAAATCATAAATATTGTCGATTGGGCGCGGGAAAACTTGAATTCTGTCGATCGAGAGCATAAAAAACACGAATTTCTACGATCGGGAGCGTAAAAAAATCATGAATTTTGCCGATCGGGAGCGTAAAAACCTTGAATATGGTCGAATGGTCTTGAGAAAATAATGAATTTGGTCGAACGGGCGCGGAAAAATCGCGAATTTTATTCAAGAAAGGAAATTGGAAAATCTTGCATTTGGCCGGTTCTTTCCATATTTTTAATCGCCAGTTTTTCAAGTTTAATCGCCGAATGGCGACTGGCGAGTGCTTATTTTCATCTTTATGAGATATACATTGTTAAGAAATTCTGTAAAAAGTAAACTTTTAATTTACAGCAATCAACTTGAAATTAGCAAAAATTTTCTTTTTCGAAGCTTTGCAAGGAGAAAATTACTCTAACTATGCGACTATAGTTATACTATTTTTACAGTTGATCTGGTAACTTTCTACTACGTTGTAAGAAAAGACAAGTGTTTCTTAATTTACGAAAATATAACTACTATACTTTTTTTCACACTATGCGTTCGAAAAATTAAAAAAAAAAAAATTTTTAACCATAAAAGCAAAATATATGTTTAAAAAAATTAAATTTTCAACTCTAATTAAATGACACAAAAAGTTAATTCGCTCTTTTGAGAAGTCTTTCTAGGTATATAAATTAAGAACAACAATTGTGTATTGTAAATGAGTTTTAATATTTCCGTTGTCAGATTGCTGTGTTTTCTTTTAATATGTTTAATTTGTTAAAGTGTTAAAATGTTTCTCATTTGTAAAGTTACTTTGTTTAATTGTGCGAGAAAGGTTAAACCCTCAACTAATGTTTACGATACATTTTTTTTTTTTTTTTTTTTTTTTTTTTTGTAAATGCCCTTTAAGTTTAAAAGATATAAAAATAATTGCTTCAAGGCTAAAAATGCTGTTTGTTACACAACAAAACTGCAGCAGGGAAAATAAATAAAGTAATACTTTTTAAGGCGGAATCGCAAAAGGACCAGAGAAAAAATAGACAGGTTTTTGTCTTAAAGGGTCAGGTACCTTTTTAAAAAAATTAGACAGGTTATTGTCTTAAAGGGTCAGGTAACCTTTTTAAAAAATTAGTCAGGTTTTTGTCTTAATGGATCAGGTACTTCTTTTAAAAAGTTAGACAGGTTTTTGTCTTAAACGATCAGATACCTTTTAAACTGACAATAGCTACATGCTAAAGTGATATTAATATGGATGGCAAAAACTCCACATCGGATTAACTTTTGGATGTGAAATTTTAAACACAGATTAATATACAATGTTGTACAAAAATTAAGAGGCAGTGACTGGACACTTTTACTTTTTACACGGTTTATCGAATATCTACGGAAATTTTTGACAAATTGTTCTTTAAATTCGAGAATGTAAAACACATGTTTGACTTCAAAAACAGTAGAAACAGTATATTGAAATTAAAAAAGGTAATATATTGAATATTTGATGAGATATGGGCATTTGTATGAAATAATTTATAACTGCGCATGCGCGAACTGTAGCAAAGAATTTTTTCATGATTTGGTAGTGGATTCTATAGAGTAACTCATATAAAAAGACCAGTCAAATATCGGGAAAACTCAGAAAGATACCAGCAATACAGTGAGCTAATTGACAAATTCGGGACGGGAGAAATTCCATTGGATAATATGAGACAGTTTGTCAAGAATTTCAAAAGATATCGGCAAACCGTGTAAAAAATGAAAGCGTCCGGTCACTGCCCCTTAATTTTTAGACAGCATTGTATATCTATCTATCTATCTATATATATATATATATATATATATATATATATATATATATATATATATACAATACCAAAACCACATACTATACATCTAATCCCAAAAAACCTGAATAACAGAGAAAAATTAACAAATAACCATGAAAAATTCATACTAACAAAACTTAAAACGAAACAATAAACAAAAAGGAACACAACCATTGGAGACAGGCTGCAAGGCTAAAGACTTGCATTCTGGGTTATACCGGTAATTACTCATGAAACTTCCCCCATGCCTGTCGCAACCAAACTGACCATAGAAAGCATTAACCCAAGTTGAAAAAAACGACACAGCCATACAGAGCTCCCTATAAAACCTACAATTATTTTACGATCTTTTTAATCGCCAAAAGGATATATACCGCGTGCTATTTCGTTTAAAGGATCTGGTAGCACCAAAATCGAAAATATATTTGTTTTAATTTTACGTATTAATTTTTTATAGATATCGTCGACATCGTACTGCAAAAATATGTTCCCCCTACCCTATTTTCGAGTCTACTGAAACTAAAATTATGAAAAAAATAGGGGTAGTAGGAATTTATACAAACCTTGCAGGAAAAAATATAGTAATTATCCTAGGGCACACAGCTTTTGAGAAAATCGCATTTTTCCATTACACACAAACTTTGATTTGTGGATGCTCAGTGGGCTTGTTTAGGGGCGCTTGAGGTACCTATCGACGCGGAAGCATCGAAGGATTGTTAACGATGATTTTCGAAGAAATTAGTAGCTAATTAGCTTTATAATTAGCTTTAATTAGCTTTATAATTAGCTTTAGCTAATTAGCTTTAATATTAACTTTTTGTGACACAGACGGTTTGTACACACATAAAGACACGGTCGGCGTATTCTATGCGGTATTTGTTTTTAAAGTCTAAATAACAATCTTTTAATGATATATTTGCGTAATAAAATACCCAGTAGTAGCATAAACGCAATAAACATCATTTTTTTAAATGTCTAACTTAATTAGAATTAATCACGCAATTACTTTGGGATTCGCAACTGGTTTTCATTGAGTTAAGGACTCAATACGCCACCACCCGTGTCTTTAAAGGTTAATTATAAACCTATCTAGAAAAACGCGGTACAGACCAAGACCGCGCAGCAACTTTGCGACCTCCTTTTGAAGCGCGATTGGAAAAAAACGTTTCGATTAGAAATTACTTGAATAATCATGCCTGCAAGTATCATGATTTTATGTTTAAAAATGAGACAAGAAGTTTCGCGTTGTTGAGTGTTTATTATTATTATTATTATTATTATTTTAAATCGTCTTAACATTGTCTACTGTTGCGTCAAATATGATTGACAGATGACGTCTCATGGGCGACTCTGCGACCTCTTTTCGCAGCGTGGCTGGCACTCGGCCAAGTTTAAACTTTGTACAAGGTTTTTTTTTTTTTAAGTTTATTCATCGATTTTCATTCCAGTAGAATTCAATTATGACATGTGATATTGTTTTACGTAGACGAGTACATTTTCTTTGAACAGTTCTCATATTTTGTTTATCTATCTACTTTTTTATTAAAGATTTTTTTCAAGTGTCTTTCGTTCTACCATATTCATGTTTCTCATTAGTCCGTGGAGTTAGTGTAAAAATATTTCACTTCCGGATACCAGTATGAGATTTGGAGCAGTGCTTATACACATGTTAAGACATTGAAAACCGCCGGGAGGAAGTCGATCAGATGTCAAAACCCTCCATAATGACGTCTTCAAAATGGCTCCCGCGACGATGGACATAGGCTCATTTAAATGGTCACATCTCCATTCACAGTTATAATATTATGATATTGTGATATATCATTTGAAAGCTCTTGAAATAAGCTACAAAAAGGTTCTCACAATTTCGTTCTGCGATAAATGGTTTAGGTGTTTTGTGACGACAGCGTAATACTCAGACAACTCTTACATTGCTGTGATGTTTTCCAGTATTCATTTTGCACTGGGTGCCACTTGTGCAATTATTTTTCACTTTTTTCACTTCTAAACTCTCCTCCGTACCCCTTCCTAAGTATATCTTAGAATGTGTGTTTATACAATTAATCGTATGAATATGTTGCCTGTATATCAAATACCTATAAGAAGGAGTAAAAATGGAAAAAAAAGCATATCCATGATTCTGAGCTTAAACAAAACTTATATTTAAAACAAATTCATTGTTATAATGTAAAATGTTTACAAATTTTCAAAATAAAAGCGTTTTATTCACTGCATTGTCCCTCACAGCTACAAGGAAAAGTGCAACTTATACCTGGTTTTACACATCGACAACGTGTGCACATTTCTTTGCACTTGCAAGCAATTAGTTCTTGTAGCTTTTCCATGGTGATTTCCGGGTTTGAAGACCAGGGGAGCTCGTACCCATTGTCCACCTTTTTCCATCCCCATTGACACGGATTCAAACGTGGAAAACAGCGTTGAAGGCATTTTGTCCATAAAGAACATTGCAGGATAGCCCTCTTCAGGTGATGTAGGAGAACGTTGCTCGTTGGTGGAATATTTTCAATAGGTCTGTTCTGCTGTGTAAACAGAATTCGCCTGGCTTCATTTACGGTATCCACTAAACTTGATGCATGATATGAAAAGACGACGAAGCGCTGAATAAGTAAGAAATACTCTTCATCTTCTGTGTTATTGTCAGGAACTTTGGAATAGGCCAAAAAAGCCTTGTCTAGGTCTCGAAATGTCATCCATATTTCCTAGAAAGTAGATTTTCCGATTCCTGCAAAGCTAGATACCGTGTCAGCTCCTGTAAAGGCATGGAAAAAAGGTAGAAGATCTAGAACATCTCGTGGGACTTTCTTGTGCAACTCGTGGATGGGAAGGTATTGTAGATATTTTCCACTTCCATACTTCAACCACAATTCTTCTAGATTTGGTAGCCTAGAGAAAGAATACATGGCAATCAGTGCAACATCACTGTCAACAGTTTTTACTAAAATCTTTGAATGACCCGAGTATTCAAATGCATGCCGAACATGAAGCAAAAGACGGGCATCCGCTTCTTCATGGGAGACGGGGGAAATGGCTTCAAAAGTGCCGTTATGCGATCCAGTTACCGTGTCTCTGTAGGTACAAATCACTTGTTTCCCAAGGGGTAGATCCATCTAGACGAGAATTTCTACTAAAAATCCGAAGAGTTCTTCTTTGTTTTTACTGTGAGAAAGAAACTTACTAAAGGATTTAGGTATGACAACATTAGATTTCACATTTACTCTTGGACCAGATCCCTTCATCTTTCTTGTGTCATTTTTAAGGCTTCCATCTCAGCGGTCGAAAACCAAATCGACTCTATCTGCAGTTTTTAGCCTCATTAAAACATATGGTCCAACAATCTGATCACAGTATTGCTGAAAGGTTCGACTGAATTGAGGGATAAGCATATGGACCAAAGCCGCTCCATCGATAATGACGCAAGAAACATTAGGTTCAATGACAAGCGTCTCAGAAACCCCACTTCACTTTAAGATACTGCCATTTCTATATGGAGACCACCTAACATCATTATGATTTTATCTTCCCCATATTTATATGGCATAGCCCACTGAAGGGATTTCAGCAAGGCGTAGACAGGTTGGTCAGCTGTGATGACAGGGGTTTGGTTGGGATTAACTTTGCGAACAATATCACACAGAATATTCGTTGCATGTCGTACAACCGATCACGATTTGATGTCTTCATTGATCACTGGGAGCAAGATTATCCTGCATTTGCTTATCGTTGAATTCATCTGTTCTTTTTTGGAGAAGTAGGTAGCATACGGTGTTATAGATTCACATTCCGCAAATTACTTGCCTTCGTTCAACCACTCAGCGAGTTTAATTAAAGGTTCATCTCTTACGTTCTGCGGCTCAATGTTAACTGTACTCATTGGAACTTCGCTTCTGAGTTTCGGAGTTGGAGGCAATGTCGTGTTATTTTCTGGGAGTGGTTCTTCTTGTCTTGGAATGGTTCTTCAAGTCTAGTTTCACGGACTCTGGAATTTCTGTGTTCTCGGATACATGTTGCAGGCTTGCCAACCCTCCGGCTTTTTCCTTATCAGTATTATTTTAGAGAAAATGTGGTTCTTTTAAATCGCAGAATGTTCTGATTACGTAAAACAACATTTTCTGTATTAAAATACTGGTGTTCAAAAAGCCGGAGACTTGGCAACTCTGATATTGAATCAAAGAAATGGAAGCACCGTGAAAAGCTTTTAGTGAAGTATTCGATGATGTGTCATAATCAATATTATCTATTGCTCCACATGTGAAAACATTACTTGCAATATTTGGGGGACAGACACAATCCTGTTGTTCCAAATTCTCGCAAATTGAGCTTGTTACTAATTTCTTCACAGTTTTCACTCTATGGTACGAAACGCTCAATCCAAGGTGAAAAAACTTGTCAATTACATCGGCTCCACCAGTTTGACTATGCAGCATGAGGCCAATATAGAGAGGTAAAGGTGTTTCTCTCTGGAGAGGATGACGATTTGAAGTAGTAGAGATCTTTCATTCTCTTTGTATGCAGTTAAATCTCACTAGTTGCGCTATAGATACTGCGGCTATAGTTACGGTTGCGGTTAACCAAAGTAGCAAAGAGTGCGAGTTCGCAACACTTGTGTAATCGGATAATCTTTTTTAAATCTATGCAAATGTAATCTGTTTAGAGGCTGCGGGATCTAGACAGGGGTTAGCGAGCGTAGCTCGTAGGGAACAGAGCTTCTCTGAATATTAAAGTAAATAATTTGTAAGCAGATGTAATTTGTCAAAAGCGGAAATATTCAACTTATGCCTTTATAGCCTAGAAATTATTATAAATACACCAAAATTTAACACTGCGAACATAAGAATGGTTTACTTAACATATAAAAGTTTCAAAGCTTTAATATACTTTCAAGTTATGGAAAAAAAAAAAGATTTTCGAAAAATACAGAAAAAGTTTTGAGATTTTTTTTTCTTCAAAAAGGCCATTTATACCCTAAATATCAATATTTCTGCAATAAAATCTTACACGGTCAGAGGATACATATTTTATATAAGATACAAACTTTTTAAAGGTTTAGTACAAAAATAAGTATGAAAAAAAAAATGAGCTCAACATCTGTCATACGACATTGAACCGCGTTACCCCCCGCCTCCCGGGGGGATCTTGACATCTGATCAATTTCCGCCCGGGGATTTTTTGTTTCTTAGTATATATATAAGCTTTGGACCAAATCTCATACTTTTATCCGGAAGTGAAATATTTTGGTGAAATTTGTCGCTAACTCCACGGACTACATATATTACTAGGTATGTCAAGTATTCTTTTGGCAAGGATTTTTTTTAATATTGCATTTAGTTATTAATAAATTTATTGTACGGAACTCTTTGTACGCGAGCAAAACTCGTACTTGACCAACTATTTATGAAAACGTATTATTTTACAAGCTAAATTATTTAACAACGGAAAGACAGACAGAACTGTAACAACTTTTATTATTTTAACAGCTTTTTACATGAATTCTTAAATAGATAAAAAATTATATATGCTATATATGCTTTAGCTTTTGAAATCAGTACTCAAACCACACACACATTGTTTTTAAAGAAACGCTTTATTTTCTCAAATTTCAGTGAAGAAAAAGTGGAGGGAAGTGGAGGTCATGGAGCCATGAATGCACCATCGCTCATTTAAGGTGCAATCTATTATATTAACATCTGACTCTGTTCTTGCACTTCACAACTACTACTCCTAGAATACAGAAAAAGAAATTGCGTGATGAAACTAACATCTGTTATTTGCTTGGAACCGAATATGTCATAATAACTCTTGAAATACGAATTTTAATTTAGTTTTTGTTTTTCAAATATTATTATTATTACTTACCCATCATACGTAGTATAGGGTAAGTCTTGTAATCGTTTTGAAAATCGAAAATTTTTTTTTGACGGATTTACACGTTTCAGACACTGGAGATTCCGAAAAACATATTTTTAGAAAAAAAAATTTGCCGTCCGTCTGTGTGTATGTCCGTGTGTATGTCCGTGTGTCTGTGTGTCTGTGTGTCTGTAAACGCTCTATCTCCCGAACAAATTGAGATAGAGACTTGCAATTTGGTATGTACTTAGTATGTAATAATGGGAAGAAGCCTATTTCATTTCAATAACCTCGATTAACCGGAACTATTTTTTTCGGACTCTCGAAATATTCGTTCTGATAAAAGGTATATAAAAATTTTCGAAATTGTTTATTTTAAGAAATGAATATAAAAGACAATAAAAAAACATAAATTTTGCATAAAGCATGAAGTCGATCGGATAATGAGTTGCCGAGATATTTGGAATCCTATTTCTACACTCTTCGATTTTTCATGACCCTGTATTTCATCCAAATTTCACTTCAAAGATATATTTGAATTTGAAATTTGACGCTTAATCAGATGCAATAAACCGTTAGTTAATAGGGTTATTGTTTTTGGAGTTATAAGGATGCTTATTTTAAGCAATTCAGTAATCGAGCCTTTAAAGTTTAGGACGTCATCAAGCCACGACTTTATTTGAATTGCAATGCATTTTATAAGTAGTTTACACATTTCTATTTTAGTATTTTACATTATGCATATCAATGATGGGTAAGTATTACGGTGGACCCCAACGACTAGTTTTTATTATTATCGTGATTTTTAATGATATTTTTTTTAACAGTAGCAACAAAATTACTCCACGGTTGTGAAAAAACAAGAGAGAAAAGGGAAGTAATAGGATTATAAAACATTTTTGTTTCCATTTTCTGATTAAAATTGAAAATAATAAAATATTTTCAATTTGAATGGATGGTATATCACGATTATCGTCTACTGTCCGAGCTGGTGAACATATGTCTTTGGTTTTGTTACGTTTGTATAAATCGCTTTAAAGATTTTTTGTTACCTTAGTGGAGGAAAGTGACACCATTAAAATAAGAAAGCATGAATTTTATTTCTTAAAACTGAAATGTTTGTATGTGCTTCAAAATGGTATCATCTTTATTCCAACAATTTCCAAATTCTTCAGAGGACGAAATTCTGTCGTCGAATGACGTCATCTTTAAAAATGACATAAGTGAACTCGCATGATTTTATTTAGAGTGCCTTTATAAAAGAGTGGCGACGTACGCATATGTATGTCTGTCCGTCACAGAGCCGGTTCTCAGAAACTATATAACTTACAAACCTGAAATTTTGTGTACTTATAGCTGAATACCTACTATGAAGTTGAAAATCATAAAATTAAAAAAAAAATCGTATAATATATACCGATGAAAAACCAAAAATCTAACAGCCTTTTCCTATTAAATGTAAGCATTTTTCGTTATGGCAGTTGCTAACAATTAAAAATCCACAATGAAATTCTTTCTACAATAATTAATTTTCTATTGAAAGATTTCCACGTGAAAAATGAAAATAAAATAAAAAGTTTCACCAATTGAAAAAAATATTAATATGACGATATATTGGTAATAAAAAGGAAATTTTCAAAAATTTCTCAATACAGTAGAGTCTCGATAATTCGAGTCTCGATTGTTCGAGTTTCCCGTAAATCCGAGTAAGTGAAAAAAATCAGTTTAGCTTCCAAATAATGACGAACATATACGCAACACATGAAAGAATTATTTCGCACCACAAAATTCACGTATCTGGTTTTTATTGTTGTTCGACGGGTCATATGTCAACTGCGCACCACGAAGCCACTCTCTTAAAAAAGCGGGTGTATTCTTCCTATAAGTGCAGGGGATCCCGCCGGGTGAAATTGGAGAGAATCAGAGAATAGTTGTTCAACGAGCTTCCGCCCCACTCACTCTTTATGTCTACTGCGAAAGTATCAGAACAGAAGTAAACTAGAAGCTTTTTCTACTAACAACTGCTCTGATTTATCCTTGGACAGAAAATCCTTAAAAAAGTCCGAGAATGAAAAAACTGGTGAGCCACTTTGTATGTGGATTACACAGCAAAGTATAAAAGTATGCCCTCTTTCAGGTCCGATTCTTCAAGAAAAAGCTTTGCTGTTTCGAAAAGAATTTGAAGAAAGTGATGAAAACTTCACTGCTAGTGTAGGCTGGTTTGAAAAGTTGAAAAAATATA
The DNA here is from genome assembly GCA_963931845.1 of Maratus michaelseni. Taxonomy (NCBI): domain Eukaryota; kingdom Metazoa; phylum Arthropoda; class Arachnida; order Araneae; family Salticidae; genus Maratus; species Maratus michaelseni. The sequence continues at coordinate 212,611,524 of OZ007600.1, forward strand.
TCGTATCCAGCAACTAGACATCTGTCGAGAGAAGCTATCTGAAGATTCTGAGGTCGTCGCCGTGCAATTTTGCAAGAAATTGTAGGAAGCCATGACAAATGAAATCCTTACGAACGACCAGCTTTATAATTTATATGAAGCTGGCCTTAATTTCAAAATGCTACCATCTAAAACAATCGCGTCAAGCTAAGAGAAAAGTACTCCGGGTCTCACATAAAAGCAAAGATAAGTTAACACTTCTTGCTGCATCAAATGCTTTAGGAAATCACAAGATTAAACTTGTTATCAGAAAAGCTGCAAAGCCAAAAAAGAGCATTTAAGCATGTCTCGATATCTTCACTGTCGGTTACTTATATGAAACAAAAAGTGCTTGGATGACTCAAGAAATATTATTTTTTTTTTTACGATTTTGTGCCAGAAGTTATAGAGGAATGGATAAATAGTCACGAACAACTAGAATTTACGGATTCTGCCAGAATCAGACAGATTCCACACCACTAATGAGTCACAGCAAGGGGCTGTCTGCTGCGCTAGAATCCGCCATGCTATACGTAGAGCAGTAGACTGAGTCAACTCCAGCCGACAATATGCTGCTTTCACGATGGCGTGATATTGCTGCACGGAAACGAGACAATGTGTCAAAAAAATTGACAATTATTTTAAGATATAATTAACCTGTTGCTATATGCAGTAATGTAATAATTTGTAAGTACATTTTTCATTTAAATATACATTGAAATTAAAAAATTGCTTTATCTTCATTTATTTATTAATTAAATTTTATGATTTCGATAATTCGAGTTTTCGATAGTTCGAGGTAAGCCCGGTCCCGTCCACCTCGAATTATCGAGACTCTACTGTAATACAAGGAGTATGAGTATGTGTAAGTACAGAAAGCAGGTTAAGATAATGTCATTAAAGAATTAAAAAGGAAATTAACTTGACGTCATATTGGAAGTTTAACGGACTTTTTCAAATGTTTGTGAATAATACAAAGAGAGTATTAATATGAGTAAGAAAAAGCAAGTAGATAGGACGTCAGCAAGTGATTATAACGTCATATGAGTTTGAGGAACGTATTGAATCGTGATAAAAACACGATTATGGAAATATAGGCATATTTTAACATTTTGAAGGTCTCTATACAACATGTTTAATTTTGAAATTGATTTTATTTTAATATCGCATTTAGTCCACATGACAGATATTATTATGACAGAGTATAATAGCGGGCTTTGCCCGCTATCGGACCGGCTCAGATTTTCGAAAAAAACGAGAAAAATAGACCGGTAAATCTTTACTTTATTAAAAACATGTTTTTTTAATGAAATTTATTTGGATTTATTAAAGAAATGATAAAGTGTTTTGAAAAGAATATTAAACGAAACCCTGTGTGCAAAATTCAATCACATTTACCCACTTGTTTCATATACTCACTACTTCATTTTACATGGAAATCTCTTTCACCTAACATGAAATACGTATTAAGGTATCTGTCTACATCAAATTGGCTGTTTTGGGGAAAATTTTCGAATTTTTTTTATTGTTTTATTTGAAAGAGCAATCTTTTACGATTCTAAATCTGTTTTAATTTTATTCCTACGATTATTAGAAGAGGAGTAATGGCAATTTTAACAATTAAATATTGTAGTTTTTTGCCTACAAAGAAATCTTTAAATGCGATTTCTGGAAAATCAGTTTTTTCGTTATTTCCATGTGCTATAAAATTCATTACATAAAAAGTTTTAAAGATATTTCAGTGAAATTTTGTGAGAATGCTTTCCATATCACTCACTATGCTCTGAACTAAGATCTAAGCTGTATGTGATAATTTAATTATTTTATAGGTACTCGAATATGAAAAAAATGGTAATTTTTACTAAAAAAAATGTACTTTTTTACATATTTTGAAATTTTTCAGTTATTTTTTAAGATATTGTAAAACTCCTAGTTCAGTGCACAGAGAAGTGTCATAGAAGTGTGCAGCATAAAGGAAATTGAAATATATTTATTTGAATTGAGTGTACGCTGTCTCGCGTAAACATGAAATTTTGCTAAAAAAAATGGCAACAACCACCAATTTTTTAAAATATTATAAAGATATTGCTAGGATTTTATGTTTTCTTATCATTCTGTATTACAATTGAACTAAAAATAATTATATTTATTCAAAACTGTCCTTTTTTAAAAAAAAGTGCTGCGTACGTAGGCAGATACCTTAAATTCCCATTTACATATGTATCTAAAACTAACGATATCTTTACACATCTTTACACACTTCTGGAAACACACAGATATCGTAACGTCAAAAGTTATGGATTATGACCGAAGAGAGTAAGTATATATTTTTTTCTGCCAAGTTCATCACAATCTGATAATTACCCGTCACTTGCGATACGATGAAAGCCGGCATCTTTTAGTAAATCCATGGTTACCAGAATATACAGCGGGAACAAAAAAGAATTGGATGCATAATATTCATACTTATTGTTTTAATCGGAAATAGTATATTTTTTTTTTTTTAGTAAGTTGACAAAAAGAAAAAAATAGAGATACAGAAAATAAAGAAAAAGGTTTACGCTTAATAAATACGATGTTATAAGAACATGTGTGTATATATGTTGAGAAAATAAAAATACTGAAGTTAAAAATAATAGTAAACCAAGTATTATAATTTGATTTTTATTTATTTTACTATGTTTAAATTTCCATTGTAAAGAAGAAAATAAATAGAAATTGAGAGAAATTCCATAGTTACCAGAATAAACAACGAAAACAAAAGAAAATCGGATGAATAGTATTCATTCTTAATGATATATATATATCATTGTGCCCCTTTTAAAGACAATTTTCTTAAATTCAAAAATTTTAAAACAATAACATTTTAAAAAAATATATATATAGAAAAAGTTCAATCAACCAATATATATGAAATTAATTTTAATGAAATTAATTAATTAATTATTATTATTATTTTTATGAAATTAATTTATTAATTTTTTTTCTGAAGCTGGCCAAATTTACAATAATAAAAAGAATGCATCTCCTGAAAATGTAGAACAATATAAGTGTTTTTGCACTATAATCTACAATATAACAAAGTTAATTATTAATTTTTTTTAATGCATTTATTGTATTTTCTGTTTCTACACACTGCTTCTTTATCCAAAATCATAGTATTTTCTTACAGATTTAAAAATATCTTTTATAAGTACCAAGTAAATAGTTTTTATAAATTATTGCATATATTATACGTATATTCAAATAACTTTTTACAGATCAGTTATAAATTCATTTGTCAACAAATATGAAATTCTTACAACTACTCGATATTGGCTGAGTACCAAGTACTCGGTATGGCTCTATTATTAAAAATTACTTTTTTTTTCTTTTTTTATCTTATGAAAAGAAAGTAACAATTCTACAACTATACTATATCAAATTTTTAGCATTTATAGAAATCGAAGAAATTCACAACAATTTTAGAAAAATAGTTCAAGTCTATTTACAGATTATAAAATATATACAAGTGCAATATGGAAAAAAAACTTTTCTCAAGACTTGTGCTTTTATTTATATATTTCTGTGAAAAATTTACATTGTTTAAAGAAATTCGATGTAAGTAATGTTGAGTAAAACTATATTTTATTTCCTAGATTTTAAATTAAAATATAATAAAAACAGGGTATGTATTTAAATCTAAGAAAATTATTTTACAAAATTATATTTTATTATGAATGTTTGTGAATAAACAAATACTAAAGTAATTATAAGTAACTAATTAAAAAGTGTGGAGAAATGTTTTATAATTTACAAGTTCAGAATGGTAATAATAACATTGGTGAAAAAAAATGCAATTATTTTGTGTAATTAAATTTGAACCAGCTGTTTACATTTTCTTTTTAAAATATATTTCAAAGACGATAATTAAAAACTAAAACTCTAATAATAATTTTCAGTTTAATGTTAATAAGAAAATTAGTAAGCTTCTATAGAGCAATATAATCTCACAGAAACTGAATCTTAGTTCATTAACTGCATCATAAAATGATAAATTAAACACCAAAATCCTGGTTCAATCTGGTATAACCTTTCCCCATAAAATAAGTTTAGAGAAAAACCTGGATCATGGTTCAACAATTCACCATAAAATGGATTAGAAAAAAATCCTGAATCATGGTTATACATTTTACCATTAGATTAGATTAGATAAAACCCTGAATCATGGATGAACTTCTCACCATAAAATTGGATTAGAAAAAAACCTTGAATTATGGTTCAACCTTTCACCATTAAATTGGATTTGAAAAAATCCTGAATTGTGGTTCAACCTTTCACCATTAAATTGGATTAGAAAAAACCCTGAATTGTGGTTCAACCTTTAACCATAAAATTGGTTTAGAAAAAAACCTGAATCATGGTTCAACCTTTTACCATTAGATTAGATTAGATAAAACCCTGAATCATGGATGAACTTCTCACCATAAAATTGGATTAGAAAAAACCTTGAATTATGGTTCAACCTTTCACCATTAAATTGATTGTGGTTCAACCTTTCACCATTAAATTGGATTAGAAAAAACCCTGAATTGTGGTTCAACCTTTAACCATAAAATTGGTTTAGAAAAAAACCTGAATCATGGTTCAACCTTTCACCATAAAATTAGTTCAACATTTCACCAATATAGTGGTATTTTCAAAAGCACCATAAAAATGGTGAAACTTTTCACCAAGATCGTAGTTGCAGCTAAATTTCAGCTACTTTTCACCAGTTTTTTGGTGAAACGTCGAACTTTATTTTTAACAGTGTAATGGGAAATATATCTTTTTAGTAAGTTGACATAGAAAAAGTTAGACTCTTAGAGAAAAGAGAAAAATGTTGTATGCATAATGATAAGTCCAGAGAAAATATATAAAGAAAATACTGAAGTTAAAAATAACTGTAAACAATGTGTTATAATTTGATTTTTACCACTTTCTAACAAAGTTGAAAAATATTTATGAATTCGGTTTGTCTGTTTGTCTCCCATCTGTCTATCCGTGCTCTAATTCACGTAAATATGCTCAGGTTCCTATTAAATTGATATATATTATTGAGGTTTACTATAGCATGTTCGGTATTGAAAATGATGTGTACAGCATTTATATTCCGTTTACAGGGACAATCAAAGTAATTCCGTTACATTACAGTCTATGGAGAAAAATCATTTGCGGTGTATTTCAATGATGTTACACTATTTCAAGCATACTGAAATTTATATATATATATCACTGACGTGCACTATATGATGCTTACTATAGAACATACTATACATAGCATTAATCGTTCATTTAGAGGGACACACAAAATAATTCGGTTACAGTAAGTACTGTCTATGAACATTAATTGCTGGAAGTGCATTTTCAATTGTGGTACAAGTTTTAAAATATAACTAATTTTTTGCATATTACTTGGTGTGTAAAAATTTGATAAATCATATACAGGGCTGCACAAAAGATCTCGAGTACATTTCCTTCATTGGCGAAAATTGCTGAAGGAGAATTTTCAACTGTGCTATACGTTTTCTAACTGAACTAAAGTTTAACATACTATGTAGTATATACAGATCTATGTACAGGGCTGCACAAAAGAATTTCGATAAATTTTCGACTATTGATGTTAATTGTTGAAATTGGGTTTTCCAAATTGCTTCTTAATCTTGTTACAGAATTTTGAATATGTTGGAAAGCATTTTACAATCTATGCTTGAATTATTTTTTTTTGTTTGTTTTCGGTTAATAATGCTATTAAAACCATTTTCGGCTTTTTTCGTTAGCATATTTTACGTCTATACCTGGGGCATAATTAATTATCTCCATTTTGGAAATTTGTCATCTTTAAATGACACTTGAATGGCATGTATTGTGATTAATTTTAAAATGTAATTTGAAGTCTCTAGTTAAAAGAGAAATATTCGGTCTTTCATATATAATTAACTATATAAGATGTAAACTGCGTAATGACAAAGAATCAAATGCCAAGGAAATGATTTATTTTCATGAGAAAGGAGTTAGATTATAAACCTCTAACATCTAATATTACTCAACGAAAAACACTATAAGGAATATTTATGATCACTTATCCAGTTTAATGAGCGACAAAGGTGCTTATCGCTTTCAAAAGTCGGAAACGAACAGACGATTTTTTAGCACAGGAAAACTCCGCAATTTCATGAAATTCAAAATATACACTGTAAAAAAAACACAGATATTTCTTAAGTTTGAACAATATACTGTAACAACGAACGAAATCTATACTAATAAAAGAAAGTTTCGCTCTGTGTGTGTGTGTGTGTGTGTGTGTGTCTGTTGGCGATGGCTAGGAAAATTTAGCCCACCTAGAAGGCTGGAAATTTAGATTTAGGTAGTCCAAACCCTCTCCTGGTGCAACATTACTTCAGAATTTTAATATTTTAATTACTTTCTGAAATATTAATTAAAATGCACAAAGCACTCTCATTAAAAATATGCTTTTATTCTCTTGGGTTGGTTGGTTCACTGGTTGGTTGCATCGATTCTTCACAGAAGTAATTAAATAAACCAGAGTAGCGATGCAAAAATAAGGGTTTCTAAGGAAATAGTGGTCGCACGGCTCTGCCGTTACAAACATACAACCGTGCACACGTAGCGCCATCTGCCGACGCGAAACTGAATGTGTCATTAACGCAGAAGAACTGATGCAACTGTCCTAATCGAGCGCCATCACCATCTATTTGAAACATTTTAGAGGGACGTTTTTCGTTAGAAATCTTTGGATGAAAGTCGAATGTTTCATGAATTACTGTTTTTTTTTTTCAGCTAAATATTAATATTTTCACACAAAAATTATACCCATGCTTAGGAAACATTTTTTTAATACTCATAAAAATTTGGATAATAAGATTTTTTTAAAAAACATTAAATAAAAAATTAGAACACTTTGTTGGGGTATTTGATAAAGTGATAAATAACCAAAAGAATGAATTTTGTTGATTTCAGAAATTGAAAAAATTTTTACACAATTACTAATTAAAAATCAAAACAGAGAGATGCTATAAACAAAACAAACCAAATAAATTTTGAATAACTAAGAAATTAATTAAGTAAATGAATAAATTTGCCAAAAGGTATCAACAAAATTCTCATTTATCACCATACCGCTTATACCCAACAAGTGGTTTGACGAATTGGAACATTGTTATGGTAAAATAAATGAAATTCATTAAAACTTTATAGAACAGATTTTGAATAAGAAAGACATAAAAAAGGGTCCTGTAATCCTTCCAGAATTTGAAAGGCACAAAAAAAGGGGAAAGAAGTTAATTAAAATAAGGATATAGATAATTAATTAATGTTACAAAACCTGATCATATCAATGTACCAATTTGCCAGAACCATGCGAGTGATTTTGTATAGTGGCTAGTAACAAACCAAGAGTAGCTAGATAAAACATAGTTTTCCTTTTTTTAATAAGAATTTGGTGTAACTTAATTACCTTAAATGCAGCTAATAAACTTTAAGGATTAAACATAGTTAATATAAAATTTTTCTTTTACATTCATCTTCAATTCTTTTACTTCAATTAAAAGCAGGTTAAATTTATTTTATTTATTAAATCTCTTTCTTTATAGAGGAAAATAAAAGATACTTCACAATATTTTTAAGAAGCAATTTAATGTTTAAAGAAAACCAAATTAATAAACATTTTTAGAAACAAATCAAGAATTTAAATTTACTTTATTAATTTTAATTGATGAAGGAAAATTAACTGAAGTCACAATCAGAGTAAATTAAATTTAGCAAGGTTTAAATATTAAATAATTACTTTCTCTGATTGTTTAAATGATTAAACAAAATTCATTATCCATTAAATAGTAATGTTAAATTTAGATAAAAAACAAATGAATTTCTATGATGCATACAAATAAGTCACAGACAGAATATCACCACGAATTTGATTTTTTATTAACTTATGAAAAAAGAATTGTTAGATAAAACACCAACATAATCAGATAAATAAAACGCCAACATATTCAGATTTATAGGTATAAGGTTAGTTGGTAACAGGTGATTTAATCACACATATATATGCATCAAGGTATATATATATATATATATTCATGGTAAAATAATAATAATAATAAAAGGCACTTATTCATTAACATGGAAAATATTTACCAAAAGCTCACTGGCAGATTCAACACTCGTTACGCTGAGGCTTAACAGTCCTGGTAAACATATTAGTAATGTTCCAGGGTTAGCCGTCTTACTTTCACAAACATGGGGCACTACACGAAGAGACTTTAGGCATCATTGAATATTTAAGTATCTCTTCTATATGGAATATGGAGCAGGTAACCAGCTATACGATTTTTCTTTGAAGATATGTTTCGGCGTTATGCTCTGTAGTTAAACGGTGTCATCTGTAAGGAGCTAGGATTACCCCTTTTTTTTTTTTTCGAATGCTCCGACTGCACTTCCGATCAAAGCTTTCGACATACTCTTTTTACAAGCGACAGTCCTCCAATTTATCTAATCTATGCTTAACTGCCATCGAAGAGCATTGGCTCCAACAAAAAAAATGCTCTCAACCGTCACAGCTCTCGGTAGTAAGATCTTATTCAAACATAACTATTATAGTGACTCACTGTCTTGTCGGTCAGAGCTTATTTCTATCTTGAGGCACCAGACGCTTTTTTTTTTTTAAGCAAGCATCTCACTCACCGGTAAAACTTCGAATGCCTCTCAAATTCTCTGGCCACCACCAGGAAAACTCCAGGAGGGGGGGGGGGGGAGAGAGGAAAGGCCTCAGCCTTCCCCTAAAAAACTCAAATACCGTATATCCCAGGCTACAATCTCCCGCGCTAAACTATACCAGGGAAAAAAACATTCCCCGCGAATACGTTACGTAAAACCATTGGTCGTCGCTCTCTTGCGGGTGGAACTACTTCGCATAGGGGTGATGGCATGTGTACAGCTGTTCCGTTTCCGCTCCCCTTTCCACGAAGGTATAAGGGTCTGCTGCTCCTTCTTTCGACCTCCCACGTGAACTGTTGTTTACATAAAACGGAATAATTGGGCTCGTAAAAACGAATAATAAAACTTTAACAATACGGGCCACTATCTGCCGCCCGAGTCCTGCTTTTTCCACGAAAGATCTACAGAGCAGATTAAGGCGACCAACAACGTGAATGTTGTTTACGAAAAGACAGCATAAATGGAGTCATAAAACTCCTGACAATACAAGCTAATATACGTTGTCTGGGAAATGGATTTTTTTATTGCCCAAGTGTCCGAGAGCATTTGGAAATTTTCCATGGTAACAAGGACCACCCCAGTGAAATTATAACTTACAGGGGAAATATAAAAATTATGATTTTAAGTAAAAGAGACAATGAATTTGTTTTAGCTTAGACATTTAAAAGAAAGAAAAGGTATTTTAACTCCATTATTTCAGACTAAAATAAAGAGAATATTAAATGAAAAACATTACGATTATTATAAAAGGAGGGGGGGGGGGGCTACAACTTATATAGAAAAAATAAAGAAAATATGGAAAATTTAGAATAAATGAAAAAACCTACCCTAACAACTTCTAACAGGCAATTTTGTCACTACAAATTGGCAATTCTTAAGTTCTTGCTTGAGCTGCGGATAGTTTAACGAGAATTCTTGAAACTTTCTATTGCAAATTTATTAATATTAATATTTTATATCTATATTAATAAAAGAAAGTTTCGCTCTATGTGTGTGTCCGTGTGTATGTATCTGTTGGCGATGGCTAGCAAAATCTAGCCCACCTAGAAGTCTGGAAATTTAGGTGTGGATAGTCCAAGGTCTGGCCATGTGCACCTGAGCCTTAGAATTTTAATATTTTGATAATTAGCCTAGATATTAATTAGATAACCATCGCTTCTAAAATGTCATCTTTTAAGTCAAAATGGCGAAAGAAACGAACTGGCGCGTTGGATTTGCAAGCGGAAATGAACAAATTCGAAATTATTTTACTAATTAGCGAATTTTAAGAAAACTAATTGAGATATCAATTTGAAAATTTCTGAGCATATGTAAAAAAAAATATTCTGTATCTGAATATGTGATTTTTGAAAAATTCGGTTGGTAATTTTTTTTATTTATGCAAAAAACTGCCAAAAATCTGCCGGCGTCAGTGAAAACGATCCGAGAAAGTTTCAGACAGGCCATTGCCAATTTTTACTAATGAACAAAAATTTAGGTAACTAATTAAGATATAGATTTGAAATTGAGGTCGGGAAGGGGTGTCATCTGCCGGCTATTTTAGCGTAGCGTCTTCGTTATGTTCTAATTATCAGAAAAATGTAATTCTTTTTTTAATGATCGCTTTAATGTAGGTGACGGTGGTTCTCTTGAACAAATTATTCATTATATTTGCGGGTATGGGGAGGTTAGGGGGTTAACGCCTTTCTCTGAGATTGTAATTATCTCGGGCCCGGGCAACGCCGGACGGGTTAGCTAGTATACAATAATTTCCTTCGAGTTTCCACGAGTCCGAAAAGTGATCTTTAATTCAGAAATCCACATATTTTCGATATTTAAAGAAGCAATTATATAAACAAAGTTTCGTTTTTATACAGCCACTAACTTTCGGAAACGTTTCCGAGTAGTTTTTATAGTGTATTAATCAATTTTCTCCAACCGGTATGTTGGTTGTTCGGATGCTATCCATTCTTAAGTAAACATTTTCATGTTCAACAAACATGTTTTACAGACACATATGATCAATTAACAGCATTAACATTAAAATTAATATTGTTTTGTTACTCGTGCATGTATAAATTCGGTTACACAGCTGAAAATGTATAATAGATAATTACTAGCAACGTAAATATTCATATTCCTTTTTGATAAAACTGATTAATATACTATAAAAACTACGTTTCCAAAAATCCGTGGCAACAAAAAAATCTTTATTTTTATAAATTCTTCTTTAAATGCACAGAGGGTGCGGTATTAGGAACATTTTTTTGAAAGTTGGTACTAAAGCGTTTCGCATATTTATTTGCAAATATATATATATATATGTATATATTTCTTTTATTGGAAACATTATAAGTGAAAAATGTTTTAATAGAATGTTTTATGAACTAATGGCGTCAATCAGTTTCAATTTGTTGTGCAGTCAAGCCGAATTACATCAAAATTCCAAAATGAATGCGACATTAGGCACACTTTTTGAAAGTTGGTTCTAAAGCGTTTTGCATATTTATTTGCAAATATATATATATATATTTCTTTTATTGGAAACATTACAAGCGAGAAATGTTTTAATAGAATGTTTTATGAACTCATAGTGTCAATTAGTTTCAATTTGTTGTACAGTCAAGCCGAATTAGATCAAAATTTCAAAATGGGTGCGCTATTAGGAACACTTTTTGAAAGTTGGTTCTAAAGCATTTTGCATATTTATTTGCAAATTGGATTGGAAACATTATTGGAACATTATATTAGGAAACATTACAAGCAAAAAATGTTTTAATAGAATGTTTAATAAACTCATGGCGTCAATCAGTTTCAATTTGTTGTGCAGTCAAGCCGAATTACATCAAAATTTCAAAATGGATGCGATATTAGGCACACTTTTTGAAAGTTGGTACTAAAGCATTTTGCACATTTATTTGCAAAAAATATATATATTTCTTTTATTGGAAACCATTATAAGCGAAAAATGTTTTAATAGAATGTTTTATGAACTCATGGCGTCAGTCAGTTTCAATTTGTTGTGCAGTCAAGCCGAATTAGATCAAAATTTCAAAATGGTGCGCTATTAGAAACACTTTTTGAAAGTTGGTACTAAAGCATTTTGCACATTTATTTGCAAAAATATATATATTTCTTTTATTGGAAACCATTATAGGCATAAGCGAAAAATGTTTTAATAGAATGTTTTATGAACCCATAGCGTCAGTCAGTTTCAATTTGTTGTGCAGTCAAGCCGAATTAGATCAAAATTTCAAAATGGGTGCGCTATTAGGAACACTTTTTGAAAGTTGGTACTAAAGCATTTTGCACATTTATTTGCAAAATATATATATATATATCTTTTATTGGAAACCTTTATAAGCGAAAAATGTTTTAATAGAATGTTTTATGAACTCATGGCGTCAGTCAGTTTCAATTTGTTGTGCAGTCAAGCCGAATTAGATCAAAATTTCAAAATGGTGCGCTATTAGGAACACTTTTTGAAAGTTGGTACTAAAGCATTTTGCACATTTATTTGCAAAAAAATATATATTTCTTTTATTGGAAACCATTATAGGCATAAGCGAAAAATGTTTTAATAGAATGTTTAATGAACCCATAGCGTCAGTCAGTTTCAATTTGTTGTGCAGTCAAGCCGAATTACATCAAAATTTCAAAATGGATGCGATATTAGGCACACTTTTTGAAAGTTGGTACTAAAGCATTTTGCACATTTATTTGCAAAATATATATATATATATCTTTTATTGGAAACCTTTATAAGCGAAAAATGTTTTAATAGAATGTTTTATGAACTCATGGCGTCAGTCAGTTTCAATTTGTTGTGCAGTCAAGGCGAATTAGATCAAAATTTCAAAATGGGTGCGCTATTAGGAACACTTTTTGAAAGTTGGTACTAAAGCATTTTGCACATTTATTTGCAAAATATATATATATATATCTTTTATTGGAAACCTTTATAAGCGAAAAATGTTTTAATAGAATGTTTTATGAACTCATGGCGTCAGTCAGTTTCAATTTGTTGTGCAGTCAAGCCGAATTAGATCAAAATTTCAAAATGGGTGCGCTATTAGGAACACTTTTTGAAAGTTGGTACTAAAGCATTTTGCACATTTATTTGCAAAATATATATATATATATCTTTTATTGGAAACCTTTATAAGCGAAAAATGTTTTAATAGAATGTTTTATGAACCCATAGCGTCAGTCAGTTTCAATTTGTTGTGCAGTCAAGCCGAATTAGATCAAAATTTCAAAATGGGTGCGCTATTAGGAACACTTTTTGAAAGTTGGTACTAAAGCATTTTGCACATTTATTTGCAAAATATATATATATATATATCTTTTATTGGAAACCTTTATAAGCGAAAAATGTTTTAATAGAATGTTTTATGAACTCATGGCGTCAGTCAGTTTCAATTTGTTGTGCAGTCAAGCCGAATTAGATCAAAATTTCAAAATGGTGCGCTATTAGGAACACTTTTTGAAAGTTGGTACTAAAGCATTTTGCACATTTATTTGCAAAAAAATATATATTTCTTTTATTGGAAACCATTATAGGCATAAGCGAAAAATGTTTTAATAGAATGTTTTATGAACCCATAGCGTCAGTCAGTTTCAATTTGTTGTGCAGTCAAGCCGAATTACATCAAAATTTCAAAATGGATGCGATATTAGGCACACTTTTTGAAAGTTGGTACTAAAGCATTTTGCACATTTATTTGCAAAAAATATATATATTTCTTTTATTGGAAACCATTATAAGCGAAAAATGTTTTAATAGAATGTTTTATGAACTCATGGCGTCAGTCAGTTTCAATTTGTTGTGCAGTCAAGCCGAATTAGATCAAAATTTCAAAATGGTGCGCTATTAGGAACACTTTTTGAAAGTTGGTACTAAAGCATTTTGCACATTTATTTGCAAAAAAATATATATTTCTTTTATTGGAAACCATTATAGGCATAAGCGAAAAATGTTTTAATAGAATGTTTTATGAACCCATAGCGGCAGTCAGTTTCAATTTGTTGTGCAGTCAAGCCGAATTAGATCAAAATTTCAAAATGGGTGCGCTATTAGGAACACTTTTTGAAAGTTGGTACTAAAGCATTTTGCACATTTATTTGCAAAATATATATATATATATCTTTTATTGGAAACCTTTATAAGCGAAAAATGTTTTAATAGAATGTTTTATGAACTCATGGCGTCAGTCAGTTTCAATTTGTTGTGCAGTCAAGCCGAATTAGATCAAAATTTCAAAATGGTGCGCTATTAGGAACACTTTTTGAAAGTTGGTACTAAAGCATTTTGCACATTTATTTGCAAAAAAATATATATTTCTTTTATTGGAAACCATTATAGGCATAAGCGAAAAATGTTTTAATAGAATGTTTTATGAACCCACAGCGTCAGTCAGTTTCAATTTGTTGTGCAGTCAAGCCGAATTAGATCAAAATTTCAAAATGGGTGCGCTATTAGGAACACTTTTTGAAAGTTGGTACTAAAGCATTTTGCACATTTATTTGCAAAATATATATATATATATCTTTTATTGGAAACCTTTATAAGCGAAAAATGTTTTAATAGAATGTTTTATGAACTCATGGCGTCAGTCAGTTTCAATTTGTTGTGCAGTCAAGCCGAATTAGATCAAAATTTCAAAATGGTGCGCTATTAGGAACACTTTTTGAAAGTTGGTACTAAAGCATTTTGCACATTTATTTGCAAAAAAATATATATTTCTTTTATTGGAAACCATTATAGGCATAAGCGAAAAATGTTTTAATAGAATGTTTTATGAACCCATAGCGTCAGTCAGTTTCAATTTGTTGTGCAGTCAAGCCGAATTAGATCAAAATTTCAAAATGGGTGCGCTATTAGGAACACTTTTTGAAAGTTGGTACTAAAGCATTTTGCACATTTATTTGCAAAAAAAATATATATATCTTTTATTGGAAACCATCATAAGCGAAAAATTTTTTAATAGAATGTTTTATGAACTCATGGCGTCAGTCAGTTTCAATTTGTTGTGCAGTCAAGCCGAATTACATAAAAATTCCAAAATGGGTATTATATTAGGCACACTTCCCCTACTTGCAGAATGAGCTGAACTTTTAGATTCGCATATTTCAAGTTCCTAAAAATCAATTTCTGTTAAAATATTCTTAGGCTACAATTCATATAGTTTTTATAATATGAATTTAAAATTTAGCGGTGCGTTCGTAATTACATAAATACGTAGCACCTTTAGTCATCGCCTGGCCCGTCCGCCTGTCCGCATATAACAGCGCAAAAACTACTCAACCGAATGGTTTGAAATTTAATATATATAATCGTTGCAGAATTTTGTCGACTCATTTCAAATTTTATGAACATCGAATCAAAACTTAAAAAGATATTAATTCCTATCATACGTAATCTATATAGTAAAAGCACAAGTCATGTGACTGAGGAAAACGAATATAAGCTAACCACATCTTTTTCCATATGCCAAGCGGCCATTTTTATTCAAAATTACTTTTTCGAATAAAGTTGCATAAAAGATACATTTTTAGAAAGATCGTTCAAAAAAATTGTTTGCTCGAGAGATGAGTTACATTCAAAAATGCATGGATTTTGAGATAACGTCAGTGAAAATTAGGTTAGCCGCCGAATATCTCAATCCATTAAAGTAAATATACAAGAGATTCATTCAACGTGAACGTATAGAAATATGATATAGAACCATGGAGGTAATCATTCGCAAAGCAAGATCTCCATGGTGAATTTTACAGCGCTGCCTAGTGTGGAAAAAAAACCGCACCTGTAAACATGGCATACGTAATAAGAAAAAAAAAGATTCCTCCTTTTTTTGGAGAGATCCATCCTTTTTTTTCGCTCATAACAGGCGATATAATTTATTTCACTGAAATAATAACGGTGATTTTTTTTTTTACATTGTAAAACTAGTTATAGCACGAAACGAACGCACCTTATTTGTCGCGTTTAACGTACAATTTCCAACTTGTTATTATTTGTAATTAATATAAAAAATGAATAATTGAATAAATTACTTGAAATAGGAAATATTTCAATTAGAGACTAAATATATAAATATGAATATCATATGATAATAAATATGGATATAATGTTATATTATAAATGGGAATATGTGAATATGTGAATATGTGAATATAATATAATAAATACGGATATAATATTAGAATATATGAATATAATATTATGAATATAATAAATAAATATGTAATATTTATGAATATAATAAATAATATAATATGAATATATAATATGAATATAATAAATAAATAAAATATTAGAATAAAAAATATAAATATATGAATATAATGAATAATTATAAATATTATTAGAACTAGTTGACCCACCCGGCCGGCGTTGCCCGGACAAGTGATAAAACCTTAAATGAACCCCAAATAAAAAATACTGATAATTTGTGATAAAAAGGCTCGTAAGAAAACATTACAAAAAAGCTTTTGTTGTTCAAACCCTTTGGAATTTTTAATGGTTATAAATATGAAGGTTTTACAGCCTGTATAAAAATTATGTCAGAAATATTGTTATCTGGTTGTAAAATAAATATGTTTTCTTCCCTAGAAAACGACCCTTTTTCAAATTCTATACAAGTGGAGAACTCCCTCCTCCCATTTCCCTTTCCACGTTTCAAAAAAGTGAAAGAGCATCCCTCCCTTTCCCTTTTGTTCACGTCTCTCTCAAACAAAGTAGATGGAAGTATGGAAGTTATTCCCCCTCCAGGAAGGGGGAATAAAAATAGAATGAAGAAGAATTTAGAAAGAGTATTTCCTAGGGATAGGGTTGTGAACAGTAAAGACCAATAGGCGAGTTATTCTTTCCCCAAACCTCTTGATTCTTCCTATTATATTTCCTTCGTTATTCACCCTTCAAAAAAGTTGGAGTATGGCAGTAAGGTCGAATTTGTAGTAAAAAAATAAGACTTTTGTTTCTCGCTTTAATATATTTGATAGAAATATGAGTTTCAAAATATGTATTATTTTGAATTATTATTCAAATAAACATGAATTGTAAACAATAATTTTTTTGCTTTAAATCAACATTATTCAAATGATATGATGATGATACTGTATTAGTAATAATTTTTATTGTTGGTTGTTGTTGTTGTTGTTGTTACTATAGATGAAACCCGTCAAAACTTAACGGGAAAAAAATACTATAACAATATCAGTAAAATAAGCTTCTTTGTTGTTTAAGAGGGGAAGAGTATGAAACAGCGTTTCAAAAATTTTATTTTAAATGTTTTTTTCCCTCATTGAAATACAATACTATTTTCGATGAAAACTCCAAACAAACAATCCGCAAATAACTGTAATCAATTCAACATTCTGCAAATCAATTCAACATTACCGCCATATTCACCACTGCAAGAAAGTAAATTTCATGGATCTGTGAAGTATTACACAAATAGGAAGTATATTCCTACGTTCATATCATATTCTGTAAATAAAGAACACCAGTGAATTCGTCCAGGGATTTTGCACTGCAGTATAATACTTTTTAGCGATAGCTAATGTTTTTTAGATGCAAGTTTAAACTTCTAAAGAAAAATTAAGAATAAAAATATCTGTAAACAGCAATTGTCAAGCCAGAATATCGTCTCATTTATTCCATCAAAGTCGCAATAAAAACTGATTGAAGATAGTAAAAGGCACACACGAGAAAAAAAAAAACAACAATCGTATTTTAACTTCATTCGAAAATGACGTCATCCGCTTCTTGAAAATCATGAAACAAAGAAAATTAAATTGAATGCATTTAAAATACAATTTAATCTAATATAACAAAGCATTTCTTTTATTCTACACCTGAAATACCACTGCTTGGATTAATTGATGGTGTCTTTTTCTTCTAAACATTTCAATTTCAATTCTGCTTTTTAACACTAAATACAAAATAAACCAGTGCGGAGAAATCATACTTTATCTTTTTTTTTTTTTACTGTTTATTACTTATCCATCATACGTAGTATAGGGTAAATCTCGTAATCGCCTTGAAAATCGAAAAAAAAAATTGACGGATTTACACATTTCAGACAGTGGAGATTCCGAAAAACATATATTTAGAAGAAAAAAATTTGCCGTCCGTCTGTCTGTGTATGTGTGTGTGTGTCTGTAAACGCTCTATCTCCTGAACAAATTGAGATAGCGACTTGAAATTTAGTATGTACTTAGTATGTAATAATGGGACGAAGCCTATTGAATTTCAGTAACCTCGATTATCAGGAAGTATTTTTTTCGGACTCTCGAAATATTCGTTCTGATAAAAAACTATATAAAATTTTTCGAAATGGTTTATTTTAAGGAGTGAATATAAAAGACAATAAAAAAACATAAATTTTGCATAAAGAATAAAGTCGATCAGATAATTAGTTGTCGAGATGTTTGTAATCCTATTTCCCACACTCTTCGATTTTTCATGACCCTGTATTTCATTCAAATTTCAATTCAAAGATATATTCTAATTGGAAATGAGACGCTTAATCAGATGCAATAAACCGCTAGTTAATAGGATTATTGTTTTTGGAGTTATAAGGATGTTTCTTTTGCGCAATTCAGTAATAGAGCATTTAAAGTTTAGGACGTCATCAAGCCACGATTTTATTCGAATTGCAATGCATTTTATAAATAGTTTACACATGTTTTATTTTCATATTTTATATTATGCATATCCATGATGGATAAGTATTACGGTGGCCCCAAACGACTAGTTATATATATATATATATATATATATATATATATATATATATATATATATATATATATATATATATATATATATATATATATATATATAATCATTGTTGAGCATCGTATAATGCGGTATTTTATTTTTGTGGCAACACTCATTTGAGAAAAACCTTTCATTTCATTTATGAAAAAATTGCCAATTTAATTTCTAATTAACAGCAATTTTTAATCAAAAAACATGTTTTAACGAAATGTGCATGAACTATGTCAGAAGCCGCTTCAAAAACTTTTCGAATGATACCTCATTCATTGTTGTGTGTTTCGTAAATTCGTAGAAAAGGGATGTTGACAACAGAAATAATATATAATGATGATGGTAGTAAATAAAGCACACATCTCTCTACCTGTGATAGTGCAAACGGGGGAACTCCAAGAAAACGCTTAGCTTTTTAATATATATGTAGTCAACATATATGTATTCTCAATAATATTTTTTAAGATTAAAAAAATTGCAACTCATTGCAAAGTTTGTTAATCTTAAAAATAAATTATCAAGATGATTGATAAAAATTCCAATATAATATTCTAATAAACAGTAATATTTGGAATATTTATCAGGATATTCAGTTATCTCTCGCTCTCATTTTTAATTACGCTACAGTGTGAAACAGCTGCTTCCTCAGCTGGGGACAAACAAAATGCTAAAAATAAAAGGAGGATTAAGCACCATTTATAGAAACTTTTTCAAAGGCTTCAATCTTTAACGGTTTTTAATTAGCTCCACAGACAGAAATCTGCATTCACAATAAAAAAAAAAATTAAAAAACGCTCTTCAGCAAAACACAATTTTCTAGAACACGGATCTAATTTACAAAACTTTGGTGTGTTGATGATTTTATCTATAGGCAAGTATATGGAATTTTCGGTATAATATTGCTTAGTAATTATTATTATTATTATTAGTATTAGTATTATTATTAGTAGTACTAGTAGTATTTACATATAAGTATTCCCAATAATATTTATAATATTAACAAAATTGTAACAATTTACAAACTTTGTTAATCTTAATAACAAATTATGAATATTATTGATAAAATTTCAAATATAATGTGTTATTAAACAGCAATATTTGGAATATTTATCAGAATATTTAGTTGTCTCTCGTTCTCAATTATACTTGCAGTGCGAAACAGCTGCTTGCTCAACTGGGAACAAACAAAAAGCTAAAAGTAAAAGGAGGATTACGTTCCATTTATAGAAACTTTTTCAAAGGCTGCACTATTTAACAGCTCTTAATTAGCTCCACTGATAGAAATCTGCATTAACACTAAAAAATAAGAAAAACTCTTCAGCAAAACACAATTTTATAGAACACGGATCTTATTTACAAAACTTTGGTATGGTGATACTTTTATCTATAGGCAAAGATATGGAATTTTCGGTACAATATTGCTGAGTAATTATTATTATTATTATTATTATTATTATTATTATTATTATTACTAGCTGACCCCCGCCCGTCGTTGCCCGGGCCCGTGATAAGAACTAAAAAAAAATCAAGTTTTTATTATTTTATATCTTTAACCCGATTTTGAATGAAATTATATTTTAAGATGAAAAATTCCCGAAAAAATATTGATATTTAGTGATAAAAGTACTCTTTTTTTTTTTTCTTTTTTTCACGTGGTGTCGTTTCATAGTTTTAAAATAAAAAGTTCTTTTTGTCCGAACTCTTTAAAATCTTTATTGGTGATAAATAAACCGGCTTTACAGCCCGTGTAAAAATTTCGTAAAAAAATATTGTTATCCATTTGTAAAAGAAATGTTTTCTTCTCGCTTTTTTGTTTGTTTGTTTGTTTTCTCGACGGCTCCTTTAACATAGCAATAAATAAATAGTGCTCATCTTCCGAACTCTCTGACATTTCAATCGGTTATAAATATAACTGTATCCAATCTCTCTTTAAAATTTTGTATGAAATTATATTTTAAAATGAAAAATTCGCGAAAAAATATTGATATTAATTGATAAAAGCGCTCATTTTCTTGTTTTTTTTACCTAGAGTTGTTTCATAGTTTTAAAGTAGAAAGTTATTTTTGTCCGAACTCTTTGAAATCTTTATTGGTGGTAAATAAAACGGTTTTACAGCCCATGTATCCTAGCTCTCTTTAAAATTTTGCGAAAAAATATGCATATTTAGTAGTGAAAACATGAGTTCTTTAATGAAAAAAAAAAAAAAAAAGCTTTAGCTTTCAACCTTAGAGCAAATGGTACACATCCATCCGATTTCAATCAACCCTTTTCAATCCCTCTAAGCTAAACAGGCTAATCAATCAGGTTTACCGTTTCTGAGGGGAGAAGCCTTTAAAAAAACGTTGACGCATGCGCAAAAAGATAATATTCGTGTAGAAATTTGACAGAATGCGCTTTTCGTTTTAAATATATAGATTATTACTACATAAACATATTCTCAATAATATTTTTAATATTAACGAAATTGCAACAAATTACAAATTTTGTTAATCTTAATAAAAAATTATCAATATTGTGTATAAAATTTCAAATATAATGTTTTATTAAACAGTAATATTTGGAAAATTTATCAGGATATTTAGTTGTCTCTCATTCTCATTTATAATTACGCTACAGTGTGGAAACAGCTGCTTCCTCAACTGGAGACAAACAAAAAGCTAAAAATAAAAGGAGGATTAAGTGCCATTTATAGAAACTTTTTCAAAGGTTTCAATCTTTAACAGCTCTTAATTAGCTCCACAGACAGAAATCTGCATTAACAATAAAAAAATAAGAAAAACTCTTCAGCAAAACACAAATTTCTAGAACTCGATTTAATTTACAGAACTCTGGTATGGTGATGCTCTTATCTACACTCAAGGATATGAAATTAATTATTTAATATTAGTTATTAAAACACAAGTAATATTCAAATTAAAGTTTTTTATTTTTTGGTTTTGCAGTAACACTATAAACAAGTTGGGAATTGTACGTCAAACGTGACAAATGAGGTGTGTTCGGACTATAACTAGTTTTATAAATATTCAGATGTTGGTGCAATAGCTGTTGCACTCTTATGCAAAAATGCATGAATACAATTTTTTTTATGTGCAAATTTTCATATTATAGATATTCATTTTATTTTATGAAATTAAGTTTCGATACACTTTTACAAACGATTAACTGCAATTCTGTTACATTAAAATTATACTATGCGCAAATATCCAATACAAGACAATGTAAGAAAATCCTCATTATTATTTAAGTGAAATGAATTATATCGTTTGTTATTATGATGTGATTCATTTCCGTAATAAAATAAGTACATTTTAAGTTGGCAACATTTTATCTTTTGTTGACATTTGCGGAAAAATCCAATGGGAAACTTAAGACTAGCTTTGAAAATTCCAGAACTTGAAATCCATCTTGAGACTCCTTTTCCATTTAATATCTATTTCTCCGGAAACATCTATCCATAAAACTATCGGTAGATTATAGGATTGCTATAATTAAACAATTTTAATATACAAATTTGGTTTTTTAATTCAGTAAACACTGTTAGAAATGGATACTCAAATTCCACGAAACTTTCCTCGTTTTTGACGAAACTGTTTCCTAGGAAGTGCTCCGAGCGAATATCGAGTAAATTTCTATCCTCAAAAAACTGAGGAAATTGATTTCGTCAAATTGCTTTTTCGAAAAAAAGACTGATGGCGCCATCTATTGACAATTTTAGAAGCATCTCTAATTGACAAGGGGAAAAAAATTTATTTCGCATTTATCAAGTCTTTAATTTTAATATACAAATTCGGTTTTTAAATTCAGTAAACCTTGAATCATTACTTATCATGGGATATCAGTGAATTAATTACGTATGATAGGATTTAATAGAATGAAGAAATATTTTATTAATATCATTTTAAGTTTCCATTCGATTTTTATAAAATTTGAAATGACTCCACATAATTCTGCAACGATTATGTACATTAAATTTCAAACCATTCGGTTGGGCAGTTTTTGCGCTGCCATATGCGAACAGACGGACAGACCAGACCAAGGTTATAGGTGCTAAGTATTTATATAATTAGAACGCACCTAAAAAATCCCGAAACGCATAATGAGGAAAATGCGTAAAAATAAAAGTAAAAATAATTTTTAAAAAACATTCTTTTATAACAACTTTTATGTTTATCTTGAAATTCCCGCCTAATTTCATGACTGCTTTTCATGTTGTTTGAAAAATATTCCGTTACAATGCTTTATTTTGGCGAGGACCCCGATTATTGAAATTCCCCGCTTTGATTTACGCTTGATAGAAAGTGCAAAATATTGAATTTATGTTTTTAAAAAAATCTCTATTTCTTTTTTTAGCATATGGTAACAGGAAAGAAAAAAAAATCATTGTTTAAAATATCTTCTTTGGATTTCTAAATTGTTTTCTCAACTTATAATCATAATTTAATTAATATTAAACTATTAAATGATAAAAGAGTTATTTTAAACAATTATTGCGCTATTTATTTTGTATTTATATTTATATTTTCTGCTTTTTAGTGTTTAAAATATTTCGTTGTTTCGTTACACAGCTGTTTGGTATATTGGAGCGAGAGAGGTTTAGCGCACAATTAATTCCACTGTTTTTGTAACTTATAAACAGTCGTAACTATAAAGAATATTTGGCGATTTGTGACCTGCGGTCAGCTACGTCTCGTGTACGTGTAGCTACGTCACACTACTATCGTGTTCATTCAAAAGTTCGTAGCGTATGCATTTTATCTGAGACGAATAACATACAGAAACCATGTTACCATACATACATACATATTATGCAGCGATATGGGTGGTTATAATATAAGTATCTCTATTTGCAGCTGTCTGTAACTCTAAGAAATGATCCGAATGAAACCAAAATCGGTACACTTACTATTCGAGAAGGGGGTAGAAGAATGGAACAATAAAAAAAAATAATTGCAATAATCACCAACAGATGGCGCTGCTGAGTGTGAAATGTTAAGTGTAATACAAGAACAAAGAATTAGGGCCGAAAACCGGATGAAATACTTAATTTATTGGAAAATGTCGCAATGAATGTGGTTACCCTTTCACATGGCGGTACCGATTATGTTCAGGTTCCACATGGCCATTGTGCTGGAGGACACAATCCAGGCGGTGCACGACGTGCTCAACTGCGGAATGTAACGCATCAGGAGGGATGTTTCGCACATGTTGTGATATGCGGTAAAGTCATTGAGGTTCGCGACACCTCTACGGTGCACAATATTACACATTACATTTCACACTCAAAAGCACCATCTGTTGGCGATTATTGTAATTATTTTTTATAATTATTCCATTCTTTTTCCCCCTTCTCGAATAGTAAGTGTACCGATTTTGATTTCATTCCGGTTATTCCTTCAAGCTACAGACAGCTTCAAATAGAGATACTTATATTATAACCACCCGATATATATATATATAT
Organism: Maratus michaelseni; assembly: GCA_963931845.1. Classification (NCBI taxonomy): domain Eukaryota; kingdom Metazoa; phylum Arthropoda; class Arachnida; order Araneae; family Salticidae; genus Maratus; species Maratus michaelseni. The sequence continues at coordinate 212,635,514 of OZ007600.1, forward strand.
AATAAAATTATACATGAAATATGTCTAATAATAATATAATAATATATATGAATATAAAAATGAATATGAATGCGATTTTGAATTGTTGTGCCACCCATAGATGACATGTACTTTTTGATAAAAAAAATTTTTGATTATTCTTTTTTATTTGAAACGGTATTATTTGAAATATATATATATATAAGTTTACTTATGTGCGTTGGAAGATTAAAAATAAAAACAATAACGTCCAATTACCCTTAAGACTCAATTCCACCCGCTTACTTTATCTTTAAAAAATCCTCCCACTTAACAACTGTTTAAATTTCTATACATAACAACATAAATGCACAAGTATTACAAATATTAGAATAATCTATCTTGCTAGATATGTTTTTTAGCCTAAGAAATGTAATATATTCAGATTAAGTTAAAAATAAAACATTTTAATTTTGTAAACAAAAGCTTACTTAGCGTGATAAATTCAATTAGAAAAAAATAAAATATTTCTTGATTTTAGAAAAGTTTAGGCTAACATTAAATCATTTCGAGTTTAAAAAAGTGCGCCTTTTAAATTTCCGCATTATATTAAAATTGAAGATATACGAAGACTATTAGGTAAGTGAAACACAAAAGCGGTAAAGTTTTACGAAGAAAAACGACTTCTGAAAAATGTTTTAAAATGTATTAAATTTTTGTATAAAATATTTTCATTCTACAATTTCAGACTTTATGCAGCGTAAAATTTGTATTATTTTTAGAAAGTATATTTATTAGAATATTTATTTTAACTCATTTAAAAAGCGATTTTTTGCGCCTGTATACTTTTTGTAGATCAAAATTTGTTAAATAATAACATCTTAGGGGATTTTAATTAAGAGTATTGCGGGGGTTTTCTATTTATTTATTCATTCATTCATTTAAAGATGGCATTTAGCCATTTTATATTACAAAAATCCGGCAAGTGATGAGCATTTTTTAAGATTTCTCTAAAGTATTATTTATTCCTAATTTAAAGAAAAAAAATTAACCAAGAATTTAGTTAGCATCTTAACCGATTTTAATAAAATAAAAGTACGTTATATAATTCTTTTGCATAGACAATTTTTTTAATGTATATCCACGAATAATTACTCCCAAATACCCACGGATAAAAAATGCTCCGATCTTAACATGTCTTTTTTTTAATCAAAAAACCTTGACTATGAATATACCATTTAAGAGCCTACGCTAGTCACGTGAAGAAACGCTCAAGCTAATGTTAACTCTATGGAAAGTTTCTTGCGTGATTTCTCGCTCGCATTTTAATATTTTTAAATGATTTTTTTAACATAGGATAGCTGAGGTCGATCTCTAACGTTGTTATTTTTTACTTTTTTAATTTTGGTTACAGTTTTTTCATAAGTCGAAATTTTAAATTTTGAACCGGTTCTGAAAGTGAAAGTACCCTTATATTAAAAAAAACTGGAACCAAAATCGAAAAAGTAAAAACAACTGAGTTGGAAATCGACCTCAGCTATCCTATGCAAAAAAATCATTTAAAAATATTAAAATACTAGCGAAAAATCGCGCAAGAACTTTCCCATAGACTTAACATTAGCTTGAGCTTTTTTCTCATGACTGATGTAGGCTCTTAATGTTAGGCAATATTGCCAGTCAATTGGTTCAAATATCATTTATATTTAAGATGATTTCTGACAAAATTTGTGAGGGGAGGGATGACCTTTTTTCCTTAATTGTACACCTTTTTTTTTATTTAGCTTTTTATTCTAAACATATGCATAATAGCTTTGTTGTTTTATTTATGATTTCATTTTTACTTTGGAGATTATTTTAAATGTAACTACATCAAATGCTGTTATAATTTCGAAATAAATGTTGATAGCTGCAATTTTATTTTATCAACACTGAGAAAAATGACTATTTCAAATCTGAGTAAATCGATGTTTTCATTTTGTTATGAAACTTTTTGTTTCCAATAGGACGACCCAATGCGTTCAATTCTGAAACACCAGAAATACTCAGAATATTGAAACATGGACATACTCAAAACTGAGTACATAGAGGTCAGTTCATACTCATTTTTGAAACATGGACTAATAATATACACTAATATGCATACTCAAAAATGATCAGAATCAGTTCAAACTCATTTTTGAAACATGGAAATACTCAAAAATGAGCACATACAAGTCAGTTCATACTCATTTTTGAAACATGGACATACTCAAATAAGAGCACATGATGTTTTATCCTTGAGTGTGTGCATGTTTTCAGAAATGAGTATATACATGTTTCAAACTTGAGTAATTTTGATTCGGATCCGTTTTGACTATGCGACATACTCAAATGTGAGTATTTTTTGCTCAGTCTTGAAAATGTCGTTTTTAGAGGGTATTATAATAAAGATGGAAGTTTGCCTTTGTCGTAGATCGTAGTTTGTCCTATCATTCAAAATTATTCTTGTTGTCATTATCGATGGTTGAAATCATTTAGTGTTTTGTCACTGTCATTTGGAGACTGTCGTTTTTGGTTGTTTGACACTTTCGTGGGATGTTGTCGCTTGCGTTGGTAATAGTTGACTCTTTCATTGGTTGGTACTCTTTCTTGGGTATCGTAGTTGGCTCTGTTGTAGTGGCATTCTGGGGTGGAGGTATAGTCGGCCATTAGTACTTATTTTTATGTAAAAAGCTATATTTTTAAATGAAAAAATTAATCTTGGAACAATTTTAAAATGTTATTAGAAATTTTCTACTGCGTAATTTCAGTATGAGGTTCGATCTTTGATGACATAAAAAATTTTGTGATCGGATTTCAAATCATCGGGCTCGGGCTCCAGAAAATAAAAACCCGAATCCTCTTCTAATGTTCGTAGATCCAGCCACAGGCGGATAAACTTTTTAAAATTGTACAAGTAGCATTTTCCTTAGTAACTACATTGAATTTGAAGTATTACCCTTTTGCAAAATTAGTATACGTGTGTTTTAATTCAATGAATAAATGTCATTGTTTTTTTTAAATGTAATTACCGTATACACAGTCCGTCCCAAAATTTTTCTGACTGTTTAAATTACCGCCAGTAGATGGTGATGCGTGTCCGCAGGTGATGTCAAAAGCACGACTACACTTCGTCTTGTAAAGCGGCACAATTTCACATTGCTATTTGTTGTACGATGCTAAGTGCATCCGGTTTGCTGTAACAGTGTAACGTGATCATGGTGGAGCTCGCGAAGGTCGAACAACGAACGAACCTAAAACTGAAGGTACTACTGTAACTGGACGTTACTATTTGGAAATGTTGAAGGGTTTCATGGCTCGATTACGCAGAGTTCGTCCTCGTTATTGACAGCAATGCAGTTGGTCGTTCTTGCACGACAACGCACCAGCACACACTTCGATGATTGTCCGAGAGTTTCTGGCTTCTAAAGAGGTCGTCGTACTCAACCGTCCTCTTTAGTCTCCAGATTTATTTCCCTGTGACTATTTCCTGTTTTCCAAGCTAAAATTGCATCTAAAGGGAACCTCAAAAAAGACTGCGACCGACTATTTGACGCACTTTGGAAAGGCGGACTTCCAGAAGTGTTTTGAGACTATTACATTCGTTTTAAAAAAAAATTGTTGAGTCCAGCGGGGATTATTTCAAATAAACATAGGTCAAAATGTTCATTTCAGTTCTTAATTTTTTGTTTATAGGATCAGTCCGAGAAAGTTTGGGACACACTGTGTATACTCGCATATAACCGACCCCAAAATTAGAGATGTAAGCAGGTTTAATACCAATATTTTACAATAGTTGTTTTCTTCGCCTTAAATAATTTAGAATTAGATGATATTTGAATGGGGCATAGAAAACTATTCTGAGTTAATGGTATTAAATTTGTTTTCATTTCGAATTTGAGATCCGGCTTATACGTAAGTATATACGGTACTGCCTTTTTATGTATAGAAGTTGAAAATAAGCTTTACTATTTAAGTCGTAATCCAACACATAAAACTTTTTACATGTAACAAATTTGTTGAACCTGCTGAAGATATGACGTAGATTAATAAATATTTCATTGTATTGCCTCTTTCCATCAAATCATCAAAATATGAAAAATATTGTTTCATTTCTAGGTGATTGGAGAAAACTATATAAAAATTTTATATAGGAAAAATATGCCATGTTAGAATTTATACGAAAGCAATTACACGAAATATTTCAATACATAGAATGTTTTTCAGTCATTCTTTATTATTTTTCAACCTTCTTTCTTGTAGATTCTCAGATTTTGTATTTATATGTTTGAAAAATATCTCTCAAGATGTTTCAAATATGGCATACATGGAAAAAGAAATTATCAATCTTATAGAATCTATCTAACACTTAATACACATTTTGTTATATTATTGCAGAATTGTAAAACAGCACAAATAATAATAATTCCTGTCAATTAAAAAATGTATTAACACGTGACTATTAAAACAGAAAGATAACTTTGAAACAATAATTATAATACCACCTGTTAAAAGCAATAAATTGGAAAAATTACATCATAAAAAATGTATTTTTACGTGAATATTAAAAAGAGGAAGAAAACTTTAAAATAAACGCATGATAATAAAATTATCACGCGTTAAAAGCAGTAAAAGGGGAAAATTACGTCATATTTAAAATGCCTAAATGATAATATTACCAAACAGTTTCAATTTAAAAATATATTTACACGAGAGAATTATTTCTTATTTCGAAAAAGTCTTTTTACCTATTGTTGCCAATTTTTAAACAGCTCAAATAATAATATATCGTTTCAATTTAAAAATGTATTTTCATGTGAATATTAAAAAGAGAAAGAAAACTTTGGTGAAAATTACGTCATATTTAAAACGATATATTTAAAACAATTTTCTTAACAATCAAATTTATTCAGACGCTACTAAAACGTATAAATCCCTCGAAAACCGGAAGTTTTTCACAAATCCAATGTATTTTCTTCTTGTAAAGATAGAAGAAAATAAAAATAATTATCAAGACCGGAGCAACAGTTATGTGGGATCAATACATTACACAAAACATACAAACAAATGGCATAATTTCCTTTCATGCAATTCTGTGAGAACAGGCTATTTCTATAAACATGCTTGAATGTAAATGGTCACATTTTATACGACACTGAATTCCTTTCCAAGAATTCTGGAATCCAGGTCCATTCTTAGCATCAACAATACCATGTTGTTGAAGCTCTAATAATAAAGCTTTTTTCATAAAGAAATGATCAACAATGCTTTTAGTACCAAAAGAAATGCTTGGAAGATATTTTTGTAAGTCAATATTCTACTTTCTCATCTTCAAAGTATTTTTACTTTCTTCTATTTATAATAGAAGAAAGTATTGTAATCGCAATTTTTTTTTGATTTCTGGTTCATTTTTTTTTTCGATTTCCGGTTTTTTCGACGAATCGACGCGTTTTAGGGGTCAGAGATCCTAAAAATCACGTTTTTACAAAATGTCTGTGTGTCAGTGTTGTCCATGACTGTCTGTCGTCTCATCTTCAAATTATAAATTTCTTCCATCTTTACAAAAGATATTATTAGGTTCATGAAAAATTTCGACTTCTGGTTTTTGACGGATTTATACGTTTCAGAAGATCCTGAACACAATTTGACTGTTTTTTAAAAATGTCTGTCTGTGAGTCTGTGTGTGTGTGTGTGTCTGTCTGTATGTATGTATGTGACACACATTTTGTGGGCGTTCTATCTCAGGAACTTCACGGAACACACGGAATTTCATCAAACTTCACATTCTGTTAGACCCTTGACATAAAACATCCTTATTGGGTTTGGGTGTATACCGCCCAACAGGTGCCGCTGCTGTGCTCTATTTTTCACGATTTCAGCGCTAGCTATATCTCAATAACGAATAGATTGTCACTTAATTTTTGTTGCAGACGATTTGATTGGCATAAAAGAAAGTTTTGTGATCGCCAAAACATTCTATGTTTTTAGGTGCGGTCGTATATATATTATATAAATACGTAGCACCGTATTCGTCATCTGGTCCGTCCGTCTGTCCGCTTATAACGGCGCAAAAACTACCCAACCGAATGGTTTGAAATTTAATATATAGAATCGTTGCAGAATTTTTGTCGAGTCATTTCAAATTTTATGAAAATCGAATCAAAACTTAAAAAGATATTAATAAAAGTTTTCTTCATTCTATTAAATCCTATCATTACGTAATTAATTCAATGACATCCCATGATAGGTAATGATTCTAGGTTGAATCTAAATTTGATTAATTATAGCAATCCTACAATCTACCGACAGTTTTTTGGGTAGATGTTTCCGGAGAAATAGATATTAAATAGAAAAAGAGTCTAAACATAGGTTTAAAGTTCTGAAATTTTCAAAGCTAGGCTTACGTTTCCCATTGGAATTTTCAGTAAATGTCAACAAAAGATAAAATGTTGGCAACTCAAAATGTACTTATTTTATTAAAATGTACTTATTTTTAATCATATCATAATAACAGACGATATAATTCAGTTTTTCACTGAAATAATAACGATGATTCTTTTTGCATTGTCTTGTATTGGATATTTGCGCATAGTATAATTGTAATGTAACAGAATTGTCATTAATTGTTTGTAAAAGTGTATTGAAACTTAATTTCATAAAATAAAACGAATATCTGTAATATGAAAATCTGCACATACAATAAATTTTGCGTATTCATGCATTTTTGCATAAAGTTGCAACAGCTATTGCACCATGATCTGGATATCCATATAACTACTTATACTACAAACGCACCTCATTTGTCACGTTTGACGTACAATTTCCAACTGGTCTTTGCGTTTATGATCGAAAGGCAATTTGACTGAAGGGTTTCATTACAATATATATATATATATATATATATATATAGTTCTTTCCTAAGACATTTAAGACAATATTTCTTTAATCGTAGTATCATCTATCGAAATGACGAAATTGTTGATGAATCTTCAAATAGAAACATTTCAACAAAAGACACAGGTATTATCAAAAACTTTTAATTATCGAGGTAATTTTGCTTAAGAATGAGAGTACAAAAATTATAAGAATTATAAATTGTCAAATGTTGATATGAACCATTCATTTTGAAAGCAGAGAAAGTTCATTTTATGTTACTGCTAGATATTTAATGGTTTGCATTTGAATGGGTTTAAAAATATTCATAAAGCGGTAATGAACTTATTTTATATTTTTGTGATCTTATTTTCTGTAAATTTATTATGCTATATGGTTATTCGTGTTAGCTTAAAAAAAAATCATGGTAATTACTTGTGAATAATCTATTATTTTTAATTTCTGAAAAGTTCTGATTCTGTGACTTATGTGGTTTTTTAAATTACCGATTCAATTACATTCCATTCAAAGAAAATCACCGATTTTAACAAATCTTATGTGGTTTTTCAAATGACCGATGCAATTACATTCCATTCAAAGAAAATCAACGATTTTAACAAATCTTATGTGGTTTTTGAAATGACCGATTTAATTCCATTCCATTCAAAGAAAATCACCGATTTTAACAAATCTTATGTGGTTTTTGAAATGACCGATTCAATTACATTCCATTCAAAGAAAATCACCGATTTTAACAAATCTTATGTGGTTTTTGAAATGACCGATTCAATTACATTCCATTCAAAGAAAATCAACGATTTTAACAAATCTTATGTGGTTTTTGAAATGACCGATTCAATTACATTCCATTCAAAGAAAATCAACGATTTTAACAAATCTTATGTGGTTTTTGAAATGACCGATTCAATTACATTCCATTCAAAGAAAATCAACGATTTTAACAAATCTTATGTGGTTTTTGAAATGATCGATTCAATTACATTCCATTCAAAGAAAATCAACGATTTTAACAAATCTTATGTGGTTTTTGAAGTGACCGATTCAATTACATTCCATTCACAGAAAATCAACGATTTTAACAAATCATTTCTGTTGAAAGTGAGGAAAGTCCATTGGCGCATATCAAAACTATGATTTTTTTTTCGGCTAACACGAATAAACATATATAATATTAAATGTACAGAAAGTAAGATTACAAAAAATATAAATAAGTCTATTACTGCTTAAGATATTTTTAAACCCATTCAAATGCAAACCATTACATATATAACAATAATATTAAATGAAATTTCCTCATTTTCAAAAGCAATGATTTGTTTAAAACGTTGATTTTCTTTGAATGGAATGGAATTGAATCGGTCATTTCAAAAACCACATAAGTCACAGAATCAGAATTTTTCAGAAATTAAAAAAAACTGTATTATTCACAAGTAAACGAATTTTTATGGGGGGGGGGCTGATTATAGAGTTTGGACTTCAAAGAGTTTGTAAATATCGGATATTTTTTATAATTTATGAATAATAAAAAGAAGAAGAACAGAAAACATGTACCTGACTTATGTTATTTTAGCAAGAAACAAGGTTAGGTGGTATTTAATTTTAACAAAATAGTCCTATTAAACATATTTTTAATCAAAATGAATGAAGATAGCACTTACACAGAAATATTTTTATGTTTTAATATGGTAATGTAATATGGTATCCGCATGTAATCTGGTATTGCATGCAAAAACCACTTAAGTCTCTGACTTTATGTCGTTTAAGTAATGAACTAAAATTAGAAGGTATTGTTTGAAGAGGAAGGAATACACTGACTTATGCTGTTATTACCCAGATCATGGCCCTACCTTTAAGGAAGCATTTGCGACAAAAAATAAAAGATATTTCGAAAAAATTTGACTCATGTGGTTTTTGAAATGACCGATTCAATTGTAATAACAAAAAAATAATACTTTATGTTATTTATTAGTAAATTTAATTTTATAGGAAAAAGTGGAAAATATAAGAAAAAATATTTCAATAATAAGTTGTATGCATATAATTGTATGCATATAGTTGTATGCATGCTTAATTTAGATAGTGAAGATTTTTAAAATATGAATGATGAAATTTTGATTGTGTTTGTTAATGTTGTGCAACATAAAAAAATAATTCTATTCAAAGTGAATTTTTTTCACTTTCAAAATCAACGCGTTTGAAATATTGTCGGCCATATAAACTACTAGTAGCTACAGATACTAAAAGATATTTAAAGTCAATTGATTAAAAATATAAATTTTATGTTAATTTGCAATAAGATTTAGCTTTAATTAATTTTTAACACATTCCAGCATAGTTGAAAAGTGTTTATGAATTCGGTTTGTCTGTCTGTCTGTCTGCCGTCAGCCTGTCTGTCCGTCCGTGCTCTAACTCGCGTAAATATATTCGGATTGTCATGCAATTGATATATGTTATTGAGGTTAACTATAGCATGTTCGATATTGAAAATGAAGTGTGTAACACTTATAGATTTTTTACAGGGACAATCAAAAGAATTCCATTACATTGCGGTCTATGGAGGAAAATTATTTGCGGTGTATTTTAATAATGTTACACAGTTTGAAACATATTGAAATTGTCATATTTCACTGAGGCCTACTGCAAGAGGCTTACTTTAGAATATGGTATTACACATAACACTTATAGTTCCTTGACAGGGACACTCAAAAGAATTACGTTACATTACAGTCTAGAAAGAAAAATCGTTTGCGATTTATTTTAATAATGCTTCACCATTTCAAACATGTTGAAACTGACATATATCACTAAAGTGCATTACAAGAGGCTGACTATAGAATATTGTGTGTATAGCATTCATCGTTCATTTACAGGGACACACGAAATAATTCTGTACTGTATTATGTTAACAATAATTGCTAGAAGTGCGTTTCAGCTGCTGAGCGCGTTTTTAAATTTAACTCATTTTTTGTCTATTACTTAGTGTTTATGAATTCCATAGTTTATATACAGGGCAGCACAAAAGTTCTCTAGTACATTTCCGTTTATTGACGGAAATTCCAGAAGGGGAATTTTAAACTGTGCTACGCGTTTCCTAACTAAACTAAAATTTAGCATTCTATGTAGTGTATGTATAAATCTATAGATCATATACAGGGCTACACAAAATAATTCGGATATTTTCCCGAATATTGTTGATAATTCCTGAAATTGGGTTTTTATGCATTAAAATCCTTTGAGTTTGATAGTAGACTAAGAAGCACGACTAGAATTCAACCATTTGGAAATTGAAGAACTTAACAGTTCAAATAATACAATGCTCAGTAAATACCAAACAGAGAAACAAGAAATACTTAAGCTTCAAGAGATTATAGATGGTCTGGAGAGTTCATCGAGAGAGGAACAAGAAGAAAGAGGAGAATGGAAAACAAAGGAAGAAAAACATATACAGCAACTGGAAGAAGTAGAGAGTCAAATTGAAAAGTTAAAGGAAGAGAATCAGCAACTCAAACAAGCTTGAAATAACTTAAAGAAAGAAATAAAGTTGAAAGAAGAAGAAATAAATAATATTCAGGCCTCTTTAGATGATGTGGATATACCACTAAAGAAGATAACAGCAATACTAAAAAGTAAAATGACCAATATAAAGGAAGCTGTAAGAGAATTGATACAACAAAAACAAAAAGAGAAAATTAATCGATGGTGTCTTTCGCAGTTAACACCAGCGATCCTCTTGATAGAACCAGCAGAAGACAACATAACAATAGATGAAGTAAAGAATGGGATAAATCTGATGAACATGCAAATGTTACCGAAAATAGATAACAGTTTCACAACAAATCATATATTAGCCCTAACCTTCGAAAGTCAGAATGCAGCAGAGGAATTCAAAGATAAATCAGAATCAATTCAAGCAGTTAACAAAAAAGTGAAGATAAGATTACAAGAACAGAACTCCACAAAAATAACCATAAAAAATAACCACAAAAATAAAGTGCACCATTCAAACCATCAAGGAAATTAGATGAAGGGAAGAAAAACTGGTATTACGACACAGACGAAATGAAATATTTTGAAGAATATATAGAAATGACACTTAATCCAGCCTTACAACATAACCTTGGAACAACAGAGGATATGGAACTATTAAGAGTGCAACAAGATCAAGCTAGAAAAATCATTTCACATTTAGTGCTACAAGTCCCGCAATGGGCAGAAAAATCTTAATGTCAACCAAATTCATCATGGGTGTGAGCAAGTGTACTGTTAAAAAAATACATACAAGTAAAAAGGTGTTTTCGATGTCAGAAATTAAATGATTATGTTGCCAAAAATCGCATGTCATATGACACAGAACACCTTATTGAAATTTTCTATAGTCAGGTCCTTTGTTGCATGAACAATAATATTTTGTTGAATCTGTAATAATAATCTGTCTGTTTCGATAACAATGATCAACAATTAATAACAACCAATAATCACAATATAGTCCAGTGAACATTGTTGTGGGCATACTGTTGTTAGACTTTATTCTATTCTGGATCCCTTTGATGTATCTTGCATATATATCTCGTCTTCAAAGTGTTTTTGTCTTTCGTCGTGTTTATGCTTAAAAGACGATTTGTTTCTGCTACTAAACAGTTTCCTTACAATGTAAAAAAATGCATCTGTTTTATAAACTTCTCTAAAAGTAAGTTTTGTAACTTTTGTAAAGTGTAAAATATTTCCTTAGTCGTAGTGTTCCACTGAATAATCCACTGAAATGACCAAATTTTGGTGAATTACCAAACGTAAAAGTCAAAGAACGATGCTCTAATAGTATGACAATTTACTTTGAATTAGAGCGGTAATTTAGTTTCAAAATGATTGTGCGAAAATTCTAAGAAATTTGCGTTGTATAATGATTATATTTAGCACTGTTTCACAGAAATCTGATTAAGCCAGTTTTGTACATCACAGAAAATCAACTTCGAATGTGTCAGTTCATACTTTATCTTCTAAATAGATAAACTGATAGAAAATAATGTTAATTTAATGGTGCGTTAAATTGAATTACGTACTCATCCTCAGTCGATGTTTTGTTGTACTATTATGCTGATAAACTTCAGATGAGAAATGGTAAAACATTGCTGTTTTAATTTTAATGTACTGAATTTCGTTCTTCTATGTATTATTTTTTAAATGTTATCGATCCCGTAGTTCGTAATGTTTTATATTTTAGCAACTCTAATTATTGTTAAAAAGTGCAATCTCCATTAGCGGAATATCTCGCTTAATCAAATAAATTCAGGGGCCCTGTACAATAGCAAGTCAAGTGAAATGGAGTTTTCAGCTACAACGCTTTTAAACTTACTTCCAACATTTTAATTTAGAATATAACTTCTTTGCATATATAGTATGCCCATTAAAGTCCCTTGCCATACTCTTAACTTCGGAACGGCTACAGCTACACTATATTGCCAAAGGTCACCGGTCACTTACGATTTTAGACGTTTTGTTAACTATCTAGAAAAATACGTGAGGAATTAAGCTGAAACTGTAGGTGTGTAAACAGTATAGTATAGGTTATATATTTCCGCAAAGATTTCTTCACGAAACCCCATAGGGGACTGTCAACAAATTGAAAAAGAACGAATATCTTCTGGATAACCCTGTAAAAACTAATGTAGCAAAGGCGTTTAAACTCGAGATTATTAACAAGTGGTTATTGTAATACACTGTGTTTATTTTTATGAGGATAGCATGTATACTCTTAGAGAAATTAAGGTTTTTATAAAAACAGTCCCAAATTTCGCCTAGTTTTTTGCTTATAATTTGCAGAGTTCTTAATATAAAAAAAAGTTATTTTCAGAAAATATGACAAACAACATTGTACATAATAGTCTGCAATCAGAATTAAAAATAATAAAAATTGGAGGAAAAATGAGCAGGTTTACTAAAAAATGTTTCATGCGCGAATGCAATCAAAATATAATATACATAATGTATTAGCTAAGTATATAGAGCAACTTTTATGAAAGTCTCAAAATCATAGCTTGAAAATTCTGAAAATTATCATCGATAGAATAAGCTCGAAATCCGTTGTACCCAAAAAGAAGCAAAAAGATGAGGGGTTGTATCAAATATCTGTTGATTAGTGCTAAGATAGCGTACACAATATTGCACGTACTACTACTATTTGGATACAACTCCTCATCTTTTTGCTTCCTTTTGGGAACAACGGATTTCGAGCTTATTCTATCGGCGATAATTTTCAAAATTTTCAAGCTATGATTTTGAGACTTTCACAAAAGTTGCTCTATATACTTAGCTAATACATTATGCATACTATATTTTGATTGCATTCGCGCATGAAACATTATTTAGTAAACCTGCTCATTTTGCATCCAATTTTTATTATTTTTAATTCTGATTGCAGACTATTATGTACAATGTTGTTTGTCATATTTTCTGAAAAGAACTTTTTTTTATATTAAGAACTCTGCAAATTATAAGCAAAAAACTAGGCAAAATTTGGGACTGTTTTTATAAAAACCATAATTTTTCTACGAGTATACATGCTATCCTCATAAAAATGAACACAGTATATTACAATAAGCCACTTATTAATAATCTCGAGTTTCAACGCCTTTGCTACATTAGATTTTACAGGGTTATCCAAAAGATATTTGTTCATTTTCAATTTGTTGACAGTCCCCTATGGGGTTTCGTAAAAAAATCTTCGCGGAAATATATAACCTATACTATACTGTTTACACACCTGCAATTTCAGGTTAATTCCTCATGTATTTTTCTAGATAGTTAACAAAACGTCTAAAATCGCAAGTGACCGGTCACCTTTGGCAATATAGTGTATATTCATAAAAGTGGTGTCTAGGTATAGTAAAGTAGCCATGCGCTACTGAATGAAACCACCTACGGCACCACCTTGTGAAAATCTGCGGAGTTAGCATTCCTATTTCAAAAGCGGAAAGAGATAGGGAATTTGAACGGTGAAGAGATAGTGACTTACAAAGTTGTAGAGCATCATCGATTTAGTTCGAAAAAACACCTTGTGGACATTTAATGCGAAGAATACAACGGTTAAAACGCGCATTTGTTTTTTCGTGATTGCTTATACTGTGACGTGACAAAACGATCTTAGAAAAAAAGAAACAACCAGTTATGAAACAGCAGGTGTATGCAACCCCTCCACAAACATTGCAGGACCTTACACGACGCATTACGAATGCTTGTACAAACTTGTCACCATCTATGCTCCAACGTGTGCAACGTGAAATTCAAACAAGGATCCAAATATGCATTGCAGCTGACGGCGAGAAATTTGAACATCTAAAATAAAGGTATATTATTATAACTAGTTCTGTTTTTTTCTTTCTAAGATCGTTTTGTCACATCACAGTGTAGGAAAACACAAAAATATAAATTCGCGTTTTAACCGTTCTATTCATCGCATTAATGTCCACAAGGTGTGTCTTCGTACTAAACCGATGATGCTCTACAACTTTGTAAATCACTTTTTTTCTCTATCTCTTTCCGTTTTCGAGATAGGAATGCTAACTCCGCAGCATTCCACCAGGTGTCGCCGTAGGCGGTTTCATTGAGTAGCGCATGGCTACTTTACTATACCTAGACACTATTTTTATGAATATAGCAGCAGCCGTTCCGAAGTTAAGAGGGTAGCAAGGGACTTTAGTGGGCATACTGTATATTCCTATTAAGACGAGTTTTCTAGCCTCTTGTCTTTGCTTATGATAATAAAATTTATATTTCCTTATATGCTGAATTATACATTACATAAATCCGAAAATTGAGAGTCAGGGTATACTCCACTTGCCTTGTTATTGCAGAGGGCCCCTCAATTATATAGCCAAAATGGTTATTTTTATAAGCAGGCTCGACTGAAAATATTCGCATTTTATTTGACACAGAAATTGACACATTTTAAGTTTTCTAGAGTCAGACCCATTGTTGCATCAACAATAATATTTTGTTGAATCTGTAATAAAAATGCTCTTTCGATCACAATGATCAACAATTAGTAATAAACAATGATCACAATATAGTACACTGAACATTGTTGTGTGCATATTATTGTTAGATTCTGAATCCCTTTTGTATATCTTGAATATATCTCGTCTTCAATGTGTTTTTGTTTTTCATCGTGTTTAAGATGAAAAGACGATTTTTTTTTCTACTAAACAGTTGCCTTGCAATGTAAAATAAAATGCATCTGTTTTATAAACTTCTCTAAAAGTAAGTTTTGTAACTTTTGTAAAGTTTAAATATTTTCTTAGTTGTAACATCATCCACTGAAATGACCAAATTTTGGTGAAGTGCTAAATGTAAAAGTCAAAGAACCAAAGCTATAATAGTTTGATAATTAAATTTTAATTAGCGCGGTAATTATGTTTCAAAATGATTGTGCGAAAATTCTAAGAAATTTAAGCTGTCGAATGATTATATTTAGCACTGTTTCACAAAAATCTGATTAAGCTAGTTTTGTACATCACAGGAAATTATTGTCAAATGCTTCAGAACACAATTTTATCTTCTAAATAGATAGAAAAGAATGTTAATTTAACAGTGCGTTAAATTGAATTACGTACTCATGATTGGTCTATGTACTATTATGCTCTGAGTATGCTGATAGATTTCAGTTTAGAAGTGGTAAAACACTGCTGTTTTAATTTTAATATACTGAATTTCGTTCTTCTATGTATTATTTTGTAGTGTTATCTGGATCCCATAGTTCCTAATGTTTTATATTTTAATAGCTTTAATTATTGTTAAAATGCGCAATCTCTATTAGTGAAATATCTCGCTTAATAGTGCAAATTATATAGCCAAAATGGATATTTTTATAAGCAGACTCGACTGCAAATACTCGCATTTTACATGATACAGAACCCCCGTACAGAAATTTTCTAGAGTGAGGCCCATTGTTGTATTAACAATAATATTTTGTTGAATCTATAATAACAATGCTCTTTCAATACCAATTATCAACAATTAATAACATATATTGATCACAATGGGATACACTGAACATTGTTTTGAGCATGTTATTGTTAGACTTTATTCTAAATCCCTTTTGAATATCTTGAATATATCTCGTCTTCAGTGTGTTTTTGCCTTTCGTCGTGTTTACGATGAAAAGACGATTTCTTTCTTCTACTAAACAGTTGCCTTGCAATGTAAAATAAAATGCATCTGTTTTATAAACTTCTCTAAAAGTAAGTTTTGTAACTTTTGTACAGTGTAAAATGTTTTTCAGTCGCAACATCATCCAATGAAATGAACAAATTTTGGTGAAATACCAAATGTAAAAATCAAAGAACGAAAGCTATATTTGTACGATAATTTATTTGTAATTAGCGCGGTAATTTTGTTTCAATATTTTTGTGCGAAAATTCTAAGAAATTTACGATGTCGAATGACTATTTTAGCACAGTTTCACAAAATTCTGATTAAGCTAGTTTTGTACATCACAGGAAATCATTTTTAAAAGCTGCAGAACACATTTTATCTTCTAATTAGATCATGTTAATTTAACAGTGTAGGTATATTTATTTACATACTTATCTTTGATCTATGTCTTTAATTACTATGCAGTGAGAATACTGCAACTTTTAAGAGGAGAAAAAATAAATTAATACACATTGCAATCATTATTGCAATTTTAATTTTAATTAATGTCAAGAACCATACATTTTTACCACAATTTTTGAATAGAATTATTTTCCTTATTTATTCTCAGAAAAATATCACAAAATTCTGCGATTCAACAAGTCGATTGCAAATGTTGCGATTTAAATATTAAATAGAAAATTGCTAATCTAAAATAGTAGTGCTAGATTCCTTGGAAATTCTAACGAGTGTACGAACCTTTTAATGTACTCATTTTCGTTCTTTTATACATTACGTTGAAACCTTTGGATCTAGTTGTCCAAAACTTTTTATATTTTATTAACTTTACTGCTTGTTGAAATATGTAATATCTATTACATTAATATTTTGCATAGTTGCATAAGTTTTCTAGCCAAAATAACTATTTTTTGAAATTTGAATGATCTTTTGTAAATTATCTCATTTTACATGACATTGGGTGCGTTCACAGACCGAACCCCGAGTTACATAGGGTAACACATGGGTAACCCGAAGCGTTCAGAGACCGATATCACGTGACTTTTTGCGTAATCCTCGTAGCGTTCAGAGCCAGCCGTAAATTACCCAGACTTCGGGTAACGCACTTTACCTGGAGAATTTCGTTGGGTAAAATGATCACGTGGTTCGGAAATCTAATTTGTTCAGGTGACATCATTCCCCAATTATACGAGTAACCCGCGTTTCGGTCTCTGAACGCGCTCATTGAATCCATATACAAACATTCCAAAATCACACCCATTTTTTTGTGTCAACAATATGTATGTATGTACAGTCGTGGAAGAAAAAAAGTGAACACGCCCTACTAACTAAGCTACAAATTATTGTAGAAGAAAGTTACTGGTACCAAACGATTGGAAATAAAGTCTACTTTTAAATGTTGTATATAAAATTATCTTAGGGGGCCATCTACATATCAAAATAAACCCAAACTTTGTCTTTTTAATAGCAAGACCCATTTTTGACAAGATATTTTAAATTTTCAGTTCAAACTATGCCTAGATGCCAAATTGCATGAAATTCATAGGATTAGTTTTAGAGAAATTAATTATTTTTAAATGAACATATTTTAGGGGCTGTATCCAAATTGAAGTTCGGTACTTGATTGTTGAAATGCTATAGAATGACTAAGTCACTTCTATTAATGTATTATTTCTTGCCAATATGACCATTTTATTCACTTAATATGTTCCGGCTATTGTTATATACGGTAAAATCCTTTTCAATATTAATTTTATAATGTTTACGAGAGTTTAATTATCCGATTAAAAAATATACACGGTTATCTGTGGTTAGGATAGTTTTCGAATATGTGAATGTGATTGGAATTTTATAGGTGTTTTTATACAGTAGAGTCCCGCTATTACGAAAATCCGCCTATTCAGAACAGAGTTCAGAAAAAATACCGATTTTTTTAACTTAACAGGAAAAATTAAAAAGACGTCCGTGTAAAAACGTACATTTATTGTTATACAAAGAAGTTAAGTAGAGACATACACAGATCCTAAGATTGATGAAAATACCTGAAACCAAATTGAAATGAAAGCTGGTTACTTACAGTACATGTCGGCTCCATTTATACAATTCTGTAGAATCATTTTTAATCATTGCTAAACACAAAAAAATAACTAATTTACACACACTTAAGCAGTAAAGTCATTGATTTTTTTTTTCTGACGAAACGCACTGAATCGACTTGAGGATGCAATGTTCCGCCATCGTCGCGTGAACATAACATCATTTGGTGTTATGAAGCGTGTTATTCTATGTAGCGTAAGGCGAGGTTAAGTGCATTTGTCGCGTCTGTGTGTGATATGTTCAGTTTGAGCATTCACCTCCTCCTTGTTTCCTCCGAGTCGATCTCAGCTGATGAGTCCTGCACCATTGCTACGATGCCTTCGTCTCCGTACTCCTGGTGGCCATTGTCGTCAACAGCAGTCCACTCCTCAACAGAATTTTTCACAATAAATTTGCAATAAGCGCACACAGTTCATCAAACTCCCCTAGAGTAAACACTGACCGGGAAGGGAGTTTCAAAATCATTTCTCAACGTTGGCGAAAACACGGAATCTATACGCCAATACTCTGTGGCAGCGGAAATGCAGTAAACCTGATACTAATTCTTGGAACGCGGGAGGGAGAGGGATAGGTAGGGTGAGGTGATGAGTCGTCGAAGGTTACTGCCCTTCCCTTCCCACTTTCACTGAACCTGTGCACCACGAGTCGATCAACTCTGTATAGAGCTGACAGGCTGACACTAGCATATGTCTCCGTATTTAATTTACGCCTTAACAAGTCCATACGTTCATTATTATTAATGAAATCCACCTATTCCGATTTCCCGCTAAACCGAACAGTGTTTGGTCTCAATTAGTTCGGTATAGCGGGACTCTACTGTAATGCTTTTTCTTAGATTTTGAATTTATTTTATTCGCTTTTTTCTAAATTTATATGTAAAGAATAGCGGCGACTACAAAATTTAGAATAAAAAATAGAATGAAGCATATTATAAGTGAAAAATGTAGGAAAAACCAAGACAAATTGTTTTTCAGTCTGAATAGAAATCTTAACTCGATTGCTAATGGCATATATTTAAAACTTTTTCATCAAATACACAACACATATGCATTTATAAGAAACTTTACTTCAAACATATATATAACAAAAAAAAAATAAGTTTATTAGACTGGAGAAGAAGCTAAATATTGAATTAAAGATTAAAAAAAATAGTGAGTAAGATTTTTTTTTTCAAAGGTAGGACTGTTTATTTTTTTAGAAAAATGAGCTTTGTTAATTTAAAAATAAAAGCGAAACAATTTACATAACTGACGTACAATTATATCTCATGCAGATACGATTTACGTAATTTTAATAAAAAAATTCAAAAACAGGCACAGAAAGTTTAAAAAAAAGAAAGAAAATTCTTATTCTAATCAAAAATAAAATGAGTGAAATATTTTTTTATTATGTTTTTTTGCACATCATCGTAAGCCAGCTGGCCTCTTTTTAAGCATAATTTGAAAACTACTTGGAATAAAATTTTGAAATTTTGAATGCGCGTAAAGCAGGGCATAATAAATATAAATCCATCAAAAAATTGTAAGTTGCAATTCATATATTTTTTTTTCGAATATTAATGTCATAATTCATATTATAAAATTATAAAAATTATAAATTCAACGTATTTATGTTTGGGTGTTTTAGTGTTATGACGAAACAAAAAAGTTAGCTCATTAGTATTATAGTTTCAGGAGATATTAATAAAAAATAAGAAAATGTAATTTAACATTAGAAGTTCTAAACTTTGAATGTTTATAATTCAGAAACGCATCATCCAAATGACTTGCAATTTGGTATCTCGGCATAGTTTGAACTGAATATTTGAAATATTGAATCAAAATTGGGTATTGCCATTGAAAAAAGTAAAGTTTGGGATGGTTTTGATATGTAGACGGCCCCCTAAGCAAATCGTATAGGTATCATTTAAAAGTACACTTTATTTCCAATCGTTTGGTACCAGTAACTTTCTTCTACGATAGTTTGTTGCTTAGTTAGTAGGGGGTGTTCACTTTTTTTCTCACGACTGTTACTTTGTTGAAATTCTTGAACAATGTCTTTACCATCTTTTGTCAGCTGTACTGTAGATGAACATAGATACATAACATCAAATCCCTATCGAAAACGTCCAGAGGCACGCATGTTCACAAAACCTACTGGTTTGGGAATGAAAACCCTTGTGATTGGTCCATGAACCTAGATCTCTTCTAGGTTCATGGATTGGTCGCTGGTTATTGGCGCGTTTGTTAATATAGGTTACCATCTTTGGCAGTTATTCGCTTTTCTTAAACAGAAGAATGGAAATCTTATTTGCTAAATGTAAACATTGCAGTAAATCGTTAAAAAAGATGGCGTTCAATGCTACTCGAACAATTAGAAAGGCCTGAATTACATTTTTTTTTCATATTTATTAGAATCTTAGAAATTTGCAGTCGTTTCTTGAAAGTGTGTTGACAACTGATAAAAAAAAACCCTAAAATAATAATTAAAATGAAAGATTAACTTTAGAATGAAGTTTTTGTATTATCTATTGAGCTTTTCAAAGCGTTTATCGTAATATACACTTCTATATATATTTTGATATATCAAATATAAAATCTGTGTTGATAAAGATATAGATTTCAATAATATATATAAGTAAATATTGTGGATTTCAATAAAAATAATATTTCATTGCCATTTCTGATCATTAAAACTAAAATGTAAAAATTTTGCTTGCAAAGAAAACTAACGCCAACACTATGGTAACCTAACTCTGATGTCTCGTGACTACCAGCATCCAATCACAAGGGTTTTCATTCCTAAACGAGTATGTTTTGTGAACATGCCAGAAGCACGCTCAATTATGTTGTAAAATTCATTTAACACATTGACTAGGCAGTAATACAATTTAGAATATTTTGTAAATATTTTACTTTATCATGACCCAAAATGAATACTCGTTATACACAGCAAAATCGATAATTTTCTGTTATACCAAAACAATTGTCGCCAAGTGTAATACTTAGCGCTAAATGAAATATTGGGGAAAAAATTAACATTGTTGGTGCGAAAGTGATCATTTAAAAATTATAACATTTGAAAATTACAGACTTCCATGAACTATTTTACTAAATCAATACAAATATATGCTTAAAAAACAAATAAATATTATGCTATAAAATAATAAAATAGAACTCAATTTAAACTGCAGGCCTGAAATTGTAACTATCTCTTAGCATTGCAGTAAACATTTCATATTTTAGGGTTTCGTTCATCTCACGAAACCCTATTACCCCCGCTTCGTTGTCTGTCCGTCACAGAGCCATTCTCAAAAAGTATGTAACTTACAGAGTTGAAACTTAGTGTATAAATCTGAATAGCAGCTGTGAAGAGCTCAAAATATTAAAATTTGAAAAATTCGTATTATTTTAATAAATAGGGATAAAAAACCAAAATTCTAACAGCCTTTTCCTATTAAATTGAAACATTTTTCGTTATAGCAGATGCCAAAGATTTAAAATCCACGATGAAATTCTTTCTACAATAATTAATTTTCTATCCGACGATTTTCACGTGAAAAATGAAAATGAAATATAAAGTTTCACCAATTGAAAGAAAGATAAATATGAAATAAAATTGATTGACGTCATAGTCGTAATAAAACGGAAAATGTCTAAGATTTCTCAATAATACAAGGAATATGAGTATGTGTAAGTGGACAAAGCAGATTAATATCACGTCATTAGAGAATTAAAAAGTAAATCTGACGTCATATAGGAAGTTTAACTAATTTTTCAAATGTTTGAGAATAATACAAAGCGAGTATCAATATAAATAATAGAGAATAGTAAATATATGAGTTTGAGAAACATATTGAATCGTGATAAAAATCCGATTATGGAAATATTCGCATATTTTAACATTTTGAAGGTGTACAATTTGTTTAATTTTGAAATTATTTTTTTTAAATATTGCATTTAGTCCGTATGACGGATATTATTATGAGAGAATATAATAGCGGGCTTGGACCGCTATCCGGCTGGTTTAGATATTCGAAAAAAGGAAAAAATAGACCGGTAAATTTTTACTTTATAAAAAACATGACTTCTTTTTTGTTGTTGTTGCTAAATGAAATTTGTTTGAATTTATTAAAGAAAGGATAAAGTGTTTTGAAAGGAATATTAAACGAAACCCTTTGAGCGATCTTCGATCACACTTACCCACTTGTTTTAATGATGACATCGCGTCGCCACATAAAATCTATAAGATAAGATTGTACATAATAACGAACAGTGACGCGATGTTTTTTATTACGCCATTTTGCGATGTCCGATGTCTCAATATATTGGGTACAACATCCACTGTTAGGGTCAACAAAATTATATTTGAGATTTAAGACATTCCCCCCGGAGCATTGAAGTGTCCCCCCCGGAAGATTTGTCATTTTATGCTTTTTTAATCGTTAAAAAATGCAATTCCCCACCGGAACTCTACAATGCCCCCCCTCCCCCCCCCCCCCCCGAGCCATAGACATTCCTCCCGGAGAAAAGTGTCTTAATTCAAAACTGAACGAAAGTATCGCTTTTACTAAATTTCAAAACTTTATTTGAAAACGTAATTGATATTTTTCATCTAAAAATGCATTTTGATGTTATCAGTAGGCAACCAAAAAAAAAAAAAAAAAAAAAAAAAAAAAAAAATTCAATGTAAAAGATATATTAGAGTAATTTATTATATATTAGAGTAAAATTTTTGAGCTTAAATTAGTTAAATATTTTTTATAGTGATAAATTGGAAAATGAAAATTTACATTTTTGAGTAAAAACTCTGTTGGAGACTTTTTTGGAAACAGTCACTGATTTGGGTACATTTTCAGAAATTTTGGCGAAATTCAGAAATTTTGGGGAATAATTTAAGCTCAAATACAGTGTTCTCAGATAGTAGAAAGTGGATTTCCCCAAAATTTCTGAAAATGTACCCAAATCAGTGACTGTTTCCGAAAAAGTCTCCAACAAAGTTTTTACTCAAAAATGCAAATTTTCAATTTCCAATTTGTCACTATAAAAAATATTTAACTAATTTAAAACCAAAAATGTTCCCCAAATCAAGCCTTTTTTAGAAAAAAATGCACAAAAAAATTTACAAAAAATAAACATTCAAAATTATATTTAATTGATTATCGTAAAATCTTCCAACTACGCATAGTTTCTAAATATTTAGCAATTCATGATTGAAAACGGAAAGCGGGAAGTCGTCCAGTTGTTTCATGTTTATTTATGTTTACCAACTATCTAAATCTAAATTCTTATCTACTTCCGTTACAATTTGCTTTGATGAAAATACAAGAAAAAATATTATATTCAAAATGACATTTTGATTTGGGAAAAATTCAATAATGCTCTGTGATATTAATTATTCAGAATTTCGCTTACTATATTTTATTATTAATGATTGAAAAGTTTTAAAAAAAACTTAAACTTAAAAAAACATTGAGATAAAAAGTAATAATAGAACTTCCGTTTTCACAACGTTAAGGGTGTACACAAATGGGTGAAAATAATGCAAAGAAACGCGTAAACTGTAATGTTATAAACGAAGAGCACGACCATGAGAATAATGATTGATATTTCCGGCTTCCGAATTTTATTTTCATCATGAAGATAGAAACTGGATACTTTATCTTTATAATAAATTTATCTTCATGATTTTCATTTTCCGAATCAAAATGAGTTTGAGACAGATCCAGTTTTGCAAATAACAAAAAAAAAAAAAAAAAAAAAAAAAAAAAAAAAAACTTTATGTGAAATGATGAAAAAAATTCCCCAGTTTTTCCTCAAAAATGTTGATAGTCCCCAAAATATTCCCCTGTTCAAATTTCCAAAAATGGGAACAAAATCCCCAATCTGGCAACACTGGTTTCTAATAAAAACAAAAATGTTTTTCACCTGTATTTTGTAACCCGTGAAACCCAGGTATCCCCTAGTATTTTTAAATGGATATTTTTTATTTCAACTATAACTGTTTAGTTTTCTTGGTGTTGAAACACATTGAATGGAAAATTCATTTACGGTAATTTTCTACATTTATGACAAAATTATATTTAAACATTTTCTAATTCTATAAAATACTAAAAATCATATTTTAAAGAAATTGTTTGAGAAGTGTTGTAAAAATTACGCATAATTCCTATAAACAATGATTTAGTTTATTAATTTTAATAGATGAAATACTTCAAAAATTTATTTAACTCTTGGTTAAATCTTCTAGCATATTTCACATAATCATGAAAAGGCTTTGAAAGATTTTTTTTTCAGTTATTCATATAAGACATACAGGGTAAAGTGCATGGCTCAGTCATTTATGACATCATTTATCGGAATGTACATTTTTGATCAGATAAGAATTATAAAGTTGCATTATGCACACTTAAAAAAAATTTCGCAGCTGTGTCATCATTTGTCAAAATGAAAAAATAGCAAATTTAATTTAATATTATATTCTACACTTCCTTCATTTATGTGAATACATATACAGGGGCCTCAAATTAGCTCTCTGAGCTTCTGAAATTAACATAATCTCAAACGAAGCAAGGGCTCCAAAATTTTATAAAATCGAAGGTGCGTGTTAGTGCAATGCGTACAAAAAAAAAATTCCATTATTCTCAAACTAACTCTCAAAATAAAACTTTATATGTAAAATCATTGTTCTAAGACAATTTTATTACAATTTGCGTTTCATCAGGTGACTGTCAAATGGTAAAATCCACCTCAACGTCAGCAAAAACCGTAAGTTATAACTTAATAAAAAATATTTTCGTTTCGTAAAATAGCAAATTAGGATATTTTGCATGTTAACGTTTAAATAATAATAAAAAATGATTCGCTGTCAATAAATAGGGACTCACACTGTTTGGCACTATTTGCAATAAAATCCTTTGCACAGTCAGGGTTGCGTTAAATGACTCATTAGAATACATTTTGGCATGGTGTTGTTATAACGAATAAGTACCCAAAAATCTATATCTTAAATCAAAAAGATGTCCGTAAGTAACGCTGACGTCATATTGACAGTGGCAATACCTGATCATTAAATTTCGCTACTTCTAAACATCGAACATTTTCGATTTTAGTAATTTTAGTAATTTTATAATTTAACGAAGTACATTTATTTCAGGTATAGATATTTTTGAAAATAACGGAAGGATTTCTTAAAAATATGGCCTCCTCCAAAGAGGAGAAAAAGAAGGAACGAAAACCTTATGGCCTTTTTAAATGGAAAGATGTAAAAAAAAAAATCGGATGCATGTGATCCTGAACGAAGCAGAAAATCCAGAAAAATCCAACATCGGATGTGAGTATCAAAGCAATGCCTAAAAAACTTAATTTTATTTATACATTAAGTAGTTTTATAATTTAACGAATACCTTTTATTTTAGGTATACATATTTTTGAAAATAACTGAAAAATGTTTTAAAAATACCTATCCCTCCCAAATGAAGAAGAAGAATACGAAAACTGGAGGCATATAAAATGAAACAAAATCGGATGAACACGATTACGGACGAAGCATAAATTTCAGAATAATCCAATATTACAAGTAAGCATCAAACAATACGTAAGAAACGGAATTTTACCTGTAGTTTAAGTAGTGTTGTAATTTAATGAAATCTTTTTATTTCAGGTATAGATTTTTTTTAAATAACTGAACGGTGACTTAAAAATATCTATCCCTCCGAAGTGGAGAAGGTGAAGGAGAAGGAATAATCTTTTAAAATGAAAAGATGAGAGAAAATCATATGTACGTGATCTCGGACAAAGCTGAAATTCCAGAACAATCCAACGTTGGAGGTGAGCATCAAAACAATGCCTAAGAAACTGGATTTTACTTATACATTATAGTGTTATAATTTAACGGAGTCCCTTATTTCAGTTATAGATATTTTTTAAAATAGCTGAAGGATGACTTAGACATATCTATCCTTCCAAAGTGTAGAAGGACAAAGAACCAAAAACTCGAAGCTTTTAAAATGGAAAGATGGAAGAAAAGGGGATAAACATGATCACGAGCTAAGCAGAAATTCCAGAATAATCCGATATTGGAGGTGATCATCAAAACAATACGTAAGAAACTGAAATTTTACCTAAAATTTAAGTAGCGTTGCAAGCAATTTAACGAAATCTATTTATTTCAGGTAAAAATATTTTTAAACATAACGGAAGGATGACTTAAAATCATCTATCCATCTGAAGTGGAGAAGGAGAAGGAATAAAGAACTCGAGGCTTTCAAATGGAAAAATGGAAGAAAAGTGGATGAACATGATCCCGAACGAAACAGAAATTCCAGACTAATCCATTAGAGGTAAGCATCAAAATAATACGTAAGAAACTGAATTTTACTTTTACATTCTAATGTTATAATTTAACGAAGTCCCTTTGTTTCAGGTATATATATTTTTAAAAATAGCTGACGAATGACATAAAAATATCTATCCTTCCGAAGTGGAGAAGGACAAAGAACCAAAAACTCGAGGCTTTTAAATTAGAAAGGTGGAAGAAAAGTGGATAAACATGATCATGAGCGAAGCAGAAATTCCAGAATAATCCGATATTAGAGGTGATCATAAACAAAATACATAAGAAACTAAATTTTACCTCTAGTTTAAGTAGTGTTGTAATTTAACGAAATCTTTTTATTTCAGGTATAGATATTGTTAAAAATAACTGAAAGAAGACTAAAAATACCTATCCCTCCCAATTGTCGAAGAGGAAGGAACCAAAAACTGGAGGTTTTCAAAATGGAAGAAAATTTGATGAACACGATCACGGACGAAGCAGAAATTCCAGAATAATCCAATATTGGAGGTAAACACAGGCCCTTATTACCGAATAGGCACGAGAAGCACGTGCTTCCCCTAGAAAATTTTAAAGGGGCCCAAAACTGACAGAACAGGGGGCCCTTTTTATTGACTTAATTCCATTCCAAAAATTTATCTAATTTATTTTCAAATTGATATTTTAAAGTGTTTCATAAAAATACCTTTCATAACAAATTATTTTTTCATATAATAGCCAGCTTTCAACCACATGATCACAATTCTCCAATTTGTCCAACCAATCAAAGTCGCAGGCAGTATTATTGTCCAACCAATCAATATCGAGAAAATCCAGTGGGCAAGCAAAATGCCCACCAGGTTGTTAAGTTGGTTGCTAGCGAGGCTAACGAAAAAGAAAGGCTACCGCGGTGCTTTGCGAGTATCTTTTTTTACAGACCGTGGGAGTCACGTGATGCTCGAATGCACCAATGGAGGTGTACGAAAAGATCATAACGTCACTCTTGCGGTCTGTAAAAAAAGATAAGTGGAATGCACCGCGGTAGCCTGTCTTTTTCGTTAGCCTCGGTTGCTAGGGTATGACGTCAGTTGAAATGACTTATTGACTTCTCAGGAAAAGTAAAAAGTCACTTAAATTGTTCCTACGATCCTACGAATTTTCTTGCATGCTTTATGAAACAGCTTATCAATTTTGTTACAGTGAATTGACCTTGCGATTTGCGAGTAGAGTTTCATAAAGCAGCAATGAAATTTCTCAACTTTTAGACCTGTAAAATATTATTTGTGTTCGACGCCGCTTGCTCACGTCTCACGTGCTGAGTTTAACATAATTCGCATTGCACATAAATCCAAATATTGATTCCAGAGAATCATATGCACGTTTTCGTTTTTCTAATTCACTAATAAGTGAATCACATATTACGTAGTGAGTCTAATATAGAAAAACTTCTCTTTCTGAAAGTCTAACATCCTTGCCTGAAGTTTCATCCCGCATTCTACTCTTTGGAACTTTTTTTGATCGTGTTACTTTATAAATCCTTGTACCAAATAAACTCTCAGCTTCCTTTTCCCATTCATCAAAACGATTTCGCACATGCTGAACAAACTCAATCAAGGAATTGTACAATGGTACAATGACAGACATCTTATAATTTTCTGACTGGAGGCTTTTACCAGCGCTATTCATTCTTTGCAGAATGCTATTCCAAATAACTTATCAATGCAAACTCAAAGTTTGACACTTTGGAATGTAGGCGTTTAGCCTCATGCCTAGTTGCAGCTGTTTCATTTTCACAGCTTGAAATGTCATTCAAAACTTTCAAAATATTAATGTATTTTTTCTTCAAAGCTTTCACTGCATCAGCATTAGCAGATCATATGGTTCCTGATAAGTACTTTAGTGTCAAATTACCTACATCAAAAAATTCCTCTTCAGTCAATAACTCCCATCTGTGCGTTGATGCAGAAAAAAAATTGTACAAACATTGCACAACTCCAAAAAATGATACTGCTGAATGACAACATTCTGCAGCACTTGTGCCAATAAGATTTAGAGAATGTGCTCAACATGGAACATAATGAATTAAAGGATAATCATTTTTGAATCTTGCCTGAAGGCCTGAGTATTTACCAAACATATTACTGGCATTATCAAACGACTGACCTCGGCAATATTTCAGCTCAATATTCAAACTTTCAAGAAAATTTATAATAACTTCTTGCAAGTGTTGTGAACCATGACTATGGATTGGAATAAATTTTAAGAAGCGCTCGACGGGCTCACTTTCATTTACATAACGCAACACTATAGCAAGCTGATCAATATGGCTTATATCTGGTGTGGAATCTACAATAAGCCCAAAATATTTCGCCTTTTTTATTTGTAACACTATTTCTTTTAGCACTCTGTCTGACATGATATCAATAAATTCTGTCACAACTGTTGATGATAAATAGTTTACATTCCCTTTACCCTTATTACCATAAGAATGAATATGATCTGATAAAAATGAGTTGAATGAGGCTAATAATTCTAATATACCCAAGAAATTGCCATTATGTACAGAGTCAAATGTTTCATCATCTCCAAAACAAGCCAGCCCACGCTGAGATATATATTTTATGACGGCAACAACTCTCAATAAAATTTTCCGCTAGTACTCGCATTCATTTTGGAATTGCTCTACAAGATTGTTGTCAATTCGATTAGTAGAATTTGATCGTGATGAGAAAGAAAACATGCATCTTCGATGAAAATCTGAGTTTTCATGCGATTGGGAGCCTCTTTACAATATTTCTCCAGTCTGAAAATCCATCTTTACACAAAGCTTGATCATTTGAGCCACCATACAATTTGCATACATAGCAAAATACTGCTTTTGCACTGGGAGAATAGATCAACCATTCCCTGTTTACTATTTCTCCATTTTTTTGCATCTGAAAAAATTGTTTTTTGAGCCTGTTCGCTCAATTTTTCCAATTACTTTTTTTGAGTTGCCCAGATAATCTATGTTTTGCTCAAGTTTAGTATTATTAAAATGTTCCCAAAAAGAGTTAGCTATGGGGGGGGGGGCTACAAAGCAGGACCGCTATAATTTACACATTTTTGGTCAAGAACTGTTTCCAATGTAATTTCAACTTCTGTTTTACTTTCCTTTCCAGGTGGAATTGAAAGGAAATCTTTAGAATTTGAATCATAATCTTTTTGGCTGAAGGTTAAGAGCTGAAGGTCTTCAGAATTTGGATAAACATTTTCTTGTGCTAAAGTTGATTCATTTTCACATTCAGATTGGGTTTTTTTAAGTTCCTCTTCTTCAGAAATAAAAGGCTGATCTTCCAAATTTGGATAAATATTTTCTTGCGCCAAAATTGATTCATTTTCACATTCAGATTTCTTTTTTTGAAGTTCCTTTTCTTCAGGAACAGCAGCCAAGACTTTAAAATATGAATTATCCTCATTATTTTGAATTTCATCTTCAGAGACTGGAAAAGATGAAAGATCTTTTTCATCCTCGGACTCTAATTCAATTTCTTCTTCTTTTGCAGGTGTAGGTGTTTTTGCACCTGGTAAATCGTCTTCACCATCTTCTGCTCTTAAAACAAATCTGTTCATTGCTAAGCTTAATCGCTTATTACAAGCAAGTCTTTCAGCTTTCCTTTTTCGTTTATTGCTTCCTGGCGGTACTTGAGGCTTAGTTTTAGCTATGCTGAATAATTAATTAAATAAATATAAGAAGAATCTGCAAAATTTTAACTATAAAGCAATAAATAAAATATGCATGCACAATGCACCGTATTATATCAGAGATAAGTGTTAAAGAACATGCTAAAAAATTTCAAGAAATTTACTCTGAAGACATTGAAGAAGAATTTCCAGATGAATTTTTTCAATTTAACGAATTCATTACAAAAGAAATACGACCCACTGAAAAATTAAAAGTAATTAAAACTTTAAACATGAATAGACTTTCCCCAATGTTGAGACAGCACTAAGAATAATGCTCTCCATTCCCATATCAAACTGTTCAAGTGAACGATCATTTTCTGTTCTAAAAAGAATAAAAAATCGTATGAGATCATCACTCTCTGAAAATAAATTAAGTGGTTTATCCCTACTCGCAATAGAAAGTGATATTACAGAAAAATTAGACTTTGATGACATAATAGATGAATTTGAAGCCCATGTAAATTAGAATATGAAATATATTTTTGACAGGTAAAATTACTATATAAACTGCTGATTATTTTCAAATACATGTCTAAATTATATAATCAAATATTATAATAGGCAGCATATTTTTAACTATTACAATATTTGCATTTAATTTTTAAACTGATTTAATTATTACATTTTTATTAAAAAATTCAGTACTTTTATGTTAGCCGGGGGCCAATGACATATATATATGTGTATGTATATATATATATATATATATATATATATATATATATATATATTGGTGCTCGGCTGACATAAAACTACCAAAAATTCTTTAACTGAAACATCATGAACATTTATTTAAAGTAAAACTTAATTTTTTAGCTTCGAGTAGCAGATTCAACAATTAAAGAAGTAAATATTTAAAATTTAAAGATTACAATGTATCAAAAAATACTTTATTATTAAACAGTGAAAATTTAAGTTTCTTTTTTCCTTTAATATTTCTTATTGTTTCATAATATTTTATTTAATTTCTTAAATTTATTTTTTTAAAACTAATAACTTAGTTTTTAACTGTTTAGTTTTGATCTAATGGCATGAATAATTCTTGCTAGAACTTATTTTTTCAAAACTGCTCATTGCAGATGATTCAAAAAGATTTGGCTAAGATGCTTTACACTCACGCAGGAAAAAAAAATTAATCGGTTAAAAAAAGGAAAAAAGTCGCCAAATTTAGGGGATTTTTTTCCTTTAATGGCAACCTAGCCATTGTATTAAGTTATTCGTTTGGTGCGGTCTTGAAAATCGCGCCAACCAAAAAGTCGCCAAACTTATGTTTACATGTTTGCGTGAGTGTAAAGCATGAGTTCCAAAGATTTTGCTTAAATGTATAAGACAAAACTTTATCATTTATTTCATTAATGTATGAGGAATGATTTATTTATTTATTTTTTATTAAAAAAAAACATGTCAGTGACCATCCTCTTATTCAAAGTGAAAATATTTATAATTATTCACACTTCACTAATTATTCACTAGCTTTCCAAATATTCTATGTATTTTTAAATGTGAATTTTCTATTTTATTGAATAATTTCATGAACATAGCTAATAACTATAAGTAGTTATTTTGAATGTTTCTGTATCAGATTGTGGATATTTATTGTATCTTATTTCTATCTCAGAGATGTATTAAATTTCTCTATAAATTAGTTATAAAAAATTTCTGCAATTATTGAATTCCACCACTTAATTTTTTTAAGTTCATTTAAAAATTTGGAAAAATGTGAAATGCAGTGAAAGAAACCTGCAGAAATTTGTCTTAAATCTCATTTTTTCTTAAATGTTTACTACAATAAATAGATCCATGCTGTTGTATGAAATTTTTTGTCTCTTCACAAAAATCTACTTTATTAAAAAAATGTGTTTCTGAGGTTAATATGAAAGAAAAAGAAAACAAATAACGAAGACTAGAATTAATTGTGTATGTTGTTAAGTTTCCAATATAATGTATGTTTAATGTACAAAATTAGCTTTATAATATGTTTCTGTTCTGAAAAAATAGCGAAATGAATTATATCCCTCCCTTTCTACTGTTCCTTGTACAAGTAGAAAAAAAAATGTGATAGTCATCTGGTAAAATTTCTAGTTGCTGGTGAAATACATTTGTGCCACCCCCTTTCCCTACACATACAAAATATTTAATCATACATAAAAAATAAAAATAAATAAAAACATTAATTAAGGAAGAATAATTACTATTATAGTAATGATATATCATTAATTGCTTTAACACTTTCACTCGGTAAGTGAATTAATTAAAAAAAGTAATATAAACACATTTCGCCAGTTGATATATTTTAGCCAAGTGATTGCATTTGTCGAATTCTTGTTCTACAAAAATATCCTACGTGTTTCGGTTCTGATGTTTTCTATGATGTGCATGTGTTAAAATGCTAATTGGTTGCCTAATTTTGACTAAAAATAATGTGATCAGAATCTTGATAATTATTTAAATTCATTTTGTGCGAAAAAAAGACGGGAATACAAGTAAAAAGTAAATTATTATTTTAGATTATTTTACATATTGAATATGAATATTATTGATTTTGGCTGGTATGCACAACATAAAATATTAATAATTTAAACTATTGCCAAAATTGAAAGAAGCATTTTAAAATATTGATATTTTATGTTGTGCATGCATGCTGAATTCAACCTTTTTATCCAACTTACATTATTCTGCTAATACTATGCAAAATCATTTGTGCATATTTTTCTTGATTGTATCCATTTTTTGTGTATAGGAGAACATAAAAAAACCTGTTTAATGAAATGGTACTTTTCGATTAGCCAAGCGCCAGTGAAATATATATATATATATGTATTTTTTTTTTCACTGGTGCCTGGCTAGCCGAATATATGGGAACTCAACTGAGCCACTCTTTGTAGCATTGGTGGGTTTGCGGGTATGTCGAATTTAGAAAACGCTTCTAGAATGAAATGGGGGGCAGGGGGGGGGCCTGAAATGACACTGTCCTTCCCATAGCTTCAGAGGTTAATCGGGCCCTGGGTAAGCATCAGAACAATTCGTAATTCCAGACTAATCCATTAGAGGTAAGCATCAAAACAATACGTAAGAAACTGAATTTTACTTTTACATTCTAATGTTATAATTTAACGAAGTCCCTTTGTTTCAGGTATAGATATTTTTAAAAATAGCTGACGAATGACTTAAAAATATCTATCCTTCCGAAGTGGAGAAGGACAAAGAACCAAAAACTCAGGGCTTTTAAATTAGAAAGGTGGAAGAAAAGTGGATAAACATGATCATGAGCGAAGCAGAAATTCCAGAATAATCCGATATTAGAGGTGATCATAAGCAAAATACATAAGAAACTAAATTTTACCTCTAGTTTAAGTAGTGTTGTAATTTAACGAAATCTTTTTATTTCAGGTATAAATATTTTTAAAAATAACTGAACGATGACTTAAAAATATCTATCCATCTGATGTGGAGAAGGAGAAGGGGAAGGAACAAACAACTCGAGGCTTTCAAATAGAAAAATGGAAGAAAAGTGGATGAACATGATCCCGAACGAAGCAAATTCCAGACTAATCCATTGGAGGTAAGCATAAAAACAATACGTAAGAAACTGAATTTTATCTATAGTTTAAGTAGTGTTGTAATTTAACGAAATCTTTTTATTTCAGGTATAGATATTTTTAAAAATAACTGAAAGAAGACTAAAAATACCTATCCCTCCCAATTGTCGAAGAAGAAGGAACCAAAAACTGGAGGTTTTCAAAATGGAAGAAAATTTGATGAACACGATCACGGACGAAGCAGAAATTCCAGAATAATCCAATATTGGAGGTGAGCATCAGAACAATTCGTAAGAAACTGAATTTTACCTGTAGTTTAAGTAATGTTACAACTTAACGAAGTCTTTTTTATTTCAGGTGTAGATATTTTTTAAAAATAACTGAAGGATGATTTAAAAATATCTATCCCTCCGAAGTGAAGAAGGACAAAGAACCAAGAACTGAAGGCTTTTTAAATGAAAAGATGGGATAAAATCATATGTGCGTGATCCCGAACAAAGCAGAAATTCCAGAACAATCTAACATTGGAGGGGAGCATCAAAGCACTGCCTAAGAAACTGGATTTTACTTATAGTTTAAGTAGTGTAATAATTTAACGAAATCTCTTTATTTCAGGTATAGATATTATTTTTAATAACTGAAGGATAACTTAAAAATATCTATCCTTCCGTAGTGGAGAAGGACAAAGAACTAAAAACTCGAGGCTTTTAAAATGGAAAGAGGGAAAGCCTCGAGTTCGAGCCTCATGTTTATCTGTAAAAACAGATAAACATGATCACGAGCGAAGCAGAAATTCCAGAATAATCCTATATTGGAGATGACCATCAAACAATACGTAAGAAACTGAATTTTATCTGTAGTTTAAATAGTGTCTTAATTTAAAGAAATCTTTTTATTTCAGGAATAGATATTTTTTTTAATTACTGTACGATGACTTAAAAATATCTATCCTTCCGAAGTGGAGAAGGAGAAGGAATCAAGAACTCGAGGCTTTCAAATGGAAAAATGGAAGAAAGGTGGATGTACTACATGATTCCGAGCGAAGCAGAAATTCCAGACTAATCTATTGGAGGTAGGCATCAAAACAATACGTAAAAAACTGAATTTTACCTGTAGTTTAAGTAATATTACAACTTAACGAAGTCTTTTTTATTTCAGGTGTAGATATTTTTAAAAATAACTGAAGGATGATTTTAAAATATCTATTCCTCCGAAGTGGAGAAGGACAAAGAACCAAAAAAACCAAAAACTCGAAGCTTTTAAAATGGAAAGATGGAAGAAAAGGGGATAAACATGATCACGAGCTAAGCAGAAATTCCAGAATAATCCGATATTGGAGGTGATCATCAAAACAATACGTAAGAAACTGAAATTTTACCTAAAGTTTAAGTAGTGTTGTAATTTAACGAAATCTTTTTATTTCAGGTATAGATATTTTTAAGAATAACTGTTTTAAATGAAAAGATGGGATAAAATCATATGTGCGTGATCCCGAACAAAGCAGAAATTCCAGAACAATCTAACATTGAAGGGGAGCATCAAAGCACTGCCTAAGAAACTGGATTTTACTTATAGTTTAAGTAGTGTAATAATTTAACGAAATCTCTTTATTTCAGGTATAGATATTTTTTTTAATAGCTGAAGGATAACTTAAAAATATCTATCCTTCCGAAGTGGAGAAGGACAAAGAACTAAAAACTCGAGGCTTTTAAAATGGAAAGAGGGAAAAAAACAGATACACATGATCACGAGCGAAGCAGAAATTCCAGAATAATCCTATATTGGAGATGACCATCAAACAATACGTGAGAAACTGAATTTTATCTGTAGTTTAAATAGTGTCTTAATTTAAAGAAATCTTTTTATTTCAGGTATAGATATTTTTTTTATTACTGTACGATGACTTAAAAATATCTATCCTTTCGAAGTGGAGAAGGAGAAGGAATCAAGAACTCGAGGCTTTCAAATGGAAAAATGGAAGAAAAGTGGATGTACTACATGATTCCGAGCGAAGCAGAAATTCCAGACTAATCTATTGGAGGTAGGCATCAAAACAATACGTAAAAAACTGAATTTTACCTGTAGTTTAAGTAATGTTACAACTTAACGAAGTCTTTTTTTTTTCAGGTGTAGATATTTTTAAAAATAACTGAAGGATGATTTTAAAATATCTATTCCTCCGAAGTGGAGAAGGACAAAGAACCAAGAACTCGAGGCTTTTAAAATGAAAGCGTGATCCCGAACAAAGCAGAAATTACAGAACAATCTAACATTGGATATGAGCATCAAAGCAATACCTAAGAAATTGGAATTTAGTTATACTTTAAGTAGTGTGATAATTTAACGAAATCCCTTTATTTCAGATGTAAATATTTTAAAAATTGACTGCTTGTTTTTTTTTTTTTTTTTTTTTTTTTACCTTTTAATTTTAATAACGAAAATGGAGAAGAAAATAAATTCATGCTTATAGAATGAAAATTCCAGGAAATGGAATTGAATGAAATGGTTATTTCCTGGGGTCGTTGATACTTTATACAATTCTTTTAACAACGATTATAAGCAATGAAAAAATATTTGGCGATTTGATAATTATGAAACAAAATACCTTACATATATACATAGTGCTAATACATAAATGAACTTAAGGTCTGCTTATCATTTACTGTTTAAATAATTATTTATCATTAAAAAAATCAAATTTCTTTAAATATATCTTTGAATATCAAAGAACAAAAGCATTTGATAATTTGGTTAAAAAAAAACCTTGCTAAATCTAAGTACACATTTTACAGATGCCTAAAAACCTGAAATTTTTTATGAAAAGAAACCTATTGAATTTCAGTATCCTTGATTATCCAGAACTATTTTATTCGGACTCTCGACATATTCGTTCTGATATATAAAAATTTTCGAAATTGTTTATTTCAAGGAGTGAATATAAAAAACAATAAAAAACATAAATTTTGCATAAAAAATGAAGTCGATTGGATATATTTATAATCCTATTTTCCATACTGTTCTGTTTTTCATGACACTGTATTTCATTCAAATTTCAATTCAAAGATATATTTTAATTGAAAATGAAACGTTTAATCCAACGCAGTAAACTCTTAGTTAATAGTATGATCATTTTTGGAGTTATGAGGGTGTTTCTTTTACGCAATTCAGTAATAGAGCATTTAAAGTTTATGACGTCATCAAGTGACGATTTTATTCGAATTGCAATGCATTTTATAAATAGTTTACACATGTTCTATTTTCATATTTTATGCTATGCATATCCATAATGGGTAAGTATTACGGTGGCCCGTAACGGTAGTTTGAAAAAGTGGTAGGAAATATAGAAAATTTCAGGAACGCAGCTAATATCCATAAAATTGGCTGTCTTTTTCTCCAAAACAAATTCGGGTTATTTTCTTCTGGTCTTTAATATTTCGGGGTTGGCGGTGGATAGCACATTTTGAAGATCAAAAATCAAAAAATATCTGGTTGTGTGACAATGCTTCAAAATATTTATATGGGTTTATATATATATATATATATATATATATATACAGAAACATAAATTCATAAATTCGAGAATTGTGCAGTTTTTATATTGAAACGGTATCTTATTAAAAAAAATCGCATAATTTTTTTTAATAATTTTTTTAAAAAATTCACTTTAACGTTTAAAAAAATAAACAATAAAATAAATTCATATCTGTAAAAATAAAACTAAACTGGCTTTTTTTTTCTCCAAAAAAATTCGGGTTATTTTCTTCTGGTCGAAAATATTTTGGAAGTGGAGTTTAATAGTACAGTTTGAAGATCAAAAATCAAACATATCTGGTTATTTTACAATGCTTACAAATATTTATATGCTTACTTGATATACAGAAACATAAATCTTAGAATTGTTTAGATTTTATATTAAAATAATAGCTTATACAAAAATAAATTTCGCATAATATATTTTTTTAATAAATAAAAATTATCTTCACTTTAACATTAAAAAAATGAACAAGAAAATAAATGCATATCTGTAAAAATAAAAGTGGCTGTCTTTTTTCCAAAAAAATAAATAAATAAATAAAATAAAATAATAAAATAAATCGAGTTATTTTCATATGGTCTTTAATATTCTCAGAATGGCAGTAAATAGCACATTTTGAAGATCAAAAATCCAAAATATGTGTTCATTTAACAGTACTTCAAAATATCTGTATATTTTATTGATACACATACATATAAATTCGAGAGTTGGTGCAGTTTTATATTAAAAGTGCATCGTATAAATAATAAATTTCGCATAATATTTTTTTTCTAATAAATCAAAATTTTCTTCACTTTAACGTTAAAAAAAAAAATCATATCTGTAAAACTAAGACTTAAAAAGCAAAAAGTAAGTTTTGTAAAAAAATAAATCAATAAATCGAGTTATTTTTTATGATCTTCAATATTTTGACAATGGCGATTAATAGTAAATTTTGAATATCAAAAATAAAAAATATCTGTTCATTTGACAATGCTTTGAAATATCTATATGCTTTCTTGATGCACAGAAACAAAAAAAATCTAGAATTGATGCAGATTTTACATTAAAACTATATCTTATAAAAATTAATGATAATAATTTCGCATACTTTTTTTCTAACAAATCAAAATTTTCTTCACTTTAACATTTAAAAAAATTAACAATAAAATAAATTCATATCTATAAAAATAAAACTAAATTAGCTTACTTTTTCCGAAAACAAATTCGAGTTATTATTAAAATATTAAAACATGGTCTTAATATTTTAGAAGCGTCGGTTAATAGTAGATTTTGCAGATCAAAAATTAAATATATTTGTTTTTTTGACAATTACTTCAAAATATTTATGTGTTTTGTTATATATATAGAAACATAAATTCGACAACTGTGCAGCTTTTATATTAAAACAATAGCTTATAAAAATATAGATTTTGCAAAATATTTTGTAATAAATCAAAATTTTCTTTAACTTAAAAAAAAAAAAGAACAATAAAATAAGTTCAGGGATGCAAAATTAAAATTCCAATGATATTGTTAAAGCATAAAAACATAAATTATAAATTTATCCAGTGTTTATATTTCAGCATTAGATTACCAAAAAAAAAAAATTCACAAAACAATCATCATAAATTAAAATTTTCTTCTCTCTCATTAAAAAATATTTAATAATTTAACATTGATAAAAGCTATGTACACATTTCCCTATTGTCTAAAATTATTAATTCTACACTGCCTCAATTTTATTATTACAAACCCTTTTTAACAAAAAATAAATTACAATTTTTACAAAAACTGTTATAAAAAATAATCTCATAAAATTTACCAAGTAAATCATAGTTTTCATACCTTTGAATATCAAATATAAAAAATGACTAAGAAAATAAATTCATACCTGTAAAATTAAAACTAAAGTTCCTTCTTTTTCTCCGAAAAAAGAAAATCGAATTATTTCTTCAGGTGTTCAAATTTCAGGTGATTTAGGGGAACGGCGGCAGCAAGCGGGACTTTCAACGGGGAAAAATCTTTGGCCTTGCCGCGAGATGTCAGAGCAACAGGCAAAAGAAGGCATGCCATTAATAACAGGTGGTTCTAGTTGCGAAGGTCTACGATAGAGGGCAGCAGTACGCGATGGGGTGGGAGGTATTGAAATTCAAAATGAAAGTTATTCACACGCATTGAAGTTGAAGATCACAAAACCATCTTCAAGTTTGAAAACGCGAATTTGGAGATTAAAAAATAGAACACCTTCTTTTGAACCTATTGACAATGAATTCTATTTTTTGCAGTTTCAAGTTATTCAAATTTGTTTATTCCAAAAAAGATTAGATTTCCCTCCGCCCCTTATTCGAAAGCTTTTAGATAGCTAGAAAAATTTATAAAGAGGAAAAACGCGAATATGCATATTTTCTGTTGTAAATATCTTTTTTAATGTTTTGCACAATATTTGATGGTGAAGTTTTACTTTAGTAAACTAGATTTGTATTCAAGTAAAAAAAAAAAATTATCCGAAAATAAAAGAAGCTTCACAAAATGAAGTTTTTCATTAAAATAAGCAGCCCCACCAGTGGCTGAGAGGTTGTGCTCTCGAAGCTGGTAGACGGGAGGTGCTGGGTTCGATCCCAATCGCGCCCGTCGGCCTAATCGTTCGGAGTTTTCGTGGTTTTCTTCGAGCCGTGGATTTATCCATGCGTAAATACGGATTAGGTTCCCTTAGAAAGACCCCCACGAAGGGCACTCCCCCCGGGCCTATATCCCTAGTGTCGATAATTGGCCGTCAATAATCAACCCAACCCAACCCATTAAACCCCCCTGCTTATGCAGTCCAAAAATGTTTATATTCAAACTAACGTTACTAATTTCTTATATTCGTACAAAAAACTTTTTTTTTCAGCTTCTTCTAAAGAACAAGATCAATTCAAGTTTTGCTGTTATTCAGTCCTAATGAAGGAGCAGGGGCGCTATTTGGGGGAAACAAGATAGAGGGCGATTCCCCCCCCCCCCCCTCCTCAAGGAATTGGATATTTCATTTACTACAGATCATCACTCATTACAGATCAGAGTCAATTTTTTTTTCAAAAATTGTATTGAAAGTTAAAATAACTTGTCACATTTGAATAAAAATATATTTAGAATTACTATAGTAGTTAGAATAAAATACTATTTAGAGTAGTAATTAGAATAAAATGTCATTCATAAATCCTCCTACGAAAAAAAAAAAAAAAAAAAAAAAAAAATGGTATTAAAGTATTTTTTCGCAAGCTGCTGAGAACGCTGCATTCGTGCGCTTTAATCGTTCTGTGTGACCAGGGGCGCCATTTTGGGGAGACCCCAAGGGAAGCGGTTGCGCTCGTCCAGGAATTTAATATTACATCAGTAATTACAGATCAGACTCTTTATTAGCTCACGGCTATCAAGGCCTGAAAGCTAATGTGCCGGCAGGTTCTGTATGTACAAAATGCATGCGTAAAATGCATACGCGTACGTATATATGTACGTAACGCGATAACTCTTGATAGAAATATCCGATTTGTATCATATTT
Organism: Maratus michaelseni; assembly: GCA_963931845.1. Lineage (NCBI taxonomy): Eukaryota > Metazoa > Arthropoda > Arachnida > Araneae > Salticidae > Maratus > Maratus michaelseni. Next base: position 212,676,238 of record OZ007600.1, read on the forward strand.
TGTACATAGGTTCATTCTGATAAGGCACTTCCCTGATTAGTTTTGGTGGTTCATTGGTTAAGTATAAAGGGGGGAACGAGGGCTAATCCCCCCCTTAATTTAGAAAAATGGGTTTTTCATGCAGAATTATCTGACTTGCTTCAAATTTTGTATATAAGTTCATTGCGATAAGATGCTTCCATTATTAGTTTACAGGTTCATTGGTTAAGTATAAAGGGGGGGGCGGGGAGGTAATCCTCCCCTTTAATTTAGATAAGTGGGTTTTCCATGCAGAATTAATTATCCGATTTGCTTCAAATTTCGTATATAGGCTCATTGTGATAAGGCGCTTCTCTGATTAGTTTTGGGGGTTCATTGGTTAAGTATAAAGGGGGAACGAGGAGCTCATCCCCCTTAATTTATTCATTCCGAAATATCCGATTTGCTTCAAATTTTGTATATAGGGTCATTGTGATAAGGACCTTCCCTGATTAGTTTTGGGGGTTCATTGGTTAAGTATAAAGGGGAGAAATGGGGGGGGGCTAATGCTCCGTTAATTTATTGTCGATTTCTCTATTTTTCGAGGGGCATTATTCTTTGGAATAAAAGTATAATATACAATTAGTGTGAATAGCCTGTGAATTCAATGTCATCAGTTTAACTGGGCACTTTTTTTTCGCAGAAATTGCACAAAAATTAAAATAACTTGTCAGATTTGATTTAAAAAGATACTTCAGCATTAAATAAGCACTTTAAGCACATAAACTAGCAATAGCGATAACATTTTCTAAAGCCTTGCTATTGCAATTCTTAAAGTGATACATTTATCAATAATGAATACTTTGGCTGTTTTTTTTAATATGTGAGAGAATAAAACTGGATCAATTGTTTCTCATCTGAACACAGCTAAACAGAAAACACTTAATTTGCACCTACTGCTAACTACCTACTTTCAAACTACTCAACAACTGTCATTCAAACCGGAAGTACTGTTTAAAGGACCGGAAATACTAAAGGTACTAACTGGGAGGGGGGAAGCAAAACTATGGCCTTCTAGAAATAAAAAAAGGCTCAGTACCTGAAAAAATATGTATGGCTCATAAAAACAGTGAAATTTAGATTCATATTACTGTGCAAATTCTTCTAGTACAACATAAATCTTAACTTTAAATGCATTTTTTGGAAAATGTAATTTTTGGTGAAAATTCCATACGCAAAACATGATTTCTCAAAAAATTATTAGAATATCACTATGAAATTTAAATTGCATGTTGGTTACACTGTTGTGAAGGCAATGAACTAAAGATTTAATTTTAGAATAAATATTTTTTGTTGGATGTTTTGTTGGATGTTTTCGTGGAAAGACATCGATGAATTTTATGAAAATCAGCATGTAAAAAGGTGCGATATGCTATAAGTTTTGAAACATTTAAAATATCTCTTAGATTTTAGTCCATTGCCTTCACCAAATGTCATAAGTATGAAGTGTAAAAAGGTAATTAAGATACATACAGTGTATTTTTCTATGGAGTGTTTTGCCTATTGGGCCATATTTCGCTAAATTTTACCACAAAATACCCAATTTACCAAAATTTCATCAATGAATGAAATATTTTTGTGCTTTTCTTCACAGTTTCTAGTCATAATATTAATAAACATTAAGTTCAAAAAATAATTAAATAGCTTTTTTGGAAAAAATTGCTCCGTACGTAGTCAGGCACCTTAAATATTAGCCGGAGACCATTAGCCGGAGGTTTTTAAATTCTGTGCTCCAAAGCTCACTGGAACGACATTGTATGTGTATTTTGTTGTTGAAAAATAATATTTGATGAGTAAGATATTCCGAAAACCTGATTATAGATATTTTTGCAAGCTGTTCATACATTAGATTTTATTATATATCGTCGCTACCATGTGAAACTATCGAATGTGAAAAAAATGCATTTTTCATTACTTTTAAAAATGTGCCGAATGTCACCACTAAATTTTAATAGTATTCTTCACCAAGGTTGCTAGTTTGGACACTTTTTTTTTTTTTTTTCAGAAATTTCGAATCCATACCGGAAATTTCCAATAGAAATTTTTGCTTTATTTAATGACAGACATTTCGTGATTACTTAAAGTATTTTTTTTTTCAGAATTTCTTGTATGAATTCCGAATTTCTGAATAAAAAAGAAGGCTAAGCTGGCAACCCTGTTCTTCACAGAAATGTTATTAGTATTTTTGCTAGGGGAGGAATTCTAATAATATTTAATGGTGATAATCGGCCTATTTTTAAATGTAATGAAAAATGCATTTTTTCATATTCGATAGTTTGACATGATACGATGATTGATTACGATACACGATACATGATTCGATAGTTTGACAGAACGATATATGTATTCAATAGATACACTATATTGCCAAAGGTGATTGGTCACTTGCTATTTTAGACCTTTTTTTTAACTATCTAGAAAAATACATGAGGAATTAAACTGAAACTGCAGGTGTGTAAACAGTATACTATAGCTTATACATTTCCGTGCATATTTTTTCCCAAAACCCCATAGGGGACTGTCAACAAATTAAAAAATAACGAATATCTTTATGATTACCCTGTAAAAACTAATGTAGCAAAATTGTTCAAACTCGAGATTATTAATAAGTGGTTTATTGTAATATACTGTGTTAATTTTTATGAGGATAGCATGAATATTTGAAGAGAAATTAAGGTTTTTATAAAAACCGACTCAAATTTCGCCAAGTTTTTTGCTTATAATTTGCAGAGTTCTTAATATAAAAAAAAGTTATTCTGAGAAAATATGTCAAACAACATTGTACATAACACACTGCAATCGGAATTAAAATATAATAAAAATTGGATGAAAAATGAGCAGGTTTACTAAAAAATGTTTCACTGCGCATGCGCGAATGCAATCAAAATATAATATGCATAATGTATTAGCTAAGTATATAGAGCAACTTTTGTGAAAGTCTCAAAATCATAGCTTGAAAATTCTGAAAATTATCGTCGATAGAAGAAGCTCGAAATCCCTTGATCCCAAAAGGAAGCAAAAAGATGAGGGGTTGTATCCAAATACAGTAGTACGTGCAATACTGTGTACGCTATCTTGGCACTAATCAACAGATATTTGCTACAACCCCTCATATTTTTGCTTCTTTTTGGTAACAACGGATTTCGAGCTTATTCTATCCGCGATAATTTTCAGAATTTTCAAGCTATGATTTTGAGACTTTCACAAAAGTTGCTCTATATACTTAGCTATTACATTATGCATATTATATTTTGATTGCATTCGCGCATGCGCAGTGAAACATTTTTTAGCAAACCTGCTCATTTTTCATCCAATTTTTATTATTTTTTAATTCCGATTGCAGAGTATTATGTACAATGTTGTTTGACATATTTTCTCAAAATAACTTTTTTTTATATTAAGAACTCTGCAAATTATAAGAAAAAAACTTGGTAAAATTTGGGTCAGTTTTTATAAAAACCTTAATTTCTCTTCGAGTATACCTGCTATCTTCATAAAAATTAACACAGTATATTACAATAAACCACTTATTAATATTCTCGAGTTTGAACACTTTTGCTACATTAGGTTTTACAGGGTAATCCAAAAGATATTCATTCTTTTTCAATCTGTTGGCAGTTCCCTATGGGGTTTCGGAAAGAAATATTCACGGAAATATATAAGCTATACTATACTGTTTACACACCTGCAGTTCCAGGTTAATTCCTCATGTATTTTTCTAGATAGTTAACAAAACGTCTAAACTCGCAAGTGACCAATCACCTTTGGCAATATAGTGTATTACTTTCTTCTATCTAATAATAGAAGAAAGTATTGTAATCGAAATTTTTTTCGACTTCCGGTTTTCGACGGATTTACACGTTTTAGGGGACAGAGATTCCGAAAAACATGTTTTTACAAAATGTCTGTCTGTCCGTCTTCATTGTATCATCGAAAAGTGTATGAAGTTATGCTTCAAATTAAACCTAATTTTTTTTTCAATGTTTTTGGCTATGGCAAGCAGATTCTATCAGAATTTGGGGATATTTCGACGAAAGCGGGCGCTGTGATCGATATTTTTGTTCCATTTTCGCTATTGTACCATCGAAAAGTGTATGAAGTTATGCTTGAAATTGAACCTATTTTTTTTTCTATGCTTTTTGGCTATGGCAAGCAGGTTCTATTAGAATTTGGGGATATTTCGACGAAAGGGGGCGCTGCGATAGCTATTTAAAGATTTCAAATTAAAAAAGATGTGCAAATTCAAAAAAATTAGAAATCCTAAAACTTTTTTTCGTTAAATGTTCGGCCTTGATCCGGAGAATCCGGAACAATTTTTGTTTTGCCTCTATCTTAAAAAATGGCTGAGATATAGCGGTTTGAAATTTTAGAGTGGCTGACATTTTCAAACAAGACATCCATAAACGGGTTTAATTTATGAGTTTTAGTGAACATGGTTTCGGCAAATTTTCTTTCATTTTTGTAACCATTAATCCTATTATATGCTTATCACTATATATTTATATTCGCCAACGTCAAATTCTCGCCAAACTTGGTGACAGTTGGCGGAATATCGCCAAATTTGGCGACAAAAATAAGTTGCCATAAATGAAGCCATCTTGGCTGTAGAGGACTAATTTGGCGATATTCTCATTCAAATTCAATGTTGACGAGAACTGGGATTGAATCTTCTTTATTTAGGTTCCACGCATTTGAGCTTCGTGTTTTCCAGTAAAATTAGCTAAAATCGTAAAACCAAGGAGTAGGGAGGCTATCTGTTCCTGTCGGTTCAGGCCAGAAGGACTTTTCGTAGTTTAGTATACATCGGTTGTTCGCATCCCCGTAACCCGACGATTCGCAAGCAGCTGAAGTACAACAGAATGACGCAAGATATGGATTTTATTGGCGATGTGATAGCGAATTTTGAAGTATTAACATGACTGAGATAGAAGAAAGTTTTGGGATTAGCACATCTGACTAGTACTTTTTTTTCTCGCTGAAGAAAAAATACTTTAAATTTTGCGAATATAATGTGGAATATAAATATGACTAGCTGACCCGCCCGGCGTTGCCCGGACCCGTGACAATAAATGTAAAAAAAAAAAAACTTCCATTTTTTATTATTTTGTATCTTTACCCCAATTTTGTATGAAATTATATTTTTAAATGAAAAATTCACGAAAAAATATTGATGTTTAGTGATAAAAGCTCTCATTTTCTTGTTTTTTCACGTAAGGTCGTTTCATAGTTTTAAAATAAAAAGTTCTTTTTGCCCGAACTCTTTGAAATCTTTATTGGTGATAAATAAAACTGTTTTACAGTCGGTGTAAAAATTTCGTGAAAAAATATTGTTATCGATCTGTAAAAGAAATGTTTTCTTCTCGCTTTTTTGTTTGTTTGTTTGTTTCGCGTCGGCTCCTTTAACATAGCAATAAAAAATAGTTCTCATGTTCCGAATTCTCCGAAATTTCAATCGGTTATAAATATAACTGTATCCAAGCTCTCTTTAAAATTTTGCGATAAAATGTGCATATTTAGTAGTGAAAACATGAGTTCTGTATTAAAAAAAAAAAAAAAAAAAAAAAAAAAAGAACTTTCAACACAATGGCCATATTACCGCATCCGTTTTCAATTAACACTGTTCAATCCCCCTAGGCTAAACACGTTTCCCGTTAGAGCTATTTTAAAACAATGGAGCTTTTAATTGAATATTATTAATCAATTATTGTAGAGCTAAAAGGAGAATATGCTAAGAAAAATGAAAATGCCATTACTTAAAAGAACAATTTAACCCTTTATAAGTATACCCAACTTGATTTATTTTATAATTCTTATATGGATATTTTTGCTTCTTTCTTTTTTCTCTCCTTTTTCTTTTCATCAAGGTAATTTAGAGTTCCTGTATGAATATTTTTCCTTCTTTTGTTTTCTCTCCTTTTTTTTCCTTTTTTACAAAAAATAATCACATACTTATCTTATTATATATATGGTATCTCGATAATGGTCATACCGAATATAATAAAAATTATAGACCAGTTCAATTCATTTAATCGATAATAACATGCAGGATCTCTTAATTTAAATACTTTTAATATAAATTTAATAATTAAAACAAAATATTCTTGGGTGTTAAATTTTACTTAATTATAAAGCATTCGAATTAAAAAAAAACACAAATTATATAACTTTTCCTCCTGAATCTAAAAAAGTCCTTCCGGCCTGTACCGGGAGGAAAAGGTATAGCTTTCCTACATCTTCGTTTTAAATTTCAGCTAATGTTACACGAAAACAGCAAGTTAAAATGCAAAGAAACGTTTACAAAAGATTCGTTAATACTGAATTTGAATAAGAAATTCGCCAAATTATTGAGCAATAGCCAAATTGGCTTCATTTATGAAGACTTATTTTGGTCGCCAAATTTGGCGATATTTCGCCCAATGTCACCAATTTTGGCGCTAACGGATATGAATATATAGTTTTATGCGTATGATTGGGAAAATTATTACAACAATGAAAGAAAATAAAATGCGAGTAATCGCGTTAATGTGCTGTTTTGTTTCAAAATGTCAGCCACCCTAGAATTTCAAACTGCTCTATCTCAGCCATTTTTTAAGATAGAGGTAAACCAAAAAATGCTCTGGAATCCTTGTATCAAGGCCTAACACGTAATTAAAAAATAAATTTTAATTTTTAATTTTTTTGTATATTTATTTTAGTTTTAAATTTTTAAATGGCCGCCATCTTGAATCAAAATGGCGGACCAAGCTGGCCAACGAACTCGGTCGAGAAATTGTGGACCTTAATACACACAATTAGTTTCATCAAAATCGATTTATAAATACGAGCGTTATCGTATGACATAGGTCAGATATATATATATATATGGATATATCTATATATATAAATCAACATTTGAGCGGAGGGTGGTTTTGGGGTCTGGGGGTCATGATCGGTGAAAATATATCGAAATTTTCCGGAACTGCTTTCCTCCGAACGGCTGCAATAGGTAGCTTTATACTTTTTAGTATTGAAAGCTACCTAATATGGCATTATTAAAATGAATTAATGCCAATAAAATAAGAAAACTCATTCTGTCCGGAGTGGGTATTGAACCGACCGCGACCTACGTTATATACGGCCGGTGCATGACGTTTAAAACGTCACATGGAATGGATCATTTTTACACAGTGATTGGTGCAAAGCGGCGCTCCCACCGTTTTGCACCAATCCCTGTATAAAAATGATCCACTGCATGTGACGTTTTAAACGTCATGCACCGGCCGTGCAACGTAGGTCGCGAACCGACACGATTATCGGAACAGAAAAGCACGTGCTTTACACCACTCGGCCACCGCTTTCTCATTCGAGTGTACTCTTAAAACTGGTTAGGTTGAAGATTTAATTTGGCGCATGCGCAAATGGGTCATTTTCATGTGAAAAGTGGATTTTAATATATAGTAGGGATGCACAACCTGTGGCCCGCGATGGGTTTACTGGTGGTCCGCGATGGGTTTACTGGTGGCCCGCGCATTAATTTTGTGATCAGACGCGAAAAAATCACGAATTTTGCCGATCGGGTGCGTAAAAGTCACGATTTTGCCAAATTTCGCAGATCGGACGCGTAAAATACGTGAATTGTGCCGATCGGACCCGTAAAAATCGCAATTTTTGCCGATCCGGTCAGTATAAATTGCGAATTTCGCCAATCGGGCGCGTAAAAATCGCAATTTTCGCTAATTAGGCACGTAAAAATCATGAATTTCGCCAATCGGACGCGTAAAAATCATGAATTTTGCCGATCGCGTGCGTATAAATCGCGAATTGTGCCGATTGGGCGCGTATAAATTGTAAATTTCGTAATCGGGTGCGCAAAGATCGCAAATTTCACCGATCGGGTGCGAAAAATCACGAATTTCACCGATCGGGTGCGTTAAAATCGCAAATTTCGCAGATTAAGCGAGTAAAAATCACGAATTTCACCGATCAGGCGCATAAAAATCATGAATTTTGCCAATTGGGTGCGTATAAATCGTAAATTTCACTGATCGGGGGCGTATAAATTGTAAATTTTGCCAAACGGACGCGTAAAAATCGCGAATTTTGCCAATGGGTGCGTATAAATCGTGAATTTTGCCGATTGGGTGCGTATAAATCGTAAATTTTGCCGATCGGGTGCGAAAAATAGCAAATTTCGCCGATTAGGTACGTAAAAATCACGAATTTCGCCGATCGGGGGCGTAAAAATCATGAATTTTACCGATTGGGTGCATAAAAATTGCTAATTCTGCCGATCGGGTGCGTATAAATCGTAAATTTCGCCAATCGGACGCGTAAGAATCGCAATTTTCGCCGATTAGGCGCGTAAAAATCACGAATTTCGCCGATCGGGTTCGTATAAATTGTAAATTTCGCCGAACGGACGTGTAAAAATTGCAAATTTTTCCGATCGGTCACGTAAAAATCACGAATTTGATACCTACTTGATATCCATTATTTATGACTGAATATGTTAAGAAGTACAATTTATAATAACATTATGTTTCTCCTCCTCTCCACCTTCATTCATGAAATCACAATTTTTTTCGGCACTGGCACCCTTTGAAGCTAAATTTACTCCTTCAAATAAAGTCAAGGTGTATTTTCACTCTTTGAAAATAATCTTAGCTATATCTCTTTTATAAATGCAAACGTAAACTGTTGATATATCCTTGCCAACAAAACTGAATTACGTTGACTGGGAAGGAAGAAACCTAGGGGGCTAAAACTATACTTCCGAAATTGATGTGTTTTTTTTTTTATCTGATTGTAGACTTAGATTCCCCCCACCACACCTCCTCGAAACAAAATTCTCTCTGTGCTACTGATGGTGGCCCTCGACAACCCAGTCATTTTTGTAAGTGACCCTTCGCTTAAAAAGGTTGTGCACCCCTAATATATAGGATGGTGAAGAAGAAGGAGGGGGGGAATACTCTATGTTTGTCAGTGCTGTAGAATATTATGACTCCAAAACATTTTTTGTTGGAAATTAAACGTCTGAATAGACTACGTTTCTCCTGACCGGAACGGCTGTTGTGGTTATTCGCTCTCTTTCATGTTTTAAATCTTATATCGCTAGTCTAGAGGTCAGTGGAAAAGATCCCTGACATGTTTATCACCGCATCTTTCTTTTGTTGAGACTGACCTTAATTTTGATGATGACCACACAACCTTTAGAAAAGAAAGACGAGGTAATAAATAACGATATTTTGCCTCGGATTTTTGAAAAAAAAAAAACTTATAAACGCAGCTTAAGGCCTGCCCTCCAAGAAAGTTTATAAATGCTCCATTCAGAGAGACGAAATTGCAAGTGGGAAAAAATTCCCGAAATTCCCAATAAAAGTGCTCCTGGTACTGTAAATTTGATATAATTTTAGGGATTTTTTTTTTTTTTTAAACATTTCAAGTTTAAATACTTTTTTTTCTGTACAGAAAAAATACTCTGCTCAAAATCATTTATGAGTTTATTCTTAGGTTCATAGATGTCTCAAGGAAATATCCCACACAAAAATAATGTAACGTGTAGTTGTATGTTTTTTATACAGAAATTACAAACAGTACAAACATATTAATTAAAAGTTAATTTAATTTTAAGATGAAATTCATTAAAAAATGAGTTGTTTTATGCTTCAAAATTAATTTTGACTTTAAAAAATAACCCAACGAATAAATATTATCAATACTATACCTCCTAAAACAGGAGTCTTCAACATTTTTACGTGAAATTTGTTTACCACCACAAATTCTAAATGATATAATCTTCGTCATATTTAATCGAAAAATTTCTTTCATTAACTGAGATAAATTTTTCTATTCTGAAATAGTGAAAGGTTTGTGGTTTGCGAGCCACAAGTTGAAGAATTCCATTCTAATATCTTCTCTTTTATGTAAATACATGGTATGCCCTCCCCTCCAGCCCCACCAGTGACTGAGAGGTTCTGCTCTCAAAGCTGGTAGGCTAGAGGTGCTGGGTTCAAACCACTGTCGCGCTCGTCGACCTAACCGTTCGGAGTTTTCCGTGGTTTTCTTCGAACCTTGCCGTAAATACGGGTTAGGATCCCTTAGAAAGACCCCCACGGAGGGCAATCCCCCATAGGGCCTATATACCTCGTGCACATAATCGGCCGTCATAAAATCAACCAACCAACCTACCCCCCCCCCCCTTCCAAGGGACTTTAATCCAGGTCCCAAGTTGGCTCTCGGCCAGTGTTTCTTTCCGACGCGAAGTGAGGGGTGTAGGGGCAGTATATCAATTCAAAGAATGTAGTTCAATAGTTGTAATGTGACTCGAATTTTTACCTAAGGAGGCAGCAGACTTTCCCGGAGTGTGCTAATTTTTTTCGTTGCGAGTGGGGTTCGGTTCGATTTCACTTTAATTCTTGCGGTTTCAAGCTAACCGATTTTTCAATAATGTCCAGAATATATTTTCAGATGAAAAAACTATATATTTGAGCAATAATGAGTATATACAGGTGTCCGAAAAGTCTGAAAATGATCGAATAAATCGAGAAATATATATCGGATTTAAAAACGGAAAATATGTGTTCAATATTTTTGAAAAATCTATTTAGGGACATCAAAGTCCCCCCCCCCCCACCAACTCTGCCCCTCTGGGAGAAAGAGGGCAACTTTGAAATCTTAAATGATAACCTCCCTTTTTTTATTGCAGATTCGGATTCTACGGGGAAAAATACGTATTTGTCTTTAACATTTTCGTTGGAAAATTGTAGATGGCACTGCAATCGAGTAAAATGCGGTGAGAATCGTTTCCATTGAAAAGTCTGGAAGCGGTCGAATAAATCGAGAAATATACATCGTATGGAAAAACGGAAAATACATGTTCAGTATTTTAGAAAAATGGCAACTTTGATATCCCTAAATAGATTTTCCTAAAATATTGAACACGTATTTTTCCAATTTTCAATCCGATGTATATTTCTCCAGTTATTCGACCTTTTCCTGACTTTTTAATGGAAACGATTCTCACTGCATTTTACTCAATTACAGCGCCATGTACGAATCTGCACAAAAAAAGGGGGTTGATTTAATATTTCAAAGTTGCCCTCCCTTTCCCCCTGGGAGTACAGTTTGGCGGGCGCAACTTTGATGTCCCTAAAGATTTTTCAAAAATATTGAACACATATTTTCCGTTTTTTAATCCAATATATTTCTCGAGTTATTCGACCGTTTCCACACTTTTCGGACACTCTGTATATATATATATATATATATATATATATATATATATATATATGCAAAGGTATTATATTTATATGAGTGTGTGTGTGTGTGCGTGTTTTTATTTTTAAATAAAAATATAAAATTTATATTAGAGATATAATTGTAGACTATTTTTTTATAATTGTATTAAAATATAGATTAATTTTCTTCCATTTCGGGTTCGGTTCAGGTTTAAATGTTTTGGGTTCAAATCGGGTTTCAGGTTGATGTTTTTTTTTGTTCTTGTTTTTTGTTTGTTTGTAGAGTTTGGACCGGGTATAATGAGTATATCCTTGCAAAATTCTAATTTCAGATAATGAAATATGTCCGTACGATAGTGGAAGTTATTAATGGATAAATAAACTTTGTGGTGTAATACACACACACACGTCTTTTTTTACAGTATTACAAGTTGTACTGGATTGTAGAGATGAACAGAATAAATGATTTCGTCATTCGATTTTCATAAAAAATCAATTACCCCCAAGGATTTTGTAAAAAAAAAAAAAAAAAAAAAAAAAAAAAAAGAGAGAGAGAGAGAAAAGAAAAGAAAAGAAAAGAGAAAAAAGGAAGGAAGAAAGAAAAAATAACATAGTTGCCAACCGTCATATTTTTCTTAATCAGTTACTCCCAGAAATTTTGTAAAAGAAAAGAAGTTTTATATATTTATGTGACTTTTTCTTCTATTTTTAATTGTTCTTTCTTATGTACTTAATGCTACATTTAACTTTTCCCAACGGCTCAATATTTACAAGACACTTTACTCACAAATAGACTGGGCGTAAAGTTGATCGCAACTCGGAAGCCCCTAACCAACATCAACTGTTCGGCAACTACCTTGTAGTTAATACTACTTCTTAAATTTTCCCAACAGCTCAATTTAATACAAGACACTCTACTCTACTCACAAATAGACTTGGCGTAAAGATGTCAGCAAATCGGAATCCCCTTAGCCGACATCAATCCGGAACAGTCCGGAATAGTTGATGCCGGTTCAGGGGCTTCCTAGTTGCAGCAACTTAACGCCTGTTCGGCAACTAATTGAAATATGATTTTTTTTTTTGAAAATTTCTGGTAGTGATTGATTAAAAAAATACGAAGATTGGTAACTATGTTTTTGCGCATACCCGAATGTCTGCTCCTCACTACTGGACTGCAAGATGCACCCAATTAACCCTTTATATCCTGAATTAATTTTCCAGCTACTTTATAAGATGCTCAGAACCCTCGATTATTCCCATCAGTTATTTTTTTTTTCTTTGTAAAGTTTTCCTTATCTAATCATAGCATTTTTGCGATTCAATTAGGTGAAAATTTCTCATTTTAAAAACCGGTGGTAACAGATTAAAAATTCTGTAAAAGATTCTCGACGCGAAGGGGTTAAAGTGGTACTTATAAGTACCGTCAGGATAAAAAGGGTTAAATGGAGTTAATTTTGGAGGGGGAAATTGCGTATTAGACTGAAGTAAATGTAGTATTGATAATACTGCATCTTCAATTTAGTTGAAAATAACTACAACTTAAACCCCTCTTCCAGTTTTTGATTTACCTGAAATTAGTTATCTGTAAAACAATCGCCTTACTACATATCCTTACTTATTCACTCCATACCACAAATCTGATAAGGTGTTGCCTTATGATCTTTGTTGTCTAATAATTCTGTAATTTGAAGTTCTTTTAGAATCCTTCTTTCACTAATGAACCTATTATAATAATATCAGAGAAACAAGTAGAACTACTAATTACACTTTTATAGCAAGAAATCTTGCAAAAAGTATTTTCTTGGTTATGGGATTTCTTCAGTTGATACACATCTAAAAGTTACTAATTTTGAACAAGTTGGAAATTGTACATTGAACGTGACGTATGAGGTACGTTCGTTTTATAATTAGTTTCACAATGTAAAAAAATCATTCTTATTATTTAAGTGAAATGAATTACATCGTCTGATATGAGCGAAATGCGTATGCCTTTTTTTTATTATTATTACGTATGCCACGTTTACAAATGCGATTTTTTTTTCGACACCAAACAACGCTGCAAAGTTCACCATGGAGATCTTGTTTTGAGAATGATTACCTCCATGGTTTAATAATTCTATGACTCACGATGAAGAAATCTCTTGTGTTTATTTACTTTAATGGGTTCAGATATTCGGCTGTTAACGTAATTTTCATAAAAGTTATCGCGAAATCTAAACATTTTTGAGTGTAACTCATCTCTCAAGCAAACATTTTTTTAACGGTCTTTCTAAAAATGTAACTTTTATGCAATTTTATTCGAAAAAATAATTTTGAATAAAAATGGCCGCTTGGCTTATGAAAAAAGAAGTGGTTAGGCCGTATTTGCTTTCCTCAGTCACATGACTTGCGCTTTTATTATATAGATTACGTACGACAGGATTTATTAGAATGATGAAAATATTTATTAATATATTTTTAAGTTTTGATTCGATTTTCCTAAAATTTGAAATGACTCGACAAAATTCTGCAACGATTATATATATTAAATTTCAAAGCATTCGGTTGGGTAGTTTTTGCGCTGTTATATGCGAACGGACGAACGTACCAGACGATGACTATAAGTGCTGCGTATTTATATAATTACGAACGCATCTAAAAATTGAGTTAATGGTGTTGATCAGCCAGGTCACAAATTCCCCCTTGCAAATGTTAAACCTATGGGCCTGAAATGCATTCTTATTTTTACACTCTTTTATTGTACTCAACCTGGTTTTTGTATGTGGAGATGGAATTTTTAATTGAATTTTAACCCACTTCCTAATACGCTAGAATTATAAAAATTGCGTTCACGGGTGTGTTACCGATGACAATACAACATTTTAATAATTTTAGAACTTAATTATATATTAATAAATTAATTTTAAGGCATTTTTCCGTTAGCTCACCACAACACTCTCAGAAATAAAGCACTCAATTTTGACGATTCGGCAATCCTTGAGCTTTATTTGTTATTTTTGACAATCATCTCGTCACAGAGTCACGTGGTTTTTGACGAAACGCGAAACCTCAAATATCTGACGAAACTGCTTCCTCACTGTCAAAAATAAAACTCTCACTTTTGACGATTCAGCAATTCTTGATCTATCCTAATAATATTATAAATCTGATTGTGTGCAAATGTTAGGCTGAAGCCAGCGTCAAAATGGAGCATTTAATGATCCTGTATTTTTGCATATAGGTGGATTATAACCCTCTTATGAACATAGGCTGGTTTTTGTTAAATTTATTCAAATATTTTTCTTAATAATTCCAAATTTCGTTATTTTCATAGAGAATAAATGGACATTTTTTCGTATAATATTTTAAAATGGTTAAATTTACTTTACCGTTGCTAATACTTTATCGTTGCCAAAACTAATTAAAAACCTGGAATAATAATTTTTACTCTACAATTTAGATTAAATTGAAAAATTTTCACGTGAAAAAGGAAAATGAAATAAAAAAATTAAAGAATTAAAAAGATTAAATAATATTATTAGAAATAAAACGTACTTTTTTTAGTTTTTGATAATAATACAAGGTTTCAATATGCGTAACCATAGGAAACAGGCTAATATGACGTCATACATGGAAAATAAAGCGGATATGCTTTGATTGGTGAAATAAAATTATCTTAGGGTTTTCTTTTTCAATTTTTTTCTTTTTTTTTTCTTTTGTATGGTAACAAATAATACGTGGTGTTATACGTAGTACACCACGTGGTAATACGTGGTAATACCACCACGTGGTAACACGTGGTGTTTTACCGTCTGCGCACGGCTTACAACTATACCGTATTTTTTATTTAAGTTTTAAAAAAGTAAAAAGAAATTTCAAAAGAAAATGGTTAGCAAATGTCAATAATATGCTCCGCAATATTATCCATGTCAAAAATGATGTCATGGATAGCGAGAAAAAAATATTTTCGTTCTTAAAACGAAAAGAAATACCTCGATTACCTAAAAAAATGACGAATGTTAATAGTTCCATTTTTGTTGATAAAACCTAAAGATTTAATATTATTTCGTTAAAATAACATAATTTCCCCTATGTCAGTATTGAAATTAATTGCCTGGAAAAGAAAATTAACAAGTATTATGTCATTTAACAGAGATTTCTCTGGGAAAATATATATTTGAAATAAAACGGGAATTTTCCGATATGTTTTAAAATGAATGTGAATCAATTCCTTACATTAATAATATAACGATTAGTAAGCATATAAAGTAGATGAGTTTCACGCCATATTTATAACGAAAAATTTAAATGTTTTCTTTTTTTTTATCTACACTGGTTATTAAGCATGAGTATTCATTATATACAGATGAGAGTTTTCTGCTAAAAATCACATCATAATTTTAAGAAAATGAAAATGAACACGAATCTATTACATTAAAATCTGACCGTGTGTTTGTATTTCGAAACTATTCCTAGACTATCGAACGCAACGCGATTTACTTAATACCGGTTATCACTGATCCGAAGACTTAACTCTCAGAATTAAAAAAAAAAATAAATTAGATACCAAGATTTTTTTTTTTTTTTTTTTTTTTTTTGTAAATTTTAATGAAGTTTTTCTAAAAACGGAAAGTAACATAATCCATATTTGTGTATGAAACAGGAGAAATAAAACAGATCAGTATATTTTTTACACCATTTTCTCATTAAAACTGAAAAACAATTTATTTTCACTTTGAATAGATGGTGAAAACAAAATCTTGATTTCAGTAAATTATCCGAAAAATAAAAACATATTTTCACATATTCAAACTTCATGAATCAATTTATTTGGGAGAACAAAAATTGCTTGTCAACATACTGTCATTTAGAAAACAAGATTTGTTTCAGCTATACATTAAACCACGCAGGCAGAATTGAATTTAAAGAAAAAGCATATACTAATTCCAATTAATGTTTTTTTTGAAGGATGGCTGTTAAAACGTTTCACAAAGGCGTTAAAAGTAAAATTGTTTATCAGCTAAAATTCACAGTTGTTTTTATCCAATTCCTCTATTTCCACTATTTGATTTGGCCCTCCTTTTTGCATTGGTTGCAATTTCATTTTCGCGATTATTTGGCACAAAATTTCACTTTTTTAAGACTGAGTTATGTCAAGGTCCCTATAACAGAAAATACCGTAAAAAATACCGCAAGTAACTCCTATGAAATGTGATAAAGAGTTAGTTAATTATTAACGTTTTTAATTATCAGGAGTGAAATATTTTGCTTAATTAATGTATTTATTATTATTTTAATGTTACGTGAACGAAGTCACGGGTAACAGCTAGTATTTTATAATTTTTGAAAATCATTTCGTCTCAAAATTAAGTGATTTTTAATGAAATGGAAACTCTCAAATATTTCACTAAACTGTTTCTCCATTCACAGCCAGACTCAATACATATTAAGGAAAGGCATTTTTAAGCTGTTTACAGAGGGACTGGCAGTACCTCCTCAAATTCCGCGATTTTAGTAAGCAGATATACGTTTATGCTATTCCTGTCACAATTTATTTTTAGAAAAGCACTTTCAGTTAATACTGAATGTACCGGGTGTCCCAAAAATGACTGATGGATTTTAAAATTCAATAACTAGCAAACGGTGACAGATATTAAAAAAATTCTTTCAGGAGGGTTATGTATGATGTCGGGAGTTTTTTTACTGTGATTCTTGGTTTTAGTTCGAATTTCAAACAATAGATGGCGCTGACAGCGGTTGGCGCTCATTCGAGGCCGAAACTGACGTCACGCAGCATTGATGCAAAGAAAAGAGATTAAGGCTATGGAGTGGGTCTCATTCGCCCGTACAATCTTGCTCTTAGGCCCCGATTCTGAACTCATTCGATATGATTTCAATGGAATGCGTTGTTGCCATGGAAACAACAAATTCTTTGATAGTGGAATACATCAGCGTTCAGATCAGGGCATGAATTTAACAAGCAGTATTCGAGTTGCAGGCGATTTTACATTTATGAAGTTTTATTTTCCCGGATTAAATTACTTTTTATAGCCTGATTTAAATAATATTTTATTCATCGTACTTTAAAAGTACTAGGTGAAATAAACCATTTTCAATAAATAGTGTACACTCTTTTAAAAGAACTCACTAGCAGACTGCGTAGCAAAATAACGAATGAAGATGTGACGGATTCGATTTCTGTGCAGCTCTCATATACCTGCATTGCCGTCATTTCTCGAAACTAAATTTTCATATTGGTTAGATAAAATTTCCATAAATACTCATAAATGTAAAATTGCCTGTAACTCGAATACTGCTTGTTAAATTCATGCCCTGATCTGAACGCTGTATTCCACTATCAAATAATTTGTTGTTTCCATGGCAACAACGTATTCCATTGAAATCATATCGAATGAGTTCAGAATCGGGACCTAAGAGCAAGATTGTACGGGCGAATGAGGTCCACTCCATAGCCTTAATCTCCTTTCTTCGCATCAAAGCTGAGTGACGTCAGTTTCGGCCTCAAATGAGCACCAACCGCTGTCAGCGCCATCTATTGTTTGAAATTCGAACTAAAATCAAGAATCACAGTAAAAAAACTCCCGACATCATACATAACCCTCCTGCAAGAATTTTTTAAATATCTGTCACCGTTTGCTAGTTATTGAATTTTAAAATCCATCAGTCATTTTTGGGACACCCGGTATGTAGTTATTGTTTCTGCATTAGTTTTTTTTTTTTTTTTTTTTTTAGCTGTTAAAATTTTCAGGAATGTTTATTATTATTTTTGTTGTCACAAAATCGTTCAAAAAAATCAAATATTAGGAGCTTTTTTTATGTAAGAAATATGTTCATATAACAATCAAATTTAAAATATGCATAACTGGTCCCTTTCCTCTCTATAAACAGTAAAGTGTTAAAATCTTAACCCCTATCATCTAAAATTGATAAACTCATCTCCAATATGCACTTCAAAATTTATTATTTCTAACCAACAAATTAACTAGACCATATTCTAATCATTCATTGACCAAAGGAAATTTCTCTAATAAATTATATTAATCAAACCATATTCTATTTATTTATTAATCAGAAAAAAACATAATAATAATCTACCCTTATTAATTAAAATATGCAGAAATTTTAACAGCACCAATAAAAATACAATCTACTTTTTAAAAACATAAACACACAGCAACATCCCGTAGATACATTTAAAATCAAATTTACGCAAGGTCCCACTGGCTAGGTAGACAGCGCATTGGTCTCCCACACCCAAGGTCGCGTGTTCAAATCCCCTTGAAGACTTGAGAAAAGCGACGTAATTTTATCCCCTGTCAAGTACAGATGCTTCTAAAATTGTCAATAGATGGCACCACCGGCCTTTTTTTACAGTTTCGAACAAGCAATTTGACGAAATTTGTATCCTCTAAAAAGGGAAGAAATCAATTTACTCGATTTGACAAAATATTCGCTCGGAGCATTTCCCAGGAAACAGTTTCGTCAAAAACGACGAAAATTTCGTGAAATTTGAGTGTCCATTTCTGACACTGAAGTGATAAATCGTTCAATATTCTCTGTAACTCGTACAGTTGCGTAAGAGTTGAAACAGCAATCGATTTAATGATGCGCCATCGGCTTTTAAAACCTAAATAACAACTTTTAATGATATCCTTGTTTAATACAATGTTTAGTAGTATTATTAAAGAAATAAAGATCAAATTGTTAAAAAATGACTAATTTAATTAAATTTAATGTAACACGGACGGTTTATACCGGCATAAAGGCACGGGCGGCGTACTCTATATCCAACGCCTTTTCAAGCATAAGTATCAACTTTTGATATTAAAGTATAATAGCGCATAAATATCGTGTCTAGAAATATTATAAAAGTAAAGACCATCGCTTTTATATAAAAAAATTATTAAAAAAAGAAAATAGAATAAATTACACAAATACGCAGGTGGTGTATAGGGTAAGCCAATGGTAACTTACCAATAAAACAATTGAAAGAGAGCGAAAAAATTGCAAACTTCAACTTTAAACTTTAGTTGAGCATTGAAGGATGTGTGGAAAGGAGGAAAAGGAAGCGTAGATATTAATCACGTAATTATTTTCGAATTCGTAACTGTTTCTTTGCGGAGCGACACACCGTCCGTGTCTTTAACCTGGGAGCAGTTGCGCGGGGAATGACATACCCAGGATGCGTACGAATTTTACAATTGTTACCACTATTTTTAGAAAAGTAATCTGCAACTTACTTTATTACAGAAGTTGTAACAACTGTTTCCGATTAAATAAGACGACGATTATTATTTGTATTTACTGGTGATAAAGTAAAAACCATTCACACCATTATAGGTATGCGCTACTTCTCTCAGGTTAAGTGCAAGGAGAATATTTAGACAGGTCAATATATACATACAAATATCGGTAGAAATGATAGCTTAACAAAATTTGTCAGTAAATATGCTCAAGATATTTTACCCCTTAGGAAAATATTTAACCTTCTCACCGCCGCGAACTAAGCTTCCACTAAGCTGTAGGTTTCATTACAATAGAAGCATTATTTAAATTAATATAACTCTATTAATATAATGCAGTTTTAATACATTGAGCAATGATTAGTATTCTGAAGGACTATATTCATATAGGCAATTAAGTTTTTTTACATCATGTTGAAAAATCATCTTTTTATTTTACATTTTAAAAAATTACAGAGAAAACAACATTAAAATTTTACCCTTTTGATCGGTAGTCAGGGGGTTAAGGCTGCTCGTCAGTAAATTTCCCGATTCCCCTCACTAATGTTAATCCTATGGGCGTAGGATGAATTCGTATTTTTAAAATATCTCCTCAGGAAATTAATATTTTTAACTTCTGTTTTCTCTGTACTGTTCTTAAAGGATGAGTCTTTTTTTCTTAGTTGTCAAAATTTTATGTGAAGTGTTAAAATTTTATTCAGTTTCGCTAAGATATTAACACATACATTTATAAATTAAGCACATATTTTAGAAATATTTTGACAACTAAGAAAAAAAAAGAGAGATTCTTTAAGAACAGTACAAAGAAAACGGAAGTTAAAAATATTAATTTCCTGAGGAGATATTTTAAAAATACAAATGCATCCTACGCCCATAGGATTAACATTAGCGAGGGGAATCGGGAAGTTTACTGACGAGCAGCCTTAAGGCGTCCAGACAACGCATGGGAACAAAAAAAAATTGTTTTCTGCGACATTACATCTCGTTGGAGATTTTGATACATGGAAAAGTTTATAATTACGAATATAATAGACCGGGAGGCGGCAGCACAGACAATCACCTCATCGAGTTCACGGCTGAAATTCCAGAATTAGTTAAAACTCGATTCGCATATTAAAACGCAATCGGTCTGCCAAGTCATATCTTGGTGGAAAACACCTGAAAACCCGATTTTAGTGGTTAGCTCGTAGGTTTATCATTGTGTGTTCCTGCTCCCAGTCCTCCATCTTTTCATACCTTTGGGTGCAGGAAAACACAATGGTAAACCTACGAGTCAACCGCTAAAATCAGGTTTTGAGGTATTTTCCACCAAGATATGACTTGGCAGACCGATTGCGTTTTAATATGCGAATCGAGTTTTAACTAATTCTGGAATTTCAGCCGTGAACTCGATGAGGTGATTGTCTGCGCTGCCGCCTCCCGGTCTATAAAGTAGTTAGTTGAAATGGCTCTGGTTCTTGCAAAATTTTAAAAGATTAAGAGCTAATATGGATGTCAAGGTACAATTTTTACACAGTCATTTAGACAGACTTCCTCAAAACTTGGGTGATTATAGTGAAGAGCAGAGTGAACGGTCCCACCAAAATATCAGAATCATTGAACAAAGGTACCAAGGACGTTGAGGATAGCCACATGACGGCTGACTACTCTTGGATCTTACAAAGAGATTGTCCTGAAGAGAAACATTCTAGAAAATCATACAGGAAAGTGTTTATGCTCTGCAATGTCTATCTCACTCAAAATACAATATTATAGAATATGTAAAATGAAAAGAAATCAGTTTTTATCAAAGAAGTTTGATCACACTAGAAGGAAGACAACGCTGCTTTACGGTAGATGTACGCATAGACTCGGTGCCACCAGATTTATTTCAAGACTCCTGATACCCATAAATCCCTTGAGGAGAAGGAGCAATAATGTGGCTTTTAAATTTTCTCTATTTTAAAGTTTGATCGATTGTTACTTTGTTTATCTATGAAGTTCCCCTTTTTAATCCTGTGGGTGCGTCAATCGCCCTTTTCAGTGCCATCAACGCCCTATTTTCTCTTCCCTTTCGCCGGCCACATCCACAGGGGTGTTTGCCACCAAATTACTATTGTGTGCCTCAAACAGACAGTCCAAGGATCCATCTATCCCATCAGCACCAGCGCGCGTCAGAGCTGTTCCCAGCGTTGTTTTCCTTCTAATTATACCAGCGGTTCCCAACCTTTTTTCTCTCACGTACCCCTTGCTTAGACTTTTCATTTATGTGTACCCGTTCGAAATATTTTGTTTTTCTTCATTAGTAATGTTCTTATGTTAGTTACCAATGTTAGGTGCATTTCTCTTCAGAATTCCAATATTCAACCATTTATCCATTTTGAACTACAACACAATATCAACATAAAGTCATTCAAAACATGAAATAGTAGCTAAAGATTTCAAATTAAGCACACACAAAATAGAGATGAAGCTACACTTATTAATACACGTTAATGCATTTATTTATGCTAATCCTGACCAGTCGAACACTAAAATGATGGCCTACTTTCAAAATGGGTTTTAAATGCAATTGTCGAAACCAGAAGACTCGATACGATTCATGTTTTTTCTCTATATTTGTAGAATGACGAGAAAGGAGACACATGTGCGAAATTGCAAGATGATATTAGGAGTGGGCGGAGATAATGGCAACATAACATAAACTTAGGTATTTTCTTTCATTTTAATTCTTTCATTTAAATTGCATTCACCTAATAGCCTATTTTCTTTTTACAAAAGTCTCTCCTTGTAAACGAAAAGTTTACAGTTTTGTCTTTATTTTTTATTTTTGCGTTATCCTCCATTATCAATGTAATATTCACGTACACCCAAATATTTTACCATGTACCCCCAGGGGTACGCGGACCCCAGGTTGGGAACCGCTAAGTTATACTATCCTACTTCTATGGTTTTTTATACGTCACACTTCTTTTGTACTTGCACTATTATCGGGTTGTTGGCTTTATTTCAAAAACGAGAGCCAATCCAGAAAATTTGCTATTATTTTCGTATTCAGCAGACCAAAATTACTCGAAATCCGTTGTCCAACCCCGTGCCGCAAAATCACAGTTCCCCGGTATAATCTTGTTTTTTTTAGTATTTCAGACTTACATCACTCTGCTTTTAAAAGGCTCTGGCATTAATCTCATCCTGTTTTCCATTTTATACGTTACTAATTGCTGTTCTTGTACTAGGAAAACTTGGAGTATTAAGCCTCCCACCGAAAGAAAAAATTTTGGCTCCGTGCCTGATTCAGATTAAATACACGAGTCGTATTATACATGTGTAATCAAGATAACCAGACTTAAAGAATAACAAAACAGCCAGTTAAATCGACAATATTAAGGTTTTAAGAAAAGCGTAAGTGGTAGAAACATAATATAAAATACATCTCCGAGCATATTTTCTGATGCAACGTATCTTTTAACAGGGTTCGTACGGATCAGGGAAATTTCCAGGAGTGTTACCAGTATTTTTTTTTACAGAAAAATAAATCTAGGTTAAACTCGAGAAACACCGCCTTCTTTTAAACAGATATTTTCTGTAAGAAAATACTGGTACCGAAGAATTTACTGGTCGCAAAATTCCAGGAGGCGTACGAACCCTGTTTTAAGCAATCAGATTGAGCAACCTGGTATTAATTTCATGTTCAAAATAAAGTGAAATATTATCTTTTCGTTGACAGATTTCAGCTTAGCGCCAAAGTGGGGTATCTTGTAGTTTATCTTATCATCTGATTATAATATCCGTAATGAGGTCCATATCCACCATCAGCGTATATGAATAAACGTGATTTGGCGCAAATGTGTTTTTTAAAAATATTAATAGTATGCACATTTATTTTAAAGGTCATTTTAGCTCTGATGGCAACGTTTGGAAGTGGATCCAATTGAATATAAAACCAGAACGACAAATCATGCGACAAGCATAGATTATGAATCACTTTCCAATATATTTTACATACTTCAACAAAACTTTACCCATTAACAAGGTGAAAATTATGTCTAAGTAAACAATGGCTGGCAAGTGATGACCGCCCAAGTAATTGCCAAAACGTCAGTTGACCCGATATGGAGACCCGAAAAGTTTTTGGTTTCTGTCTGTCTGTCTGTTCCGCGATAACTGCCGCAAAAATTATCCTATTGTTATTAGTTTGATTTTTGGTAGGTATGTTGGTGAGATACCCGGAATTAGCTGTATAGTTTTTAGTTACATTTGGTTCATTCGTTCGGAAAATATAGAACATTTCTTTTTAGGTCATAATGCTTTTCTATGGGAATTCAGACGATTTTGAAATTTTTATTCGTTGAAAATAAAATGGCACATTTGATTCATGTATTTAAACAGTAAGTTATGAAGGCTAAAATTTATCAAGTAAGGTCTTAAATTATTCAAATTAATTTGAAATTTTGTTAATACATTCGTCAGATTTTTTAAATTAGGTGTATAATTTTTGCTGAAATTTCATACATCTGTTCTAATAATATAATACATTTTATTTTATCATTTTTCGCAAATTTTAAAATGCATTTATTTTTATTTTCCTCTTTAATTTAACCGTAACCTAGCAACTATATTTCAAAGAATATCGAAATAATAAAATTCAAGTAACTCAGACTATTTTGCTACAGTATTTTATTCGCAAAATAAAATATTTTTGGGTGATTTTAATATTTTATTTTGCTACAGTATTTTATTCGCAAAATAAAATATTTTTGGGTGATTTTAATATTTTATTGAAATACATGAGAATTTATTTTGATACAAGTTACCTTTTAACTATTATAGAATAATAACCGAAACATTTTTATATGAGATATTATTCATTTTCTGGAAGAGATGTGGATTTTTCGTTGTTGAAAATTAGTATTACTTTTAAAATAGAATATAATATCTCGTACAACAAGATGGTTAATCTAAAGAAATTAGCTTAGTAATACGCATCCATACAGCCTGAAATAGCACAATTACTGAAAACTGAGATCATAAAAAGTTATCAAAAAAAAATTATAGCGCCAAATCACAGTTGCTATTTAGTGAATTGGCAATAGGCACGATTATGAATGATTACCCAATAGGTTTAAAAGTTTCCAAATAAGCCTATTTTGAGGGCATTTTAGTATGCTATTGCCCTCGAGTTAGATCAGGATGTACTTAGGTAAAATAAATATCATAGAATGACCAACTGTTTTTTCGAAACAAAAATTGTAATAACACTAGATTTCTGCAATAGATATAAGTGAAATATAGTAGATTCAGTTTGCATTTCCATAAGTTGCTTTTGTACTTGAGATATTATTCAACTTATCTATCAGATGCGAGTGTTTCGTGATTGGCAGGTAAGTAAAAATTGCTATTTAGGTATTAGGATAACATGAAATTATTTTCGAAATTTTTGCTTATTCTAATAAAACCACTGTGTAGAACGAAATCCAAGATATACTAGAATCATTCACACAAACAATAGGAAATCAGGAATATAAACTTAATAAGATTCCGGGGGGTTCAGGGGGGCTCTGCTCCCCTGAAGAAATGTATTTTTTTTTTATCTAAAAAATAGAATAAGAAGTTCATAAGAATGTCAAATATTATTTCATAAACTGTGTTTAATTTAACGTTTCTAATTTCTGAAACCTTCGAATTAATTTATATGCATATAAATAGATATGTAGTAATTTAAAAAAAATAATAATTTGGGGATTGTAAGATGTTAAATATTATGAAAAGTGAGATTAAAAAACACTGACTTTTAGAGCTGACGTTGAGGCTCCTGATCTGAAGATTTACTAGTAGTTATCAAAACAAAGTGTTATTTTCCACTGCACGTCAATGGATTTTCCCAAATCATTACGAACTAAATAACTCCATAACTTTTCCCTTCAATCTGTAAATAGCTCTTAAAAGGATAACTCGCTGAATATCTTTCCGAATTTTCTAATGTTAATTGCCGAAACGTCAGGTGAGGCTCACTGTGCAGCCCCGAAAAGTGTTTAGTTTCCGTCCGTCTGTCTGTCTGTCTGTTCCGCGATAACTGCCGCAAAAATGATCCGATTAGGTTGATTTTTGGTGGGTATGTTGGTGAGGTACCCGGAATTAGTTGTCAAATTTTTAGTTACATTTGGTTCATTTATTCGAAAAATATAGAACATTTCTTTTTAGGTCACAATGCTTTCCTATGAGAAATCAGTCGATTTTGAAATTTTCCATTCGTTGAAAATAAAATGACGCCTTTGATTAATGTATTTAAACAGTATGTTATGAAAGCTAAAACTAGTAAATCTACAGATCAGACTACCTCAACGTCAGCTCTACAAATCATTGTTCATTAATCTCACTAATTTTTAATATTATGTATGTAAAAAACATACATTAAAGGTTCAAATAACAAGGTGCCGTACACTCTTTGGAATTTCAAAGAAGTACGGCACCACTTTTTTAAATTACATATTTTCTATTTAATATTTAAATGGCAGAATTCGTTATTAAGTCGTAGAATTTGTAATATTTTCCTGCAATTTAATAAGCTAAAAATTTTTATTAAAAGATAGTGGTAGAACTGCACGCAATCAATAATAAATTCTCAACAAAATATATTTATTTTTGTTCAGTTTTTCTTTTAAGATATGGCAACAGAAAAGAAAATAAAAGACAGTTTTACAAAGTGTTATTTAATTATGCATTCAAATAATGAAATTTTGAAATTTATTAAAAACCATATGCTTAAATGGAACTAACAAGGGAGATCTCCAAAAGCGCATACTCAGAAAATTTTGAAAAAAATACAGAATGTTCTTCTAACGAGGATATAAATATGCTTATAAAAAGAAATTGCTGCGGAACCTCGGTATAACGTCTGGAAAAAATTATGAAAATTTCGTGTTTTTGGCGATTTATCGCTGGTTGGCGACACAATAATAATAATAATAATAATATTAATATTAATAATAATAATAATAATAATAATAATATACGCTTTTATGATAAATATTCTTTTAGGAAAAACGTTCTACGCGTCATGCTGAACTAGTTTAAGTAAGTTTAACTTAAATAAATATGCTTTTATAACTGCGGTTTTTTCATATGCATTTATATGTATACAAAAAAATTAACAATCATATTCTAACTTTAAAAAAAAAATTTAATTTATTAACAATGCTTTAAACTAAAAGTTGAAGCCCGATTCTGAGCACTGCCAACACCCCCTATATTCAAAGCCTTCACAGTGAATTGTAATGGCCGATCCCGTAGCCCGACTTCCTACTTCAACAATGAGCGTTTTCGCGAGCTTGCGTACGCTCACAGATTAAAGTTGGAACTTTAATTCCTCTGTGAAAGTTGCATTTAGAATTATTTCCCATAACTTTTTTTAAACATTTCAGCAGGATGAGTGTTTTTTCTCCATTCAATTACAAATTGAATAAAATCCAATGTCCCCAATATTTATTGAATAATTCTTTTTAGTAATTAACATATCCCAATACAAAAATTTTGTAATTTAAATAAATGACGATAAATATAAAAAAACTACTAAAATGTAATTGATTTTTCGTATTAAACTTGCATTTATTTCATTTGAATAAAATTATTATTAATGTAATCAAGTTCTTTATTTTTCTTTCTTTCTTTAAATCAGATATTTTTAATTACAGTTGTTAACCCCCCCCCCCCCTTGAGAACCAAATTTTCTTTCTAGCTTTACATGTATACATTTAGTATTTACAATATAAAGCTTATTTTTTAATAGATTTCAAGCCTCGTTACTAATATATATATATATATATATATATATATATATATATATATATATATATATATATATATATATATATATATAAGTGGGGGGGAGCATTGATAAACAAAAAAGACATGAATGGGTACTTTTTATTTTAGAAATACAAAAGTTTCTTTACTTTATTGAAATCACTATTTTAAAAGAATAAAATATAAGAATAATCTGTATTAAAAAATTTAAATTTACGAAGAAATATTTTCTGTAAAAATCTGAAGCTCAACTATATCAACATTTGAATTTTTCTATAAAAATTGCTAAAATCTGCAATTTTAATAATTACTAGTTTTCAAACAGCAGCTAAATTCTTTTATATGACTGAAATAAAAATATAAGGTTGAAAATGCACTAATAAAAAATATGCTGTGTGAGAGAGTTTCTTTCCCCCCCCCCTCCTTCAAAATGCAAAAAAAAAAAAAAAAAAAAAAAAAAAAAAAAAAAATCCCAGCGTTTTTTGTATAATAGTTCTTCAAAGGTATCCATGACCTTTCCTTTTAACCTAATATCTTTTATATCAGAACTCTTTTAAACATTAATTTAGCAAATTTTTGCTTTTAATAGATTTTTGTTATCCTGAAAAATTTCTTTTACAGGCTATAAAATAAGAGCTTTCTTCTTGTGCCACCTTTAAAGCAATTTTAAGTTCTTCAATTTACATAAGTTACTAAAAATATTAAGAACTGTTATAATTTTACTTGATTTGTTGAATTGCATTTATTCCATTTGATTCAGATTATTTTTAATATAGTCAAGTTCTTTATCTTCATTTTCTTTATTCATTTAAATCATTCTTTTTTATTGAAATTATTTATTTTTCTAAAAATTAAATTTTCTTTCTATCTTTCTTTATTTCTTCACTCAAACAGTATGCAGGTTTGTCAACAGATTTGAAGTAAACCTAGTATAAAAATAATAACAATAATAATAATACTTTGGACGAACGTAAAACTATCAAGCGGATACTAATTGTTTAAAAAATATACTAAAAAGAGCTCAATATACAAAATTTTAAAAAAGGCAATAAATGTGATGTAATTTAGAAATAGAAAAAAAAAATCTGTATTAAAGAATTAAATATATTTACATGAGAAAATATATTTAGAAAAAAATCTGAAGCTTAATTATAACAATATTGTAATTTTTCTATAAAATATGCTAAAATTTGTAATTTTAATTATTATTTAAAGTAGCATTCAAACCCTGGAGCTAAATTTTTTAACATGACTGAAATTTGATGATCTAGACATAAAAATCAGGGGTCTGTTTCTCACAGTGTCCTGTTTTTATGAAATTGTGGAGGTTTTTTTATATTTCTGAAAATTCTAGTCATAATTTTGTAAATTTTGAAATTATCGTTATATACAGGTTGCTGTATATCCTTTACACATGAAAAAGCTAAGTACTATGTTCTGTGATCGTTCAGTTGTTTTGTGACAAGTCAGATTTTATTTTTAATTAAGGGGACGGTGGACGTTAAACTTGAATTATTTTATTTTTCATCAAAGATATATGAAATTTTGTCCATATATAGATTTCACCATAAGTATATAGAATACCTTAAGGTAATTTCCTAATCTTAATATAATTTCAAGATTTAAAAAAAAAAATTAATTTATAAACCAAATTTTAAAATGCTCCTTGCGTCTTAATTTTTAAGATATTCCCCCGATTTAGCATTTGAATCACTTAAAACTATATTACAAACAAATCTGTGTATCAGTTTTTTAATCCCCCTAATAGTTAATTTTTGAGAGATTTTTTTTCTAAATTCCATTCCGATTTTCATCAAAATTTAGCATTTTAACAAGTTATAAATCAAATTTAATTATCTTAACGAAGTTTAATTATAAAATGCCTACACAGTTTCTTTGTAAACAGTATCAGGATTCGTTCTTATCAATTTCATGAATTTTGAACCAAAATTAAGACGCGTGGAGCATTTCAAAAATTTAAAGAACGTGTAAAATTTGTATTGAAAAAAAAACATGTATAAAATTTACTAAAGCACAGAAAAATTCATTGTGTACATAATTCAAACGCTTGTAACTATGCGAAAAATTATCGCAGCTGCATGAAGTTTTTCTCAAATGGTTCAGTACAAACTGAAGAATAATAATACACATAAAAATAAATTTAGATTTTTGAGGCGATTTTTGATCAAATAAAGCTCCACGGTCCCCTTAAATGATTAAATTTGTGAAAGGTTTTGTTTGGACGTGGAAAATTTTTGTGAAGTTTTGGAATGAAAATTTTGTGAAGGGCTTCTGTAAGAAGCCAAAATTTTTCTAAACAGATATCTGAAAATACAGAAAAAGAATGTACTAAAAGAATGCTTTGTGTGAGAAATTGTGAAAGAAGAATTAAAAAATATGTAATCGCAGCATTTTAAAAAATATACATAATTGTTTTTCAAAGATATCCATGGCTTTCATTTACTTACAGTATAAATGTAAAATTTTTAGCGCTTGTTATTATTATATATGTTTTAATTTTTACCCCCTCCCCCCCCCCCCCCCCGTCACTGTTTATTTTTTTTATTTTTTTTTTCTTATTTGATACTGAGACATACTTTAAAGACTTGGGGCTCTAAGTGTTATCTCTTATTTATTTATATCACTGTTTTAATATCATTATTATGTATAATCAGTTCTGTTATACACATGTAAGATAGAAATCTCGTTTTTTGAAGACAAAAATTGGAGTCATTTGCCTAGAGAGAGATAAAATGTTTTTCAGTAAATCATAAAAGGAAGATTTTACTTGTTTTCTAGCTTTTAATTCGTTTATTATTCAATACTTTTTACAAGACTTTGTTTATACGTTAGTTTGTATTCGAAAATACTTGCTAATTTAAATCATATAATATTTATATATGTTAAATTATTTTCTGTATCTAATTAAAGTTTTTGTTTATTCAATGTTGTCATTATCCCTCCCTCTCCCCCCACCCTTACGCGGATGTAAACACTTTCTGGTATTTAAACCATCAAATATAAATAATTAATAACGAGGCATTATTGTACTCAAATTGTTCATATCGAAACTATTTTTATATTTAAAAAAAATTATGCTACAATAATTTTATAAGTCAACATATAACTCTATAAATATCGCCAGGTGCTATTGAAAAATAAATTTGAGAAAAAGAAAAAAATAATAACACTTACAAGATCAAACAACTCTCAGTATTCTCTAATTATAAAGAGAATAAATAGTAACAATAATAATAATTTGCTCCCATAAAATCAACTTTAAAATTAAGAGTAAAAAGAAAAAAAAAAGGAAAAAGATAATTGACAAAAGCAACATACGAACTGCTGCTAGTTAATACTATGATAATAGTAAACACTCTTGAAATATTTTATAAATTAATAAAATAGTGCATCCAGATTACTCATAGTAAATGATTAGAAACTGTTAGAAAGTAAAATAATTATATGATTTTAAAAGTATATTTGAATACAAACGCATAAACTGGAATTTTGAAAAAATATATAATAACGAAGTAAAGCATAGCTAAAGAACGGGGATCTTTTTTTCTTTTTTTAAATCTGCATGCATAAAGTTTATCTTTAGACATATAAATTAATAACAAAGTCCTGTGAAAATATACTGAGTTGAAGTAAACTAATAATCAGATAAAATGCAAAATCCTCCTTTTTTTATGACTTAAGACAAAATACTTATTCTAGGCAAATGATTGAAAGCTATTGTCGTAATATACACGTGGTTTAAAAACTAAGTTTGTATCTTACATACATATAAAGAAATTTATAATGATAATATTATTAAAACAATGATATAAGAAAACAAAGACAAAACTTACTTTTATTCTTTAAAATATGTCTCCATATCCAAAGTTGTACTTATTTTTACAATTGTAAATACGTGCTCTCGCATCTAATCTAAAGGTGAACTGACCGATCAAGCAGGCAACTGGGAAGGTCAACGATAAAAGCCGGAAATATACCTTCGGACTACGGTCTCCGCCATATTGCCTCTTCCGGAATTCACTGTGAAGGCTTTGAATATAGGGGGTGTTGGCACTGCCAACTTGACTTCGATATTGTTAATGTCGTAGACAATAAGAGTAAAGTATTGTTGCCATGGAAACAACGACTTATTCATTATCGAAATGTATGTGTACATCATAATCAGAGCGTTCTTAATCGGGAAGTTACCCTTAAAATACACTTGAAACTTATCCAGCCTGTGAAACCGTGTAATATTAAATAACTTCAGCAACTAAATATATTATACAAGCTTATGGAAAAAATAATAAACAATTTAATCGTTTAAGTTTAAATTCATTAAGTACTGCGTATTTAAACACCCGTTTAACCAGGAATTTTCAAATTCTTTAAAATCGCTTGCATTTGGCGAGGAAAAACTGTTGCTCGCCAAATCGCATCTTTTTGCGCCAAATACTCGAAAGTATTGTATTTTTTGCAGGTTTTCTACTGGGATTCCGAAGCTAAATTTGACTGATCCTTCATTTCGTACATGAGTAGTTTCATGAGCAATTTTTTTCAAAATAGTCTGAGTATGCTGAGACCTTCCTTGTAAGAAACAGCCTATGTTTTATTCTCAGTTATAATCTATCAATTTACAAATATAAGAGTTGAAAGGACTTAGTTCAGCCATATGGATATGATTGATGGGCAAACATTCAAATACATTTTCATGTTTATCGTATTAAGATTTTAGATTTATTTTTTTAAATATAGCTTCTTTTAATGATATTTGCTATGTTAATTCTCTTGATATGCCCAGAGTATCAAATTTGCAACACTTTTTATTTAACTTTTAATAAATAAATCAAGTTCTTCGCAGCCACTATATTTATATCGAAATATTAATCCAGTAAAAATAACATGAATATACTACTAAATAAAGTTAAAAATATATCTTAAAATTTCTGGTGTCTAATTGTTAACTCTTCAATGCATGATTTTTTCTTTTAGAATTGTGGGTTTTTTTACTTACATTAAGGATCAGACACCAGAAATTTTAAGGTATATTTTTAACTTTATTTAGTAGCATATTTATGTCATTTTTAACAGGATTACTATTTAGATATAAATATAGTGGTTGCGAAGAACTTCATTTATTTATTAAAAGTTAAATAAAAAGTGTTGCAAATTTGACACTCTAGGTATTTAAGGGTTAAATTGCCTTTATGAGACGAGTAACAAAAGAATAATTTTATTTTAATGTTTTGAACAATGATATATGAATTGCATTTCCTGGCATAAGGTTCTCAGGGACGGGTTGTTAAGGGGACCCTGACCCCCCCCCCTCCCCGCCACACACACACACACACAGGCACACACTGCCTTCGGTGGAAATCCATTTTAGTTCTGCTTTTACATTCATGTGTTGAAAACTTATCTTACACTGAGAGTTCAGGTAAGAAGAGGTTCCTGACGAAAAAAAATAAATAAATACTGTTTCGATTATCAATTTTAAAAAATGCTGGTACAACTTATTTTTGAATATTTAATATCTTTTAAAACAGTGTTAGTTTAATTTATTTCATGTTTATAGTCTCCATATATATATACAGAGTGTCTCATTTATTTAAACCCGCGTAAACGCGAAGCAAATGAACAACACAAGTGCACGCGCACACCGTTAGCACATGAGCGGTGTGGAGGGGCATGTGAACACCACTACCAAAACACTAGAAAACCGCACGAGACACTTCAGTGCTAAGGATAACGAAGTGAAAGGTAGTTTTACGTCATGGTGCTATGTGCAGAAAAAAGCGATATTATTATTATTGAACATTATTTTCGAACGTCTTCGTATAAAACAGTCCAGGAACGATATGAAAACAAGTTTTCAGACTCGATTGTGCCGAATAAAAGCACAATAAAGCGAATCGTGGACCATTTTCAAACAGAATGGACTGTGGAATCGAAAATAAAGAACCGTCTGTCGTTTGTCCCAACTGACCACAAAATGAAGGAAATCGAGACGAAAATGAAGGAGAAACTGGCCACGTCAGTAAGAAAATTAGCTTTACAAACAAATGTTTGGTTTCAAGAGGATGGTGCTCCTGCACATACGGCCAACGACACTCTGTGATTTCTCCAAGAATTTTTTGGTGATCGCCTAATTACAAAAGGACTATGGCCTCCACGCAGTCCAGACCTGTCACCGCCCGATTTCTTCTTGTGGGGCTATTTGAAAAATCGCGTGTTCCGTGAACCGGTAGCCTCGATTACGGAACTGAAAACTCGCATTAGGGAAGAGATAAACGCTATCACACCAAACACATTACAGAATGTGTCTCGAAACCTCCTAAACGGGCCCAGATATGTAAAGATGAAGACGGCGGTTACTTCCAACACCTTTTGTAGTCGTTTAAGCACTTCTGTAAAATAAAAATTAATGTTTGTACATTGTTCTTTTTTTGGGTTGCAAAATAAATGAGACGCTCTGTATATTATAATTTTGTTATAAGTGTATTAAAACCAGAATTATTTTGTGTGTTTTTGAATCATTTTGTGTTTGGGTGTCATCGATGGGGATGCGTTTTAAAAAAAGTGTGCTCTCAACTTGTCTTTCAAATCATTTCTCTCAACTCGACTTAGTCAACATGTATGATGCATTGCCATGTGGATGTGAATATTATGCAGAAGTTGTGACATTTTAAGGATTCTGTATAATTATTGTGAGTAAAATATTTTATCTACACTTTACGCGTTCATATTTCCAATTTTATTATTTCAGAACTGTTATCTCGTGGTAATTTCGAGAGGTGTTAAATACAGTTTTTGGGATATTCGATGTGAGTGAAATATATTGTATATTCTTAATGGTTTTTTATTTCCTATTTAAATATTTCCAAATTTTAATATTTCCAATTGTTGTCTGGTAATAATTCAGTGTACCTGGATGATTCTACTGATCTCAGCATTATGCCAGTAGAATTATGAAACACTGAATTATTATTTAAAACACATGTGGGTGCATCCAGGCTGATGAGTACATGTGCATGTGTTTTTTCATATCTAATTCATATTTAATTCTCATGTGATCCAATTTTCCATTGTATATGGTTCATATTTAATTTATTAATCCATTTGTATTTACTTAACTGCAACTCCAATTTATTTTTTTTTTCCTTTTCTCTCTATTTCTTTTTTCTTTTTTCAATATTCTTTAGATATGAGTAAAATTTGGCCAATTACCATTGAAGCACAAGCTATGGTAATATTATGTTTGCAGATGTTAATTATTAGCTATGTGGTATTCTGTATACACAATATCATTAATTATCTCTTTGGAGATTTAAGTAGGATGATAATAGAACTTGATATGCTTTTTGAAAATCATAGATATTATATATATATATATATATATAAAGGCCATGACTGCGGTTTACAGGCAATCAAACTGAAACTCTCACCGCTCACTGGATATCATTCTGCCCGCGCTCATATAACATTACACATAATGTCAATTCAATAAATGCACATCTATATTGTTAATTTTATTTAGAAAATTGTAATTTAATAAAAAACTAATGTTTTAGAAACAAATATAAAATATTTGCTGTATAGATCATATTTCTTAAATTTTTAATACTCTTTGATGCAACGAACTTTTTTCTTGTTTTCCAACTCGCGCTATGTAACAAGGTTAATATTTTAAAATAATATGTTACATTCAAATGTAATGGAGAAAAAATTTCTTTGTAGATCGAAAATTCGAGTAAATTCAATCCTAAGTTTAAGAAAAAGCATAAAAAGCAATTAAATAGTGCATTTCGTGCGGAGAAAAACATTTATACTGTAATAAAAATGGTATCGGTTCTGCGCTAACATAGCTTTCAACGCAATACCTTGCTTGATTCGTCTCTCTTGCTCACGTGACCTTCTACTTTCGACTTCGCTTCTGGCCCATAGTAAGTAAGCTATGACAAACCTCCAAATTTTACTAGCATCTGGGGAAACTTGCAGGTCCTTGAAAGCCTTGACCAATCAAAAATGTCTTATATTATATATTATTAACAGCACCTTCGATTTTGTTAAAAGAAATGTTTTGTTTATGTTCCCTTCTTGGCGAAAATATGCTTCTCGGAGATCATGTTTATTCAATACGGAATATTCATCACGTTTTCCATAATACAATACAAAACTAGTCGTTGGGGGCGTAATACTTACCCATCATGGATATGCATAATATAAAATATGCAAATAAAACACGTGTAAACTATTTATAAAAATGCATTGCAATTCGAATAAAATCCTGGCTTGATGACGTCGTAAACTTCAAATGCTCTATTACTGAATTGCTTGAAAGAAACATCCTTATAACTCCAAAAATGATAATCCTATTAACTAATGGTTTACTGCGTCGGATGAAGCGTCTCATTTCCAATTAAAATATATCTTTGAATAGAAATGTGAATGAAATACTGGGTCATGAAAACTCGAAGAGTGAGGAAAATAGGATTACAAATAACTCGGCAACTCATTGCCCGATCAACTTCATTATTTATGCAAAATTTATGGGGTTTTTTTATTATCTTTTATATTCATTTCTTAAAATGAGCAATTTCGAAAAGGTTTATATACCTTTTATCAGGACGAATATTTCGAGAGTCCGACAAAAAATAGTTCCGGATAATCAAGGTTACTGAAATTGAAAAAGCTTCTTCTCGTTAATACATACTAAGTTCATACCAAATTTCAAGTCTTTATCTCAATTTGTTGGGTAGATAGAGCATTTACAGACACACACACAGACACACATACATAAACACATAGTGACAGAAAGACGGCATTTTTTTTTTTTTTTCTAAAAATATGTTTTCAGAATCTCCAGTGTCCGAAACGTATACCGTAATTTCGGGTGTATAGTCCGCAGCTCAAAGAGTCATTTTTCGACCCAGAAATATTATTTTATAAAATGTAACTTAAAAGATCGCTGTAAATATTTATCTACAATTATTGAATAAAATTTCTGGGTCGAAAAACGACTCTTTGAGCTGCGGGTTATACACCCGAAATTACGGTAAATCCGTAAAAAAAACTTTCATTTTTAAAACGATAACAAGACTTACCCTATACTACGTATGATGGGTAAGCACAGCTGCCAACTTTTACGTTTTTTGCTACCACTAAAATTTAATAGAGAAATTCCCGACAAAATAAGGCAATTAAATAAAACAAAATTTATTGTTAAATTTTAGTGGTAAGAAAAAAGCGTAAAAGTTGGCAGCTATGGGTAAGTAATATGAATATGACTTTAGTTAAATCGGGGGGAAATAATGATTTCTGTAACAAGATGTATTTAGGATTGTTATTATTTTTACAAATACACTGTGCGTCAAAAAAAATGTATACATGCGCTGTTTAACAGGTCCTAACTTTCTAATTTTTCTTTCTTTTCAAAATATAATTAATTGGAAATAGTGAGAGAACCAAGATTAACTTTTGATAAATGAAAAAAAAAATTTAAATGCAATTGTATGTATGAACATTTAGCAGAAGTACAAAGACAATATCGCAGTGATTTTCAGGCAGACCCACCTATGCGACTTACAATTCATCGGATAAAAGATAAGTGTGAAACGAATGAATCTTCATAGACAACGTTCCGGAACCGCGATTGAACAAAGAATGCGCCACAACACCAAATGAAATGTTTGTCGAAGTTTGTGAATCGATAGTCCACCGTTATAAGCAATGCGTTGACCAGAACGGCAACAGTTCTGAACATCTGCGGTAGGAGAAAAAAAATACAATTTATGTAGATTCTTCTGCAATTTAAATATTAACTAGCTGACCCGCCCATCGTTGCCCGGACCCCGTGATAATAAATTTAAAAAAAAATAGTTTTTATTATTTTATATCTTTAACCTGATTTTGTAGGAAATTATATCTTAAAATGAAAAATTCGTGAAAAAATATTGATATTTAGTGATAAAAGCGCTCATTTTCTTGTTTTTTCACGTACGGTCATTTAATAGTTTTAAAATAAAAAGTTATTTTTGTCCGAACTCTTTGAAATCTTTATTGGTGATAAATAAAGCGGTTTTACAGACCGTTTAAAAATTTCGTGAAAAAATATTGTTATCTAGTTGTAAAATAAATGTTTTCTTCTTGCTTTTTTGTTTGTTTGTTTGTTTGTTTTCGCATCGGCTCCTTTAACATAGCAATAAAAAAAATAGTTCTCATCTTCCGAACTCTCTGAAATTTTAATCGGTTATAAATATATAACTGTATCCAGGCTCTCTTTAAAATTTTACAAAAAAAATATGCATATCTAGTAGTGAAAACATGATTTATTTTTTTTAAGAAAAAAGCTGTCAACGCAATGGCCATATTACGTAATCCGTTTTCAATCAACCCTTTTCAATCTCCCTAGGCTAAACAGGTGAGGGCTAAACACATTTCCCGTTTCTGAGGGGAGAAGCCTTCAGAAAACGTTGAAGCATGCGCACTGTGACAATTTTCGTGTGGAAAAGAGAATGTGAATGTGACAGAATGCGCTTTCCGGTTTAAATATATAGATTATATGTGAATAAAATCTGGGGAGTTATAATCATTCAAAGTGTGTGTACGTTTTTCTGACGCATCCTGTATATGCAATCAATGCTTCAGTATCTAGCAGTAAAACTGAAATAATTTCCTAAACGTTTCAAGCTCTTTGTTTTTGTTTTTGTTTTTGTTTTGTTTTTATTTATGCACAATTATATTTTAGGATACATTATTGAAAATATATATATATACTCTTAAGGTGTAAGAATCAAGTATTGAAAATATTTTGCTATTTTATTGTACTTTCTATATGATGTCTGATATTAATATACTATTTACTGGTTTAAAAAGAGATTATTACTGCAATATTCTAATTCTTTTCACTGTCTGTAGTTTAATATGGAATCCATCGATGAAATAAATTCTACTTTAAAGTTACCTTACTTACACGGGA
Source organism: Maratus michaelseni (assembly GCA_963931845.1). Taxonomy (NCBI): domain Eukaryota; kingdom Metazoa; phylum Arthropoda; class Arachnida; order Araneae; family Salticidae; genus Maratus; species Maratus michaelseni. Next base: position 212,714,475 of record OZ007600.1, read on the forward strand.
ACCACTTTTGGTGCAGCTCGCACCTAGCATCGAGCCCTGGTGCTTTTTGTAACCCTATACAGAAAAGTTAGAGAACCGATAAAACTTCTCTGTTAAAATCATATTTTATATATATATATATTTTTATACTTTTAATTTCTTATTATTGTATTTTTAATTGTTAATTTCATGCCAAAAGTGAATTAAGTCCATAAATAGGGCGCTACAAATTTTTCGCCCAAATTTTCCCTGGATTATGCGTACGGTACGTATTAGAATTAAGGCGGTATTCAAAAAAAAATATTTTTCCACACTCAACAACTCAAAATTTTGAGACACATTCTCAGACTCATTTTTAAAAGTAACAACAGGAAACTTGGCGGCGTGATTGATAAAGACGTTTATAAGGGCCCCATGTTTTTATTTTTCGTTCAATTCATTAGAAATTGATTTACAGACAATTATTTTCACAGTACGATATATTTTTTTTTTGTTTCCAGCGCTATCGCTTCTCGAAATTCGGTTTAAAATGTCCACTTTGACAGCCTTTTTAAAAATATATTCTGCCTTTATCACAAAATCGACCAATTTCGGACATTATAAAGTTTCTGAATAAGAGAACCTGCCAATTGGATGCGTTTTAGAGCAAAAATGAATTTACAAATGTATCTCAAAATAAGCAGTTTGGATTTGTGAATACACCTTTAAATCAGATCGCCAACAAAACGCCAACTTTTCCCCCGTCAAAAAAGTAAATATAATGTTGTAATTTTTCAAAATCAAATTCATGGGCTCTTGAAGAAATTTTTAAACTTTTTTTCAAAAATTTTAAACTTATTATTGACTAATTTGTATTTTTAACTGCTTTTATATTTAAAAAAAAAAAAAAAAAAAAAAAAAAAAAACTTCCATGTTAATAATAGTGCGATAAGTGGTCTCAAAAGTTGCATTTTCAGAAAGTTATGCTGCTGTAAAATAAAAAAATGTGACTTTAACAGAAAAATTTTATCGATTCTCAAACTTCGTAATATAGGGCGCTTTAAAATGCACTAGGTCTCAATGATAGGTGCGAGAACTAGCGTCGTAAAAAAAAAAAAAAAAAAGAGGGTATACGCTCCGTGGTAACCATTAAAGAAAGTTTATGACTGTGCCCAATTTTGACTGGGAATAAGCATGGGCACTGGTGGATTTTGAAATTTAGTAAACCAATGGCCCGAAAAATTATACTAAACGAAGTCTCATCGTTACACTTAAAAACTTCGTTATGAAGAAAATTCGTTAAATAGGAATCAACTTAAATTCAGGAATTTTTTCCTTCAGACATGACAAACAGTTATTGGATTCAGAAGCATTTGATTCAGTTTCAATTATCAAGCCGTCTTTTACAAAATAGTTGTGTACGGTCGATGAAATCACGTCAGATTCCCAAGCTTTGGCTTAAGCTTTCATCAGCTCACTGTTAAAAATATCCCTGTAAAATTACGGGCAGAGGCCGGCAGCAGAGATTCCAGTCATACCCCGTAAAAAAATATCCATGCCCATAATTTTGTGCAGCCCGTAATTTTACGGGGCAAAGTAATACAGCATTAACCGTATAATTATGGTCCATAAATGTAACTTTATGGTCTGCCTTACTACGGTTAGGGCGTAAAAAAGACTGTAAATTAACAGTGAGTGATCGTATATGTTTAACCATTATCTTACGGTTTTGGCACGTAATTTGAAGGTATGTTTTTACACTGTTATTAAGTGTGGGGGGAGGAGGGGGCATTACAACAACAAAGTACCTAAAGTTAATTAATTTGCAGAAGTATTTTTTAAAAAGGAAATGTTTACCAATTAACCAAGGATGATTCAGAATGCAACTATCAAAATTTGATTTTCATTATCATAAAACCGCCGACTAATCGAAACTAGCATGCTATTTTTAGGAAAACGTTATTTAGCTAAGTAATGATTAGCTAAATAATTAAGTATATATAAAAAAGAGTAGTTTGTTTCCACATTGATATTATTTTTGACGTTACTTCAATAAACTTACTTAATTTTCCTCTTTTTCGGCACAGCAGCGACACTCTTATGCTACACAGGCACAAACTTTTCTTGCTTGCAGAAGATCACTCATGGTAGTCGTTTGTTACACAATAAAACTACACACTCGTGATCTTCAGAGAGCAATCAAACCCGGGATATCTACCAGACACTGTTTTCTTCATCTGTTTCACTTTTCATAGATTGAGTTCTTGCCAGAAGTGCAAGTGACGTCAAAAATAATATAAATGTTCCCTAGAAAGTAGTTTTCACCAAAAGCAGAATATGGTTAAAAGTGCGACGTATGTCGCAGAACAATGGGCTTCTATTCAGAACATTTCAAATTCTTAATTTCAACAAAATTTGTCATTCATTCTGAGTAAAAAAGTGAAAAATTCATCAGTCGATCACCAGAAAAGAGCAAAATTTGTCACCCGAACATCAGAAAAAAAAACCCCGCAAAATTCTTCAATCATTCATGTAAAAAAATAGCAAAATTCATCAATTGGCAGACTTATATAAAACCAAAAACTTTCTGCAAATTAATTTAATGTTTAATAAAATTACATGTTATATTATTTTGATGATATGAATTAAAAACAGTACTAGTTTAAAATGATTACCATTTAAATTAAAAATTAATTAATATTAAAGAATAATTTGTTTGGTTCAAAAAGTAAAAATCCATGATAGGAATGTGCATTTCTTATCAATTACTTTGTCAATATATTTAGAAACAGCCAAATCCTTAATATTGTGACCTCTTCAAACAAAATGCCAGTCACTCTGTTTTCAGAAATAATGTGACATTGCTTCTGAAACAACTGAATCACATTTTGTAGGTAGAGGTCCATTTATAGAATCTAATTTGAGAAAACCCCCAAAAAACATGTGCCTTAAATAATACATGATTTCCTCTGTGTCATTTTTTTTTTTCTATTATTTTTATTTCTATTTGAAAAATTTCCAGCCACCAATAAATCATTGATGAACATTAAAATTTCATGCATTTTGAAATAGTTAAATGTAGCTTTAAATTATTTTAAAGAAATTCAATTTTAAAATGTTTTCTAACAATATGAAAGTAATCGATTTAACCGCCACCACCAGGCGAAAAAGTCATTGCAGGTGCTGATGGAAAACCAATCAGCGCCGCATTCCAGTCTGCAGAAAATAGAAATAAAACTGTGTGATGTCACAACAATATTTTGCGTATTTAAACTTTGAATTGTGCAAAAACAATAAATAAATCAAACATAAATTTGGGAAATATTTTAAATTTTTCAATAATACAAAAAATAATAAAAAATAAAATAAAACTAATCGTGCCAATCCTAAAATTCTTCTATCTCATTCAGGTTTCAAATACCCTAATTTCCTGCCTATAAATCCGCGTCGGCATATAATCCGCAGGTGTCAATCTCATGATATTTTGAAAAAAATCTTATAATCTGCAGGTGAAATTTTCACTTAAAAAAAATTTCACAAGATTTACAGGACAAACGTTCAGCCATAAGAGAAAAAATATTGAATCTATTGTAAAATATTTTAATTTTTAACTTTTGTATTTAATATAACACTTGATAAATAAATAAATCTGAAATAAAAAATTGATAATTCAGTACAAAGATATTTGAAATTGTATTACACATAAGTAAGAATAAATTCAGAAGATTTACATTACTTAGTATAAAATTATAATTAAGTTAATTACTTAAATATTTGTTTAAATTAAATATAAAATCCTTGTACTAGTTTTTTCTTTTGTCTTATTTTTAATTTAATATTACGAGATCAGCGAATCAGACAAAGATTTGTCTGGCGTAAATGTAAGTAAAAGTAAGCCATTCGATTATCGTTTGAATCATATCGCCGTATGCGGAGAATGAACAGCTGTAATGGATAAAGAATAAAGTGTGATGTTTGTAAACTCGACTTTTCTTAACAAGATTTAATAAGTTACGCGGCAGCACCATCTGTTGATTTTTAAGAAAGATATATGTAAATTTGCTCAAAAAAATTATATTTATTGACATTGCAAAGATATCAACTAGGAAAAAAATCGCAGATAGTCCGCAGCAGCATATAATCTGCATTACAAGAAAGAAAATTTTTTAACGTATAATCCGGATTATAGGCAGGAAATTAGGGTACACCAAAAATGAATCGGCACCAATTTATATCAAGGTCTAACTGAATCTGAAGCTTTATTATATTCCGTGCATTAGTTCTTGAGATGTCTATCACTAAAATTGTGTAAATTCTGAAAAATGCATTATAGCAGCGCCACCTGTTGGGACATTTACACCAAAACCTAATCAATAACTTATGTCAACGTTTAACTGAACCGGAAGTTTGATGAAAATCCATGCATTAGTTCTTGAGATATAGTTATCGCGATAATAATGAAAAAAGTAGCGTAGCAACGCCACCTGTTGGGCTATTTACACCAAAACATAATCAGCATCTATTTACGTCAAGGTCTAACAGAATCTGAAATTTGATAAAATACCGTGCATTCATTCTTGAGATATAGCTATCGTGATAATCATGAAAAAAGTAATATAGCAGCACCACCTGTTGGTATATCTACACCAAAACTTTAACTGAATCTCAAGTTTGATGAAATTCTGTGCATTAGTTCTCGAGACATAGATCGTGAAAAATGCTGCACAGCAGCACCACCTGTTGGGCGATTTACATTAAAAACAAATCAGCACCAGTATATATCAAGGTCTAATTGAATCGAAAGTTTTATTAAATTCCATGCATTAGTTCTTGAGATAGAGTGCCTACAAATTTAAAAAAACAAAAATGAATCAAGACATTTTCTAAAAATTCAAATCCTGTTCAGGACCTAAAACCTATAAATCTATCAAAAACCAAACATTTTCATGAATCCAATACTTTCTTGGAAAAATTACAAGAATTTTTTTTTTTTTAATTACATTTTTCTTTTCTAAAATTTTTTCCCGCAGAGTTCTAAATTTTGTGGAAATTTTTTACAAGCACAGCATGCGCCCATGCATCTATATTATACAACTTTGTCAATCGGTAGCGGGGAAAAATTGCGAAATTCAGTCGAACGTGAAATGCCAGTTGTGGAAAAAATGTGAAATTTGTCGATCAGTTGATGAAAATAAATTGAGATTTTTGCTAATCAGTAGCAAGAAAATGCCACAAAATTTGCTAATCGGTTGACAGAAATATGAAAATTCATATATCGGTTGCGGCGGGAAAAGATCCGAAATTCATCAGTGGATCATCAAAAAAAAAATTCTTCAATTAGTCGCGGAAAAAAAAAAAAAATCTGAAATGAATCGATCGGTTACGAGAAAATAGCGTAAAATTTGCCAGTGGATGGAAAAATCTCAAATTTTGCAAAATTAGTCAACTAGATGCGAGGAAAATTTGTAAAATTCATTTGTAGATTGTGCAGAAGGTTGCTAAATTCTTCAATCAGCCGCATGGGAAAAATGCAAAAATCGTTAATCAGTCGCGAGAAAAAACTGAAATGTATCAATTGATCGTGGGAAAAAAATTGCGAAAATCATTAGTCGGTTGCAGAAAAAATTTAAAATTTGTTGATCACGATCAGTCGCTGAAAAAACCCCATGATTTTTATTAATAGGTTGAGAAAAAACCGCAAAATTTGCCAATCGGTAAAAGAAAAATATTTTGAAATTCAGGTCACAGGTAAAAATGCAAAATTTGTCGATCACGATCAGTCGCTGAAAAAATCCATGATTTTTGCTAATCGGTCGCGAGAAAAAGCCACAAAATTTGTCAATCGGTAAAAGAAAACTTCTCGAAATTTGGGGTCGCAGGTAAATACATGCGAAATTCAGCAGTGGATCGTCAAATATATTCCCGAAATCCTTCAATCAGTCACAGGAAAAAATGTGAAATTCATCAATCGGTCACGAGAAAAAATCATGAAATTCAGCAGAAGTGAAAAATCTGTAGATCGCTTCGTCTGTAAATTGGGAGAGAAGTTGTGAAATTCTTCAATCAGTCACAAGGGGAAAATGTATCAAAAAACATGAAATTCGTCTATAGATCCTAAGAAAAAATAGCGAAAAATCTTTAGTCTATCAAAGGAAAGAAAAATCTCAAAAATATCGTTCTCAAGAAAAGATCGCAAAATTAGTCAGTCGTGGGGGAGGGGGGGGGGGGGATGGTCACAAAATTAGTCTGTCGGTCGCAGGAAAATATTGCAAAATTCTACTGATTAATGGAGACTCAAAACAAACCAGTTCAACAAAATAGGTCTTTTGAATAGAATGCAAGAGAATCTCTTTTTGCAATTTTATAGGATTCTTCACGAACTCCTTTCAAAAATTGCTTCTTAGCTTCTAATTTTTAAAATTAAATTCTTTTCATTTTCAAGGCAGAAACTTTCTCTTAACAATTATTTTCAGTTGCTTCAGCATAATTTTTCTTGCATTCCTAATCGAATGTTTCATTTGGTTTGAGATTTTTATGCTGTTCAGATCACCCCATTTTCTTTTCGAATAATTGTCTCTATTCATAGACAATAATGTGAAAATTTTATGACACATTTTTAAGAATGATGCCGACTAAGTGCAACATTTTCCAAAAAATATAAAACGTGCAACAACCAAAAAAATCAATTTCCCTGATTTTTTAAGTATTACAAATTCCCAGATTTTTCCAGATCACTGAAATTCCTTGAGATTTCCAGGTTCTGTAGTCACCCTACCCTGATGGAATTCTTTTGTGCAATTAAAAATTACCATAGGTGGATACAATTTTCCTGCTGCACTTCCTTCAAAAACGGCATACAAAGAATCTCTGTTGATTGGATTTGATTCGATAATTTAATAATCGATAAAAATAGATATCTCTAATATACAATACTGTTTATTTAATTTCTTTTTTTAAAGATTTTTTTTAATTTCATTCTTTTTTGCCGTTGAAATTTGGATCTGCACCCTGAGCCATCACCCGAGCAGTCTTTGCTAAAAGTTATAATGTTATTAACATATTTTCTTAAAATATTTCATTTCATAATTTTATAGTTAATGGCTCTTTGACTTCTGAGCGATAGCAATGAACAATTTGTTACCAAATAAATTAAAACAAAATTATTTAAATAAAAAAAAAAAATACAACATTTTTAAACACTGACACACCACATTTTCATAAATACTGAATTCAGCGGTATTTCCTGTTGAAAATTTCTGAATTTAGAGGCAGTTAATAAAAAGTTTTATCACTGATTATACTTTGCAACTTTATAAATTTAGTAGAATAAAATATATAAAGCAAGCTTAAAATGAATTTTGAAATTTCTCAACATTTTAAAATTTAAATAGCTAAAAAGAAGCCACATTTCCATATTTCAATCACTAAGCAGAAAATAAATATTAAGATGTATTTTTATCTTTTAAGCATTTAAAATATTTAATTTTTTTAATTTGTAATTTCTTTAGCATAAAATATAATATTGAAGGCTTTTGACACAGGGTTTTTGATGCAACAGTTTAAACCATGATTAAACTCCGCAAAACTTGCCAACCCTGTCAGAAATAGTTCATATATTTAAATACAGGTTTGACTTGCACAAATATGTTAAATAGAAAGCATTCCTTACTAATGAATAACAAGAATTATAGATTTATTAATGAATATAAAGAATTAAACAACTAACATTTCTTGTCATTTTGCTGCAGGATTTTTTGTGCCAGCATAAACCTTGCAATTTTCATGTTTAAATGGGAAAACAAAACAAAATTAATGTAATCAATCATTAAGAGGGAATAAATTATAAATTTTGTATAGGTAAAAATTTATTCTGCATATTGCAAGTATGATCTAGTTATAGTACATCTATTATATTTTCTAAAGAGTTAATACTTTAGCAAATTATATCCATCAGTGATATCGGAGATGCGCTATAGCGCAAAATTTAAGCAACAAATTGGAAAACGGATGCATTAATATAATCTTTATGGGTCCTTCAGGATGCATATTTTTTTGTTTAAAGATCGCAAAAGTAGTACATGTTGTGTAAAATACATTAAATCTGTCTTATCTCTAAAAGAGGATCCTCTTTTGTAAGAAAGGAAACAGTTTTTTAAAAGTGTCTGGGTCCAGGAACACTCGATTTCAAAAGCCTTGCGGCATCACTGTACCCATAAATGTAAATGGTTTACGTAACATACATATCTATAAGGCTTTTCATTCCCCACAGATTTTAACATATTTATAAATATAAATTGCATATAACTAATAATATATCAATTTTCCTTAAAACAGGATATAATGCACTTTAAAACACAATAACACTTTACTTACTGTTCCGTAGCACGTAGCGGTAGCAAATCATCACAGAATCGCTTTTTTGGCGGGTTAAAAAATATGTTACGGTCGCGGTTAAGTGACATTATTTTTCGACACAGGACTAAAATGAAGGTGTTGCACCCTAGCGGAGGAAAATGTATGGGGTAGTACCGTATTTTTTTCCAACAGATGGGCTTGAACTGTAAGAATATGTGGATTGCCCTTAATTTTCTAAGTATTTAAGGGATAAGGCCGTTTATTTAGTGGATCAGACCGTTTTTCATCAAATAAGGCTGTTGCCCGTGAAAATTGAAGGGCAAAGGCTCATAAATTTACAGTTTTTTCTGAGAGTGCTCTGATACACAGAATCTCAAACTAATGTTTTCACTACATTGTCTTTTTTCTGTCTTTTTCGATAATGTACTTCAAGATTTTTTTGTATTTCTTAGACTAATGGCTGAAGTTTAGAAGTTGTATAGGCAGGAACATAAATAACTTTGATGCTCTTCGATTTGCATTTTGCAGCACATTGTTGTGGATGTACAAAGCAATTGTCTATCAGCAATGGAAGTCAGAATGGTAACTGTCGAACTCTAATTGATATTTTTTGCTTTGATCTTCTATATCACTGAATGTAAAAAGGAAATTTTGACAACTGTCAGCTCTGGAGTCTCGGCGTGGTAGACTAATGATAACAAGTGTTTTTCTAAGTGTGAAAAAAAAAATTATTTTATTTAGCGGCAAGCAGAATGGAAATTATTTAAATGTGTTCATTTTCATACAATCTGCTAAAATAAATTCGCATATCCATCGTAACAGCAACCTCTTAGTTTGAATTCTGTACAAGTACAAAAGTGGGATAAACTTCGTTATATAGAATATATTTTTCGTAACATGGCGATTAATTTATATGCTAATGGTGTTCAAAGTCGAAGTTCTGCAGAAAATTTCGTTAAGTAGAAAACTTCGTTAAATAGGAACTTCGTTAAAGGGAAGTTCCACTGTATTTACCTTTTTATATTTTTATACTTTAAGCATAATTCTGAAAGAATTAATAATATTTTTTTCCTTACAATTTCTATAATATACGGCTTCGAGTATTTAATTCAGTAGGAAAAAAAAAAAATATTAACAAAATAAAATATATTTTTAATATTTCATTTGTTCTAAAAATATTAAAATGAGTTAAATGATGAAATACAAAAATCTTTACCATTACTCACATCGACATTTTAGTTGAGTAAATATGAAATCGGTTGACACATATCATAAAAATATTCAAAACGAAATATTCATGCGGAAAATACCCCTATATATAGCTTACTTCTTACCTTGTAATTGTCAACAAAAGAATCTAAAAGATATTATTAAAAAGAATTTTTTATTTATTCTGATATTATTGGGGAAATGCAGCAAAATATGCTTTGTACGTATCATAAATTTTATGTGACATCTGCAGACATTTTTTACATTTCTAATTGTCTATTGTTTTTTATTTGTTAGAATGAAAAATATTTTCAAATATATTTTGTCAATTTTTATTCATATAGAGGAAAAATGGTGCTGCGTTTGAACTTTACAAATAAATGTATATAGAGGACATTAAAAATACTAGGGAATCGAACCCGGGCTTCCCGGGTTACAGAACGCAGGCGAATATCCATTTTTTTCCCTAAATCTAATAGATTTTTCATATTTTTATTTGTCAAAGTTGTTGCATTTAGTGATTTTTTTTTACTGGTTTCTTTGCTTTTCTTGTGCGTGAAGCGCTCATACATGCGGTATCCATCCAGTTTTTTTTTTTTTTTTTTTTTTTGTACTAAGCGTTCATACATGCGATATAGTGATCGCGACATTAACGAATTTCAAGGGTTTTGTTTATTTTTTGTTTTTTGGTATTATTAATACCAAATTTCGCTGCATTCAGTGATGCTTCTTTGTTAATTTATTATTCATCATCTTATGCATGCGATATAGTGATCGCGATATTAACGAATTTCATGTATATTCGATTTTTTTCCAACTTCGCAATGACCGTTAACATTATTTATAATAATACTGAAACTGATGAAATATGAATTAAAACGTTGTTTCTTACTGCTCATATTAACTTTTTATATGCATTTTTATTAAATTTGTGAAATAATTTTTTTATATTTTATTCATAAAAATGCAATATCTAAAACAATATCTTCTGTTTATATTATCTGTTAAAATATCCGATGTTTGTTTATGGTGTTAACGAATAATTTTCTTTTAAATTTTTAAATTATTTCAAAGCTTCCTTTTCTCCAAAATCGTCTGAACTAATCAAATTTTGTATCCGGTATAACGCTACTCTCATATAAAGGCACCCTATTCTTGTGACGTTTTTATTCCAAAATTCATTAATTTTACTACCTGTAACTATTTAAAAATTTATAATGGCAGCATTCTTCCATTTGTTTATTGGGCGTTTCAAAATTCATGCTTAAAAATTATTTTATAAGCCATAATATATCAGGCAATTAAGATATAGTTTTCAAACAAATTGCATTTGAAAGTAATTTTTTTTTCCTCTATAACGGTGTAAAAATTGAAAATGTGCTATGTTTAGAAATTAAAAAAATTGCAATAGCAAAAATCACAAAACCGAAATTTCATCGTCAGCTGTTGCCATTCGCAAAATGACGTATGCGTTACGCACGGACACGTTTGGCCTTTATAATATAGATAGATAGATATACATCTAGTAAAAATTTACGTATGACCGACTGATTTAAGATTTTATTACGCTTTTGAAGATATGCTACTGAAATTATCTAAACATAAATACGTTTGGAATATTTGACATCAGAAATATAATATATAAATTATGCAAAATAATAAAAAAAATTTCATTTAAAATACCATAAAGAAAAATAATAAATATTATTAAAACTATGCTTTAAATATAAAATATAAAAAGTTAAATGACATTAAATAAAAAAAAAAAAAAAAATAAAAAAAAAAAAATCTAGACATAAATTGGTTTGGATTTCCGTCATCAGATATGTTTGTTTAAAATTGATAACAGTAAAATATAAATTTTCATGAAAAAAAAAAATCAGCAACATAACTGTATTTTTCAGGAAAATAGTATTAAAAATACCAAAGCAGCAACAATTCATAATTATGTTTAAAAGTTCTATGTGTCAAAAATTAAATTGTTTTTAAAAAAATGTCAGAAGGTAGGACAAAACCGCAGCTGTTTAATAAGAAAGCACGAACGTTACCAGGACGCCACGAAATCTTCGTTGAAAATAGCGAATTAAAGGTATTTGAAACATATGCTCAACTTCAACCTCCAATTTCTCAAAATGTAAGGCCCATTTGAAGAAAATCTTTCACCAGTATAATTAGGTATAAGAACTCTACAACATGCTTTAAAATCATCAAAATCTGTATACAGCATGTTTGGTGGTCCCCTTTTCAGTAACAAATTACTAAGACATTTCAGGATCGAAAATTTAAAATATAATAAATAATGTCGAATTGAAGATATTGGTTTCTCAAACTATTCCCAAAATATAGTTCTTAGTTCAAGCGCCTGGACATTCTAAAAATAAAAATTAATTATTTAGGTCTTAAAATTCTACAAACATTGTGATATATTGACAATATACAAGAGTATTTTAAATTATGAGGGTTGGTGTACCTACATTTATTATTATTATTATTATTATTATTATTATTATTATTATTATTATTATTATTATTATTATTACCAGAGGGCCCGTGCGAGGATTTCGCACTGAAATCTAATATTTTTTAGGTACTTCTCTATTAACCCGTCGACCGCTTTTCATAACAAAAAACTACCGCCAAACTGTAAGATTAAACGCCAAAAATGCAGTCCCCCATTTACTTGATGTCAGAATCATTATGCGTGATTGTTACGTCATCTAGTGGTATTACATTCGACATTTGCGTGTATTTTTCATTATGTTTTACTGATTTAGTAGTTATTTTATTCATTAAAATAACAATTGCGTCCTTAAATGCTTATATTTTATTTATTTTTTGATATTCCAATGGCAACGGTCTCCCGTTTATTTGGCGGTAGTTTTTTGTTATGAAAAGTGGTCGACGGGATAATAGAGAAATACCATTTTTATCAATATGTAATATTTATTAGATGCAGGTTTAAACTTCTAAAGAAAAAGCAGGGATAAAAATATCTGCAAACAACATTTAGTTGTTAGTCAAGCCAGAATATCATCTAATGTATTCCATCAAAGTTAGACTAAAAACTGATCCAAGATTGCTAAAGGCACGCGCGAGAAGAAAAAAAAAAATTAACAATCGTATTTTGACTCCATTCACCGCCCCCGGAATACTAGGCCTGAGCGCTGACAACAATGGCGGCTGTCGCAGGCCGATTTTTTTCTCAGCGTTTGAATGGTCCCTCGAAATTCCACACCAATAATTTCTAAAAGTTTTCTTCGCCTTGTTTTTTGGAGATCAAATAAGTCAAAGATAACTTTTAGATATTATTGGTGTTGAAGTTCGAGGGGCTGTACAAACGATTCCGCCTGCGACAGCCGCCATTTTTTTCAGCGCGCAGGCCTAGTATTCAGGGGGCGGTGCTCCATTAGAGGATGACGTCATCCGCTTCGGGAAAACCATGGAACATAGAAATATAAATCTAAACATTTCAATTTCAATTTCGCTTTCTAATCATAAGTATAAAATAAACCCGTGCGGTGTTTTTTATTATAATTGCTATAAGCATCATATAATGTGGTATTTCATTTTTTTTTTTTGGCAGCAATAATTTCAGGAAAACCTTTCATTTCTTTCATGAAAACAATGCCGATTTAATTTTTTAATTTCAGCAAATTTTAATCAAAAACATGTTTTAACGAATTGTTAAGTGGGCTATGTCAGAAGCCGGTTCTAAAACCTTTCATATGGTATCTCATTCGTTGTTCTGCGTTTCATATTTTCTGAGTAAAAGGGATGTTGACAGGAGAAATAATATATAAGGATTTTAATGAATTATAATATGTATGCATTATAATTTATGAAAACTGGTATGAGGAGGAAACTCTTATTGGAATTTATCGCTTTGAAAACCTTTACACTTTATTTCATTATTCTCCTTTTAAAGTGGTCTGGGCAAAAATTTTTTATTTATAAATATTGTGTACTCATTACTTTTTTCGCCTCCAAATCTATCTGTCTATATCTATTTATATTGATTTTTTAAAATTTTTCCTTCTGCACTGAACGAACTCAAGATTCAACATACGCATTCAATTTTACATTATTTGCAATCTAGTTTTATTTATTTTATTATTATTTATAATTTATTTCTTAAACATTTGTTTTTATTTTTTACAAGCACAATTGTTTGTTTCTACATGCTAATTGCTTCTGTAAAAGAACATCTCATAATCACTTAAACAGCGTGTACCGTAATTTCGTGCATATGCGCCGCGGCTGAGTTAACCCCTTCGCGACGAACGTCCTATACAGAATTTTTAATCTTTTACCACCGGTTTTTTAATACAGAAATTTTCGCCTATTTGAATCAAAGAAATGCTACGATTAATTAAATAAGGCAAAGCTTATAATAAAAAATAACTGGTGGGAATAATCACGAATTCTGAGCATCTTATGCGTCACGTATACGTGTCGCTCGTCCCCAAGGGGTTAAGTCTTTTTCAAACCGGAAATTTTATTGAAAATAAGAAGTCAAATAAGTGCTAAGCAGAAGTAAGTCACATTTTATTTAAAATAAATTCTAGTAGGAAATAGAATTGTCTGAGGTGCGGCGTATACGCGCGAAATTACGGTAGCTGCTTTCATTCACCTTCTACAAATTCTCTTTTTTTTTAACACTTTCCAACCTAGTTGAAAAGTGTTTATGACTTCGGTTTGTCTGGCCGTCTGCCGTCTGGCCGTGTGGCCGTCTGCCGTCTGTCCGTGCTCTAACTCCCGTAAATATGCTCGGATTGCCCTGCAATTTTTATAATCGTTAATATAATCTTAATATAATCTTATAATCGTTATCTATAGCATCTATCGTTATCTATAGTTCCCTATTTCAACGGAAGTGTGTAGCACTTATAGTTTTTTTACAGGGACAATCAAAAGAATTCCGTTACATTGCGGTCTATGGGGAAAAATCATTTGCGGTTTATTTAAATAATGTTTCACTATTTTAAACGCATTGAAATTTATATATATCACTAAGGTGCATTAGAAGAAGCTTAATATGGAATAGGGTGTACATAGCACTTATACTTACTTTACAGGGACAGTCAAAAGAATTCCGTTACATTACGTCTATGGAGGAAAATCGTCTGCGGTTTATTTAAATAATGTTTCACTATTTTAAACGCATTGAAATTTATATAAGGTTCATTACAAGAGACTTACTACAGAATATTGTGTGTATAGCAGTCATCGTTCATTTACAGGGACACACAAAAGAATTCTCTACTGTATGTTAACAATAATTCCTGGAAGTGCGTTTTAAGTTACTGAATGCTATTTTAATTTTAAATCGCTTTTTGTATATTACGTGGTGTGTATAAATTCTGTAGATCCTATACAGGGAAGCACAAAAGTTCGGGAACACATTTCCGTATTATTTAACTCCAGACGAAGAATTTTAAACTGTGCTACGTGTTTCCTAACTGAACTAAAATTTAGCATCCTATGTAGTATATATACAAATCTATAGATCCTATACAGGGCTGAATAAAAGTATTCGGATTACTTAGATGTTATCTTTTAGCTTATTAAAGAGTATGATTCGTAAAATTATTTTGGAAGCGTTGGAAAGTGTTACATAATCTATGCTTGACGCATGATTTTTCGTTCTTGTTTCGGAAAGTTATATGCTACTAATTATCTTCCTGACAACAACACTAAAGTACCACTCCCCTAACGCCTATCCTTACAAAAATTTCTTATAGAATTATATAAAAAATATTTATAAAAAACGCATGATAGAATCCTATAGAATTATGGCCCGTTTTTCTATAAGATTGTTTAACCTAAAGCTATAGAAATATCTGTCGGAGTTCAATAGAAATATCTGTAGAAGTTTAATAGAAATGTCTGTAGAGATCGTCTGTATCGATAGAAAAAATATAGAGCTTCTATAAAAATGTACATAGAAGACAGGTGGTCACCCTCCCAAATAGTAACCCTACTCGATGCTGCTTGACTTACACTGTAAAAAAAAATTCCTGAAAAAAACGGAAATTGTACTGGCAATCGAGACGCCAGTACTTTTTCCGTTTTTTAACGGAAAAAAAATCCGTAAATTCCAGGAAATTTTCCGTGATTTCTGAAATATCCGTTTTTAAATTTTCGTTTTATAACAGATATCTTCCGTATTTTTTAGAAATTTTTATAATGTTAAAATAAACATTATAGGACCAAAAAAAAAAAAAAAAAAGTTTCTTCTCAAGAACAACATTATACAGTTGTTGTTTTTTTTTTTTTTTTCTGAGTGAGTTTTGTGTAAATAACCAACCCTTCCCTCGATATGAATCGAACCCGCAATCTTTCGCTTACTGAACCGGAGGTCCCAACCCCTACGCTATGATTAGATGTTCAACTTATTCAAGCGTTGCTACTTATTGCAGCCACTTTTTATGATGCAAAAATTTGAAGGTTCCATGAATTTCTTTCAGTTCCAAAGTTTTTAATATTTTCCTTTCATATTTTTCAATATTTTCTTTTCATATTTTTCAGTATTTTGTTTATTATTTGATGATTTATAACAGATAAATTTTAACTTATGTATCATATGCGTAAAACATTGTATTAAGAGACATTGTATTAAGAGTCATTGTATGATTGCATCCTTTTGTAATGGTACAACATTTTCTTTTTTTGAACATATACTTTTTTAAATTATTTGTCTGATGATCTATTTATCAATTCCAATAAAAATAATAATTACCTGAAGGAGACGTATTTATTACATGCTATTAAAATAACTTCTCGTTATCTCTTATTTAAAAAAAACATACGTAAATAAACAATTTTATAATAAATTAAATTATTATATTTGAGCTATGCTGAGAACTTTTGTGTACGGTTCTGTCAAACTGAATATTTTTAATAATATTGAAACAAAAAATTGATTCTTAAAGAAAATTTCGAAATTAATGATCTTGTGATAGGTAAGATTTAAATTTGGACTTGCTTTTGATTTAGTTTAAATTAATTTAGTTTAATTTATAAAATTATAGGCTAAAGAAATAAATTATAAAGTTAATAAAATTATAAACTTCATTTTTATAAAAGTAAAGAAAAATATTAAATATTTTTATAAATTTAAGGAAAAAATTTTAACGCTGTAAAATTATAATTTATAGAATAATAAATTTTAGTTTAATTCATAAGTTTATAAGCCAAATCAGTTTAGTTTAATACAATTTATGTAGCGATAACTTGCAGAGATATTGTGTTAACCTTTAAATAACTCAATATTGCCTCACGTTAGAAAAGTTAAAATAAAATTGAAAAAAAATTAGTGAAAAAAAAGGTTTTAATTTTGAAGCACTATTAATAAAAAAAAAAAAAAAAAAAAAAAAAAAAAAAAAAAAAAAACAGATTAAAAAAAATCTCAAAATTATAAAAACAAAATCAATTTCTATTTCATTAAAAAATATATAAATATTGCTATTATTTTCACAAAAAATTACTGTCCAGACACGGCCCCGGTTAGAATGGGCCAGCATGTCGAGCCGGGTCAGGCCTGGATCCTTGAAGAACTCTAGCAAATACAACAATCTTAATTCCCATTTCAAACAAGGCGATTTCTGTACGCAAACCTCTAAAAGTTATTTACGGAAATTGCACTGTTTTGGAAGAAATACGGACCAAATCTATTAAATTTACGGAAAACTTTCTGCATATTTAAGGATTTGAAATCTCCTTTACGGAACTAATGTCATTTACGGAAATTATACTGTTGCTTTGGAAAAATGAAACTTCTCCGTGAAATTTCACGGAAAATCTCTTGTATTTTCACGGATTTTTTTTAGAGTGAACTAACTAAGAACAAATACACTATATTGCCAATGAAGATTGGTCACTTGCGATTTTAGACGTTTTGTTAAATATCTGGAAAGATACATGAGGAATTATCCTGAAACTTCAGGAGTGTAAACAACATGATAGACGTCATATATTTCCGCGAAGATTTTTTCCCGAAACCCCATAAGGGGCCGTCAACAAATTGAAGAAAAACGAATATCTTTTGGATTACCCTGTAAAAACTAATATTGCAAAAGCATTCAAACTGTAGACTATGATTAAGTGGCTTATTGTAATAATTTGAGTTCATTTTTATGAAGATAGCATTGTATACTCGAAGAGAAATTTAGGTTTTTATAAAAACAGTCCCAAATTTTACCAAGATTTTTGCTTATAATTTGCAGAGTTTATCTATACTAATAAAAGAAAGTTTCGCTCTGTGTGTGTGTGTGTCTGTCTGTTGGCGATGGCTAGGAAAATGTAGCGCACCTAGAAGTCTGTAAATTTAGATTTAGATAGTCCAAACCCTCTCCTGATATACCTGAGCGTCAGAATTTTAATATTTTAAATACTTTCTGAAATATTAATTAAAGTGCACAAAGAACTCTCATTAAAAATACACTTTTATTCTCTTGGGTTGGTTGGTTCACTGGTTGGTTGCATCGATTCTTCACAGAAGTAATTAAATAAACCAGAGTAGTGCTGCATAAATAAGGATTTCTAACTAAATAGTGTCAATATGGATTGAAATTATCAGCGTAGAGGAGCCATGCGAACGTCGCGCCACCTGTACATTGCAAATTACACATACGTCACACTGTTTGAAACGAAGCTAACGAAAAATACAGGCTACCGCGGTACATTCCACTTATCTTTTTTTACAGACCGCTAGAGTGACGTGATGCTCCTTTCGTACACCTGCATTGGTGGATTCGAGCATCATGTGACTCCCGCGGTCTGTAAAAAAAGATACGCGTAAAGCACCGCGGTAGCCTTTCTTTTTCGTTAGCCTCGGTTTGAAACGAGGCTAACGAAAAAGAAAGTCTACCGCGGTGCTTTAAGCGTATCTTTTTTTATAGACCGCTAGAGTCTATAAAGTTACGTGTGAGTGAGTGACACGTGTGCTCTTTTCGTACACCTGCATTGGTGGATTCGAGTATCACGTGACTCCCGCGTTCTGTAAAAAAGGATACGCTTAAAGCACCGCGGTAGCCTTTCTTTTTCGTTAGCCTCGGTTTGAAATATTTTCCTGGCACATTTTTCTTCATGACAATTAGTCGGGTTTAAGTTTTTTGTTTTTTTTGGTTTTTTTTTTTGGTTTTTTTTTTGGTTTTTTTACATGACATTTATTATTATGATGGAGATTGTTAATACAGAAAATTTTATTTAACATATTCTTTTTTATATTTGCGGGAATGCAGGCGGGCAAGGGTCTAATTACATTTAAGCTTCAAGGTGTATTTCTAGAAAGCAGTTACCAGAATTTCCGAATATTAGTCTAAGCCAAATTTCAAATTAAGTTCCTAGCTTAACCAAATGAATCAATCTTTAAATATGTATTGTGATCCTCCTAATTAGTTATTTGCTGAAGGCCACTTGAACAACCCCCTCCCCTTCCCGGCCCTCCTTCAAGGTTTTTTCTCTAACTCTGCTCCGTTTTTCCATATCTCAGCAACTATCTTTCCGATTTCAACGCAAGTGATTTCAAACATTATAATAAATTTAATAGTCACCCTTTATAACATGAAACTAAATTTATGAGTAGCGGTTACCACTATTTACGAATAATAGTTTAAGCCAAATTTGTAATTCAAAACTTAAGGAAACGAACGAATTTTGAAAGATGCATAGTGGTCCTGCTAATTAGTCATTTGCTGAAAGGCACTTGAACATCCCCCCCCCCCCCGGGACCTCCTTCAAGGTTTTTTCTCTACCTATGCTCCGTTTCCATATCTCAGCAACTATTTTTCCGATTTCAATGCAAGTGATTCCAAACATTATAATTAACTTAATAGTCACTCTTTATAACATTAAACTAAATTTATGAGTAGTGGTTACCACTATTTCCGAATAATTGTGTAAGCCAAATTTGTAATTAAGTTCCTAGCTTAAGCAAACGAACGAATTTCGAAAGATGCATAGTGCTCCTCTTAATTAGTCATTTGCTGAAGGGTATTTGAACACCCTCCCCCCCCGGGCCCCTCCTTCAAGGTTTTTTTCTAACTATGCCCCGTTTCTATATATCAGCAACTATCTTTCCGATTTCAACGCAAGTGATTCCAAACATTATATTTAACTTAATAGTCACCCTTTATAACATTAAACTAAATTTATGAATAGCGGTTACCACTATTTTCGAATAAAAGTTTAAGGCAAATTTGTAATTAAGTTTCTAGCTTAACAAAACGAACGAATTTTTATACATGCATAGTGGGCCTCTTAATTAGTCATTTTCTGAAGGACACTCGGACATCCCCCTCCCCTCGGCACCTCAGTCAAGGTTATTTTCTCTAACTGTGCCTTATTTCAATAACTGGGCTAATAATGTTCCAATCTTCTTGAAACCAGCTCAATTTTGTAGCGCGCCTACTATACAGTAACGTAGGCAGCGGGGACCTGTCTCAGAAGTTCGTTCGGAAAGAGGTTTGTTTAGAACAGAATGCTCCCCTGGCGGTGGTAGGGGGAAATAAAAGATTTTCCAGAGCATGCGAGCATGCCCGGTATACGGTTCCGAAGTCATCGTAGACCGTGGCCAGAGTTCCGTTTTTTAAGAGATTTAAGTTTATTACAAGGGCTCGGGCAACGCCGGGCGGGTCAGCTAGTAATATAATAAAGAAAACTGCCCAGTTAAACTGAGGGCATTGAGCTCACAGGCTATTCACAGTAATTGTATATTATGCTATTTTTTTCAAAAAATAATGCCACTTGAAAAAGAAAGAAATCGACAATATATTAAACGGGGGGGGATAAGCACCGGTTCCCACCCTTTATACTTAACCAATAAACCCCCAAAATCTATTCATGCAAGCGCCTTACCACAATGAATTTATACACAAAATTTGAAAAAAATCGGATAATTTTGCTTGAAAAACCCATTTATCTAAATTAAGGGAGGTGACTCCCCCGTTCCCCCCTTTATATTTAACAAATGAAAACCCGAAACTAATCAGGCAAGCGCCTTACCACAATGAATCTATACACAAAATGGGAAGAAAATCGGATCATTCTGCATGAAAAACCCATTTATCTAAATTAAAGGGGGATTAGCCCCCGTTTACCCCCCTTTATACTTACCCAATGAACACCCAAAACTAATTAGGGAAATGCCTTATCACAATGAGCCTATATACAAAGTTTAAAGAAAATCGGATAATTCTGCATGAAAAACACATTTATCTAAATTAAAGGGGATTAGCCCCCGTTTACCCCCTTTATACTTACCCATTGAACACCCAAAACTAATTAGGGAAATGCCTTATCACAATGAGCCTATATACAAAGTTTAAAGAAAATCGGATAATTCTGCATAAAAAACACATTTATCTAAATTAAGAGGGGGGTAGCCCCCCGTTTCCCCCTTTTATACTTATCCAATTATCCCCCAAAGCTCACCAAAGAAGTGCCTTATCACAATGAGCCTATATACAAAATTTGAAGAAAATCAGATAATTCTGCATGAAAAACCCATTTATCTAAATTAAGGGGGTTATCCCCCCGTTTCCCCCCTTTATACTTAACTAATGAACTCCCAAAAATAATCAGGGAAGCACCTTATCACAATGAACCTATATACGAAATTTGAAGAGAAACGGATACTTCTGCATGAAAAACCCATTTATCTAAATTAAGGGGGAATTAGCCCCCCTTTCCCCCCTTTATACTTAACCAATGAACTCCCAAAACTAATCAGGGAAGCGCCTTATTAGAATGAACCTGTAAGCAAAATTTGAAGCAAAACGGATAATTCTATCACGAGTTATCGCGTTACGTACATACATACATACAGAACGGGCGGGCACATTAGCTCTCAGGCTTTGATAGCCTGTGAGCTAAAAACAAGTTATTTTCAGAAAATATGACAAACAAAATTGTACACAATACCCTGTAATCAGAATTAAAAAATAATAAAAATTGTATGAAAAATGAGCAGGTTTACTAAATATTGTTTCACTGCGCATGCGCGAACTCAATCAAAATATACTGTGCATAATATATTAGCTAAATGTATAGACCAACTTTTATGAAAGTCTCAAAAACATAGCTTGAAAATTCTGATAGTAATCGTCGATAGAATAAGCTCGAAATTCTCTGTTCCCAAAAGGAAGCAAAAAGATGAGGGGTTGTATCCAAATATACTAGCTTATGAAAGTTGACATAATAAGAATGAAGTGTTTCTCATTCTATATTTCATGAAAACAAAAAGATGAGGGGTTGTATCCAAATATACTAGCTTATGAAAGTTGACATAATAAGAATGAAGTGTTTCTCATTCTATATTTGATACAACTCCTCATCTTTTTGATTCCTTTTGGGAACAGCAAATTTCGAGCTTATTCTATCGACGATTACTATCAGAATTTTCAAGCTATGTTTTTGAGACTTTCATAAAAGTTGGTCTATACATTTAGCTAATATATTATGCACATTACATTTTGATTGAATTTGCGCATGCGCAGTGAAACAATATTTAGTAAACCTGCTCATTTTTCATACAATTTTTATTATTTTTTAATTTTGATTGCAAGGTATTGTTTATAATTTTGTTTGTCATATTTTCTGAAAATAACTTGTTTTTATATTAAAAACTCTGCAAATTATAAGAAAAAAACTTAGTAAAATTTGGGAATGTTTTTATAAAAACCTGAATTTCTCTTCGAGTATACATGCTATCTTCATAAAAATGAACCCAAATTATTACAATAAGCCACTTAATCAAAATCTACAGTTTGAATGATTTTGCAATATTAGTTTTTACAGGGTTATCCAAAATATATTCGTTTTTCAATTTGTTGACGGCCCCTTATGGGGTTTCGGGAAAAAATCTTCACGGAAATATATGACGTCTATCATGTTGTTTACACTCCTGAAGTTTCAGGATAATTCCTCATGTATCTTTCCAGATATTTAACAAAACGTCTAAAATCGCAAGTGACCAATCTTCATTGGCAATATAGTGTACTTTCAGCGTGATACAACCATTGACAGGTTCAACACTCTTATTATACTATTTCAACTTTATTATTTTTTTTTTTTTTTTTTTTTTTTTTGCATTCCCAATCATGTATAGTCTTGTAAGAATATTTAAAAGTCTAATAAAGTATTATTTGTTAAAACTGAAACAATTGTTTAAATATTTATGCTTCAGATTAAAATATTTGAATAAAAATTACAATACTATTAAAGAGAATAAAGTTTATTAAATTAGATAGATAATTTTATAAATTTAATAGCAAATTAATAAATGATTATAAAATGAACCAGTAAATTAATTAATCATAATTTAATTCAGTAGTTCGACTGATATATTATTATTGCATTGACAATTGAATCACGATGTATTAGAATTGAATTAAATTATATATATATACGATCATAATAAATCTATGGAGTACTATTATATATTAAACTCATGTATTATAAAATTAATTATTTATTTTAATATGAATATATAGTTATAAATAAATTACTACACACATAAATTTAAAAAGACTAAAAAATATTTTTTCTTTTTTATTAAAAAAAAAAAAAAAATTAAAAAATCATTAATTTATAGAATTTAATTCTGTAAAGTTTATAGTACTCTATAGAGAAACTGTTAGATAGAAAAAAAATTATATAGAACTTCTAAGAATTCTATAGAAACATTTTCTTTAGAAAAAGTATTCTATAGAACTCTTCAAAATTCTATAGAAAAAGTATACTACAGAATGGCTATTCTTTAGAACCTGTAAAGAATTCTACAGAGTTCTATATAGCTCTATGAACTATTTTCGTAAGATTAGCCTCTGATTTAAATATCGATAAAGGTATTATTTCATACTTTTTCACTCAATTGTAGTTCTTAAGTGTAAACCCTACATCAACCTTGTCTCAAAGCTGGATATATAGTATTATACATCCAGCTTAGCGTATGCTTTACCTCCCTGGAAGTATGACATTATCGTTACAAAAATGTGCTGGATGCCCCAACTCATAGAAACTTCCAAAATTTTTCGTGTTCTACCTAACACTAATAACGTAAAATCATCTATAATTTCCTAGTGTGCTATCGCTCAAAGATTAACTAAAGGAAGTCCATTAATGTGGGTAAAGCTACAGAGTACCTCAAAGGCAGTGATTAATGGGCGTATATAGTATATCTTATATGCGCTTTAGCGGTGATAATGATAAGACGAAGAACACCCACATCATGGGGTCTCCATCTATACATGAGCAATAGTACTTTCTGATCGATTACATAGTAACTATCATGAAAATAATTTTAAAAATATATTTTAATTTTACTGGTGTGAATACAATAATTCTATATTGTTTTGATAATTTTTTTTCTTTCGCCCATATTTAATTTGGACATATATATATATCTAATTTATTTCATATTTTTACATTCTATACGCTGATGCTATAGTTGATTCATATTCGTAGGATCTAAAATGATAAATTCATATGCTTTACTTGAGAAATTTCTTTCGAAAGCTTTTTGTTTCGAAAATTTAATGGGATTTCAACTATTTCTAAATCAATAGGATATAGAGTAAGAAAAAAATCAATTGCAAAATTGTAGAGCATCCTCAATTTATTATGAATTGATGTCTTGCATGTAAAAATAAATTTAATTAAAACTCTGAACTATAGTTCGATAGCTAATTACCACTCAAATATGTCATATTTGCCGAAGTGTGGCATTATACGGCAAATGTACATTAACGAATAAAACTAACACATGTAAACAGGATAAAGTTTATTTCTATAACTAAACCAAGTTAAGGCGGTATTCAAAAAAAAATATTTTTCCACGCTCAACAACTCAAAATTTTGAGACACATTTTTAGACTCATTTTTAAAAGTTTAAACATGAAACTTGGCGGCGTGATTTATAAAGAGATTTATAAAGGACCTATGTGTTTTTATTTTTCGTTCAATTAATTAGAAATTTATTTACAAACAATTATTTTCACAGTACGATGTTTTTTTTTTGTTTGTTTGTTTATTTGTTTGTTTATTTCCACCGCTATCGCTCCGGGAAATTCGGTTCAAAATGTCCGCTTTAACAGCATTATATATATATATATATATATTCTGCTTTTATCAAAAAACCGACCAATATGGACATTATAAAGTTTCTGAATAAGAGAACCTGCCAATTGGATACATTTTAGAGCAAAAATGAATTTAAAAATATGCCTCAAAATAAGCAGTTTGGATTTAAATACACCCGACGGCAGTTGGTGTGCCTTACAAGCATACTCATTATATTCTAAATATACTATATTCTTATTATAGACTATATCAATGAAGTTTTATTTTAACGCTGAATGTTAATATACAGAAAATATTAATTATACTTATAACACAAAATCATTATAAAAATAATGCGCATTTTAAATTAAAACTCATACCAGAAAGTTTATTTGAAACAATTTTTAAGTTAAAAATAAGAGATGTGTTATATCATTTTTTATCCATTAATACATCTTAAAAAAGGTCGGTAGCTGGCCAATCCAGCAGCCGATTAGTAATTTCGAAGTTACCGGCAGGATCACATATTTATAGATACACACAATCCTGGTGAAGTTGAAGGAAAAGGTTGGATCTCGATACACGTATGAGTCACATTTTTAACCGCTTAGCTCGGAAAAATTTGACTTTGCCCGCCAACTTTCTGATCTCTTTTGCTCTATTAACGACAAAGGGCGGTTGGTAGCAGTAGCTTTGAAATTAAACTAGAGGACAACAAACGCGAGGGGATTTTTTTAGCAATTTCTTTAATAAAGGTTAATAGACAAACGAAGATTAATTATTTTTCTACTATCCTGATTCCAAAATGGGTAGCAAAAATGTTGCTGAATTTGGGGATGTTTTGAATCGATTGTTTAATTTAAAGATCTCCCTTAGCGTTTTGAATATATGTTATAGCCACATGTCTAGTAACATTAATAATTAATGCAATAGGGTAAATGTGCCAATAATTGACACCATACAGAGCTTTTAATTTATAAAAAAATAAATAAATAAACCAACTTTTGCCTTTTTATATATATACTAGGGGGCCTACCCCCTGCGAGCTACGCTCTCCAACCCCCGCTCAGACTTCAAGGCCTCTAAAAACATGACATCGTGCTTTATTTTAAAAATATTGGTAAATCTGTAATTGGGTTGTCATGCTTTAACGTTTTAATAGGGCATTTTTTGATTATCATGGCCTAATACACGGCTGTTGCGACAACTGACGACTGTTTCCGGGATTGATAAGTAAAATCAATTACAACTTGAAAACCAGCTTGTATAAAATGGTTAGGTTTAAATTGTGGCTACCTCTCGGACTTTTATAACAACGATCTGTATTCGATTCTTCCTTTGCGTTTAAGGATGAGAAAAATTCCATCTGCTTGTGAATAACATTAAGATCCACGGTATTACACGGTATTAAGTACTATGTTATAGACATTTTCAGTAACAGGTTTTAATTTTCTCTCTATTTTAGTGCACCATCATGCATATTTTCATGTTATTTTAAATATGTAAATTATTTATTTTAATAAATATGTATATACGAATTTTCTAATAATTATTTATCTTACAAAATTAATTAAATATTTTGTGCATGCATCCCTGCATTTATTCGGCATCAATTGGTGAGATATTTAAACAAATTTGATATCCGCGATAATTTTACATAATGCTATGTCACTTGAATATTGTCCATAAGAAAATCGGGTACTTTTCCAATATAGGATCCTTTGCTTTTAGGTTTGGCGTAATTCGAGCTTCAAAAAGGGATAGATTCGTTAATATACATAGATTTGTTGCCAAAAGTTATGAAAACAAACCCAATGAAATTTGGTGCTTTTCTATCATAGCGATCTTGAAGCTTTTTTAAAAAGTTTGGCGGAAAAAACCAAGAAGGATATTTTATTCTCCTTCCGTTCAGTTGGGCAATTATTATTTTATATATACGTTTCAAATATCCGAATTAGTGATTTTATAAATTCGTTTAATTAAATTTTACAATAAAATAACAAAATGATATCAAAAAATAATAATTACTATTAATTCCTTTTACCCCCTTTCTTTTGCGTTTACATAAATGACGTCATTTGGACAAATTTATTCAAAATATTTCCAGTTTATAAATTAAATTAAATGCTGACAGACAATTGAATCCTGACGATAGAAATGTGATTTTTTTTTTCAAATTTTCCTTAAAAACATAATTTAATCTCAATCTTGTCTTCATTATCGATTGAAATAAAAGATAAATTCAATTTCAATTTGAAAATGATGAATAAAAAGAAATCAATAATCCCTATCGGGATCCTTTTCAATTTTTTTCCCTCTTTTGTCACAAAAAACTGAGTAATTAGTTGCCATCATTACAAAAATGTCATTAAAATTAGAAAAAAATTAATATCTCGAAAACTAATTCCAATTTCAAAATTCTATTATCAGTTTTGACATCCGCGGATTTTTATGGACAATTGGTATTAATTTCACCATCAAGCGTTTAATATTTTATTAAAAATAGCCCTGAAACATAATCAGTCGTTTAATCAGTCGTTTCATAAAATCGTTTCATAAATTCGTTTCATAAAATCGTTTCACAAATTCGTTTCATTAGGATTTTATATATATAGGGTAGATAACTCTTCCTTGATGTTTTATAATCTGTGTTATTGTTGGCAATTGTAATCAAACCAGTCTGGGAAGAAAAATGTTTCGCAATTGTATTGCTTTTTTACCGAAAATTTTACTGGGCAAGCTAAGAGCTAGTTTTACTTAATTAAATTTTACTTCTTTATTTTCTTGCAAAAAAATGCATTTTTTTCGTTTTGATAGAAATAGAAAACTAACTAATTTTATATACTTTCGGTCATTTACAAAATATCACTTATTTTCAGGGTTTTAGGACCAACGTCCATTACTGGAATGCAGTCAGTAGTCTAAATTAGTGAATTTCTAGTAATGGACCCCATCTAGTCATTACTGAAAATGTAATTTCAGTAATGGCTATTATAATACAGAAAAGCTTTTGATTTAACTGAAAAAGCTAAGTAATCAATTGCACTTACGCGAATGTAATAAGAACAAAAATTGTTTAAATCGTTGCTTTTCATTAATTTCATATGGTTAATAATTTTTATAATATTCAACTAGATGATTTTTTTTTTTAACTCTGCAACTTTGCCTGCAATATCGTATTATCTAGCAATCAATCATACCAATCAGAAACCAGAAAATTCAAGGGCATAGACAAAGGAGGGGCTCATGGGGCTCAAACACTCCCCACTCAAATAAAAACAATTTTTTAAATCACATGAGTTATTAAAAATATAATTTTTTTCCTTCAATGTTCGATTATTTATCTTTGAGAAAGCAACTCTGTACATAAAAATACTATAAATATTCATTATATTTATAGTAGTAATGAAATTAGTAAAGCTGTAGATCACGTGCCTCAAACGTTAATTCTGCAGTTTTATTTTGATTTCCTTTTGTTTAGTATTCAAAACATTCAATCTGCAGTTTCATTTCATTCATAATTGTATTACTAATTAGTACAAGTAATATATCAAACAGCTTCAGGAAATATAACTGCTTAATTTCTTTTAAGAATTGTAACGAGAAATACCATTCTATGCACTGATACGCCAAAACAATTTCTCGCCTGTTTTATTGTACTACCTCCCCTCTGGCCTCCCAACCCCTCGTTGTCAGAATAATTCGATAACTATAATTCTCTGAAATTCAGTATTTTAAATCTTCTATCTAAAATAATTAAAACAGTGAGCTTGTAATAATGACAAAAATTAATTTGAGCAAATAACTTTCTCATAAATCTTTTATTAATTATTGATATATTAATTGTTAAATTTATTTGAAAATGATACTTTAAGTTACTATTCTAAATACAACCATAAACAAATTAGCTATTTTCTTTTTCTTTTTTGTAGGGTGTCCATTACTGGGATTTGGGGGAATTTGATTTTTCGGAGCCCGAGCCCTATACCGAAGTATGCAATAGAAAAAAATGTATAATATTTAAAAATTGTTTTAATAGTAATACCTTATTTTTGACAACGTCTTACATAGAAATAACTGTTAATCCCTTGTACACAATTAATTTATGAAAATTTGCATTCAATCTTATCAAAACGGACGTTTGGTCTCAAATAAAACATTTTCCCTAAAAAGATTCTTATATTATTTATCTTATTATATATTCTTCTTTGATATTCTCCCCCGACTAGGAAATCTGAAGGACACATTAAGGAATTGCGATTTATGAATAAAGGCATGAAATTTGTAGAAATTACCTTTTATATTCTGGAGATTCGAACAACGTTTTTCAATTTACTATAAAAGGTGAACATCTTAAATTATAATCAATTCCTTCCTCGCAACGAACCTTCGTGATTCTCGTGTCCTTGAAAATCGGCTTAGATTAAAAATTTTCAGCTTTATCTGAAAGATCCGATGCTTTTATAGAAATAGGGAAAAACACTGTTTGATTCCTTTCTATCGGAACAACAAAAAATCACAATTGTATCTACTTACGAATGAAAGTGACTTCGTGAATGTGCAGAACAGAGCTTCAGCACGAGAAGAGTTCATGATGGAAAATAGATATAAGAATCATTAACGTTATTTTTATATGAAGATCGATTAAATAAAATAAAGGATCCAATTAAAAAATATTCTACTGTCACAAACGAAAATCGAACGAAAGCAAATTATTCCGGCCTCTTCCGATTGACGCCATATCAACAGGTCATTTCTGTCAATGCTCGACATAAATTTACAAATATCCCAAATTTTTTTTTTTTAAATAGCATTCTATTACTAGAATATAAAAACACAATTTCTGTTTCCCCTTCATTCTGATAAAAATAACATTAAAATGACTTGAAATGGAATAGGTAATTTTTAAGATTTAAAAAAATAATAAAAGTGGTTTTTTTTGTTTGTTTGTTTTTTCCCTATGTGTGAATAAATAAAATTTTCAATTTTAGATAGAATGAACCCGACTCGTCTCATCTCTGTGCAAGAAATATTTTTGTGTAATATTATTAGTAGTACTTTTTTGTGTAATATTACTTATTACACAAAATCAATATGAAAATAATGTTCATTTTAAATTAAAATGCACACCAGAAGATTTACTGTAAAATATTTTTAAATTAAAAACAAAAGTTGAGTTGCGTAATGCATAGAAAATGCGATAATTAAATACATTAAATTAAATCAAATCGGTAGCTGACATGGTTAAACCAAAGTTGGTTAAACTGCGGATTGATTATTTAGGATTTAGGTGATTTCGTTGAGGGTCGTTCCTTGGTTTGCAAAGTTAGCATCCTCGTGCAAAGTATTAGATTGGCCATTTAGTGATGGGCAAACCGAGAGTTGTTTTCATAATCGAATGATTTCTGTTCGATTTATTTTGATAATCGACTGATTTGAAAATTATTGTAAAATGTAGATAACAATTATCCTTATGGTTCATTCTCATTCCCCATTCTGAGATCTAGGAGAAGTTACGTAAATCTACGGGGATTTAAATATATTTAGGGAACACTTACCTAAATCTAAGGAATTAAAAACAGGTGTTCACTTGTTAATGTCTGTGCATTTACTATTTGTACATTTTACCAATTTTTCTTTCAGACATTATTTAAAAAAGCATGGTTAAAAATTTTTACTAAAAACGTCCCCCATTTAAAAAATGTAAACACAATCTCCAGTAAAAATCTCTACCAGTCCACAAAAGCGCTTTCACCCCCCGCTAGGGCATCATCAGTTGTGACCTTTAACTCTCTTCCTTTCCATTATATATATAACCGCTAGTTGAAGAGCTCCCCCTATCGGCATTCAATATTCTCTCTCTCTCTCTCTCCCTCCCCCCTCCTCCAACATTTTTTTCCAAACGCTTCCATGAAATCACAATATGTTGAACAGCTATAAAATACATATAATCACAATTTTTTAATAACTTTATTTCGATAATAATCTTAAAAAATGAAATCATATTCATATTCAGATACTATTTTCCGTCAAATATTTAATATGTCAACATATTTTGAGATACATATCTCATAATTATATAATCGGTGTCCACATAAATATTTTTTAAAATGTATTTGTTCGAATGCACAAAGAAAAAAAAAATAAAAGCAAAATTTTAGGCGGAGCCACAGAGTTAACTTTGAAGCCTGACGAAAACTCCGCCCTAAACATTGCCTTTTCTTTTTGACTGCCTATGATCGGAATTTTTTTAAAGTATTTTCTCATGACATTATACAATTTCAAATTATCAGTATTTACATTGTGTTATTGAGGTGTGTAGAATTTAAACAGGGCGTAATAGAAATACTGAGTCACATTATATTGTATGTGAGCATTTTTTTTTTCTTAGATACGTTTTGAATTACATTATTTATGACTTTTGCATAATTTTTCTATTTAATATTTAAATAGCAGCAGTTGTAAACCCCTCGTTTAATTGTAGGATTTGTAATACTTTTTTCTTTCATTTAAATAAAGTGAAAAATATTAATACCTTGTGGTAAAGTGTACGAAACCTGTAATGATCAAATTGAATGTCATGTGGATGTTGGCATAAATTTTAATTAACTGGGAAAAAAATTTACAGCATCGAAAAATAAAATTAATCAGAAAATCACCTATATATTTTTTTTTTCTTTCAGAAACATGTGTAAATCAAAGTGTAAAAATTGTAAACTGTAACAATGCAGTTGAACTTCTATTTAATAAATGTCCCAACTCTTAAAAAATTGCAATATGGAAATTCCGCTAAATAGAAAATCAACAAAATATATTGTCAAAGTAAATTTAAAAAAAAAAAAAAAAAAAAAAAAAAAAAAAAAAAAACGCATTTTTTTTAGCTTGGCTTTAACTGTTACATTTTAAAGTAGTAATATTTGCTCGGTTCTAATTTTTTACAGATACTAATTTTTTATTTTTTAAATAAAAAATATACCTTAGCTTTAAAATTTTATTATTAGAAGTTTACAATAAAAGCATTAAAGAAATTCGAAAGCTCGCTTTGAACACAATTTAAAAAAAATTAATGTCATTCACGCTATTATTTACAAATCTCAACTAACTTGAAACATTTTTCCGAGTTCACCTTTTAAGACTTTCAACACAAATTGAGAATTTAAATTAAAAAATTGCCTTCAAATTTCTAGAGTCAAAATTCTACATTCTGAATTACTACACCATTTAAATTAAAATTTGTCCCGCCAAGTCGAGACAGCACAGCCGTAAGCATCCTTTTCTGGAAGCAACTTAAAGCACTTTTGACCCCCTTTCCCCCATATCTTTGCTTTGGAGTTTCCCTAAAACTTAAAACTTCTAGAGTATCTGGCACATAGGACCAAAATTTAAAATTTCACATTTCTGTCTTTTCTAGTTCAGACGATATGTACTCAAAGTTTCGATTTTTTGTCACTCATTCACTCACTCACTCACTCGTCATCAAAAAGATAAGGTACATTCCATAACCCTAGAAACTTGAAATTTGGAATAAAGGTAGTGTTTAGGATACTTGGAAAAAAAACCCCGGAAAATTCGAAAAAAAAATCAAAAATTTCAACAAAATTGAAAATTGAAAATAATTCGATCTCATAGTCTTAGAAACTTAAAATTTGGTGTAAAGGTAGTGTTTAGGATTCAGAAAAAAAAATAATTAAAAACACAAAAAAATTCGAAAATAAAATAAAAAAATCGAGACAATTTGAAAATAATTCGATTTTTTTATAGCGCTAGAAACTTGAAATTTGGGATAAAGATAGTATTTAGGATACAAAAAAGAAATAAATAAAAGATCCGAAACATTCGAAAATTCAAAAAATTCCAACAAAATTTAAAATTTAAAATAATTTGATCACTTAGCCTTAGAAAATTAAAATTCGGCCTACAGGTTGTGTTTAGAATTCAGAATAAGGAAAAATTAAAAACACAACAAAAATCGAAAATAAAATCAGTAAAATCGGAAATATGAAAATTATTCGATTTTTTATAGCGCTAGAAAGTTGAAATTTGGATTAAAGACAGTATTTAGGATACAAATAAATAAATAAATAAAAAATCAGGAAATTTTGAAAAAAAAAAAAAAATCGAAAATTCAAAAAATTCCAACAGGATTGAAAATGGAAAATAATTTGATCTCTTAGCCTTAGAAACTTAAAATTCGGCGTAAAGGTAGTGTTTAGGATTCAGAATAAGGAAAAATTAAAAAAACAACAAATATCGAAAATTTGAAAGTAATTTTATTTTGTAGCGCTAGAAACTTGGAATTCGGAATAAAATAGCATTTAAGATACAAAATAAGGAATAATTTAAAAAAATCTGAAAAATTAGCCATTTGAATACTGAAGTCTAAAAACGGAATATCATTCAAAATACGGCAAGCGTCCGAATGTTGAAAAATGTTAGGAGAGTTTTTTCTCTCCATTTCTTTTGTCTGCCTTTTGTCAGCAACACAATAAGAAGGTAATTTGAAAGTCAATTTGAAAGTAGAATCTCCCTACGATCACTAGTACAAAAGGTTCCCCATCCATGGATTGCAATAATCCTCTTCCCTGGGACAATAGTTTGATTTTTCCTAAGGGGAGAAAATGCAAGATGTCTTTCTCAGGCGGTCTTGCAGCACTTTGCTTGTACACGCGTTTTGTGCGGTTTAGTAGCGAAATTTTTAACGAAAAAAACAAATATATATATATATTTTTTTTTTTTTTTTTTTTTTTTTTTTATCTATAAGTTTAATAGACAATTTTATGATGAGGCTAACAGTAGTAAGTAGAATAAAAGTAAATAACAAGCTAGTTTTATTTAGTTTGCAAAAATACTATATAAAAAGTACATTTTCATATCTTTATTTATAATATAACTAAAGTAATTGCTTACTCATTCAATTAAATTATCTTGGATAAAATTGCATTCCTGGTAGCTATTGTCCCTTATACGATACGTAAGAAGGTTTTTTTATTTTAATTACATGTGTTGATTATCATAATAGATTTTTTTTTCTTATAATTCCTTGTATAATAATTTTAGAAGATGTGTTAAAATATTCTCGTGAAGTTCCAGGAGATCCTCTGAATAATGTTTCTTTCAAGCAAAAACAATTATTTTCAATGAACAAGTATCAATTAGTCCAAATTATTTGCCTATTAAAAATGGATAAACATATGCGATACTTAACGTTAACAGAAAATTCCTTCTTCTATGATTTTATGCTTTAAACAAATATGAAGTGCAGGAGTAAATCTGAAATGTAAGAAAAACTGCTTTTCTTTTTAATTATTCTTTAAAAAAAAAGGGGGGAGAGGGATTTAAATCATACATACAAAATTTGTGGTGTAAGAACATTTGTTTCTATTTTCTTTTGGTAGATAGTGCTACCAAATACCAAAAATTCACAGTAGATATCTTACGCCTTGAAAGCTTTGTCACAAATCACTATAATCTTGACTTCACTAAGTTCAAATATCGAAAAAGGACTAAAATTAAAAGAAACACATACTTCATATTAATTTCTTTTAAAATTAACATTTCACTTGCTTATTACTTAACAAATAGCGTTGGCTACTAAATAAACTTCAAAGCAAAATTCAAAGCGACCGCCATCTTTGCTCAAACTGCACATGCGCGAGTCGACTAAACCAAGCTCAAAAACAAGGCTCAGTTTGTCAACTTGAGTTTCCCTTTTACATCCCATTTCGCCTGGTTGAGTTAGCGATGAATTCGATTTCAGGTTCAACAGACAGTTAAGATCTAACTCACGAGTTGAAGTTGATGGGGAATATGCCGGTTAGAGTCCCGCTTTGTTGTCCGTCTGTCTGTCAAAGCTGTTTATCTCAGAAACAGCTGAGGGTAACTCCGCCTTTTTTTCCCAAATTTTAAGTAAGCAATGCATCGACAGAAGCACTCATAGAAAAGAAATTTCCACATAAAATCGCACAGAATTTCTTTGGAAACATCAGTACAGAAATCTTTTCACCTGAGTACACAAAGTTTGAAATCTTAAAAAATATATTTTATATATTTATTTTTTACAATTTTTTACCCTAATATTTGTTACTTTGTTGAAACGAAATAAATATTCAGTTATCTAAATTCCCCACTTCCTCACCGAAATTTTCCCATTTTCCGTTTTTACTCCACCCTACCCACCAACCTCTACATTCTGCAAAGTAATTTTTTTTTTTTTTTTTTTTTTTTTTTTTACCTTTTTTAAAAATATTTCTCTGTTCTATTTGTCAGTTTAAAAAAGCCATAGATAAATAATTTATAATATGAAATATTTAAATGAAATAATAATAATAATAATATGAACTAGTCGGATGTGCCAATCAAAAACTTTCTTCTATCTCAGTCATGTTAATACTTCAAAATTCGCTATCACACCGCCAATAAAATCAATATTTTTCGTCATTCTGTTGTACGTCAACTTCTTGCGAATCGCCGGATTACCGGGATGCGATCAACTGATCAGGGCCTGATTACAGACGGGGCACACTTCCACCAGTAAAATTTAATAGAAATTTTCGTCTTATTAAAACGCCCTATTCATGAAAAATTACTGCCATGAATAAGCGAAAAATCTCTATTATTTTCTACTGGTGGAAGCGTGCCCCGTCGGTAATCAGAACAGGTCCTGTAACTGATGTATACTAAACTACGAAAAGTCCTTCTGGCCTGTACAGACAGGAACAGATAGCCTCCCTATTCCTTGGTTTTCCAATTTTAGCTAATTTTACAGGAAAACACGAAGCTAAAATGCGTGGAACCTAATTAAAGAAGATTCATTCCCAGCTCGTCAACATTGAATTTGAATGACGTTATTATTCCAAATTAGTCCTCAACAGCCAAGTTGGCTTCATTTATGGCAACCTATTTTTGTCGCCAAATTTGGCGATATTACGCCAACTGTCGCCAAACTTGGCGATAATTTGAGGTTGTCGAATATAAATATATAGTGTTAAGCATATAAGAATAGGAACAATGGTTACAACAATGAAAGAAAATTTGCCGAAACCATGTTAACTAAAACTCATAAATTAAACCCGTTTATGGATGAATTCTGCTGTCTTGTTTGAAAATGTCAGCTACCCTAAAATTTCAAACCGCTATATCTCAGCCATTTTTTAAGATAGAGGCAAAACAAAAATTGCTCCGGCTTCTCCGGATCAAGGCCGAACATTTAATGGAAAAAACTTTTAGGATTTCTAATTTTTTTGTACATCTTTAAGAATTTGAAATCCTTAAATGGCTATCACAGAGCCCTCTTCTGGCGGAATATCCCCAAATTCAAGTAGGACCTGCTGGCAAAACCAAAAACATAAAAAAAAATTGGTTTCATTATCTGCATAACATCATACACTTTTCGATGATACATTAGTGAAAATCGAACAAAAATCGCAATCGCAGTGCCCCCCCCCCTTGCGTCGAAATAACCCCAAATTCAAGTAGGACCTGCTGGCCATAGCTAAAAACATTTGGTTCAATTTGAACATCATACACCTTTTGATGATACAATGAGGACAGACAGACATTTTGTAAAAACATGTTTTTCGGAATCTCTGATCCCTAAAACGTGTAAATCCGTCGAAAACCGGAAGTCGAAAAAAAATTCAGTTACAATACTTTCTTTTATTATAGATAGAAGAAAGTAAAAATACTAAATAATACGAAAATATACCTTACTCATTTTTCCCCGTTATCTTACTCGACAAAATTTAAACCTTTTAAAATTCTTTAATTTATTTTATTTTATATTACATCACTTGTACTCTGCCAAAACCCTCCAATGTCTCATGAATTTTGCAAAAAAAAACTGCTAAACATTCAGTATTTTATATCCTCTATTTAATTAAAATCTTGATTTTGTGATAATTGCTTTACTAATTTGTTTGAACGATTAATTATTCTTTTTATATGTTATCAATTGCTAATAATCTCAATTGTTAAATTAATTTCAAAATGACAACTTGACCACCTTCCATAGCTTTTAAATTGTTACAAGTAGCTCACTGATTTCTTCTAAAAATTATTATTTACGTCCCGTTAAAAATAAAAAATAAATAAATAATAATAATAAATAATTGAATAGAAAACAAGAATAAAGGATTTTCTGAGTAGAAATACAAAATTACATTACAAAAAATGTTTCATTAATAGATGAAACATTTCCCGCAAAAGACAGTTACTCTCTGACCACCCTCTTCCAACACACACACACGAAAGAAAAAAAAGAAAGACAGAAAGAATGGCTTAATCGGCCGTCTGAAGATTGATTAACATCCCGCGCCGAAACCACATTGACCCGCCCATCATATTGGTGCAGTACCCCAGGGGTGATTGTGTTCCGGTATTTTGTACACCACTAAATTTATACAGCAATCTTTTTCTTCTTTAATCGATAAATTCTGCGATGACATACTAAGAATATTGCTATATAAATTTAGTGGTGTCCAAAATACCGGAACACAATCAGCCATGAGTACCCCCATTGCACTGACGTAGCCATAAGGACATTTATGAAAATAGGGTTTAACCCGCAGGCGCTGGCACAAAAAAAAAAAAAAAAACGGTTAGTGGAACTGGTGTTCCTCAGTATTGTTTAACCCCTTCGCGACGAGCATCCTTTACATAATTTTTAATCTAACACCCGTCTCACTAATGTTAAACGGGGGAATGTTAAACCATGGGAAAAAGTTTTTTTTTTCTTTCATTGGATAGCTGAGGTCGATCTCTATGCAGGCCCTTTTCACTTTTTCGATTTTGTTAAAAAGATGTTTTTTGTTAAGATACTTTTACTTTCGGAACTGGTTTCGAAAAAGAAAGTATCTTCATGGAAAAAAACCTGCATTTTTTTTTTTTTTTTTTTTTTTTTTTTTTTTTTTTTTTTTTAAGTAAAAAAGGGCCTGCATAGAGATCGACCTCAGCAATTCAATGCCAAAAAAAAAAAAAAAAAAAAAAAAAAAAAAATTAAAATATTGAAATGCAAGCAAGATAGTGTAAAAGTTTCTCCTATAGGATTAACAGTAGCTAGCGGGTGTTTTCGCGCGAGTGAAGTGGTCCATTAACGTCATAAATCTTGTGCTCTCGAAGTCTTAGCATCAAGGTACTACTACTTTTAAAATCAAATACTTAGAGCATTCTGATAGTTGGCATTCTCATGTTTCACTGATTCAGTTTGTACTTTTATATGTATCGTATGAGATCAGTGATTCCATATGGAGGCAGCATCAATGGTACTGTATCCAGTTATTTTATTTTGTTATTTATTTTTATTATTTATTATTTATTTTTATTTTATTTTATTTATTTATTTTTATTTATTTATTTTTATTTATTTATTTATT
The DNA here is from genome assembly GCA_963931845.1 of Maratus michaelseni. Classification (NCBI taxonomy): domain Eukaryota; kingdom Metazoa; phylum Arthropoda; class Arachnida; order Araneae; family Salticidae; genus Maratus; species Maratus michaelseni. The sequence continues at coordinate 212,752,427 of OZ007600.1, forward strand.
TTGTATAAGTAATATCTAATTTAGAAAAGTTTACCTTCTGATATATATATTTGTGACAATAATTTACTAATATTTAATATTTATTTTTTCCATTAGTTAAAATGTAACAGAAAGTTAAAATAAAGATGACGAAATATATTAAATATAGATACTTTTTTTCTTTTCCTTTTAGTAACAAATTTAAAATTTATAACTAATGATTTCGTAGCAAATATTTTGTTGTTTTCTTATACAAGACAAGCAAAACTCAACAATTAATATATGAGGCTTAAAAAATTGGAACATTTTAGAGAAACAACAGAATAATCGATTAGTCTTTAACCGATGAAAGGTTTTCAACTGGTCTGTGGATCGTTTCAATTTCACGAAAAGAAAAAAAAAATTTAAGAATCTGCAAAATAAATAAACATTACGATTTTCCACCGTCACATATACATAAAAGAAAAAACTGTGGTGTGACGCTGTTCTCTAAATCTTTTAGTTTTTCCTGTTTGTCCTGTTTGTTTTGTTTAGTTTTTTCCTTTTAGTTTTTCCTGTTTGTAGTAAAGAAAACGCCGAAGTAAAAGATAGACATGTTACATATAATGCTTATATATTTCAGATCAGTACCTATAATGATTAAATTTATTGAAAATTGTTTTGAATATATATACATATTTTAAATAATTAAGAATCGTGAAAAAATAATCCATGTTTTGAGAAAAAAAAATCGATATGAGTTCATTGCCGGATATTGGCAAACTTGCTTAATTTTCTTACTACTATTATGAAACTAGTAATTATTTTTTAAATTTTTTATTGTGCATTTTACGCTCAGAATTATCAATGTTTCAAGTAATCAAGAATTTAAATGTATATAAATATAGAAATTTACTTATAATGTTTGTTTTGCATTTTATAGTAGCGTGTTATTTAAACTATTTTTAATTGCTGAAAGCATTGTATTTATTTATTTTATCTCTAAATCTTTTAGTTTTTCCTGTTTGTAGTAAAGAAAATGCCGAAACAAAAGATACATATGTTATATATACCTTTTATAATGAATATATTGCAAAGATTCTTGTATTTTTATGTATAGAAGTAACATTTACTAAGCATTATTTATGGTAAGTATATCGCGCCATCTACCGGCGAAGCAGCCTTTTAACGATTCCGAAACTAAGGGGTGATTGTGAAGGCCGTATGAGGGAAGTGAGAATCGAGTTTGGCCGTGGCTCTACGGATCAGACAGCTTAATGCAATAACGTTAAAACTTCGACTGTCCTTAGAGAAATCAATGCGCATGCGTGAATTAGACGGTGAAGTTGTGATTGGAATAAAATAAAATACCCGCCCCTTCGCGGACAAAGTATGAATCACGTGTGGAACAGTTGCTGAGAATGCAAGAAGCATATATTTTATTAGCTTGTAACATTATAAAATGGAATTTAAAAAGAGCGAAAGAACATATGACGACATTACTCGAGTTGTTAGGTTTCTTAGTAGTAAAGACTGTAAGTTTCTATAAATTTCGTAATTTAAAGAATTTGTTTACAAACACAACTGCAGATTGCTGTTTAGCAGACAACAGAATTTACTTTTTATTTGAAATTCGGAAAAGAAATATAAATGTTGAACTTGAAATATTTTGCTCTTGATAACATTATTTTCGAACGTGAGTAATATGTATGATTCATTTAATTTGAATAATGTTAGTATTTTTTGTAAAAGACTTGTATAAAAATTAAATCGAAGTTATATTGCCACTGTTATTAATTTTTGACTGGCGATTGTTAATTGTTTTGCCGCATTTTCCCGGTATTTATACTTTTCGTTTTCATCTAAAATTAAAAATTTTTATTTATTAAAAACGTAAACAAATTGAACGACGTTGCAATCTGTTTTTGTTTTGTTTACAAAATAATAATTTACATATTGTGTTGATGCGTATTTAGCTTATTTTTATTCTTTTATTATTTTCAAATAATATTGTTTTTTTTTTATTTCTACGCTCTTGAACAGGAATATAAAATACTAACTGCTAATTTTTTCCCATTGATTAAGGCAGAATTCGATAGTTATATCATATGTTATCCAAACTTAGCGAACAATGCACTTATGAAACTTTAGCCTAAACTTTTAAAAAGGAAGTAAAAGTTTTTAAGAATATAAAGTTTAGAAAATTTTATGGATACATGCAAGAAAATAATTGTGCAGTTTTGTCTGAAAGTTGCAAATTTCGATTGAACTTGAACATTAGGCCCGCGCATTTCTCTTTCATTTTAGTGTTCGCAAAGTTGGATATAAAGTATATTTAGCTTTGGTGTTACGTAGATGGAAAACTTTGGAGGTTTGTCTTTGTATGACGTGCCTCTAGAACATTTTTGTCGTGAGGTGACATGATTGAAGGTTTAATACAATTGGGTAAGGAATGAAGTAGTGACTCTTAGAGGTCTGCACGGGCCGGGCCAAGGCCCGAAGCCCGTACTCGGCCCGGCCCGCGGGCCGGGCTCGGGCCTATTTTCCTTCACGGCACTCGGGCCGGACCGGGCCCGGGCCATATTTTTTTCTGAAGGCTCGGGCCGGGCCTAGTGATTACTCTTTACGGGCCGGACCGGGCCTTACTTTTTACCTGAAGGATAAGGCCGTGCCTTAAATTATTTTTTCCGTACAGAGCCGGGACTGGTTTCATTCTTCCTAGTCTTCACGCCTCAAAATTGTTAGTCCTGGTTTTGACCCGTATGAAAATCAATGTCTCGGCGTGCCTGGTCCGTTCGAAGGTCAGTAAAATACGATCTGGCATAAAAAATCTTTTCAAAACATGCATACATTTTTAAATCGTCATTATTTTATAATTAAACATTAAAATTTATTATTTTTAAAGAATAGTAGATTTATACACTTATTAAAATATGGCTAAATTAAAATATAGTAAAACGTGTGAAAAAGAACCTGCTTATGATGGAATCCTGTCTTAAATTAAAAAATGTGTTGATTCATTAAAAATGAATATACTAATATGTAAGATAAGAATATATAATACATTTACACCTGCTAAGAAGGCAAATTGTCTATAACTCTTTTTTTTTTCTTCCCTATGCAATTCCATCTTAGAAGATTTTACTGTATAGCATTTTTCTGATTTTTAACACTTCAATAAATGGAATAGGGATTAACAATATTGATGATAACTTAAACACATACATACAACAAATAGAGATTTATTTAAAAAATAAATATTTCAGCTTACGGCACCTCTATAAAAATGAAGCTTATAAACATGAATAAAAAAAGCTAAGATAGGAATTTTTGGTTAGATCTCCTCCTACGAGGCAAATTTTTAACCAAATCGAAGTAAAAATTATGTTTTGTAGAAATTCACTCGGGCCGGGCCGGGCTCTGGCCGAGATTTTAACTTTTTTCCGGGCCGGGCCGGGCTCGGGCCGAACTTTTAACTTTTAAATCGGGCCGGGCCGGGCCAATATTTTTTTTGTTCGGACCGGGCCGGGTTCGGGCCGAACTTTTAATTTTTGTATCGGGCCGGGCCGGGCCAAATTATTTTTTGTATGGATTGGGCCGGGCCCGGGCCTGGAAATTTCGGCCCGTGCAGACCTCTAATGACTCTCTCTCACTGTATGCTGCTTAATCCATTCGCTGCCAACCACGAGTATACTCGTGACTGTCAACATTCAAAATAAAAGTGTATGATAAAAAAAAACCCTGCCCAGCCACCACTATTTTAATATGTTAAAAAGTACTTTATTTATTGACAAAACCTTTGTTATTAAAGTTACTAATATTATCTTTCAAAATTTTTGGTGGGAACGAATTTCACTAAAAATATCGAAGACTCCGCCCACATAGTTTTGGCAGTGAATGGGTCAAATCAGCGACTAGGCGTTAGGGGAGTGGTATTTTAATGCTGTCGACAGGAAGATGAATAGTTTTCGGAAAAGAGAAGGGGCATTAGTGAAACCGGAACCAGGTTAGGGTCAATGGGCTACCGAGTTGCAAGCAACTATAAAGCCCTGGCTATGAGTAGTTGTATAGCAAATCATAAGGTGAGCATGAGCTGTATTCCAGGACTATATGTGGAGATTAAATAAAATAAAAAAAGCGAGAAAGACAAAGGTTAAGTCTAGTAAAAATAAGTTAAGTATAACAAAATTAAAAAAGTTCAAAGTTCCAAATTTCGAGTGCTTAAAATGTCAGACGAGGCAAGGAAGCTGATGGAAAATGTGGAGTGAAGACTCCAAGAATTCGCATAAAAAAAGGCAACTTTTCAGTTACATACAAAATAGTAAATTGCACTAACGTATAGCAATAATATTACAAAATAAAAAAACAAGTTTTTTTTTTGTTTTTTTTTTTCAAAAAGAGATAGAAGAAAAATTTGGAATAATAAAGTATATTAGCCCAGAGGACACCGATTAGTCGGTGAGATCTAACTCGGTTAGCGAATATTTCAAGCTCTTTGATGATAACGAACATCTTTTCAAATGGGTTTTTGCATTTTTTGGTTTCTTGGACACATTTGAGAAGTTTGGATAGTTTAAGAACTTCCTTCAAATCGTTGAAGGTTTGGAAAATTTCGTTAAAAGGGTTCGGATTTGGGAGAGGGGAATTTTGAGAATTTCCGTCAGGGTTAGAAGAGCCAGAAGGTTTCTGAATGACGTCATCAGTTACGTTTTGAGAATTGCTATCTTTTGCCTTAGCAGTTTAGTTGAAACTTTTAAGAATTTCTACAAAGTCGTAGTTTTCACTGGGTGTTTTTTAGGGGTAGGAATTTTAGCATTATTTTTTATGTTTTGGGGATTTTTCGGGCAGCCTCTGTACGAGGCAGGGTGCGTGCCGCTACAGTTAGCGCATTTAGGAGTAATTCTGCCCTGGTGTGGTGTGGGCACTCAGTACAGAGATGTTTATTAGAGGATTTAACGCATTTAGGGTATGAAATTACACGTTTCGGAAGCGTGACCGTAACGTTGGCAGCGGTAACACTGTTTAATATTATTGGAGTTGCGATAATGTTCAATTGTGACGCTCATGTCACATAATTCCTTGATTTGGTAAATCAAATTGAAGTCCTTGCGGGGTAGTGCGTTCACCATGTAAAAGGGCATTGCTTTGCCCGTTTTTTTTTTCCATCATAGCAGCGCGTGTAGCTTGGAAGCCATGGTTTTTCAGGTCGCTGATGATATGTTGGGGGGGTCAGTATTAGGGGGGATGCCGCGAACAAAAAGTTTTTTGGGTCGCATATCCTTAGAGGGGAAATAGTTGTATGTTTTAGATTTTTGCCAGAAAGGGTTCGCTGGATTTCTCTAAACTGGTTTTCAGATTTAGGTTGGATTTTGAGAAGATCGTTCTTTAGACTCACTTTCGGAGCGTTGCAGCATCGAGATTTTTTAATTCCTGAGCGATGTTACGCCACTCGTTGTCAGAAAATTCGATGTAGATGGGTTGGACATCTTTCTTGTGTGACTCAGTATCGTCACCTTCCATTTCGGAATTTTGACTATCATTTTGGGTTTCTAAATTTTGAGAGCCATCAATATTCGCTTCCGAGGGTAAATTGGCGAATTTATTTTTAAGTGGAATGGAACATTCTTTTTCGGATATTTTCCTTTTACGGGGGGGGGGGGGGATGAGTTTTTGTCCTAATATCCTTAAGAATACCGAGCTTAAGCAACATCTCGTCATAGTCTTTAAAATTTAGAAATTTAAAATAGTTAGTATGGAGAGGTAGATTGTGATTACTTGGCTCACCTAACATAGTCGTAGCGAATTGGCAAACTTTAGTTACCTCTTCCTTTAAGCAGCTGTCCGTATGATAGCCAGACATTTGTAGAGTTTGACTTATGTAGACATCTATGTTGTGAAACATTTCACGTAAAATTCCGTTGGTGGGCTCAGAATTCGTTGGAAATTCGCTGAAAGATCCGAGAAAATCAGTCTGTTCAATGCCATTGACAATCCTGGGAATATTGTCTTCCATATCAATGTCGAAGGAGATCTTGGCCGTGTCGTTGAGAATAGCAAGCAGGATAGGTGTAATACCTCAAGGGCACCTACACTGCTCAGGGTATTATGCCGTAGAAAGTAAAAGCTATCAGGGAGAACGTGTACGCAAGTACGAAGCGCTTCTCCCTGCGTTCACTCTCACTGGTGTCTACCTCCTAACTCGTCCATGTCAAGTCCTGTCATGTGTGTCTTTCTTCCTCCTCACTTCCCTCAACCTACTCCTGGGGTCGGGGTCGAAATGGGCTCGCCAGAATAATCAATCGAAACCTCATTCAAAATGCTCAACTTGCAATATATTTTTGTGAGTAAATGGGAAAACAAAAACTTTTTTTAATACCATCAAATTTGAATTTTTACTCATTTTTCAAGTGTAAAATAAAATTATGTCAATTCAATATTTTTAATTGTTGACTTTTGATTGTCTTCTGGTGATTTAGCATTTTTAAGAGTTTCAAGTTTATTTGAAATATCATGTGGATTTTTCGGTCACGAGAATATTTTAGGCATAGTGTACTGACGGTACTTTAAAGTACCACTTTAATTAATTAGGTCTAGCCAATTAAATTTATCGCGGGTGAGTAATTTTTTTTTATGTATATCATTTAATTTCCATTGTAGTAGCTTAAAAAAATGCATAAAAAAATTGCAGTAGATCATAATGCAGTAGATAAAGTGTTAAACAGCAAATTATGGAACATAAGAATTACTTGTAGCTATTCTGTTTACCACGAACCACTCCCCAACTCGATCAGCTCCGTTTCTTCTGAACGCGTTGTATCGTCTGTACGCGCTGTTAGATCGAGTGAAGCCTTGCACGAACAGACAAATCTATTAAGCTTTGACAATTCGCCGCAGCAAAGGAAAGTGGCGCTCATGTATGCGAACAAAATTTACAAATAGCGCGATTGCAGCGCATTTCTGTTTTGATTACCGGTCTCAGGAGAGGAAAGAAGAGCTGTTGAGCGCTAACAAATTTAACGCGTAACTGCAGACGCTCTAAGTTTAATCGCTCTGCCAAAAACCAAAGAACTACGTTAGAAGTTCTTTTCCCAAACAACGACAATTTGGCGGACGACAAACTCTCGTTGCGATATAAGATGTCACCGTTCGATCCTTTTTTATCAAGGAATACCTCAATACCAAGTAATGCCAGGCAAGTAAAATCTCACAGAACAGCACAAAAATATGTTTAAATTTTGGGTTTTCGAGAAGTGGTGTTTGTAATTAAATTCCTGAGAAACGTTCGTTGTTTCTGTCGTTATTATGATTTTTTTTTTTCTGTTTTTACATCAAAGCGTAATATTTAAAGATCGAGAGAGTTTAGTTTTTTCTTTGTTTAAAATGAATAAATAGTTTTATAACTAGGTCTAAAAACAATTCAAAAACACAACAAAATCTATTAAAAAAAAAAGAAAAAGAAAGAAAGAAAGAAACTAACTGATAATTCCCCGACAAATTTTTCATCTTTCAGCCGGATTTTCCATTGACAGTAATCAGTTTTCAAACATTGACACGTTTGTAGTCGTTTGCTTTAAATTTATCAAGTTTCTAAACAGTAAATTACATATTTTACCATATTCTACTTTTTGCCGTGGAAAATTATTTTTTTTCATTCTTCTTTCACATTTTCAAAATTCACCACAATCAACTTACTTTTGATGTTCATTTAGCTAAACCTTTTTTAATTTAACTTTTTATTATTAGTAATGGTAAGGTTTTTGTTTTCAAAATCTCAAAAATTAACGAAAGCATAAATCTTGTTATAAAACATTATACGATTCACTTGTACAAAACTTTAAAGAGCTGTCGAAACAGACACAGAGGCATAGAGAGACAACATGGACATTGTGATAGAGTTACTTAGGAGTCTCGATATATGTATCCGCATAAAAGAGAGAAATTTAGAGGGTATTAATAATATTTATTCTTTTTTTTTTTTTCTAATACATTCTACTTTAATAATATTTATTAAATTTGTTTAATGATTTTTAAATACATTCTACATTAAAAATATTTATTAGATTTGTTTAATTATTTTAAAATACATTTTACGATTATTCAATGTTTATAAGGATATTTGAATAATTTACACCAATTAATATTTTAAATTAATTTCACTCTTAAATCAAATTAACGTTTAATCAATAATTATGGATCACTTGTGAAAATACTACTTAGGTAATAACATTGTTGTTGTTGTTGTTGAATTGACCCAAAGGGCCCGGTTTTGCAGCTTTCTATTTCTATACAGCTGTCATAATCCACTACGCTTGATCCATAATCCTGACTCCTAAATCTCCTAATTTTGAACCAATTCCAGATGAGAGACCTGCACCTGGATTGGCACCCCCAGAGGTAACGCTTATATAGAACTTGGAGGATATTGGAGCCACGAACAGATTTAACGTGCACCAGCTCCCATTAATGTACACGGTCCCACAGCAGAGGCAGACGAGAGAGGATGCAACCTCCCAAACACTGACCTTGGTCGATGCTGCTTAGCTTTCGGTGATCTTACGAGAACCGAGCTTTACGAGAACCGCCACTGCGGGACAGGTAATAACATGAAAGTGTTTACTTTATGAGCTATAGAAGCAAATCGGATGCAATTTTCCACATCACCCAACTCACAAATATTGCATAAAGCGCATTACATTGTTTTTTTTTTAGGGAATGTTTCATTGTAAGGGTTACATCAACCATAAATCTTGAAACAGACTATTTTAAATAGAGTTGCAAAAAACCGGTTCATTCCCAGGTTTATTTCCAACAGATCCGGTTTATTCCTAGGTTTATTGCCAAAAGACCAGGTTTATTCCCAAAAACTTTTCCTAACCTTAGCAACTCTAATTTTAAACTAAAATACACTTATAAATTTGTGGTTTACAGCTATGCGTTTTTTCCCTCCTATTCTACACGAAAATGGGATTTTAAATTTGAAAGTTCCGATATAATATTCTTCACATAAAATTGTATGAATCTTGCGGTATTGGATGTACCCTTGCCCTCCAGGACAGTGTTGAATTCAAGGGGTGGCCCGGGGGGGGCATTCTCCCCCGGAGCATTGAAATGTCCCCCCCGGAAGATCTGAGATTTTATGCTTTTAAAAGTTAAAAAGTGCTATTTCTCCCCTGGAATTCTACAATGTCCCCCCAGGAGCTACAAAAATCCCTCCCGGAGAAAAATGTCTGAATTCAACGCTGCTCGAGGACCCTGGGGAATTTTTCTCACTAACTGCGACACTGCCATTGAATTTTGTTATTTCGGCACATCATTGACCGTCCCGAATACAGACATATATACTCGTATTTCTCTTAACCCTTTCAGGGGCAAGCACTTGTGCTCCTGTGACGTTGAATTCCCACCGGAATTTAGGAAAGAATTTAGTTCAAAATAAGAATAAACAATTTTTCAACTTTTTCTCCTCAAAGTTAAAAAAGTAAAATTTAATTAAAAGTTTCTGGTTTGTCGGATTAAAATTAGGTGGTATATACCACCACCCCTCAAAGGGTTAAAATGTATCTTTGACTAGACGATCAGAACCCGTAGTTCCATCCACTTTTTATAACAACGATAAGCTTTTCTCAGAAAAAAAAATGTTTTGGAATACTTATCTATTTATTTTAAATAACAACATTTATTTAGATCGATATGACAAAAGAAATATTTTTGATTTTCTTTACAAGAAATATGCCTCTTTCGCTTTCAAATCTCGATAAAAAGATTTACATAAATATGAACCAGATAAACAGAATTATTAGAGTCTGCATTAAGGATTTTAATTTTAAGGGGGAAAAAAAAGGATTTACAATTTTCGGCTAATTTATTTCATTATAATAACTATCTATACAAGATGTTAAAATAAGATTTAAAAGTACTTAAAGAAGCAGTGGCAAGAGATATGGATTCGTTGTATAACATTTCATAGATGTTAGTTTCTGGAAGTTTCTGAATGATTATTTCATCACTAAAGTCTCATATTGTAGAAATAAATTCGGGAGCAGATAGAAGCTACAGATATTGGAATCTATGACAGTTGTGCATTATAGTAAAATGACTAATTAAAATAAATTTCCAATGCTCCTGGTTGGCCGATTTGAAGGACTGAAACTTCAGTATAATTAGTGAGCTGTTATTTTGAAAGTTATCAATCTTACTTTCCTTGCAGTTGTAGGTGGAATTCGTGCACCTTACATTCCATGTTCCGCTGTTAATTATTTAAGATTATAGTGAATGGAAAATATTGTTATGGCTTTATTCAATTTTTGAAGATGCCCTAAAGATTTGCGAAGATTTTATTCAGTAATTATTTTAAAGAGATTTTAGTTTGAAAGAATTTAATTATATATCAATGAAGATTTATTTTAATGCTGAATATAAGTGCATGACGCCACGCCTTCCAAAACCTAATGAAAATATTAATTATAAAAAGGGGGTGGAGTTTTCTGCCTTTCCACCTATTGACAAGAATGAGACTGGTCGATCAACTGGATAGGTAAAAAATCTTGTTCTCAAATTTTATAATTTTTCTATATCCTATAAAAATGTATCCTATTAATAATGTTTACAGATTATATTTAATTATTTAGATCATTTATATAATCATGATTAAGGAACTTTGATAATTGTTTATGTTCATATACTTATTGAAGAAAATTGTTTCATTTTTTGTGAGGGGATTAAAGCGCCAATTACTGTAACAATTTTTCATATAGTTTTGAATGAATAATATATATATAGATACAAAACGCGAAGGTAAGATCCTTTATCCTGAGGCAAATCTTACGACCGTGGAATAATAATGGTTTTGTAAATTCCCGGACCTAAAGCCACAGAGACAAAATTTTGAAATCATCTAGGTTATTTCGAAAACTGCAAGAGATAGCTGAAAAAAATCAACTACATAGTACATCCGTAGTTCCATCCACTTTTTGCAACAACGATAAGCTTTTCTCAGAAAAAAAAAATGTTTTGGAATATTTATCTTTTTATTTTAAATAACAACATTTATTTAGATCTATATGACAAAAGAAATATTTTCGATTTTCTTTACAAGAAATATGCCTCTTTCGCTTTCAAATCTCGATAAAAAGATTTACATAAATATGATCCCGATAAATAGAATTATTAGAGTCTGCATTAAGGATTTTAATTTTAAGAAAAAAAAAGATTTACAATTTTCGGCTCATTTATTTTATTATAATAACTATCTATACAAGATGTTAAAATAAGATTTAAAAGTACTTAAAGCAGCAGTGGCAAGTGATATGGACCGGGGCGTCCGAGATCACGCTGTGTGTTTTCTCAACCGGGCCTGCTACAAGTATTAGTGACGTCACAACAGTGATCCAGTTTGGTCAATGTATCCCAGCAGAAAGATGTAATAAAGAGAGCATTTCCGCTCTTATAATTTGTGATTACATAAATAATATTAAATTTCATAATCATGAAATAAAAGGGAATTAATACACTTGTTTTATAAAAGGAAATTAAAAGTTTTAAATTTAAAAAAAATTGCTAAGATTAATAGATCAGATTGAACCCATTGACTTACCTTTTCCTAAAAACATTATTTTACAATAAGTATACGTACAGAAAATATAATAAATCTACCAAACACTTTACAAAATCAATCCCATTCTTCCCTTTTACCACTACATACCATATTTAACCACCAAAACACAATAAATATCAATTTAAATACAGAAATCGACATTTTTCAACTATAGAGACCTTGGCATTTTTTTTAATGCTTTGGCGTAATCCGGGCTTCAGAAAGTTAGATATGTTTTCAAATTATATACACAATTATGAAAACAAACCTAATGAACTTTTATGTACAATTCTGTTCTGCCTGTATATAAAAGGAGACAAATGGCTTCTTTATATTAAATAAATTGTATAAATATTGAAAAAAATGCTTATTTATATGAAACTACGAATAGGTTGCCAGAAAATATGTTGCCAACTTTCCTTCTCTCACCATAAGCCCTTTTCGGTTAGCCGGGCACCAGTGATACATGTACATATATAAATATAAATTCATACATATATGTGTGTGTAGATATATGTGTATATATATATATATGTGTGTGTTTGTATATATATGTATATATATCACTGGCGCCCGGCTAACCGAAAAGTACCCAATTTTCTATCTTAACTTTGTAACTGATTTGTAATATTTTAAAAATTGTCTATTTATTGTACTTGGGTCTAGGACCTAATAACCACTCAAATTAACTTATCAAAAGATTTATTTCCATAATATATTTGTACACTTAAGTTAGCTAAACTGTTAAATGGAACTACTAAGTTGGGTAAATCATACTTTTAATTTTATAAACAAAGCACACTCACTTTTAACTAAATGTATCCAGATTTCATTCAGTTTATTACAGTATTTATTTAAAAATCTTTGAAAGATGTGTTGTCATCGTTGTACCATTTTTTAAACTGTTTATCGTCTGCTTTTTTTATTTTATTTTTTTCCAAAGATCATTTGGCTCTTTTCGTTTTGGAAGTATAAATTCACTCAAATATGCCAGAATATTTCCATTACAGTAGGATAGACATTCGTTGTTAGGGTTATTTTTTTTTTTTTCGCTGCACAACGAGTTCAATACCATCATATTAATTCTACCTTCACGAATTATGAAACGCATATCGAAATATTTAATGCAGACCACTTCTGTTGAAATGTAAGTAAAATTATCACAAGGTAATTTTCGTAGCTAAAATTTCTTCTCTTCATTATCAGTTGCGAATTTGAAGACTTAGATTAGAAACTAGGAGCACAATATTTTCTTCTCATTATTTTATAGATATAATGTACACTTTCTTTAATAATTATAATCAATAATTATTGATAGCGTTATAATCTAAGTACACTGAAAAATATTATTAATTACTATATAAAACAATAAATAAAATCAAAATACTATCGTAAACAATCCGTACAAACGAACAAAGTAATGCAAATTTTTAAGTAGTATGGATCACTCTTTTGACGTCAGCAGCTTGTGACGTCACTTGTAGCAGGCCCGATTGAGAAAACACACAGCGTGATCTCGGAGGCCCTGTATGGACTCGCTGTATAACATTTTATAAGCATTCATAAGCGTAAAGCATTCTCGATTTAGTGTGAAATAATGTCTAAAAACAATTTTAAACGAAACTCTGAATTCTATTTCAGTATCCAACTGCCACTTAAAAACGTCGTCACGTGTCGAAGTGTGGAATTATAAGGCAAATGTACATTAACTAAAAAAACTAACATATGTAAGCAGGATACAGTTAATATCTATAATTAAACCAAGTTAAGTATGTTCAATGTATCCATCACTGGCAGCAGTTGTCGTGCCTTACATGCATACTGATTTAAATATGTTTCAATGACGTTTTATTGTAATGTTTGCACAAAATGTTATTAAATCTTTTACACTGAACCAATATGAAAATAACTTGAATTTTAATTTAAAACTTATACCAGAAAATATGCTTCAAAGTATTTTTAAGTAAAAAACAAGAGTTTAGTTTTTTCCTCAGCGTGAGAAGATGGCAGATTGTTTCATAATAATAACGGTAGCAGGCTTGTTCTACCAACCGATTGACAGTAAAATTTATATGTAGTACTACACTTAAACTTCATTCAGATTTCAAATTTCATTCTCAGATTTAGGGGGAATTCTCTAGATCTAGGGAAATTCACGTCCATTTAGGGAATTCTTTCTTATTTCTAGGGAATTTTCAAAGACAGACAATATTTTTCCAAAATCTAGGGAAAACGGGAATTTTTGTTAGTCTTCTGTGTTTTTCTGAGAATGAACACGAGAAAATGATAAATGTGACGAGTGTGATGAATGAACATGGAAGAAGGAAGTAAAAGGATGGGAGAAATTATCTTCAAGCAACTCTTTGGTTAACGGAGGTGGAGGTGGAAGAGTTTCCCAAATAGTCATATCGCACCTCCCTTTCCTTTCTCGGAATCCAGTATGGCTAATAAATGATCACCACCTGGACCTACAGTTGTTATTTGATCCAGCTAAGGGCACTGCATATTTTGTCATCCAGTCTCTTAGATTTAGAATAGAAAAATCTTTTGCAGCTTTCAGCATCTCGATTAGAATCACAATAAACTTTTTTAAGTTAAATTACCCCGCGTATGGTCCTTCATTTGGAGAAAGAGGAGGAAGAAAGGCGAAGGTTAGATCTGTTTTTTATTTCTTCCTGGAGTATTTTCAAGTAAAACCAAATAAGTACCACGGAGGAAGATAGATGGAGGGGGAAGTAACGTTGAAATTTTACAATACAGTTTTTCTCCTTATAGATGGCGCCACGGTAAACTGAAGGCTACCCTAACCTGCTTCTGCAATGCTTTTCAATGCGAAAAGCATTCATTTTTTAAATGTTTTTGATTGAAAATTTGAACTTTAAAAAAGTCAAACAAGTAGAAATTTCATTAAATAAAGTTTTCTTCACACCATGCATATATTTTAATAGATATTTGGCGTTTCGATTGCTTTTTATAACTCTTTAAATAAGAGTTCATCCTGACAGAAGCATCTGAATAGTAGTCATTTAAAAATAAATATCACGGATATTGTACTGCGAAGAAATACGGAATGGACGTATAAATTTTAGAGATTAAAAGTATTATTCAAATAAAAACAGCTTCAGATTACAGCCAAACAAATAGCACTCTATAAGACAATTTAAATGGCCATGTCAATTAGCCACAGACATTAGCATTCATTAAGTATAACATTTTAAAAACATATACACTAAGATCGATATACTAGAATAAAAATTTCTTAGTTTAAAAATGATTACATGCATATAACTTTAAATTAAAGTATAATAAAAAGCACTCATCTTTGGAGCTCTAAACATACTTTAAAAAAAATTTCTTCGATTTTTCTTTTGTTTATCTCATCATCATAGTCCGATCTACATCCCGGAATAAAACATTTATATCCCATCTTATATTTATGACATATAATTGCTATAATTAAAAATAATCGAGTAAAATACTTTCGGAATTCAACATGTAATCTAATGACATTCTGTTTAAAGGCAGCCGCCAAATTTTACAGCGCCCTCTTTCGTTAAAAAAATATGACTTGCATTTTCGATATCCTCGCCTATTCTAGTTTCCCCTCCAGGTTCTTTCTCCGTGATAAGTACTTTCATCCATCTGATTTCCTTTTGTGAGAAAACCCCGCATTACGTGCATAGGGAGAATTCATTATAATTATACCCGTAATGAAGTATAGTACTATGTATAATGTTTATAAAACAGAAGAATGTTAAATGAAAAGATGTGCTAAAAAATTAAACATCCTGATCCTATAAAGAAATTTTATTCTATAGCTTTTAATATTAGTCATAACAATAGCGAACATTTCTCCCAAATTATCAAATCGGTATTTTATTCCAGTTTTTTTTTTTTTCCTTATTCAAGGATTAATATTATTATTATAGTTAGATTCTTATAGCAAATAATTTTAAAAGAGGTTTACAGCAGTCAAGGAGTATCTGAGAATAAAAAAAGGGCGATGTCTTATAAGAACGTGTAAAATTTCTTTAAAAGATATCCATGCCTTTTAACATAACTTGCTGATTTTGTTTTATCAGAAATTACTCTTAAGTGAACATTAAATTTCCCAAAATATCAAGCTATCAGTATTAATTTACAGATTATATACCAGATACCTATTAATATATTTTTGCTACGTCTGTGCTTCGCACTCGCTGTTTTTTATGTTTAAACTCCGTTCATCGTCATTATGATATGTATTCGTTCAGCATAAATGTATCAGTGCAGAAAATCTAGTATATAAAGTAGGCGAAGCATCGGCTCCACGATTTGAAAACAGATGTAAATTCTATTAATATTATTTTAGAAAAATGTCTAATTTTTGAATAGTGCAAAAAGTGTCTTAATCATTGCAGCATATTCCATGAATTTACAATATGTTTTAGGGGTACTAAAGAATTATAATTTGGTAGTTTTTTTACAATTTCTTTCAGTAAAAAAAAATGTGTAAAAACGATGATACATATTCTAAAAAAGTTAAAAACATACCCATACCTCATTCTGTAAAAACAATGTTTTTTTTTTTTTTTTTTTTTTTTTTTTTAACAGATATTTTTGTGTGTTAAATATTCCGCTTAAGTTATGCGATGGGTATGGGTATCACACGCAAATATTTACAAATATATATTCAAAAAAATTAAAAAGAAAAAAGAAAATGAATTTAGGGTGGAGCTACACACTATTTCGGTTTCCTCCCTATATAACTTACCTTTCTTTTCTGTTTATGTATTTTTAACAATAAATATGTAAACATTTATGTGAACAAAATCACATTTGTTACTGCCATCTGCTATTTCTTTTTACATGTTTATTATCATGTGTAAAGCATCATATAAAACAGTGCCAGCCAATCAATATACCGTATTCTTCCCAAGTTACGTGACTTGAGAATCTCGGGAAATCTAGGGAATTTTACTTTCATAATCTAAAATCCATCTGAGACCACTGTGTAGGACAGATTTTTATCTGATAGCTACTGTTCCTTTTCATTTGGCGATTCTGTGGTGGAGTTCGCCAAATATGTTTATTGAACTCATATTACTAAATTAAATTTTAATAAATGAATGAAGTTTTACGCAAGATATGCATAATAACTTTTATAGCTCGTATTAGGACCCAGTAATAATTTAAAACCCAGTTTAAAAATTTGTGCGGTGGGAGACGAATTCAGAAAAACAAATGCGGCAAAATAATAATAATAACAATAATAATAACATTTAATTAAACAGATGAAATAATTAATTTTAGTTAATTTTAGTTCTGAGTTAATTAGAGCAATAATTGTAATAAATTGTGTGCTAAATTAGCTTCCTGATTACTTCATTACAAAGAAGTCACTTTTGATTTATGCTGGTTAATATAGTGAACTGAAACCTGAAAGCTCTCTCTCAAGAGCCTACACTAGTCACGCGAAGAAACGCTCACGCTAATGTTAAGTCTATGGGAAGGTCTCTCGGGAAATCTAGGGAATTTTACTTTCATAATCTAAAATCCATCTGAGACCACTGTGTAGGACAGATTTTTATCTGATAGCTACTGTTCCTTTTCATTTGGCGATTCTGTGGTGGAGTTCGCCAAATATGTTTATTGAACTCATATTACTAAATTAAATTTTAATAAATGAATGAAGTTTTACGCAAGATATGCATAATAACTTTTATAGCTCGTATTAGGACCCAGTAATAATTTAAAACCCAGTTAAAAAATTTGTGCGGTGGGAGACGAATTCAGAAAAACAAATGCGGCAAAATAATAATAATAACAATAATAATAACATTTAATTAAACAGATGAAATAATTAATTTTAGTTAATTTTAGTTCTGAGTTAATTAGAGCAATAATTGTAATAAATTGTGTGCTAAATTAGCTTCCTGATTACTTCATTACAAAGAAGTCACTTTTGATTTATGCTGGTTAATATAGTGAACTGAAACCTGAAAGCTCTCTCTCAAGAGCCTACACTAGTCACGCGAAGAAACGCTCACGCTAATGTTAAGTCTATGGGAAGGTTATCCCGCAATTTCTCGCTCGCATTTTAATATTTTTAAATGATTTTTTTTTGCATAGGATAGCTGACGTCGATATCTATCGTTGTTAGTTTTTACTTTTTTGATTTTGGCTCCAGTTTTTTTTTTTTATATAAGGGTACTTTCATTTTCAGAACCGGTTCCAACCGGTTTCAAAATTTTAAATGTCCGCTTATAAAAAAAAGTTTAACCAAAATCAAAAAAGTAAAAACTAACAACGTTGAAGATTGATCTCAGCTATCCTATGCAAAAAAAAATCATTTAAAAATATTAAAATGCGAGCGAGAAAACGCGGGATAACCTTCCCATAGACTTAACATTAGCGTGAGCGTTTCTTCCCGTGACTAGTGTAGGCTCTTAATGAGTCTTTCACATAGATCTTATTAATCTGTTTAAACCCCTTAATCGTCGCACCCGACACATTCACGGGCAGTGTAGGCTACTTTTTTAAAATTCAGATTGTTTGATACCCACCAGTTTTTTTAAAAAAGTGTAATTGGCTTTATGCTCGCATTATTTTATCTGCCATTGTTTCATAATAATATCGGTAGCAGGCTTGTTCTAGCAACCGATTAACAGTAAAATTTATATGTAGTACTACACTTAAACTTCATTCAGATTTCAAATTTCATTCTCAGATTTAGGGGGAATTCTCTAGATCTAGGGAAATTCACGTCCATTTAGGGAATTCTTTCTTATTTCTAGGGAATTTTCAAAGACAGACAATATTTTTCCAAAATCTAGGGAAAACGGGAATTTTTGTTAGTCTTCTGTGTTTTTCTGAGAATGAACACGAGAAAATGATAAATGTGACGAGTGTGATGAATGAACATGGAAGAAGGAAGTAAAAGGATGGGAGAAATTATCTTCAAGCAACTCTTTGGTTAACGGAGGTGGAGGTGGAAGAGTTTCCCAAATAGTCATATCGCACCTCCCTTTCCTTTCTCGGAATCCAGTATGGCTAATAAATGATCACCACCTGGACCTACAGTTGTTATTTGATCCTGATTTATAGTTGATATTGATTTTAAGAAATCCGAATATTTTCTACTTAAAAAAATTGGTGGCAATCAAGCAATCTGAATTTTTAAAAAGTAGCCTACGCTTATCAGGCGCGATATTCTACGCTTTTACCATAATTTTTTTTTAATTTAGATAACGATTTTAATTATTTACATCATAAATTTTCATGAAACAATTTTTAAAATCTGTTTTACATTAGCAGATGAATTAAAACACTATTAAGTATTTCAGTTTTTAATAAAATTTTAGCTGCCCTTGATGACTTGAATCGTCACTCATCAATTCTAAATATTTTTGTTTTCAAAGTCAGGTGCAAGGAGGAGTTCCCTGTGTTGCAGCAGAAATAAAATTAAACTAACTCTATTTAAAACACTAAAAAAAAAAAAAAAAAAAAAAAAAAAAAAAAAAAAAAAAAAAAAAACATAGCTCAGTCCTTAAACCTCAACCCCATGTTACTATTTGTTTGAAGAATTAAATAAAGATCTCCAGTTAACGAAACTATACATTTATTTTAACAAAAACTAATCGAAAACATTTTTAAAATATATATATTACGGCTTCGCATTGCAAACTACATCCAAGAAACTTCTACATCTACTTTTCCTATTTAAATTGAAATGATAAAACATCAAGTTGCCATATCACAAGAGTAAATTACAATAATAAAATAAAATCAACAATTGAATGAGTTTTTACATAAAGCAGATACGATAAAATAATGAAAAACTATGTCACGTGATCCCTTTGTCAGTGGAGCTAAAATTAAAAAGATCATGGGAGCTGAAATTAAAAAGTTCACGCGACACACGGTAAAGATGTCAAAGAAAAATGCTTTTATTTATTTATTTACTTATTTATTTATTTTTTAACATATGCATCAAATTCTATACAAAAAATACTGAGAATTGTGTGTAGCTGAGAAAATTGTTGATAAAATTTCAAACCGATTTCACAAATCGTATAGCGAAAATTTAACATCCATAATGTAACATTTAAATCAACTATTCACATGTGCTATTTTGATTTCAGTGAATGATAAAATTTAAAAATTGTCTGAATTCCCATAGTGACTCAAAAGAAAATGTTCCATATTCTTCGAATGAATGAACCACATTTGACCAAACATAAACTATACAGCTAATTCTGGGGACGTCACAAAAATACCTTACCTAATTATAAAATAATCGGATGCATTTTTGGTAGTTATACGAGACATACAGACAAACAAACAGACACCAAACACTTTTCGGGTCTCCGCAGTAAGCCTCAAGTCACATTTTGACAAATATATCATTAATTACACAAATATATCATAAATTATCGACATCCAATACATCTGGCATAACAAAACGTTTCATGTAATAAAATGGAAAATTAGAGAGAATGGTTGGTGTAATATTTGTTTACAAATTAATTATTTATTAATAATGGATTGTCTGCAGTTCTAGATTGTAATCAGGAACGCTTGGATTTAAAGGGTGAAAAAAACTTAATTCAGCTTTTAATTGGTACTTTATTACTTATTTCTTATGTATTACATACTTCTGGTGAAATAAGATAAAACTCGCAAAAAAAAGTAACCTGTCTAATCATTTTGAGTATCTTTTATATAAAATACCAGCCGGTCACTTCCGAGTGGGGCCCAGACACTTCTGCAACGTACTATCTTTACTTCGATTGGGTCCTAGAAAATGCATTTTACATGCAAACAGAAAAATGTATATAAAATCTTTTATTTTAAACTATACAAAAATAACGAATTACTAACTACTCGGATGTGCCAATCCCAAAACTTTCTTCTATCTCACACAGGTTTCGCATACACTAAAAGAATCAGCACCCCATTTATATCAAGGTCTAGATGAATATAAAGTCTTATTAAACGTCGTGCATTATTTCTTCAGATATGAATATCGCTAAAATCGTGTAAATTCTGAAAAATGCAGCATAGCAGGGCCACCTGTTGGGAGATTTAGACCATACCCTAATTAAACAGCAACTTATGTCTACGTCTAACGGAATCTGAAGTTTGATGAAAATCCGTGCATTAGTTCTTGAGATATTGTTGTCGTAAAAATCATGAAAAAAATAGCATAGTAGCTCAACCTGTTGGGGTATTTACACCAAACCGTAATCAAAAAATATATATGCGGTTATTGAGTTAATGACGATTTACCAGGCATTGTTAGTAATTCCCATCAGAAATTGATGTGTGCTATTATTTCAAATATAATACTGCATTGCTTAGCGAATAAATATAAATGTTTGATTTCTCCAAGTTCATTCTTGGTTTTTTTTTTTTTTTTTTTTTTTTTTTTTTTCGTAAGAAAGTGTATACGATTCCTCATGTAAAATATTTTTTTATTATAGAGATATTTATAAAATATATAATATAAATATTATATATATATATATATATTAAATATAAATCTTAATACAATTTTATAACATAAAAAATTATAAAATAACATATATTTATAGTTATAAAATATAATTATAAAATATAATATTGGCAATGCTAGTAATAATAGTAATAAACAATACTAAGAGTAAACAAGAACGAAAAATCATGCGTCAAGCATAGATTATGTAGCACTTTCCAACGCTTCCAAAATAATTTTACAAAACATACCGTTTAATAAGCTAAAAGATAACATCTAAGTAAACAATTTGGAAAACGCATAACATATTTAAAAACATAATTTCAGGAATTTCCAACAGATACAATATTCGGAAAAATATCCGAATACTTTTATTCAGCCCTGTATATGATCTATAGATTTGTATATGCTAGGATGCTAAATTTTAGTTTAGTTAGGAAACGCGCAGCACAGTTTAAAATTATCTTTCTGGAGTTTCTGTCAATAAACGGAAATGTGTTCGCGAACTTTTGTGCTGCCCTGTATAGGATCTACAGAATTTATACACACCACGTAATAGACAAAAAGCGAGTTAAAATTAAAATCGCGTTTAGTAACTTAAAACGCACTTCCAGGAATTAGTGTTAACAGACAGTAGAGAATTATTTTGTGTGTCCCTGTAAATGAACGATGACTGCTATACACACACTATTCTGTAGTAAACCTCTTGTAATGCACCTTAGATATATATATATAAATTTCAATGCGTTTAAAATAGTGAAACATTATTTAAATAAACCGCAGACGATTTTTCTCCATAGACGTCATGTAACGGAATTCTTTTGACTGTCCCTGTAAAGTAACTATAAGTGCTATGCACACCCTATTCCATATTAAGCTTCTTCTAATGCACCTTAGTGATATATATAAATTTCAATGCGTTTAAAATAGTGAAACATTATTTAAATAAACCGCAAATGATTTTTCCCCATAGACCGCAATGTAACGGAATTCTTTTGAGTGTCCCTGTAATAAAACTATAAGTGCTACACACTTCCGTTGAAATAGGGAACATGCTATAGATAACGACAATAACATATAAAAATTGCAGAGCAATCCGAGCATATTTACGGGAGTTAGAGCACGGACAGACGGCCAGACGGCAGACGGCAGACGGCAGACGGCGAGACGGCAGACGGCAGACGGCCATACGGCCAGACAAACCGAAGTCATAAGCACTTTTCAAGTAGGTTGGAAAGTGCTAAAAATGGGAAGTAAACAATAGTTAAGCATGGTAAAGCACATCGATCAAAATGACCGCTTCGGCGGTTATAGGTATATGTTTTTACCGGCGCACAGTGGAGTATTTGAGGCAAAATGATTTTTCATGCGTTTTAAAGTTAAAACTATTGCTGCTGACTTACTATTAGTAAATACAGTTAAATAATGTTATATATACATAAATATAAGCATTAAAAAATAAATGTATAATATATAGTTTACCTAACCATTTATTGTTTCTGAGAGAAAAGTTATTGTTGATGGGTTTGTTTTATTTACGAGGGGCAGTCGGAAAATAAGTTTCCCCTGGTGACTGTGGACAGAGGTGTGTATGAAAGACAAAAAATGTAATGAGACATTCAAGATAAAACATAACTTTATTCTTCCACATAAGTACCATGTACATTGAGACATTTGTCATACCGCTTTATAAGCTTCAAAAAGCCCTCTAGGAAAAAATCAGGGCTTTGCATACGGACGAAGCGTTGAACGGCTATGCAACAGCGCCATCTGCTTGATCTCGGTCGACCTCTACCCAGTGGTGTATCGGTGTCTTGCACGTTCGCGTTCACCTGCTGTGTCGTCTTTCGCCCATAGCCGTTCAACGCTTCGTCCGTATACAAAGCCCTGATTTTTTCCTAGAGGGCTTTTTGAAGCTTATAAAGCGGTATGACAAATGTCTCAGTGTACTGGGTACTTATGTGGAAGAATAAAGTTATGTTTTATCTTTAATGTCTCATTACATTTTTTGTCTTTCATACATACCTCTGCCCACAGTCGCCAGGGGAAACTTATTTTCCGACTGCCCCTCGTACAATTAAATTTAATTAAATGTGATTATTTTACTGCACATAAATGTTTAATTCTTTATATAAACCAATGTATATAATATATGTAATACTTGCATTTAGTATTTAGCAAAGTTGAGTCTCTATCGTATAGAGATGCTGGTTTTTGAATGTTTTTAACAGATTTGCCGTCCTCTGTAAAAACACTGACATCTATGAATGACAATAATATGCAGAACATTTTTTCCGAAGGATTTGCTTTCAAAACTATAAAGAATACGATTTTAATTAAAAAATGGTCCGACAAACCCCGACACAGCTTTAAAAAGATTTAAATATGTTAGATAAGATATTTCAATAAATACACTGCTCAAAACAATTAAAGGATATTGCAGTTTTAGGTAGATTTTGTATCTGGGAAACTTTTTAGCTGATTGATACATGGTCGACAGACATAGTAGGTTATATGAGAATAAATTACACATGTTTGGCAGAAAAAAATGCATTTTATTGCGCATTTGTGTACAAAAGGAAAAAAACACAATTTGTGCATATGAGAAAAAAAGAATAAGAAAAGGTGTTTTCTTCAAAGAAAATCATTTTCAGTAGGGGGTATGGTTTCCACGGGCGGCCAGCAACGTTGAACACCTTTGAGGCATGGACTCAATGAGGCTATTAATGACGAGTTGGGGTATTCTGCCCCACTCTTCCAGAAAGAGCTCTTTCCAGTTCTTGGAGAGTTTGTGGAGGTTGTTGGCGGCCAGAAACTCGTCTTCCTAGAGCGTCCCAAACGTGCTCGATTGGATTCATGTCTGCAGAACACGCTGGCCATTCCATTCGAACGATTCCTTCCTCGAAAAGGAAATCCCCCACCAGGTTTGCACGATGTGGCCTGCAGTTATTGTCCATTAAAATGAAGTTATCTCCGATTGCTGCAGCGTAAGGGACTACAATAGGTCTGAGGATCTCATCCCTATATCGGCGACCAGTCAGAGCTCCATCTCGAATGATGTAGAGGTCAGTGCGCCCGTCAATGGAGATGCCACCATACACCAACACTCATCCACCGCCAAATCTGACACTTTCGTGCACGAACGCAGGATTATTCCTACTGCCACGGTCCCTCCAGATGAAAATACGCCTATTATCCGGATGCAGAGAAAAACGGGACTCGTCAGAAAACAGAATGTTGCTCCATTCATTTCTCCTCCAGTTGACATGCTCGGTTGCCCACTCCCTGCGGTCGCGACGATGCCTTGGTGTTAATCTAACACATACCATCGGTCGGCGAGCATACAGACCTACAGCATGGAGCCGGTTTCGGACAGTCTGAGTTGAAATCGTGGTGCCTGTAGCCGAGCGAAGGTGTTGTTGGAGAAGAGTAGCGTTCATGTTTCGGTGTCTCCGAGCTGTTAACGCTAAATACCGATCTTCATTGGGCGTTGTTGCCCGTCTACGACCTTGCCCTGGTCTTCGGCCTGCACATCCACTCTCCAAAAAACGGTTCCAGATCCTGGAAATGACACTTTGTGACACTCCAGTGGCTTGCGCTACTTCGGCTTGAGTTTGGCCCCCTTCTAACCTACCAACAAATCTCCAAGCTTCTGAATCTGTCAAATGACTTCGCTGAGACATCGTACTCATCGAAACAAAGCAATCACTGAATGCCGATCATCCTTGTCTTCATTCTCTTTTATCCAGTTGAAAGTCAAATTTCATTCGCTGCCCTGAAGCGACGTTTTTGACGTCGAACTCAAAATTTGCATACTCCACAGTTTGAAAACCAGAAAAATTTGCATTTGTGATTCTCTTCTTCTATTTTCGGCAAAAAAAATTTCGTTTATATCCTTATTTTATATAAAACTTCAAATATCCTTTAATTGTTTTGAGCAGTGTATATATCAATAAATTAGATCTAAAAAGACATAAAAATAATCCATTTTCAATTTTAATTATTTTTATTATAAGAAAAGTAAAACTATTTAAATTTACATGTCAAAGTATACATTTAAACACAATAACAAAGCTGAAATATAACAAAATAGTACGTCTTCTTACAAAGAAACTTTCACTTCCACTGAGCATAGGAGTCGCCGGATATGACCAGTGGCGTAGCGTCAGAGGGGGGGGGCACGATCATTTTACTACCAGTATAATTATATACTACATTTGGCCTTATTTAATCTTTGAACGGTATGAGTTAAATAAGGCCAAATATAGTATATAAAAAATATAAAAATACTGGTAGTAAAGTGATTGTGCCCCCCACACCTTGACGCTACGCCTCTGGATATGACTCATACTCCTGAAATAGACACAGATCGACACACCCGTTAGTCAACTATTACAAAATATGTTTTTTGCAATTGTTGAGCAAATTTTATTTCCTGCATTTTTGTCCAGGATTTTGTATCAAGCGCGGCGGTCCTAATGTTAAATTAATCTTAGACCTTAAAAGACTTTAAATTTAAACTTTTTGGAGTTTAAATTTAAAAGAACGGGTCATTTCTCATTAATTGACAACAGAATGAAAGTGTTGGATGAAATACATTTTATTCCCCTGAAAATACAGGTTTTTAACACTGATAATTTCTTAAATAATATTCGGTACTTCTCTATTATCCCGTCGGCCGCTTTTCATTTAAAAAAAAATAAATAAAAAAACTATCGCCAAACTGTAACGCCAAATAAACGGGAGAACGTTGCCATTGGAATATCAAATAAATAAATAAATAAAATATAAGAATTTAAGGACACATTTGTTATTTTAACAGGGTTCGTACGCTTCAAGGACTTTCAAGCACCTTTTACCAGAATTTTCGTAAAGTAATATTTGACTTTTTTAATGAAAAAAAAAAAATGCTATCTTCAGATACAGCGACCAGTACTCTACGAAATTTCTGGTACTAAAACACATAAAATTTCCCGAATCTCCTGATGCGTACGAACCCTGTTTAATGAATGAAATAACTACTAAATCAGTAAAACATAATGAAAAATACACGCAAATGTCGAATTAAAAACCACTTGATGACATAACAAACACGTATAATGCTTCTGAGATCAAGTACATGGGACTGCATTTTTGGCGTTTAATCTTACAATTTGGCGATAGTTTTTTGATATGAAAAATGGTCGACGGGATAATAGAGAAGGACCTAATATTCTAATTGATCTGCTTTATAATGTTTTGAAAAACGTTTTTGACTTGCTACTATTATTTTCTTTTTAACAATGATGAATTGCAAATTAACAGGAAATTATTTTCACGTTTGCGCCTTCTCTACTTTTACATTAACTTCGTCACCATTAACAATGTTGTTTTAAAACAATTACAGAGAATTGGAATGAGCACTAATTATTCAAGTACCGCGCCAAACCTTTTGCTTCTTTTTCTTATAGAGCAAATTACAATAGAATATTAAATATTTTTAGGTATATCCACGATTTTATTATTTTTGCTTACCCATCATACGTAGCATAGGGTAAGTCTCGTGATCGTTTAAAAATAATAATAATAATAATAAAAATGACGGATTTACACGTTTTAGACACTGAAGATTCCGAAAAACATATTTTTAGACAAAAAAAAAATTTTTTGCCGTAAGTCTGTCTGTGTGTGTGTCTGTAAACGCTCTGTCTCCCGAACAAATTGAGATAGAGACTTGAAATTTGGTATGTACTTAGTATGTAATAATGGGAAGAAGATTATTGAATTTCAGTAACCTCGATTATACAAAACTATTTTTTTCGGACTCTCGAAATATTCGTTCTGATAAAAGGTATATAAAAATTTTCGAAATTGTTTATTTTAAGGAATGAATATAAAAGACAATAAAAAAACATAAATTTTGCATTAAGAATGAAGTCGATTGAATAATGAGTTGCCGAGATATTTGGAATCCTATTTTACACACTCTTCGATTTTTCGTGACCCTGTATAACATTCAAATTGCAATTCAAAGCTATATTTTAATTGGAAATGAGACGCTTAACCAGACGAAGTAAACTGTTAATTAATATGACTAACAATTTTGGAGTTATGAGCAGGGCCCGACTTAGACTATCTGGGGCCCCGGGGCAAGCATCATTCTGGGAGGCCCCTTCTATCTATCCATACAAATTGTTAGTGAATTATGCTGGAGTAACTAATACTAAACATCATATCTATTGTACGTGTACATAAATTTCGAACCAGGTACTTTTCACATCTATATACAGGGTATCACAAGAAAGATGGTCAAATCTTTAACAGATGATTTTTTTGTATAAAAATATAAGGGCTTATGTGAGCTTTTGATAGGGTCACGTCTTTCAGTCACTCTTGGCTATTTGTCATAACATAAAATTTTCTACCCCATTATATGTTGTTACTGCATTTTTCATGCACTAAAGTACTTTTGTATAAAATTTTATAATATTAGTTTTCTGGTGATGTAGTTCGTTCCTTTTCTTTCAGAGGGGGGGGGGGGAGATGGGAAGCAGGGAGAAGAATTCAAGAGCCGCACTCCCTTCCCTAAGACTAACCTTCCCAAGTCTTCGAAAATGTAAGAATTTTGGCCAAATTTAACCATTTGGCACCTTAACAAAAATCTTGATTAAGCTCAGGGCCCCCCTCAAATGCGGGGCCGGGGCAGCTACCCCGCATGCCCCTGCATTAGTCAGGCCCTGGTTATGAGGATATTTCTTTTACGCAATCCAGTAATAGAGCACTTAAGGTTTATGACGTCATCAAGCCACGATTTTATTCGAATTGCAGCAATGCATTTTATAAATAGTCTGCACATGTTTTTTTTTTTTTTTTTTTTTTTTTTTCATATTTTATATTATGCATATCCATGATGGGTAAGTATTACGGTGGCCCCCAACGACTAATTTATTGTGATTTTCAAAATGAAAATCGCAAAATATATCCAGACAGTTTACAGTTAAATAAAGCAAACAACAGTGACGATAATGAATCCTTTTCGATTTATTTATTTTATTATTTCAAATACCGTTTGTTTAGTTTTATATGACATTAGAAATAGTTTTTATTATTATTACTATCTTACTTGAAATATGTGTCATTGGCTTTTTAATTTGCATATAAATATTTACATTAATGCGAACCAGATAATTAGAAGTATTAAAATCTGCAATAAGGAATTCCAGTTAAATAAAGTAAACAACAGTGGCGATAATGAAGCCTTTTCGATTTATTTATTTATTTTAATATTTTAAATAGCGTTTGTTTAGTTTTATATGACAATTGAAATAGTTTTTATTATTATTATTATTATTATTATTATCTTACTTGAAATATGTGTCATTGGCTTTTTAATTTGTATATAAATATTTACATTAATGCGAACCAGATAATTAGAAGTATTAAAATCTGCAATAAGGAATTCCAGTTAAATAAAGTAAACAACAGTGACGATAATGAAGCCTTTTCGATTTATTTATTTATTTTAATATTTTAAATAGCGTTTGTTTATTTTTATATGATAATAGAAATAGTTTTTATTATTATTACTATCTTACTTGAAAAATGTGTCATTGGCTTTTTAATTTGCATATAAATATTTACATTAATGCGAACCAGATAATTTGAAATATTATAATCTGCAATAAGGAATTACAGTTAAATAAAGTAAACAACAGTGGCGATAATGAAGCCTTTTCGATTTATTTATTTATTTTAATATTTTAAATAGCGTTTGTTTATTTTTATATGATAATAGAAATAGTTTTTATTATTATTACTATCTTACTTGAAATATGTGTCATTGGCTTTTTAATTTGCATATAAATATTTACATTAATGCGAACCAGATAATTTGAAATATTATAATCTGCAATAAGGAATTACAGTTAAATAAAGTAAACAACAGTGGCGATAATGAAGCCTTTTCGATTTATTTATTTATTTTAATATTTTAAATAGCGTTTGTTTATTTTTATATGATAATAGAAATAGTTTTTATTATTATTACTATCTTACTTGAAATATGTGTCATTGGCTTTTTAATTTGCATATAAATATTTACATTAATGCGAACCAGATAATTTGAAATATTATAATCTGCAATAAGGAATTACAGTTAAATAAAGTAAACAACAGTGGCGATAATGAAGCCTTTTCGATTTATTTATTTATTTTAATATTTTAAATAGCGTTTGTTTAGTTTTATATGACAATTGAAATAGTTTTTATTATTATTATTATTATCATTATTATCTTACTTGAAATATGTGTCATTGGCTTTTTAATTTGTATATAAATATTTACATTAATGCGAACCAGATAATTAGAAATATTAATAATCTGCAATAAGGAATTTAATTTTAAGAAACAGGTTTTTAAATCTTTCGCTAATAATT
Source organism: Maratus michaelseni (assembly GCA_963931845.1). Taxonomy (NCBI): domain Eukaryota; kingdom Metazoa; phylum Arthropoda; class Arachnida; order Araneae; family Salticidae; genus Maratus; species Maratus michaelseni. The sequence goes on from OZ007600.1 coordinate 212,781,867, forward strand.
TAATTATAATAACTATCTATGTATTTTTTCTTTTTTTTTAAATAGTATTAAAAAATACTTAAAGTAGCAGTAGCAACGGTAAGTTCTCACAGAATGACATTTTATGTATGTTAGCTTCCGAAAGTTTCTGCATGATTATTTCATCACTAAAATCTGATTGTGAAACGTGTAGAAATGGATTTGGGGAAATATAGAAGATATTTGCAAACTTTCTGAAGGTGTTATCCAATTTATGAAAATTATTTTAATGACTTTTTTAGTATGAAGCCATTTTCTAAATCGAAGTTTTATTTTAATGTTGATTGCAAGCGTGGCAAGCTTTTCGAAACATGATGGAAATATTACTTTTAAAATCTGGGCGGAGTTTTTCTGCCTATCCACCTAGTAACAAGTATGAGGCTGGTCGATCAACTAGGGTATTTAAAATTCTTGTTGTGACATTTTAAAATTTTTAAATATGCTATAAAAGTGTACTAGCAGACCCGCCCGGCGTGTCCCGGGCCCGTGATAATAATTTTTTTTTTTTAATCAAGTTTTTATTCTTTTATATCTTTAACCCGAATTTGCCTGAAATTAAATTTTAAAATGAGAAATTTGCGAAAAAATACTGATGTTTAGTGATAAAAGCGCTCATTTTCTTGTTCTTTTTGTTCGAACTCTTTGAAGTCTTTATTGGTTATAAATAAAACGGTTTTTCAGCCCGTGTAAAAATTGTTATCTAGTTGTAAAAGAAATGTTTTCTTCTCTCTTTTTTGTTTGTTTTCGCGTTGGCTCCTTTAACATAGCAATAAACAAATAGTTGTCATCTTCCGAACTCTCTGAAATTTCAAAAGGTTATAAATATAATCCAAGCTCTTTTTTAAAATTTTACAAAAACTATGCATATTTAGTAGTAAAATCACGAGTTCTTATAAAAAAAAAAGTTTTCAACGCAATGACCATATTACACCATTCGTTTTCAATCAACCCTTTTCAATCCTCCTAGGTTAAACAGGTGAGAGCTAAACACATTTCCCGTTTCTGAGTGTAGAAGCCTTCCATAAAACGTAGAAGCATGCGCAAAGAGACGATTTTCATGTAGAAAAAAGAGTGTGAATTTGACAGACTGCGCTTTTCGCTTTAAATATACAGATTCTATTAAAAATGTTTATAGCTTATTCATAATTATTTAGTTTATTTGTACAATCATGATTTATGAATTTTGATAATTTTTATGTTCATATATTTATTGAAGAATATTAATTGTTGTGTTCTTTGTGAGGTGATTGAAGAACCAATTAATGTAGCAATTTTCAAATAGTTTTGAATGAACAATATATACATATACGAAACGCGAAGGTAAGTTTCTTTATCCTGCAAAAAAATCTGGCGAATGAAGAATGATAATGGTTAATGGCAAAGTGATTAAGCCGTACCTAATGCGACTAAGGCTGCTGTACATATGAGCTGGCTCGTCGTCCGACATTAATATTCCCAAGTGGGAAAACTTTGACGCAAGATTTACCTGACTGGACCTATTTGGCGTATTTATCGCCGTCTTCGTTGCTTTGCTCAATTTATCAAAAAGTACGATATTGAATGAAAGTTTCAAATAAAATACGTACTTTTTATCATTGTTTTTCATCGGAAATTGCAGCATGCTTGTATTTTATTGTTCAGTTTCAAATTTTAACATTAGTAATAAATCTATTTACTTTTAGTGAATACATAAAATAATTTTTATGTTCATAAATTCTTTGTTGAAAGAAATCAGTAGCGTAGCAATTAAAAAACGAATTAAAGGGTGGCGGGGCTAAAGAACACCTTTTCAAATAAATTGATATTTTAGAATTATCAAAATAAATAATAACATATCTATACAAAATTAATTGCTTTAACTAATTATTAATGAAATTTTCAAGAAATCAATATATGTATATATATACAAATTTTATGTTTAATTGAAGTCTAGAAGAGCACCTCCCCCTTTCGGAATTTCAGCTCCCCCCCCATCGCAAGTTTTGCAATTAGAAATGTAAGTTTTACATATAACCTCACCCCCCCCCCCCCCAACTTTTTTGCATAATTTATCTAATTAATCCTTACAAATTTCCGAAAGTTTTATTTTACTTGTCCATAGTAAAATGATTTTTTTTTTCTTTTTCAGAATATTAACAGCAATTTCTTACCTTAGTGTAACAATTAAAATTTATTCTTCAAGTGTACTTTTTTCCAAAACATATATTAATAATTTTTTTTTTTTTTTTTTTGAGTGTATCTGGCATTTTGAAAGATCTTTTACCGAGGCTCCTGTGGTCTATTCCACGCATCCCCGGAGTACATGACAAGTAGAGAAGACTGGCTGTAAAGAGTACTGAACTATTGTTGGTTCAAATTAAAAAAAAAAGGGGGGGGGGGTGAATAACAATAATAAAAAACGGGAACATGAGCTAATATAAAAAATAATAATAAGAGGAAGATTACAGATAGCGTTACAACAAATAGATATTTTTATATAATTTTTTAAAAAATTTTTATAATTTTTATATTTGATTTTTTGATAATTTTTTTGAAAGACAGGAACACAAAATGGTTAAAAAAGGATTAGTAAGGAAAATAGTAGGGTTTTGAGTGGTTGGTGCTTAATTAATTTGCTCTGTGCCGTCAATGAGTAGGCTTTATTCTTCCGACATCATCAGCTTGGGCAGCGGAGGCCTGCTCCGGTAAAACTGGCCTTGAAAAAGGCCTACCGAGAGACGAGAGCTCACGCTGCAAGGGACTGCATTCACAACTGGTAACCAGCCAGAAAAACAGTCCCTTATACAGTCTCGGGATGAGGTAGGCGGAGCTTCCTTGGTGAGTCACTCCAGCAGTTCGGAGATCACGCTTGGCTGGTCAGCTCGGATTCCACTGCAAACTTCTCTCTCGACCAATGAAACTTCTGGATTCCCGAAGAATCAGCAACAACAGTCAAAGAAGTAGTAACTGCAAGTGCTTGCCCTCTCAGAACAGTTAGAAAAAGACTGAATATAGATAGAACAATTTCACAAACACAAAAAAGATTAAAGATTAAATGAGAGAAGTTAATATTAAACCCATTTTGGACCTTTTACGATTTGCATTGTCAAGTACTATGTCTTAATTTGGAAGAGAAGTTAAGGTGATATTATCTGAGTTTTCAATTGAGAGATGGAAATTTAGGTTAAGTTTTTGAATAAAGTCACTTAGTCTAATGAAATTAAGTTCTTTGAAAAATGAAAATTTCTAACATAATAGGGTACATCGTAGATTAATCTTATAGTAGCATTTTCAGATTTAATAAGTAATTTAAGATTAGTTTTACTTGCATATCCCCATACTTGACAAGCATAAGTTATTATTGGCCTTAAACAGGAAGTATACAGGAGCATTTTGTTTATAGTAGACAATTCGCTATTACGAGCCAAAAGGGGGAATGAATTATTTTTAGCAGCCCTAAATTTAAAAATTTATATCTGGCATTGAACTTGAACTTGTGATAGGTTCAATGGGCTTCCAAGTTGCGAAGCAACTGCACACCCTGGCTTTGAGTACGTGTATATCAAATCCTGAAAGAGCCATATGAAATGTCTAGCCGTAGTCCAATTGACTTCATAAAATAGGATAGTGTTAAGTATATCTATAAAATAATTAAAATTTACTAGTTAAAGTATAAAAGTAAAAATAGTTCATAGTTTAAAAAAAAAAAAAAAAAAATATGCCAGACGAGGTAAAGTAAAGATGTTAGGAGAAGTTTAGGAGAAAAGTCAATATAAAATTATCAATAAAAAATTATATAATAATATATATATTTTTTTTTAATTAAAGAGAAAATTTTTGAGGTAAGAATTATAGCTCGGAAGGACTATTCATAAAGAATAGTGGAGTACCTTGGTTTTTTCCGGTTGGATGGACTGCAAGCATCGTAGTCAGGTAGCTCATAGATGAGTTCATTTGGAATGTGGTTAATGTCATTGTAGAATATTTTTGCTAGGTGTTTAATGCGATGTTTGAGTGAAGTCGTTTTCAGATCCTTGAGGATTGTGGAGTTTTTGAGGTATCTAGACCCGTTCCTGATGTAACGGAGCTGTTTGTAATGGGTACTAGAGAGGCTGCTCATACTTGTTTTGCAAGTGAAGCCCCAGATTGGACATGCATATGTGATAACAGAGAGAATGCAAGCATTATATATTAAGAGTTTGTTGTGTATGGAGAGTGAGTGACTGCGAAGAAGGGGGGCGAGGGTTTTGGAAATTCCGGCGACTTTACCGCGGATATTAAGAATATGCTTTTTAAAGGTAATGCGTTTGTCAATGGTACAGTGCCTTGAAGTAAGGCACTGCATCAATGGTAACTCCCAGGTACTTGGCATCGTCAGACCAGGGAATGGTAGTGTTATTGATGGTTAATCTATTAGGAGTGGAGAAGGTTCTAGAGAAGTAAACAGCAGTAGTTTTAGAATTCTGATTGTTCTTCTCTTAACAGAAAAAAATATTATAATTAATTTCTGATGTAAAAGTATAATTGTACAAAAATAACATTAAAAATATAATTTCATCTTTTACTTTGTGATAAAATATTTTAAAACTTCTATTTAAAGAAATTTTTAACAGGTTTTCATGAGTAGCAAGTTTTCATTACTTTAATAAAATGAGAACTGTTCTTTCCAAGAGGAAAATGTAATGATCCTTCACAATATCCAGATATCCTTCGTTATCGTAAACAAATTTATATCTTAAAGTTACAATAAAAATATTTTCTATTTCTTAATAATATTTAATTATGAAAATTGTTTAAAATATTTATCTAAATATATTTTTTAATATTACTGTATTTTGATGAAATATTAATGATAAAATTATCTTTAAGTAAATATCGGATTTTTTTTTTTTTTTTTTTTTTTTTTTTTTTTTTTTTTTTTATCGAAATTTAAAATAGAACCCATTTTTTTGGTGAAAATAAATATGTAAAAAAAAAAGAAAGAAAAGGAAATCTGTACTTTTAAAAATAAATTTCCTTTCAAATATTCTATTTTTATATTATGGTTCTTTCGAAAACTCTCATACATTTTAATTATATATTAATATTCTTAAGTTTTCTATAAAATTTCAGTTTAATTTTGTGCAGTTAGGAAAAAAAGTTGAAAATAAACATCGTTTTCCCGAAAAAGAACTAGATGGCGCTACGCCCTTGAAATCGCCGTTACCCCCAAGCTGGCGAACAAAAAATTTCGGGAAGAATGAAATCCACAATTAATATTTAAATTTGGCAATTTTTCATGTTTACGAGGAAATTGAAGAATGCAGGGATCCTTTCTTGAATGATTCGTACAATTAACAGCAGAACAACTACTCATAATTAAACCTTTAAAGTTAAAAAATAGACAGAAACTAATTCAACGCCATTGAAACACATTACGTGAACCAGTCCAGTGGGAATAGAAATGCCTGACGTGTCAGCCTATATATTTAGTAGCTGTAAATGTGACAGATAGCAGAGTTCGTTAGAACAAAATTTAGAAAATATTAAGAATATCTGGAAAATTATTACAGATGAAGAAAAAAAACAATTACAAATCTGTACAGAATCCTTTTATTGTATATCAATGAAATTATATTTTAATGTTCAATGTATATATTAGATATGTGTTTCAGACCTTTTTTCGGAGCCCGAGTACGATGATTTAAAATCCCATTCCACCCGAACCCGAAACATTTTGTGCCATCAGAGCCTGATCCCGACACCGAAAGTATCCAAAAGAAAAAAAATTGCTCCAAAAGTGATATCTTATTTTTAAACAACTTCTTACGAAAGAAAGTGACTTCATAAATATTTATAAATATAGTTTTTTTTTTTTTTTTTTTTTTTTTTAAACATTTTAATACTAGATTAGAAAAACATCGTTTTTGTTTAACCTTCTTTCTGATCAAAATAGCATTAAACTGACATGAAATGGAATACGGAATTCTTAAGAAAAAATAAATGAAAGTTCTCACCCGAAAGCTGTTATAAAAATCCAGCCTGTCTCATCTCTATACATATACACAAAATATTATCATATTTATTAAACGAAATTATCATGAATATAATGTGCATTTTAATTTAAAACTCACACCAGAAAGTTTATAGAAAATAATATGAAAATAAAAAACAAACGTTTGGCAACATATGCAATGTTTATGAAATATATGTTTTGAATAAATCGGAAGCTGACATGCTCAAGCAACCGATTATAACTAATATGTGAATCCCCGCTTAATTCTGTCGGAGGGTTCTGAGATGTGTCTCACCACGGCCTAACTCGGTTTTTCTCCTTCCCCTTTTACGGTCGTAACAAAAAGTCATTTTCCCTTTGTTCAAGAGGAATCAGGGTTTCTCCCCGGAGGAACGCAGGTGGCGCTGTTACCTACCATGACTAATGGAGAATTTCCTTATCTTCACGTTTCGTTCGTCAAAACTATTTATGAATTGATATATCCGAGACTAATAAAAAGCCCTTTATGGGAATGTGACTTAAACGAGCATAAAATAAATATATGCTCATTAATATGTGCAAAATTCTTGCCCATCATTTAAAAAAATATGGCAAGGTATTTTACAAATGAAGCCTATTTATCTGCATATAAGAACTTTTTATCAAGAAAATTTTTAAAGTTTACTTAATTTTAATTTTATAATATTTAATGTATATTTCACTGTAAAAATTATCAATGTTTAAAGTCTAATCAAGATATAGAATCTGCATATACCTATAGATACATACACTATAATGCCATAAATGATGGGAACTTTCAGTTTTAGACATTTTTTCAAATATTTAAAAATATACATATCAGATTATTTTGAAATTTTAGGATTAAAAAGAACAGGTTTGACTTCATATTTTTCAACGTCGAGTTGATAAGGAGGTCAATTAGGGGACCAACCAAAAATTAAAGAAAAAAAATAATACTTGGGATCACCATGTAAAGTAAAATGCACGAAATGATCTGTCGCTGCAGAATATACATAGGCAGACATTGTGTAATATGTGCATTCATTTGTGTAAGAAGAGCATGTATATTAATAGAGATATGGCGATTTTTTAAAAAAATTAAAAAAATTCTTGCATGTTTTTTGCTTATAACACACAGGGTTTTTAACCAAATTTAACGCCAATTTCAGAAAAATTGACAAAATGTAGTAGCAATAACATAGTGCTATTGGAATATAAATATATTAAATATTTAAGGAAATATGGGCATTTGTATGAAATAATTTTTATCTGCGCATGCGCGAACGATATCACGGAACTTTTTGCATAATTTAGTAGTTAACTCTCTGGAGCAACTTAATAAAAAAATCAGTCAAATATCGCAAAAATTCAGAGAGATATCGGCGTTAGAGTGAACTGTTTTTTAGTTTCTGACTAAAACTCGCTGAATGATAAAGGATTGTCCACAAATTGTTATTTTTAAGTTATCGGAAAGCGTTCGGAAAAAGTTTTTTGAAAAAGCTATTTAATTATAGTTTACGGTTATGTTTAGGAAGATTTTGACTCTAAACTACGATGAAAAGGAAAATATAGTCCATACATTGATTACATTTAGGTAAATTGAGGTTATAATAAAATTTTGTGAAATTTAGCCCAATACGCAAAACACTCTACAGTAAATTCTATCGCATATATATGTATTTTCTGTATATACGTAATTTGTATGACAGTAGTGAAGATGATAAACTAAAATCTAAGATATATTATACATTTTTCATAAGTTATGAGTCTATAACTTGTAATTTGATTTTTACAGTTATATTTCAATAGCTTTTTGGGAAATTACGTAATAGATCGGAACCGTCTATGCCTAAAACGTGTTGTGAAATCAAACCGAAAGGCTTTCTTTAGAGACGATTTCAGGGGAATTTTGATCGTCTATGACTAATGATGGAAGTGATCGTACCGTCCGGCGGAAGATCGTGGCACTTGGTTTTCATGGCCGAGCTGCAGTTCACAAGCCAAATATCACGCATCTGAATAAGACCCGTCGATTAAAGTGGTTCAAAGAACGACGGCACTGGTCAGTAGAAAAATGGAAAAACATCCTATGGAGCGATGAATCACGCTAGCAGTTTTGGCAGTCCAATGGACGTTTTTGTCTGCGGCGAGTGCCTGGCGAACGATATTTACAGGACTGTTTCGTACCCAGAGTGAAATTTGGCGGAGGTGGGATCCTGTTGTTTTAATTTCTGGGAGTATGAATGCCGAAGCCTACAATTCTGGACAATTCAGCGCTACCGATATTATGGCAACACTTTGGTCTTGTTCCATACCTGTTTCAGCATGACAATGCTCCATGTCAGACAGCAGGTGTTGTTAAGACGTGGTTTGAAGAAATTGGTGTGGAAAACCTTCCCTAGCTAGCTCACAGTCCAGACCTCAACACTTTGGAACACCTTTGGGATGAGTTAGACCGCCGATTTAGAACCAGTCCAACTCGGCCAAAGACACCACAGAACTGTTTGCTACTCTACAGATGAATGGACAAGATTCCTCCAGAAACGTATCGAAATCTAGTAGAAAGTTTTATCTCAAAGAGTTGCAGCAGTTATTGCGGCGAAGGGTGGCCCTACACGATACTAAAGTAAATGTTAAATAAAGCTTAAAATAGTTAAGTAAATATTTCTGTTAAATAAATGTATATAATGGAAAATGCACTTTTCTGTGAAAATTCCATACGCAATACGCATTTCTCAAAAAGCTATTGAAATATCACTATAAAAATCAAATTGGAAGTTATTGACTCATAACTTATGAAAAAAGTATAATATATCTGTATAATATAAATATATCTGTATAATAAAATGTATAATATAAATGTATAAATACACGTTATACACAAAATACATACGTATATATGCCATAGAATTTACTGTAGAGTGTTTTGCGTAATATTGGGCTAAATTTCACAAAATTTTATTATAAACACCTCAATTTACTTAAATGTAATCAATGTATGGACTATATTTTCCTTTTCATCGTAGTTTAGAATCAAAATCTTCCTAAACATAGCCGTAAACTATAATTAAATAGCTTTTTCAAAAAACTTCTTCCGAATGCTTTCAGATAACTTAAAAATAACAATTTGTGGACAATCCCTTATCATTCAGCGAGTTTTAGTGAGAAACTAAAAATCAGCTCACTTTAATGCCGATATCTCTCTGAATTTTTGCGATATTTGACTGATTTTTTTTATTAAGTTGCTACAGAGAGTTGACTACTAAATTATGCAAAAAGTTCCTTGATATCGTTCGCGCATGCGCAGATGAAAATTATTTCATACATCTGCCCGTATTTCCTTAAATATTTAATATATTTATATTCCAATAGCACTATGTTATTGCTACTACATTTTGTCAATTTTTCTGAAATTGGCGTTAAATTTGGTTAAAAACCCTGTGTGTTATAAGCAAAAAACATGCAAGAATTTTTTTTATTTTTTTAAAAAATCGCTATATCTCTATTAATATACATGCTATTCTTACACAAATGAATTCCCATATTATACAATGTCTGCCTATGTATATTCTGCAGCGACAGATCATTTCGTGCATTTTATTTTACAGGGTGATCCCAAGTATTATTTTTTTCTTTAATTTTTGGTTGGTCCCCTAATTGTCCTCCTTATAAATCGACGTTGAAAAATATGAAGTTAAACCTGTTCTTTTTAATCCTAAAATTCCAAAATAATCTGATATGTATATTTTTTAATATTTGAAAAAATGTCTAAAACTGAAAGTTCCCATCATTTATGGCATTATAGTGTATATATATATATACAAGTAGGGTGGATAGATTTATGAATTAATATTTTGAAAATCTGAAAAAATATTCTGCAATTTCTGTAACCAATATTCTAAAATTTCCACAAAAACTATTCTCTCATAAATGGAGTACATAATGCTATAGTAAAAAAACTTTTTCATTCTCTAAAATAATAAAACCTGTAAAAATTATTATGAATTTGTTAAATAATCCATGTTTTGAGAGAAAAAAAAAAGCGATAGGAGTTGAATACCGACTATTGGCGAAATAGGTTTTCTTATTCTGTTGATATTATGAAACATGAAAGTATATTTTTATTTTTATATACATACTTTTATACCATGACTTTCTAGAATTAGAATATAATATTTAATTTTATATGCAATTCTATTATATTTCTATATGCTTATATATTTCAGATCAGCACCTATAATGGTTAAATTTATTGAAAATTGTTTTGAATGTACACATATATACATATATTTTAAATAATTAAGAATCGTGTAAAAAAATTCCATGTTTTGAGAAAAAAAATTCGATATGAGTTCATTGCCGAATATTGGAGAAGTTGCTTAATTTTCTTACTATTGTGAAACTAGTAAATATTTTTTAAATTTTTTACTGTGTGTTTTACGCTCAGAATTATCAATGTTTCAAGTAATCCAGAATTTAAATGTATATAAATATAGAAATTTACTAATAATGTTTGTTTTACATTTTATAGTAGGGTGTTGTTTAAACTATTTTTAATTGCTTGAAACATTGTATTTATTTATTTTATCTCTAAATCTTTTAGTTTTTCCTGTTTGTAGTAAAGAAAACGCCAAAGTAAAAGATATGTTATATATAATGCTTATATATTTCAGATCAGTACCTATAATGATTAAATTTATTGAAAACTGTTTTGAATATACATATATATACATATTTTAAATAATTAAGAATCGTGTAAAAATAATCCATATTTTGAGAAAAAAAAATTCGATGTGAGTTCATTGCCGGATATTGGCAAACTTGCTTAATTTTCTTACGACTATTATAAAACTAGTAATTATTTCTAAATTTTTTACTGTGTAATTTACACTCAGAATTATCAATGTTTCAAGGAATTAAAAATTTAAATGTATATAAATATAGAAATTTACTTATAATGTTTGTTTTGCATTTTATAGTAGAGTGTTATTTAAAGTATTTTTAATTGCTAAAAGCATTGTATTTCTTTATTTTATCTCTTTTAGTTTTTCTGTTTGTAGTAAAGATAACGCCGAAACAAAAGATACATATGTTATATATACTTTTAATAATGAATATATTGTAAAGATTCTTGTATTTTCATGTATAGAAGTAACCTTTACTAAGTAATTATTTATGGTAAGTATATCGCGCCATCTTCCGGCGAAAGTAGCCCTTTAACGATTCCGAAACTAAGGGGTGATTGTGAAGGCCGTAACAAAAAGTCATTTTCCCTTTGTTCAAGAGGAATCAGAGTTTCTCACCAGAGGTACGTAGGTGGCGCTATTACATACCATGATAATGGAGAATTTCCTTATCGTCACGTTTCGTTCGTCAAAACTATTAATGAATTGATATATCCGAGACTAATACAAAACACTTTATGGGAATGTGACTTAAACGAGCATAAAATAAATATATGTTCATTAATATGTGCAAAATTCATGCCCATCATTTAAAAAAATATGGCAAGATATTTTACAAATGAAGCCAATTTATCTGCATATAAGAACTCTTTATCAAGAAAATTTTTAAAGTTAATTTAATTTTAATTTTATAATATTTAATGTATATTTCACTGTAAAAATTATCAATGTTTAAAGTCTAATCAAGATACAGGTAGGGTGGATAGATTTATGAATTAATATTTTAAAAATCTGAAAAAATATTCTGCAATTTCTGTAACCAATATTCTAAAATTTCCACAAAAACTATTCTCTCATAAATGGAGTACATAATGCTAAAAAAAAAAAAAAACTTGTTCATTCTCTAAGAGATATTTGGGATCATTTTTTCACCCTCGGCAAGATCTGCTCTCTGATGCTCTGAGTGTCAAGTTTCTGCATATTTCGACTGCTGCGTGTTCGGGCGAAGTTTGGAAAGGGGGCGTGTTATTCCCGCCCTCTTGCTACCCAGTATCTTCAGTTGTGTCTTTGTCGGGCGGAGCTTGGATAGGAGACGTGTTATTCCCGCCTTCTCCACTGCTGGTGTTCGTCGCGTGGAAAAGAGGCGTGTTCTCCCGCCCACCTGATCTCTGCTAATCTTCCGTGACTGCTCTTTTGAATGCCATAGCCATGAAAGAGAACCAACAGCTTGACGACCTTATGAATGGGATCATAAACGGATATGTTCCTGCGGACTGGTTACGAGAATTCAACACCTTCCCTACTCTAGATGAGCAAGTGAACGATGTTTTTCGAGAACTTTTATCCGGTATAGATGAAGAAATACAGTCTCTCCAACAACGAAAGGACTACAACGACACCCACAAGGCTCAGGTAAAAGACCTCTGTCTTTTTGCTATATCTATTTTGGGGGAGCCATCTAGATTAGATTTAATTGATTTAGCCTGTAGAACTGGTTATATTAGATTTCTAGGGAATAACCAATGGGAAAAACTCCAAATTCTAAAGAATTTTAGCTCACATTCTAATCCCCCCCGTACAGGAAAAAGAAAAAATTCTGAATCTGAAAATCCAATTCCCCTCAAAAATAAATTCGGAAATCTAAATTCCGAAGTTAATCTTGATAACCATGATCTTATGGATCAGGAATCTGCTCAAGATGGTGCTGCAAGCACTGATGTTGAATGTTCAAAAAACGACAAGCACCCCTTCTTTATTGAATTCAAAGATATGGATTGGCGAAAAGTTGCACAAGAGATAAAAGCCCTTGATTCTGATAATCCTCCTCAAGTCAGCCTCTCCGGGGAACTTCTAAAAGCTCTACCCAAATCTGTCAGCCAATTTAGAGATATCCAAAGATACCTAACTGACAAACATATGAATTTCAACAACCTTAACTCAAAAGAACTTCGACCAAAAAAAATCTGTATTAGGGGAATCCCCCCCAACACAGACCCCCAACTTATTATCGAAGACCTTGGTAACCATGGATTTAAGGCCACCCGAGCCGCCATGCTTAAGAGTCGCAAAACTGGCAGAGGTATGCCAATTTACATGGTCAACGTCCTCCCTTGCACTAACTTTGAGAAGATCTATAAAATTGAGGAACTTTGTGATATAAGTGTTCGTATTGAATACTTCAGAAACAACAATAACCGAAAACAATGTTACCGCTGCCAACGGTTCGGACACGCCTCCGAGACGTGCAGCCTAACACTAAAATGTCTTAAATGCTCAGAAGAGCACCTCACTGATAACTGCCCCAAGACAGGTAAAATAATTCCAAAATGTTCCAATTGTAACGGTGCCCATCCGGCCTTATACAGAGGTTGTCCCAAAAATCCAAACAACATTAAGAAAAAAAATAGCCCAACACTCAACACCAAAACAAAACCGCAACACCAAAAACCAAATATAATTGCTGACATCGCAGACATTTTCAAACCCTACAATTGCACCATTCATGATAAACCAAACGATATCAACAACAGTGAGACCACTACTGACGTGAATAACGATATCCAGGAAGCCCCAGTTGAGGACACTTCCAGTTACACCAAACAAAATAAAACACCACCTGTTACACAAAATAATTATACAAACACATTCAAAGATATGTTTGACACCTTCAAAGACATGAAGGAACTTCTCCAAATTACCAAACTCCTAAAACATTTAAAAAACATCGCCATCAAATCAAAAAATTGCAACAACCCATTCGACAAAATGTATATCATAATAGAAGAATTAGACGCCTTTTCTACGGAGCTCAACATTACCATTTATGAATAATTACAATAACAAAAATTTCTCTTCTCTTCTTATTTTCTCCTGGAACTGCCAATCATTGCAACCCAGGATTAATGAACTCCGCTCCTTTATTTCCATTAATCCACAAATCGATATACTCTTAATCCAAGAAACACTTAACCCTTCCTGCAGTATCACCATCCCAGGTTACAAACTCCATCATACACCACGTGCCAACTCTCACTGGGGCGGCACAGCCATCTGCATCAAAAATTATATCCCACATCACACAACTCAAAATATTCCACTCCCAGGCATTGACTACACCAGTATTGTCGTCAACTTGCCCCATGCCAAAATCAACTTCACATCTTTTTACGCACGACACGGGCGACGATACCCCATAAATGACCTGACACACATCATTACACAACACCAACACGCATTTATCGCTGGTGACTTCAATGCACATAGCAGGCAGTGGAACTGTCATTCCACCACTACCAGAGGTAGATCTCTTCACAACTTGGTTAGCCATTTCAATCTCAGTCTCCACGCACCTACTACACCAACACACATTCCTGTTGCTCGCAACCAGCACACCTCTATTATTGACTTCGCCATCACCAAAAATCTTACCTTCCCTATCAACACTTCTGTTATTAATGACCTAAGCTCTGACCACCTTCCTGTCTTCTTCAAAATTGATCTTATCAACCCTATCTCTCCTCCTCCTTCAGTAGCTATTGACTGGAATAAATTCCAAAATTACCTCAACAACATCGACCTTAACTACCCCACAATCAACAACGTTACTGACATTGATAACGCAGTTAATAAACTCAACAACATCATTTACAAAGCTCGAAAAGATGCCACTTACACCAAATTCAAAAATAATAACTCTTACATCTTACCCACTTACATACATAATATCTCTAAACAACGCAACACACTCCGTCGACTCTACCAAAATACCAGAGATCCCACCCTTAAAACAGCTGTCAACAGGCTCAACAATAAAATTAAAACCCTTATTCAGAAAGTTAAGCAAAAAAACCGGTCTAAATTTCTCGAAAGTCTTACTTGCGAGGATAACTCTCTTTGGCAAATCAAAAAGAAACTCAATAATAATTATACCCCTATTCCTCCCCTTACTGTCAATAATCAAACTGCGTATACTGACGAGGACAAGGCAGAATGCCTCGCTAGCTCATATGAAAGGCAATTCTCTCCGAATCCCTTCCTCGCAAGTCAAATACACTTTAACAATGTCAATGATACTGTTAATGACTTCCTCTCAACCCCTCCTATCCCTCTCCCCGAAATTCAACCCATCATGATCAACAATATTATTCAAAAACTTAATAATAAAAAATCTCCTGGGTACGATAAAATTTCCAACTATACTCTTAAACAACTTCCTATCAACTGTATTCTCTACATTACGAAGCTCACTAATTCTATCCTCAAACACTGTTATTTTCCTAAACCCTGGAAAACCTCTATCATTTCTCCTATTCCTAAACCATCCTGCAATCTTAATGACCCAACTAATTTCCGTCCCATCAGTCTTCTCTCCTCTCTAAGTAAAGTCATCGAACGCGTCATTAGATCACAGCTCAATGACTTCCTTCACAACAACAACATTCTTATGCCTGAACAATTCGGCTTCAGAGCAAAGCACTCCACCCAACACCAACTTCTTCGATTTGTGGAATTCTTAACTGAAAACTTCAACGAGAAGAAGCCTACTGCTGCCATATTTCTTGATGTCGTCAAGGCCTTTGACAAAGTCTGGCACGCGGGCCTCATTTACAAATTAATTCGGCTTAAGTTCCCGTCTGGACTTATCCATTTAATACACTCTTACCTTGGTGATCGTGACTTCTATGTCCGTGTAAACAACTCACTTTCTCTAATACACATAATACTCTGTGGTATTATTCAGGGTTCAGTCATTGGCCCTATTTTATTCATAATATACTTTAATGACATTCCACGCACACTCTTCACATCACTCGCACTCTATGCGGACGACACTGTTCTCTATGGCACTGCACATCACCCATACAATCTTTACAAAAATCTACAACACCACCTCAACATCTTCATGGAATGGTGTGATCAATGGCGCATTAAGATAAACGAATCTAAAACTACTGCTGTTTACTTCTCTAGAACCTTCTCCACTCCTAATAGATTAACCATCAATAACACTACCATTCCCTGGTCTGACGATGCCAAGTACCTGGGAGTTACCATTGACAAACGCATTACCTTTAAAAAGCATATTCTTAATATCCGCGGTAAAGTCGCCGGAATTTCCAAAACCCTCGCCCCCCTTCTTCGCAGTCACTCACTCTCCATACACAACAAACTCTTAATATATAATGCTTGCATTCTCTCTGTTATCACACATGCATGTCCAATCTGGGGCTTCACTTGCAAAACCAGTATGAACAGCCTCTCTAGTACCCATTACAAACAGCTCCGTTACATCAGGAACGGGTCTAGATACCTCAAAAACTCCACAATCCTCAAGGATCTGGAAACGACTTCACTCAAGCATCGCATTAAACACCTTGCGAAAATATTCTACAATGACATTAATCACATTCCAAATGAACTCATTTATGAGCTACCTGACTACGATGCTTGCAGTCCATCCAACCGGAAAAAACCAAGGTACTCCACTATTCTTGATGAATAGTCCTTCCGAGGTATAATTCTTACCTCAAAATTTTTCTCTTTAATTAAAAAAAAGTATATATATATATTTTTATATAATTTTTTCCTGATAATTTTATATTGACTTTCTCCTAAACTTCTCTTAACATCTTTACTTTACCTCGTCTGGCATTTTTTTTTTTTTTTTTTTTTTTTTTTGAACTATGAACTATTTTTACTTTTATACTTTAACTAGTAAATTTTCATTATTTTATAGATATACTTAACACTATCCTATTTTATGTAGTCAATTGGACTACGGCTAGACATTTCACATGGCTCTCTCAGGATTTGATATACACGTACTCAAAGCCAGGGTGTGCAGTTGCTTCGCAACTTGGAAGCCCATTGAACCTATCACAAGTTCAAGTTCAAGTTCATTCTCTAAAATAATAAAACCTGTAAAAATTATTATGAATTTGTTAAATAATCCATGTTCTGAGAGAGAAAAAAAAGCGATATGAGTTGAATACCGGCTATTGGCGAAATAGGTTTTCTTATTCTGTTGATATTATGAAACATGGAAGTATATTTTTATTTTTATATACATACTTTTATACCATGACTTTCTAGAATTAGAATATAATATTTAATTTTATATGCAATTCTATTATATTTCTATATGCTTATATATTTCAGATCAGCACCTATAATGGTTAAATTTATTGAAAATTGTTTTGAATGTACACATATATACATATATTTTAAATAATTAAGAATCGTGTAAAAAAATTCCATGTTTTGAGAAAAAAAAAATTCGATATGAATTCATTGCCGGATATTGGCGAAGTTGCTTAATTTTCTTACTATTGTGAAACTAGTAAATATTTTTTAAATTTTTTACTGTGTATTTTACGCTCAGAATTATCAATGTTTCAAGTAATCCAGAATTTAAATGTATATAAATATAGAAATTTACTAATAATGTTTGTTTTACATTTTATAGTAGGGTGTTGTTTAAACTATTTTTAATTGCTTGAAACATTGTATTTATTTATTTTATCTCTAAATCTTTTAGTTTTTCCTGTTTGTAGTAAAGAAAACGCCAAAGTAAAAGATATGTTATATATAATGCTTATATATTTCAGATCAGTACCTATAATGATTAAATTTATTGAAAACTGTTTTGAATATACATATATATACATATTTTAAATAATTAAGAATCGTGTAAAAATAATCCATATTTTGAGAAGAAAAAATTCGATGTGAGTTCATTGCCGGATATTGGCAAACTTGCTTAATTTTCTTACGACTATTATAAAACTAGTAATTATTTCTAAATTTTTTACTGTGTATTTTACACTCAGAATTATCAATGTTTCAAGGAATCAAGAATTTAAATGTATATAAATATAGAAATTTACTTATAATGTTTGTTTTGCATTTTATAGTAGAGTGTTATTTAAAGTATTTTTAATTGCTAAAAGCATTGTATTTCTTTATTTTATCTCTTTTAGTTTTTCTGTTTGTAGTAAAGATAACGCCGAAACAAAAGATACATATGTTATATATACTTTTAATAATGAATATATTGTAAAGATTCTTGTATTTTCATGTATAGAAGTAACCTTTACTAAGTAATTATTTATGGTAAGTATATCGCGCCATCTACCGGCGAAAGTAGCCCTTTAACGATTCCGAAACTAAGGGGTGATTGTGAAAGCCGTAACAAAAAGTCATTTTCCCTTTGTTCAAGAGGAATCAGAGTTTCTCACCAGAGGTACGTAGGTGGCGCTATTACATACCATGATAATGGAGAATTTCCTTATCTTCGTGTTTCGTTCGTCAAAACTATTTATGAATTGATATATCCGAGACTAATAAAAAACCCTTTATGGGAATGTGACTTAAAGGAGCATAAAATAAATATATGGTCATTAATATGTGCAAATTTCTTGCCCAACATTAAAAAAAATATGGCAAGAAATTTTACAAATTAAGTCAATTTATCTGCATATAAGAACTCTTTATCAAGAAAAATTTTAAAGCGTACTTAATTTTAATTTTAATTTATATTTCACTGTAAAAATTATCAATGTTTAACGTCTAATCAAGAAATAGAATCTGCATATACCTATAGATACATATATATATACAAGTAGGGTGCATAGATTTATGAATTAATATTTTAAAAATCTGAAAAAATATTCTGTAATTTCTGTAACCGCACACACACACACAATATTCTAAAATTTCCACAAAAACTATTCTCTCATAAATGGAGTACATAATGCTACAGCAAAAAACTTGTTCATTCTCTAAAATAAAGAACCAGTAAAAATTATTAGGAATTTGTTAAATAATCCATGTTTTGAGAGAAAAAAAAAAGCGATATGAGTTGATTGCCGGATATTGGCGAAATAAGTTTTCTTATT
Organism: Maratus michaelseni; assembly: GCA_963931845.1. Lineage (NCBI taxonomy): Eukaryota > Metazoa > Arthropoda > Arachnida > Araneae > Salticidae > Maratus > Maratus michaelseni. The sequence continues at coordinate 212,800,661 of OZ007600.1, forward strand.
CTGTTGATATTATGAAACATGAAAGTATATATATATTTTTTTTTACCATATACATACTTTTATACCATGATTTTGCAGAATTAGAATATAATATTTAATTTTATATGTAATTCTATTATATTTCTATATGCTTATATATTTCAGATCAGCACCTATAATGGTTAAATTTATTGAAAATTGTTTTGAATATACACATATATACATATATTTTAAATAATTAAGAATCGTGTAAAAATAATCCATGTTTTGAGAAAAAAAAATCGATATGAGTTCATTGCCGGATATTAGCGAAGTTGCTTAATTTTCTTAGTATTGTGAAACTAGTAAATATTTTTTATTTTTTTACTGTGTATTTTACACTCAGAATTATCAATGTTTCAAAGTAATCCAGAATTTCAATGTATATAAATATAGAAATTTACTATTGTTTGTTATACATTTTATCGTAGGGTGTTATTTAAACTATTTTTAATTGCTTAAAGCATTGTATTTCTTTATTTTATCTCTAAATCTTTTAGTTTTTCCTGTTTGTAGTAAAGAAAACTCCGAAGCAAAAGATAGATATGTTATATATAATGCTTATATATTTCAGATCAGCACCTATAATGCTTAAATTTATTGAAAATTGTTTTGAATGTACACATATATACATATATTTTAAATAATTAAGAATCGTGTAAAAATAATCCATGTTTTGAGAAAAAAAAATTCGATTGGAGTTCATTGCCGGATATTGGCGAACTTGCTTAATTTTCTTACTACTATTATGAAACTAGTAATTATTTTTTAAATTTTTAACTGTGTATTTTACGCTCAGAATTATCAATGTTTCAAGTAACCAAAAATTTAAATGTATATAAATATAGAAATTTACTTATAATGTTTGTTTTGCATTTTATAATAGCGTGTTATTTAAACTATTTTTAATTGCTTAAAGCATTGTATTTATTTATTTTATCTCTAAGTCTTTTAGTTTAGGTAGGTATATCGCGCCATCTACCGGCGAAAGTATCCCTTTAACGATTCCGAAACTAAGGGGTGATTGTGAAGGCCATATGAGGGGAGGGAGGAAGATCGAGTTTGGCCGTGGTCTGGGTGAAGAGTTGCAATAGTTCAGTCAAGGCCAGATTTTCAGCATAAAGCAGGTCGCTTCTCCTGCTATCTGTGTTGAAAATCTCAAATAATATTAGAAATATATTTTCCTTTCTTTCCACGCGCTTTATATGTATCTTACTTTGTGTGATAACTTTAGCCGTTTGATATCTTAGAAAATACTAATTAAAACTTTTCAGTCATGGATGATGCAGAGGATTTTAAATCGCAAGGACAAGATTCAGCTTCTGGTATTCGTGATGAAAATAAAAGGATGTTTTATTAATGTGATGCTTACAACAGCTTGTATTGTTTATACGAGTGTTTATTTTCTTCCATTTTCCTCCATTATTGCAGTACACATACACACATGTAATTCTAAATTTTATTTCAGATTTACTAGCGTATGATGTCGTATAATAAATTGAAAACTTTAAAGATACTCATAGAAGGAACATTAAAACTATTATTATATTTTAAGAATATTTTAAAGATTTTTTTTAATTCATTATTTTTTCCATCTTGTTACGAATCAAGAAAAGTTTAATTTAAAGAAAGTCCTTCCGGCCAATACCTGGAGGAAAAGATAGCTTTCATAGTCCATGTTTTTCAAAATTAAACTGATTTTACTCAAACACCCGAAGCTATATTGCTTTGAACCCGATTATAGCAGATTCAATTCCGGTTTTCGTTAATACTGAATTTGAATGTGCATTTTGGCATGAGAGTTACAGCATAACAAAAGTCAGATTGTTTCAAAATGTCAGCCAACCTAGAATTTCAAACTGCCATATCTCTGCCATTTTTTAAGATAAAGCCAAAACAAAAAATGTTCCGGAATCCTTGTATCAAAAAGTTTTTAGTTTGAAAGAATTTAATTATATGTCAAGGAAGATTTATTTTAGCGTTGAATATAAGTGCGTCACGCCTACCGACACCTGATGGAAATATTAATTATAAAAGGGGTGCGGAGTTTTCTGCTTTCCACCTATTGAGAAGAATGAGACTGGTCGATCAACTGGTATAGGTAAAATTCTTATTCTCAAGTTTTATAATTTTTAATATCCTATAAAAATGTATCCCCTTAATAATGCTTACAGATTATTTAATTACTTAGATCATTTGTACAACCATGATTAATGAACTTTGATATTTTTTATGTGCGTATCCCATTCGCTGCCTATCTCGAGTATACTCGTGATTGTCAAACGCAAAATATTTATATTTATTTATATTTATAAAAATATTTATATTTATAAAAGATATATACATACACACACACACATACACACATATATATATATATATAGATATAGATATAGATATAGATATAGATATATATTTATATACCGGGTGATTATAATTAAAGTTACGATTTAAAAAATCGATAATTTTAAAACTACTGGTCAGAATGACTTGATATTTTAGCAGAACAATCCTGAGGCAATGGAATTTTGTTTGGCGAAGGAAAAAAAATAGTTCCAAATTGTGCCGATAGATGGCGTTGTCAGGGTAATGTCAGGGGAAAGACCAAAAATGTATTTTTGAACCCTTTCCGGCGCGGAGTAAATTTGTTTGCAAAATGATGAAATAATAGACTGACACCGGAATTTACAAACGAATCCATTAGTAAAAAGAAACTTGCTTATTTTTCTGGTTCTTAATGAAAGGAAAATTTTAATTAAATACCGGGTGATTGTAATTAAAGTTACGATTTCAAAAATCGATAATTTTAATTAAAACTACTGGTCAGATTGACTTGATATTTTAGCAGAACAATCGTGAGCCAATGGAATTTTGTTTGGCGAAGGAAAAAAAAAGTTTCAAAATGTGCCCATAGATGGCGCTGTTTGGGTTCACATTGTCTGAAGATATATGCAAATTACTAATACGTGACATGCGCACCGCAGACATAGCAACCATAAAAATGCAGAGCAGCAGCTCTTTGCCTGAATGCTTCATCATGACTCTGACTATGAAGGATCGCGCTCTGCTCTTGAAGCTTTTTTGTAAGAACGATGACTGTGCACTTACAGCTATTAGGAAGTTTCGGACATTAAAATCCATAAAAAAAGGTCCAATAACAACAAATGGTCTGCAAAAAATGATTGCTAAATTCGAAGAGACCGGTTCATTTGACGTTAAACGGGGTAGAGGAAGGAAACCAGTTTCAGCTGCGGCAGTGGAAGATGTGGCTACAGCATTACAGAAACATACTGACAGTGATGCTGGAATCAGCAGTGCAAGGGGGATTGGCCGAATGCTGGATATGCCGAACAGCACGGTGCGTAAAGTCCTACGGAACGTCTTACGCTGTTATCCGTACAAGATAACTCATGTGCAGGAGTTGCTACCTGCTGACCTGGAAGCACGTCAATCTTTTGCACTACAATTTCTTGCCCGGATGGAAGTGGACAACGGATGGCCATGGAACATTCTGTGGTCTGACGAAGCCCACTTTCATTTGCAAGGTTCTGTAAATACGCAAAATTGCAGGATATGGGCGACCGAGAATCCGTCGCAGCTACAGCCATTACCTCTTCAGTCTGAAAAGGTCACTGTGTGGTGCGGAATAACGGCAGCTTTTATCGTCGGTCCATTTTTCTTCGAGGAGGTCACACCTGCGGGTCCCGTTACCTGCACAGTTACTGGCAAGCGGTATGAAGCACTTTTGTGTAACCATGTTCTTCCGGCACTTCAACAGCGTCAGTGTGTGGATCGCATAATATTCATGCAAGATGGTGCTCCTCCGCACATTGCTACTACTGTGAAGCAGCTACTGAGTGATAATTTCGGAGACGATAGGATCATAAGCCGCCATTTTCCAACAACGTGGCCGCCACGTTCCGCCGACTTAAACCCGTGTGATTTCTGGCTTTGGGGGTACCTGAAGAATGTTGTTTATAGCGGGCGGATTCAGAATCTAGCCGACTTGAAGGCAAGCATCACACAACACACCCATCGCATTAGTACAGATACCCTCCGATCTGTTGTGGAGCATGCCGTTTTGCGCTTCCAATTAGTAGCGGAACAAGGCGGAGGGCATATTGAGCAACTTATGCCTTAATAATCAGTAAGGTGTTTGTTCCATGAAGCTCTTTTTTTTTTTTCTCATTTTTTGTCATTATCGCTGTCGTCGCTGTAAACACGTAGTCTTGTCTTTTCGCTAATAAATTTTTAGTAAATCTCTGAACTCTATTTTTTTCCTTTTGGCAACATCATTCCTATGTTTAACCCTTTAACGGGCGGTGGTCACAAAAAAGGTCACCCAATTTTAATTCTAAAACTGACAAACGGCACCAAGAATATTTAATTAAAATTTTCCTTTCATTAAGAACTAGAAAATAAGCAAGTTTCTTTTTACTAATGGATTCGTTTATAAATTCCGGTGTCAGTCTATTATTTCATCATTTTGCAAACAAATTTACTCCGCGCCGAAAAGGGTTCAAAAATACATTTTTGGTCTTTCCCCTGACATTACCCTGACAACGCCATCTATCGGCACAATTTGGAACTATTTTTTTTTCCTTCGCCAAACAAAATTCCATTGCCTCACGATTGTTCTGCTAAAATATCAAGTCATTCTGACCAGTAGTTTTAAAATTATCGATTTTTCAAATCGTAACTTTAATTATAATCACCCGGTATATATTTACATATAATTATAATTATTATAATAATTATAATATAATATAATAATCAAAATATTTATACTTATACACAAAATGTTTATCAACGCAAACACCTATATCACACTTGACAATACGATAAACTTACAAAATATCAGCTGGCAGCGAAAGGAAATTGAAGAAAATTACATGTTTCATTTTTTGTGATGTGATTAAAGCGCCAATTACTATAACAAAATTTCGTATATTTTTGAATGAATAAGATATATATAGATGCAAAATGCGAACGTAAGCTCATTTATCCTGAGACAAATCTTACGACTGGAGAAATAACGGTATTGTAAATTCCCGGACCTAATGCAAGAGACATCCGAACCCGATAGTAGCAAAATTTTGAAATTATCAAGCTTATCTCGAAAACTGTAAGAGATATATGAAAATAAAAATCAATTACATAAGCGAGAAGCATTCTCGATATAGAGTGAAATAATGTTTAAAAACAATTTTAAAAGAAGCTCTGAATTCTATTTCAGTATCCAACTGCCACTTAAATACGTCGTCACTGGCACTATAAGGCAGATGTACATTAACTAATAAAACTAACATATATAAGCAGGATACAGTAAATTTCTATAATTAAACCAAGTTAAGTATGCTCAATGTATCCATCCTTGGCAGCAGTTGACGTGCCTTACATGCATACTGATTTAAATATGTATCAATGACGTTTTATTGTTTGTATTGTTTGCACAATATGTCATTAAATCGTTTACACCCAACCATTATGAAAATAACGTGAATTTTAAGTTAAAACGCATACCAGAAATATGCTTTGAAACATATATGAGTAAAAAATAATCGTTCTGTAATGGCAGTACTTGATAACATGTTCGCATGTGTCTATATAGTCCAGTAAATTTAGACCTAAAAAGACTTCTGCCTGGAAAGTTTTGGAGAAGTTTTTTTTTCTTTCTTCTTTTATGTTTTTGGGGGTGCTGAACACGAATTTCAACTTTGCCACCTCGTATCTGGTCTGCTTGAAAAATTATAAGCGAAAAACCATGAAAAAATCGGAGTTTTTTCGGTTTTTCCCTTGTATTCCGGAAAGGGTTAAATTCTTTTGAAAAAAATATTGCACCAAATTAAACTAGAGAAAACGTCCTACATTTTTCATATCCAGTTTTTTTTCTATGGTTAATAGTTTTGGCATACGAGTAAAATGAATTTTAACGATATAATTGAAATTCCATCATCGCAGGGCGAAAGCGCTGAATGTATTGTTTTTGTGAATGCAAAACGCGTGGGAGGGTGTCCTTGAAACACCCCCATGGCACCACGCACACGATATCAATCGAGCAGCAAGACCCTACAGCAAAACTGTGGATCCAATACTTTGATATGGTGACTAGACTACTGTCAAACAATTCATTGAATCCGAAAGAATGGGTGACTGGGATTTGCATCTTCAAACTATATACAGAATGTTGCCATACTTCCACGCCAGTTGTTACTATTTGTATACCAAGTGTTCTTACCTATGTCTTCAAGACATGCATCATTTGAAGGAAAAAATGACTGCTGATGACTTTGAAAAATTCAAAACTGATAGGGGATTCACCATTCGCCGTACAGAGAAATTCTGGTCAGGAACATGGACTGACATGACGATAGAGCAATCTTTAATGAAGACCATGAAAGCAGCAGGTGGATTCACTCATGGGCGTGGGGTCAGTGAAGGAGTTTTGGCAAGATTGACAATGGGTATGACGTCACTTCAACGAATATGCAAAGAAATTGAAGAGGTCAGAGGAACAGATTTTACAACTTCTGAACAACATGTAGAGATGAGAAACTCCAGAGTTGCCCGGGAGAACGCTGATATGAATAAATTATTGGAAAGGGTTCACCAACACATTCCTTTCCGAGAAACAAATGATCTCATTTCAATCTCTACCGGGATTGTTGGAGATGAGAGAATAAACTGTCATAAGGCACTGGAAGTTGGCACTGCTGGCATATCAGGAATCATTAACAGCGATTTTCATTCCGTTACATTCAAGCGTAATGAAAGAGTGCAGCCATTAGAAAAAAAATTCACATCAACCCGAAAGCACTCTTCCAAAGAATGAGTGTAACGAATGAGTGTGACGAATCTGGAATGCGAAAAACTGCCAAATCCTCTTTTTACAAGGAATTCACTCCACTCCCACCAGACATCACTTTTGAGAGCAGATGTATATATGTCATACATGGCGGGTATTTACTGCACAGAGTTTGGAACAGATGCTTTACACTCACGCAAACATATAAACATAAGTTTGGCGACTTTTTGGTTGGCTCGATTTTCAAGACTACGCCAATTGAATAACTTAATACAATAGCTAGGTTGCAATTAAAGGAAAATATCCTCTAAATTTGGCGACTTTTTTCCTTTTTTTAACCGATTAATTTTTTTTTCTGTGTAAATGTAAAGCATCTTAGCCCAGAGTTTTATGGCAGGGTGGTCAATTATTTGAATCAATTTGTGACAGCTATGTGGACTTTGTTAAGTCGAAATACGCAGCGAACGCTCTAGTAATCTTCGATGGATACCCAGAAAACATTACTGAAATGAGCACTAAATTTGTTGAGCGTGATAGACGATCTCACAAAACGGTATCAAATGAGGTTGTTTTTAATGAGACTATGATGCCAACGGTTTCTCAGGAGAAATTTCTCGCAAACGACAAGAACAAAAACCGTTTAATTGCCCTGCTGATGTGTAGGTTTGGCTCTGAAAATATGGTTTGCAAGCAGGCAAAAGAAGATTCCGACACACTCATTATCAACACTGCTCTCAAATTGGCACCTAACCATGAGAACGTGATAGTCATTGGTGAAGATGTATACCTTCTGGTAATCTTAATTGAACCTTGCAATTTTCAAATGTTTATTTCTTGAAACCAGGAAAAGGGAAAAGTCCCCAGAAGATCTATTCACCTTTGGGTGCAGTCGATAAATTAATTGCCAAACACATCCTATTTCTACATGCCATGAGTGGATGGGATATCACTTCTGCAAAGAAAACAAAATATCTTCAAATTTTGAAGAAATTTGCCGACCTACAGCATGTCGTCGATATATTTAAAAATCCTAGTGCTGTAGCCGACGATGTTATTAAAGCTGGACTGTTATTTCTGGTACACCTGTACGGATTCAGAGGGAAAGCAACACCTTCCCTAAACAGCCTGAGGTACAGGTGCTACATAACATCTGCTTTTAAGACCGCTGCAAATATTGCATCGCTCCCTCCAACAGAAGATGCAGCTCGATATCACTGTCTGCGAGTTTACCACCAAGTACAGACAGCTATGACTAGGTAACTGTAAAAATGCTGAGGAATGGGGCTGGAATAAAACCAAGAAAGGTATCATACCCATAACAACTACTAAACCTCCCTCACAAGAAACTATTCTGCGAAAAATATCCTGCAAATGCAAAACAAACTGCAGTGGAATGTGTGGCTGTAGGATAGCAGGTTTATTTTGTTCGCTCTTTTGCCTTAACTGCGATGGCCATTGTGACAATGTCAACTACTTCATCGCCGAAAGTGACTTGGAAGCAGAAGTTGACGACCCAATGCAGAATATTTTAAGTCAAGTGGAGACCAAACCTGAGCCATCAAGTGATGATGATGAAGAGGGAGACACTGATTAACCTCCTGTTGAAGAAGATCAACCAGGCCCTTCAAAGCGACCAAAACGGCATTAATTGGAGAACAACACTGCATTCCTCTTTTTTCCTGTTTATAATCATCCTCGTATGTTATTATTATATTAAACTTACAATACTTATAATTGTACTTAAATCAGATTACTAAAAAAATAATAATTGGTTCTTTCATCTATGCAGAGTGATTGTGTTTTTATATCTTTCCTAATCACCTGATTTCAATTTATTTTCTTAGTGCTATAAAAGGTTTAAAACTTGGTAAGAAAATGTAAACATATTTGAAATGCAACCAGAAATAACTAAACCTTCAAATTGGTGTTTGAAATGGATGCATAATGATTGCGTCGCATTTTCGCGCTCCGATGATAGAATTTCAATTACATCGCTAAAATTCCTTTTACTCGTATGCCAAAACTATTCATCTTAGAAAAAAAACATTGTATATGAAAAATGTAGGAAATGTTCTCTAGTTTAATTTGGTGCAATAATTTTTTCAAACGAATTTAACCCTTTCCGGAATACAAGGGAAAAACCGAAAAAACTCCGATTTTTTCATGGTTTTTCGCATATAATTTTTTAAGCAGACCAGATACGAGGTGGCAAAGTTGAAATTCGTGTTCAGCACACCCAAAAACATAAAGGAAGAAAGAAAAAAAAAACTTCTCCAAAACTTTCCAGGCAGAAGTCTAGATTGACTGGACTAATAGTACAGTCGGCTGCGGGCGTGTTCCAGCAGCCGATTGACAGTAAAAATCTAAGTATAGGACAGGACATATTTCTATCTGATGATAGCTACTATTCTTTTGCATGTACCAATTCTGTGGTGGAGTTCCCCAAGTATGTTTATTAAACATATTACTAAATTAAATTTTAATAAATGAATGAAGATATGTGTAATAACTTTTATAGTTCGTATTATAAGGGAAGCGGAGAGAGGGGGAGGAGAAATTATTTAGATGACTGAATTCTTATTGTTGCAATTATATAATAAATAGAGCAGGGTATTTTTTTAACACTTTCCAACCTAGTTGAAAAGTGTTTATGACTTCGGTTTGTCTGGCCGTATGGCCGTCTGGCCGTCTGCCGTCTGGCCGTCTGCCGTCTGCCGTCTGGCCGCCTGTCCGTGCTCTAACTCCCGCAAATATGCTCGGATTGCTCTGCAATTTTTATATGTTATAGTCGTTATCTATAGCATGTTCCCTATTTCAAGGGAAGTGTGTAGCACTTATACTTTTTTTACAGGGACACTCAAAAGAATTCCATTACATTGCGGTCTATGGGGAAAAATCACTTGAGGTTTATTTAAATAATGTTTCACTATTTTAAACGCATTGAAATTTATATATATCACTAAGGTGCATTAGAAGAAGCTTAATATGGAATAGTGTGCGCATAGCACTTATAGTTACTTTACAGGGACAGTCAAAAGAATTCCGTTACATTACGTCTATGGAGAAAAATCGTCTGCGGTTAATTTAAATAATATTTCCCTATTTTAAACGCATTGAAATTTATATGAGGTGCATTACAAGAGGCTTACTACAGAATATTGTGTGTATAGAAGTCATCGTTCATTTACAGGGACACACAAAAGAATTATCTACTGTCTGTTAACAATAATTCCTGGAAGTGCGTTTTAAGTTACTGAACGCGATTTTAATTTTAACTCGCTTTTTGTCTATTACGTGGTGTGTATAAATTCTGTAGATCCTATACAGGGAAGCACAAAAGTTCGCGAACACATTTCCGTATTATTTAACTCCAGACGGAGAATTTTAAACTGTGCTACGCATTTCCTAACTGAACTAAAATTTAGCATCCTATGTAGTATATATACAAATCTATAGATCCTATACAGGGCTGATGAAAAGTATTCGGATTACTTAGATGTTATCTTTTAGCTTATTAAACGGTATGATTTGTAAAATTATTTTGGAAGCGTTGGAAAGTGTTACATAATCTATGCTTGACGCATGATTTTTCGTTCTTGTTTCCCTTGGTCAGGATCATAATGATTTTAAACTGTATGCGTGTGTGTGGGGTGGGGGGAGGTGAAGGAGAAGTGCAAGTTTCTGTGAATGATAATTTAGATTATTATTAGTTGTATTCTTGTTCCTGTACAGTAACAATTAGGTCAGATACAAATTTAAAACTCAGTTTAAAAATTTGTGCCGTGGGAGACGAATTAAGGTCTTTATAATTTATTATTACTAGAGAAACAAATGCGGCAAAAAAATAACAATTAATTAAAGCTTTGAAATAATTAATTAAAGTTAATTTTAGTTCTGAGATATTTAGAGTAATAATTGAAATAAATTGTGCACTAAATTAGCTTTCTGATTACTTCATTACAAAAAAGTCACTTTTGATTTATACTGGTTAATATAGTGAGCTGATAGCGGAAAGTTCCCTTTAAGTGATTCTTTGACAAGTTTCTAGATCTTATTAATCTAATTTAAGTTTTAGCAAGATTACATTAATTTCACTTTCAAGTAATGGTTCATTTCCTAATAAAAAAAAAAAAAAAAACTAACGCAGGGTTCGTACGCTTTTAGCACAATTTTTTAATAAAAGTTTTCGCAATATTTAAATACAGAATAGTATTAGAAATCCTGCAATTAAACGAAGCGTTTATAATTTCTACTATTTAAATATATAAATAGAAAAGTTCTATTAAAAACACTTTAAAAAACAAACAAAAAAAAACATAACTCAGTCCTCCCCTATGTTAATATTTGTTTAAAGAATTAAATAAAGATCTTCAATTAACAAAACTATACATATATTTTAACAAAAACTAATCGAAAATATTTCGTCTTCACATTTACAAACTACATCCAAGAAACTTCTAGAACATCTACTTTTCCTTTTTAAATTGGAATGATAAACCATAAAGTGGACATATCACAAGAGTAAATTATAATAATAAAAAAAATACCTGACGGCTCGGCCTACAGGCACAGATAAATTTCCAAGACGGAGACCGTGGGGCGCCGGTTTATTGGAAATTGCAGACGAAAATACCTTTTTGCTATGGTGCGGCAGTTGGGACCGCCCAATTCGAAATCTACCTGTCTCTGTAGGCGGAGTCGGCAGGGATTTTTTTGTTTTTAATTTTTTAGTTGCTGTAAGGGTTGGTTCTATAAAAAACTTGACAATATAAAAGTTGTAGATAATATTAAGAACATTTATAATATATTTAAGCAGATTTAATAGCTTGTGAATTGACAAAGTTATGAATTTTTTTCTTCTTAAACCCCTATTTCCCTCCACCCCCTGGAGGCCATTTTTAATTGTATCAATAATATGTCATACATAAATTTTTGGCCCTTTTCCTAGAAGTAATAACAACTTTAAACGGATTCGATATGTCTCATAATTAAGAAGGTATGAGGTTTTTTCTGTTCAAAAAGACTCCCATTCCCCCACTCCTTGGTTCGATTTTGCACATTAACGAACTTGACCGAGATTTTATGCCCCTTGATTTTATGTATTAGTTTGGAAGAGATTTGTGCAGAATTACTGAAGCTATCATGTCCATAAAAAAGTGACATAGATAGATAGATAGATAGATAAAGTTTTGGGTTCTAGGAGTCATAATCGGCGTAGATCTGCAAAAATTTTCCAAAAATTGACACATAGGGGAGAATGTAATAGGTAATATTTCTTACGAAATCTACCTAATAAAATCAACAATTCAATGAGTTTTTACATCAAGTAGATACAATAAAATAATGAAAAACCATGTCACGTGATCTCTTTGTCAGCTGAGCTAAAATTAAAAAGTTCACGCAACACACAGTAAACATGTCAAAGAAAAATACTTTTAATTTTTTTAAAACATATGCATGAAATTCCATACAAAAAATATGGAGAATTGTGCATAGCTGAGAAAATTATCGATAAAATTTCAAAGCGATTACATAAATCGCATAGCAAAAATTTAGCATCCATAATGTAACATTTAAATCAACTATTTAAATGTGCTATTTTTATTTTAGTCAGGGGTCGGAAAAACTACTTTTTTATTGTAGCGAACTACAACTACTTTGTTGAAAATGTAGTTAACTACAACTACTTGTCTTAAAAAGTAGCGACTACAAACTACTTTTCAAAAGTAGTCACTACTTCGCTACTTTCAAATTATGTCAAAGTGTTTAATTTCCATAAGAAATTGAAGACACGGATTAAATAATAAAGTGACTCCTCGTTATATTGCGTCTAACAGGATACAATTAAATAAATGCGACATAACCGAGGGCATTAAAAAATTAATACAGATAACATATAATAAAATGTTTTGTGTTTGTCTCCAAAACGTTAGTTTATTACACACTTAGCAAATTTCGTAGCAAAATTTTAAATCTTATAATCTAGAAAATTGCAAAAATACAACCCTAAATTCAAAAAATAAATAAATCTGTAAATTGGGCAATTCCGAATAAGGCCGTCGTTAAAACATGAAGGTTAAAACACGAATAAATATACAAGTGTTGCCAACAAGAAAATTAATTCTTTTGGTGGGTTAATACTTGATTTCAGCAGCAAGTGTCAATGGAAAATATCTATGATTTCATGCAATGCAAAGCAAAGATTTGCCACTGCGGTTCGGAAATTGTTGAGCAGAACAAATTCGGCACAAAAGAAGCAATTTCGACCACGTGATTTGCAGAATGGCACCCCCCCCCCTGAAGTAACGTTAAAAGTAGCGTCGGTTCTCGCTACAAACTACTGATTTTTTGTATCGCGCTACTCGCTACACTACATTATTCAAAATGTAGCGCGCTACACTACAAACTACTGTAAAATGTAGAGACTACAGTAGTTTCGCCCCTGATTTTAGTGAATGATAAAATTTAAAAATCGTCTGAATTCCAATAGTGACTTAAAAGAAAGTGTACCATATTCTTCGAACGAATGAACGACATTTGACCAAAAACTATACATCTAATTCTGGGGACCTCTCATAAATACCTTACCTAATTACAAACAAATCAGATGCATTTTCGGTAGTTATACGGAACATACAGACAATCAAACAGACACCAAAAATTTGTCGGGTCCCCACAGTAAGCCTCAAGTCACATTTTGACAAATACATCATTAATTACACAAATATATCATAAATTATCGACATCCAATATATCTAGCTTAACAAAATTTTTCATGTAATTAAATGGAAAATTAGAGAGAATGGTTGGTGTAATATTCGTTTACAAATTAATTATTTATTAGTAATAGATTGTCAGCAGTTCTAGATTCTAAACAGGAACATTTGGATTTAAAGGGCAAAAAAAGCATCATTTAGCCTCTTATTAGTATTTTATTTCTTACTTCCTGTATATTATATACTTCTGCTGACATATGTTAAAATTCGCGAAAAGAAGTAACCTGTCTAATCATTTTGAGTTTATTTTATATAAAATACTAGCCGTTCTTCACCCGTTTAGACGGTCGCCTCCGATTGGGGCCCAAACACATATTTAGCGTACTACCTTGACTTCGATTAGGGCCTAGAAAATGTATTTTACATGCAAACAGAAAAAATGTAACTAAAATAATTTATTTTTACCTATCCGAAAAAAGCACGTAAATAAATATTTTGCGACATTAATAATATATTTTTTTCATGAGTCCCCTAACAAAGCACTGCTGGGCCTTGCCCGTGATTATCTAGAATGGGTAGAGAGCTTTCAGATAAAATAAATAAAAGTGGGATTGCCTAATATACATAGCGAACATTGTAAATAGGTACAGTGTTTTCGCGCCCATAAATTGTTAATGCGGTGATCAAATTAACGGGGCCCGATGTATTTCTCAGCCAAATATCGATAATGCAGTGATCACTGTAACGTGGTTCAGTTATTTTGCGTTCACTGGTGGAGCCCATTGACCGCCCCGAATATATACATATATACTCGTGTTTCCATTAAAATGTATCTTCGTCTAAGCCAGCGGTTCCCAACCTGGGGTACGTGGAGCGGCTGCTGGGGGTACGTGAAAATAATATTGGTAATGGCGGAAATCACAAAAATGGTTTAAATGAAAACACATAAAGAAAATTGATAGTTTTGGATTACAAAGTTAGTCTCATGTGTAAATCCAATATGTTACATTGAAAAAGAAAGGAAAAGCACAATAGACCTAATAATTCATTGATAATTCAATTTCACTAGCTCCGCCCACTGATAAGCATATAGCAGGAATATATTTCCCCTCATCTTCCCGTAAACTTTAATTAATAACTATGCAATATTCTTTTCTCACAATTTATTTTGTTGCACCGTTTTTAATAATAATTGCAGAACGCCTAAATTATTTTCTGGTGTTAATGTTTTTTGTTAAAACGTACAGAATATACTAAAAGTGGTAAAAATCATACAATCGCTGAAATTTTAATATATCCTTGTATCAAAGATGCTGACAAATGTATGTTTGGTGAAGAACATGTGAAAATATATATATATATTCCTTCTCAAACAATAGAGTTGCTCGAAGAATTAGTGACATGTCTGCCGATATTGAATCTACACTAATTCAAAGAATAAAAAAAAAAAGAGTCCCTACTTTTCAATTCATGTGGATGAGAGTACGGATATCTCCAATCTGTCAATTTTGCTTGTTATTGAAAATTTGGGCACCAGGAAACCATTGGGCAGGGTCACATGTTCGATAAAATTCGGTTAGTGGGTCATTTTGGGTCATGGTGAAGCTAATTGTATCTAAAAAACTGTTCAAAGGATTTTGACTAAAATTTGTATCCGACCATTTTCAGGAGCGAGAAGACTACAGGGCTGGGTCACATGTTCGAGAACTTTCGGTTAGTGGGTCATTTTTGGGTCAACGCGAGTCAAGTTAATTTTATGTAAAAAATGACTCTAACGATTTTGATTAAATTTTGTATCCTACGAGTTTATGGCACGAGAAAATCATTAGACTAGGTCAAATGTCCGAGAAAATTTGATTAGTGGGTTATTTTTGGGTCATTGTGGTTCAAGCTAATTTATCTAAAAAGCGGCTCAGACTATTTACATCAATTTTTGCATCCTATGGTTTTCGGGCACGAGAAGATTCTTGGGCTAGGTCACATGTTCAAGAAAATTAAAGTAGTGGGTCATTTTGGTTATGGGGCATTATGGGTCAAGCTAGTTTATCTTAAAATCGGCTCAGACTATCCTGTACTGAGCAGACTTATCCTGTACTGAGCATAAATGATTTTCATATACGTTATCATTTAAGCCAATTTGTTTGTCATAAACAAGATACATTTATGATCATAATTAGTTAAAGCCTTATTAAAACTAGTTTTTGTCTTGAGCCTGTGTGAATTCAGTTCCAAGGTATTGCAAATTTAAAGTCTGTATTAGTAATTATATCCAGATTACCAGTAATAAGATGGCCAAGAAAATTATCCACAAAATAAACACAATTCTCACTGTTTCACTAACAAATCAATGATATATTTTTATTATCAATATCAACAAAATAATTATAAATTTGGTTATTCAAAGGTTTAGTATAACTATAAGCATAAGAAATCAAACAGTGTTACATGGGAATAAAATCAAAAGTACAGTCACCTCTCACTTATACGCGAAACACGGTAATTAGTTTTCGGCACCAGTTTCTTTTTAATGTAATCTTCTCCTTATTTAATCGCAGAATTTATAAATCAAATTTTACTGTTTTAAAATAGTGGTACCAAAAAGTAATTACTGAATATCGCGTATAAGTGAGAGGTCACTGTATCTCTAAAAATCTTATTAAACATATCAAAGGAATTTAGCTGAAATTTAACCGCAAATTCATTATATCTTTATATATGTGTGTGTGTGTGTGTGTGTGTGTGTGTGTGTGTGTGTGTGTGTGTGTGTGTGTGTGTTTTACGGTCAATATGATTAATCCGGTCATTATTAATAATAACTTGTTATTATTAATAACGACCAGATTAATCATATTGACCGTAACATATTATATAACAACGTTCTCATTTCAAATTAACTTGAAATTAATAAGATCAAAAATCAAATATTTGAACTTCAGATTTTTAAATTTGAATTTAACAAAAAAAATTACTATGTTTAGCAGTTTAATTTTTAATTTAAAAGCTTCAGATTTTTAACCATTTTGATATTATGAGTAAAATTAAATTTATCTTTCAATTCTTTTAAACAAACTTTCGAAATAATAAAATTAATATTTTTGTTGAATTTATGTCAATCTCTTTTGCTTCTGCAAGGCTCCCAAAATGGTCCGCTGTTTGAATACCGGTTTTTTTCTTAGAAATATTTTATTTTTAGATTTTTTTTTTTTTTGTATATTTTGCAGAAGCCACCTTCGGAGGTAAATTTTTGCGGAAATGTTGTAGAAACCTATCATGAAATTTTCTGTTAAAAATATTGGTATGCAGTTGGTGGACAATTTGGGAGCTGTTAAAACATTAAATTTACTCTGCAAGCCATAACAAGTGGGTAAATGTGATCGAAGATCGCTCAAAGGGTTTCGTTTAATATTACTTTCAAAACACTTTTTCCTTTCTTTAATAAATCCAAATAAATTTCATTTTAAAAATAAAGACATTTTTTTTTTTATATAAAGTAAAAATTTACCGGTCTATTTTTTCGTTTTTTCGAGTATCCAAACCAGCCCGATAGCGGGCGAAGCCGGCTATTATATTCTGTCATAATAATATCTGTCACGCGGACTAAATGCAATATAAAAAAATAATTTCAAAATTAAACATGTTGTACACCTTCAAAATGTTAAAATAAGCGAATATTTCCATAATCGGATTTTTATCATGATTAAATATGTTTCTCAAACTCATATATTTACTATTCTCTATTACTCATATTGATACTCGCTTTGTATTACTCTCAAACATCTGAAAAATTCGTTAAACTTCCAATAGGACGTCAGATTTTCTTTTTTATTCTCTAATGACGTGATATTAATCTGCTTTGTGTACATACACATACTCCTTGTATTATTGAGAAATCATTGAAAATTTCCGATTTATTACCACTATGACGTCAATCATTTTTATTTCATATTAATCTTTTTTTTTCAACTGGTGAAACTTTTTATTTCATTTTCATTTTTCACGTGGAAATCGTCTGATAGAAAATTAATTATTGTAGAAAGAATTTCATCGTGAATTTTTAATTTTTTGCATCTGCTATAACGAAAAATGTTTAAATTTAATAGGAAAAGGCTGTTAGAATTTTGGTTTTTTATCTCTATTTATTAAAATAAAGTGAATTTTTCAAATTTTAGTATTTTGAGCTCTTTATAGCTAGTATTCAGCTATATACACAAAGTTTCAACTCTGTAAGTTATATAGTTTTTGAGAATCGCTCTGTGACGGACAGACAACGGATCGGGAGTAATAGGGTTTCGTGAGATGAACGAAATCCTAAAAATGTTCTATTTACTTTCGATTTATATTTTTAATTAAACGAGCCAACCCAAAATGGTAAACAGATCTGAAATTAATCACGTAATCATTCTTTTTTGATAATCTGTTCAATTTATCTTCTATATGTTCAAAATTTTTAATTCTGATGTTATAAGAATATTGTCTGAAATGAACAATTTCAAAAGCTTTATTTTCCATTATATGTATTGTATTTGCCATTATATCCATTGTATGTATTGCAAATATTCCATTTATTAAGCCATTAGCTTTATTTTCATTATATGTATTGGATCGGTGTTGATTGATTCTTCTATATAATTCCACTTCTATTCGACTTATAACGATGTTGTCATCTTATACATGCAATTATAATATTATTCAGTTTTACAATAAACAATATTACAATAAACAATTTTATAAAAAGCAAAATATACAATAACTAGCAGGCTTCGCCCGATACGCATGCGCTGGTCAGTTTCTCCGAACGAATCTTGAATTTAACGAAATATATCGGTGAATTTGATCTTGTATTTTAATACAATGTGGAAATTTACCCGGAATATCCTTCCGCATAGCTGAAATCGATACAAACTTCCTTTTATATAAAAATCAGGATTTACATTGTTCCAAATTTTCATATAAAATCATCTTATGAGCAAAAAATTATCAAAAATTCGATCTTTTTACTTTCTGTGTCTTCTTCAAAGACCTTGCTAATGAAATTTCTGAAATTATATAAATTATAATAAATTATAAATGAGTAAATGAGTTATATAAACCTTCTGTCGCAGGACATGCTAATAGAGGTGCCTTGACAAATAGTTTTATTCCTTTTTGAAAATGTTTTTTTCGGACTCTCGAAATATTCTTTCTGATAAAAGGTATATAAATTTTTTTGGAATTGTTTATTTTAAGGAGGAAATATACAAGAAAATAAAAAAAAAAAACAAATTTTGCATAAAGAGTGAAGTCGATCGGATAATGAGTGGCCGAGATATTTGGAATCCTATTTTTCACACTCTTCGATTTTTCCTGACCCTGTATTTCATTAAAATTTCAATTCAAAGATATATTTTAATTGGAAATGAGACGCTTAATCGGGCACAGTAAACCGTTAGTTAATAATATGATTATCAATTTTGGAGTAATAGAGCATTTAAAGTTTATGACGTCATCAAGCCACAATTTTATTCGAATTGCAATGCATTTTATAAATAGTGTACACATGTTTCATTTTCATATTTTATATTATGCATATCCATGACGGTGGCCTATTACGGTGGCCCCCAACGACTAGTTATAATCTGCAATAAGGAATTTAATTTTAAGAAACTGGTTTTTAAATCTTTGGCAAATTAATTTAATTATAATAACTATCTATGGATTTTTTTTTTTAATAGTATTAAAAAGTACTTAAAGTAGCAGTAGCAACGGTAAGTTCTCACAGACCTTTTATGTATGTTAGCTTCGGAAAGTTTCTGCATGATTGTTTCATCACTAAAATCTGATTGTAAAACCTGTAGAAATGGATTTGGGGAAATATAGAAGATATTCGCAAACATTCTGAAGGTGTTATCCCAATTATGAAAATGTGCTAAAATATTGCAAAGATTTTATTCCGCTATTATTTTAATGACTTTTTTAATATGAAGCTATTTTTTTCTAATGAAGTTTTATTTTAATGTTGAATGTAAGCGTCGCACGCTTTTCGAAACATGATGGAATTATTACTTTTGAAATGTGGGCGGAGTTTTTCTGCCTATCCACCCACTGACAAGTATGAGGCTGGTCGATTAACTAGGGTATTTAAAATTCTTGTTGTGACATTTTAGAATTTTTAAATATGCTATAAAAGTGTACTAGCAGACCCGACCGGCGTTGCCCGGGCCCGTGATATTAAATAACAATAATAATAAAAAAAAAAAGTTTTTATTCTTTTATACCTTTAACCCGATTTTGTATGAAATTATATTTTAAAATGAAAAATTCGTGAAAAAATATTGATGTTTAGTGATTAGTGATAAAAGCGCTCATTTTCTTGTTCTTTTTGTCCGAATTCTTTGAAATATTTATAGGTTATAAATAAAACGGTTTTACAGCCCGTGTAAAAATTTCGTAAAAAAAAAAAAAATATCTAGTTGTAAAATTTTTCTGCTCGCTTTTCTGTTTGTTTGTTTGTTTTCGCGTCGGCTCCTTTAACATAGCAATAAACAAATAGTTGTCATTTTCCGAACTCTCTGAAATTTCAATCGGTTATAAATATAATCCAAGCTCTTTTTTAAAATTTTACAAAAAACTATGCATATTTGGTAGTAAAATCACGAGTTCTTATAAAAAAAAAAGTTTTCAACGCAATGACCATATTACACCATTCGTTTTCAATCAACCCTTTTCAATCCTCCTAGGTTAAACAGGTGAGAGATAAAAACATTTCCCGTTTCTGAGTTTAACGATTTTCATGTAGAAAAAAGAGTGTGAATTTGACAGACTGCGCTTTTCGCTTTAAATATACAGATTCTATTAAAAATGTTTATAGCTTATTCATAATTATTTAGTTTATTTGTACAATCATGATTTATGAATTTTGATAATTTTTATGTTCATATATTTATTGAAGAATATTATATGTTGTGTTCTTTGTGAGGTGATTGAAGAACCAATTAATGTAGCAATTTTCAAATAGTTTTGAATGAACAATATATACATATACGAAACGCGAAGGTAAGTTTCTTTATCCTGCAAAAAAATTTTGCGAATGAAGAATGATAATGGTTAATGGCAAAGTGATTAAGCCGTACCTAATGCGACTAAGGCTGCTGTACATATGAGCTGGCTCGTCGTCCGACATTAATATTCCCAAGTGGGAAAACTTTGACGCAAGATTTATCTGACTGGACCTATTTGGCGTATTTATCGCCGTCTTCGTTGCTTTGCTCAATTTATCAAAAAGTACGATATTGAATGAAAGTTTCAAATAAAATACGTACTTTTTATCATTGTTTTTCATCGGAAATTGCAGTATGCTTGTATTTTATTGTTCAGTTTCAAATTTTAACATTAGTAATAAATCTATTTACTTTTAGTGAATACATAAAATAATTTTTATGTTCATAAATTCTTTGTTGAAAGAAATCAGTAGCGTAGCAATTAAAAAACGAATTAAAAGGTGGCGGGGCTAAAGAACACCTTTTCAAATAAATTGATATTTTAGAATTATCAAAATAAATAATAACATATCTATACAAAATTAATTGCTTTAACTAATTATTAATGAAATTTTCAAGAAATCAATATATGTATATATATACAAATTTTATGTTTAATTGAAGTCTGGAAGAGCACCTCCCCCTTTCGGAATTTCAGCCCCCCCCCCCATCGCAAGTTTTGCATATAGAAATGTAAATTTTACATATAACCTCACCCCCCCCCCCCCAACTTTTTTGCATAATTTATCTAATTAATCCTTACAAATTTCCAAAAGTTTTATTTTACTTGTCCATAGTAAAATTTTTTTTTTTTCTTTTTCAGAATATTAACAGCAATTTCTTACCTTAGTGTAACAATTAAAATTTATTCTTCAAGTGTACTTTTTTCCAAAACATATATGAATGATTTTTTTTTTTTTTTTTTTTTTTTTTTTTTTTTTTTGAGTGTATCTGGCATTTCGAAAGATCTTTTACCGAGGCTCCTGTGGTCCATACCACGCATCCCCGGAGTACATGACAAGTAGAGAAGACTGGCTGTAAAGAGTACTGAACTATTGTTGGTTCAAATTAAAAAAAAAGGGGGGGGGTGAATAACAATAATAAAAAACGGGAACATGAGCTAATATAAAAAATAATAATAAGAGGAAGATTACAGATAGCGTTACAACAAATAGATATTTTTATATAATTTTTTAAAATTTTTTTATAATTTGATTTTTTGATAATTTTTTTGAAAGACAGGAACACAAAATGGTTAAAAAAGGATTAGTAAGGAAAATAGTAGGGTTTTGAGTGGTTGGTGCTTAATTAATTTGCTCTGTGCCGTCAATGAGTAGGCTTTATTCTTCCGACATCATCAGCTTGGGCAGCGGAGGCCTGCTCCGGTAAAACTGGCCTTGAAAAAGGCCTACCGAGAGACGAGAGCTCACGCTGCAAGGGACTGCATTCACAACTGGTAACCAGCCAGAAAAACAGTCCCTTATACAGTCTCGGGATGAGGTAGGCGGAGCTTCCTTGGTGAGTCACTCCAGCAGTTCGGATATCACGCTTGGCTGGTCAGCTCGGATTCCACTGCAAACTTCTCTCTCGACCAATGAAACTTCTGGATTCCCGAAGAATCAGCAACAACAGTCAAAGAAGTAGTAACTGCAAGTGCTTGCCCTCTCAGAACAGTTAGAAAAAGACTGAATATAGATAGAACAATTTCACAAACACAAAAAAGATTAAAGATTAAATGAGAGAAGTTAATATTAAACCCATTTTGGACCTTTTACGATTTGCATTGTCAAGTACTATGTCTTAATTTGGAAGAGAAGTTAAGGTGATATTATCTGAGTTTTCAATTGAGAGATGGAAATTTAGGTTAAGTTTTTGAATAAAGTCACTTAGTCTAATGAAATTAAGTTCTTTGAAAAATGAAAATTTCTAACATAATAGGGTACATCGTAGATTAATCTTATAGTAGCATTTTCAGATTTAATAAGTAATTTAAGATTAGTTTTACTTGCATATCCCCATACTTGACAAGCATAAGTTATTATTGGCCTTAAACAGGAAGTATACAGGAGCATTTTGTTTATAGTAGACAATTCGCTATTACGAGCCAAAAGGGGGAATGAATTATTTTTAGCAGCCCTAAATTTAAAAATTTATATCTGGCATTGAACTTGAACTTGTGATAGGTTCAATGGGCTTCCAAGTTGCGAAGCAACTGCACACCCTGGCTTTGAGTACGTGTATATCAAATCCTGAGAGAGCCATATGAAATGTCTAGCCGTAGTCCAATTGACTACATAAAATAGGATAGTGTTAAGTATATCTATAAAATAATTAAAATTTACTAGTTAAAGTATAAAAGTAAAAATAGTTCATAGTTTAAAAAAAAAAAAAAAAATATGCCAGACGAGGTAAAGTAAAGATGTTAGGAGAAGTTTAGGAGAAAAGTCAATATAAAATTATCAATAAAAAATTATATAATAATATTTTTTTTTTTTTTTAATTAAAGAGAAAATTTTTGAGTTAAGAATTATAGCTCGGAAGGACTATTCATAAAGAATAGTGGAGTACCTTGGTTTTTTCCGGTTGGATGGACTGCAAGCATCGTAGTCAGGTAGCTCATAGATGAGTTCATTTGGAATGTGGTTAATGTCATTGTAGAATATTTTCGCTAGGTGTTTAATGCGATGTTTGAGTGAAGTCGTTTTCAGATCCTTGAGGATTGTGGAGTTTTTGAGGTATCTAGACCCGTTCCTGATGTAACGGAGCTGTTTGTAATGGGTACTAGAGAGGCTGCTCATACTTGTTTTGCAAGTGAAGCCCCAGATTGGACATGCATATGTGATAACAGAGAGAATGCAAGCATTATATATTAAGAGTTTGTTGTGTATGGAGAGTGAGTGACTGCGAAGAAGGGGGGCGAGGGTTTTGGAAATTCCGGCGACTTTACCGCGGATATTAAGAATATGCTTTTTAAAGGTAATGCGTTTGTCAATGGTAACTCCCAGGTACTTGGCATCGTCAGACCAGGGAATGGTAGTGTTATTGATGGTTAATCTATTAGGAGTGGAGAAGGTTCTAGAGAAGTAAACAGCAGTAGTTTTAGAATTCTGATTGTTCTTCTCTTAACAGAAAAAAATATTATAATTAATTTCTGATGTAAAAGTATAATTGTACAAAAATAACATTAAAAATATAATTTCATCTTTTACTTTGTGATAAAATATTTTAAAACTTCTATTTAAAGAAATTTTTAACAGGTTTTCATGAGTAGCAAGTTTTCATTACTTTAATAAAATGAGAACTGTTCTTTCCAAGAGGAAAATGTAATGATCCTTCACAATATCCAGATATCCTTCGTTATCGTAAACAAATTTATATCTTAAAGTTACAATAAAAATATTTTCTATTTCTTAATAATATTTAATTATGAAAATTGTTTAAAATATTTATCTAAATATATTTTTTAATATTACTGTATTTTGATGAAATATTAATGATAAAATTATCTTTAAGTAAATATCGGATTTTTTTTTTTTTTTTTTTTTTTTTTTTTTTTTTTTTTTTTTGGTTATCGAAATTTAAAATAGAACCCATTTTTTTGGTGAAAATAAATATGTAAAAAAAAAAGAAAGAAAAGGAAATCTGTACTTTTAAAAATAAATTTCCTTTAAAATATTCTATTTTTATATTATGGTTCTTTCGATAACTCTCATACATTTTAATTATATATTAATATTCTTAAGTTTTCTATAAAATTTCAGTTTAATTTTGTGCAGTTAGGAAAAAAAGTTGAAAATAAACATCGTTTTCCCGAAAAAGAACTAGATGGCGCTACGCCCTTGAAATCGCCGTTACCCCCAAGCTGGCGAACAAAAAATTTCGGGAAGAATGAAATCCATAATTAATATTTAAATTTGGCAATTTTTCATGTTTACGAGGAAATTGAAGAATGCAGGGATCCTTTCTTGAATGATTCGTACAATTAACAGCAGAACAACTACTCATAATTAAACCTTTAAAGTTAAAAAATAGACAGAAACTAATTCAACGCCATTGAAACACATTACGTGAACCAGTCCAGTGGGAATAGAAATGCCTGACGTGTCAGCCTATATATTTAGTAGCTGTAAATGTGACAGATAGCAGAGTTCGTTAGAACAAAATTTAGAAAATATTAAGAATATCTGGAAAATTATTACAGATGAAGAAAAAAAACAATTACAAATCTGTACAGAATCCTTTTATTGTATATCAATGAAATTATATTTTAATGTTCAATGTATATATTAGATATGTGTTTCAGACCTTTTTTCGGAGCCCGAGTACGATGATTTAAAATCCCATTCCACACGAACCCGAAACATTTGGGGCCATCAGAGCCTGATCCCGACACCGAAAGTATCCAAAAGAAAAAAAATTGCTCCAAAAGTGATATCTTATTTTTAAACAACTTCTTACGAAAGAAAGTGACTTCATAAATATTTATAAATATAGTTTTTTTTTTTTTTTTTTTTAAGCATTTTAATACTAGATTAGAAAAACATCGTTTTTGTTTAACCTTCTTTCTGATCAAAATAGCATTAAACTGACATGAAATGGAATACGGAATTCTTAAGAAAAAATAAATGAAAGTTCTCACCCGAAAGCTGTTATAAAAATCCAGCCTGTCTCATCTCTATACATATACACAAAATATTATCATATTTATTAAACGAAATTATTATGAATATAATGTGCATTTTAATTTAAAACTCACACCAGAAAGTTTATAGAAAATAATATGAAAATAAAAAACAAACGTTTGGCATCATAGGCGGTGTTTATGAAATATGTGTTTTGAATAAATCGGAAGCTGACATGCTCAAGCAACCGATTATCGACTAATATGTGGATCTCCGCTTAATGCTGTCGGAGGGTTCCGAGATGTGTCTCACCACGGCCTAACTCGGTTTTTCTCCTTCCCCTTTTACGGTCGTAACAAAAAGTCATTTTCCCTTTGTTCAAGAGGTATCAGGGTTTCTCCCCGGAGGAACGCAGGTGGCGCTGTTACCTACTATGACTAATGGAGAATTTCCTTATCTTCACGTTTCGTTCGTCAAAACTATTTATGAATTGATATATCCGAGACTAATAAAAAGCCCTTTATGGGAATGTGACTTAAACGAGCATAAAATAAATATATGCTCATTAATATGTGCAAAATTCTTGCCCATCATTTAAAAAAATATGGCAAGGTATTTTACAAATGAAGCCTACTTATCTGCATATAAGAACTTTTTATCAAGAAAATTTTTAAAGTTTACTTAATTTTAATTTTATAATATTTAATGTATATTTCACTGTAAAAATTATCAATGTTTAAAGTCTAATCAAGATATAGAATCTGCATATACCTATAGATACATACACTATAATGCCATAAATGATGGGAACTTTCAGTTTTAGACATTTTTTCAAATATTTAAAAATATACATATCAGATTATTTTGAAATTTTAGGATTAAAAAGAACAGGTTTGACTTCATATTTTTCAACGTCGAGTTGATAAGGAGGTCAATTAGGGGACCAACCAAAAATTAAAGAAAAAAAATAATACTTGGGATCACCATGTAAAATAAAATGCACGAAATGATCTGTCGCTGCAGAATATACATAGGCAGACATTGTGTAATATGTGCATTCATTTGTGTAAGAAGAGCATGTATATTAATAGAGATATGGCGATTTTTTAAAAAAATTAAAAAAATTCTTGCATGTTTTTTGCTTATAACACACAGGGTTTTTAACCAAATTTAACGCCAATTTCAGAAAAATTGACAAAATGTAGTAGCAATAACATAGTGCTATTGGAATATAAATATATTAAATATTTAAGGAAATATGGGCATTTGTATGAAATAATTTTTATCTGCGCATGCGCGAACGATATCACGGAACTTTTTGCATAATTTAGTAATTAACTCTCTGGAGCAACTTAATAAAAAAATCAGTCAAATATCGCAAAAATTCAGAGAGATATCGGCGTTAGAGTGAACTGTTTTTTAGTTTCTGACTAAAACTCGCTGAATGATAAAGGATTGTCCACAAATTGTTATTTTTAAGTTATCGGAAAGCGTTCGGAAAAAGTTTTTTGAAAAAGCTATTTAATTATAGTTTACGGTTATGTTTAGGAAGATTTTGACTCTAAACTACGATGAAAAGGAAAATATAGTCCATACATTGATTACATTTAGGTAAATTGAGGTTATAATAAAATTCTGTGAAATTTAGCCCAATACGCAAAACACTCTACAGTAAATTCTATCGCATATATATGTATTTTCTGTATATACGTAATTTGTATGACAGTAGTGAAGATGATAAACTAAAATATAAGATATATTATACATTTTTCATAAGTTATGAGTCTATAACTTGTAATTTGATTTTTACAGTTATATTTCAATAGCTTTTTGGGAAATTACGTAATAGATCGGAACCGTCTATGCCTAAAACGTGTTGTGAAATCAAACCGAAAGGCTTTCTTTAGAGACGATTTCAGGGGAATTTTGATCGTCTATGACTAATGATGGAAGTGATCGTACCGTCCGGCGGAAGATCGTGGCACTTGGTTTTCATGGCCGAGCTGCAGTTCACAAGCCAAATATCACGCATCTGAATAAGACCCGTCGATTAAAGTGGTTCAAAGAACGACGGCACTGGTCAGTAGAAAAATGGAAAAACATCCTATGGAGCGATGAATCACGCTAGCAGTTTTGGCAGTCCAATGGACGTGTTTGTGTGCGGCGAGTGCCTGGCGAACGATATTTACAGGACTGTTTCGTACCCAGAGTGAAATTTGGCGGAGGTGGGATCCTGTTGTTTTAATTTCTGGGAGTATGAATGCCGAAGCCTACAATTCTGGACAATTCAGCGCTACCGATATTATGGCAACACTTTGGTCTTGTTCCATACCTGTTTCAGCATGACAATGCTCCATGTCAGACAGCAGGTGTTGTTAAGACGTGGTTTGAAGAAATTGGTGTGGAAAACCTTCCCTAGCTAGCTCACAGTCCAGACCTCAACACTTTGGAACACCTTTGGGATGAGTTAGAGCGCCGATTTAGAACCAGTCCAACTCGGCCAAAGACACCACAGAACTGTTTGCTACTCTACAGATGAATGGACAAGATTCCTCCAGAAACGTATCGAAATCTAGTAGAAAGTTTTATCTCAAAGAGTTGCAGCAGTTATTGCGGCGAAGGGTGGCCCTACACGATACTAAAGTAAATGTTAAATAAAGTTTAAAATAGTTAAGTAAATATTTCTGTTAAATAAATGTATTTTATGGAAAATGCACTTTTCTGTGAAAATTCCATACGCAATACGCATTTCTCAAAAAGCTATTGAAATATCACTATAAAAATCAAATTGGAAGTTATTGACTCATAACTTATGAAAAAAGTATAATATATCTGTATAATATAAATATATCTGTATAATAAAATGTATAATATAAATGTATAAATACACGTTATACACAAAATACATACGTATATATGCCATAGAATTTACTGTAGAGTGTTTTGCGTAATATTGGGCTAAATTTCACAAAATTTTATTATAAACACCTCAATTTACTTAAATGTAATCAATGTATGGACTATATTTTCCTTTTCATCGTAGTTTAGAATCAAAATCTTCCTAAACAGAGCCGTAAACTATAATTAAATAGCTTTTTCAAAAAACTTTTTCCGAATGCTTTCAGATAACTTAAAAATAACAATTTGTGGACAATCCCTTATCATTCAGCGAGTTTTAGTGAGAAACTAAAAAACAGCTCACTTTAATGCCGATATCTCTCTGAATTTTTGCGATATTTGACTGATTTTTTTTATTAAGTTGCTACAGAGAGTTGACTACTAAATTATGCAAAAAGTTCCTTGATATCGTACGCGCATGCGCAGATAAAAATTATTTCATACATCTGCCCTTATTTCCTTAAATATTTAATATATTTATATTCCAATAGCACTATGTTATTGCTACTACATTTTGTCAATTTTTCTGAAATTGGCGTTAAATTTGGTTAAAAACCCTGTGTGTTATAAGCAAAAAACATGCAAGAATTTTTTTCATTTTTTTAAAAAATCGCTATATCTCTATTAATATACATGCTATTCTTACACAAATGAATTCACATATTATACAATGTCTGCCTATGTATATTCTGCAGCGACAGATCATTTCGTGCATTTTATTTTACAGGGTGATCCCAAGTATTACTTTTTTCTTTAATTTTTGGTTGGTCCCCTAATTGTCCTCCTTATCAAATCGACGTTGAAAAATATGAAGTTAAACCTGTTCTTTTTAATCCTAAAATTCCAAAATAATCTGATATGTATATTTTTTAATATTTGAAAAAATGTCTAAAACTGAAAGTTCCCATCATTTATGGCATTATAGTGTATATATATATATACAAGTAGGGTGGATAGATTTATGAATTAATATTTTGAAAATCTGAAAAAATATTCTGCAATTTCTGTAACCAATATTCTAAAATTTCCACAAAAACTATTCTCTCATAAATGGAGTACATAATGCTATAGTAAAAAAACTTGTTCATTCTCTAAAATAATAAAACCTGTAAAAATTATTATGAATTTGTTAAATAATCCATGTTTTGAGAGAAAAAAAAAAAAAACGATATGAGTTGAATACCGACTATTGGCGAAATAGGTTTTTTTATTCTGTTGATATTATGAAACATGAAAGTATATTTTTATTTTTATATACATACTTTTATACCATGACTTTCTAAAATTAGAATATAATATTTAATTTTATATGCAATTCTATTATATTTCTATATGCTTATATATTTCAGATCAGCACCTATAATGGTTAAATTTATTGAAAATTGTTTTGAATGTACACATATATACATATATTTTAAATAATTAAGAATCGTGTAAAAAAATTCCATGTTTTGAGAAAAAAAAATTCGATATGAGTTCATTGCCGGATATTGGAGAAGTTGCTTAATTTTCTTACTATTGTGAAACTAGTAAATATTTTTTAAATTTTTTACTGTGTGTTTTACGCTCAGAATGATCAATGTTTCAAGTAATCCAGAATTTAAATGTATATAAATATAGAAATTTACTAATAATGTTTGTTTTACATTTTATAGTAGGGTGTTGTTTAAACTATTTTTAATTGCTTGAAACATTGTATTTATTTATTTTATCTCTAAATCTTTTAGTTTTTCCTGTTTGTAATAAAGAAAACGCCAAAGTAAAAGATATGTTATATATAATGCTTATATATTTCAGATCAGTACCTATAATGATTAAATTTATTGAAAACTGTTTTGAATATACATATATATACATATTTTAAATAATTAAGAATCGTGTAAAAATAGTCCATATTTTGAGAAAAAAAAAATTCGATGTGAGTTCATTGCCGGATATTGGCAAACTTGCTTAATTTTCTTACGACTATTCTAAAACTAGTAATTATTTCTAAATTTTTTACTGTGTATTTTACACTCAGAATTATCAATGTTTCAAGGCATCAAGAATTTAAATGTATATAAATATAGAAATTTACTTATAATGTTTGTTTTGCATTTTATAGTAGAGTGTTATTTAAAGTATTTTTACTTGCTAAAAGCATTGTATTTCTTTATTTTATCTCTTTTAGTTTTTCCTGTTTGTAGTAAAGATAACGCCGAAACAAAAGATACATATGTTATATATACTTTTAATAATGAATATATTGTAAAGATTCTTGTATTTTCATGTATAGAAGTAACCTTTACTAAGTAATTATTTATGATAAGTATATCGCGCCATCTTCCGGCGAAAGTAGCCCTTTAACGATTCCGAAACTAAGGGGTGATTGTGAAGGCCGTAACAAAAAGTCATTTTCCCTTTGTTCAAGAGGAATCAGAGTTTCTCACCAGAGGTACGTAGGTGGCGCTATTACATACCATGATAATGGAGAATTTCCTTATCTACACGTTTCGTTCGTCAAAACTATTAATGAATTGATATATCCGAGACTAATACAAAACCCTTTATGGGAATGTGACTTAAACGAGCATAAAATAAATATATGTTCATTAATATGTGCAAAATTCCTGCCCATCATTTAAAAAAATATGGCAAGATATTTTACAAATGAAGCCAATTTATCTGCATATAAGAACTCTTTATCAAGAAAATTTTTAAAGTTAATTTAATTTTAATTTTATAATATTTAATGTATATTTCACTGTAAAAATTATCAATGTTTAAATTCTAATCAAGATACAGGTAGGGTGGATAGATTTATGAATTAATATTTTAAAAATCTGAAAAAATATTCTGCAATTTCTGTAACCAATATTCTAAAATTTCCACAAAAACTATTCTCTCATAAATGGAGTACATAATGCTAAAAAAAAAAAAACTTGTTTATTCTCTAAAAGATATTTGGGATCATTTTTTTCACCCTCGGCAAGATCTGCTCTCTGACGCTCTGAGTGTCAAGTTTCTGCATATTTCGACTGCTGCGTGTTCGGGCGAAGTCTGGAAAGGGGGCGTGTTATTCCCGCCCTCTTGCTACCCAGTATCTTCAGTTGTGTCTTTGTCGGGCGGAGCTTGGATAGGAGGCGTGTTATTCCCGCCTTCTCCACTGCTAGTGTTCGTCCCGTGGAAAAGAGACGTGTTCTCCCGCCCACCTGATCTCTGCTAATCTTCCGTGACTGCTCTTTTGAATGCCATGGCCATGAAAGAGAACCAACAGCTTGACGACCTTATGAATGGGATCATAAACGGATATGTTCCTGCGGACTGGTTACGAGAATTCAACACCTTCCCTACTCTAGATGAGCAAGTGAACGATGTTTTTCGAGAACTTTTATCCGGTATAGATGAAGAAATACAGTCTCTCCAACAACGAAAGGACTACATCGACACCCACAAGGCTCAGGTAAAAGACCTCTGTCTTTTTGCTATATCTATTTTGGGGGAGCCATCTAGATTAGATTTAATTGATTTAGCCTGTAGAACTGGTTATATTAGATTTCTAGGGAATAACCAATGGGAAAAACTCCAAATTCTAAAGAATTTTAGCTCACATTCTAATCCCCCCCGTACAGGAAAAAGAAAAAATTCTGAATCTGAAAATCCAATTCCCCTCAAAAATAAATTCGGAAATCTAAATTCCGAAGTTAATCTTGATAACCATGATCTTATGGATCAGGAATCTGCTCAAGATGGTGCTGCAAGCACCGATGTTGAATGTTCAAAAAACGACAAGCACCCCTTCTTTATTGAATTCAAAGATATGGATTGGCGAAAAGTTGCCCAAGAGATAAAAGCCCTTGATTCTGATAATCCTCCTCAAGTCAGCCTCTCCGGGGAACTTCTAAAAGTTCTACCCAAATCTGTCAGCCAATTTAGAGATATCCAAAGATACCTAACTGACAAACATATGAATTTCAACACCCTTAACTCAAAAGAACTTCGACCAAAAAAAAATCTGTATTAGGAGAATCCCCCCCAACACAGACCCCCAACTTATTATCGAAGACCTTGGTAACCATGGATTTAAGGCCACCCGAGCCGCCATGCTTAAGAGTCGCAAAACTGGCAGAGGTATGCCAATTTACATGGTCAACGTCCTCCCTTGCACTAACTTTGAGAAGATCTATAAAATTGAGGAACTTTGTGATATAAGTGTTCGTATTGAATACTTCAGAAACAACAATAACCCAAAACAATGTTACCGCTGCCAACGGTTCGGACACGCCTCCGAGACGTGCAGCCTAACACTAAAATGTCTTAAATTCTCAGAAGAGCACCTCACTGATAACTGCCCCAAGACAGGTAAAATAATTCCAAAATGTTCCAATTGTAACGGTGCCCATCCGGCCTCATACAGAGGTTGTCCCAAAAATCCAAACAACATTAAGAAAAAAAATAGCCCAACACTCAACACTAAAACAAAACCGCAACACCGAAAACCAAATATAATTGCTGACATCGCAGACATTTTCAAACCCTACAATTGCACCATTCATGATAAACCAAACGATATCAACAACAGTGAGACCACTACTGACGTGAATAACGATATCCAGGAAGCCCCAGTTGAGGACACTTCCAGTTACACGAAACAAAATAAAACACCACCTGTTATACAAAATAATTGTACAAACACATTCAAAGATATGTTTGACACCTTCAAAGACATGAAGGAACTTCTCCAAATTACCAAACTCCTAAAACATTTAAAAAACATCGCCATCAAATCAAAAAATTGCAACAACCCATTCGACAAAATGTATATCATAATAGAAGAATTAGACGCCTTTTCTACGGAGCTCAACATTACCAATTATGAATAA